>OX336393.1:62766264-64016264 GCA_946902985.2 Meconema thalassinum
CCGTTCGCGTCACAGTTCATAGCCCGCACGCATAAAGACGAATTACTTTCTGCTGTCAAGATCACGCCAGATTAGGCCTATAAGCTCGCGGAATGTGCGCTGACCATTCGCGTCGAGGTTCATAGCCCGCAGGCATAAATACGATATTACTTTCTCCTGACAAGATCACGCCAGATTAGGCCTATACGCTCGCGGAATGAGCGCTGGCCGCTCGCGTCACAGTTCATAGCCGGCAGGCACAAAGACTAGATTACTTTTTGATGACAAGATTACGCCAGATTAGGTCTATAAGTTCGCGGAATGTGCGCTGGCCGTTCGCGTCATAGTTCATAGCCCGCAGGCATAAAGACGAAATTACTCTCTGCCGACAAGATCACGCCAGATTAGGCCTATAAGCTCGCGGAATGTGCGCTGGCCGTTCGCGTCGCGGTTCATAGCCGGCAGGCATAAAGACAAGATTATTTTCTCCTGACAAGATCACGCCAGATTATACGCTCGCGGAATGTGCTAAGTGATGAAGCTTGCCGCTCGCGTCACAGTTCATTGCCCGCAAGCATAAAGACGAGATATGTTTCGTCTGACAAAGTCGCGCCAGGTTATAAAGTCGCGGCAGCATGTGCAACTGACTGGCGCACAAATATGAACATGCTATGCGACGATTATGCGATGAAATTTTATAAACCTATTTTAGTGTTTGAAAAGTGGGGTGCGACGATTACGTGGTGGCGAAGATTATGCGAGGAAATACGGTATCTTGTATGTGACAGATATTAGAGATATGCCTCTGTAGTTATCAAGGTCAATCCTACTACCTTTCTTGTGTAGAGGATGGATCACAGCTGAGGTCCATCCCTCAGGTAAGGTCTCCGTTGCCCATATGTCCTGTACTATTTATTTATTAATATTAATTATTATGTAGATGTAAGCAGGCCTCTCTTATCCATTGCCTGGAAAAATACATCAACAATCTGCCAGTCCCTAATCCATAAACAATCTCTTCACAATTCAAACACACAACAACTGGACTCCATTTTGCCTGACATCCCCAAACTAGCCAAAAATCAACACCATCTCTATGGTAACCATGCCAGGTCAAGGAATCTTGACCTATCTGCCCAAAACACATATGCAATAGCCAAGGCAACCTGGTCCACCCACTTGGCCACCCACCAGCAAAGAATCTCAAGGTAGGGCACACAAGATCTCTGTGGTGGCCTGCCAATATGTGGCCATGGCTGGCAAAAAAAAAAAAGAAGTCTCTGTAACCTACCATTGTTAGGTTACAATACATTGTCCGTTTATGTATATAAGTCTATCTGTGTGTCCAATGTGTGATTCATTGTAGAATCTGTTGCCATTAAAAAATAAAAATAAAGGAATCATATATTCATTCACCAGGGTTGGTTAGCTTTACAGTAGTGCTGTCCAACACGGCACTATGACGCCTGTAATGTATATTCCTGGTGCCCTTCATAAGCAAATTTTTATTCTAACGATTTGTAATATTGATTCAAATTTCAAGGCAAATCTATTTCTTTCCGAACATCTTCCCAGAACATACCCATGAAGCATGCTTTTGTACACTCAAAGCTGTATTTATTATTTCTCTAACCAGACTGTACCAGTCCTTTCCATTATTACTCACAAGAGAAGGGTACTTGCCCCAACAGTGTTTTATCCTTTTAAGCAACTGTGCTACTGTGGTGTCATTAAACTTTCTGCTGTAGACAGACAGAATGATACTGATATCCACCCCCCTTCTATCGTAATTCCAAATCTCCTAGTTGCATTGGCAGACAATTTCATTTTTGCTGCTGGACTGCATGGTAACAATTTAGTTCAGATGCTTTTCTAAAAATGGCATTATCTTTTCGGAATATCTAATAGTGGATAGTAACAATTTAAAGTATTTCAAGGGGGGTCCAAGAAATAAATTCATAGTGGCCCTTAAATCCTCATGGTGGCACTACCCACCCTTGTCACTTCACAAACTCAATAAATTGAGAGCACGTTAAACCCAACACACATTACAACATTCAATCAAATCCAACCTTACATTACACCATCACAGTACTACACATCACATACTATTCCCTTAAACAAATGCTTTACTGGTGACTGGCTCAACAGAATTATGACACACCAAATGAAAACATAAATTACATTAATACAAACCTAACCCGACATAACTGAACTGCAATTATTCTTAAAGGCAGACATTCTTTATGGGAGAAGTTCAAGGTTCGAACCAATAACATTGATAGAACACGACCATCGAGATCATTTTCCGGAAAACCTGGAATCGATGTCTTATCACCTATGAAAGGAAGCCCAATATACGTTAAGAGAACTCCGTAATCGCACTCACTTGCTGAACAACAAAACTAACATGACATCTGCCGAAGAACATAAATCTTCATCCCTACCATCCCGCAATAATATAAAGATAAGCTTGGAATGTGCATGCATGGTAGGACACGTACTCCTTAAATCACCCTTAAAACAAAATGTTGGTCAACAAATCCCAATATTGACCCAGCACACACAAGAAAACAAAACAACTGAATCACTCGCCATATGTGATAAGGTCTATCCTCAAAACAACTACTGTACCATATCATAACATAAAAAAAAGAAGGGTTTGTGGTAGCAAAAATGTCAGATGACGAAAGCCGCATTGTTCAGCCTTTTCTACATTCCGTAACTACAAGTCAGTTGACGTGTTTCTTCTTTGGTTACTATAGTTGGAGTGCAAGGATAAAACAGTCCTAGACAATAGTGTAAGTTTCAAATTTCAGTCAGTAGATGTCAGGGTTTCATATTTTTTCATTTTCCGTATCATAGTTGAAATTGAAACGTAACAACAGTGATGCCAACATTATTCCATGCATGTTGGTAGATTCAGTGGTTAACTACATCTAACTTCCATACTGACAAATGGATTTCAACCAAATTTTGTATGTGCATTGTATGTCTTAAGAGATGTAACTTGGCATATTTTTAGAGTCTCCAGGGCTACAAGCTTTGATAAATGCTTTCCATGATTTCTAACCCTAGTTTCAATATATCAGAAAGTATGCAGGCAAGCAGTTAAAAACTTGGCACTCCTGCCTGTAAGAAAAGAAAATAAGGATCGTTTTCTTCTTTCTACTTGGACCATGTCATAGTGTAGTGACTAGCGTTCTTGGCTGTCGCTCCGGAGGTCAGGGTTTGATTCTTGACCTTGCCAAAAAAGTTTAATTCTGATGTGAGGTCTAGAACAGAGTACACTCAGCCTTGTGAGATAAAACTGAGTAGAGGATGGTTTGATTTCCATCTCAGCCATCCTGGAATGGTTTGCCACTTCTATTCCTCTTTGCAACACAACACAATAGATCGGGTATATACAAAATTCAATGCAAAGTTTGTAAAGTGGAAAACACAGGACAAACCGGCAGGACTTTTAGGTTAAGATATGGGAAACACGTTAATGCTGTTTAACACAAAAAATATTCGGCAATGGGCAATCACATGATGACCTCAGGCCATAAATTTTCCACCATTAACAAAGACTAGAAAAATTCTACATTTTGGCAGCATGGGCCACTAAATGAACATTTTGGAACAGATAGAAATTGAATTATCACAAAAATTGAACCCAGGCCTTAATTTGAATGAGATATATTTTGATAATAAAATACTATACGATATTCTGACCTATCCCATAAAAAAACAAGTCGTTAAGAAAACTTCCTTGAATTTTTAATCAATAGTCACACACATGTTTCGCCATAATCATTTCAATCCTCCTAAGAGCCATCCTTTCCCCCCTTCTCCCTACCCTTTTTCCCCTCAGCTACCTGTAGTTCCCCATACCACAGCATGTCTCCTCCCCTCCCCTACCTATGTCACCTGGCCTTCAGTTAAGCACACATTACCTCACACTAGCATATCTGCAGTTCAATTCAGAAGCTCCACTAGCACGCGGCCTAACGATAAGAGGTAAGATCTGTTGCTCGTCTAACTTACACAATTTGGCATATCACATCTTAGCACCTTAGTTTTCACTTCTCAGATTTGGATTTTCACGCTTTAGTCTCCGTTTTCCACGGACCAGGTATTGGGACCGGGTTTCGACTTTCTCCCAGTTTGTACTGGAGTGCTTTCACACAATTAGGTTTACTAAGATTATATTTTATTTTACTGTAGTTGGAGATTGATTTTTTTTTTTTTTTTACTTATGTTTCACGTCGCAGGTCTTCCAGTGCCGACAGTTTCGTTTCATTGATCTGATTATCCAACCATGGTCCGTACACACAAGATTATTTGTGAAACAATAGGAACCAATATCAGACACCAACACCAAAGATGATAGGACAGTCAACTGCAAGAGGTTTCAGTGAATATGGACAATGGGACATTTAACTTAACAGACCAATTTTATCACACCATAAAGATCTTATATATATATATATATTTCTTTAAAGTTTTAACTAGGATATTGATATATGAATAATCAGGTTACAATAGATTATGTTTCATAAGACATCTTATTATGCATGTATATATATATTAGTATTGTTTTAAATGTTTGTTTTTTCAAGTCAGTGTGAGTGTAAGAATACATTTTAATTCAACAACTATGTGATTTTGTTTGTAATGCATATTTCTGAGCACGGACGACAACATATTTGAGGTGGACAAGTGGCTTATGAAGGGAGCAGTGAAGCCCCGAAACATGTCCCACAAAACCGCTTAATGTAAGTGGCATTTGTTTTTATGTTTGAGTATTGATAGACGGGAATTTTATTACACTTGTGTATGTGACAATTTACTTTGTTTGAGGTGCTATCTCTATGGTACATGTTTTGCCGTTTCATGGTCCGAAACGTGTACCTGAAGAGGAGATAGCGCCTCAAACTAAGTAAGTTGTGTTTCAAACTGGAAGTAATATTTAGTGGATTAGTTACATCATCACGGAAAATGATCATAAAAGATATTCACTTCTACTCCAGGCAAATACCCGGATGGTTCCTAACTGAAGGCCATGGCCGCCTCCGTCCCAATCCTATCCCGAATTTACAAATGCGTACACTAGTAGAGCCATCACAACACAAGTTATCACACAAACTACTCTCACCCAAGTACACAGGGCTACATGACTACGATGTTGCATCTCCTTAAATAAGCAAAAACAAATCCTTCACCCCATTCTCACCCACTTAAAGCCACCACAGAAACACCAGTTATGAAATTCAACATAGGCTACACCTAAGATGACTGATATACCTCAAACAGATGAAAATCCAAAAATCTTGTTCAGTATAACAGGTAGGATTAGATGACCTCTCTTTTCTGCACCTTAAAACGGCAACAATTATCATCATTGTTATTAGTATAACCGGAAATGTGCATATTCTGTTCCAAAATCACATTGTTAATACTCGTTTTATGGAAGGTTTCTGCAAATAAATTCTTATGTTGTATTGATTAGGTTTTAAAGTTGTTGGGATTACCAGAAGACCTACAGAAGTTACCTCCTCAAGTTGTGGAGATATATATGTGCAGACTGTCACCATGCGACCTCGACTGGAGTTGGGGACGAGCTGTTACTCTGAAGGTCTCCAGCTGGCTGAAAAGGGTGGATGGTGTAGGAGAGACTAAAGGAAATTATCTTCAAGGCCAGGTAAGAATAGTTCTTCGAACTTCATATTTTTATCAAACGGGGGGTAGAGGAATGCAGTGATTAGCGTGTTAATTTGAAAGTGATATTGTAACTTTCAGTCGGTCAACACAAAATAATTCCAATTACTGGAATATGTGAAAAATAACCTGAAATAAATTACATGTGGTTAGGATATATCTGATGTTATGGACTATTGAAGGAGGAGAAAACTAAGGGATGACATGTTTCGCTCATAAAGCAAACATCATCATCATCATCATCATCTTGTACAGTTTCCAGCCCCAGGCTGGGTCTGTTTGGAACAGAAGCCTCGCCACTTAGTTCTTTCTTCCCACCACCTCTCCGCTGTCACTCTGGTCCAGTCCTCGCCTCTCTTCTTGACACATTCCTCCACTCCTTTTAGCCATCTATCTCTTGGTCTTCCCCTTGGTCGATTCTTCTGCATCTGCATCTCATGTGTCCTCTTGGGAATCTTCTTCTCATCCATTCTCTTTAAGTGTCCATACCACCTCAGTCTTGATGTCTCAATCCTACCTTGCAAGGGCTCCTCTTTCACCATTTCCCTGACCTTTTCATTCCTCACCCTGTCTCTTCTTGTTACTCCGATCCTACTTCGCAGGAACTTCATTTCACCTGCCTGTATTCTGCTTATGTCTCTTTTCTTCATTGTCCACGTTTCTGAAGCATAGGTCAGTATCGGGATATAGTAGCTTCTGTATAACACTTCCTTGCTTTTTTGTGGGACATCTTTATTCCACACTAAGCTCCTAATGCTTCTCAGAAATGCTTCTGCCTGTCTGCCACGTTCCATAATCTCTTTGTCATTTCTCCCATTTTCCTCCACTATACTTCCCAAGTACTTGAGACTTTCCACCTTCTTCAGCTGTCCACCTCCAAGTGTTATCCCACTCATAGGTCTGTCCTTTTTCCTGGTCGTTAACAGGATCTCACATTTACTGATGTTGAACTTCCATCCGTACTCTCCCACTGTTTCTTCCCAAGCCTTCAGTTGCTCCTGAATTTCCTCCTCCTTGTTTCCCCAGACCATGAGATCATCTGCAATCACCATTGCTTTCATCTTATCTTCTCCTATCTTTCCTGCTATCCGTGTCATTACCTCGTCCATAACCACAATAAAGAGAAGGGGTGACAGCGCACTACCCTGTTTCAGGCCACTCATTTGTCTGAACCAGTCTGTTCTTTCCCCTCCAACTTTCACACAACTCACACTTCCACAATACATCTCCTTCACTCTGCCTACAGTCTCTTTTTCCACTCCCATGTTTTCCATTGCTTTCCAAACCTTCTCCCTACACACACTATCATAGGCCTTTTCGATGTCCAGGAAGGCCATCAACAGATCCTCTCCAAATTCGTAGTGGTGTTCCTGGAGCTGTCTCACTGAAAATATGAAATCCACTGTTGATCTCCCAGGTCTGAATCCATACTGCTCCTCTCTCAATTTTCTCTCCACTTTGGCTCGTATTCTACTTTCTAATATCTTTTCATATATCTTGGCACAGTGAGGTATGAGTGTGACTCCCCTGTAATTTCTGCACTCCTTTCTGCTTCCTTTCTTAAATATTGGGACAATTAATCCTTTCTTCTAATCTTCTGGGGTCTTTTTCTCCTTCCATATCACCCTCATCACACGGTACAGCCACTGTTTCCCAACCTCCCCTGCTGCCTTCACCATTTCAACACTCACTTCATCCACACCTGGTGCCCTTCCTCCTTTCATCTTGTCTATAGCCATTTCCAGTTCTCTCCAATCAGGTCCTTTTCCATTCCTGTGTTGTCTTCGCCATCTTCCAATACATTGGAAGCAAACATCATCAGATCCAATTCTGCTCTGAAAAACACTACCAAACCTACAGTGACACCACAGACAGTCTCTGCCCTCCAGAAAACTTAGTAAGTATGGTAATAATAATAATATCGTATGGCCTCGGGTGCTGGGTGCAAGCTTTGTAATTTGACACCCAGAGGGTAGCTTGCATGTCGAATTTCATTGTTCCTCCTTAGATATCTAAGCTCCTTGAACACTATAGCGCTTTCTAGTAGAGAAATGAGGGACATTGTGTTCGCGGAAACTCCCGAGATTAATTTTGCCATTATGAACACGGCCTACTGAATTCAAATGGGTTCTTTGACATGCCAACATCGTATGACGTGCGTGTCATATTTTTGCAGCTTTTCAAACATCACTTACTGATACCACGCCAGGAGTTGGCAGTTGGGTTTGAACTGCAGAGGTCTTCCCGCTCACTGCGTATCGCGCATTCCAAAAACATTCAGTTGGTCACTACTTGCTTCACTCAGCACATTTCTTCTTTCACTGGCTGCGTGTCGTCTGCTGCAATAATAACCATTAGCATGTGGGAAGCCGATATATTTAAGTAAGGAATAGGTGGACTGTGCATGCGTACTGCAAGACCCCCTGCACCCCGTCGCAGCGTGTTCAACTGCCATGATGACAGTACCACGGCCAGAAGCGAACCTGCAATCTTGGGCTTAGTTGACCGACACGCTATCCACTCGCCCACCGTGGCAAGCTTAGTAAGTATGGTAATTATTACTGATAAATATAAAGGCATTAAGCACCCGAAATAGTACTCGCCTATAATGGTAATTAAGACACTTGTATGGAAATTATAAAACTCGCACACGCTCGTTTTATAAACATACTCTTGTCTTAATTATTGCCATTATAGGCTCGTTGCATACTACTGTTTATGTTCGATGATAATTATTATAACTGTTTTATGTTCGAAGATAAATATTCATAAATATCTGTTGAGATTTTGCCAGTTTTATGTACTGAACAGAGCGCATGGGACGCAGAGAATGCCATGTATTTGACCCTGGCCTTCTCGATTACCCCACTATGACACTAGGCAACGCAGTTTAGAAGGCCTTGGAACTCCATGCAGGTGCGATGCTAACCTTATCTAATTGGTCAAACAACTGTTTCTTGAGCTGTGATTGGTGGGAGAAACTGTTTCATAATGAAAAATAGTGTTATAATGACCATCATTATGATACAGTTTTCTGACACATAATAGTTAGGGTCGAACATAAAAACTACTTATTTAATGGTGCAAAATGTAGAAATTACAATTTTATCTACAAACCAGTCTTCCTCCCCCAACTAATCTATGAAGGTGTAGCTACTATTGCTGTGTATATCTTTGTCTACTGTCATTCCCTCCCCCCTCTCCCCTCCCCCCGTATTGAATTACTAACAATTGTTACAAATTGATCCACTTTTCAATGTTCTCATTCGACGGTACATGTTTCGGTTTATCGTAAACCTTCAGCCATAGCCATGTCAATTATACACTGTATAGTGCAAGCCATACAATACCATTAAACATTAAAATATGAGATGTCCTAAAACTCATAAGAACAAATACATTCGATATTAAAATCTAAAATGTTTAAAAAAAATCTTTGACATGATTTTTGGAAATGTAATTTTTTGTTGATGTTCTTCAAACCAAATCATTCTCAAAGTCAGACGTTGTTGGCATGTTAAAGAACCCATTTGAATTCAGTAGGCCGTGTTCAATGGCAAAATTAATCTTGGGATTTTCCGCCAACACAAAGTTCCTCCATTCTCTACTTGAAAGCGCTGTAGTGTCAAGGAGTTTAGATACGGTATCTAACCTCCTTGACATTCATAGCGTTCAAAGGAACGACGAAATTCGACATGCAAGCTACCCTCTGGGTGTCAATTAACAAAGCTTGCACCAGGCACCCGAGGCCATACGGTATTATTATTATTATTATTATTATTATTCTCAAAGTTTTTTTTACTCTTCTATTGGGTAAGGAATTATTAAATGAAGTAATACACAAGTGGTAATGTGTTTTAATAACCCTGACAATGGCGAAAAAAAAATGGTTTTTGAACTTGTGAAATTTCGCGTTGTTTATTCTGGATGTTTCCTAAATGTAAGATTGGGGGCTGAGGAAGGGACCAAAAGCTGGCCCCAAAACATGTACCCCTAATATGTGTCAAATTAAAAGTACTGAATAGGCGGAAAAAATTGATAATTCTTATTCTCTTTAGGGGTCGACGGTGCACCGATTTTTCGGTTTCGGTACGGTACAAAGGAAATTACCGACCTCGGTTCGAGACGATAAAAAACTCGGTAAAAAGTTCGGTTCGGTTCAAAAGACATAAATACCGTAATTTAAGGAAACCTTTTTTTAGACATCCAAAGTATTGTCCTTTATCATCAATGTTTTACTTCAATAGTTAGTTAAATACAGTAAAACTTCTTGTATACGGTTCATATTTATACGTTTTCTATACGATTTTTTCCTGGTCCCGGCAAGCCTATATTTTCCATGTTAATTTATCTCCGATATACGTTTTACATTTATTCGTTTTTCACGCTTATACGATAATATTTTAAGTCCCTTGCAATATAAAGCATCATTTATACGTTGCGTGTTCTGAGGAAGTACGTATGTTCGAATGCAAACTTTTGTTACCGCCTGTACTTCCGTTCGGAAGGATGCACCGCGTGCTATATTATGTTACGATGGCCTTGAGCGACACCGGTGGTCACGGCGACACTCCCTTGCCAGAGTGTCGTAACAAGGAAGAACAGCTTGCGTAATAAGCAAGCACTATTATTGTGTTAGCCTTTCAAAATAACAGGAAGCAGCCATAAAACACAGTTAGACAGCATCTGAAGCTTATGTTAAGATGAGCGGAAGTGTTTTACGATCGCCGATATATTAAAAAATATATTATTTCCGCCTTTATAATTTTCATTCATGTTTTTTTTAGGACTTCTCGTCAACCCATTAAAAATACGCGATTGATTCTGTGTTCTAATAATCTTGCGTCTTCAGACAAATGAAAATCCATTAATTTAGGCCTACACTACGGCATTTAATTAATGACGATGAAGAGCCGCAGAATAATACAGTGGATTTTAATTATACTGTCAATGCTCTATGGACTATCAAACATTTTGTGACGCACCATAACGTTTCTGAGGAAATAATGGCCGAATTATATCGGTTTGAAAATACTGTTCACGCCGTGGCCTCGGCCAACAAAAAACAAGTCAAGATAACAGACTACTTCGTAAAGTGACTCAATTTTCTTTGTTTTGTTATATCTGGGTGCATTTCTCTTGTAGTTGTTTTGTTACATATTGCCGATTATAGTTAAACAATCGTATTATTATTTCTTGTTTTTCACTTCTTAACGGAAACCCTCGCTCGCCCGCCGCCCGCGTTGCTAGCCTGTCTCCCGCCAGACACTTGCCGTAATGCGTAGCTCGCGCGGCACAGTCATTGAGTAGATTATAGCCTATAGTTCACAGCTGGTGCTGAAAATGTTCGCCATTCATTGCTACACATCGCTGGCACCTCTTCATGAAGTTGTCATTTACGTTCTGAAGTTCCTCAGCACCAATATATTCTATTTCAGCTGTAATATACCTTAGTCCAAAGAATATGGACTGTTAAAGCCGTGGCGTCAAGAAGCGCATACGGCAAAGTGCTTGGCGAGAACCGGCTCGCGGCGCGAGTGAGGGTCCCCGTCGCTTTTAAAACAAAGTCCCTGTATAACCCATATTGTCACATACATTTTGCAGTTTTTATTTACCGACTTTCATTTACGTGTTTTTCACATTTATGCGTGTTTTTTTTCCTTTGGTCCCCTGGAAATCGTATAAGTGAAGTTCTACTACTAGAGCATAATAACTCTTCTGATTAATAAAATTAAATTATGGACTTAAGTGTTCCAGTGTGAGCCTAATGTCTATTTAATGTGTGCATCAATTGGCTTACTCCACTCTAAAAGGGCAAGTTTGAAAGTTAATGGAAACATGTATGAGATTATTAGCTGTACATTTTTTCTGTATTTTAAATAAAAATTGTGCTATTTGGCAAGTATTTGGTTTACTGTATAGTCATTAGAACTCATGTGTTACTTTTTTCTTAATGGTTTACAAATTACTGTAATTTAACATGTTAAAATCAGCCGAGCTGTACCGAACCGATTTTGTACCGAGAACCGAAGTACAATTTTTTTTACCGAACCGAACCGTACCGAACCCAAATTTTCAGTACCGAAGACCCCTAATTCTCATATCTGACGAACTGAATCAACACCAATGGCTGCATGACACAGGTGTCTAATTGGTCTTGGTATCACACCGATGCTCAAGTACGACCCATATTCATGGTTTTATTCCCCCCAGAATAGTTTATACTATATTCTCTTCGCCCAAAGACAAACCGAAAAGCTTTGAACAGTTTAAAATATCCTGAACATAATCATTGAGAGAATCCCTCTCCTTCTGGACTCTATTAAAATACTGTTGAACCACTTACCCTAGCAACCGAGCAGGCATTAAAACCGAAAGTACCTTCTTCATAAACGCTTCCAGATGTATGCCACTGTATATGGCACCTACCATATCAGCTGGTAAATTTGAGCGTCCGATACCCCAAATACCCCAGCTATTATGAGTAGGACCAGTCCTTGCCGGTGGCAGGATCATGAACTACAGGGTGTCAACGGTATGACACAATCTGTTTTCCCGAAGGGGGTGGTACAGTCTGTACTGCATGTCAATGGATAATTGTGACTTGAGCATGGGAAATGCACTTGATATTGCAACATTGTTCCAGGAATTGAATTTTCACGACCGTAATGATGAGAAATGAAGCTATTAGGTCGTGTAATGCACAAATAGTGCAAGCCAAGTAGATGGAAGCTATGTTTGAGTTCGTGGGGATTTGAACCTGAAATTAGAATTCTTTAACATCTATCTACATGGCATTCACTATTTGTGGTATTTTGGTACATGCTGGGGGTGAAATGGGGTTTAATCATGGGGCAGAGGTCATTTATGATTCGAAGACTCAGTCTCAAGATTACTATGATGAAATGGATAGCACGAAAGTGGTTACAGGAGTGACTCATTCCGAATCTTCCACCTGGGTGTATTGTTGTACTTGACAAACACACCGTACAAGAAATTAAAGCTCTCACCCTCGCTTCTTGCAAAGACGAAATACTGTCATGGTTAAAATGCTACTATATTACAGTTGCAGAAGACATGACCAGATAGAGTTGTTAAAAATTGTGAAAGGGTACAAACCCAGGGTGTCTACCGGTAATGAAAGTAACAAAAAAGTAATGAATTTTACAAAAGGGTAACGAAAATAACGAATTTTACAAACGAAAATTTTCTGAAGGCAGGTTGAATCATTTAAACTCGCGCCGCTAGGCTCAGAGATTGCGATGGAGCGAGTTTCACGCAAGTGGCGCCGTGCCTATTGCATGGTACTAAGCTATATATCCCCGTGCCAGACCTCAAGGAAAGGCATACTGAGGATGCCTTGAGTGGTATACATAGGTTCAACATATATTTTCGGCATCAAGAAGACTTAAGTTTCGTGTGAAATATTTTTCTGCGTTACTGTATTAGAAAACCTGACTTTCCATGAGATGTTTATTCGCGAATACTTCCGAAACTAAAAAGAAATCTCTCATTTCTGTTATTTGGAGACTATGTCAAATTGAAGTCCAGAAATAACGCGAAATAATTTAATGTCGCAATCTTGCGAAACGTTGCCGTTTCGGAAAAAAAATGCAAAAAATCTTCGAAATACATATAACTTATTTTGAAAATTTGTCTAGTAAATTTGCGACATCCAGTATGGTAAATTCGAAATTCCGTTATACCTATTTGCTCGCGTATATCTCGCGCCCCATTTTTTAAATTTGAAATTTCAGTGGGAAAAATGTACTCGCATATATCTCGCATTCAATGCTGACGCCATCATATATATGACCGTAATAACCTTGAGGTAGAAACACGTTCGATTTAGTGCATCACAACAGTCGTCATTGTCCAGGAACTTACCCGAAGCGATACTAACAGGAAGAGCGAGCAACAACGATTTGATCCGAACTTCGATACGAGCCGATTAGGGATCGAGGCGCCGCGTGCAAGCATACGGCGCAGCGTGAGTGTTAGCACGATGTACATCGTTAGTCTTCGGCCGCGGTTGGCTAAATTCGCCGGCTTGAGACACGTTCGAATTAGCGATTAGCGCGCCACAACAGTTGCGCAAGTAGGCCTATTGTTACATCGCAGAGAACGCAGTACAGTCTTCTCGAATCTCAATGATTTCGTCTTTACGCATTGCTCGCATCAGAGCTCGGCCGCGTGCAAGCATATGGCGCAGCGTGAGTGTTAGCACGCTGTACATCGTTAGTCTTCGGCTGCAGTTGGCTCAATTCGCCGCCTTGAGACACGTTCGAATTAGCGATTAGCGCGCCACAACAGTTGCGCAAGTAGGCCTACTGTTACATCGCGGAGAAACGCAGTTGAGTCTCCTCGAATCTCAATAATTTCGTCTTTACGCATTGCGTCGCATCAGAGCTCGGCAGCGGTTGGCTAAATTCGCCGCCTTGAGACACGTTCGAATTAGCGATTTGCGCGCCACAACAGTTGCGCAAGTAGGTCTACTGTTACATCGCAGAGAAACGCAGTTCAGTCTTCTCGAATCTCAATATTTCGTCTTTATGCATTGTGTCCCATCAGAGCTCGGCCGAGTGCAAGCATACGGCACAGCGTGAGTGTTAGCACGCTGTAGATCGATCGCCGCGTCTTCGGCTGCGGTTGGCTAAATTGGAGCTTGCTTGTAGCGAGGAATCGATATGGAAGATGATCGTATCGATCGCTAAGTGTCTGCATCCTTGACGAGCATATGACGTCTTTTTCCTAGGTTCTTAATGTCGCATAACCATAACGAATAGAAATAAATGGTGTCGACGGACATTGTTGTGAAGAGCTTCTTGAAGACTGGCATCGCAAATGCATTGGACGGAAGTCAGGATGAAGCAGTATGGGATGATGACCAGAATGATGCACGCAAGAGTATCTCGGAGATTGGGAGCAGTGACGGCAGTGACAATGAATAGGGTGAGTATCGTATGCCAGGTGGCTTGTTTCAATAATGCGAATTTGGTGTATTTTCGGGAATACGGTCATTCCCCGCGTATATCTCGCACCGAAAGTTACACACACATTTTCGGTCAAAAAAGTGCTAGATATACGCGAGCAAATACGGTATGTCGATCTTTTCTTCGAACTTTGGTTCCATCGGATATATAATCTAAACGATTATTTAGATAACTTGTATAATTCGTGATTCTCAGTCAAAAGAAAACTTGTGCTCTTGTCGTATTATTCGTGCAATCCTCTCAGAATAATTTGTAATATTCGATACCTACTTCGAACGTTCATCCTCCAAAATCGTATCCTCAAGACGGCCGGCTGACCGCATGATTTTCCTGCGGGAATCTCGTCAAACGGACCGAGATCGACGTCGGTTGCTTAAAATTATAAAACCCGGCCCCTATCGTGAACTTGTGGCCATGAGGATTGCGGGACTGTCAAAGGTGATTGGGCACCCACCCCTGGGACACCCATCACGAAACCTACTTGCCACTTTTCCCATTACCATATACAGGGGAATCTCGTTAGCACGTTCTCGGTTACGACGTTTTCCCGTTTAGCGCGATGATTTTCTCAAGTCCCAGTCCCAATTCTACAAAATACATGTTGATATATCCCCTTAATACGTTCTCTATTCCCGCTTACGACGATCAAATTTCCGTTGTACTATTTGTAAGCGAACCGGATTTTATTCTTATTTCATTATACAGTTCGGCTTCTGGAAAACACGACGCGATATTGCCTCATATTCTCTGATAGTTATTGACAGTGTAGATGATTTTGTGTTTGACGGCATAGAAGTGGCTATAGCTATGACGCAACACAGGTGACATGACTCTCTCCCGCTGCCCTTCACCCCCTTACCTTTGTTTATTTCTCACGTAGGCGCATTATTGTCTTCTAGTTCTTAGTGTCCACGTCCAGTTATGACCTATTTTATTGCGTGTTTCATAATGGATAAGAAGAAATTACGGCAGATAACTAATGATGAGAAGATGAAATACATTCGAGACGTGGACTGCAATCCTCACATGAAGCGTGTGGGTATAGAGCGAAAGTGGAACATTCCTCCGTCTACACTGAACACTATTCTCGGCAAAAGGAAGGAAATCGAACGTGCATTTGAAGAAAGGGTGAGCGGCAAAAGGAAACGTGTGCGAGAGGGACAGTTTCCTGAACTAGAAAGCGCTTTATTGAAGTGGTTCAAGCAAGCCCCTGCCTCAAACATATGAGTGCGCGGTCGCCGGCAACACAGCCGTCACTGGCGCGAGAATGTCCTTGCTGATCAAATATAAAGAAAGACCCTGTATTATATGTGTTTGGAAGCGGATGGGGAACATTTTCAGCATCTACTGTAAATCATGGCCAGTAAAACTGCATGGTAGGCTACTGATTTTAAGCATCGTATTCTGCCGTAGGCCTACATATGCGTGCGCGGTCGCCGGCAACTGACCCGTCACTGGCGGTGAGCAAAAATAAAGACCCTGTTTAAACTGTAGTGTAGAGGTACAGTAATTCATTTTTATGTTATTTACTCCGTGTAAGTTACTGATGTCTGTTAGGTAGTCAGCCCGAAGGCTGGTTGGATCCTCAAAAAGTACCGCCGTTAGGTTATGTGGGTAAATACCCACAAAAACCCAAGGCAGCGCTATATTGAGGCGTACTAGGTAAGGTGAGGAGTGAGGTAGTTTGCCATTGCTTTCCTCACTGATAACCTATGTTTATGTCGTGACTGTAGTAGTGCATATAATCACTTACTAAGGTCGGCGATTTAACGTCCATATATACGCCGCATTCTTTCTTATACGTTGTAAATGCAGTATGGCGTTTTTCGGTAATACGTTTTCCCGCATATGACGTCCAAATTTTTCAGTCCCTTGAAATACGTACTAACGAGATTCCACTGTACTTAAAAGCGTGCGGGGAGCGAGAAGTGCATCGACCCACTTAAAATTGACAGCCTACGTAGCATCGTGATACTAATTCCTTCTGAACTGATGAACTGCCAACCACGGCGCCGACCAAACATGTTCATAACTACTCGTGAATTTTAACCATGCCCAACCTTGAGCTTGCCTCCGCCATTCTGTCAGGACAGATAGACAGGCAGACAATTGTTGAACGTCCGGGTGCGATAATATCGTGATATTTCTCCGCTTTCAATGACGAGGACAACTGGATTCTTGTCAAACGGACAGCAAGTGGCGCCAATTGCATAATAATGCTATATTTTCTTGCGCCCGACCTCGATGACAATAGAAATCTCGTCCAATGAGTAAAAGTGACAATGATTTTCTAAATCGCGATTTTTCTCCGTGTTCTATCGTGAAAACTCAGGAATCTCGTCAAACGGCAGAGACCAGCGCCGATCGTGTAACATCTCTACATTTCTCTGTATTTAACTGAGAATACAGAATTCGGTGACGCGTAACATCGCATAAATTTCTTCGTGGCCTACCGCGGGGATGAAGGAAATCTCGCCAAATGGTCAATAGCAGAGCAACCTCTTGATACCGTAATTATAACAACATATTGTGCACAAGACGATATATTATCTGAAACAACTCATTTGATAATAAATATCTAGTATATTATTTTAAAAAATTTTATAACATCATGTGAATTTTATTTACCTCTTTAAAAACAGTTCATTGTTTTTTTTCTTCACCGCGTGATGAGCGCCTATGCTTGCAGACCTTGGATTTATCTTGAATTTAAAGGTAACTAAACGGTACCTAAGAAGTAACTAATTTTTACTTCATCCTGACAGTAGACACTCTGAAACCGGAACCTGTTTACATCGTGGATATGAATTTGAAAGATAATGGGTTTTCTATTCAACTGTTACCACTCTTATCATCGTGACCTAAATCCTATTGAACTGATATGGAATATAGTCAAACAAAAGATAGCTGCGAGCAATGTTAGCAAACTGTCTCGATCAACTCGGAGAGATTTGACCCACCACTGCATTCGTGAAGTGACTAGAGAAGATTGGAGAAAAGTGTGTGCTCATGTTAGGACTATTGGCTCGTGATGTGAAGTTTCCTGTCTTTCCCCCTTGTTCTGGACTAACCGAAGCGTTGATAGACACATGTGAACAGAGGACAGTGCACTCCAAAACAGCTAAGGCTCTTCAAACGGGTAATACTTGGTGGATTGCAACCAATTCCTAAAGAATTTAATTACTTCGTCAACACTGTCTATACTAAAATCTATCAGCCTATTGATCCACAACGTCACAGGATCAGTCCCAAGTTCCCACTACCGTTCGAGAATACAGAACGGTCGTGACATGCTAACACTGTAGCATGCTTACTCGGCTCAAATTTTCAAAGTTCCAATCGCGGGCAACATACGAATTTTCTGCCATGAAAATGTTTCTTATGTCGTCGAGAATTGTGGGAAGAATGACAGGAATCTAGGCAGGAAGGAGAAGACAAAGAAAAATGCACTCAAGATACCAGCTCTGATCACTACAGGTGCAGTAGGACAGCTCACTGGCCGAGACGATGTATCACCGCAGGTGACACAAGAATTCAGAATGGACGTGCACATTATCTGGCAAACACCCTTACTAACATTCGCATACATGACTCTAGCACTGGCGCTAGGCGCAGAATAAATCGGAAAACTCGAAGAAATTGACGTAATGAAATCACTAAATGCCATTCGACTATATCACGTTGTTGACGTATTACCTGGCTGTTTGCATTCGAACCACATGCCCGGCATTGCTCAGGCGTCGGAACATGGTTTTTAAAAGTTTTTTTTAGTAGAACAAGAAGAATCAGAATTACACATCGAGTGCGTAACACCACACTCGTCTATCCTGCTTAGGTCTAATTCCAGAATACAGGGACAACCAGAGGGGAAGGAATAAACAAAGTTGTAGAAAATTGTGTAGGCGACGAATTTTACACACGGTATATGGTACGTCTGTTGCGTTATCTATCTCGGAGCTTATAGATGAAGCCAACTCACCAGAAATATTTTCAAGCCTAGCTCCAGTTGAGATGATTGTAACAAATTAGATACTCTCACAGCTCTCGTTTCTCGTCCAGAAGTTACCAACACATTCGCATCACACTCAACTCTCCGTTCTTACAGGTACTTGGTTCACGATGGTCAACATACCAACTTTAATATTTTCAACAGGGGTTTCAGAATCAGACTTGTTTTCCTAAATGGAATTGCCTACTTCACCAAGCTTAACCTGCTGTTCAGCATCAGAATGATAATCGTACACAGACAGAACATCATTAATACAGTCAATTTACACCCACAGAAATAAAATTCACGAGTGTTTCACAGTGAAAAGTCATCAATAAACAGTGTTTGGAGTAGAGAAGATACATGTTGAGCAACTGTGTGGTGGAGTTCACAAGTTTTTATTTTTATTTTGTTCAGTTGTTGTTGCTCCTCTGTTTTTGATTGATGTTCTCTCTGCCAGATCGTGTTGAGTCTGAATAACACATTGTGGCTCGATCCACTGGAGTGTCGACGTGTTCTGCCCATGGTTGGGACATCTAGCCTGGTATTTTCTGTACGTCGTGATATTCTCAAGGCTAACTTGGCTGTGGATAATCCTAGTCACGTAAAAAACCTCCATAACTTGTGTATGAAAGCAGGACTGACATTGCCACCATACAAGCATGAACCAGGTAAGTTCATTTATGTTAATTTATGATGATGCTGTTTTTGCACGATAAACTTATTGGTTGACCTATGGTTACATCTTTGAGACTTGAAACAACTATTCTTGGGACTGTGTGTTTACTGCCTAAAATATGAATGAACATTAAGATTGAAGGCACTCAACCCTCATTCTAACCCTTTTAACGCATATGGTATATCTCGGCAGGTTGTGGGTCCCACAGCGAAGATAAGCAAAGAACATTTACATTACACAAATATTGTTGTTGTTTCCTATGGCTAGCTCGGATTCCAATCCATCAGCATTCTTGCGTTCCTATAGAGTTGTGTGAGGTTTCCTGAAGTTCTAGCAGTCACATCAAGTTTGTTGCAATGTAGCAGGTGCCCTTTATCCATTTTACTTCCAGGTTCGTGACAAAGTATGCATTCTTCAGATCTCAGGATGTTGATTTGTTTCAGATGAGCTGCAAGGCAGTCATGGTCAGTGTTAAGTCTGAAGAAGGCTACAGCTTCTCTTCTTGGTGTTAATTTATATTGATCCCATTTAGCATCAATGTCCTTCCATAATTTGGTTTCTGCTGTTTTCTATGCCATTTCTTCATACCTGTTTTTGATAGTATTTTTCAAGATCCTTTTTGCTGACATAAAATTAGCCTGACTGACAGGTTGTTGTAGTGTGGTACCTTTTTTTTGCTAATCTGCCTGCCTCTTCATTACCTGCTATTCCAACGTGAGAAGGGATCCACTGGAATGAGATCTGTTTGTGGAGTCTTTGAAGGGTTTTTATCATGCAAAAAAATTATTTCAGTTCTTTATTTTGAGGCTTATAATTTGACGAAACTGCTGCTTTTGAATCTGTAATGATAACACATTTTTGATAATCAATGTTTCTGCCTATTAACTGATGGAGTGCATGTGAAATTGCTCTTATCTCAGCATCAAAGTTTGTTTTGGCCTACTGGGAAGTAGAGTGAGAAGAGAGATGAATGTATTCCTGCTCCAGTTATATTTTCTTTGTCTTGTGAGCCATCTGTAAATATTTTTAGCCATTGATTAGATGGATATCTTTCTTCTATTGTACAGAGGGCCAGTTGTTTTAGATCTTGTGGTGAAGAGTCTTTCTTGCAGACCTCTTCTAGCAAAGTAAGATCTGTAGTCACTTGTATATATTCAATGGGGTTGACTGGCATACAGAGTGGTTCAAGTTTTATTTGCAGATTGCTCTTATTGATATATTCTTTGGCGAGACTTAAGGGATCTTTTTGTGTTTTAAGATTGGGGCTAGAAACTGGTTTTTTGATCCATGTCATTTGAGGTAGTCTTTGTATACTGAGATATGCATTGGCTGTTTGATGTTTCATCTCTTCTTCTATTGGTAAGTTGTGGGTATATAATTGCAAGGCAGTTATAGGTGTGGTTTTTATTGCGCCTGTTATGATTCGTGGGGCATTATTCTGACACATCTAGAGGCGATCAATGTTTGACTGGGGTGCTGTAGAGAGTACTTCACTGCCATATTTTATGATAGGTTTGATGTAAGTATTGTAGGTTTTGTTGAGTGTCTCTTGAGTGCTCCCCCAAGTAGCTCCTGCTAGTCTCTTCAGTAATTTCATCCGTTTGCTTACCTTATCCTCCACATGTTGTATGTGTTTGGTCCAGTTCAGCTTCTTGTCCATGATGATACCTAGGTACATTGTACTTTCACTTTTTGGAAGGTCTTGATTACTAAATTTGAGACTGAAAGTTGGATTGTGGTGTCTCAGGGAGAAAAACTGGTCTACTGTTTTGGTAGTATTGATTTCCATATTATTGTTTTCAGTCCAGTTTTTTAGTTTTATAAGTGACTGGTTCATTCTGTGTTCAAGAAGCATTTGCTGATTTGGGCCGTTACATGCTGTGGTCCCAATGATAACATCGTCTGCAAACATACTGATATTCACATTACCTACACAAATATAGTGATAAAGAAATAAAATACTGTGATCACACTGAGGATAACTTTTACTGATGTTGGCCCAATGTTGTCTGTTTCTCGTACCATTTTCCATGACCACCAGCAAAGTCTATGTAAGCTGTATTTAGTAAAATGAAATATGAGGTAGCTTAATCATATCCAACTTTTGATCTTAATTATATAGATTTGTATGACCTGTCTAACATAGTTCTTTTCTCTTTTCCCTGTTTGTCCTCTGTGTTCCTACTTGATTTGGTTTGTCGTTATCAGTTTTACTTTCTCTCTCTTCCACAATGTTCCACAATAGAAATCAGTCCTGAGGTTCTGAATAAACATTTTATTGAGTCTGTCGAAAGGATTTGCTCACCTGCCTCACAGCTGCCTACAGCAGCAATTGAAAGAGTAGAAAAAATAGTTCGAGTTTATCAAATAATACTTTTAAATGGAGAAAGGTAAACTGTAGTGAGGTAAAGAAAATTGTAAGAAATATGAAACCTTCCAATAGTAAGGATTGTTATGGATTCACCAACAACATTTTAAAGGCCATTATTGACAGCATTTTAATTCCTTTGACGCACTGCATCAACGAGTGCCTTAGCGTAGGCTATTTCCCAGCTCAGTTAAAAATTACGAGGGTTGTTCCAGTATATAAAAAAGGGGATAAGACTAAACCTGATAGTTACAGGCCTGTGTCTGTAGTAACCATCATGTCAAAAGTCTTTGAATATGTTATAGTTGGTCAAATTTATGAATTTTTCATCAACAACAACCTTCTATCACCTACTCAGTTTGGGTTCCTTCCAGGAAAATCTACAATTAGTGCACTGGATGATTTTGTTTGTCACATAATGCACCATTTTGAAGAAGGGAGCTCAGTAGATGCACTCCTGTGTGATCTATCCAAGGCCTTCGATTGTGTGTCACATGATATACTTCTGCAAAAGTTAGCACTGTACGGAATTAAAGGATCAGAGTATGAAGTCTTTAAATCATATCTAACAAACCGAGTACAGTTTGTAGAGAATGGGGATAGGAAATCTCATGCGTTAGAAGTTAGGTATGGTGTACCCCAAGGCTCGGTTCTGGGTCCATTTCTTTTTGTCGTTATGATGAATGACTTAGCAGTAAATGTTTCTGGAAAAACAATTCTTTATGCAGATGACTCTACATTTTTGTGTTCTAGCAAATGTATAAGTGAATTACAAAATTTATCAAGTCAGTGCTTGCTAGAAGCTAGGAAATGGTTCAGTGAGAATGGATTACACTTAAATGAAACTAAAACTCAAAATTTAATATTTAGCCTTAAAAACATAAGTAATGATATAAAAGAAGCCAAGCTACTAGGAATGAATTTTGACTCAAAATTAACATGGGAACCTCATATTCATAACCTTTCGAATAAACTTGCAAGGGTGGTGTATCTACTCCGTCATTTAAAAAATGAGGTTCCTACGACATATTTACACACAGCATATTTTGCTTTCTTTCAAAGTCTCTTTAGCTATGGATTAATATTTTTTGGAAATAGTGCACACATTGTAAATATCTTAAAATTACAGAAAAAGGCAATCCGTATTATTGCAAATGCTCCTCCTAACACACCCTGTAGACCTTTATTTATTAAATCTTCCAAACTAACAGTTATAAATCTTTTTGTTTTAAATATCCTCATGTATATGAAAAATAAACATCCACATGAATTGCCAGGCAGGCGGGTAACAATTCACTCATACAGCACAAGAAACTCACACCAGATAGAGGTACCATGGTGTCGGCTTTCTAAAACACAGAACAGCCATGAAATTCTTGGCATAAAAATTTTTAACAAACTGAGTTTGTCTTTCCAACAACTACCAACCAAAATCTTTAAGAAACAGCTGCAAAAGTGGTTGCTGGTGAATCCATGGTATTCCCTGGAAGAATGTATGGAAGCAGATTGGTGTAATATTTAGTGCAATAGAAGTAGGTTACATTTTGTTACAACGATAATAAGCTATTTGTATATACTGTTATAAGTAGACTAAGTAATGTAGGATTGTTTGATTTTATTGTTTTGTATTATTAACCTGACGATGGCTATTGCACTTGTGTTTAACGCCAAATAAAGTGATTCTGATTCTGATTCCTGTGTTGTCCGGTCTTCACTCCATCCACTTCAAGCCAGAAGATGTCGTTGAAGAATGACCCCCCACCTTGCCACTCCCTTTTTTGAGTTACAGAAGACCTGGCTGCTCCTCACCCTCCTGAAGTGACTCATCAGGGGCTATAGTAAAGAAGTGCTATTGACTGGATTTAGGGCATGACTGGTGTGTCAAGCTGCGAAGATTATACCTGTCCTTTTTGTTTGTTTCTACTCTTTTTTTCATGTCCTATGATTAATTATATGTCAAGATATGCATGGATGAAGTCTGCATAGTCGTGTGACTGCTGGCCAAACAAAAGTTCGTCAGCTCGAACAGCCTAGACATATTTTCCTTCCCTCTTCCAATCATGGTAGCATTGGAATCAGATGTGCACATTCTTATCCTACTGTATGAACCCAACAAGGGTGGGTGTATGCTCCATTATCATATTAAAATAATATGTCATCACATTGTTCAATGGCCTTGAGAGCTTCCCATACACCAATTATATCATCAATCATCAGATCTGCAAACCTTCTTCTGATCTCTGTTCTGCTGAAACTTCAGCACAACCGTCTGCCAGTATAGATACAAAGGAATTTTAGGAGTTCTAGCATAGTATTGCATATACAGCTTTTTTTTTCTTCTCTTTCTCCTTCCTTTTTAAGCCGAGAGAACGAAGTGAGATAGCTACGGACATTAAGGCTCAAAACCATGGTGCCAGTCTTTCTGTGTACTTGCCCCCACCATCAGCCATCCTTAAAATGAGGTTTCCTTGGGTTTCTACTTTCAAATCCAGGCAAATGATGGAACACTTCCAACTCTGTGCCCAGTTTCATCTCTCATTATCGAGGAAAGACCACCTTAGATAAATCTTGTCTCATCTTCGACCCTACACACATGGTAATAATGAAGGGTAGAAATAATTTGCAGGAAAATGCATAATAATAAACTATCTTTCCAATTTGTCTCATGAAAGCCTTTTTACTATCCATCATCTATCCCTAACACTATTACAGTAGAAGATGGAACAGGAGGACTTTTAAGAACTTTTCAGAGAACAAGAGCTTCTTGCATGGTCCTAGAACAATTCAAAAACACAAGAATTTTAATTATAGTATTCTCCAATATATTGACATGAATTCAATTGTGTGTTGCCCTAAGTGTTTCCATATTGACTAACTTAAATAAGTTCTCTTATTTATGAATGAAAACGTACTTTAAATACATTGAGAATACAGTTTTCAATGTATTATCAAGACTGAATATCTCCCTTGAATTTCCAGCTCCGGAAGAGAAAGTTCCACCTCACCCATCTGATATTCCGATTGAGGTTCAATGGGCATTCCTCCCTGGTGAAGAACTCGATGATGTATTCTTATGTACTGCAGAGAATCCCAGCCTATTCTTCATACGATTGGCAAAATGGGAAGAAAAGTAAGCATACTTCATCTAAACTCTTGGTGATATTGAACATTTTTACTTTTTAAGTTCTGAAAACTATTTTTTTCTAGAATTATTGATTTGAATCCATGTTGGGAATGCATATAGGAGTCAGTATGTGAAAAGTTTGAAATACCTGAATCCATTTTTCAGTGTTGCCTAAGTAATCTGTGCCCTTATTTGCGTCAAGCCTTCACTTGAGCCCCAAATGCAGGCAGTCTCCCATGTTTCTGACTATAGTGAGTCTCTACCTTAAAAGACAGTACGCATTAAATGGAGCTCGCTGATGCCAGATCTGCTGCATATACCAAGTTCTGCAAGGCCGGGCACATGATGTAACATAACTCGTATACAGGCGTGTTTTTACGCAAAACTCAGGGAAATTTCCAAAATATTTGTTTGTTGTACGCGCATATAACTCTACCTCATGCCTTGAAGCGAACGACGGTACAATATTTAGAAATGATACACCGAAGTTCAGAGCGCGATTTTAATGCACAGATTTTCAATTATTCCTGAATATGATAATATTATAACATGTTATAATATTACATTTTCTCGAATATCATAGGTTATAATAAATTATAATATGACATTTAATAATAATAATTATAATAATAATAAAATAATAATAACAATATAGGCTATATTGTGGTCCACATAATTTACCCAATTTTGTGGGGTCAAGTGGTGGTATGCACCTAAATTAAATTATTAATTTTTTGTTTCTTGAATGAGATGTTGTTCAATTTCTTTCTTTACTTGCGCACATACCATTTCGATGGGATTAAATTCACTCTGGTATGGTGGCAAGCTACGAACATATTTCTCTGCTCTGATAGCGTACATTGTCTATTACTAGGTTAGATCCTTCGGGAACATTGGGCAATAATTGCTCGGCCGACCACTTTCCATACACTTCACCTGTCGATTCGTCGTGGGTGTCTGGCGTGTTCTTTTGGCACAGAAACGTTAACTCTGCACCATTAACAAACCCTTGTTCATTCCCGGGACGAACAAAGGCAAACTACGGAAACCACTTCGAGGATGGCTGAGGTAGGAATCGAACCCGCCTCTTCTCAGTTTCGTCTCATGAAGTTGAGTACACCCCGTTCGAGCCCTCAGACCAGAATTAAATTTCTTGGCAGAGCTGGGATTCAAACCCGGGCCTCCACGGTGACAGCACAGTGACAGCCAAGAATGCTAGCCACTACGCAATGAGGCGGACAATTTATAAAGTACACAAGCTCCATTTCATTTCACAGTTTAACTTCACACCATCACCTTCCCTCCTTCAAACTCAGTCGGGCAAATAGCCTACGGGCCACATTAGTAAACAGACTTTCGGTGTGACAGCGCTGGGCGGGAGGTGTTCGCAAAGTGCTATAACTTATGAATGCTATCTGATATCGAGCTCTGGTTTGTTTTAAAAACTATTTCAGACATTAATGAACATTTATTCTTGCTTAGTTACCAACGTAAAGTCAACAGCAAAAATGTTTCTCGCTAGGTAACTTTTGTGTGACACCATCCCAGATTTTTCAAGTAACATTTAAGAAAAAAAATCATAACTTTCTTATTATGAAAATAATTACTGCTCTGAGATATAGGGTATCTTCTACCAACATCAGGCAATCTAAAATTAAATTCTTGATCTGTTGGGATCATTAGTTCGTTATCTATGGCGTGATAAGTTTTATATCCGCAAAAATATAGATTCGCGCTAAAATATCATAATTGTGAAAATTGGGTCATGTATTAATTATTTATGGCTTTTATTTTTACATCATCATAAAGAGCGAAAAATTCTCTATAAGACCACGCAAACATTTTCTTAGATTTGTCACTTTCAGTTATTGGGAAATGGCAACATCACCGGCGTAGAAGAGGACGAAGCTAATTGCAGGACTTAGGAGTGCGAGTGAGAGGCAAATACTCCATTTAATTCCATACTGTCTTTTAAGGTAGAGACGCAGTATAGAGACATCTGCTACCAAGTAGTCAGAACAGGGAACGTAGGAATTGATCCTTTGAGTGAAGGTGTGGGCCAGACACAAAGGCCGAGATGCCCGTAGGGGAACGTGAACAAGAAATCTTGAGGTTAGGAAAAAAAGAAGATTTAAAAGAATTGACTATACTAAAAAAAACAAGGTCAAACAAAGATAATGTGTGCCATCAGGCTGAAGTAACATCAAAACAATACTTACTGTACACTTAGGGGCCGATAGCCTAGATGTTAGGCCCCTTAACCCTTCGAGTGCCAGACAACGATATATCGTTGTTCAGTATTTACGCCTAAAGTGCCAGCAACGATATATCGTCGTTTGAACAGACCCGGATGTCATAAACATCCGGGCCCTAATAAGGGAGAGTGGGGGAATTGTGTGCTCTTAAGCAAGAATCGGTCTTGTGATGATGAAATAATTGATAACACAACTGCAGTTATGAATAAGGGAGCCTTAGTATTTCTATATTCGATGTGCAGAAACAAATTTAATTAAAAAATAAATTTGGTGGACTATAATTCGAAATCTCACAAATATGCATTTGCGCACGATTACCCACCCTGCAGGGCAGTCATGCGCATGGGTTGGGGAATTGTGCGCATGGAATGAGTGTTGGAAAGCCATACTAATACAATGCGAATTGGCAGAAACTTGCACTGTGCATTAGACAATAGCATAACAACGCAATGACCTAAAATTCTGCAGTTTTGGATATTAGAATAAATCTTCGTTTCGTCAGCATTAAAGGAGGCAATCCAATTTAGGCTTGTTCTTTCAGGTTGTCTCAACGTTAATGCAGGATAATCTCTTCAAGAACTAATACAACCAATATTTACCTGCTAGACTTTTAACTTTATGGAAATTATGGGGAATGTTATTCTCCTCTGCAAACTTGAACTCGAACCGTCTGACAAGCTTTGTGGGCGTTAAGGCATAAAATAATTTTGCCACTGTCAAAAGGTATTCGGATAATTATGACCCCATTACTTTGGTAAAACAGCTTTACGGACTAGACGAGGTGGAGCAAGCCAATTTTGCAGCAACTGCGTTGGTAGAATTGACTGGGAAATGTTGATACTTCTCCCCACTTCCCTTATTTTCCTCCCATCATCCCTAATTGCACGTCGAGATTTCTGCACATTTTCTGCTGGGTAGGAGTTTTTCTCCGTTTTCCGTGTTTAATTTCTTGGCATCTGGAGAACAAACACGAAATATTTTGCCATTAATGTCGCGTTGTATTTGTAGTACTTGTATCATATATGATGTGCACACCATAACCCACTCTGCTTTTAAAACATAACTCACTGAATCCCGGTAAACTAATCTATTATATTGAAAAATAAATACATGCATAAACACTGTAAAAACTGGCATTTAGAACAACATTTAATTTTAAATAATTGAATCACAACTGTAGGCTTACCTTCTTATTTGCTGGCTACAGAAAATAACATGCAACATGTTAAGTTTCTTCATCCAAGCCTCCGGTTATCACATAGCGACTGGCATCATGCTGACTGTCCCTATCTGATAGGTGCGATGACAGCTTTAGGGTAGCAGTGAACTGAGTTGCTAGTTGTACTACCAACTCGAAAAACATAGGTGCGCACAATTACCCAACTTTCCCCATGATATTCAACAAGTTCGGATTGTATTCTAAAAACTATCCGCAAATTTATTCCAAACATTATCCGCAGCTTATCCGCTATTCCTCAAAGACATGCAAAGTATATCCGCATGGCGAAAAATGTTGCGGATATCCGCATCCGCACAGGGCTTTACCCGTTAGCCATCACTTTTCAAGGTTCCTGTAGGACCTTCACAGCTACCGTAACGGTGCCGGGACACAAAGAAGTCCCCACTGTACTTCGCCCCTACAGGCAATCCCCTACTTTGTGCCGTTGCCCGTCTCCCACGACGTGGACGAGGGGTTGGACTTATGGGAGATGCATCGCATCTAATGGAGAGTATCTTGAAGGTGACCGAAGGAATTTTGTAAATCATCATCATCATCATCATCTTGCACAGTTTCCAGCCACTGGCCGGGTCTGTTTGGAACACAAGCCTCTCCAACGTCTTCTGTCTTCCCACCATCTCTCAGCCTCCACCCTTGTCCAGTCTTCTCCTCTCTTCTTCACGCTTTCTTCCACCCCCTTCAGCCACCTGTCTCTCGGTCTTCCCCTCGGTCTCTTTCCTTCCCAATTCGTCTCATGTACTCTCCTGGGTGTCCTCTTCTCCTCCATTCGTTTTACATGTCCATACCATCTAAGTCTAGATTTCTCTATACCATCCTGTAATGGTTCCTCCTTCATTAATTCTCTGGTCCTCTCATTTCTTATTCTGTCCATCTTTGTAGCTCCAATACTGCTTCTCAAGAACCTCATCTCACTGGCCTGTATTTTGCTCTTCTCCCTTCCTTTCATAACCCAGGTCTCCGAGGCATACGTCAGGATAGGGACATAGTACGTCCGATATATGATCTTTTTGCTGTTCTGAGGGACATCCTTGCTCCATAACATGCTTCTCACACTCCTCCGAAATGCTTCTGCCTGCCTCCCCCGCTCATTTATTTCTCTATCGTTTCTTCCATTATCTTGTATCAGGCTTCCCAGATACTTGAAACTCTCCACTTTCTTCAGCTGTTCCCCACCAATTGTTATTCCCGTTGTGGTTCTTTCCTTCTTCCTTGTTGTGATCACCATCTCACTCTTATTTATGCTAAATTTCATCCCATATCCTTGTATTATTCCTTCCCACACGTCCAACTGTTCCTGTACCTCCTCCTCCTTGTTTCCCCAAATCATCAAATCATCTGCAAACACCATTGCTTTCATCTTTCCGTCCCCAATTACTTGTGCCACTCTGGTCATTATGTCATCCATCACCACAATGAAAAGTAACGGTGACAGTGCACTTCCTTGTTTCAGGCCGTTTCTTTGTTCCAACCAGTCAGATCTCTCTCCTCCCACTTTCACACAGCTCACGCTTCCCTTGTACATCTCCTTTATCCTCTTTATAGTCCATTTCTCTACTCCTCTATCCTCCAGGGACTTCCATACTTTGTTTCTGCATACACTGTCATATGCTTTCTCAATGTCCAGGAAGGCCATCAGTAGATCTGTTCCATACTCATAGTGCTGTTCTTGTAACTGCCTTACAGCAAAAATCAAATCCACTGTGGACCTTCCTGCTCTGAAGCCATGTTGTTCTTCCCTCATCCCTCCTTCTATCCTTGTCCTAATTCTCTTTTCCAAAACTTTCTCGAAGATCTTTGCACAATGACTCATCAGTGTTATTCCCCGATAGTTTCTGCAATCTGTTCTACTACCTTTCTTGAAGATCGGGACAATGATTCCTTTTTTCCAGTCCTCTGGGGTCTTCCTTTCCTTCCATGCTGTCCTCATCACTCGGTACAGCCACTGTATCCCCACCTCTCCTGCTGCTCTCACCATCTCCACACTCAACTCATCCACACCCGGTGCCTTCCCTCCTTTCATCTTGTTCACTGCATCTTCCACTTCTTTCCATGTTAAGTCCTTTTCTGTTTGCAGTTCATCTTCCTCTTCCCCGATTTCTTCCTCCTCACCATCTTTTCCATTTGGGTTCAGAAGTTCTTCAAAATATTCTTTCCACATTTTCTTCAGTTCTTCCCTATTTTCTATCTCTTGTCCCCTTTTGTTCACCATTCTAACATAATCCGTAGGATCCTTCCGCCTCTTATTTTTTACCATCCCATACAGGACCTTTTTTGTACCTTCACTATCCTCCTCCATCATCTTTGTCCACTCTTCCATCCACTTCCTTCTCTCCTCAGCCACCACTCTCTTCGCCTCCTTCTTTCTTTCCTGGTACTCTTCCCTTGTCTCTACCGTCCTATTTTGATACCACCTCCTAAAGGCTCTATTCTTTTCCCTTACAATATCTTTTGTCTTCTCATTCCACCATGGTGTTTCCTTCCACCTCTTCTTACTACTTGTCCTCCCACATACTGCTTCTGCTGCACCCACTAGTGTCTTCTTAAATCTAGCCCATTCCTCTTCCACCCCTCTTTCTTCATCTGTTGGAATTCCTTCCTTTACCATTTTCAGGTACTCGACCCTTCTATCCCCTTCTTTCAGTTTCCATATCCTTATACGTCTTTCCTGGTTCTCAGTCCCTTTCTTCTCCTTACTCCCTCTCAGGTTCATTACCAGTAATCGATGGTCGCTATCCAGGTTCTCCGATGGTATAACCTTGATGTCCGTGATGTTCTTATTTAGTTCTTTCTCATACAGTATATAGTCGACCACCGACTTCCTGGTCAAGTCATCACTGTACCATGTGATTGTGTGGCTCTCTCTTTTCTTAAACCAGGAGTTCCCAACTAGCAGGCTGTTCCTCTGGCAGAAGTCCAACAGTCTCTTTCCTTCCTCATTTCTTCCACCCCAACCCTCTGGTCCTAGAACACTCTCATAACCTTGTCTTTCTCTTCCTACATGGGCATTGAGGTCCCCCATAACAATCATATTTCTTCCTACCAGCTGCTTCTGCAATTCCTCTTCAAACTCCTCCTTCTCTTCAGAAGCGCAGCCTACTTGTGGAGCATACACTTGCACTATTTCTACGGTCTCTCCCCTCAGTGCTACTTTCACTTTCATCATCCTATCACTTATTCTCCTCACTTCTTCTTTTAAACCATCTCGTACTACTACTCCCACTCCATTCCTCTTTCCCTCTTCGTTCCCACTCCAGTACAGTCTATAGCCTTTTCTCAGTACTCTCCTTCCTTCCCCTTTCCACTTTGTTTCTGCCAATCCCAATAAATCCAACTTCCTTCTTTCCATCAAATCCACTATCTCCTCCACCTTCCCCGTCAGCGTTCTTAGGTTTAAAGTTCCAAATCTTAGTCCGTGTGTACAGCCGTGTCGTCGTAAATAAAGGTAAAATACGAACGAAAATCCGTTTTTTTATTTTATTTTTATTTTTTCTCCAACCTTTTATAAACACTGGACTAACCAAGCTATTAAAACAAACTAATCACATTCCAAAAATATCAGTGATTTTAGACTTTTTTGTGTGTGTTCACCATACCACTGTATGAAGCCATCTTCCATGCATTCGTATTTCCCGCCTTGAATCCGTGAGCACTTGTTACAGGAGACTCCGAACACGCGGACACTTTTATCAATTTCACTCGCTTCGCAACAATCAGGTTTAATGTGGATGGTGGTGTTTCTAATTCCCTCGCTATTTTTACGCGCTCCTATTCCCACTTTGTTTAACAACTTTTAAAATTTTTAACTTATCGACGTTCGTAACACCCCTCCGCTTTCTTCCGCTCATCTTCAAATATACGCTGTCTGTTTTCTCTGGCTGCTTCCTGTATTTTGAGAGATCATGGTTTTCGTTACACAAATACCGCTCGCTAGTAATTAAGCAAGAAGCTGTCTTTCCTTGTTACCAACACGCTGACCAGCGAGTGTCGCACAAGGTCATCGTAACGTAAATAGCGCTTACTGCATTCCTCTCACCGAGGGATGTGACGGAAGTACAGTCTGTACCAAATGTTTCCATTCTAACAGTTTTTCTCAGAGCACGCAGCGTATAAATGATGTTTTATATTGCAAGGGACTTTAAAATATTATCGCGTAAGTATGAAAAGCAAAACATATATCTGAAATTGATCAACATGGAATGTATATGGATTTTGTTGGGACCTGGAAAAAACGAGTATGTGTAAAAAAAGGAATAAGTGAAATGTATAAAAGAAGTTTTATTGTAATTGTAAATACTGTTGTACGGTACACAAGTGTTATATACATATCTGTCACACCTAAGTTAAGCACAAATGAGCAGGATCTGATTATATTCGATCCGTGAACAAAACTAGTCATCCAATTAAACCGCCTGTTTGTGTGATAAGTAGGGTTCGGAAGTTTAAGACCTAAAGAAGTAGAAAATAAGCAAGCAAATATGCCCTAAAAACTCTCTAAATATGACCTAAAAACTATAGAATATAACCTAAAAACCATGGCATTTCCTTGTTTGCTGATTGCTTCTGAGCTAAATATATCTACTGGAGTGACGTCCTATTGCAAGGCGGAAGCACACTATCGTCATGTTCCGTGACCTCATGCGTACAGTGTCGCAATCCAACTTGTCCAGAAAGATGTGCTAAAAGACGTGCGTAGTGTAGCGCCTTCTTGGATCAGGTCTTCTATACCTGCTATCTGCCTGTTCCGGGAAATGAAAAAAAAAAAATCTACTACACTATTCGGATATCCTGTGTTCGAAATTCAACGCAGATAACACCTTGTTAACGACGCCTCAATTTAAACAAAAATGCTGAAATTATAACCAAATATGACCTTATAACACTAAAATATGACCAAATATGACCAAAACAATAAAAATGGCCGAAATATGCATTTATAGGCAACATCAAATTGCTTTAAACGTGGTCAGGGACCCGTCATTCAAACTAATTTTTCAGATTTCTGATAAAATGAGCTCAGGAAAAAAATATGACTTATCCTTAACATCCGAACCCTGGTGATAAGTGTATAAATAAATTCATGTATTTATTTCAAGCACTAGGAAATTAATTGTTACTTCCCACCAGTGGTGGTTTCTGGGTATTCGTCCTTGAGCCAGTGCACACCCAGTCGTGCAATATTGCCGTTAACATTTTAATTTTATGTATATAAAAATTAAAACGTTATTTTATGGTCAACAAATCCCCTGTACATCTCGTTTTCTATTTAAATGTACATTGTTCGTTGAGCCTCTCTGTATGTTGGTTGTGTTGACACAGGGATCGCCGTTAGGCTACACGGCTGAAGTCGGGCTAGAAGGGATGTGTGTTTACTATGATAGGAACGGAGCCACATGCTTGCCTGGCGGAATATTTAGCTGTGTCTCCTTGTTTGGCATATCTTCATTAATTACACTGAAATGTCGTCAACGAACCTCCTCCAAAACGGTAGACCATTTATATTACCGATTATTTCATGTTCTAAATGATCTAGGTAGATGTTGGCTATAATACCAGATCTTGGAGAACCCATGCCTAGCCCATCTAACTGTTTATAGATTCTGTCATGGAACATAATGTAGTATACACTGAAGAAAATGGAAATTGCAACACCATGAAGGCATTGGTCGTTTGTGTTGATTTTCAAGATATGGAACGATGCCATGTAGGTATGTAAACGATCGAAGTTTCAGACCCATTGGATTGTTGCTACAGGTCTCCCCACGTGATTGGTCGCGGAGGACTCAACTCCAGTATACGGACTCTGGTGTAGCGTAGCTGACTCGCTGTCTGTGCAGTGAAGTGTTCCCCGTCAAACATGCCTCGACGACAGAGAAGAGCACGCTATCAACAACTGTCGCCGTTTAAGAGGGTGCGGATAATTGGGCTGTGTGAGACTGGATTATTGCTAAGGACTGTCGCAGCATGTGTTGGCCGACAGGCATCTACGGTACGTGTATGGTAGCAGTGGTCAAATGAAAATACCCACACTCGTAGACCTGGCACAGGCCCAGCGCGACAGACAACTGTGAGAGAGGATCGCCGCATCATTCGGATGTCCCGGATGGAACCTCATGCAACAGCAGCGCAAATTCGAGCAGCTGTGGTACCCCACGTTACACAACAAACAGTTGGCAATCGCCTGCGTGCAGCTGGCTTAAAATCTCGTGTTCCTGCAGAAGGTGTTCCATTGACCCCACAACAGCGACATGTAAGGCTGGCCTGGTGTCGAGAACGATCGACGTTGGTCGACGAATGGCATAGGGTCGTCTTTAGTGATGAGTAGTGCTTCGGTCTTGCCCGCAGTGATTACCGGAATCGTGTGCGCCGACGTACCGGGGAGAGGGGCCACCCAGACCTTTTTGTCGAGAGGCGCAAAGGGCCAACACCAAGTATTATGGTCTGGGGATCACTTGGCTTTAATGTGAAATCACAATTAGTGCTTGTTGAGGGCACTATGACTGCTCGACAGTACGTTGATAGGGTATTCAATCCAGTGGTTGTCCCTATGATGGCGAACATTGCTAATGGGATGTTTCAGCAGGACAATGTCCGGGTTCACACTGCACGCATCTCCAGAGAAGCTCTCCACGACATCACATCTTTAGAATGGCCCGCCAGATTCCCAGGCCCCAGTCCTATTGAGCATGTGTGGGACATGATGGGTCGACAAGTGGCCAACCGTCCTCAGCCACCCACTACTCGGGAACAACTGACCCGTGCAGTGCAGCAAGCATGGGCCACAATTCCTCAGGAAGCGATCCAGGGCCTTAGTGACTCATGCCTCAAGTGTTTAGTGCTTTTCAGTCGGTCAACACGAATGTACCCAAAAGAGATGGGTTATGCCCTAATCCTGAAATAAATTACATGAGATTAATAAAACACTAGGATGACCAGTTTCGATCGTCAAGCGATCATCATCAGATCCATTACACTTAGGCTATAAAATCTATGTTTGAAATACAGGTGAAAATATTTACAATATGTACAATTATTTAGTTGCAGTATTGGTACTGCAACTGTCAGTGTATGCTAAATGCAGTATATATGTTAGGTGAAATGCTAAATGGGGATAGCTATCCGGAGATTGTACTTTAGAGAGATTATATGGTTGTAAACTAAGGTTAAAGTATAAAATTTTAGGCTAACTACTTATCTGATTGTCTTCCGTACTACAGCTACTCGCAGTTTTCGTGTTTACTAGAACTCACTGTGCGGTCGACTGCGGTGGTTATCTTAACGACTGGTTTTTCCCTCCCTTCTCCCCCCTACCCCTACGTGCTGTGGGGAGTGATCGCGATGTGTTTATGTGAGGTGTTGCCAACCTAGATAAGATGTATGTTATTGAATGAGGTGGGTCTGCAACTATTAAAGACCGTGGATTAGCCCTCGCCACGCGTGGAGCATAACCCATTCGAACTAAGCGTTGACGGTCTTATGAGGACGTCCCGGCACCTTTAATACTGCCGCGAATATGGGCCTTGGTTTATTGCAGAAGAAAAGTACATCGTACACCTGATCCAGATAACATTTACCTATTAAAAACCCCCTAATTTCCCCCCCTTTTTTATCTAGCTTGGCTGTGTCGCTAAATTGTGTTTTGTTTCCGACAGGGTGTGTTTTTTAGTAGCGTGAAGAGGGGTGAGCTCTCCATGAACGTGTGTTCATTTAGATTGTTGGGATTGTTTCGTTTGGCTAGGTGTATCTCGATTGCTTCCTTTATGTCAAGAGCTCTGCAATCGAGATACACCTAGCCAAACGAAACAATCCCAACAATCTAAATGAACACACGTTCATGGAGAGCTCACCCCTCTTCACGCTACTAAAAAACACACCCTGTCGGAAACAAAACACAATTTAGCGACACAGCCAAGCTAGATAAAAAAGGGGGGGAAATTAGGGGGTTTTTAATAGGTAAATGTTATCTGGATCAGGTGTACGATGTACTTTTCTTCTGCAATAAACCAAGGCCCATATTCGCGGCAGTATTAAAGGTGCCGGGACGTCCTCATAAGACCGTCAACGCTTAGTTCGAATGGGTTATGCTCCACGCGTGGCGAGGGCTAATCCACGGTCTTTAATAGTTGCAGACCCACCTCATTCAATAACATACATCTTATCTAGGTTGGCAACACCTCACATAAACACATCGCGATCACTCCCCACAGCACGTAGGGGTAGGGGGGAGAAGGGAGGGAAAAACCAGTCGTTAAGATAACCACCGCAGTCGACCGCACAGTGAGTTCTAGTAAACACGAAAACTGCGAGTAGCTGTAGTACGGAAGACAATCAGATAAGTAGTTAGCCTAAAATTTTATACTTTAACCTTAGTTTACAACCATATAATCTCTCTAAAGTACAATCTCCGGATAGCTATCCCCATTTAGCATTTCACCTAACATATATACTGCATTTAGCATACACTGACAGTTGCAGTACCAATACTGCAACTAAATAATTGTACATATTGTAAATATTTTCACCTGTATTTCAAACATAGATTTTATAGCCTAAGTGTAATGGATCTGATGATGATCGCTTGACGATCGAAACTGGTCATCCTAGTGTTTTATTAATCTCATGTAATTTATTTCAGGATTAGGGCATAACCCATCTCTTTTGGGTACATTCGTGTTGACCGACTGAAAAGCACTAAACACTTGTTTACTAAGGCAACACTGAAAATATGGCTTCAAACACCACAATGACTCATGCCTCGCCGAATTCATCAATGTATTGCAGCTCGTGGTGGGCATATCCTGTATTGATTGTTGTCCAAACTTGCGGTCAGAGGGACCTGAAAGTGTAATCATCGAATCACAACTGAAGACTCGTCCTGCATGTTCAATTGCAGCAATGAAGCACCACTCCTTCTGGGTGTTGCAATTTCCATTTTCTTAGTGTATTTATAAACCAATATAGTACAATATATTTCCGTCAATCAATATATTGTACTATATTGGTTTATAATCTCTTGTCAATACGGACCATGGCGGAATCTAAAGTAGAAGGAATTAGTGTGTTTATACAGTATAAACCTTCTTTTATACTTTTCAAGGGTCTGGAATGAAAAAGTGTAAATCGAGGGAAGTGTAAAATGTGGGAAATCATTAGGTTATATTTTCTATACACTATGAGCCAAAAAAAGTCATGTAGCTCAAAACATTATTTTTCTCACATAATATCAATATGTTAAGCAGTTGTGTATGAACTTTACAGCTTAATTTCTGCATCATTTCAGTTTTAATACTTAGTTAATTTTTTATAGGCCTTTAAAAAAATTCATTTTTTAAATATTTTTATTGTGCTGGAAAATAGTTAAAATAGTTTTCATTGTTTATTTAATTATTAATTTTTATGTTTAATAAGCGAAATATTTTAATAATGTACAATTACATTACTGTATGAATGAGACCCCCCAAAAGGAAATCCTGCGTACACCACTGATCTTAATCACTCTCTACTACCGCCGTTGTTTAATCGCTCCGTTCCAACGATTCTAAAAACTCTATTAATGGTTCGGCGGGAAACTTCCAAACGCGCCGCAATGCGAAAGGATAGGTTATGGTAGTAATCGACGTGCAAGTCGATTTTTCGATGACAATTTGACAATTGTACAAAACCGACTGACATATTCATTAGTTCATGAAGAAAAACTGATGGCATATGTGACATATTTGTCAGATTTCTACCGGTCAGCTTTACAAATTTATGAAACAGATTTCCGACAATATGTCACAGCAATTTACAAAATTGTCGCGACATATTTGTCGATTTGTCATGCTTTGAGAAACGGTAACTTGTACTATCGAATTGTCGGACATTTTATGTCATATGACGTATGTCGACTTGTCGAAATAGGGCCCTGGTAGGTTAATACTGAGTTTAAACACTACCTGAGGGAAGATGATTGAAAGAAAAGAAGAAAAGTTAGGAGTAGAAACAATTTTAGGCAGAGAGGAAGAAAATCCAATAAAATATAATAAGAAAATAGTGATCTAATGAAGGGTTATTCTGGGCAGAACCCGTGAAGTAACTAAAGTAAGTGGGGGCTCGGACACTGTCAGCGGAGAGAGTGGAGAGAGCGGCGGGAGCTACGATTACCTGCAAGATATCGCTGTGTGCTCTTTCCCTCCCGAGCAGGTATTTGGATACTATGGGGATAGGTAGTGCGCTAGCAAGCAAGGATGTACAAAAGGAAATGGATTTATGTTTTTTCCCTTCAAAAGGGTGAGATTCTTTCAAGCATCCAGAAATGCTAGTTTCCAGATACGGTTGGATCCCCGACAGAAAGGCCGAATGCCTCCAGAGTGGGTAGGGATAAAGCAACTCGAGTGCTTTTAGCGGTATTTTTATTATTATTAGCAGAAATTTGAGAGAGTACCAATTAAAGCAGGCTAAACTCTTACCCAGCAGAATGCCGACTAAAAGTTTAGAACAGAGGAAGACCTCATCCTAACTTGAACAAAACCAAACTTTTAAGCAATGAATCATAAGCCAGAGAGAAATCTCGACAAGTAGGAAGCTGGCGGAGCGAGCTTTACTTGCTTTGATAATTCACTAGAATTAGCTGGATAGCTAAGAGAAACTTTGTAAAAGTTGTTAATCGAAGTTATGTTTTAAACGCAACAAGTGATGGAGTTTTTAATAACTTGTTCATTAAGTGATTTGCCCTATTCTTTGAATTTGGAACAATTCAAAAAGGAAAAGTTGGGAAAAGAAGGTCCTGCCTAACGGTTTTTCTAGCAAGAGAGATAGAAAACAAATAATAATGGGTTTATTGAACAAATAAGTAAGTGAAATATGGAAAACACTTAAGATCACAGATCTAAATTATTATTACTATAATTATTTTTTTTATAGTTAAGAACACCTTTTTGGTTTAGAAATTCGAGGTCTCAGACCTGTAATATTTAGACATTTACAATTGACAAATAATGTTAAACAATCTAAATGGTTTTGAATCTATTACCTAGTGTTTTAAGACCAAATACTTAGAAAATGCCCTTTTTTTTTTTAGCGAAAGGGCTATGAATTCCTGAACAAGCAAGAGAAGAAAAAGAGATTAATAGGAGGTTTCTATAACCTCTGTTACTGATGCAGAATTGAACATGTGTTACTTTCAAATAGGGCAGGTCACCTTTGTGAAACCTGGATTAAACAAACTAAATGAACATTTAACAATTAGAAAATTAGAGTTTCCTGATTACAACAGGAAAAAATACGTTCTAAAACGTGGATTCTAGCCACGGTTATTTTTGCAGAGTGAATAAGTTGTACATGCAGCAAATAGGGAGGGCGCTTAATATTAAGCGAGGCCTCATAGAAGAATAACTAGTTATATATACTAAATTGTTAGTGAAAAAGGGATTGGGTGAATAGGAATTGTAGGATAGAGTCCTGGCCACTTTTGTTGATACGAACGAATCGCGACTCGGTAGATTGTTGAGCGGACACTGTTTTTGTATTAACGTTTGTTGATAGATGGTAAATTTTCACTATTGTGGTAGAAAGAGTTCATTATGTTACAATTTGACGGGTTTTAGCAGTAGGTAGTCTTGAGATAGCAGTTTTATGAATTCACTGAGTTTGAATAGATTTATTGCGTTAGAGAGTTATTGGATTGCAGTTAATAGTTCTGTTTCACTGAAAGTTTCGGAAATTTTGACAGTATTAAGTATAGTTCATCACGGTTGATAGTTTATTTTGAACGAAAAGTTTCAGAACTGTAGTAACGTTTTAAAGGAGCAAGTAGACATCCCACGAAGGTAGATAAGTTAAGTTTTAGACAGCTGTTAATTTTACATGGATCCCTCGTTGTGGGAAAGTATTCCCTTGTTTCAAGAAATGCTAGATTTCATGACGAGGAGAAAGCCTGGTTGGCCAAGAAAAGTGGTTCCTACCGGGGGGCAGATATTGCACAATTTTGTGAAATCCCAACACTGCCTATAACTTTCCGTAAAAGCATTCAAAGCGTTGATTAAAAACCCTCTAAAATGGTTAAAATCGTTTAAGATTTGTACTTAGCTTTCCATGGTGGTTTGAAGATAGAAGCCTCCTTCGACCGTTACACGCAGAATTCAAACATGTGTCGATTTTGAATATTCCTCATTTGGAGAGGAGGAGAGCCTCTGAGAGGAGACTACACTGTTCACTCGAAAGTCCGGACGAGAAGTGGAAGCTAGCAGAGAAGCACATGAGGGAACCAGGGAGGCGAGGGGGAAGGGGAAAGAAACATATGTAGTTAAACACTATAGGAACATTAGGACACAAAATTTTCAACCCCTTTAGAAATTCTATACATCAATTGATATCTTCATAGAGGTGATAGATGACGACAGCTATGACATCTGCTTGACCGGTGTGTAAGTCCTCTTGAGATTGATGAATCCAAAACTTCGGGAGGTTGCCACGTGGAGGTTATATTCTCAGAGAATATAACTGAAACAAACTTATACAGATATGAATATACATTCAAAGAAAAGGGGAATACAAATGAGGGGTCCCTGTTGGTGTCTGCGAGAGAAAATAAAAGAAACTAATGCAAAAGAAAAGCAAAGAGCAAACTCTTACTAAACATGTATTCCAAGAATACACCAGGCCCACTTTGAAGCGCAATGCGAAGAGAAATACAAAGAAAACTAGCCGCCTTTTGCATCAAAGAACATGTTGCCGAGTGTCAGCTAGCAAAGAGAATATAAATGAGTCAGTTATTACCAACCTACATGTGCATAACTTAACTCTTCAAGAGTAATTCGCTCACTTATTGGTGAAAGTGCCGCTCCCGCTCTCTGGGCGCCTACCTGCAAAAGTTGAATGATCAGGGCCACCAGAGTACCATACTATGCGCCGCACGGCATGTCCGGTGCTTTGGAGTTTAACTGAGACTGGTTCTCAAACAAAACTGTCTTTTCGGTGACAGCGACCAATATCGATTATCTGTTAAAACGATTGCCACTTTTTAGTGGAAAAAGTGACACTCCCTTGCGGCGTCACATGATGAAGAATAACACATGGCTTTGTCCCACACTTGCATACAATACGCCGTACAATTCGTTTCCGTTGGGGTAGTGATAAGCCGCTTGGTACGGCCTGGCGTCATTTAAGGTTGTCTCATGGGCATTTTGTTCGCTTTGTTATATCAAGTAATTATTATTTAAAATCACTGTCTTTTCTTTATGTTCGCTGATCTAAGAGGTGTTAATTGCGGGAAATTTAAAATTTCCTTAAGGTAAAAGCAGGGACCAGATTGCATTGAAAACGTAGGAAAATTGAAGGGACCGAAGAAAAATGTTGTTAATGGCAGGAAAATGTTAATTGCGGGAACGTAAAAGCAGGGTTATACTGTATATTCGAATCAGAAACAAATACAATGTATGGTATCATTAAAGCAAAATTAAGTGAAAGAATTACAAGACTACACTAATCTTGACCAGAATCTCGCTGCTTCAATTGCACTCGATGTCGCACGCAGAAGATCATTATCTGTTCAAGATGCAGGGCATGGCTGACAATCCGGTAGGTGTTCCATGGTCTGTGGTTCTCCGCAATCACAGTTGATAGAATCCACAGCTAAGTGCCACTTCTGGAGATTACATCTGGATCTTCCAACTCCGGAACGAAGCCGATTGAGTGTCCTCCACACGATCCAATTCTGTTCATGCCCAAGTGGGAGGGTTTCCAAACGGGGAGGCCATGCAGAGTTATTTTCAAGTCGAGAGATCCACAATTGTTTCCTTACTGTAGCTGGACTTTTTTGCAAGACTGAAGTGGTCTTCAGGAAGCTTCTTCTGGACTTCTACCTTGGGGCTGCTGGAACGTGCCCATGTAATGGGTGGTTTTTCTGATGGGACTGATTTGTTCTCTCCACGTCGGCAGCTACTTTACGACGGATACCTGGCGGTGGTATGCCAGCGGGTTGGTACAGTTTTGCAAGTGGCATAGGTTTCAAACAACCAGTAATAAGCCTACACGTTTCATTCAGAGCCTTATGAACTATGTTTGCGTAGGTGGATTTGTTCCAAACAGGGCACGCATACTCGGCAGCACTGTAAAAACATAAAGTAGTTATTGCTCAAGGTGAAATAAAAAATCAACATAAATTCATGTATTTTATTTTTGCTCAATTGACTGTGTTCAATTAGATTCTCTTCTATAATTTTGTGGGTTTTTATCACAGGAATATTTGAAAACATATTGTTTGTGTGTGAAGCTCAAATGTGAACATCTTAACCCAAAAAAAAAAAGCTACTAATTATAGGATTGAGATTCTAATGTTAGTACTGCTGAAAAAAAATATATCATTTCTACTGAAGTTGTTACATCACTTCTCAGACAATCTGACTCAGTTTGAAGGGTTTCCTTGTAAGTCAATTTTGTATCTCTTTTGGTGACAGTGAAACTAATTAACGCTTATAAAACTGAAATATCTTACACTGATCTCATACTTTGATATGCTCATATACTTCTGCTGAAATTCTCGAAGTTGACGTAACTTATCTACACAGCAAAGTATTGCCTTCCAATGTCAAACTGACTTTCATCATTTGTGGCCATTACAGCAGTCCCAACATGTTACAATTGGCAGTCTGGAGATGAATGTAACCCCAATGCTGTGTGTGTCTCCAGTGGTATGCTCAATCGATGCATGGATTACAACTCCGTGAATGAATACGGGACTATTCAATAAAATGTCAATGGAAACTGATACCATCAGTCTCGCTTGTGCTTTAATGATGCAGTAAATTTTGGAGTAAACTGGTAGATGTTGGTCTCAGATAAATGCCTCGAACAGTCAATAACTGTGAGATAATCAGTTGATTTACTAAGATGTACTGCCACTTAACATTAACTTGAAGTAACTGGGAGTCAAGACGTTTAAAGATGGTCTGATATACAGATGTTCGTATATACCACAAGTCGCGGCAATTAAGGCCATGCCAATTGTGAGGTCCAGTACCAACCTGAACTCTAATAATGCCCACATCCCCTTTTTCGATGTTTTTGAAGAAATATTTGGGTAGTATTTGCATTTGTACAGTAATTTATGCTATGTATATCTATGACTTTCGTCATAGTGACCATTTTGGCCCGTTTGAAATTTACAATTGCTAATTGAGAGATCCACTATTCAGTACAGTGTAAAAAGATTTGTTAAATGTGTTTGAAATATTTTTGTAAGCAAAAATGACTGATGAAGACATAAATATGAAAAAACATGTATCATGTATAATAGGGTAAAAACTAAAACTTAAGTTGTATTGAATAGTGGATATCTCAATTAGCAATAGTAATTTATGCCACTATGATCATTATGTTGCACGACACATGTGCTTCCGTGAGTCGTTTATAATGTAGGATTATGATTTCTCTGTTACAGCTTAGGGAAACTACAGAATGATCTTCAGAACATTCCAGAGAAGGATCAGCAATACGATAAAGCTCTAGTACCAGGTGCATTCTGCTTGGGGAGATTTCCAATTGATGGAATGTAAGTTCAAATCCAACCATCTACACACTACTACTGCATGTTGTGACTTCTTCCTCCCCCCACCCCCACTGCATTTTCATCTGAAATTTACCCTTTGACTAATTTTATTTATTTATTTTATTTACTTATTTATTTACATAGGTCCCAATGAGCCTGAGCTCGTGTTAGGGACAATCAAGTAACATAGTTACAGCATGGCATATATATAATTTTTGTAACATTATTGTTTAATTTAATAGTAACTTATATTATATTGCTAGTGACTAATTTTACAGAGATAATTCGGTATGATACATTGCATTGCTTAAGGCTATTGTACATGGGCTATTCATTCCTTAATAGGAAGTCTTTTGTTTTCCTCTTAAATGTTTTTATAGAGAAACTTTCCCTTATGCCTAATGGTAGCGAGTTGTATTCTTTTATTATAGAGGACATAATTCCTTTAGTTCCAAATTTAATGGATTGGGAATGGCTGGTGAATATTTGATTTACTCCTCTTGTTGCATAATGATGAATGTCATTTGCATGGGTAAAATGGATGTGTGTGTGTATCAATTTGTTTTCTAATTTGTATACAAATACTGTTGCTGACATAGCTATTTGTTTTTGCAGTGGCATAATTTTAGTTCTTGAGTATAATTCATTTGAGGGTGTGAGCCAAGGAAGTCCAAAGATAGATTTTATAGCACGTTTCTGGAGTATCTCAAGTTCTTTTATCAGCTCCTTCTTACAATATCCCCATATGAAATTCATGTACATTAGATGTGAATGTATCAGAGCAAAGTATATATTTTTCAATTGTTGGCTAGTAAGACAGCTATATCTTAATCTGAAAATAATACCAATTAAAGGGCTGATTTTATGTTTTACATTTTCTACATGATTTTCCCAGGTTAGTGTACTATCTAGTGTGATACCTAAGTATGTTGCCGATTTAACCCTTTCTATTTCTTTGTTGGCTATGTTGACTATGTTTGTGGTCTCAATCTTGTATGATGGTTTATGGAAGAATAAATATTTTGTTTTAGTGATATTGATAACCATTTTGTGTGCTCTCAACCAATCCACCAGCTTATTGAGATCATAATTAATATTGAGCATAATTTCCTGTTCAGATGTTCCCAGATAGAGTATAAAAATATCATCTGCAAATAGTTTAAGCTTGCCTTTCAATTCTAATAATACTATATCATTAATATAGGCCAAGAAAAGAATTGGTCCTAAGACAGAACCTTGAGGTACTCCTGTGTCAATTCTCATTTGAGACCCTTTTACATTATCGATTGCAACATATTGTTTTCTGTTAGTGAGGTAGTTCTTGAACCAATCATGTGCCACTCCTCTGATGCCTGCAAATTCTAGTTTATTAAGGAGAATCTTATGGTTAACCAGATCGAATGCTTTTTGAAGGTCAATTAGTACACCAGCAGCTAGTTTGTTTTCATCTAATGCCTTTTCTACATCAGTTACTACTTCAAATATAGCACTATCAGCTCCTCTATTTGGAATAAACCCATATTGGCAGTTTGCAAAGTAATCATTTTTCATGAAGAAATTCATAAGTCTTCGTTTAACAACGCTTTCTAGAACCTTGCTGATGGCAGATATAATATTAATGGGTCTGTAATTTGATGGGTGGGTTTTGTCTCCTTTTTTGTAGATCGGGACCACCCTAGAGACTTTACAGGCATCGGGGAATATACCAGTCATCAGTGAAAGATTTATTATTTTGACAAGATATGGTGTAAGGCCCTCAAGACACAATTGTAGCATGACATTAGTAGTGTTGTCCTCACTTATATTGTTTTTGTGTTTTAGGGAGTTTATAATTGATTGTATTTCATTAGCATCAGTAGGTAACATAAAGATTGTCTTAGTGCTAGTAGTATTTTTATAGCTTGCAATGTCCGAGGTAGGACCGTTTCCTTGATTTTCCCATATACTGTTAGCAATATTGACATAATATTTATTAATTTCATCACATATATTTTCCTTTTTTTCGACATTTGTGCCATCGACTATAAGTTTGACAATTTCATTTTTCCCCTTCTTTGGCCTATTTAACAACACTCCACACTTCCCTCTGATTATTTGCATTTTGAATTTTTTGGTCAAAGTAGTTTCTTTGTAGGTTTCTCTTAAGTTTTGTAACTTGGTTGCTAATAATTTTATATTCTTCTAAAATTTCTGTAGATGGATTTTTAACTTTGGTTTTTGTATATATCTTATCTTTCCTGTGTATTAGTGCTAAAAGATCTTGTGTGATCCAGGGTTTTATTGGTGGGGCATTTGGCTCCTTATTCGTATATTTCATAGTACAGGCTTCTATTCCTTTATTAATAAAATCACAGAATTTATTGTAGTAGTCATTGATGTTAGTTTCATTGCATACAAATTCTTGAGTTATTAAATATTCATTAAGTTTTTTGTAGTTTATTTTATCCTTTTCTATTGGCCTATCATCACATATTGAGTTCCTGTTTATCTTTTTGTTTCTCATTTCACAGATTAGTAAATGGTGATCACTCAAATCATTATCAATATTATAGACATTACATATTTTGTCACAGTCATTCACCAATACATGATCAATTAGAGTAGAGCTAGTTTGTGTTACACGAGTTGGATATTTTGTATTACATAAGACTAGACCGTATGATTTGACTAGGTTAATATAACTACTAGTATATCTGTCCCCAAATAATAGATCGATATTCATATTCTGATTGGTTGCTTCGTCAGTTTAGGGGCTGCCACAACGCGGTCATGTAGCCCCGTATACAATGGGTGTTTGTAGAATCTGTCTGATAACTGGTGTTAATTCTGATGGCTGTATTAGTGTGAGTTGTCTGTTTTTAATTAAAGTAAGGACTGCAGACATTCAATTTTCAAGTAGTTCCTACTATTGCTACCAAACGCCACCGTCAATGACAACTAGTTCTGAACTTGGCTACTAGATGCCACCGCAGTCCACTCCTGGCACTGAACATTGAGAGCATTAGTCAAATCTAACCTATAATTTTGCTTCGCACAGGTGTAATTAGTACAAGGTTCTTTTACATGCCATAAATCTATGATATGGGACCGTGGGCTTTACTTCCCCTCCGAAGGAAGGCATACTGGTTGTGATTGTGAGTTTTTGATATCTATTTTAGAACTAGTGTATATCCAAGGCATCAGTATTACTTCTAGCTAGCACATCCACGGTTTCAGTTGCAGCTGACATGTTTACAGATGTGGCCAAATTATTAGAATAATTGTGTTATTGACATAAAGACACAATACCCCTAATGTAGTCTGAGAGTAATACACTGCAGGTGTGTCAATACCCCTAACATAGTCTGAGAGTTATTGTGATATTGGTCTAAAGACACTGCAGGTGTGTCAATACTCCTAAAGTAGTCTGCAAGTGATTGAGATATTGGAGGTGTCTCAATACCCCTACAGTAGAATGAGAGTAATTATGGTATTGGTTTAAAGATACTGCAGGTGTGTCAATACACCTAAAGTAGTCTGAGAGTAATACACTGCAGGTGTGTCAATACTCCTAAAGTAGACTGAGAGTACCGTATATCTCGCCCCCGCGTATTTCTCGCTCCCCATTTTTTAGTTGAAATTTCAGGGGGAAAAAAGTACTCGCATATATCTCGCATTCATTTTTGACGCCGTCATATAAATGACCGTAATAACCTTGAGGTATAAACACGTTCGATTTAGCGCGCCACAAGTCGGCATTGAAAAAGACGTTATAAGCTCGTTAACCCATAGATACACGCTAAGCGGCACTGAGTGCCGCTTTTTTGCAAAATTTTGTTTGACGTAGTAAACACTTACGAGTTCTGTGAGATCGCCCGCTATATCCTTTGTTCGACATGTGCTGCAGGGGAGGGGGTAGGTTCGGAGCCTGTCTGGTTCCCAGTTAGTCTGCGACAGGTTGTCAAAGTTGCGAGGTGCGCGAATGCGGCATTCCGTACCGCTAGCGTGTAACAACTGGCTGGAATCGGCGTTGTGAAATAATGTAAGTATTTAACTTATTTTACCTTTGTTGTTTCTTTCTATGCTTCTATCATTATTATCGATGTCAGCACATAGTCTGCACGCTTGCCTTCTGTTTATAGGTCTCGACATGGCTGTCAAAAACAGGAGATTGAGAGGTTGCTCCCAGAACTTGATGAGCAAGAAGGGTCACTGGATGAAGAGGATCTATTCGATTTTTAAGTCCTAGAGCAGAGTTATTTTGTGTATTTAGGCACTGTATATTATTTCGTACTGTAAATTAGCAGAAAGTGTCCTTTTCCAAGCCAAGAATCTAAGTGTATAGGCCTACATGATTCCGACAAACAGTTTTTCTTTTACTCTAGTGTATTTCTTGAGCTTGTTGAGCATCAGATACAATGTCTTGTAATATGAGCCTGAAAAAAAAAAAAAGGGCAATCTCAATCCAATAATTCTCAGTACCTCTTTTGAGTGCGAAAATTATTATCTTTTCTCCGTTGTCCATTAAATGTTGATAAGAATTTTTTATTACATTAGTAAATATGTCCTTATCCCATCCCTCACAATAATATATTTTTAATAAGAATTTCATACGTACTGATAAGATTTTTTCAAGGTATTCTCATGAGTTCGGTATAATTCTCCATACAAATCAATTTTAGCCGTTTAGCAAGTCACTAAATTACGAAAAAGAATGAAAAAATATATTGCGGCATGGAATGCCGCTAGCGTGTACGAATGTTAGTGAAAGAGATGCGTGTAGCTAAGGGTTAAGGATGATTCAAGGCAGAAAAGGAACTCCAGCATTTATATTGGATACGATCGATCATCTTCCATATCGATTCCTCACTACATGTACGAGCGAGCTCGATCTTACCCGACCGCGGCTGAAGACACAATGTAGGCCTAAAGCGTGCTAACAGTCACGTCGGCGCCGCATCGCATGCTTGCGCGAGGTCTGTCCGAGTTTGTGCGTTCGTAGCGGCACTACAGTATAGCGTCAGTTTACGCAAGTTTGCATCAGTTCGTGTGTTATGGTTATGCGACATTAAGAACCTATGAAAAAGACGTCATGAGCTCGTTAAGGATGATTCAAGGCAGAATTTAGAGCGCAGACGCGTAGCGATCGATACGATCGATATCTTTCATATCGATTCCTCGCTACATGCCCGAGCGAGCTCGAACTTAGCCGAGCGCGGCTGAAGCGTGCTAACACCCACGCGGCGCCGCTTTACATGCTTGCACACGGCCGAGCTCTGAAGCAACGCAATACGTAAAGACGAAATCATTGACATTCGAGATGACTGAACTGCATTTCTCTGCGATGTAACAGTAGGCCTACTTGCGCAATCTTCGAAACATACGAGCATGTTGGCGCGAGTGGTACAGCACAGATTTCCTTATCTTCAAAGCCCAAACAATACAAGAGGAATACGGAAATTCCCCGCGTATATCTCGCACCAACAAATTTCACTCGTATTTTCGGCTCGCGTATATCTCGCCCCCGCGTATATCTCGCACCCCATTTTTTTAGTTGAAATTTCAGGAAAAAAAGTGCGAGATATACGCGAGCAAATACGGTAATTATGGTATTGGTTTAAAGACACTGTAGGTGTGTCAATACCCCTACAGTAGACTGAGAGTGATTGTGATATTGGTTTAAAGATACTGCAGGTGTGTCAATACTCCTAAAGTAGACTGAGAGTAATTATGGTATTGGTTTAAAGACATTGCAGGTGTGTCAATACCCCTACAGTAGCCTGACAGTAATTAAGGTATTGGTTTAAAGACATTGTAGGTGTGTCAATACCCCTACAGTAGACTGAGAGTAATTATGGTATTGGTTTAAAGACATTGTAGGTGTGTCAATACCCCTACAGTAGACTGAGAGTAATTATGGTATTGGTTTAAAGACATTGTGGGTGTGTCAATACCCCTACAGTAGACTGAGAGTGATTGTGATACTGGTTTAAAGATACTGCAGGTGTGTCAATACCCCTACAGTAGACTGAGAGTAATTATGGTATTGGTTTAAAGATAGTGCAGGTGTGTCAATACCCCTGCAGTAGACTGAGAGTGATTGTGATACTGGTTTAAAGATACTGCAGGTGTGTCAATACTCCTAAAGTAGACTGAGAGTAATTATGGTATTGGTTTAAAGACACTGTAGGTGTGTCAATACCCCTACAGTAGACTGAGAGTGATAGTGATATTGGTTTAAAGATACTGCAGGTGTGTCAATACCCCTACTGAGAGTGATTGTGATATTGGTTTAAAGCAACTGCAGGTGTGTCAATACTCCTACAGTAGACTGAGAGTAATTATGGTATTGGCTTAAAGACATTGTAGGTGTGTCAATACCCCTACAGTAGACTGAGAGTAATTATGGTATTGGTTTAAAGACATTGTAGGTGTGTCAATACCCCTACAGTAGACTGAGAGTGATAGTGATATTGGTCTAAAGACACTGCAGGTGTGTCAATACTCCTAAAGTAGACTGAGAGTAATACACTGCAGGTGTGTTCATCATCTTGCACAGTTTCCAGCCACTGGCCGGGTCTGTTTGGAACACAAGCCTCTCCAACGTCTTCTGTCTTCCCACCATCTCTCAGCCTCCACCCTTGTCCAGTCTTCTCCTCTCTTCTTCACGCTTTCTTCCACCCCCTTCAGCCACCTGTCTCGGTCTTCCTCTCGGTCTCTTTCCTTTCCACTTCGTCTAGTGTACTCTCCTGGGTGTGTTAATATTCCTAAAGTAGACTGAGAGTAATACACTGCAGGTGTGTTCATCATCTTGCACAGTTTCCAGCCACTGGCCGGGTCTGTTTGGAACACAAGCCTCTCCAACGTCTTCTGTCTTCCCACCATCTCTCAGCCTCCACCCTTGTCCAGTCTTCTCCTCTCTTCTTCACGCTTTCTTCCACCCCCTTCAGCCACCTGTCTCTCGGTCTTCCTCTCGGTCTCTTTCCTTTCCACTTCGTCTAGTGTACTCTCCTGGGTGTGTTAATATTCCTAAAGTAGACTGAGATAATGTATCAATTAAAGACTTCCCGTTTCTGAGTGAACTCCAACTGATGGTCCAAGTTGAAACTAAGTTGAGCGTTATAATGAAAAGGTTGAAACACATTTAAAGTGATTGGAACAAGAAAAAGAGAACATGTTGCTTAAACATGTTGACATTTATTGTTAACTAAATTCATAATTATAACAACATAATAAATATCCATCAAATAATAACAACAACATATAACAAGTAATAATTATTGTAAGAAAGTGTATTCCCTGTTTCAAATCTAAACCTAAGTTTCGTCAACAGTTCATGGCTGACCTTCCTTCTTTTCGTTTTGCTCCTAGCAGGCCGTTTCTACTCACTGGTATCGATTATGCCGGTCCATTTGTCTATCAAACCAACAATCTAAAAGCTAAACGTAAATTTCTTGGCAAATTGTACATGTTTACTGGTGCTATTCACATGGAATTAGTTACAAATGCTTCTACCTCCTATTTTCTTTCTGCGTTTTCTCGATTTGTAGCTAGAAGAGGTATTCCTTCAGAGGTTTTTTCTGACAATGCCAAAAATTTTCTTGGTGCTTCTGAGCAATGGAAAAAAGCTCTCTGTTCTCGTTCCACTAACGAACAAATCTCCAACTATGCTCATTTAAAGAATTTTAAATGGCACTTTATTCCCTCTTAAGCACCCCATCACGGTGGTCGCTGGGAATCCTGCATTAAACTAACCAAAACTCATTTAAAGAAAATCATGAGAAATTCTATCCTATCTTTTGAAGAGTTCAACTCTCTTGTAATTCTTATTGAGGGTACTGTCAACTCCCGACCTTTATCCCCTTTGTCCAACGACCCTTCTGATTTACTTCCTCTTTCTCCTGGTCATTTTTTGATAGGTAGTTCATTAAATGCTCCTCCCCCTCTCATTGATCGTAGGCTTGACTTTTCTTTGCCCATTCTTTGGAAAAGAGTTGAAGCTGTTAGAAATCGATTTTGGAAGAGGTGGAGATGAGTATTTAAACTTGTTGCAGGGGAGGGGAAGTGGCAGCTCTCTCATCCGATCCTCGAAGAGGGTGATTTGATTCTCTTACGAGACTCGTCCTCCTCTAGTTTGGCACACCGGCAGAATCGAGAAATGTTTCACCGGTCGTGATGGTAGAGCACGAGTGGTAAAATTAATTACTTCTTCTTGACATTGTATACGTCCAATTTCATGTATTGCTCCTTTACCACTCTAATTTTGCTTCTTTTTTGGGATTCTCCTTTTTTCTCTCATACCCTCTTTTCTTGTTGTTGCCTCTCTGGCAGTATGTTCACATTTGCGAAAGGCTACAGAGCCTGTAATTAGTAATTTAATGTTTCTAATTTTACGAGAGACAATTCGAGAAACGAGACGTCATTTTTTTTTCTTCAGTAATGGGATGCAAGAGGTTATAACCTAAAAATTGCCACGTGCTTGTAATTTCTTTCATAATTTATTTGTTCTCCTTTTCTAAAGTAAATATTATATTTGTTGCTTACATATTTCTGACAGAATTGTTTAAGTTTTTCTACTATTCTGTAGAGAATGGAAGAGACCTGAAGCAAGTGTAAAGCAAATAAATACATGAAAATACTATTTGTATTAATTACCATCAATGGTATGGAAAGGCAAACTTAATGCCTGAAGAAAAAGGTTTTGCAGAGCTACTTTTAGCAGAAATGCTTATAATTAAATTTTTTCGGCCTATAAAAGAGCCCAGAAGAAAAATCTTAGAGAGTTTGAAATTGAACAATAAATGTTACTTAGCCATGTCCTCGTGGTAGAACTTGTAGGTTAAACAAACCCTGGTTGGAACTGCCACACTCATAGTTGGTGACACTCTGGATTCATAATTAGTGACGCACTAGGTAAACAATTAGTAACACGCTGGATTTATAGCCAGAAAACTAAGTATGAAATGCACAGTATAACTGTAACAAATCAAAAGCACTCGCTCAGAATTAACACCTGAAGGCAACACTCTGTTAAAAATTAACATAGTTTTTAGAACTGTTGTTCCAATGGTGGAGACTATAACACATTTTGATAGGTACCAGACCTATACACTTGTAGTGAATGCATTATGACTTTTTATAACCACCAGAGTTGTACTGTATAAATTGCTGTTTGCCAAGCAAACATGATGAAGGTTTTGATTAACAAAACATGTGGTTGAGAGAGCGACAAAGCATAGCTGTTTACCAAGTATGGTTATGTCGAGTTATTTTCGTTAGAACATGACGAGAGTGTAGCTAAGCTTCCTGCTGCAGCAGGACTTGAAGATACTGAAATGCTCAGATGAAGTTCAACATGTCTGATGAAATCCTGGTAATCAGGAGACTGGTATTCGAGCAGGCACTCGAAGTATTCCCAAAGTTGTGGACAAACTCGCTGGTTATATCTCGACGATTCCATGAAGAAAGCGCTGTGATTGGTCAAGCAGGAGAAGTCGACCAATAAGGATGAAGTAATGGCTGTCAGTATGGCTGAGTCTTATTTGATGAGTAGTATGTGTTATATTACTAGAACTGTACTTAGAATAAAGGTCTTACAATCGAGCATGCATGAACAGATAATATGTAAGTAACAAATATAATATTTACTTGAGAAAAGGAGAACAAATAAATTATGAAAGAAATTACAAGCACGTGGCAATTTTTAGGTTATGAAAAAAAAAATGACGTCTCTACTTTCTCTAATTTTCTCTCGTAAAATTAGAAACATTAAATTACTAATTACAGGCTTTGTAGCCTTTCGTAAATGCGAACAACCGCAGAATTCTCCTGCTGCGAAATTGGCCTATCTGCCATACATGCAATCTTTCACAGACAGGATTAGCAATATTCTAAGAAGACACAATATCAAAACCATATTTAAGCCTAATGTCACTGTAGGCAAATCCTTGCGATCAGTCGAGGATTCAGTTGGTCTTAACTTTGCTGGAGTATATAAGATTTCATGTTCCTATGGTTACGTATATAGTATTGGATAGACATGTAGGAGAATCACAACATCGTTGCTGAACATGCCATACAGAATGACCATCAAGTTCTTTTTGATGAAATTTCTGTCATCTGTAAGGAGAAACATTTCACAACTCGTATGATTCAGGAGGCGATTGAAATAAGTGAACAACCACACAACTTTAATAGAGGTGTTTTTTTTTTTTTTTAAGTTTTAAATTTTAAATTTACACAATAGTTATTTCTTTAGAGAATTATCTCTGGCCGTTGAATGCCTGATAATAACTGTTATGTTTACCCTATGTTTGTTTAAACACTCCACCGCCCTGATAGATATACAATGGAACCTCGTTAGTATGTTTTTCAAGGAACTGAAAAATTTGAACGTAAAAAGCGGGAAAACGTACTAATGAAAAATGATAATTAAACCTCATTAACTTGTTTCAGTGAGGGGAAAGTAAAAAAAAAAAAACTTGTTAATCGGAAGTACATACTATTGAATATACCATTTTAAACAACCTACAACATGATTGTATTACAGAACTAGTTTACACAGCACAGAGAAATGAGAGCAATGAAAACAAGAGAAAAATGTACTATACCGGTACCGTACTCTTAATTCAAGTACTGATACTGTAGTACGAGTTGAAATATTTAGTTTTCTAGAATTGATTTCGGCTTAAATACATGTTTTTCTTGATATTCTGTGGAAAAGAAGTGCCATATTCTTTGGCGTGAACGATTGGATATAACCAAAGTGTGTGTTTTTTTTTTTTTTAGGTTTTGAATTAGTAAAAGAAAAAACGTACCAGCGCTAACCCTCCACCCCCCATGAAGATACTAATTCAAATCATATGACGTCACGCGTCGCACCCACACACCTGTTTTCCACTCAGCCAAGACCAGTTCCCCCCCCCCCCCCCTCTTTACCCTCCCTCCCCACCACACACTACCTCAAATACTCACTTCAGCCCAGCGCATAGCAGGTCACTCAGTGTAACACAGCTCCACACTACACGTCTCACAGGTAAGCCGCTTAATGCAACATCATTCGGCAATAGCTCCCTCTCCCACACACACACATACTAATAGTAGATCTTTGGCTCATTACAGCAACCAGGCAGGAGGGTTTCAACTCACTTGACCCAGAAGGTTACATTCAAGATCGTCACCCAGTATGTTTCCCTTTTAGGCCCTTCAACTCAATTTAATCTTCTTCTCAAACACACTTTTCAGTTTACTTTAAAATTCCGTATCTTTACAATTTACTCCACAATAAACACCCCAAGGCAGGATCGCCTTACCAAGCTAACAGCAGCAATCCGTATGATGCAGCTGTTAAAATAACTTAACCAAAGGCCCTTTGTAGCCCATCAATACATCACCTGCAAGCATAAGCCAGAAGGGAGATGAACTCGGAGCTTCTTACTGACCTACTGCTTAGCACCGCTAAATCAAGCCTTCATACCAAGGCCATTCAGAACTGAATATAGTACAAATGGGAACAACAAGTTCCAAATGTTTTAATGTGTTATCCAAGTTTTTAATATCACATTTTTTAGTTGTATGCTCTATAATGAATTGTCTAGTGTGCATGTGTTTTAATTAATGCAAAATGTCTTAGATAAGGTATAATGTTGATAAATTGTATGAGGCTGAGGAAGAACAAATATTGTTCGAAACATGTCCCTAGTATGAGAAAGAAATATTAAATTTATAGAGTGAAAGGTATTGATTGGGCAGAAACTTTTTATTCATTATTTCGATTTGCTAACGAGATTCCACTGTATATATGTTCTCAGTAGGAGAGAAGTTACAATGTCGCACAAACGGGGTTGGAAACATACAAATGGTCGCCCAAGTGGGGCAAGTAACTTACAATGGTCTTTTTCAGAGCTTATCAAAAAAGTAAAATGAGCATTTATCACTTCTGCAATACCGGTATTTCCTGTACCTCTTCAAATATAGATAATATTGGGAAAATGAATGTTTGTTCTATTGTAATTTGGCCGTGTTTGTATGTTATTGTGTTTTTTTGTAAAGTGTGAAAAGGTTGTATATTGCTGGTGTTGCTTTTTTAGCTTGGGATTTTTAAGATATGAATTCCTAATTTTCCAGGGATTTCTGAGATGTCTACAGTGGCATTATTGTTCACCCTTATGAAAGTCTGTCAACAGACAAGGATTGAAATATAATTGTTGTTTATTTTCTTCTCAGGTGGTATCGCGCTCAAGTTTCTCACATGGATGAAGATTGTGTAGATCTTTTCTTTGTTGATTATGGAGATAAGGCTACTGTGCAGCGGACTGAAATTGCTCCAATTCCTGATTATTTGCTTTCCCGTTTACCATTTCAGGTAAGATACTCAATTTTCAATTCTTTGCGCATCTTAGATATATGATTTGTCAGTACCGATTAAGCCAGCACCATAGTCATGTAACTCGTGACATTGTACATTCCCATGCCTGTTAACCCTTATGTGGTTGCGTGGAAAAAGTAACGTATTTGGTCATGCACAGTCTAAATGACCGGGCATTGTTATGTGTTGGATAGAGTTACTAAAACATCTTGTTTTATTCATGGCCCGTCACATAAGAATAAATGAGACAATAAAGCTTAGTTATGAAATACATTTATGTAAACTAATCACACCTACCATGTATAAAAGTCCAAAAAATGTCTTATTTTCTGCGTAGTTAGTGTCTCTGGCTCCCTCTCTTTGTCGTACTTGCTCGTAATCTCTGCAATCCTTATATTCGTCCATATAATGATTTCGTCATCATTTTGCTCGTTAAAAAATAAATGCCAACATCCCAAACCCTGAAGTACATTTCTTGACCGTCTTCGAACACCTGGTAAAGGCATATATAAAATATTTTGTGGTGGTCACTTCGCAGCTTGAGGTGGAGAGCACAAATACCTTCTTTTTTTTGTGTCCTCCTGAGAGGCTGAGTGCAGGTCTTTCTAGTCGACGTCCGTGGGTGACCTGCGCGTCGGGATGAGAGATGGAATGGATGAAGATGAATGAAACTGGGCAAGGATGTGGAAGGAAGCGGCCATGGCCTGTCGGAAGGTACCATCCCAGCATTTGCCTGGTGTTGAAAATAGGTAACCACGGAAAGCCATTTCAAGTACGGCCGACGGTGGGGCTCGAACCCACGTGTTTACCGAGTCAGCAGAGAGCTTGGCCCCATAACCTAACGCTGCGCTTTAGCCAGCATAGCCACTGCTGTTGGTACAAATACTATTTACTACCATTTACTTTAGTTTGTTATCCTTTCCCAAAATAAAATTGTACTGATTGTTTATGTCACATATCGGGATGGTCTGTTCATACTCGTCTTCTGACTGCTCAGTATCAGTATTATGATTACGTACTCCTACCTTCATCATCGCTGTTTCAGCAGAATGTTCATGGTCTAAATCGGATTCCAGAAGTAGTTTCCTGATCTGCTCATCTCTCGAGTCCATTTTATCACAAACAACAGTCAAAAGATGGAAATAAACAATAGGCTCTGCCTAAAAGACCGTGACTCAACCAATTGAGGGTTAATTGTTTCCATGGAAGAGTCCTTGCAATCCTGTAAAAACCTTGTTTACATTATTCAGAGAACTGAGGGAAAGTGTAAATGCCAGGAAATATCATTACTGGAGTACAATGGTTGATGCCCTGTAGGATGCATTTGAACAGTGTTACACATTATCTGAGGGGCAATGTTGTTCCTGGAGCTTAATTGGACTCTGTTTTTTGCTGGTTGACGAGATTCTCGTAGTCCCTAGGTTCTCGATTTCGTGAGTACGACAATGATGTGCATTCTGTGCATTCATCTTTAAGATGGCGTCCGGCAGTACTAACGTGATTGTCTTGACTCCCGAGAAAGTAAGCGTTAAACGTGATATTAAGTGTGGTAAATGCAATAAAATAGTTAAGAACGGTATTCTGTGTGGTTTATGTGATCGATGGTGCCATTTCAAATGCGGAAAATGCTCCGAGGACGGAAAAATGAACGGAAATGAAGAGTGGTTATGTGAACAGTGGGTAGTGAATGTTGTTCTCGGTGATGGTCATTGAGGCGTGCAGGTGTCGAGGACGCGGACCTGAGACCTAAGTCGAGACCTTTAACACATGGTGAACTAGATGGAGCACCGACCATCCAATGACTACACTTTTCGAGTAGAGGTTGTAAAATAAAATAAAATTTAATATCAAAAGACAAGACATTGCAAAAGGGGACGTGAGGGGTGCATGAAATGGTAAGATGAGGGATGATGGGCCTGAAATAAAATATGTACATGGTATTATAAAACAGTAAAACAATGAAACGTAAAACACACAATAAAGATCTATAAAAGGAGAATGTCGACGACGAGGAGAATGCCTAAGTCGCTGGAGATCGTTCAGTATAGGGGCAGAAATTAACAATAGTGTTAATAGTGCGTTTCGTTCCACCACAGGCTGACTACTAGAAGGTAGTCACAAGCATCATTCTTAGAAGTACATGAAATCGTGTCTCCCACGAACTGTCTATCCGACCACCCTTACATTAAACTGTATGTCACGCCAAGCTACCCAAAGAAACAAACAACAACAGCAACGACCCTTAAATGACACGTCAATAAACACAGAATAATTACACAACTTCACAAGGCACTACACTTCACATGACGTGCCGTGACATACAAACTCAGCAAATAAACATAGATCAGTTCAGTAAAATTAAAACAAGCAAATCCCAAATGAAGGTAAAACAAAACGATTTCATGAACTGGTAGAATAAAACTTCTTTCGAACGAAAGCACAAGGTTCAGTTACCTTGCGGGATGCCAAATAAGCGTCAATTGCAGTCCCGGGCACGTACAACGAACACACATTCCATCATCTCGGAAGAGTAACCAATACACCTGATTTAATAACGTAATGGGATCACGCATTGCTTGCTGACTGAAGGTCACAACAAAACAGAACAACACTAAACATGACCCTAGACCTTCAGTCAAATTCCCACTTAAACAAACGACATAAACCCAACCCTTAATATCAAGACTAGAACCGTGATTGTAAATGAAACATATTTCTGAAACATACATAGATAATGCTTGCCCAGTCTCCAAGGATAAAAATAAAACCTAATCGGCCATCCTTGGAGTGCACAAATGACAAGCATGATAAAAACAAACCCTTGAAACATAAAATAAACTGGTGTGTGTTCCAACAAAAAGATATTACATCCAAAGCAATGAACAACACACCCTCCTACGTCTAGGCACAATTAAAATCGCGAACTAACCTAAAGAATACCAGTCCCTAAAGGTCCCTGAAAGATCCCATACTCTTGCAAGGGGATAGGAACAGGTAAGAAACATCTCTCATAAATACAATCGCGTTTCACAACATAAAACAAACGCAAGTAACACGCACTAAAATAAAACTCGACTAGATACGAAAAGAAACAACAACAACAAGCACCCATTTAAATTAATAAACCCCAAAACAAGTAATTTGATTCTCCACTACGTGCATATATAAACAAACTGGGGACAAAATAAACACCAAATGACTTCATAGAAAAACACGAACGGTCTCCAGTTTAACCCTACATTAGCAGGTTGAATTAAGGAACTTTTAACACTGAAACTTGGGGAAAATGCATTGGATAATGATCTTCTTCAAAACACGATTATACAGAGCTACAAAGGCAACATTTCACTTAGCTGAGACTCCGAGACGTTCTGGATGATCTCTGATGATATTTCATTTAATAATTATCTCATATGACAAGAAATCTCCACTGCTAGGCAGAGGCCTGAATCCCGCCATGTTTCCTCAGCGTTTATAACCTCGAAGATCAATAGGAATTAATAAACACGTAACATTTTCAATAGAATGTCGGTAGTAGGCATTATCTCGGCACAACATCTTATCTGTCCCCTCGTCATAACAATTTCGTCGCGATAACAATCGCCGAAGGCGTGTTTCTTAGACAAGGATTAGTTCTCCAACGCGGGCGCATTCCTTTTTCAGACGTGCGGAAATTACGATCTCTTAGATGTATTACTAGAGACCGCTAGATGGAAACAACGTCGAACAGATCTTAAAATTGTACCGGCTCAGTCATAAACGTAACGAGTACAAAAATTCTTTGGAAATTATTAACATTCTTCGAAGCAACATTGAGGCCCTTAAAGCTGAAAAGACAAGATCAAGTTATGTGGAGTAAGTTCTTGAACAGTGGGTTAAAGCCTCAATTTAATTTGACCTGGGAACTGGTGCGAGATGTAAGTTAGGCCTAATAACTGTAGAAGATGGTAATGTGTTCCACTGAAACATTCGGATTCTAGAAAGAGGATAGAAGACTATTGTGCTTTTCCTGTTTTAAAGAATAGATTTGAATCCCTTGCAAGTTGTACTACCGAATTTGCCGTTAAAAAGGCAGATGCAGTTTCGTCGAAGTGAAAGTGCTGCTAACCTCTCAAAACCAAGTTGTAAAAAATATCGGCAATTTCCGGGAGATCTGCGAAGATAAGAATATTTGCGGATAGTCAGGTGAGGGATATTGCTAAAGAATTATTGAGAAACACTAAGCATGTTGTTTTTGCGGTATTTAAGCCTGGCACAAATTTTAATGGTGTAACCTCGGAAAGTAAAAATTACTGTGAACACATAGGAACTATGGCTGCTAGAGGAATGATCTCTTCCCTCAAATCAAAACTACAGGAATTACTTCATACAAGAGTGGTGGTATTTTCTGTTCCCCTCTGCCACGATCTTCCTGCATGTGTTAACAAGGAGGTAATTAAGGCCAATGAAGAACTTCTAAAAATATGTAAATACTTCAAAAATGTAAAATAAGCAGATATAAGTAATTTAGGAAGGAGATTTTATACAAGGCATGGACTGCATCTGAACAGGTTAGGTAAAATATATGTTGTAAATAAGGTAATAGAGTTTATTTCTGCAGTTCAACCGCAAATTGACCAATATAGATCAGTCAACAGAATCTAAGTCAATGAATGGTATTAGTTTTCAATCTAGGTTAGGTTCTCTGCTGACTGGGGGGGGGAGTATCAATGTGTCAGGTAGACAAACCAGGTTAGGTTCTTGTCGGACAATTCAAATTAATAAACCTATATGTACAGAGCTGTCAGATACAGTGTGTCCTCAAAGTCGCTCGAAGCGGCGAGCTACGTGGGTCTCGCCTTGCTGGATGTGTTAGGTTGGCAGTATACGCAATGTACTTGTTCCGTGTTGACCTTCAACTGGAGTGATAGGGTGGGAAATACCGGTTCATTATTGCTCACAGTGAGTGCCTGTGCGTGACAGTGTTGACGCTGTAAGTTGTGTTCTTGGGTAAGCGGAGTCTAGTGGGAATTCTTACTACTGAAGAGCATGTGTTTATAGTGGAAGAGGTTTTCTGTGCTACTTGGAACTTTACGGAGCAAAGTGTGATAGTGGTGAATACCGTATATATAATTGCATTACTTAATTTAATGTAATATTTTCCTTGTAACAATCTTAATATGAATGTACTGCCAATGCAACACGTCCTGCAAGGCGAGACACACGCTGCGGATGGACTTTGCGGACACACTGTATTAGGCCTAAGTTAAAAAGGACTTGACAATATTAGGGAAGGAAGCTAAGATCAGTTCACTGACTATCCTGCAGGGCAATATTCAGTGTATCAGGAATAAATTGTTGGAATTAGAACAGTCCTGTAAAATTTAGAAAATTGATGTGGTATGCATAGCTTGAGCGCTGGCTCACTGAAAATCAAGTTGACTTCTTTGTGGGAAAAACGGAGGTGTGGGAATTTTAGTTAGGGACTGTCCGAAATTTGTCAACATTGATTTAGACCGATATAACTGTGAATTAAATGTGAAATTTAGCTGTGTTAATTTAGTTGAGGTGAATTTAATAATTGTTAGCCTTATATTCATGTATTTCTTGAGAATTTTGACTGGCTATGAAGAAAATTCTAAAATTCAATGCCATTAGTAAATATCTGTGGGGATTTTAATATTGAAATGGCAAAGTAAGATGGGCAAATTTCAAGAACCTTTTTGAACCTCATCATCATCAATTAGAGCAGTTTCCACCACTTCTCTTCTGTCACTGTTGTCCAATTAACTCCTTTTCTCTCGACACTTTTCTTCATCCCCTTTATCCACCTATCCCTTGGTCTTCCTCTAAGTCTCTTTTTCTTCCACTCCATGTTCAATATTTTCCGTGGTATTCTCTCTTCTCCCATTCTTTTAAAGTGTCCATACCACGGTAGCCTTGATTTTTCAATCCTATCCTGTAGGGGTTCTTCCTTTAATATTTCTCTTACTCTGCCCATTCTTGTTACACCTATATGACTCCTCTGAAACTTCATTTCCACTGCTTGTATTCTGCTTTTATCTCTCTCCCTCATCACCCAAGTTTCTGATCCATACGTTAGGATCGGCACAAAGTAAGTCTTGTACATGATCCCTTTACATTTCTGTGGCACATCCTTGCTCCATATCAGGCCTCTAACACTCTTGAAGAATCCATCAGCACACCTTACTCTTTCATCAAATTCCCAGGCATTTCCCCTATTTTCTTCAATGACACTTCCCAGATACTTGAAGCTCTGCACTCTCTTCAACTGCTCTCCGCCTAACTTTATCCCAGAGTATACTCTGTCCTTCTCACGTTTTGTTATCACCACTTCACTCTTTTGCATCGAAAACGTCATTCCATAGGATGACACTGTGCCCGTTTGGACCGAGATCCAAAGACCACATTTTGTAAAATACCGAAATCAGATTAGCACGAGAAAATCTATCTCGGGGTCTATCTAGGTGAATCTTGGGTCTAATCTGGCATCCCTGATCTCGGTAATTCACAAGTAAGGTAAGGAAAGAAATTAGTTTGAAAGTAGCACATTTCTTAAAATCTCAATTTATTTATAGTTAAAATATTAATCTGACTGGCAAAAATCTCAAACACAAAGAAAAACAATCACACATAAAAAATCAACATTCCCTGAAAATATATTCTTGAATGTCGCAGACTTGATATTCAGAAAAATCATTAGTCCATTCTGATATCAACTAAAAAAAAATCATTTTCAAATATTTACACTGGGTAATCAGTGTTCGATGAAGAGTTCAAGTTATCCCTTTTATTTAGAGATTTGTAGTTCACTTTACGAAGAATTGCATTGATTGTTTTAGTATTCGTTGAAAGATATTTCGAAAAAATAGTCACTTGATTAATTCGATGTTGTTCCAAAATTATTTGGAAAAATTATTATATCACTGTTTCGTTGTAGCATAATAACAATATCAATATTCGGCTGACATAAAGTCGAATGTTAATATTTGTTTGTCAAGATTTTCATTTCCAAAACAAAAATTGTTTATAAACTTTTCATAATAATTTGAAAAATGAATCTTCTTTTCTCACATTCATTTGTTATTAAATTGTTATCAATATAAATTGTTGTTATCCACTATAGTGGATTAAATCATTATCTCTATCACCAAAATGTTTCTATCATTCAGAAAATTTACATATTATCTCACATAAAAAAAAAAATGTTAATCATAAATATTATTATTAATTAGTTTCAAAATTTCTCATCACTTTATTTATAACAAGTTTCTCACCCTATCATATTGTGCATATTTAATTTGCTCATTTCCATTTTTATTATTACTATTACTCCAAGCACAAAATAAAAATTTCACTAATTTTATTTTATTTTATTGCATTTGCACTTCTCATTTGATTTTTTTTCTTCTCGGTCAGGTTCATCAAATCTAAACTGATGTTCTTTTATTATTTAGGCATACTATTTGAATTGACAGTAAAATGAAATTTGACAAGAATATGGGACGGTCACCATTGTCTAACCCTTCTTTTACAATTGAGCCCACATGCTCTTTTAATAACACACACACATCCTTGTGTGCCCACAACTATGGGAACAAATACCCTTTTGGATGACCCCCTAGGTCTCCACAACTTTAAGTGTCGCCAAACGCACACTAAAATCACCACATTATGATTTGACTCCAAATAAACTTCACCACATAACATCATTTTTTTTTTTATCATATTTTTTTTTCTGTGATATTCTGTCATAATTACTATACTGTGTTCTTCCGTTTTATTTTACCAATAAAAAGATGTATTTAATTCTGGTCAATATCTCCTTGCCTCCCATCTACATAAACTCGCCCTAATTTATACATTTAATACCTTCCGCTTCCTTTCTCTTCATCTGAATATTTTTAAGTGTTTTGGAAAATATTTCTGAGCTCAAAATCTTACTATTTCACTTTCTTCATCCATAAACTCATTTAAATTTATTTGTAAATCCAAACTTTTATTCCAAAAATAAAGTTATTTTATTTAAATCCTTCCGATTAATTCATCCACAAATTATTTAAATTCTTCCAATAAATTATTATTATTATTATTACTGAAAAGTATTTAGGCATCATCAACTTCAGAATGATTATTATCACCCTATTTCCTCAATAAATAATATGTAAATCCTATCTGCAAATGATTATTAATAACATCTCACTTTCTGATTATTAATGCATAAACTATTTAATCACAATTAACAATTTAATTCCTAATGTTTAGTGCTATCACTCCCTAAATTATTTATTTATAACATTAAATGGTGTAGTTATATTTATAATATTATTAACTTATTTATTTCACAATTTATTATTATTATTATTAAATAAATCAAATTATTTAAATAATCCAAGTTGTAATTACGTCTCCTCTCATAAATAAGAGTTAAAGAAAAAAAAAATACTCCTATCCCTTGGAATAACTGAATCATTTCATGTCGGAACACATGAACTGTCTTGAAAAAAAATCCAAAATAGAATAATAAATTGTCAGACAGCATGCTCCATTTGTCATCCTGACAAATACAATAGACGTTCTAATTACGATGAAAATTATGTTGATTTCCTGTTGTGACTCTGAATATGGAATTCTCTATTACTATAGGCTAGTGAATAGTACATGAATGGTTGTCTTACTTCATTCTTGCTGTGTAGGTAGAGCGTGTCCTTCGGTGTACACTATCCCAATAGTGTCCTTCCATGGTCATCTGCTGTATCCGTATCACTTCATTCGTCTCCATGTCCTACCTATCCTTCGAGTAGTTTAACGGCGCATGTTGATATATAAAGTCACTCGTTCAAAATAACTCCCGTTATCCTCAGTACAGTCTAAAATGATGAAATGTTGTACAGTCATAGACTGATATAGGACTCTTGAAATATTGAGAACAAGACTCATATCCGAACAATGCGGTTTCGTTTGCACGCTATGACAGGAACACCTGTTAGCTGCATAGAACGAACTGTAAGAATAAATTCTTCCTGATATAATTCGAAGTGCCTGATGTATCGTTTCACTACAAGGAATACATCATTCTGTAGCCTAACTTCCGTAAATGGTTTTTCGAAACTACCATCACCTGACCTGTTAGAATACTTGACCTTAAAGTCAGTCGATATTCTAAGTCCTTCGCTGCTATATGATGTGTTCATTCACCTGAACAGAAACTAAGTCCTACTGACTGCTAGTCCAGAGACTAAGTCCTTCGATGGTCAGAATCACGGCGTATATACTCGTACTTCACGTTTCGTAGCTGCGCACATGAACAAGCTCCTTATATAGTCCAGCCGGTCTTCTTTCTAGAACCTTCCATTCCGTATCTCGGCTTCTACTGAACGGATTTTCATGCTTGATAGCCCAAATTTCTTCTCATTCAAGTGCCAGTAAACTGTACTACTTTTCTAGGTTCCATTCCTTCCCCTAGAGGAAATTCTGGAAAACTATTTCTCATGACGTATGCGAGTTCCCACGTCACATATCCACGTCACTCGCTCCTTCGTTGCATACTTCCCTCAGCACTCGGAGTCCCCTGCCGCGCTATCCAAATATCAGCCATTCCCTCACACAAATAAATCAACATCTCTACTTTATAATAATGACGTCAACAATGTCACGGATGTGTGAACGATCCGGGTACAACACTACTTCCTCCCATGCATTGAGTTGCTCCTGTACATCTCTCTCCTTGTTTCCCCAGATCATCAGGTCATCTGCAAACACCATTGCCTTCATTTCTTCCTCCCCAGTATGCTGTGCTACCTTTTGCATCACTTCATCCATCACCATTGTAACCGAATGTATTCAGTTGCAGTAGCTCACCCTCGGGTTTTGCTTCGTGCATTTAGTTTGGGGTATTTTATTCGTATCTTATTATATTGGGTTAATGTGGGGTTGCAGAGGTGATTTTTATTGTGCCTGTGTGTGTTTTGTGGACGGATTCATCTTTGGATGGTCCGGACCACCTAGGATCACTGTTTATTAATTATCGGTTTTTGGATATTTGATATTATAAAATACGGGGTTTTGCGATTTATTACGTTTTGGGAATAAGGATATAAGACTGTATTAAGTAGAAGCATTATTTCATTTTGGTTTGGGGTTAATGGCTTTATTTTGACCTAGTAATGTTAAATGTTAGATTCGTGGCTGTACTATAAAGGTACAATGATTTGGTATTTTCGAGTGCTGGATATGTGGGATTCATCATCATCATCTTGCACAGTTTCCAGCCACTGGCCGGGTCTGTTTGGAACACAAGCCTCTCCAACGTCTTCTGTCTTCCCACCATCTCTCAGCCTCCACCCTTGTCCAATCTTCTCCTCTCTTCTTCACGCTTTCTTCCACCCCCTTCAGCCACCTGTCTCTCGGTCTTCCCCTCGGTCTCTTTCCTTCCCACTTCGTCTCATGTACTCTCCTGGGTATCCTCTTTTCCTCCATTCGTTTTACATGTCCATACCATCTAAGTCTAGATTTCTCTATACCATCCTGTAATGGTTCCTCCTTCATTAATTCTCTGGTCCTCTCATTTCTTATTCTGTCCATCTTTGTAGCTCCAATACTGCTTCTCAAGAACCTCATCTCACTGGCCTGTATTTTGCTCTTCTCCCTTCCTTTCATAACCCAGGTCTCCGAGGCATACGTCAGGATAGGGACATAGTACGTCCGATATATGATCTTTTTGCTGTTCTGAGGGACATCCTTGCTCCATAACATGCTTCTCACACTCCTCCGAAATGCTTCTGCCTGCCTCCCCCGCTCATTTATTTCTCTATCGTTTCTTCCATTATCTTGTATCAGGCTTCCCAGATACTTGAAACTCTCCACTTTCTTCAGCTGTTCCCCACCAATTGTTATTCCCGTTGTGGTTCTTTCCTTCTTCCTTGTTGTGATCACCATCTCACTCTTATTTATGCTAAATTTCATCCCATATCCTTGTATTATTCCTTCCCACACGTCCAACTGTTCCTGTACCTCCTCCTCCTTGTTTCCCCAAATCATCTGCAAACACCATTGCTTTCATCTTTCCGTCCCCAATTACTTGTGCCACTCGGGTCATTATGTCATCCATCACCACAATGAAAAGTAACGGTGACAGTGCACTTCCTTGTTTCAGGCCGTTTCTTTGTTCCAACCAGTCAGATCTCTCTCCTCCCACTTTCACACAGCTCACGCTTCCCTTGTACATCTCCTTTATCCTCTTTATAGTCCATTTCTCTACTCCTCTATCCTCCAGGGACTTCCATACTTTGTTTCTGCATACACTGTCATATGCTTTCTCAATGTCCAGGAAGGCCATCAGTAGATCTGTTCCATACTCATAGTGCTGTTCTTGTAACTGCCTTACAGCAAAAATCAAATCCACTGTGGACCTTCCTGCTCTGAAGCCATGTTGTTCTTCCCTCATCCCTCCTTCTATCCTTGTCCTAATTCTCTTTTCCAAAACTTTCTCGAAGATCTTTGCACAATGACTCATCAGTGTTATTCCCCGATAGTTTCTGCAATCTGTTCTACTACCTTTCTTGAAGATCGGGACAATGATTCCTTTTTTCCAGTCCTCTGGGGTCTTCCTTTCCTTCCATGCTGTCCTCATCACTCGGTACAGCCACTGTATCCCCACCTCTCCTGCTGCTCTCACCATCTCCACACTCAACTCATCCACACCCGGTGCCTTCCCTCCTTTCATCTTGTTCACTGCATCTTCCACTTCTTTCCATGTTAAGTCCTTTTCTGTTTGCAGTTCAGCTTCCTCTTCCCCGATTTCTTCCTCCTCACCATCTTTTCCATTTGGGTTCAGAAGTTCTTCAAAATATTCTTTCCACATTTTCTTCAGTTCTTCCCTATTTTCTATCTCTTGTCCCCTTTTGTTCACCATTCTAACATAATCCGTAGGATCCTTCCGCCTCTTATTTTTTACCATCCCATACAGGACCTTTTTTGTACCTTCACTATCCTCCTCCATCATCTTTGTCCACTCTTCCATCCACTTCCTTCTCTCCTCAGCCACCACTCTCTTCGCCTCCTTCTTTCTTTCCTGGTACTCTTCCCTTGTCTCTACCGTCCTATTTTGATACCACCTCCTAAAGGCTCTATTCTTTTCCCTTACTATATCTTTTGTCTTCTCATTCCACCATGGTGTTTCCTTCCACCTCTTCTTACTACTTGTCCTCCCACATACTGCTTCTGCTGCACCTACTAGTGTCTTCTTAAATCTAGCCCATTCCTCTTCCACCCCTCTTTCTTCATCTGTTGGAATTCCTTCCTTTACCATTTTGAGGTACTCGACCCTTCTATCCCCTTCTTTCAGTTTCCATATCCTTATACGTCTTTCCTGGTTCTCAGTCCCTTTCTTCTCCTTACTCCCTCTCAGGTTCATTACCAGTAATCGATGGTCGCTATCCAGGTTCTCCGATGGTATAACCTTGATGTCCGTGATGTTCTTATTTAGTTCTTTCTCATACAGTATATAGTCGACCACCGACTGCCTGGTCAAGTCATCACTGTACCATGTGATTGTGTGGGATTACCTAGGCTATTTATGGCATGAACTCCCATGAACTTCGCGTGAGAAACTACTGTGTGACGTCAGTGTGGATTTCGACTGTCTGATGTTCATGTGTTGACACGGATGTTCCGCTAGGAGCGGGCCACACTCAAATTAGTTCCGGCAGAAACTTTGGGTTATATAGATCCCTGCGCCAGTGCATATAATGGCGTGTCTGGCGTTCTGAGCTCGTCTTATGGCTTTATCGGCAGAACACTGATCTACTGACGCCCAGGGTCGTTTTACGTGACATGGTTTCCGTAACGAACAGTTAGAGATCGTCTTCTTGCTTTTACAGTGAAAGTCCGTTGTCTACTTGCATTTAGTGTCGTTATTACTTGATCATGGTATCGTAATACGAACGAGCAGTGACTAATTTTTAGCTATCCACTGAGCTCTTACGGGCTATTGGAGGCTACGTACATTTCATGGGTCCATCCATACCATGGGCTGTCGGTAATAACTTACCACGCCTAAAAGGATAATTCAGTCGTAAACATTTCATCGAAGTCATGCGAGAATGGAGACGTGAACGAGCAGTTTGACAAGTAAGAAAGTGGAGTGAACCAGTCTAACGTGTGTAGATATTTTGTGTACGGACGGTACAGTGTATATACGTAGGTGGCTGTTATGCCTGGGTCTGATATGGCCGTGTTTTCCTGCTCTCAGAGCCTAAATTCAGTGGCAAGGTACTGTATTATTTCACGAGTGTATGAAGGGTATTTTGTGTTGTATATTATGTATATATGTGTATAGTACAGCCAATAGATTATCTCTTTAAAATTCATATGTGTTTATATTCCTGTCTTGCATGAACCTGGTACATCAGCAAACGCATGCCAAATGCCCTACACCTGGGATGAGGAGTTTCATTGTCGGGGCAACAGTTATGTACCATATTTTATCCTATTTTATTCAGGAAGACCCATATGGTCGACCTTGGCGCCCACTCAAAGTCGGGAGTAATGTTAAAATCACTTCTGGCCTGTATTTAAAGGCAGTAAATTCTGTAGGTTTGTGGTAATGAGGGTAGTTAATTGTAAATCAACTCCAGCGAGGAGGGGAGAGGGTTTCAGTAGCAGCCCAACGTGAGGCCTTAGACATGCTGATGTGTACCAGGACACAGGAATTAAACTGTAGGCATTTTTTCGTAATTTCACATATTTCAATTAGGGATGGCTACGTTAGAGCCAGGATGCAATTCTGCTTTGTTGGTGGATGGTGCTGGTGGGCGGCCAGAATCAGACCGGGTCTGATAGGAAATTTGCTGTAGGGATGGGGGAAAACAGTAGAGTCAGGGGAGATTTGCCAGGGAAGGGGGGAAATGAATTAAGTATGATGGACATGTTGAGGAGGCTCGTGTATCTTAGCGAAAAGTCTGTAGGGATGGAGGACAGAATAAGTAATCATTTTTCTTGCCAGCTGAAGAGTTTGACGGAGCATTTGTCAGAGAAGCTTGATGAGGTGAAGGAAAGATTGTCAGAAATTATCCCCGACAGCCATGTTAGTAGCCAGATTAGTGAAGTCAGTGTAGAACTCACTAATCTGGAAACTAAGCTAGGTAATGAGATTGCTGTTCAGGAAGAGAGCGTAGACTCTAAAGTAGATAAGTTGGATGCTCAACAAGTGATGTTGGCAGGGGAGATTTCTAGCCAGACACTGGAGACTAGCCAGAAATTTCCCAGGGTAGATAGGAAGTTGGAAGAGCAGAAAGTGGAAAGTGTAGGCATCGTGGAAGAGAACGTTGAGGTTATTGAGGAAGAGAGTGGTAGACCTTTGAGAGTGGAGATGGATGAGAGTGCTGAGGTTAGTGAGGAGAGTGCTGAAGTTAGTGAGGAGAGTGCTGGGAAAGTGGAGATGCTTGGGAGTGCTGAAGTTAGTGAGGAGAGTGGTGAGGTAGTGGAGATAGTTGAGCGAGTCGAGATTAGTTTGCTAGGGAATGGTATGAAGAAGGTAGATGAGAATATTAGCCAGGTTAGCGAGATAGTGACTAGTATGGAGGAAGATACTGTAGGTAGAATTCTACGTGGTCAACATTTGGAACTAGGAGGGAGTGAAAATCTTGTTACGAAGTTAGTATGTAATTTCTCTGAGGACATTAGGACTGCAGTGTGCGTGCAGGAAATAGTCGCTGTTACAGGCATAGAGAGGTCACTTGGAAGGTTAGGTACCTTGAGAAAGACAGGTAGGCAACGTCAGAGAAATGGGAGTAATCAAAGGGAAGGAAATTATAATCAGAGGAGAGAGAGGAATTGGGATCCAGGTAGAGGGGATAGGTACATTTGGAATGAAGATCATGGGAGAGGAAGAAATAACAATGAGTGTCAGAGGTATGGGAAAAACAATCAACCGGGGAACAGACCACGTGAGGTAGAGCCATGGAAAGGCAGGTTGAGAGAAGCAATAGGCCAGGAAGTTTAAACTTCGCCAGGACTCACTATATGGAGCAGGGGGAGAGTCCTTGCATAGTATTCCTGCTCACGCTCTGGAAGAAAAACATAATCTAGAGTATAATGTCAATGTAGGATCTGATAGGTTAGGAGACCAGAGCTGTAGATTAGATTACAGTAAGGCGCAAGTGAAGTTTGGGTGGAGTGAGCAACAAGATTGGGTTAGGTTAGATTATCAGGTTGGTGGTAGAGATTTTGTTAGTGTCGTTGGATGCATTCAGGTGATTAAAGAGGTTTCTGAGGAGGAAGAATTAGGTGTCGGCATGGTATCAAGTTGTATTTTGGTCATGAGAGATGATCTTGTGATGAGTGATGTTGATCACTGTTGTTTCTGGATCATGGGAGATGATCGTGTGTCGAGTGATGTGGATCACTGTTGTTTCTGGGTCATGGGAGATGATCGTATGTTGAGTGATGATGATCACTGTGTGGAGGCAGTTGTTAAAGATACCATGTTGGACGAGGGTCAGAAGTCAGAGGTGCTTGACGTTCTGAGGGAACACAGGGTGGTGTTCTCGGAGAAACCTGGATGTACTCACGGTTACGGGCAGAGTTTTGACATCGCATATAGGTCTAGTTTGAGCGGTCCTAGGTACCCTATAGCTTACTCTTACATGGAGGGTGTTGTTGAGGTGATTGGTCAGATGCTTTTTGAGGTTATATTTGAGATTAGTAACAGTCAGTCTGTTGGTCTTCTGGTGGTGGGGACCGTGTGGGATGGTACCAGTAGGTTATGTTTGGAGGTCGTGGCAGTTAGTAGTTTGCAGGAAGGATTTCTTTTAGTGTGTCTCACCAGATTTTGGGATTTTCAACAGGGGAAGCTGTACCCTAAGAGATTAAATAAATTGAGAATTATTGTAGTTGTAGGTAAGATGGTTTTGAAACAGCAGGGATGGGAGGGGGTAAAAATTAAGATAGGTGATCTGGTGTTGTTGCGAGCTGAGCATTTGTTGTCGGTAGAGCAGAGTTGCATTCATGAGGTTTTTCATTTCGGTCCATTTGTTATAGACCGCAGGGTGGGTGCATGTGCCTACAGGTTGATTACCAACGATGACAAGGTCCTAGGTACATATAACGTTGCTTACCTCAAGCTATATGTCACCTAGAGATCTTGCTCACGGTGGCAAGACAGGAGTACTAGTGTATTTGTGTGAGGGACAAGGATAAATCTATAGCCTTGTAGTTTAGAGATTGATCCTTGTGGGGGCGTTAACTCTATTGGAACGCAAGAAAGCTGATGGATTGGAATCAGGGCTAGCCATAGGAAACAACAACAACAACAACAGGTACAAACTGTACATGCGGACCGCAGCCAGTCACTCTAAGCTAAATTCGATTTAGCAACCCTTCCACCAACATCCTCCGCAGCAAAACAACACTCGTTCAGAATTTACCACCAGGTGAGTGTCAAAAACTTTAATTTTTAGCCCTTTTGTTAAATTAATGTTAGCGCTTTGTAATTTAATTCCGTTATTTCTCCTGGTTCAAGCATGGGAAGGGAACCGTTGACTCGCAACAGAGTGGGGCTGGGAATTAAAAAGCGGACGCTTTGTTCCAGTCCCAGCCGATATTCTGAACATCATCTCCTGCAACTGCAGATCCGAATGTGAGTGCAAATGCGCTTGCCTACTGAGTGGCCTACGCTGCACAACAATGTGCGGATACTGCGCTGGTCACGAATGTGCGAACCGCCCAGAGGAGAGCATCGACGTTGACGACCCTGACGATCTTGTGCTTTAATACAAGGGCAAGTTATTTCGAATTCGTATATAGACATCTGCACAAAAGATAAAATACACACTGTTCCTTTTTTTTTACAGATCTCATGGAACCACCAAACGACGGAAGCCGCTAAGCATTACAAGTCAAAGCTTACATCTCTCATAGTGTCTCAGTATTTAATACTGACAATAATTTAAGTATTTTAGATGTGATATGCACAATTTCAAGAATAGGATTTATAATTTTAGGTTTAAATACATTATTTTCATTGGCAGTTTATAGCTATTGTGGCAGAAAGGGTCAAAATCGAACTTTAAACACTATTTATATTATAATAATATCGTATGGCCTCGGGTGCCTGGTGCAAGCTTTGCTATTTGACACCCAGAGGGTAGCTTGCATGTCGAATTTCGTAGTTCCTTGACTATGAAAGTCAAGGAGGTTAGATGTTAGATATCTAATCTCCTTGAACACAATAGCGCTTTCTAGTAGAGAAATGAGGAACTTTGTGCTGGCGGAAACTCCCGAGATTAATTTTGCCATTATGAACTCGGCCTACTGAATTCAAATGGGTTCTATTTATATTAATAGTACTTAAATGAATAAAACAGCTGTAAGAACACGTCTAACATATTTTATTAATGTTCCTGAGACTTTGGCAGTAAAATCCGGTCAATTGACACCATTCTGACCTCGCTATGAGCACTTGTTTGAAAGATATGGCCAAAAACGGAAAAATCCAAGATGGCGGCTTTTCCTCAGCTCAGATTTTTTTGGACTTTTGGGATTTTGTTTAGGACATTGTTCGTAACGTTTCCACCAATTTTCAGCTTGTTATTAATTTTGTCCAGGTTAAAACTAATTTCACTGGACTAATATTAGACATGAGGAAAATCAGGAACAACTCAAAGATAAATTTAAAAAATCCTTCATCCATTTCAGTATTACATTAGTCAGTGTGTTGTTTGTACAAAATGTCCCAATTTACATTCATCAGTCTTTCATTAAAAAGATTAATATCACATTCTTTCAGAGTTCTAGTCTATGTAACATTAGGTTCATAATTGGGATTTACCGTATATACTCGAATACCACCCGCACATTTTTAAACAAAATCGGACGTGAAAAATTGGGGTGCAGGTCTTATTTGAGTCATCCTGATTTTAAAGATTTAAATTGCCCGCCACGCGCGATATCGGGTGTTGCGAGTATTCGCTAGATGGTGCTAGCCTTCTTCCGGCTATCACTTTGTTTTACCGTAAGCAGGCGGCGTCATACAGTCTCGCGCACGTTTTCCGAGTGTAAACATGAGTTGTACGAGGAGTTTGCGGTCGTTTAATGTGAGTGAAAAGCTGAAAGTTGTGAGGGAAGCTGAAGTTATTGGAAATCGTGCCCGGTAGGAAATATGATATTGACGAGTCATGTAATCGTGATTGAGCGGGATGACGTCTATGCTACAACCACTGGATGTCTGCGTGAACCGCCCGTTCAAAGCAGCCTTGAAACAGCTGTATACGGAGCAGATGGCGGCCGATAAGCACACACTGACTCCAACTGGTCGTATTCAGCGCCCGGAAGTTCAGCCGCTATGTTCGTGCATTTTGATGGCATGGAATCGTATCTCGGGAGATCTCATACAGAAGAGCTTCAAGAAATGTAGTATTTCGAATGCTATGGATGTCAGTGATGACGACATTTAGTGGGATGGTGATAAAAGTTCCGAAGTTGGTACTTCTGATGACGATGAATGAAGTGTTTGTGTACTTTTATTTGTATTTTTAATCGTTTGATGTGTGTTATTTTAGGACGACTCCAAAACTGTTGGAAACTATTTTGGATAAATGCTATTCTGTTTATTTAGTTACGATTGTACATAATTTTGAGTTTTTTTTTTTTTTTTTTTTTTTTTTTTTTTTTTTTTAAATTTTGTTCTTCAAAATCAGGGTGCGGGTCTTATTCGGGGGCGGGTCGTATTTGAGTAAATACGGTATGTCCTCATAAGGCAGATTCTTCTGGTGCAGAAAAAGTACCAAAGGTTCATGATCAGCAAAATATCCACTAACTAACCTGACATTGTATGCATCACTTAGGAAATTGACAATAATATTATTGAGGTAAGCATTACTGCATGTTGAAGATTTACTTATAGGCCTACATTTAATTGAAGTATCTTATGAGGTTCACTACGAGTATGGGGAAGATTTGGTATTGGCCTTTATGGACATTGAGAAGGCATACGACAGTGCCGTAAGAAACAGAGTATGGGAAGCGATGAGAGCCAAAGCAATAACGGAAGAAATAGTGATGAGAGTGAAAGATATGTATGAAGGAAGCAGAAGCTGTGTGAAAGTCGGTATGGAAAGAACAGAATGGTTTGAGTTGACTAATGGTCTAAAGCAGGGAAGTGACCTCTCGCCCTTGCTCTTTGTAATGGTGAAACCCTCTCACCTCCTCGCTGGAGTTGATTTACAATTAACTACCCTCATTACCACAAACCTACAGAATTTACTGCCTTTAAATACAGGCCAGAAGTGATTTTAACATTACTCCCGACTTTGAGTGGGCGCCAAGGTCGACCATATGGGTCTTCCTGAATAAAATAGGATAAAATATGGTACATAACTGTTGCCCCGACAATGAAACTCCTCATCCCAGGTGTAGGGCATTTGGCATGCGTTTGCTGATGTACCAGGTTCATGCAAGACAGGAATATAAACACATATGAATTTTAAAGAGATAATCTATTGGCTGTACTATACACATATATACATAATATAAACATAAAATACCCTTCATACACTCGTGAAATAATACAGTACCATGCCACTGAATTTAGGCTCTGAGAGCAGGAAAACACGGCCATATCAGACCCAGGCATAACAGCCACCTACGTATATACACTGTACCGTCCGTACACAAAATATCTACACACGTTAGACTGGTTCACTCCACTTTCTTACTTGTCGAACTGCTCGTTCACGTCTCCATTCTCGCATGACTTCGATGAAATGTTTACGACTGAATTATCCTTTTAGGCGTGGTAAGTTATTACCAACAGCCCATGGTATGGATGGACCCATGAAATGTACGTAGCCTCCAATAGCCCGTAAGAGCTCAGTGGATAGCTAAAAATTAGTCACTGCTCGTTCGTATTACGATACCATGATCAAGTAATAACGACACTAAATGCAAGTAGACAACGGACTTTCACTGTAAAAGCAAGAAGACGATCTCTAACTGTTCGTTACGGAAACCATGTCACGTAAAACGACCCTGGGCGTCAGTAGATCAGTGTTCTGCCGATAAAGCCATAAGACGAGCTCAGAACGCCAAACACGCCATTATATGCACTGGCGCAGGGATCTATATAACCCAAAGTTTCTGCCGGAACTAATTTGTGCGTGGTCCGCTCCTAGCGGAACATCCGTGTCAACACATGAACATCAGACAGTCGAAATCCACACTGACGTCACACAGTAGTTTCTCACGCGAAGTTCATGGGAGTTCATGCCATAAATAGCCTAGGTAATCCCACATATCCAGCACTCGAAAATACCAAATCATTGTACCTTTATAGTACAGCCACGAATCTAACATTTAACATTACTAGGTCAAAATAAAGCCATTAACCCCAAACCAAAATGAAATAATGCTTCTACTTAATACAGTCTTATATCCTTATTCCAAAAACGTAATAAATCGCAAAACCCCGTATTTTATAATATCAAATATCCAAAAACCGATAATTAATAAACAGTGATCCTAGGTGGTCCGGACCATCCAAAGATGAATCCGCCCACAAAACACACACAGGCACAATAAAAATCACCTCTGCAACCCCACATTAACCCAATATAATAAGATACGAATAAAATACCCCAAACTAAATGCACGAAGCAAAACCCGAGGGTGAGCTACTGTAACTGAATAAATTCGGTTACAAGTTGTGTGAGGTTTCCAGAAGTTCTAGCAGTCACATCAAGTTTGTTGCAATGTAGCAGGTGTCCCTTATCCATTTTACTTCCAGGTTCGTGACAAAGTGTGCATTCTTCAGATCTTAGGTGTCCAATCAGCTAGTTATGGGGGCATCCATATAAGGAAAGAAGAAAGCCTCTCCTGCTGCAGCGATTTCTTTGTGTGATGCATCTGGCTTGTTGAAAACATGGACCTTACTGCGCAATTTACCGTTTTATTTAAGGGGGCGGATGTGGTGTCACAACCAGTAGCAGCGTGGAAGAAAGGGAGAATTGGAAGCAAGCTTCCAAGGCCAGACTTGAGTTTTCTGCTTTTGAAAATTTTGCCTTTTCCATTCTTCTTTCCTGGCATAAACATGGAAATTGAACATCAGGAACAGAAACCATCAAGACGAGCACAATCACTGAACTGACTTCTGTTTTCCTTGAAGTTTCGGCTGCCGTTGAAACAATCAGGGTATCAGCGTCGTCTTCAGTTTGAATAACCTCAATGCCTGCTGTTGTAAGGTGTTTTGATAGGAGAGTAATGAAACGCGTCTTGTTGTTCTTGTTGATAAAAACACTCCTTGCGGTACAGTAGTTGGCGTGAAATCTTCGATAACTGCATCTGGTGCTTCCTTGCCAGTTCTCCTGGCATGTTCAGCATCTTTGGTTGTCGGGGCACCATAGCCATCAATCAAAACGGTTGTCTTTTTGCCAAAATGGATTTCAATATAATTGACATATTGCTGGCAAATTTGGGAGTAGGTTGCAGGACAGGTCAAAACAACTCGATGCAGAAGGAAACCTCCATCGACCGTGAACACAGGGTTTGATGGCAAAGCTTCTCCGCAGCTTGAAAACTCTTCTAAAACAGTGATGAGCTTGGACTTTGTGCCTTTCCGCAGAAGTGTGCCATCAAATAGAGCTGGTGGTCTTGCGGCCAACTCGTAAGTCAAGTACGTTGAAAGCTCTTCTTTACTTCGTATTTTGCAAAGGAGGCGATGAAACAGTTGGTTCGGGTCTATTTCCACTGAGGTGTTCTTAATTTTAGTGCTCTTGGCCATACTTCCAAGGGAACGAACTTTGTCCTTCCTCTTGAAGTGGACGTCGCTGAGGCATTGACCTACGATTGACTTCATGGCTTGCAAACCAAGGGCGTGGGCTTCGTCGCAGTTCACGGTGTCATCGGCTACCACATGTGTACGCAGAGACAAAAGAAGAGGAAGTTCCACGATAGGGTGGTGAGAACGCAGCCACTCTCTCATCTTGTCAACATCCCCTTTGTCTCTGGCTTGTCGTGTCTCTCGAAGTTCGACGTGTTGATCGCAAGTATCGGAGAAAACACCACTGAAGCGTTCTTAGCGTGTATATTTTCCCTACATTCTTAACGTAACAAACATTGTAGCGAAACTTGACAAAACGTAAGATACATAGTTATTGTTTTGAATTCGGCGCATGAATACATATTCTAACCGCAGACCGAGCGCTTTGGCGGGCAGCACTTATGTGTCGCGGAAATTCAAATTCAGATGCGACATCCAGCTGATTTTTTCTTAAAGTAAGGGATGGTTCGTGATATAAATAACATGTATAGTTTGTATATTCATTCTATCTTTAGAATAACTCTTATTCCACCAATTCAGGTAACTTGACTAAGTTAGTGCGTAAAAACAGGTCAAAATTGAACTTTCAACATACTATTTATATTATTAACAGTACTATAATAAACTATAACTACAGGGGAATTACACTCATGTGCCACTGCGCCAAAATATTTGAGAAGGTACTGGAGAGAAGAATTCGAACAGAAGTTGAAGATGGGCTGAGGGAAGAACAGTATGGATTCAGGCCAGGAAGGTCAACAGTTGACCTCATCTTTGCAGTAAGACAGCTACAAGAACACCATTATGAATATGGGAAAGATCTGGTGATGACCTTCTTGGATATTGAGAAAGCATATGATAGTATTAATAGAAACAAGGTATGGGAAGCAATGAGAGCAAAAGCAGTGAACAAGGAGACAGTGGCAAGAGTGAAAGCAATGTACGAGGGAAGCAAAAGCTGTGTAAAGGTGGGAAGAGAGAGAACGGAATGGTTTCAACTGGAGAGTGGTCTGAAACAGGGAAGTGCCCTCTCACCCCTGTTATTTATAGTGGTGATGGATGAAATCATACGACAAGTGGTAAATAGCATTGGGGAAAGGAAAATGAAGGCAATGTTGTTTGCTGATGACCTTCTGGTATGGGGAGAGGATGAGGAAGAAGTACAAGAGCAATTAGATGAGTGGGAGAAGGTAGTGTTATCATATGGGATGAAGTTCTCAGCACAAAAGAGTGAAGTGGTCATCACAACGAGGAAGAAGAACAGACTGGATAGGGGCATAACACTTGGAGGACAGCAGTTGCAGAAAGTAGAATGCTTCAAGTACTTGGGAAGCATAATTGAAGAAAAGGGAGGCAATAGGATGGAAATAAATGAGAGGGGAAGGTGCGCAGATGGATTTTTCAAGAGTGTTAGGGGGATGATATGGAATAAAGATGTACCACAAAAATGTAAAGGAATCATCTACAAGACCTACTTTGTGCCAATTTTGACATATGGTTCAGAAACATGGGTGATGAAGGAAAGGGACAAGAATAAAATACGAGCAGTGGAGATGAAGTTCCAGAGGAGTAGGGTAGGAGTGACAAGAATGGACAGAGTAAGGAATGAGAGAGTCAGGGGGATGGTAAGAGAGGAACCATTGCAAAATAGAATAGAGCGATCTAGGCTACAATGGTATGGACATGTGAGGAGGATGGAAGAGGAGAGGATACCGAAGAAGATGTTTGGAATGGAAATGACGGGAAGGAGGCCAAGGGGAAGACCAAGGGACAGATGGACAAAAGGAGTTAAGAAGAGTGTGGAGGAAAGTGGAGTGTGCTGGGACACAGTAAATGACGAGAGATGGTGGATGGACAGGAAACGATGGAGAGGCTTATGTTCCAAGCAGACCCGACCAGCGGTTGGAAACTGCTCAAGATGATGATGATGACTATAATAAATAAAAAAAGCTGTGAAAATGCATATAGCATATCTTATTAATGTTACCGAGACTTCAACAGTAAAATCTGGTCAATTTGACACCAGTCTGACCTCGCTACACTAGTTCGAAAGATATGGCCAAGAACTAAAAAATCCAAGATGGCGGCTTCCTCAGCTCGGATTTTTTGGGACTTCGTTTAGGACATTGTTCTTAACGTTTCCACCAATTTTCAGCTTGTTATTAATTTTGTCCGAGTCAGAGGTCAATTTTGTCTAATTGCACTGGACTAAATGTTCTTTAAATTTAGTATTTGCTCCATCGTCCCTTCCTTCCTAAATCCTGCCTGATACTCTCCCAATTGTGGGTCGAGTATTTTTCTGCTCTTTTTAAAAGTTCTTTGGATAAGATCTTATTGGTCACTAGCGGGAGGGAGATTCCCTTGTAATTGTTAGGATCTGTTTTCGTACCCTTCTTATGAAGGATATTTTTATGAGGAGGCTTCAATGAGGGCTGATACAAACAAGAACCTTGCCACATCAATGGGAGTTTCCTCTAGTCGTTCATGTGATGACTTTTGTGCTGGTCAAAAGGGCAGTCAACAAATTGTGCATGACACAGCTCCGTTTCTTTTGAGTGTGTGGGGAAGTCTGTATGAAGCTACCACAAGTTTTATTAAGATCTTCAGTTGTTTTCATCATAATAAGTTGACAATTGTTATTATATGATGTTAAGTTTTCTTCTTGCATCGTTATGCCCGACTCAGGAGCACGGTTGAACCTGTTTAGCTGATGTGTTGGCCTTCTTTTCCTTCCAAAATCTCTTCATCCTCTCGCTGAGCGCCTTTCTTCGGTCTTCTGTCCAAGTTATGGTGGCCCTGGTGTTGGGTTTGTCTTCAAATTGGTGATTGTCGATTAGGGTTCTGAATTTGCATCTGTCCTGTATAATATTGTCTGAAATGTTGATTTCCTGGAGATCTGTTTCAATTTCACGTAGCCAGCTGTTCTTGGTTTTTAGTGAGAGGGCCAAGTTGAGAATTCTTTTAGTCAATCTGCCATTGTTCATTCTGATAATGTGCCCGTAAAATTTCAATCGTCTTTTCCGAAAAGTATGAGACATTTTTTCACATTGGCGATATATTTCCTGGGATGACTTTTTCCTCCAGATTCCCTCTATAAAAACTGGGCCAAAAATTTTTCGTAAAATTTTCCTTTCTTGTTTTTCAATCTCTTTGGTTAAAGATTTGCCACCAATGATTAAGGTTTCTGATGCATATAACGCCTCCGGTTTGATTACTGTATTATAATGTCTAAGTTTTGCTTTCCGAGATATTGATTTTTTGTTATACCTATTCCAAGTGATTCTGTAAGCTTTCTGTAATTTGGAAATTCTCTCTTTATTTGCTTCACGGTTTAAACCAGAGGGCTGAATAATTTCTCCTAGATATTTGAATTCGTTCACTTGAAAGATTTTGCCGAATTTAGTTCTCATAGGTTGTCCGTCTAAGTATCGTGAGGCTCCTTCCATGTACTGAGTTTTCTCATAAGAAATTTGAAGTCCCGTTTTGATGGCAATTTCATGTAATTTTTCAATGGAATGAATTGCTTCTTGTCTGTTATTAGAAAGGATTGCTATGTCATCAGCAAAGGCCAAACAATGTACATGAATTCTATCTTTGAGTAGTCTGCCAAGGGTTATTCCCTTAGTTTCCTTTTCCCAGGTCCTGATTATCTTCTCAAGTACGAGGCTGAACAGTAACGGAGATAATCCGTCTCCTTGGCGGACCCCAGTGTTAATTGCAAAAGGCTCAGATATTTCGCCGAGGAATTTAACTTTTGACGTAGTGCCAGTTAGTGTTTGTCTGATTAATTCTCTTGTTTTTCTATCAACTTGAAATTCTTCTAGAGTATTGAAAAGTGTTTGACGATCTATAGAGTCATATGCTTTTCTGAAATCTACAAAGGTAATGACTGTCTGTCTGGTTTTGCGCATTTGTAGGATAGTTTTGAGATTGAGAATTTGTTCCGTACATGATCTTCCTTTTCGGAAACCTGCCTGGTATTCTCCAATCAGACGGTCTGTTTGTTTCTCAAGTCTAGTGAGCAGGGCTTTGGAGAAAATTTTATAAATAACTGGTATCAAGGAAATTCCTCTATAATTATTGATGTTGGTTTTATCCCCTTTCTTGTGGAGTGGATGGATTAGCGCACATTTCCAATCCTCAGGTATTTCTTCGGTGATCCAGATGTTCTCAAGAATTGAGTGGATTTTCCGGGCTACGTTCTCACCACCTATCTTCAGCATTTCGGCAATTATACCATCTTCCCCTGGGGCTTTATTATTTTTGAGTCCATGGATTATTTCTTTAATTTCTTCCAATGTTGGGGGTTCTGAATCTTGGTTGGATGTTTGTTTTTCAAAGATGAGTTGTTCTTTAGGGGATTCACAGTTTAAAAGATCCTTGAAATAATCTGCTAGAAGTTTGCAATTTTCTTGATTATTTGTTTCCAATGTCCCATCCGGGCGTTTGAAGCAAAGACTGGGTGCCTGATAATTTGATAATTCTTCTCTGAAGGTTTTGTAGAAGTTTCGTGTATTGTTTTTAGTAAAATCTTGTTCAATTTCAGCCAATCTGTAGTGATCGTACTTGCGTTTTTCAGATCTGATGATTTTAGAGGTTTGTTTCTGTACTTTGGTGAATTCGTGCCAATTTTCTTCCGTTTTGTGAGAATTCCAATTCTGCCAGGCTTTAATTCTGAAGTTTATAGCCTTGTCACAGGTTTCGTTCCACCACCTATGCTTGCGTTTCCTGGGCGGTGTGCCAATGTTTTGAGAAGCTTTCGAAAGTATATCTTTGAGTTCTAACCAGCCAGAAGAATCGTGAGTAGGGATACTTTCTTGGAAAGTACTGGCGTTCTGTTTAAGAAATTCTGGATCGACGCGCAGATTTTTTGTTATTTTTGGTTTGGATCTGTTCGGTTGAAATTTTACCTTGATTAAGGATAGATGGTGGTCAGAGTCAATGACTCCTTTCTTGACTTTGACATTCATAATTTCTTTTTGATTCTTTTTGGAAATAGCCACATGATCTATTTGAAATTCTCCTAAGTGAAAATTAGGGGATCTCCAGGTCTTTTTCTTGTGTGGAAGTGCCAGGAAATGTGTTGACATTAGTTTGAGATCAAAAGTTTTGCAAAAATCAAGTAATCTTTCTCCATTTTTATTAGTTCTATTGTGTGCTGGATATAGTCCTACAATGGTCCTGAATTTCCTTTCTCTACCAATTTGGGCATTAAAATCTCCCAATAGGATTTTTATGTGATGATTTGGAATGATGGCTGTAGTTTCTTCCAGCAGTTCCCAGAAGTCTTCCACCTTTTGTGGATCTTTACGATTGTAGTTGTTGGTGGGTCCATGCGCATTAATAAGCGTATAAGCTTTGTTTCCTGATTTAACGGATAGTGTTGAAATTCTTTCAGAAGGCGAGGAAAAGTTAAGCACTGAGTTTATAATGTTTTTTCTGACAGCAAATCCAGTGCCAAATTGTAGTGGCTTCATATGGAGGGAGATTGCTGGCTTGCCTTTATAAATTCTATAATTTCCTGATTCAAAATGATTTTCATCCGTGTATCTGGTTTCCTGTAGTGCTAAAATTTGGATGTTGAAGTTATCCAACATGTCTGTTAATTGTTTTAACTTGCCAGTTTTCCGAAGTGTGTTGATGTTTAAGCTACCAATGAAAGTTTTGCATTTTGGGCGAAGAGATTTGGGAAGCTCCGATACATTCCCGCATGATGTTCTCGGTCCCCCAGAATCCGATGACCGAGAAAAATAACTAGTATGTCTACTAGGGCCTGGGGTAGTTATATTGTAGGTTGTTTCCATCATGCTAACAAGTTGAAAGTAGTGGGGACATCGATCTATGTCGGTGTCATGGTTACGACTGAAGTAGTGAGCTTCAGAGGTTGCTGAAGATGTTGTCAAGCTGTGCCTGTTTTTGGTCCGCGAGAGGTATTTTATTTCCCTCAAACCCTCCGGACAAGTCCGGCGAGCCTCCCTATCCGCCACCTGGGACGCGCCCGATAGGGGAACAGGCAGAAACCCCCACGGGATGATGTTAAGTTTTATTATAGGTCAATTTTTAAGATTATTTTAAATGTACTTGTTTATGAGCTTTGTGTTTTTAGTGAGTGTTTTTATTATTGTTGTGAGGGCACCTGGCTGATGAAGAGCTGATTATAAACGGCATGTACCGATAATGAAATAAGATAATTTCAATAAAAATGTTTTGTATTGAATAGACGGAAAATTGTAATTAGTCAGATAGGATTGTATGTCAATACGGACCAATATGACGTCGAATACTCTTTAAGACACTGATGCGAGTTGGTGTCCCATCATATTCAATGGTGATAGCTTCCATATTGGAAGTATTATGAAATTGAGGGTGAGGCTTACCCCAAACATGGTGGCCACTACTCCTGGAAAACTCCTGGCTTTTTATTAGGTCTGGAAAACTCCTGGAAAATGACGAAAAATTTGAAAACTGCTGGAAAATAGCCACTGTTATTCTTACATATATATAAAAAGGAATGTCTTGTGTGTTCGTCTTTTATGCGTTCATAAACCATTCATCCGATTGTGATCAAATTTTGGTGAGTTGTTGTAAACACTTCCGTGATGATCATAGGCATAGTTAATCCATTTCACAATAGATAACGCGCGAGTAGTTTAAACAAATGCGTAATGGCGATGCGTTCATATACAATTCATCCGATTGCGATCAAATTTTGGTGAGTTGGTGAGTCCCGGAAAAGTAATAGGTGTAGTAAATCCAATTTACAATAGATGTCATGCGAGTAGCTTCAACAAAATGGCGTGTGTTTGTTTCAAGAAAGTCCCACATGTGTTCATATACCATTCATCCCATTGCGTTGACACTTGGGTGAGAGGTTGTGTACACTACAAGCAAGGTTTCTGGCTTAGTAAATCCATGTTATAACAGGTTGCGCACGAGTAGATTCAACAAATGAGCGACGAAACGCGCGAAGCGTTGCAACAAAGTCCCGTATGCGTTCATATACCATTCGTCTGATAGCGATGAAACTTGGGTGAGTTGTTGTGTACACTACAGGGAAGGTTTCTGGCTTAGTAAATCCACTTAACCATAGGTATCGCACAAGTAGATTCAACAAATGAGCGACGACGGGCGAAGCGTTTCAACAAAGACCAGTATGCGTTCACATACCATTCGTCCGATAGCGATGAAACTTGGGTGAGAGGTTGTGTACACTACAGGCAAGGTTTCTGACTTAGTAAATCCATGTTATAATAGGTAGCGCACGAGTAGATTCAACAAATGAGCGACGACGCGCGAAGCGTTTCAACAAAGTCCCATATCCGTTCACATACTATTCGTCTGATAGTGATGAAACTTGGCTGAGATGTTGTGTACACTTCAGGGAAGGTTTCTGGGTTTGTAAATCCAATTAACAATAGGTATCGCACAAGTAGATTAAAGAAATGAGCGACGACGCGCGAAGTGTTTCAACATAGTCCCGTATGCGTTCATATACCATTCGTCCGATTGCGACTAAACTTGGGTGAGTTGTTGTGTACACTCCAGGGAAAGTTTTAGGCTTAGTAAATCCATTTTTCAATAGGTAGCGCACAAGAAGATTCAACAAATGAGCGAAGTCGTGCGAAGCGTTTCAAGAAAGTCCCGTATGCGTTCATATACCATTCGTCCGATAGCGATGAAACTTGGGTAATATGTTGTGTACTCATCAGGGAAGGTTTCTGGCTTAGTACATCCACTTTACAATAGGTATCGCACAAGTAGATTCAACAAATGAGCGTTGGCACGCGAATCGTTTCAACCAAGTCCCGTATGCGTTCATATACCATTCATCCGATTGCTATGAAACTTTGGTGAGTTGTTGTGAACACTTCCGAAATCATCATAGGCATAGTCAATCCAATTTACAATGGACAGCGTGCGAGTATTTTAAACAAATGAGTATTGACGATACGTTCATATAGCCTACAATTCATCCGATTGCGACCAAATTTTGGTGGGTTGTTTGGCACACTTCCGGGATGGTAATAGGCATAGTTAATCCAATTAACAATAGATAGCGCACCAGTAGTTTAAACAAATGAGTGTTGGTGATGCGTTCATATATAATTCATCCGATTGCAATCAAATTTCGGTGAGTTGTTGTGCATACGCCAGGAAAAGTTATAGGCATAGTCATCATCATCATCATCTTGCACAGTTTCCAGCCACTAGCCGGGTCTGTTTGGAACACAAGCCTCTCCAACGTCTTCTGTCTTCCCACCATCTCTCAGCCTCCACCCTAGTCGAGTCTTCTCCTCTCTTCTTCACGCTTTCTTCCACCCCCTTTAGCCACCTGTCTCTCGGCCTCTTTCCTTCCCTCTTCGTCTCGTGTACCCTCCTGGGTATCCTCTTCTCCTCCATTCGTTTTACATGTCCATACCATCTAAGTCTAGATTTCTCTATATCATCCTGTAATGTTTCCTCCTTCATTAATTCTCTGGTCCTCTCATTTCGTATTCTGTCCATCTTTGTAGCTCCAATACTGCTTCTCAAGAACCTCATCTCACTGGCCTGTATTTTGCTCTTCTCCCTTCCTTTCATAACCCAGGTCTCCGAGGCATACGTCAGGATAGGGACATAGTACGTCCGATATATGATCTTTTTTGCTGTTCTGAGGGACATCCTTGCTCCATAACATGCTTCTCACACTCCTCCGGAATGCTTCTGCCTGCCTCCCCCGCTCATTTATTTCTCTATCGTTTCTTCCATTATCTTGTATCAGGCTTCCCAGATACTTGAAACTCTACACTTTCTTCAGCTGTTCCCCACCAATTGTTCTTCCTTGTTGTGATCACCATCTCACTCTTATTTATGCTAAATTTCATCCCATATCCTTGTATTATTCCTTCCCACACGTCCAACTGTTCCTGTACCTCCTCCTCCTTGTTTCCCCAAATCATCAAATCATATGCAAACACCATTGCTTTCATCTTTCCTTCCCCAATTACTTGTGCCACTCGGGTCATTATGTCATCCATCACCACAATGAAAAGTAACGGTGACAGTGCACTTCCTTGTTTCAGGCCGTTTCTCTGTTCCAACCAGTCCAATCTCTCTCCTCCCACTTTCACACAGCTCACACTTCCCTTGTACATCTCCTTTATCCTCTTTATAGTCCATTTCTCTACTCCTCTATCCTCAAAGGACTTCCATACTTTGTTTCTGCATACACTGTCATATGCTTTCTCAATGTCCAGGAAGGCCATCAGTAGATCTGTTCCATACTCATATTGCTGTTCTTGTAACTGCCTTACAGCAAAAATCAAATCCACTGTGGACCTTCCTGCTCTGAAGCCATGTTGTTCTTCTCTCATTCCTCCTTCTATCCCTGTCCTAATTCTCCTTTCCAAAACTTTCTCAAAGATCTTTGCACAATGACTCATCAGTGTTATTCCAAGGTAGTTTCTGCATTCTGTTCTACTACCTTTCTTGAAGATGGGGACAATTATTCCTTTTTTCCAGTCCTCTGGGGTCTTCCTTTCCTTCCATGCTGTCCTCATCACTCGGTACAACCATTGTATCCCCACCTCTCCTGCTGCTCTCACCATCTCCACACTCAACTCATCCACACCAGGTGCCTTCCCTCCTTTCATCTTCCTCACTGCATCTTCGACTTCTTTCCATGTTAAGTCCTTTTCTGTTTGCAGTTCATATTCCTCTTCCCCGATTTCTTCTTCGTCACCATAGTTTCCATTTGGGTTCAGAAGTTCTTCAAAATATTCTTTCCACATTTTCTTCAGTTCTTCCCTATTTTCTATCTCTTGTCCCCTTTTGTTCACATAATCCGTAGGATCTTATCGCCTCTTATTTTTTACCATGCCATACAGGACCTTTTTTGTACCTTCACTATCCTCCTTCATCATCTTTGTCCACTCTTCCATCCACTTTCTTCTCTCCTCAGCTACTACTCTCTTCGCCTCCTTCTTTCTTTCCTGGTACTCTTCCCTTGTCTCTACCGTCCTATTTTGATACCACCTCCTAAAGGCTCTATTCTTTTCCCTTACTATATCTTTTGTCTTCTCGTTCCACCATGGTGTTTCTTTCCACCTCTTCTTACTACTTGTCCTCCCACATACTGCTTCTGCTGCACCTACTAGTGTCTTCTTAAATCTAGCCCATTCCTCTTCCACCCCTCTTTCATCTGTTGGAATTCCTTCCTTTACCATTTTGAGGTACTCGACCCTTCTATCCCCTTCTTTCAGTTTCCATATCCTTATACGTCTTTCCTGGTTCTCAGTCCCTTTAACAATTAACAATAGATGGCGCGTGAGTTACTTCAACAAAATGGCATGCATTTGTTTCAACAATGTCCCACATGCGTTCATATACCGTTCGCCCCAATACGATGAAACGTGGGTGAGATGTTGTATACACTCAGGGAAGGTTTCTGGCTTAGTAAATCCACATAACAATAGGTAGCACACGAGTAGATTCAACAAATGAGCGACGACGCGTGAATTGATTCAACAAAGTCCCGTATGCGTTCATATACCATTTGTCCGATAGCGATGAAATGTGGGTGAGATGTTGTGTACACTTCAGGGGAGATTTCTAGCTTAGTAAATCCATGTTGAAATAGGTAGCGGACGAATGGATTCAACAAATGAGCGACGACTCGCGTAGTGTTTCAATAAAGTCCCGTATGCGATCATATACCATTCATCCGAGTGTGATAAAACTTTGGAGAGCTGAGTACAGTCCTGCGAATGTTCATGAATTAGTAAGTCCGTTTTTCAATGGGTGGCGCGCAAGAAGATTCAACAAATGAGTGACGGCGCGAATCGTTTAAACAAAATCCCGTATGCGTTCATATGCCATTCATCCGATTGCGATGAAACTTTGATGAGTTGTTGTGTACACGCCAGGAAAGGTTTTCGAGTTAGTAAATCCATTTTACAATATGTAGCGTACGAGTATATTCAACAAATGGGTGACAGAACTCTAATCGTTTCAGCAGTCCCGTATGCGTTCATATACCATTCATTTCATTGCGATGTAACTTTCGTGAGTTGTTGATCACGCTCCCGTGAATGTTTCTGAGATAGTAAATTATTTTTTTATAATAGTTTAGAGGTGGTTAACGGAAAAAGAAGAAAATATTGGGAATCCAAAAGCACTGCAACTAACAAAGTCAAAACCCCAACAGTTTCTTTGATTGGCATTGCAACGCATGCCGGATACAGCTAGTTAATTATAAAAACCTTTCCATCTTAAATCGTACTCCCGCTGTGGTTTTGGGTGAGCACTCCATCGTTAACGAAAGAAATGTCCTCAGGCTACCTGTTTCTGTGTGGGAGAACACACGATAGTATTTTTCTAAAACATATTGAGTATAGACAACTTCACCGCATTAAAATTGCAGGGTCAATTTTTTTTTTTAGCGGATATTTCAGTCACAAAGGCTTTTTTAAAACAACAAATAAATCATTTGTGTGTAGGCTTGCGTATCAAATATGCAATCACCACTAATTTTTGCCAACATCTGTATGAGTAAACCAAACACAACTGGTTTATTTTGGTCTTGAAGTAGGCAACCGATAAAGCCCCCCGGGACTCGCGCTTATTTTTAAGTCTGGAAAAAATGAGAATTACTCCTGGAAACCTCCTGGAAAATCGTTGACCAATGTGAGTGGCCACCATGCCCAAAACATAATTTCAACAATGCCATGAAGAAGATGGGTTGATGTTCTGCCCCCTGAAATTACAATCATCACTGATGCTTGTTACTTGGCACTTTCATTATCTTCATAGCCACCCCTTTGAAGCCAAAATGGGGTTTGAATGTTCACTAATTGATTTTCTCTTTTTAGGCTATTGAATGCACATTGATGGGAGTGAAGCCTATAGATGGTGATGTGTGGAAAGAAGAAGCTACGGATGCTCTCTATGATATGACTGCTTACGGTGATGACAAGTTTGTTAAGCTATTGACTGTAAAAGTAAGTATTTAATTATTTAGTTGGTTGGTTATAACCACATAGTATCACTTAGGTCAATCTTTTCGAAGGAACTGTTTGAGCCTTTTTTTTGTATGTTCGGATCTTCATCTCCTATCTTGTGTTGAAAATACTCATGATGTTATTTTCTTTCTAGTGAGTGTGAAGTGAAAGTTGACATTCTTAATTGTTTTTATATTTTCCTTCAAATTCTTGACTAAAATTGGAGTGGGGATACACTATGTTTTTGAGTTTGAGGATAAATAATGGCTTATAGAAGGAAACTAAGATAGGCATAGCCAGTTTTTTATGACTTAAACCGGTTTTAAACCAAAATTCCTCTCCGCACGCCCGAAGGCGGAGGTTGATTTCACCGGCCGAAGAAAAATATTTCGAATTCACTAAATTTGCCAAATGTTGTATACCTACAAAAGTTCCGCATGTTTACCATTACAAAGACATTTTGCTCATCCTTTGGCTCAGGGGGGGGGGGGGGGGGGGTCATATCAAAAATTCTTTCAGACAAAAGTTTTAGGCAATTGTACCCCCCATAAAAAAAAGGTATGTTTACGTTGCACTTCCCCACCCAACTACCTAGTACCGCTACCTAAGAAGGGTAGGAAGACAACCGGGACAATAGCCCGATGATGGACGGGAATCCGAGCCCAGAGATCCGTATAATCTATCAACCTGGTAAATAAGAACATGACTTGAAAGAGGGAGTCTACAGTATAATACCTCAACACTGTATTAGTATTCAAACAATACATGCAAGATATCTTAAAAAGTTTACAATATAACTGTTCTAACATGACCTGCTTCTCCCTAACCTCTTCCACCATTGTACCATTCTCCTTATTAATAATATCAACCCTTTCGTCCATCCGTCTTCCTATCTACCAAGGAAAATTTCTGGCTGGTCTCCTGTGCCTGGCTAGAAATTTCCCTCTCTTGTTGTGCGTTGAATCTATTCACTTCAGAGTCTTAACCTTTGCTCCTTGTTGTGCGTTGAATCTATTCACTTCAGAGTCTAACCACTAGATTAGCGATTTCTTCTCTGACTTTGCTAATCTGGAGAGTGACACGGCCGTCTAGGCGAGTCACCTGCTCCATCACCTAGTATATCTTCCCAGACACACTCTTATCAATACTATTGGCTGGTCATCCTCTCCTGCTGTATTGAAATACGATCTTCTGCAACAAGACCTTCATTGCAGCTTGACCAATACCACACTCTGCTATATCAGATGTATGGCCATCCCTAACCTCTGAATCTACACTATCTCCTCTCCAGAGCTTGTACTTTGACACCCTAGACCCGTATGTACGTTGGTTCCCTCCTGCCCTATCAAATCTCCCATGATGCTACTACTGTATTTTCCCTCGTCCCTAAACACAATAGGCTATTAAAACCCAACTGGTTCTGCTGTTCGCCGGCACCCGCCGCCTGGCTCTTCCACAGCCATGCCCCTAACTGAAAAATCCTGCTTTAAATCAAGTGACGCCGTACCATCTCTTTTGTCACGATGTTTTCCACTTAACACGTCTGTCTCACTCCGCCCTCACTGAACTAGCAACCACACTTCTCTTTACATACAACAAAACATCTAAATAAGATTGAACTGTACAATACATAACATCGGCCTCAAGACTTCCTCTCTTCTGTACAACTCCCCAAGATTTTATCATTTATGCCTACAGCCAATTCTTGTCGTATGCATCAGCATGTCTAAGGCCACACATTGGGTTACCACTGTAATATTCAATTTAACACCTCGCTTGGCATTGAGGTTAATTTCACCACAACTTAAAGCAATCCTACTGAATCTACTGCCTTTACATACAGACTACAAACATATGAATTTGACTTTACCTAGGTACAATACCGTATTTGCTCGGCTATAGGACCTCCTTTTTTTTTCTAAATTTTTACTTCAAAATTTGAGGGTGGGTACTATAGACGCAAACTTAGCAACAATCCATTATTTTGGGAAAGGAAGAGAGTTAAAATAAGCCATTTTATTTTGATGCTACATCAAGTCCACAGGAATTCCTATGGACTTGGCACAAGTGTGATTTAAGGTATGTCATAAACAAAGTTTACATATTTAATCAGCTCATAATGAGACTGCCATAACCTCTCTTATCCACCACTATTCCCTACCCCCCAATGACTTTCTCTACTATCCCTTGCTAAGCAAAAATCTTAGTATCAAAGAAATAGCATGGAATGGACAAAGTATCAGATATGGAAATTGAAACTTTATTTTTATTTGAACATAGGGAAGGAAAATGCATCAATTAGGGAATGAGTGATGATGCTGAACCATCACATCTCGCTAACATTTGTAATTACCACCGAGTATGTATTATTCACATATTTCACATTTATATTCCATTAACGTGTCACACAAACGCCGATGGTTCTTGCAACAGTTGAAATGTGTTTAAAATAAAACTGAGAAGAAGGCTGCCTCAAACACCCATTCGAACCGCAATTTTAAACTTGGAGCTTCTACTCGACCAATTGTGTGGCATCTATTGTATATCGGGTGAAGCATATTGGCTACACAATTCGATATCCTGCCCAATCGTGTATGCGAAACATGTAAGTAAAATGGTGGTCATATCGTCTGAAAAAGAAAATAATGTAACGAAAAATATTTTTGTTGTAAAAGAGGGTGAATTTCAGTTATAATTTAAAAAAAAAATAAAGAATTCGTCAATTTCCAAAAATGTTGTATTTTGACTCTCAGTAATTAAGGAGGGGTACTATAAGTGATTTCCAAGAATTTTGTATTTTGGCTCTCAAATTAGGGGGTGGGGGTCCTTTAGATGAGTAAATACGGTAAGTTCCGGATGATTCTTGAGCGCCAAGTTTGGTCATAAGGACCTTCACCGAATAGAATATGATACTGTAATTATTTCCCGGCAATCTGAGAGCCTTATCCCAGGAGTGGGGCATTAAGCATGCTCTAGTTCAGCGGTTCTCAACCTTGGGGGGAGGGTTGGAAGAATTCCAGGGGAGGCATGAGCAAATTTTAAAAAATTAAATTAATTTGTAGTTTTCAAAACAGTTTTTTTTTTTCCATCTATATTTAAGTCCAACCCCTCATCCACGTCGTGGGAGACGGGCAACAGCACAAAGTAGGGGATCGCCTGAAGGGGCGAAATACAGTGGGGAATTCGTGTGCCCCGGGACCGTTACGGTAGCTGTGAAGGTCCTGCAGGAACCCTGAAAAGTGACGGCTAACGGGGCTCTGATAGAGCTACGAGAGGCCTAGGAAGCCAGTAGTGGATGAAACCAAATGCTTTCAAGAATGGAACGAGCCTCGGACTTGATGGATATAATAGACGACGATACGGCTGTACACACGGACTAAGATTTGGAACTTTAAACATAAGAATGCTGACGGGGAAGGTGGAGGAGATAGTGGATATGATGGAGGGAAGGAAGTTGGATTTATTGGGATTGGCAGAAACAAGGTGGAAAGGGGAAGGAAGGAGAGAACTGAGAAAAGGTTATAGACTGTACTGGAGTGGGAATAAAGAGGGAAAGAGGAATGGAGTGGGAGTAGTAGTACGAGATGGTTTAAAAGAAGAAGTGAGGAGAATAAGAGATAGGATGATGAAAGTGAAAGTAGCACTGGGGGGAGAGACCGTAGAAATAGTGCAAGTGTATGCTCCACAAGTAGGCTGTGCCTCTGAAGAGAAGGAGGAGTTTGAAGAGGAATTGCAGAAGCAGCTGGTAGGAAGAAATATGATTGTTATGGGGGATCTGAATGTCCATGTAGAAAGAGAAAGACAAGGTTATGAGAGTGTTCTAGGACCAGAGGGTTGGGGCAGAAGGAAAGAGATTGTTGGACTTCTGCCAGAGGAACAGCCTGCTAGTTGGGAACTCCTGGTTCAAGAAAAGAGAGAGCCACACAATCACATGGTACAGTGATGACTTGACCAGGAAGTCGGAAGTCGACTATATACTGTATGAGAAAGAACTAAATAAGAACATCACGGACATCAAGGTTATACCATCGGAGAACCTGGATAGCGACCATCGATTGCTGGTAATGAACCTGGGAGGGAGTAAGGAGAAGAAAGGGACTGAGAACCAGGAAAGACGTATAAGGATATAGAAACTGAAAGAAGGGGATAGAAGGGTCGAGTACCTCAAAATGGTAAAGGAAGGAATTCCAACAGATGAAGAAAGAGGGGTGGAAGAGGAATGGGCTAGATTTAAGAAGACACTAGTAGGTGCAGCAGAAGCAGTATGTGGGAGGACAAGTAGTAAGAAGAGGTGGAAGGAAACACCATGGTGGAATGAGAAGTCAAAAGATATAGTAAGGGAAAAGAATAGAGCCTTTAGGAGGTGGTATCAAAATCGGATGATAGAGACAAGGGAAGAGTACCAGGAAAGAAAGAAGGAGGCGAAGAGAGTAGTGGCTGAGGAGAGAAGAAAGTGGATGGAAGAGTGGACAAAGATGATGAAGGAGGTTAGTGAAGGTACAAAAAAGGTTCTGTATGGGATGGTAAAAAATAAGAGGCGGAAGGATCCTACGGATTATGTTAGAATGGTGAACAAAAGGGGACAAGAGATAGAAAGTAGGGAAGAACTGAAGAAAATGTGGAAAGAATATTTTGAAGAACTTCTGAACCCAAATGGAAACCACGGCGAGGAGGAAGAAATCAGGGAAGTGGAAGATGAACTGCAAACAGAAAAGGACTTAACATGGAAAGAAGTGGAAGATGCAGTGAGGAAGATGAAAGGAGGGAAGGCACCGGGTGTGGATGAGTTGAGTGTGGAGATGGTGAGAGCAGCAGGAGAGGTGGGGATACAATGGTTGTACCGAGTGATGAGGACAGCATGGAAGGAAAGGAAGACCCCAGAGGACTGGAAAAAAGGAATAATTGTCCCCGTCTTCAAGAAAGGTAGTAGAACAGATTGCAGAAACTATCGGGGAATAACACTGATGAGTCATTGTGCAAAGATCTTTGAGAAAGTTTTGGAAAGGAGGATTAGGACAAGGATAGAAGGAGGGATGAGGGAAGAGCAGGAAGGTCCACAGTGGATTTGATTTTTGCTGTAAGGCAGTTGTAAGAACAGCACTATGAGTATGGAACAGGTCTGCTGATGGCCTTCCTGGACATTGAGAAAGCATATGACAGTGTATGCAGAAACAAAGTATGGAAGTCCCTGGAGGATGGAGGAGTAGAGAAATGGACTATAAAGAGGATAAAGGAGATGTACAAGGGAAGTGTGAGCTGTGTGAAAGTGGGAGGAGAGAGATCGGACTGGTTGGAACAGAGAAACGGCCTGAAACAAGGAAGTGCACTGTCACCGTTACTTTTCATTGTGGGGATGGATGACATAATGTCCCGAGTGGCACAAGTAATTGGGGAAGGAAAGATGAAAGCAATGGTGTTTGCATATGATTTGATGATTTGGGGAAACAAGGAGGAGGAGGTACAGGAACAGTTGGACGTGTGGGAAGGAATAATACAAGGATATTGGATGAAATTTAGCATAAATAAGAGTGAGATGGTGATCACAACAAGGAAGAAGGAAAGAACCACAACGGGAATAATAATTGGTGGGGAACAGCTGAAGAAAGTGTAGAGTTTCTAGTATCTGGGAAGCCTGATACAAGATAATGGAAGAAACGATAGAGAAATAAATGAGCGGGGGAGACAGACAGAAGCATTCCGGAGGATGTGAGAAGCATGTTATGGAGCAAGGATGTCCCTCAGAACAGCAAAAAGACCATATATCGGACGTACTATGTCCTTATCCTGACAGATGCCTCGGAGACCTGGGTTATGAAAGGAAGGGAGAAGAGCAAAATACAGGCCAGTGAGATAAGGTTCTTGAGAAGCAGTATTGGAGCTACAAAGATGGACAGAATAAGAAATGAGAGGACCAGAGAATTAATGAAGGAGGAACCATTACAGGATGATATAGAGAAATCTAGACTTAGATGGTATGGACATGTAAAACGAATGGAGGAGAAGAGGATACCCAGGAGAGTACACGAGACGAAGTGGGAAGGAAGGAGACCGAGAGGAAGGCCGAGAGACAGGTGGCTGAATGGGGTGGAAGAAAGCGTGAAGAAGAGAGGAGAAGACTGGACAAGGGTGGAGGCTGAGAGATGGTGGGAAGACAGAAGACGTTGGAGAGGCTTGTGTTCCAAACAGACCCGGCCAGTGTCTGGAAACTGTGCAAGATGATGATGATTTAAAAAAAATTGAATTTGTCATATGCTGAACACAAACACACGATTATTGAAATTGCTTTATAGCTATCAACTCAATAAAATGTAATACACCACCTGTAACGCATACGCATGAGTCAGTGAGCGTCTGGCCAGGCGTAAGAAACTAGCTGACTCAGCATCGCAGGCCTTTGTTTATCTGTACGCGGTGTTGTGTGCATGTCTGCCACAGTGCCACTGTCCACTAGCACCACTAGTCACACAGTATCCAGTCGTGCATTTGCCTTTGCCTGTGAATGTAGTTTTATTGTAACTATTATAGCGGTTGTGTTGTTGATTGTAAAGGCCATAACAGTGGCGATTATTGTGTGTTTTTGTGGTTTGTTGTTATTAAAAATGGCTAAATCACTGCCGAAGAAAAGACTCTACAGTGATGGCTATATGAAATATGGGTTTACATTTATTGAGAAAAACGGTAGTCATTTACCTCAGTGCATAATTTGCCATCTAGTTCTGAGTAATGATGCAATGTGACCTGGACGTTTGGAGCACCATTTGTCTACAAATCATGCTGCCGTGAAGGGCAAATCTACTGAATTTTTTGTTTCTAGGAAAAGTTTTCTTAAGTGAATGGAACTTGATTCCAGTGGAAGCTTTCAAATGGAAAATGAAAAGGCCGTTGAGGCTTCTTACTAAAATTGCCTTGTTGATAACTAAAGACAAGACAATCGGTAAGTCACTGATAAAACCTTGTTTGCTTTCTGCTTGTAGTATTGTGCTCGGTGAAGACAGCTACAATAAAGTTGCCAAAATTGCTTTATCAAACGATATAGTCAAATGTAGAATTGATGACAAGGCTATTCATTTGAAAATTCAATTAGTGCAAAAGCTAATGAACTCCCCATTCTTTGCATTGCAGTGCGATGAAACAACAGACATTGCAAAACAAGCGCAGTTGTTGTTTTACTGTAGATGAAAAGAAATTCTTTGAAGAAATACTGTTTTCAAAAAAGCAACAACTAAAGCAGTCGATATATTTTATGCATTTTCAAACATTCCCTAGGAGAGGGTTATTGGAATATGTACTGTTGGGGCTCAAGCGATGTCAGGATGCCAATCAGGATTTATTGAATTGGCTAAGAAAAAGAACCCTTAAATAATTGGATCCCATTGTATCATCCACAGACAAGCTTTGGCTCGCCAGACTCTTCCTGAAACACTCAACATTGCTTTGTAGTAGTTAAAGTAGTGAATCACGTCAAATCCAGTGCTTTGAATACCAGACTTTTTCGAGTGTTGTGTCAAGAACTGGACAGTTATCAAGAAACACTTCTCTTTCACACTGAAGTTCGTTGGTTGTCCAAAGGTAATATTCTTGCAAGATTGTTCAATTTAAACTCAGAAGTTTTAATCTTTTTGATGAGTTAAAGTGTAGAACTGTACAAGAAATTTTACAGATGACAAATTTATGTTTTACCTGGCATATTTGTCAGACTTTTTTCGAAACAATCAATCTTCTGAACCTAAAGCTACAAGGTCAGAAAAGTACTGTACTTTGAAGAACTGCAGTATGATTCGATTTAGAGTTTTGCTGAGAAGATGGCTCTTTGGCAACGCTACCTTCAGAATTCGGAGCCAAACTTTTCTTCCTTTCCAAAATTAAACAACCTCCTCGATGATACCCTAAGTCTTCCAAAAGACCTGGTTAATGAAATGAAGGACCTAATATCTGAGCATTTGTTATCTCTGAAGAACCAAATCGGACTCTATTTCCCAGATATAAGCTCGGAAAACTAGGAATTCAAGTTAGAGACCCCTTTCAAATCAGTGTTGATATACTTCCTGCTCTCATTCGAGAACAAACAATTGACTTGCAATGTGATTCCAAAGCTAAAGTGGATTTCCCAAACATGGATCTCGAAGATTTCTGGCTCCTATATCTTGCCGTTTACCCAGAAGTAGCAATGGAAGCAGTCAAGTTGCTTGTACACTTTTCATCATCTTATCTATGCGAGTCAGGATTTTCAGCCTTGGCTAATAAAATCCTAAATATTGAGCCAGACTTGATGTGGAAAGTGACCTGTGGTGTTCTTCGTCAAAATTGCAACCAAACATACAAAAAGTAGTTAACGAGAAACAGTAGTACTACAAAAGTAACGGACATTTTGATGGTTACATTTTTTGATGTTTTGTTGTAATATTTTCGATAATTTGTGTAATTAAAATTTGCATTTGAACAAATATGATTTTATATTCCTAACCTAACCATATTCGTTACCAGAGTATGTCTAGCCTAAGTTCAAAGTCATTTTACCCAAACATAATGTAAGTAAATTTATCATATACAAGTCTAAATTAACTTAATCCGTAAAGGTTGGCGTGAAGTATCAAGGGAGGCTCAGAGCCTGAAAGGTTGAGAACCCCGACTCTAGCTGATGCTACCAGGATCTTTAGACAAAACAGGAATGTGTACGCGATGTGTTCTGGTTGCACACACATATATTCATACATACAATATTTACATTCATAATATACCCTTGAACACTTATTTACAGTACACTGAATTTACGTTCATGCAGAGCCCACAAACACATCTGGTCACTTAGTGACACCAAGCATATCAGCCTCCTAAGCTAAAACTTGTACAGTTTGTACAAAAAAAAATATACATACACTACTCGGTCTATGACGACAGTCTTGATCGACAGTCTCTGTCTGCCCGATCCACCAAACGTCGCTCACCACCACTCACCAAATTTAGGCCACAAATAGCCGTTAAGCTCAGATATATAGTCTAGTATTGAAACATTCTTTGGGCATCAACAACCCACGGTGTTTGAACATTACCATTATATTTGTAGCCGCAACAGACCAAAGCCCCGATGCGCTAAAATCTCTTCCTCGTTCAAGTTAGCTACATGACGTAAACATCAACACTGGTTTGCAATAAGATATACAACATAGTTGCCTAATAGCCATAGTTTAGTGGAAAATTATAACTGTCCATGCTTATCCGTTACTGCCGCATCACGAGTTAATGACCCTGATTTGCTCTAAGACCGCGAATGAAGTCCAGTCAAGCCATTAAAAGAACCGGCATATGAATTGTAATACACCCAGGACTGTGATTTCGCTAGAAGAACTAACTGAAAAACTCCCGCTCCAAGCGGATTTCAAAGCCAAAGAACTAAAAGCTCAAGCAGCCATAACCTAGAAGAATTGCTGTGATTTAATTCACTGACCGTGAAAGCCAATATACCATCTTTTTGGAAGCCTTCATAGGGAGGTTATGGCTGCTTGAGCTTTTAGTTCTCGCGGTAAAGAGGCGCAGGTGTGCTTCATAAAAGGGAAGGTTGCGCGCAGTTCGCTACTCATGTGAGGTCCGGGCAGGGACACCAAGATCCCGCTGATGAGTCAGCTTGGTGTCCTAGGCGAAACCCCACACAAGACATGGCACAAACCTAGAAGAATTGCTGAGTTTTAATTCACAGGCCGTGAAAGCCAATATACCATCTTTTTGGAAGCCTTCATAGGGAGGTTATGGCTGCTTGAGCTTTTAGTTCTCGCAGTAAAGAGGTGCAGGTGCGCTTCATAAAATGGGAGGTAGCGTGCAGTTCGCTACTCCTCTGGGGATCCGAGCGGGGACACAAGAGCCCGCAGATGAGCCAGCTTGGTGTCTTAGGCGAAAACCCACATAAGACATGGCAAAAAACCTAGAAAAATTGCTGAGTTTTAACCCATTTAAAGATTTTCATCAGCCACTCGCTTGAATCATCACAGCTAACTGGTCACAGGATTGAGGCAGAGCCGCAGCCGCTCAGCAGTGTGCGCGCAGAGTTCAAGGTTACGCAGCATTGCAATGTCGCGCAGCAACTACCTGAAATACGAAATATTTGTTGCTAATACCGACCGACTTTTGTAAATTACTGTAATAATAGGAATCAACCTGGGGAGGTCTATAAATATGTAGACCTGGACAAAGGGAGTGTGATGTGATGATACTAACCAACAAAATCAGTAATACAAGGATTCAGCAGAAGAGAATCCTCATAACCTCTCCACTCCAACTCCCAACACTGACCTGCACGTGGTGTCCCCTGCTAAGCTGAGCAACCCAGTGGAAGGTTGGGTAATCAATCCCAGCGGGAAACTGGTCAGTGAGCAGACTAGTGTTGGGGGGGACTGAGAATTCTTTTCTCAGTTCTTTCACCTTTCTGAATAACATTCAGGATTGTAAATCGAGGATTTATCCTCCACTCAAGGTGAAACCTTAGCTAGTCGACCATGAAAAGTCATTTGAAGAATAATTCTGCTGTTTGTAATGATAGATTACAGAAAAGACAGCATTCGGATACGGTGGGCTGTCATGCGGAAGATAATGACGAATCGGAGCGTTTGAAAACTCATCAAGTAACAAACAAATACTACGGAAAATCAAACCTAAACAAGTCTCATTCTTTTCTACACATAATGTTAACTCTCTAGTTCAAACTGGAAAATTGAAGATCATCACGGATATCATGAGAAGTCATAAAATTCTAATTATGGCCCTTCAGGAAATTAGAAATAGTGATCTGGAATCACAAGGATACAGATTATATAAAGGAATTCCAGGAAAACGAGTTATGAAAAATTGTTCACAATTTGGTAACGGATTCTTAATAGATCTCGGAATCATTGACTCGATAACAGAATTTAAATCTCAATCCTCCAGACTTACGATCCTAACTTTGAAATCGGCAAATAAAACATATACAATTATTAATGCACATGCTCCTACTAATCAAAAAAACAACACCATTAAGGACTGAGAAGAAGTACAAAAATTCTGGGATCTTTTGGATCAAACTTTAATAAACATCCCTTCATCAAACATCAAAATTCTCTTTGGTGATTTCAATGCGCAACTTGGACAAGAAAGAAGATATAGAGATATAATTGGAAAATGGACAGCACATAAACGAACCAATAAAAATGGTCAAAGATTAGTCGAAATTTGTAGAAACCACAAATTAATCTCTAAATCAACATGTTTTAAAAGACAGCCCCATAAATTGAAAACTTGGAAACATCCTGACTTCAGAAGGGGTGAATGGCAGTTGGATCATGTCTGCATGGATAAATTTCACCATCGCGAAATTCACAATGTCAAGGTTCTAAGGGGAGTTGACTCAGGATCAGACCACTATGTGGTAAAGATAATTAACTCCAATGGCCAAGAAAAAACCTAATAATAACAATAGGAGGAAATTTGATCCATCTACCTTAATAAAAAATATAGAGTACTGTGAAAGAACAGGAGAAAAATCTCGCAACACTAAAACATTGGACGAATTAATCACTAAATTAAAATCAATAGCAGAGGAGTTAGCACCAATAAATCCAAGGAAAAAACATGAATGGTGGATTGTAGATTGTGATCAAGCAATAGAGAAAAGACACCAAGCATGGATAAAACATCAAGCTCTAAAGTCAGAGGAATCAAATTTACAACTAACTATACAAAGAAAATTAACCCATAAAATCATCAGACAAACGAAACGTAATCATCTTAAAAATACACTGGAAAAGATAGAAGACGATTTCAAGAAAAAGCAATCTCGAGATTATTACAAAACATTTGGTAAATATCTAAAAAAATTTGAAGCTCCAACATTAATGTTGAAATATCAAACAGGAAAGTTAGCACATTCTAACCAAGAAAATACAGAGATCCTTGCAGAAGCATTCGAGAAACTGTTAAATTGTGATGATCCACTGGAAGCCCTGCAAGTAAACACTGATACACCTATTTTAACTTCACCTGATTTAATAAATCCTCCAAACATTAATCAAGTAGAACTCGCAATTAAAGAACAAAAAAAATTACAAAACTAGTGGGGAAGACTTAGTCTTTGCTGAAATCTGGAAAAATGGTGGTAAACCTGCGATTATGAATCTTCATCAACATCTAGTTAAAATGTGGATTACTGAAGAAATTCCTGCACACTGAACCATAGGAATAATCCATCCTTTATTTAAGAAAGGAGACAAAACGAACCCAGATAACTACAGAGGAATTACCCTTCTGGACTGCACATATAAAATTTTCTCTCACATAATTTACAACAGGATCAAAAACATTCTGGAACCACAACTTGGAGAATATCAAGGAGGATTTCGCCCTTACAGAAGTTGTCCAGACCAAATCCTTAGCCTGAAATTAATAATGGAATATTACAAAAACAGAAATAAGCAACTCTTTATCTCTTTTATAGATTTCAAGAAAGCCTATGGTAGTATTCATAGACTGACACTGCTAAAAATCCTCAGATCATACGGTCTCCATCCTAAATTGATAAAAATTATTCAATTAATATTAACAAACACAAATTCGAAAGTTAAATTTAGGGGAGAAATATCAACAGCTTTCTCAGTAAAAACTGGTCTCAGACAAGGTGATGGATTATCCCCTCTGCTTTTCAATGTGGCAAAAGGAAAACCCTCCTAAGATCAAAATTGGAACAAAACCATCAATAAAAATAAACTGCTTAGGATTTGCAGATGATTTTGCTCTTTTAGCACTAGACAAGGAAGAGGTTTGTACTCAGATCACTAGTCTCCAAGAAATTGCTCAAGGGATAGGATTACAGATATCCTTTGAAAAAACTGAGATCATGCCTATGAAACCCTTAGATATAAATGAAGTCTATGTAAATTATCATAAAATTAACCTAGTTCCTCAATTTAAGTATCTTGGAGAAATTATAACACATAACTTAAACGAAAAAGTAACTTGGATAAATAGAACAAATAAAATGAAAAAGGCACAATCTCTAACCTGGTCAACATATAATAAAAAATGCCTATCAATAGCTACTAAGATCTAACATTATAAAACTGTAACTCTCCCAGAAGCCACTTATGCTTGTGAAACACTGTTCCAAATTAAAAATGAATAAAGAACTGATCAGCTTCTCAAAACGGAAAGAAGAATCATTAGAACGTGCATAAATAAAAAGTATCAGGTTGAGGGAGTCTGGAGGATTCTCCCAAATGAAACTGTCTATCGTGAGATTGATCCAATCACCAGCACAATGAAGAAGAAAAGAATTTCATATTTTTTTCACATCTTACGGCTTCCAGAAAACAGAATTGTACGCCAACTGGTGATGAGAAATCTAGGAAAGAAAACTGGAGGAAAATGGATTCAAGAAATCCAACAAAATCTCAAAGCAGTTGGACTCAAGATAACAGATGCCGAGGAGAAAAATAAAATTAACACCATTCTTAAACTCACAAATTTTCTGCAGAATTGACACATAGGAAGCCTATGGAGATTTCAGATGAGTTGAGAAAATCCCGATCTGAAAGAATGAAAAAGTACTGGATAGAGCGCAAGAACCAAGCAGTACTACCTTGAAAGAAGAAGTGATTGTGGAACGACTCAAGTGGTCCAATGTGACCAATCAAGATTAATAATAATAAATATCGAAGAACAGTGGCGTCTGATCTTCGTTACCAACTTGAGACCAGAGAAACTGTTGCTCTTTCCAAAGTCTTATAACATAGTGGCGAAATTCGATCACTTTGTCGGTATAATCTGATGGAAGCCGCTGGCACAGTCATGTTCTTCTCCGCAAACTTACTCCAATCTGACGCATAAAGCGTTCTGGCCAACCTCGACTACTATATCTTTAAATTCATTCCCTGCAATGCCAAGACTTCGTGCAATATTACGCGCTTCAAACTGCATCATTTCGTGATTTACTGCTTGGCCATTATCTCTTGTTTCCTGAACCCACTCCAGAACTTTTATGTCTTCATTTTCGTACTTTCCTTTATTCACACTGCAGAAGAAGTTTCCTTTGTTCCCAATAATTTGTCCTTCTGGTTACGCCAATAACGAATCATACACGGCTGCACACCGTATTTACGACTTGCCGCTCTCACTCCATTTTCTGCTGCAAATTCTAGCATTTAACTTGCATAATGCCTTAAAACTTGTTCTCTTGCTCATTTTCAGTCCTAATTCTGTACTGCACGCTTCTTAATTATACTCGATACACTGCCGTGCGGGGCGCGAAGCAAGGAACTTGTAAGCTGGTTGGCAGGGCGTAGGGGGAGTGAGTAGTAACAATGCACAGGTGGTGCAGGCAGAAGCGTGGGTTTTACCATTAAGTGGAATGTTGTAGGCCTGCTTGCTAGATTTTTCCTATTACGGTATTTTCTCCCTCCCAATTATAGTCGAAAATTGAGGGCGGGTGTTATAGGCGAGTATTTACAGTAATTCTATAGTTAGGTTGGCGCCTAGTTTACGTAGCTTGACCAGGCGGTAAGTAGCACATGGTAAGAGAAGTTGTACGAGATGCAGAGAAAACAATATACAAAGCAAAAATAATCCTACGAGTTAGGTGGCTAGCATCGACACCGGGCTTCTTGGCACAAACAGATCGACCCAAGTCGTATGTTCAAGTCAAACCCATGTCATACACATAAACAAGACAACAGGACACCCAGGTCCACAAGCAGAAACATAATCACAATGAACACAAGGCCATGGCATGCACTTGACCACATGGCAAACTAATTTAGAGTTTCTTAGTCACAAATAAATATTTCGCCCGCACTGATGTAAACTAAAGAAATAAATATATATATATGTCCACGGACGAATAGTTTATTATAGTCACATTACCTTGTTTTTCCACCGGCTCAATCAGCCCACAATCACATGAGCCCCAAAAGGGGCCCGGTACCCCCCTGCACGTTTTCATTGTCCATCGCTGAAGCAAGAGTTGTTCACACCAAGCACGGTGTGGTTAACCACTGCTCTACATTGCACCATACTCGGTCAAGCCAACCCGCTCGACTCGGTTCACCATACAAGTGCCAGTTTTACAGCAGTACTTTTGTTACTCACCGAGTGGCATGCTTGAGTTGCTCACCAGCCACCAGATATTTGAAATCAGTCTAGAACCTTCCAGTCCTTTCACGATGCTTACAAGTTCCGGTAAGCTCAAGGCTGGCACGTTGGAATAGTATCCACCAAGATATATGCAACATAAAGTCAATAATGCCATGTCCTGTGGTTCGGATTCCACGTAAAACGGAGGTCCCGTGGCTTATGATCTCGAGATTAACGGTCATGTAAAACTACAATCTTCCTTTTCCTTCTTGTTATTCCTAATCTGTTTCTTAGAAATTTCATTTTGCAAGCCTGGATCCTGCTCACCTGACTCTTCTTCATAACCCAAGTTTCTGATGCCTAGGTGAGTATTGGGTCATACGTTCGATACAATAAGCATTTCCTCTTCTGGGGTGCGTCCCTGTTCCATACCAGACCTCTCAAGCTCTGCAGGAACCCATGGGCTTGCCGTCCTCTCTCACTGATCTTGTCATTTCTACCACTTACTTTTATTACACTCCCTAGATACTTGAAACTATCCACCTTCTTTGGTACTTCTCCTCCTATCATTTTATCTGTTGTTACTCTTCCCCATGCATTCAAGCTTTCTTGTACTTCTGCCTCTCCATTGCCCCATATCATTAGATTGTCTGCAAACATCATATGTTCTTCTCCTATTTGTGCTGCCACATCTACCATTATCTCACTCCCTTGCTTTAACCCACTTTTCTGCTTTAACCAGTCTGACCTCTCCCCCCCAACTTTCACACAGTGCATACCGTACTTCGTTGGTACATCTCCTTTATTCTAGCCGCAGTTTGATTTTTAACTCCCTTTTCCTGTAGGGTTTTCCACACCTTTCCTCTATTCAAGCTATCGTATGCCTTCTCTATGTCCAGAAACACCATTACCAAATCCTTTCCATATTCATAGTGTTTTTGTTGGAGCTGTCTTACGCTGAAAATCAGGTCTACTGTTGATCTTCCTGGCCTAAATCCATACTGTTCCTCCCTCAACCCTTCTTCTACTACTCTCCGCACTTTCCTTTCCTGCATCTTCTCTAGTATCTTCGCAGCATGGCACATCAGCGTGATTCCCCTATAGTACTGGACTATTTTCCTGCTGCCTTTCTTAAAAATTGGCACACTTATCCCCTTTTACCAGTCTTCAGGTGTTCTCCTTTCTTTCCATATAACTCTCATGACCCGATAAAGCCACTACACTCCTACGACGCCAGCTGCTCTCACCATCTCGACACTTACTTCATCCACTCCAGGTGCTTTTCCTCCTTTCATGGCCCTTATTGCTTCTACCACTTCCTTGGAAGGAAGTCAGGTCCTTTTCATCTTCCTCTACATAATTCCTCATTATTCTCCTCCATATTCCCATTTGGATACAGTAACTCCTCAAAATGCTCGTTCCACATGTCCTTCAGTTCTTGTATGTCCTCAATTTCTTTTCCTCTTAATTTATCATCCTAGCAATTTCTGTTTTGCCTCTCTTCTTTGCCTTGGCCATTGTATACAGAACTTACCTACTCTACTCACTGTCTCTTTCCATTATTTTTGTCCATTTTCTTCTTCTTTCGAATAACCCATTTGGAGGGTACGATGAATCAACGTTGGCTATTGTCCATTGTATTCAATTTCTGTTGTTTCCAAATTTCTTTCATCCTTCTAGAGTGACGATCTTTCTGCTATTGAGTCCACTTTCTGCAAGTTGTTTGTTTCTTCCTTTCTTGAAATTTTGCGTTTTGCATAGCTTCTCTGAAGAGTGATCTGTTTGCTATTGTGTCTGTCTGAACTTTGGCGTTTGTTAAATCTTTGTCAATTTCAATGAACCATGTGGGTTTGGATTTGTAACTACTGTTGACCAAAATATTATGTGCACTCGAGTTTGAAGGTTGTTTGTGAAGTAACCAATAGACCTACATAAAATCCAATAACATCATCATTTTCGTCGTTCTATTTTACGTTAGGTCATGTAGGTTTGGAATTTTTAATTTATATTTTAATATTTTTTTATCGCAGTTGGAACACAAAAAGTGCACGTTTTTAAGCGTGTTTCAACCATGCTTCACATTTAAGAATTATTATCTCAAAACCCCGTCATCAGATAGATTCCAAATTTTAACACAATATACATTGGAATGTTGTATAACTGGTTTATTAATTTCAAAATTGTGTGTGTCCAAGAAACAAAGTTGTTATCATTTTTGTAAGGTAACTTTTTCTCGGCTCGGGGTGGTTGGAAAATGTAGTTCTTGGTTGCATTGTAATCGTTATACATCAAAAAGTTATGCTGTATGACTGTGAAATACGTAAATTAATTCACTTATTTTATATCGGTTTGTATTTCTACGGGGAAATAACACATGTTTCACCAGCTAGCCGCTCAGGGAACAGCTGTACAGCGTTGCCGAAATGGTGCCCACACGCATCATGGCGCGTCTCGCTCGGAAGTGATGGGCTCCATCTCAGCAACGTTGTACAGCTTTTCCCAGAGCGGCTAATTGGTGAACCATGTGTTATTTCCTCGTACAAATACAAACCGATATAAAATAAGTGAATTAATTTATGTATTTCACAGTCATACAGCATAACTTTTTGATGTATAACGATTACAACGCAACCAAGAACTACATTTTCCAACCACCCCGAGCCGAGAAAAAGTTACCTTACAACAATGATAACAACTTTGTTTCTTGGACACACAAAATTGTGAAATTAATAAACCAGTTATACAACATTCCAATGTATATTGTGTTAAAATTTGGATTCGATCAGATGACGGGCTTTTGAGATAATAATTCTTAAATGTGACGCATGGTTGAAACACGCTTAAAAACATGCACTTTTTGTGTTCCAACTGCGATAAAAAAATATTAAAATATAAATTAAAAAATCCAAACCTTCATGAACTAACGTAAAATAGAACGACGAAAATGTTGATGGTATTGGATTTTATGTAGGTCTATTGGTTACTTCACAAACAACCTTCAAACTCGAGTGCACATAATACTTTGGTCGACAGTAGTCAGTAAGTTGAAGATCTGTTTAATTAGTCTACTATTTTCCATTCTATAAATGTGCCCAAAAAACGGTAATCTTCTCTTTCTCATTACATCAATTAATTTTTCACATTTCAAATATAACTCACTATTTGGTCGTAACCTATATTCTGCATTATTATTTCGTTTAGCTCCCAGTATTTTTCTCAGAATTTGTCTTTGTCTTCTTTTTGTCCATTTTAATAATAACTATTCTCATTTTGAATGGTGTCTTTTATTTAAAAATTCATTGAAGGGTTTTCAATTTGGCATAATAAATGGCTGGAGTTTCTCCCTCCATTGTTCCCACTGCTTTGTTCTTTCGCTCTACAAACTTGGAATACCGTCAGGCCGAATCATTCTGCCCACGTAAAGCAGCTCTGGTGACAAGCCTGGCCTGTCACATGGGAACCCTGTGTTATTGCATCCTCCCTCCCCATACGATCGCAAGGATACGCGTGCACTCCGCTTTGAAACCCATGCTGGAGCTTAATCTACAGTTCTCTGTGACTATCGTGCGAGAGCAAGGCATTGCGTTTGTGTGGTTGTTAATTGACGGGTGGGTGTGTAGAGTGCGTTCTGTTGCAATTATCTAGTTTTGAGAAAATCAAGTTTTAAAGTTCAATTCGAAACCCAAAATCGAGTTGTGGAATATAAGTAATTGGAATTATGTCTTTAGGAGTCTAATACTGTTCACAACAATGGGATTACTCGTCATAATAAATTCCATGTAAATTCTCATAGTTAGGGAGCCAAACAACACGAGGTTTCTCATAAATTATGACGTAACACACTTTGCCCTCCCACATTTAGCCTATATAGGCTAATACAGTGGGCCCGGAAATGTTCTCCGCAGTGCCTACAAGGTGCTGAGAGAGATTACGTCACCAGTTACGTTGGCAGCTCGGCTGTCGCTCATATCATAACAAACAATCAGTAAACTTTATACTCACCACAGCCATTCATAACTGATTCTAGATGTGCTGATGACTCACATGCTCACTTATTGCAATACACACTGACGAATTCGACAGCCCACAGCTCACACATGTGGCCTTCACCTTATCTAGGACACCATGCTACCAACTAAACTGATGACGCAACCACTCGCAGCTGCACGTAGCCGCTGCGGAGAACATTCCCGGGCGCCCTGTATAAAGCTCAATGTTGGTTTGTCTGTGTGTCACGGACGATTACTCTTTAGTCCATGACTTTTGTGTTTCTTGTGGTTGAGAGTTTGATACACAAGGCCGTGAAATGTTGTAATGGTGTTTACCAAAATATAAAGTTTTCTTATGAGAAGTCTTGAGCGTTTCATTCAATTTGTTTTATTGGTTATACCTACACCGGGTAGGCGTTGGTCCCTAACAAAATATTGGCGACCTTGCCAGGATGGCGTATTAATTCAAACAACTTGAAGATTGTGTTGATTTAAAGACCGCATGTTCCTATTCGTTCATGTTCCTGTTCTGTATTCGTATTGGAAATGGAGAAGTTAATAAAAGTGCGGAAGCCAGTAAGAGCGACTTTTACGAAGACGTACAATGCGTTTTTGCAAAACTTAAATCAAGAAATTCAAGACGGCGTGGACGACGACACCTTACAGTCCTTGCTAACCAAATTGGAGAGGTTAGGAACGGAGCTGGCGCCGTTGGATGAGAAAGTTTTAAGTATGTTGCTGGAAAAGGAAGGGGACGAGTATGACCGTGAGTACGAATATGTAGACAGTTTTAGAGACAGATTAGATGATGCACGACAGAAGTATGCTCTACGGTTGCAGGCTAACTCCAATGTATTGGCAGTGGTGTCAGCAAGATCGGTCCTATCAGATGGGAATAAAACCAAAAGGCAGTTGAAACTACCTAAAATAGAACTCACGAAATTCGATGGGGAGATTAAAAATTGGTTGGAATTTTGGGGACAATTTCGGCGCATTCATGAGGACTCGGAAATTGAGGACGAAGACAAATTCCAATACTTGATCCAATCCACGAAAGTTGATAGTCGCGCTAGAGAATTAGTTGCCAGTTTCCCCCCTACTGCTGAAAATTACCCTAAAGCAGTGGAATCTCTTCAGGGTAGATTTGGAAGGGAGGATTTATTGACTGAGTTCTATGTAAGGGAACTCGTGAGTCTTGTAGTGAAAAATGTTTCTCATACAAGGAAGAAGACTCAACTTGCTAGTCTATATGACAAGTTGGAAGCACAACTGAGAGCTCTTGAGTCTATAGGTGTTACCCGAGATAAGTACGGGTCAATGCTTTTCCCTCTAGTAGAATCCTGCTTGCCTGAGGAAATGTTACGTGTCTGGATGAGGAGTTCGTCAACGGCTATGAGGGATCAAGACAATGGACATGCCGACAAACTGACTGCATTACTTGGTTTTCTGAAGGGTGAAGTAGAGAGTGAAGAGAGGATTACATTTGCTCAAGCTGGTTTTGGAGTTTCTAGTGAATCAAGGAGTGCTAAAGTTAAAGAATGGAAAGAGAGTAGTTTAGCAACTGCTAGTGTTCTCTTTGCTGGTAAAGGTGAAGGAAACAGTTTAACATGTGTCTTCTGTAGAAAAACACATAACAGTAACGGGTGTTATCTTGCTCAAGAAATAAACTTAGGGGACAAACGTAAAAGGCTGTCTGAAAACAAGGCTTGTTTTTTGTGTCTGAAGGTTGGACATAGGGCTGCAAATTGTATTACGAAACTGAAGTGTCTTGTGTGCAGTAGAAAACATGAAGCTATTATGTGCCCCAAATTAGATGTAAATAGGGGGGATTATAAAGGTGAGGAGAAGCACCAGGATAGGGGCTCAAAATTGCCTGGTGTCCCAACTACAACCCTTAATACACAAACTAGTGATGTTTCGGAAGTACTGCTGCAAACTCTTGTAGTTAGGTTGGTTCATCAAGGGAGAGAAAAAACTGTACAGGCGTTGTTAGATACAGGCTCGCAGAGATCCTATCTGTTAGAGAAGATTGCTGTTGAAATGGGGTATATTCCAGCAAAGACTGAAAAAATTGAACACAGGCTTTTTGGGGGTGCTTCAATCAGTGCCAATGATCATAACCTATATGAGATAGATATAGACGACCTACATCATTCAATTTCTCGAAAAATAAAGGTGTTGGGACAAAAGGAAATTTGTGGTGTAATCCCATGGTTAAACCGGGGCCCTTGGATGGATGAGATCAGAGAAAAGAAAATCTGGCTCTCTGATTTTGGCCCAGAGCCATCGGAGATTGGACTACTAATTGGCGCAGACACTGTGGGTAGTTTATTGACTGGGGACACAATCAAGTTGAAGTCTGGATTGGTTGCTGTTAGGACTACATTTGGATTGGACAGTGATGGGTCAGCTTTGGAAGACAACTGAAAACGATAGCACAGTGTCCATGGTGAACTCTCTGTTTGTGAGAACTGCTTCTTTGGGTGAACTGTGGAACCTGGAAACCATTGGAATTGGTGATCCTGCTGAAACGCTATCGAAGAAGGAAATTGAAATGGCAACATTGAAACATTTCCAAGAAAATGTTAAGATCAATGAGGAAGGAAGGTATGAAGTCGCACTTCCGTGGAAAGAAGATCAGTAGTTATTGTCAGGCAACAAGGAAGTTGCGTTAAAAAGACTGATTTCTGTAACACACCATTTGATCAAGGAAGACAAATTTGAGAAGTACCAGCAGGTGCTTCAGGACTGGGAACAGGAAGGGATAATCGAAGAAGTTGGTCAGGAGGGCTCTCAGGATGTTGGGTATTATTTACCACACCGAGGAGTTTTCAAGGAAGGATCGAGTACAGCGGTGAGGCCAGTGTTTGATGCTTCATGTAAATCGAAAGGAGGACGTTCACTCAATGACTGTCTGGAAAAGGGTCCTAATTTGTTGGAAGTAATTCCTTCTATTTTGAACCGGTTCCGTTTAAACAGGATAGGTGTGATCGCAGACATTAAGAAGGCTTTTCTTCAAATTTCAGTCTCTGAGAATGATCGAAACTTTCTGAAATTCCTGTGGTGGGAGAACTTCACTGAGGGGACTCTTAAAATATACCGCCACAAACGGGTCGTTTTCGGAGGTAACTGTAGTCCATTTCTACTTGGAGCCGTGTTGGACAGTCATCTGAAAAACAGTACATGCTTCACTGAGACAGCAGATAAACTAAGAACCTCACTATATGTAGACAATTGCGTCACTTCCTTGAACACAGAGGAAGAACTCAAACAATTCGTGGATGAGTCTAGGGAGTTACGGTCGCAAGGAAAATTTGACCTCCGAGGATGGGAGCACACCAGATTGAGTCTGGGATGAGGTTCCCGAAGTGACACCTGTTTTGGGTCTGTGGTGGGACCCAGTAGCTGATACTTTGGCTTGTAAAGTAGCAAAATTAAATGAATCTGATGTTCTCACAAGGAGGACAGTTTTGTCGGTAGCTCAAAGTATCTTTGATCCAATTGGATTTACTTGTCCGGTTTCCATTGTGCCAAAGGTTTTGCTTCAGGAAAGTTGGAGAGAGAAAATAAGTTGGGATAGTCCACTGAGTGAAGACGCCCAAAGCAAATTCAATAAATGGTTACATGAACTGCCCTCTATTGCTGAGATTCAAGTGCCTAGAAGATTTTCTAATTGTGAGGACAGATCCTCTTGGAGTATGCATGTATTTTGTGATGCCAGTCAAGTGGCTTATGCGGTTGTTATTTTCTTGAGATCATTCAATGGGAAAGAATTTGAAGTGCAACTAGTCGCAGCAAAATCCAGGGTAGCACCACTCAAGAAGGTGACGATACAGAGACTGGAGCTATTAGCTTGCACTATAGGCTCACGTCTTGCCTTTACAGTGAAGGAAAGCTTGAATCTAACGGACATCCCGGAGTACTACTGGAGTGACTCGTCTTCTGTTTTATGTTGGATACGAAGATAGGAAGCTTGCGGAGTGTTCGTCACTAACCGAGTGAAAGAAATTAGAACATTAACTAACCCTAAGCGTTGGTTTCATCTGCCAGGGACGGACAACTCAGCCGATCTACCTTCGAGAGGTTGCTCTACGTTGCAGCTGATTTCTTCTCGTTGGTCGGAGGGACCCACTTGGTTAAAGTTGGAAGAAAACAGCTGGTCAACGCGCATTGTAAAAGTTAATGAAGAGGAGGTCGATGAAGAAAGAAGAAAAGGCCATGTTACCAATACTAGGCTTGTCTCCCAGGAAAAACACTGGTATTTGAGGTATTTTTCCAAGTACTCAAGAATCGTCAGAATGGTGGCCTGGATGTTACGGTTCGTCAACAATGCCAGGAAGGACGAAGTGAAAAATGTTGTTTCAGAATTAGATTGTCTCGAAATTTCAATGGCAGAGAAACGACTGCTGAAATTAGTTCAGGAAGAGAAGTTTACCGAAAGGGACAACCAGAAAACATTCTGCCTTTTTAAAGACCAGATGGGTCTCTTCAGGATTAAGACAAAAATTACCAACAGAAAGGATGAATATGATTTCCGTGCACTGGTTTTATTGCCATCAAAGCACCCTTTGACTGAAATGATAATCAGAGATCATCATTTGAGAGCCTCTCATGCTCGTGTTCAGATTTTACTCGCTATACTCAGGGAACACTACTGGATACCAAAGGGAAGAAGAACCATTCGCAAAGTCATCAGGAAGTGTACCCAGTGCAGGAGATTCGAAATGGAAAAGACAATTCCGGAATCGCCAGCCCTTCTAGAAGATCGTGTGAGAGATGCAGGTGTATTTGAGGTAGTGGGAGTGGACCTAGCTGGACCGCTATACTTAAAATGCAAGAACAAGGCTTGGATTGTGATTTTTACAAGTGCCGTAGTGAGAGCGGTCCATTTTGAATTAGTCATGACTTTGTCCACTGCAGGGTTTCTGTTAGCTCTTACGCGTTTCATAGCCCGACGAGGAAGGCCTCGTGTGATTTATAGTGACAACGGGACAAACTTTGTTGGCACCAACAATTTGTTTGGCTTCATTGACTGGAAAAATTGTGTGCCGAAGTATCAGTTGATAGAATCAAGTGGAAATTTTGTCCTCCTTCAGCCCCTTGGTGGGGTGGATTCTGGGAACGTATTGTGCAAATGGTCAAGAAATTATTAAGGCGTGTTTTAGGCAAAGCTATCTTGACATATGAAGAACCATTGACTGTGATTGCTGATAGTGAATCGGTAATCAACTCGAGATCCCTCACCTACATTTCAGAAGACTGTGATGAATTGGTACCTCTGACTCCATCAATGTTTCTTCAGGACATTCCCGTGGTTGGCACTCCTGATTTAGACATGCTAGATCAAGTTCAACAGCTAAGGGGTGAGCTGAGGAGGAGATTCCGACTGGAGTATCTGGGTAGCCTTCTATGCAGTTCATCGGCCAAGGAGTCTGACCATCAGTGGAAGGTAGGAGATGTAGTCATCATTGGTAGTGATGACAAGAGAAGGATTGACTGGCCCCTGGGGAGAGTGACAGCTACACTTCCAGGTGAAGACAAAGTGACCCGAGTAGTTAGTGTAAAGACATCCTCAGGAGAACTCCTCCGACCTACGAGACACCTATATCCTTTGGAGGCTGGAGGTGGGAGTGAGGCGGTGTAATGAGTCCGGTGGCCTTGACAGAAACTACCTGCACCTCTTCCTTATGTACACAAACTACAGTTACTTACGATAACCTGCTACACGTTGCTTCGCTGTCCTCAAGCTGGGAAACAGTGCCCTTAGTGGTGCAGTTCCGGAGGCAGTAAGTCTCAGAAGTCGCAACTTCACCAGGAGTGGAAGAAGAGTTAAAATGTCTTCCCGTCTCTGTTTATGAACATTGTGTTTGATTTGGATCAAAGGTGGGAGGATGTCACGGACGATTACTCTTTACTCCATGACTTTTGTGTTTCTTGTTGTTGAGAGTTTTGATACACAAGGCCGTGAAATGTTGTAATGGTGGTTACCAAAATATAAAGTTTTCTTATGAGAAGTCTTGAGCGTTTCATTCAATTTGTTTTATTGGTTATACCTACACCGGGTAGGCGTAGGTCCCTAACACTGTGTGTTATTTATACAAATCTACACTGTTTCATCAATCTGAACCAAATTTTACGTACTTTCCCTTTGAAACCTGATGAGTAGGGCTCGGATCGATATGCTCGATAAAATCTCCAGATATGCTCGAAAACCTTGTGTTTTATGCTCGATAGATATGCTCGAAATACCTATTATATGCGGATAAATCTGCAGAAAATGCTCGAAAAACACCATTAAAAACTATAGAAAGGAAAGTGAAACGAAAAAACCAATAACATATCTTTATATAGTGTAGCATTGGGTTACGAGATTACAATGTTCTTAGTAGTTCTATTCTCTTAGATTAAGTTTAGGTTAGGATCATGGTTACTCTTTGGTAATGAAAGAGGCCATGAGTAATGAAGTTTCCCATCTGTGTATATTATTTCTATTTTTGATGCTGTTTTTTTTTTAAATATCTATGACTATTCTTGTTGATTATTCCATGCTAAAATTAATATTATATTGGTTGCTTATAATGTTGTGTTAAAGAAGAGATGATTATTATATTGTTGGTTGGTAAGAGGAAATAAAAATGGAAATGTTACTTTTAAATGAATGAAGTAGAGGATAATAGTTGGAGAATTAGATTGAAAAATAGAGAAAAAGATATGCCGTGATGCATATGTCCTAATGAAATGTGTCCCTCATGGTATATCTATTACCACCACCCCCGATATTATAAGTGGACGGTTACAATAGGAACATTATTTTCTAATTGTATGTATGATACACTGCGATATACTCACTTTCAAGTTTCAAGTACTGTATTTATATGAGAAGTTTTCTTATAAAAGTTACAGTTTAAAAGTTCTTTTACGAAATGTTCAGAATTAGGCGAGTCAATGAAGTAGATCTGCATTGGTCTGTACAACAAGAATTTTTTCTATGTTTTCAGTTTTGAACGATTTTTCTTAAATCAGTCAATAAAAGTTTCAATGCTTAAATCAGTCAATAAAAGTTTCAATGACGAGAATGGTTTTTTGACGTCAACTGGCACGAGAGGTAAAATGATGCTGCTTCTTGTGCAGAGTAATTCGGAAAAATCCTCTGACGATGCAGACTCACCACGCAGCAACCTCTCCAAGTTCAACGCTGCACTCCTACCGGGATTTTGAGCCAGCATGAACTCCAACTTTTGTTTCACGGTTTTCTCCGTCTCTCCAGGCCACGAGTCGGGTTTTTGGATGACTCTTTGTATTGTAGCGACCACTTCAACTAACTCCATCCCTCGCGATCCCAACTTTAGGATGGCCTCAGGAGTGACGCTCATGTAGGCTCATGTAAAACACTCAGATTCCTTAACTTTAGGCATCGCGTACTTAGAAATCACAAGAACTCGATAGGTACGTACGGATACGATTACGAACTGAGAACTGAGAGTAGAATGAGAAACTGCACTTGACCGGGTCGGATCTTCCGCCACTTCATGGGAAAAGCCACCTAAACAATACTGGTTCCCAAAATAGGCACACCACTAAGATACGTTACAACCCCATTTCAAAGAGAGAGGATGCTTGGGGCTTCGAGAGCTTATCTGACGAGTCGCACTCTAATCCGACAGAAGCCAATTTGGGTGTGTGAATGATCTCACTAAAGGTTAAAAACTTGCGGTTCTATTATTCGCACCAGATAGGCTTTCCATTTATTATTTCTCTTTTCGAACCTTAAGGATGGTCAGGGCCCGAATTCGGGGGGGGGGATTCGATGAAAAACAAACTATTTAGACGAAAACAAGAAGAATGTGCATTTATGTGCTTCTATTCTGAAAACAGCGGTTTTATGCATTCATATGCTCGATAAATATCAATTCTGTTGGTCCCAAAGAGGTGAAAATACCACCAAAAGGCTTCTTTCAATGTATACTATTCAGAGAAAAAATATGCAAATATGCTCCAATCCTAGCCCTACTGATGAGTAACACTGTCCTCTTGAAATTTCGGACAGATCTCTCCATTCCCTGCATTTAGGCCCTTTGACACCAATCTACACCGTTTTACTGATCAGAACCGAATTTTATGTACTTCCCCTTTGGAACCCGACAAGTAACACTGCCCACTTGAAATTTCGGACACCTCTCTCCATTCACTGCATTTGGACCCTTTGGCACTAATCTATACCATTTCACCGAACTGAACCAAATTTTACGTACTTATCTTTCGAAACCTGTACCTGAAATTTGGACATCCCTATCCTTTTCTTAGATTTAGGCCGTTTGGCACATAGACGAAGAATCAAATTTGTAGTAGAAGGACCGATCTAGGCTCATTTTAAGCCTCGCAAAGCAAGAACCAAAACTCAGCACGTAAACTTTAGTTTGGTGAAATGGTGCAGATTTGTATAAATAACAGACAAATGAACCTAAAATCCATGTTTTGAAGCCATAAAACCAATCATGTTGGAAGTAGTGTAACTCCAAGAATATTTAAATAAGACTCTTGTTGACTGGCATGGCCAAAGACTAGGAACTTATGATGAATGCTTATTAAAGCTAATAGGAAATCTTTTCCGCTCTGGAAGACATAATGCTTTTTAACTTAGCTCAGAACACACACTGTGAAAATCTCCTGTCAGCAAAGCAATAGGTACCGCAACAAGACTGGTGACTAGCCAACAATCAGAACAGCTGGGGAATGATGATTGACAATAGACTACGTGGCCATCCAGTTGGCGGGAATTTAGTTTAATACACACACACATACCTGCCAACTCTCCCGATTTAGGCGGGAGACTCCCGATTTCAGACCATTTCTCCCGCCCTCCCGCTTAACGTATTAAATCTCCCGATTTTTCAAAAAACCCACGCGTAATTTCGGATTTAATATGTCGTCTATCGAACGGATCGACTTTACGTGTTTTGAAGTTATATCTCGATACCGCAGTTTCGCTTTGTATCGATAATCGACAACTGCGTACTAACTCCCGCGTCGCGTCCTGCTGTTATAAAAAGTTGGCTTCGAATAAGTCTTCGTTTGAAATCGTCGAAGGTTAATTCAGCGCCTGTTCCTAGATGTGTTGCATAATGACCAGTGGGTGATAGGTAGTTGTACGCTGCGGAATATTGTATCTGTTTCACACGTGAAATTATATGATTTGTGTATAACTTAGTTTGATGTTGTTGGCGTTAATATGCCGGTAGGTTATTGTGATTTTTCGAACTGAGTGATTGCGTCGGTTCGTCGGTAATAAGGCGAAAAGATATGTGACATTTAAAAGTGTGTACAAAGATAACATTCCCAGGGTGTCTACCGGTAACGGAAGTAATGAATTTTACAAATGGGTAACGGAAAAGTAACGAATTTTACATACGGGTAACGAAAATTTTCCGAAGGCGGATTGAATCATTTAAACTCGCGCCTCTAAGCTCAGAGATTGCGATGGAGCGAGTTTCACGCAAGCGGCGCCAATTGCATAAGCTATATTTCCCCGTGCCCGACCTCGAGGAAATGCATACTGAGACAACCCTTAGTGTTATACATCGTTCAGCGTATATCTTCGGCATCAAGATGACTTTTAGTTTTGTGTGAAATAATTATGTGTTATATTAGGAAGCCTGACTTTTCGCGAGACGTTTATTCGTGAAAACTTCTGAAATTATTCAGAAACCTCGCATTTTTCGCATTTATTTGGAGACTATTAAATTGAAGTCCAGAAATAACGCTAAATAATTTAATGTCGCGATCTTGCGAAATGTTACCGTTTTGAAAAAGATTCGAAATACGTAGGCTGTAACTTATTTTAAAAATCTGTCTCGTAAATTTGCGACATCCAGTATGGTTAATTCGAAATTCCGTTAAATGTCGATTTTTCCTTCTAACTTGGGTTCCATCGGATATATTATAATCTAACCGGTTATTTCGAAAACTTGTATAACTTTTATAATTCGTGATTCGGATTTGAAAGAAAACGTGTCCTCTAGTCGTATTATTCGTGTAATCCTCTCCGAATAATTCTTAATATTTGATACCTACTTCGAACATTCATACTCAAGACGGCCGGCTGACCGCACGACTTGCCTGCGGGAATCTCGTCAAATGGACCGAGATCGACGTCAGTAGCGTAAAATCAAAAAACCCGTCCCCTATCGTGAACTTGTGACCACGAGGTCTGCGGGAATCCCGTCAAAGATGATTGGGCACCAATCACGAAACATTCCGAAACCTACTCGCTACTTTTCCCATGACCGTATACTTAAAAGCGTACGGGGAGCGAGAAGTGCATCTACCCACTTAGAAATGACAGCCTACGTAGCGTCGCGATACTAATTTCTCCTCGTGATCTACCCTGAACTGATGAGCTCCCAACCACAGCATAGGGACAGCGGGAATCACGGCGCCGGCCATACAACTTGTCCATAACTACTCGTGAATTTTAACCATGCCCAACCCTGAGCTTGCATCCACCAATCTGTGAGGACGAATAAACAATCGTTCAACGGCCGGGTGCGGCGCGGTATGCATAATATCGCGAGGACAACTTGAATCTCGTAAAACGGCTGAGAGCGGCAGCGATTGCGATACATCGCGATATTTCTCCGCATTCAATGACGAGAACAACTGTATTTTTGTCAAACGGACAGCAAGTGGCGCCGATTGCATAATAATGCTATATTTCCTCGCGCCCGACCTCAAAGACAATGGAAATCTCGTCGAACGACTAAAAGTGACACCGATTATTAAATCGCGATATTTATCAGTGTTCTATCGCGAAAACAACGGGAATCTTGACAAACGGGTGAGACCAGCGCCGATCGTGTAACATCTTGAAATTTCGCCGTACTTGACTGTGAAGACAGAATTCGGTTACAATCATGTAACGTCCCATAAATTTCGTCGTGATCTACCGCGGGGACAAAGGAAATCTCGCCACGGTCAAGAGCAGAGCAGAGTAACCTCTTGGCAATTATAAAAACGCCTTGTGCACAAGACGACATATTAGCTGAAACAACTCATTTGATAATACATTTCTAGTATTTATTTATTGTTTTTGAAATTGTTGTAACTCCCTAAGTGAATTGTATTTACCGCTTTAAACACAGTTCATTGCTCTCTTTCTCCACCGCGTGATGAGCCCATTTGCTTGCAGACCGCAGACGTATCTTGAATTCAAAGGTAACTAAAATTAACTAAAAGGTAGCTAAAAAGTAACTAATTTTTACTTCATCCTTAACAGTCGACACCCTGATTCCGCATATAACTGAGTCAGGAAGAGGCGCAACATTTGCATTTTGTAGTGTCTGTAGGTGTGATTTCAGTATCTCGCATATTGGAAAGGGGGACATTTCATTTTCCAAAATTAAGTTTTTTGTAAATACATTTCCTAGCATGTTAACAGACACTCAAGACAATTTTAATGAGGAAATGGATGCTTTACATTCCCAATTTTGTAACTTCCAACTTGAGGATGTGACATCTATTGAAGAAGAAGAAGAGAGAATTGATGTGAAGTGGGCACTGGTAGGCCAAATGATATGTAGTGGTGGGGTACTCAAGTTATGCTTTCCATTCTGACCATTCCGCATAGTAATGCAGAGTGTGAGAGGATGTTCAGGTCATCTCTCTCTGACAAGACTTTGGACAAACTTATAACTCTGAAGTCGATTCAGAAAGAGAAGTGTTTTGAGCAAGAATATAGCAAGACCTTTTTGAAGAGGGCAAAATCAGCCTCAGTCACCTGCAACAACGACCAATAATATGATCTTCGATACATATTTGCTGCAATGTCTTAGACTATGTATGTATTATGTAGCGTCCTCCCCCCCCCCCCCCCCCGTCGCCGCGTCGAATCTCCCGATTTTTCACTTTGAGAGGTTGGCAGGTATGCACACAGTAATAATGAGTGATGATGCTTAGTGTGAGAATTCATTAATTATACTGTTGGGCAACTTCATGAAGAGCACGAATGAATAATGCGCTTAGTCACTACCAAACTGTCATAACGCACTTTACACGCACAGATTGAAGTGTTGAATAGTGATCAGTGTGGTAAGTCATGAAGGGTAGGACATAACGCACTTTGCACACCCGAAGTCTTGCCGAAGTCGATTTGATACATAATGCACAACTCAATAACTACGTAACCGTCCAGAATATCAGATAACGTGCAAGCAGATCACCCTCCTCTCTTCGATACCAGTTTTAACTCAGTTCACACCATTTCTTGACTTAACCTGTTGATTGCTACGCCCGTCAATAGACGCTGCACAAGAACTTCAATTCTTTCACAGACCCTGTTCGCTCTCCAGTACCGAGTCAATCTCTGGCATATTCTGCCATTTTTGGACATTATTAGTACTACTTTAGTTTGGATCTTTGCTACCAGAAATAACTAACAGAGCATTTTGTAGACGCCTGTCGTCTACAGCTGGAGTTCATCTGTGATGTGAACAAGCATGGCGGAACAATTTTAAAAAATCTCGTTACATTGTGATTTTGAATCAAAGTAAGGAGTAACAAGTATTACTTGCCTACTGATTTTATGAAATAATTTTCTTTTGGGTCTTTCACCTGGAGTGGAGATACAGCAAGCGTGGGGACAAGAATTTTAATTTCGATTTGTCTCAAAAGAAAAATATATATAAATGTAGGAATTTGATTTTACATTAGGTTAAGGAAAAAAAAAAAGACTAAACATATACACTAGATATTGTAAGCTTATTACTTCCCTGATAAGTTCAAATTTACGGGTTCTACATTATTTTTAACATGCGAATTAAAAAACTCAGCACTTACAAGGTTAACACACTTTACACACACACCCTGTAACGTCTTCTCTACGTTGGGATGACAAATGTAGCAGTTATTCACTTTGCTCCACGTTGAGCGTACAAGTGTAACGTTATTAGCCCTTACGTTGAGCGGCAAGTGTAACAGTTTTGCTAGCCCACACGTTGAGCGACAATTGTAGCGTTAATTAATGCCCCATGTTGGTAGCGACAAAGTGTAACGGTTTGGCTGCCCCTAACTGTTGGGTGATAAATGTAACTGTTTACCTTTGCCTAAGCTATGTTGTTTTAATGGGCGCCAAGACCTCAACGCAATGCTGAAATCTAAATTTGTATTTAACAACGTCTAGCTCTGGTAGAACACCTTCAAGAATCTATTCACTCAGATCGTGGTATGATTTGATCATTAACCGAACAAACAATTGTATCAGGAGAAGGAATTGGTCTATATCTAATGCTACCTACTGAAAGCAAAGATTGCATTGTAAAAGAAATGAATTTATTATATATTAAACAAGTATAGCAAAATTAATAATAATAATAAGTTTAAAATTTAAATTGGAGCGTTGCGATTTTATTATTACCGATAGAAAATTACGTGAAAACGGAGTCTGATCAATTGTTGATTTTACTCTTATTCCCAAGCTACGAAGTTACTGAAATATGAAAAATAAAACAAAGAGAAATGAGAGATTGCGTACTTCTGCGTCATTCGCGCTTACCACTGGAAATTGCCAAAGCATTTCCCTCGTACTGGATGATGGTGTGTGCTTTCCTCAGTCTCCTGGACGTCACCATCTCCGTCGATATTTGATGATATACTTGTAGATTTTGTGACTTTATGGTCCTAACAACGGAGCCATACCCTCGTACAACCAAACTGGTTAAGTTTTAAACAGATAGTTCTCCACTCCACGGAACATCGGAGCGACACACACTTGCAACTGAACTAGTCAAGTCTTTCACAGATTGTCCCCCACTCCACGGAACATCGGAGCGACTCCCGCGTGCAAACATACTCGGCAAGTTCTACACAGATTGTCCTCGTTCCACGGCGCGCCGAACGATATATACACACGTCGGCTCCCCACCTCGGGACCGACTTCCAGCTTACGTGGTCTCCACTGATTGGCTGCTCCCTACGCGCTAGTTCCCCTTCTCTGGCTCATTACACACGGCGCGCGGATGAAGAAGTCGATTTCCGTTCCAACTATCCGCCTTTTCTTGACGCTGCAACCCTGCTTGCGTAACACTTCTTGACAAGAATCAGCCCGTATCTGAATTTCCAGTGAGTCATGTCTCTCATAATATCCTAACTGACGAAACTCCGTAAAATTCCGTAATCACATAATTTTCTATGATATTGTCGTTCGTAATAATTTGCTTGATAGCGTTTTCTAAGACATAGAAAACCTATCTGTATGCTTATAATTTTTATAAAATGCTCCGAAAATATCTTAATAATAATTATAATAAATTAATAATAATAATAAATTAACATGAAAAATTCTCTTGGCTGAACAATTTGCCGCGTAAATAAATATAGAATGGCTTCCTACTGACTTATGCCAGTGGCATAAAAACCCCTCGAAAAACACGTTACAACCCGTCAATTGTTTTCACTGCTCTTTTACTTTTTTAAATATTGTTTATACATTATTAAGTACAAGTTTTTCGGGCTTGTAGGCCGTGGTCCAGACAGGATATCTCCCGACGTTTCACCGGAAACCCTGCTACAATCCGTTACCCATTATTTCAAGCCTCTTACTCATTCCACTGCTGACCAAGGTAAGAAGCGGAACCCTTGATAATGCCGGACGCAGTTTCCGGTGAAACGTCGGGAGATATCCTGTCTGGACCACGGCCTACAAGCCCGAAAAACTTGTACTTAATAATGAACGCCGGCCGTGAAAGCCTAAGCTGTTATATTGTTTATACATATTTTAACCCTCTTAGTGCCAAGCCATTTCCTGAAATACTTGACAAGAATGCCAGCCAATTTCATTGGTCATGCGGACTATCCGAAAAAAAAAAAAACGTAAATTCCACATTTCCAATGATAGAATCATTATTTTTGCTTTGCATTATAACCAATACCTCATTCTTTCATACATTATGTTCATAAAATTAAATACTGCATCTAAACCTTGTTAATTGAGGTTATTCTGATAAATGTTCAATTTTTTAAATTATTATTTTTATTATTTTTTAAATTAGTTTTGAGCATAAATTAAGGACACCTAAGAGTCATATTCGCATACCTGCCAACCCTTCCGATTTATTCGGAAACTTTCCGAATTTGCACCTCGTCTTCCGATCTTCTTAATTACTATTATTTCTTCCGAATTTCGGACCCCAGTGACATATTGTAAAAGAAAAAGGAACTGCAAATAATTTCCATTCTCAAGGAGATTCTCTCGTAAGTCGTAATTGCTTTGGTGATTTTCGTAACTTGGTTTTTTGTGTAAGTTTCTCGATTGGCAGTGTGCTCCATAACTGCGATCTCGGAATGGTGAGTCAGCTGATCGGCCTACCGCATACTGATTGGTGGTATTTTACGGACAAACAGGTGTCAAGCCTGCGCTGACCAGGTGACTGTGCAGTATGGGATTATACCTTGTATGCTACGCGCGGCGATTGTGACTTGATCCGTTTGTCGCCACGTGTTTATACTCTGCTAGCGTCACGTTTTGTGCGTCGGTAGATAATTATTACAACGAGTTGTGTTGTGTGTTTCTCTCGTCACGTTATGGCGACAAAACCTTGGAAACATTATCTCCAAGTGTTCAAAGAAAGCTATAAAACTGAATTTCCATTCATTGTGCAATCTAGTAGAGGAAACCATTTTGCTCTTTGCTCCGTGTGTCGTTGCGATATAAATATTTCTCATGGTGGAAAAACTGACATTGTAAGTCACAGCAACACTCTAAAACACAAGGACAGTACTAGTTGTTTACAGAAGAACAAAAAATTAGGTACTTTTTTTTTGTTCACGGGAATGAAGACAAACGCTGCCATTCGAGCAGAATGTTTGTTCACGGCGTTCGTCGTAGAACATAACCTCTCTTTATCATGTTCCGATCTCGTGGGACAATTGTTTAGAAAAATGTTCCCGAATTCTGAAATTGCGAAGAAATATGCCTGTGGAAGGACAAAAACATCCGCCAAAGTTGTTCATGAAATGGCACGTGACGCCGATTCAAAAATTATTAATATTTTAAAATAGGGCCTTTCGCGATCTCCACTGATGGTAGCAATGATAGAGATAGTAAGCTGTATCCTATCGTCGTGTCATTTTTCAACAAAGAATCGTTGAAAATCGTTTGCTATCCATGGAAAATTAGGAAGGTGACTCGACTGGTGCTAACATTGGTAATTTGCTTCTGCATCTTCTGGAAAGACATGCTATTCCAATGGCAAACTGTAGAGCTTTTAGTGCAGACAATGCCCCTGTTATGATGTTGTTGTTGTTTGAGTCATCAGTCTTTTGACTGGTTTGATGTAGCTCTCCATGATAGGGAGGAAAAATGGTGTTGCTGCGAAATTAAAAGAACAGTGTAAAAACATAATTGTTGTAGGATGCCCATGCCATTTAATTCATCTGGCTGCTGAGAAAGGTGCCGATTCCCTTCCTGTGAAAATTGATGAGATAATGATTGATATTTATTATTATTTAAAGAAAAGCTGCAAGAGGAAAGATCATCTGAAGTTATATCAAGCTCTTTATCAAACTGATGTTAGGAAAATACTGAAGCATGTGTGCACGCGTTGGTTGTCCTTGGGTAAATGCTTAGATAGACTGATTTCACTTTGGAAGCCACTGCTGAGTTTTTTTAAGGATGCGGTGAACCAGTCCACTGGCACAAACACATCTCTCAAGTGTGAACAGCAGAGTACAAGATCAAGCACGTGTTATCATTGGCAAAAGGAAGTTGGAGAGCTGTTCTTCTTCTCCGTCTGTAAGGAAAAAAAGTGACGGAACCATGTCACTGTTGGTATTTCAAGACAGGAGAGACTATTTCTTCTTCTGTCATCTAAGTTAAATGAGGCATTTTGCTTGTTTCTGGCATTTACCATCCCTACATTTGAAAAGTATAACAAAGTTCTTCAATCGCAAGCACCTCACATCCATGTCCTAAGATCCATACTGATTGATTTGCTGACAGAAATTCTCTGTAGGTTTGTTAACCCAGTGGCCATAAAGAAATATTGCACAATTTTAGAAGTGGTCTATCACACAAGAGAGAATCAGAAAGCTGATGATGATTTGGTAATTGGTTCAACAACATCTAGTTGTGTAGAAAATCTGGCTCCTAAGGAGAAGAAGGTCTTTTATGTGCATGTCAGAAACTACTTCACTGCAGCCTCTGATTATATTATTCATAAATTTAATTTGGACAGTGAATTTTGTGTTAATGATCAAGTGGCACAGATAAGGTCTTTGTCTACTGCTTCCTTTAGTGCCGTGAAGTATTATATCTCTGAAGTTTCCAATTATGTTGCCAAAAAAAGATGGTGAAGATGAGCACCAAGCAATGGATGCATTACAATGCCACTTTTGTGCTCTCCAAATGGAGGATTTGCCATCTTCTATTGTGGAAGGAAAAATAGCAGATTGTTCTTGGGCTGCAATAGGGGATATACGAGGTGGAGATGGGTGTCTGAAATATGGCAGACTAGCTAGAGTAATGCTGTCAATATTAACAATCCCACACAGCAACGTTGAATGTGAGAGATTGTTTAGCCAGGTGAAGAAGACATGGACACAATTCCGATCATCTCTGAATTATGAAAACCTCAACAAACTGTTAGTGGTTAAATCAAGCCTAAGTGGAAATTGCTACGAGCAGTAGTATGATGGGGCATTTTTGAAGAAGGCAAATTCGGCTCCAAGGTCTGCATTAAATCAGTAATCAGTCTCAAGATTACAATCCACATGTATATACATCACCTAATCATAATTAGGTAAGTTGTCCATGGTAATTAACTTAAGTCTGACAAAACGTGAATATGTGGTAGCGAATGCGAAGTGTTGTATGCATTTTCTTTAAACACACAATTATGTTCTCTTACGTTTAAATATTGACCATACATATTACTCGATGATTGATGATTGTTTACATTTTTGTGAATTTTATGCTGAATTCATACTTTGCCAATAAAGACACACAGGTCTTTTGTGTACCCTCTTTCGCCCACGCCACGGTATACTGCGCATGATGAAATCTATAATTTTTAAAAAATCTTCCTATTTTTGACTTCCAAAGGTTGGCAGGTATGTATTCGAAGAAAAACTAAGTTTCCAGCTGTAGAAAGTTCTTACGATACATCTGTAGGCAAAAAACTTCAACAAGAAGAAAAAAACTGCATCGAAATTTTGGCGGGACCGTGCTTGATTGGGGAAGTGCAAAGGGAGGGTGGAATACAAACTCAAACCTATCGCGTAATGGACTTCGGAGGAAAGAAGTAAACACCGCACAGGCAAGCTTGAAACCTCACCTTTCCTATGGTATGAAATAATCACAGACATATGCCTACAGAAATCTACAAATATAAGATAAACAGTGCACCGATTGAATCAGCTTTGGCACTTTTAGCGAGAGCCGAAGTGATTGGCGCTTGGCACTGAGAGGGTTAATAATAACTATTCTCATGTTATTTTCATGTCATTGTGTCACTACTAGCCCAGGCAACGAAGGCCGAATTTCAGCAAATAAAAATAATAAATACGAAAGTTATGAAATTTGGTGAAACGTTTATTAGAGCTTACTATTGAACCTGACAAAAGTCCTGACCAATTAAAGGTCCGCAATCGCCGCAATCTCGGAAAAAGGGTGCACTTTTATGGTTTTTAGTCCAAAACACTTTATTTATTAACTTGATCGGACAAGTTGTGTTGATCAAATTTTGAGAACATTTAATTCTCTACAAAAAAAGGTTCAATTCAGTTGTTTCATAAAACCAACATTTACCGAGTAAATGGACGACGAACTTGAAGCAGATCGGAGAATTGCTCCAAACAACCAATCTACCCACAGCTTAAGAATCATAACAGTGTGGCTATTATTGGCGAAGATGTTGATCATTTAGTTTGCTGGTTGCATTGACTCCATCGGAATAAAATATCTTTTTTGTCAAACCGGGAAAGGGAAAAATCGCGGGAAGAGTGTATTCATCACAGCAGTCACAATCATTCTTTTCTTGCATGCCTTTAGTGGCTGCGACACTACTTCAGCGATTTTCAATAAAGGAAAAGTTAGGTACGTAAAGTTATTTAACAAAAGTAAAGAGTTACATGATATCGCTGAAAGTTTCAACAACCGTGATTCTTCACACGACGTTATCGCTATAATAATATCATATGGCCTCGGGTGCCGGGTGCAAGCTTTGTAATTTGACACCCAGAGGGTAGCTTGCATGTCGAATTTCGTTGCTCCTTGAATCACCATGAAAGTCAAGGAGTTTAGATATGTAACTGTAAGCTCCTTGAACACTATAGCGCTTTCTAGTAGAGAAATGAGGAACTTTGGGTTGGCGGAAACTCCCGAGATTAATTATCGCTGAAGCTGGAGAACGCTTTTTCCTTGCAATCTACGGTGCACGTTCTCCAGACAATTCTTTGAATAAACATCGATATCATTGTTTCACGATATCTATGACGAAAATAAAGCCCGACATTGCCTCACTACCACCAACAGTAGGAGCATCCAGGCTACATTCTTTTCGAGTGTACAATCAAGTGCAAAAATGACTGGGAAATGACTTACCCCCTGAATTATGGGGTTGGAAATGAGTCCAAGGATACTCCAGTCCGATTACAATAATGGACTCCGTTGCACCCGAGGATTTATTAAATCGTTTTTTTTTTTTTGCAAATGTACAACTGGCTGTGCAGGGTTGTGTGGGTGTAAAAAAGCAGGGATTGATTGAACAACGGTTTGCAATAATTTTCATGGAGACTGCTTCAATGGATCGAAAATAGTCGACGAAGAAAATGAATATGGAGACGAGGTCGATAACGCGAATGAAGAAAGGGGAGTGTCAAGCAAAAGCTCGAGACGATCTTTCTATGCGGGGAGCATTGATTTGAATTCAGTAGAGCGATATGACGAGCATTGATTTATCGGATTGTGCTGATGTAGTCGATGATAATAGCCCCAGTACCAGTCAGACTGCAAAAAAACGACGCCCTCAAACGTAATAATAAAGTGAGTACAGTGAAACGCCTCAAATCCGAACTAATTGGGGCTGTAGCCTGTTCGGATTTCAATTTGTTCAGATTAGCCGAAAAATATCCATAGCCTAACATAATAACCAGCCCTCGTCACGGTCATTGAGCAAGGCAGGCTAGTGACCGTGAGGAAGAAGAAACTTCGACAATGTGACTTATACTGCGCTTCGTAGAACAACTCGCAGCAGCCACGCCAAACGACGTCATGTTCATGCGACGATGGTGTGCAATTGCCTCCGCGGGAAGGTTTTTGTCACTTTGACAATTGAAAATAACTGATTTCAAGTGAAAGATTAAATAATATTTTGTGTGTTTCTATTGTCATTTCATTATTAGCCTACTTTCGATTTCTGCAAAAAATGAAAGTAGACTTATGAGATCTACACAGGGCGAAAAATTGTGTCAGTCTGTGTGTGTGTGTGTGTGTGTGTGAGTGTGTACTCTGAATGTCTGTCCCCCCCCTATCAATTCAAACACGGTGAAACTGATTAAACTATTTATATACGTCAATACGGACCAGAAATGGCAATTAGTATTCCCATTACTGAAACTGAATTGAACGAAATTTGGTACATAGGTAGAACTAGCAAAGGGCACCTCAGTGTCATGTTTTATATCGCCGCCATCTTTACCAAAACTGAATGGCGGCCACTCAAATGTTCAAAACGTAAAATTAAATAACGACTAACCAAATAATCCGATCTCTACCAAATTTGGGAACAACATACCTTCATACAGGACGCGTCTTGTGACCAAACTACAAGGTCATCCGCCGTACCATTTCAGGATGGCGGCCGTACGAATTATGCAAACATTATAATCCATATCATGGGACCCACCAGTTCCGATTATCGAGCCAAGAATCGTTTTAACTGTTCTAAAGGAAGAGGCACGTTCGAAATTAAAAGTTTATTTTGTAATACTATAGTGCAGAAGTGATTTTAAAAAACTGAGCCGTCTCAGTCCAAGGCAAGATGGCAGCGGATATCTTGTGCCTGACTTTATTTCACTAATTTGAGTATTGCATGCAATATAGCGTACTGATACAAAATAAATAAACTTTGTATGAAATGCTTCATATATAAATAATATACTCCACTGATGAAATCGTTTAGTGTAAATCATTAATTGCTAACACGTTCTATGTAACTCATTTGATATCGGTTAATGTCCTTTCGCATGTTTGGCTCCGTGGTAAAGCGTTAGCGCAAACCCTATCAGAGTTAGGTTTTTTTGCTTAAATTTCTTTATATTTATTGTTTTGTAATGACTCAGACGTTTTAAAATTAATCGTTATATTGTGCATAGTACGATGGAAAATATATAATTAAAGCAAAATTTGCCAGCAGATTTGCACGAGACATCTAGGAACAAAAAAGTGAATTATGATGGCGAACTGCACGCCGGCCAACAGATTAACTTACAAATTTTATTGAAAAGTTTATGTTTATGGCCGCTAGAATGCACTCCCCCTGTTAGGATTATCTTGTTCGATACTTCTCCATTAGATGTCACGACTGGTCTACATGGGACTCCATTTATTAGTATACCATCGGCATTCTATGCGCATCGAATTTGAAGAATGACAAGATGATACTACGATACATTTTTATTTTTTATTTTAAATGGTTTGTAACAGCCTATTGTGCGTTATTTGAAAATGTTAATTGAGGTAAAGAACAAAACGATTTCACATAGTATCTGAACTCTAGCCGTTGGTGCTAGTTCAGGATATTAATTAATACTTTTATTGCAGCCAAATAGCAATAGAAAATATCCACATAGTTGGTATACACATGTCTCTGTAGGATCGTGGAAAGATTTGTTAATTCAATTAGGGTTGTGAAAGCCATGCACAGCCAGACTTGTAAAGACATGCCTCAACTCAAAGTTGGATGTTGCCCGCGTCAGGCCGATTATTGTAATAATAATAATGTTATTGGTTTTACGTCCCTTTTAACTACTGTTGCATTTAGAGACGCCGGGGTGCTGGAATTTTGCCCCGAAGAGGATCTTTAACGTGCCAGTAAATCGACTAACACGGCTCACTCGCATTTGTGCACCCTCAAATGCCATCTGACTGCGCCAGGATACGAACCTGCAACATAGGACCCAGTAAGCGAGAGCGTTACCGCTGAGCCACGCAGCCTGTCCGGTCGATTATGTCTCCAGATCCATAACATTCTTTAGATACTTCTTATCTTTCTTTCTTTCTTTCTTTCATTCTTTCTTCAATGATGGTAGCAGTTGTTTTCGAGGTTGTGCTGTTTGGTAGAGGTAAATAGTTTTTAAGATCTTCAACCAAGAAATGATTCTATTATACTCTTTGATAAAAACGAGTTATTAACCTAACGAATTACAATAACCAACTTTTCCGTTTTTCAATCCTGGATGAGATAAGTATGTAGGCACATTTAGACCTACACTTTGTTAAGTACCGTATGCTAACTGTACGTTTCTGTTAATTTTTCAACTAATTATGTAAAATAAGATTATAATGTAGAATATACTCGTATAATTGTCTTATGACTAAATAAATAAGTTTCTCTCTTTTGTGTGTGTTTCTCAACCTCATAACTGTCGAAAAAGCTCGTTCGGATTACCCGGGATTTTGGATTTCCGGGGTTTGGATTTGAGGAGTTTCACTGTAAATTTTAAAAAATGTGGAAAATATAATAACAATGATTGAATTTTACGTAACGAATATACATTTCTGTTTGCAGAATTCCCTCAGAGATTTATATGGACCGTTATGCGCCATTGAATTTATATTTTGCTGTTGAGAGCGATTCCCCGATCTGCATCAAGTTTGTCGTCCATTCACACGGAAAATATTAGTTTTATGAAAAAAGTGAATGAACCTTTTTTGTAGAGAATTGAATGTTCTCAAATTTTGATTACTAATTTTTTTTCGATAAAGTTAATAAATAAAGAGTTACAGTCCATAAACCATAAAAGTGCACCCTTTTTCCAAGATGGCGGCGATTGCGGACCTTTAATTGGTCAGGACTTTTGACAGGTTCAAGAGTAAGCCCTAATCAACATTTTCACTAAATTTAAAAACTTTCGGATTTATTATTTTTATTTTCGCTTCGTTGCCTGGGCTATACCCTTGAAACCGCCAATGCTAGTGAACACAATTCTGATTAAAAAAGAGCATGTTGATAACAGAAACATATTAAAATGAAATGAGCACAAAGCAAAACAAACTGCAAACCAGGTTGGGTATATCCACCGCTTTGGAAATTGTGAATAAGGCCATTTGATAGCCAGAACTCCGTAGGGGGATAAAAGTGGGACGTCGATGGGGCTGAAATGCCTATAACCAAACCCCTAATTCAAACTTAACCGAGGATTAATGCACGATGATTCTAATATAAAATGCATAGGTCTACAGAAATTTGTATATTATAATTAAAGAGGACATAAATTGTAGGTTAGCACAGGCAAGGAAACTATTTCTACAGAAAAGGAATCTGTTGACATCGAATATTGATTTACATACTAGGAAGTCATTTTTGAAAACCTTTGGAGCGTGGCGCTCTATGGAAGTGAAACTTGGACTGTTGCAGTAGCAGAAAAGAGGAGAATTGAAGTGTTTGAAATGTGGTGTTACAGGAGAATGATGATGATCAGATGGGTAGATAGGGTTACAAATAAAGAGGTATTAAGACGATTGGGAGAAAAAGGAAGTTTGTAGTTTTACGTGACATTAATCTCGCGATTATGAGCCGCGGGACGATTGGGAGAGGTGTTTCTGGTGACTGCTAATGAAGAGAAGAGATAGGTTGGTACATACCTACCAACCCTTCCGATTTATTCGGAAACTTTCCGAATTTTCACCTTGTCTTCCGATCTTCTTAATTACTATTATTTCTTCCGAATTTCGGACCCCAGTGATATATTGTAAAAGAGGAAAGAACTGCAAATAATTTCCATTCTCAAGGAGATTCTCTCGTAAGTTGTAATTACTTTTGTGATTTGCGTGACCTTGGTTTTTTGTGTAAGTTTGTGCAAGTTCCTCACTTGGCAGTGAGCTCCATAGCTGCGATCTCGAAATGGTGAGTCAGCTGATCGGCCTACCGCATACTGATTGGTGGTATTTTACGGACAAACAGGTGTCAAGCCTGCGCTGATTAGTCGAGGCTGGCCAGGTGACTATGCAATATAGGATTGAAACCTTGTATGCTACGCTTGGCGATTGTGACTTGATCCGTTTGACGCCACGTGTTTATACTCTGCTAGCGTCACGTTTAGTGCGTCGGTAGATAATTATTTCAACGAGTTGTGCCGATGATTGTTTCGTGTCATGTGTTTTAAGTTTCTCTCGTCACGTTATGGCGACAAGACCTCAGAAACGTTATCTCCAAGTGTTCAAAGAAAGCTATAAAACTGAATTTCTTTCATTGTACAATCTAGTAGAAGAAATCATTTTGCTCTTTGTTCCGTGTGTCGTTGCGATATAAATATTTTTCATGGTGGAAAAACTGACATTGTAACTCACAGAAACACTCTAAAACACAAGGACAGTGCTAGTTGTTTACAGAAGAACAAAAAATTAGGTACGTTTTTTGTTCACAGGAATGAAGACAATGCTGCCATTCGAGCAGAATGATTGTTCACGGCGTTCATCGTAGAACATAATCTCTCTTTATCATGTTCCGATCACGTGGGTCAATTGTTTAGAAAATAGTTTCCTGGATTCGGAAATTGCGAAGAAATATGCCTATGGGAGGACAAAAACATCCGCCATTGTTCATGAAATGGCACGTGTCGCCGATTCAAAAATTCTTAATATTTTAAAATATGGGCCTTTCGCCCACGCCACAGTAACCTGCGCATGATGAAATCTATCAAGTATAATAAAATCGGGGTATCCGCCTGATCAATAAACAAAATTGTGTATTGATCAGGCGGATACCCCGATTTTATTACACTTGATTGTCAATCAATACGGAACCATGACTGAGTCTATTGATGAAATCTACAATTTTAAAAAAAATCTTCCTATTTTTGACTTCCGAAGGTTGGCAGGTATGGTTGGTAGGATACATACTAAGACACCCAGGAATAGCAAGCTTAGTTATGGAAGGAAGGGTCGAGGACAAGAACTGTAGGGGTAGACCAAGTTTAGAGTATGTTAAACAGATTGCCTCGGATGTAGGGTGTGGTGGCTATGTAGAGATGAAATGATTAGCTCAGGACAGGAGAGCATAGATTGCTGCATCGAACCAGTCAAAAGATTGAAAACTCAAACAACAGCAACAACTACAATTAAATAGGCTGTAGAGTAACCCCAATCATAACAATGAAACTAAAATTGGCAGGCATAAGAATCTTCCTAGGTGAGATTCGAACTGCCTAAAATTGATAAGTTTATCAAAAGTCAAGCACACTATTTCCTAGACCACCATTACATGGTAAAATGACCATAAATGTAACATTACTTCATAGCGTGTATATAGTACTACATACTGTTGCCGAGCATTTGCCTTTGATAATTTTGTACATAATCTGTCTGTAATAGCTGTGCTGCCATTAAGATGCATTCGCTGGTTTATTTAAGAGTAGTTTGCTGGAAAAGGGAGAGAGCCAACCATTCCATGACTGCAGTGCCCGGTACCACCTGGTGAATGAAAGTGGAACTTCGCTAACTTTCATTACTTCTCAGTTCTATTAACCTTTGCCAAGCGTTATATGTGTTTACACGGAACTCGTCTGCTCGCTGACGAGTGGTAGACGTGTTTATCCGGAATTTTAAATTAGCCGCCTTAGCATCCATTCAGTAAGTATCGAAAGAGGCCAATATATCACATAAATCAAAGTGCTCTTGATGGCCTGAAAAGTATTGAGAGATATTACACTGTAAATGCAGTACTTAACTTCCATGACAAAATTGGTTCAGCAAGTAATTCTTATATGTATAGTTTTCACTGGGGTCAGAATTCAAAAGTCTAAATGCAAAATAAAAGCCAATATGATCATAAAATAAAGTGTAATTTTCGAGGACAGTAAGTATCTATGTTTTTTTGTTTGTTTATTTAATTCCTGTATTTCTCGCAATGCAAGCCTATATATAAGGTGCGTTCAAAAAGTAACGAGCCGGAGGCATAATTACAGAAACCAGTACCTGTATGTTAGAAGTATTGGCCCTGGCTGTTGAGGCACTTGTCCCACTGTGACACGAGGCGGTGAATGGCTGTCTAATAAAATTCCTTGGGCAGCGATGTGAACCAGTTCCACACGTACAGCTGGACGTCGACATCCGAGGTGAATTGTTGGCCCCGCAGAGCCCTTTTCAGGGGACCAAACATGGCCTAATCACAGGGAGAGAGGTCTAGACTGTATGGAGGGTGGCCGAGAACCTCCCATTTGAATTTCTGCAAGAGTGCCGTGACTGTGTTGGCCGTATGAGGTCGTGGAGCTGAATGACCCCACGGGTGAGATTGCCTGGTAGTTTTGTTTTGATCGCTTGGCGAAGGGTGGTCAAGGTTTGCGAGTAACGCTGGGCATTCACTGTTGTCCCGTGTGGCATGAAGTGTATCAGAAGGGGGCCAAATTGGTCAAAGAAGAACGTCTGCATTACCTTTCTTGCACTCGAGGGATGGCCTTGCCTTTTTTGGGTGGTGTTAACCCTGGATGCTTCCACTGGAGGCTTTGTCGTTTGGATTCTGGTTCGAAGTGATGACACCATGACTCATCTCCAGCCACCACTCATGCCAGGAACCCATTTCCTTCCCTCGCATAGTGCTGCAGATGACCAAGACAGTGGGCCATTCGACATGCTTCCTGGTGTGGTTGAAGACTGTGGGGAACCCATTGGGCACACACTTTGCGCAAGTCCAGTCGTTCCTTCATGATGGTGTGCACACTTCCGACGCTTAATCCAACCACGGTGGCTATGGCGTTCACTGTCACTCGGCGGTTCTGGGTAATGAGTGCATCAACCAGCTGGACGTTGTTATTGGTAATGCAGGGAGGTGTCCCAGACCGGGCATCATCGGCTAACGACACCCGTCCTTCCCTGAAGTGCTTGTGCCACGCCTTGACCCTTGCAAGGGACATACAGTGTTCACCGTACACTTGTGACATTCGGCGATGAATGTCCGTTCCCCCTACTTCTTCTGCTGTCAGAAACCGAACTACACCTCTTTGTTCTTCGTTTGACGCCTCCATGTCACTGTTTGCAATGCGACTGGCAGTGTTGGACGATTGATGCATGCTGCTGCTCGCTTTGTATCGTCACGTGACGTGCATGCGATCCCTCTAGCGACGGGCTGTGACCTTCCGCGCTCTGGTCGGAACCACACCTCGTTACACACGTCACGATTAGCCGATTTCGTCACCGGTTTGCGCATTCCAGCCTCTGGCTCGTCACTTTTTGAACGCACCTTATATATGAAATTCTAATGAGAGAAGAAAGAAATTCTCAATTTTTTTTTCAATAATTGAATGTGATGATTTCTGATAGAACAAAGAAAAAAAAAGAAAAACTTCTTTAAAATGTTCAACTGTAATAATTCCTATTATTTTTGTACTACATAGAGGGTGGGACATTTACATACTTGTTATTTGAAAATGGATGGAAATTTCTGTCAAAGAGTTATGGGTGTTTTCTTTGTTTGTAGGTATGCAAGAAATTGAAGCCTGCATTGTGCACTGGCGGTTCCAGGTATTCTGTAATCCTGTGGGACGGGTGTACCAACTCAAATGTTGTCAATCAACTGCTGATTGACAGAGAACTAGCTGATTTGGTGAATGAAGAAGCTTATGCCCTGGAAATGTTGAATAAGACTCTAGATGGCAGCATAGGCTCTGAAATGGAACTTCATGACCCAGATGACAGTTTTATTAGCACTGAATTGGAACATGATATGCCAGCTAGCAGTGAAATGGAGATTGATCCTGACATCGAATGTGTTCAACTCGATAACAGCTGTACTGAGTTAACTCTGCCAGATCCCAGGGATCCTAGCAACATGCAAATGGCAACTGTTAACAGTATGCTTGCATTGGATGGAGATTCAGATGTTGCTATGAGTTTCTTGAAGGGCTGTGAAGTGTGCGAACCTGAAGAAATAATGGACTTCTATGATTATTTGCAAGTAAGTAATTAAATACAGCTGTGTATTGGGTATTTGATTCCTTACAAACATATTTAGTTAGTTATTGAGGTTTTAAGGGGCGGAACAACGAGTTTATCCGGGTAAAGTTTTCTGTTGTGCCCCCATAATGGCTTGAAGCTGTACTGTGTGTTATTGTTGTACTTTGGTATATTGTGCATCTCTTCCTCATTTGCCCCAAATCTGTAGTTTTGGGTCTTATATAGAGGCAAACTTTGCTCCAGCTCTAGACCTCATGGGACCCCTCTGAAGCATTTTCAAGACAAGCTAAAACACATCATGACGACGACTGGTATACATATCCACTCATGGGAAATTTCTGCTGCGGACCGTTTACCGTTTACGTCGACTGCTGTCAACTTATTTGAAGAAGAACGTCGCAGACATGGAGAGGCCAAGCGACAAGGAAAAATGTCTCGTCAATTACAACTGCGCCCTTCAGTGCAATTTATGTGGGTGCATGTTTTATGCCAGGATTGGCCTGTTAAGTCATCAGAAAAACATCCTCAAGCTGGTTTGAAAAGCTCTATGTAGGAAGAAGTATGTGTACTCGGAATCGAGTTACAGCCACCGACGACAAGAGGCAAACTTAAATCGAGGTTTTGTTAATACGGCAAGGTACTTCCTGTTTACAATTAGTTTACCTATCTACTACTGTATGGACACAAATTTAACTTCTAATGCATAATGCTTAGTACAACATAGAATTTTGAAAATCGTAGGTTAGTAATTATTGTTGTTTTAATGGGGTGGAACAGCAAGGTCATCTGCCCTTAATTGTAGGTTAAATAATTACTTTCAAAATGTTATCACTATAAAAGAGAGACACATATTTCCGTTGCTAATGTTTTGAAGTTCGACATTTTATTAAAACTTTGCAAGTACGTGTTAGACGAATGACGAGAATGATTCTCAAGTATGGTTCTTAATACTTGTAGATCTAAAATTGCTACCAACTTAAAAAAAAAAAAAAAAAAAACGGGGCATAGACCTATGGCATTTTGTAAGTTTCTCACAGGCACATTTGTGCATTTGGGAGCCCATCGAGTACGGTTTACATGCTCCTGAAAATGGTTCAGCTTTATTGGTTAAACCCTAGCACCACTAAAAAGCTCTTGTAAACCCGCTTATTGAATGGCCAAAACGGCTATTGTACTCGTTATTTGTTTGAGCGACTGGACTTATTTTACTCATTGGTGGATAGTAGATAATTTTCTTCATTGACAGAATTTTTGTGTGGCATTTTGCTGTAAATTTAATGAATATTTTACATAATTGTACTGGTATTTTAGGCTTACTATAATTTTTTCAGAAGTTATCACAAATCATTGGTTAAATACATTTTCAAATAGTCAACAACTCATCACAATTTTCAGCTGTGGCCGAGTATTTCAGTAATGTAAATGCTGCCTTCTAGGCTGACATACACAGCAATTGTCTCGTAACTAATGTCTTGGCTTTGGTATTGCTAACTCTGTCGTGTGGAAAATTACTAATCATGCTGGAAAAACCATTAGGTTCCTATTATCAGTGCAGAAGTATTCCGTCACTTACAGAGTTAATGAAATCTCGAGATTTCTATTTAATAATGTATTTTATTGTCTTTTGTAAAATCACATTTTATACTTAAAACATTTGCCAATAAAGTTGTCTAGATTTGTAAATGCTGGCACGATAACGGGAACACAAACATTGTCATGTCATTTGTTGTTGAAACAGTTCTTATAATTGTAAGAAGAACTTCAATATAATTTTGGAGTAAATGTAAAGAAAATCTGTTCATTACAGCAACCTGGCAAATACAGTATGTTGATGCAGCTACTACTGATGTGTTCTTGTCCATAACACGCGCAACATGCTCGTGACTAAAACCAGACAGTTAAGTTAACTTACCTGATGTTTGAATTTACTTCAAGCTCCTAACAAGAGAGGATGTTAACTGCAACAAAAATGTTGAATGCCAAATATTTTTCTACTTGATAGTACTGATCAATACATTAATGGGGCAGATAACTTTGCAAACAGGTAATTGTACAAGACACTTTTGTTGTTAAAAACCGATAATGTTATTAATAAATTTCATATACCGGTAATAGAAGATTATAATATCATTTGAAAAAACTAAGTTCATGGCAAACATCACCGATGCCCCAAAAATGATCACATTTCATGACAGTTCAGTATGTAAAACAAATTCCTTTAATTACCTAGAAGAGTGGATAATGAACGACTCAAAGAAAAGACAGCAATAGAAACGCATATGCATAAATTACAAAGGTGTTTCCATATGACAAAAGATATATATAATAAAAATATCTTATCCTGGAACACTAAATTAAGGCGCTATCAAACAGTGGTCAGACCTGAAACTCTGTATGCAGCAGAAACACTTAAATTAATAAGATTTAATGACAGGAGGATGAAAGATCACCTCAAATCTAAAATCTATCGTACTGTCATCCGACCTGTCGCACTGTATGGTTGCAAATGTTGGCCTACTGAGACTGAGCGTCGACTGGAGTAATGGAGACCAGGATGCTGCGGTGGACAACTGGTGTTACTAAACTGGATCGCATCCCCAATGAATGCATCAGGGAGAGGTTTGGCATTGCACCCATTCCTGAAAAAATCTGCGAGAGTCGTTTAAGATGGGAACTGTGACCTCGCTGTTCCGCCCCTTCAAACAACAATAACTAACTTTCCTTGCATGTAACTAAGCAACTTATTGTTGTTAAGAGAACGTAAAATGCACCAAGAATGATATGATCTTCAGCTGTGCAGTGAGAAAGCTCTGCATGTTTTCATTCCTTATGAATTAATGATGCGAAATGTCAGCTTACGTTGTGCCACATACAACACTCGTAGTCTCTAAATGTTGCACATTTTCCCGTAAATTACAGCAGTTTATGTTTAAATTGCTTATAAGATCGTGACAAAGAAAATGTTTCTCCAATTGGATGATTGTATTTAACTGTATGCACGTCGTATAATCTTGGCGAGGTGTATTTTTTTCACGGAGCAACTTTACACCGTAGTAGGCACGCAGCTTTTTGTATTTAGTTTTCTGGCATCTTGTTTTAAATTATTGACTAACATATTTCTAAATGCAGACAATCCATACCTCCATTAGGATTCGGGTTCCATAATTCATGTAAAATGAGGTTCGTTCGTTTGTGAAATTGAGGTCATAACTCTCCCCCATACCCTTTCAGTGATTACCGTATGGTACTTTACGTAGACTAGGGTGAAGATGTAAGTGAGCATTTAAAAAAAAATTGTCGCAGGTTGTTTGGTTTATTAACTTGCGGGAATATTTTCCATAGGTACTGTATACTAGGCACGGTTGGATTTTAAGGTGGAACCGCATGTGCTATCAAATATCGCTTTCTTGCAGTACATGGAATATGTATATAATTATAAAATGATTATTGGTTAAATAAGTGTTAATAGATAGGCTATTATAATTATAATGATTAAATAAATATTAAAGAAGAAACGACGCATTGTTAGTAAATATTAGGCCTACCGGTACGGCGAATAGCCTATAACTCGTAGCATCCGACACAATTTAGCATTTAAACGGGTCACGTTAATGCATAATATACTAATATAACAACCGGATAGCAAATTATAATAATATTCTCACATATAACATATTTAATTTGCACCAACTTAATTATTGTAGTCTAAGATATGTTGGACCACTGCCGTTTGAAATGTGCAAATCGCACACTTTGTAGGCAAGCTGTTTGTTATGGTTGTCGCTGATGCGAAGTTTTACTAATTACTATTTTAGGAGACACTTGTCTTTGGAATATTCATGAAAGGCCAACCCTCTAGTTCTTATTTCATAAGTTGAACGCCTAAAAACAAAACCACAATCCGAAATAATAAAGAAGATAATCACGAACGAACGATTCACTGCCAATGAAAATCAAATGGATATTCGAGGACCGGAAGTTCGCTATGCATAAGCTTTCGTGTCATTTTAACTCGTGGAAGCTCTATATGGTTAGGGTACCATACTATTCTGTCACTTCCCGTAAACATATTATGTGACACTCCTATTCTCTACTCTCTCTTAGGGGCGTGGTGGCTCAGCGGTCTAGCTGTATGCCTCTCACCAAGGCGGTCCGGGTTCGATTCCCGGTCATTGCATGTGAGATTTTCGAAGTGAAATGCCATGTCCTGTGGTTCGGATTCCACGTTAAAAGGAGGTCCCGTGGCTCATGATCTCGAGATTAACGGTCACGTTAAACTACAAGCTTGCCTTGCTTTTCTCTACTCTCTCAACCCTCCTCAGTAAAACAGTCATTTATATCAGCTCTTCTCAGGTAAACTGAATTTTATTTGTGTTCGTAGCATCTTATCCCATCTGCGAGAGAGTTCACTCGCGCGCGCTTTACTTACGCTACGGATTAGGCCTAAATCTCGCCATCACCCGTGAGCTGCGGAAGTGTCTCCAAAAATGCAGTTACACTTACGCCAGAAAATCTTGATTAATTTTTCAGCCATTCGGTATGCGAACTCTAGTCTTAGAGGGTTCTAAGATATACGGGAATTTTGTGGATTTTCATACGGGAATTTGAAAAATGGTCATTGCTCGACACCCTGCAAACTCAGTACGCCGTGGAAGTATTATTCAAATTCGAAACGCCGCGAGTAAACTATAATACGCTGTGCATCGATAATGAAGTAGATACAGCGGTAGCGACAGTGAAAGCATAGCATCAGTTCAAATATTAGTCAGCATTTATTAGTGCTGAACAGAACAGTAATCCGCGGTACAATTTCGAAGCTAAGCAGGGGAACGTTAAGGCTAAGCATAAAGCGACTGTATTACAGCACGAATTGAGATATATTTCTACGTGAAGTATAACAGGTAAAAGTGAAAGGACACAGAGTATTATAAGCTTTTACGAGTCTGATATTGTCAGCACGCTGTCTATTGCAAGGACAGAACTAATAAGTGTAGTGATGCGCATTTGTTTCACGGGCTTGACAGGTGAATGACTTACGCAAACATATGTTTAGTCGGCATTTGAAGAACAGTTAGACTCAAGGCTAGCGTAGCGAACGTGACATATCACGAGAATTTTCATGCAAGCATAAAACCATGCAATGTAACTTGTGATATTCTAGTGCAGTTATTTAAGTTCATTCATTGAACATAACGGACATGCACGCTGTATGAACACTATAATAATAATAATATCGTATGGCCTCGGTGCCCGGTGCAAGCTTTGTAATTCGACACCCAGAGGATAGCTTGCATGTTGAATTTCGTTGTTCCTTGAAGTACTATGAAAGTCAAGGAGGTTAGATATCTAAGCTCCTTGAACACTATAGCGCTTTCTAGTAGAGAAATGAGGAACTTAGTGTTCGTGGAAACTCCTGAGATTAATTTTGCCATTATGAACATGGCCTACTGAATTCAAATGGGTTCTTTGACATGCCAACATCGTATGACATGTGTGTCGTAATTTTTGCCACCTTTCAAAAAAAAAAAAACACTTACCACGGCCAGGAGCGAACCTGCAAGCTTGGGGGTTAGTAGGCCAACACGCTATCCACTAACCCACCGTGGCAAGCATGAACACTATAATGATGTATTTAATGGACATTAAGGTTTTCAATACCGACTTGTGCGGGTTTAGCGATATGAACTCTATATGCGAAGAGATGTCTAACTAAATCGAGTGAGATGGAAGCCATTACAAGTAAGTGATGTGTACCACGACGAGAGACCCCAACATGGAACGGGGAAAGAGACCCTGGGACCCGGAGATGATGGCACTCCAAGACAGTAGGAAGAAATGGGGACGATTTTGGACAGGAGGAAAACACCGAAGGTACACCCACTACATGATGTAAGGTACAGAGTGAATATGCTAACTAGAAGTAGACATAGTGGATTATGGTATTACGGAGTATTTGGCAGTTGGACCTAAATCAAATTTTGTTGCAGAATTTATTTTTATTGTTTTTATGGATGTTCAGGATGTGATATAAATGGAAACAGATCGATATGGAGCGATAATTTGATTGATAATGGATCTATTAGACAATTTTTCTATGATTATTTAAGAAGGATTTTATTACACTATATGGTTGATTGAAATTTCAGGAACAAGCATATACTTTGTGGAGTTACACATTACACTGTAGAATTATTTGCACACAACACAATGATTTTGACCTAAAGAATTTAATGAGTAGAGGTAACTAATAGCAGTATTAATTGAAGGATATGTGGATAAGCAAATTTGAGTATTGTAAAGAAATGGAATAATGGTTATACTAAATGAGAGTATTAACTACATGAGATTTGTGATGAAATTAAGAGTTCTTCATATGCTCGAGTTCTGTAATATACTGTACCTAATAATTGTAATAAGCGTGATATAGACATCTGGTGTAATGGTAACACCATTGGATCGACCAATTAAAGGTCTCCATTTTCAGAGAGAATTCTGAGTGAGTTCAGAATTAGTAAAGGTTGAGCTTTAAAGTATGTGGGATGGAACATGATAAGAGAAAAGACAAAAACAAAGAAAGAGAGAGAGCAAGTAGCTTTAACAAATATATATTCGATATAATCAACCAGGTTATAATTTTAATTTTCTTTACAAGATTGTGTCTAGCAATAAACAAGGTTAGTGCCTTAAACATAACTAAAATAAAGTTACAAATCTTAAGCATGGGTAAATACCTGAAAACAAGAATTAAGTTGCCTTTGCAAAAAGGAGAATTAGTGACGCGACTTTGGTCGGGCTGACAGGGAGCAAATCCTCTCATACCGGGAAAGAAAAAAAGGGGAAACTAAAGAAGTTATCCAAAAAGACATGACCTATTAAGGGGGCCAGTAGCTGTCAGGGGCTCAGTCCTGCAGTACCCTATAAGAATTGTAATATTGGAGCAGTTGCCAAGATGCAACAGAATAACTTGCAAATGAAATGATGTAATGGCAGAAACAGAATATGTGAACTGCATACAAGATTTACTGAGAAGGTGAAATGGCAGAAACAGGTGGGCAAGTAGCCTATAACCTGAAAGTGAACCATGAAAGAGAAGGTGCACAGGCAAAGTGCAATGAAAATTACAGATATGTATAAGCAATACTGAGATTGTTCTCACAAAATACATAAAGATGTCTAAAGTAAGCCGGTGTGTTATTCCGCCCAGTGGGGAAGGGAGAGAAGATCACACAGATATCAAAATTGAGGAATCTTCTAAACCATGCTTGTATGAGACTAACATGAAAACAGAAAGAACATGAAATACGTAGTGTATAAGAACAGCTTAATGGCTGATACAGGTCTGCTTTAGAATAAACATATCAAAGCATTAAATACATGATACATCTTAGTACTTAACTTTGAAATATAGTGCTGGCGACAATCCACATTTGCGTAGCACAAGGAAGACCTAGGTTATGTCTAGTTCGAGATTGCGTGCACAAAAGTACTTAACTTGAAAGGGTGTGGTTAACATCCCACACGTGTGCGTAGAACACTTGAGAAAGTTCATTTCCAGTTGTGGTTTCTTTCACAAAAGTATTTGACGGAGCTGAAGCACTCGCAGAATAGTAAGGTAGACCTTAGCTATTAGAAAGATGAAGAGACAATATTCACTTAAGTCGGAATAGATTTCCTTAGTACACGAAGATGTATACTTGAATTCGTGTTGCAGGAACACGTAAAAGTTCAATCCAAGTTGGATTATTTTAAACATGTCTTTGACGACATGGCGAAGGTTAAGTTAACACTTCTTGATGCAGAATTACGATGCAAAGTTTTACAATCATGAAGTTTATCGTCCGGTGCTCAAGACGGGTGATTGGCGCAATACCAACTGAGAAATCACACCGAAAATGTGTCGGCCAGCAGCTTAAATAGCAGACAGCACAGGAGTCCAGAACAATCGATGTCCGGCCATTGGCATGTCCCAAACATGTGGCCAAGAAAAGCGTGCTGATTGGCAGAGAGCGGCCATGTCATGGAGACGGCCAATGAGCGTGTAGCAAACTGAGGTCAGCTGGACAGTTCATGATACCACGAGGTATGGAAAAGTGACCTAATTAACACTTGGAAAAATGTCTTAAAGGCGAGATATAAATTGTAACACAACAGGTGAGTATGAAAATAATGTTAAATATAATTGAATTAAACAAGAAAGTGAAATAAAGGATATTTGTCACTAACACGCGGTGACGAAAAATGAGGTTATGAAATCAAATACTAGTCTGACTTTTGCCATAACAAAAATCTACAAAAATTAACCAGTTAATCATTCGCAAATGCGAACAACATCGAATGGTAGAATTCAAGCCAGAGAAATGAGATTTATTAGGACTTTGAACCAAAGTACCAGGAGAGACAAGATCAGAAATGAGGTACACAGAGCAACAGCTGGCATCAGAGTCTCTGTTATCAACTTTCTGGGGAAACGCAGACTTCAGTGGTATGGCCATGTAATGAGGAAGGATAGCTCCAGAACAGCTAAGAAGTACTTCAACCTGGATGTCAGAGGGAAGAGACCAAGAGGAAGACCAAGGAGACGATGAATAGAGACAGTTCGATCAGAGGTGGAGAAGAATGGTTTTAACTGGGACGATGTCCAAGAACAAATGATGTACCAAGATCGGGCAAGATGGAGAGCACTTGTTTGCCACACCCGGGAAACTGGAGATGGAAAATGATGATGATTGTAAATATGAGTGTAAAGTTTGTATAAAGTCGATGAAGGGAGAAGTGAACAACCATTTCCGAGTTTAAAAATTTAGATAGAAGGAGTTAATCAAGGTCGTGTTCAGGATTGCTTCTTGTGGGAGGGGTTTGTTGCCGGGCTGCACGTCGGTGACGCTGGATTGGAGATTGGACGTCATATAAGCCCGCCATTGGCTATATGGTCAACTAATTAACAAATCTGCCCTATCTGATAGCCAATCTAATTTTATAGTCCTTGATTCCTTTGTTGTATATTGTTCAGTGTGCTATGTCTTTGTCGTGCTGGCTTTTGGTCAAATTAGTATAATAAACATTATTACAACTCTGTGCATTCGTGATATGATTCAGTCCAAAGTAATATCTACAGTCCATTCCATTTGCTTTATCGTCATTCAACATTTTGGTCCTACCGGCCCAGATGCACAGGGTATTTTAATGAAGTATTTCAAACTGATGCGCGAATCGACCAAGAGTGATATCGTGCGTACCGTTCTCTTGCAATCTGTGTGATGTGTTACGCTGTATTTTTATCATCTTCCACAATATCGTGAACCGGTAACAGCCTGCTACACCAACCAGATCATCTCTCCACCACGGAACGAGTAGCATCTCAATTACAGCTGTAAGCTCAGGTGTTAATTTATATTTATTAGCAATCAATATTGTTTACCTGTGTGTAGTATGGATCCTAGTGTACAGAAAACACAGACAAGAAAACGAGCTATAGCTAAGTCCAAAGTCACCAACATCCAAAAATATATTGATTCTATAACAGATGACATTGATATATTTAATATTAAAATCAGACGCGAGGCTCTGCTGCAGGCCTCGGACAGTTACAGCACTATTTAGGATGAGCTTGAAGTGGAAGACGATACCCAAAATCACACAGCTGATAGGGAACTATTTTTAAATATCTTTAAGAGCTATATGCTAAACTGACGAAAATAATTGAAACTAGTGACAAAGTTGAAAATGAATCACATTTAAGCCTAAATTCTAACACTCCAACGTCTACCTGCAAATTAAAATTGCCTACGATAATGCTACCTACATTTAGCAATGATGTGGTAGATTTCCGGCATTTCCATGACACATTTCAGTCTTTAATTGTTCGCAATGAATCGTTAGATGACATTCAGAGATATTATTACCTTCTAGCTTCAGTATCAGGTGAGGCACACACATTAATTGCCAATTTCCCACTTACATCTGACAATTTCAAAATTGCATGGGCTTTAATTTGTGAAAGGTACAATAACCCTCAACTTGTTGCAACGACACATATCAAAGTTCTGTTAGCCCCTCCTGTCGTAGCTAGTGAATGCCCGAAACTACTTCGAGAGTTACTCAGCCATTGCAAAAGCGATCTTAACGCCACTGAGGCATTAGATTTAAAAATACCATTGCATGAATTAATTATTTTCCAGTTATACTTGGAAAAAGTTGATTGCAATACTAGAAAGGACTGGGAACTGAGGCCTCGTTCTCAACCCACATTCTTGAATGATTTTCTGCAATTTCTAGAACAAGGGTGTCAGGCTCTAGAACTTCTGGGTTCCAGGTTCCCTCTAAAGGCTCAGAATTGGACACGACGAAGACTAGAATTACCAAGGATACAAGACATACTTATGTAGCAACCAAAAATACATGCGTTCTATGTAATAATGCCCATGACTTGTATAAATGTTCTAAGTTTCGTGAATCTAAATTAGAACAAAGACTTAACATCGTGAAGCAAAATCATCTCACATTAATCCACATGCAAGAGTATCAAGCAAGCTCACAGCAGACAGTTTCAGCTTATTGTTCATTTAAGCAAAAACCAGTTACTCAAATTCTGCTAGCCACAGCACAAGTCATGGTGTATAACAATGCAGGATATCATCATAAATGTCGGGCACTCCTAGATTCTCGTTCACAGACGAATTTCATAACAGAAAATATAGTTCAACGCCTTCACTCGAAGAAAGTTCGTAATCAGATTCCGATTCAAGGGATTAGTGAAGTGACCTCCAAGATAAATCTGAAAACACTCTCACCTCCCCGCTGGAGTTGATTTAACTTTAACTACCCTCATTAACACAAACTTACAGAATTTACTGCCTTTAAATACAGGCCACAAGTGATTTTCATGTTTTCCCGACTTTGAATGGGCACCAAGGTTGACCATATGGGTCTTCGTGAATAAAATAGAATAAAATACATAACTGTTGCCCCGACTATTAAACACCTTATCCCAGGCGTAGGGCATTTGGCATGCGTTCGCTGATGTACCAGGTTCATGCAAGACAGGAATATAAACACACATGAATTTTAAAGAGATAATCTATTGGCTGTACTATACACATATATACATATTATACAACACAAAAGACCCGTCATACACTCCTGATTTATACAGTACCTTGCCACTGAATTTAGGCTCTGAGAGCAACAAACACTTACGGCCATATCAGACCCAGGCATAACAGCCACCTACGTATATACACACTGTACCGTCCGTACACAAAATATCTACACACGTTAGACTGGTTCACTCCACTTTCTTTCTTCTCGAACTGCTCGTTCACGTCTCCATTCTCGCATGACTTTTCGATGAAATGTTTACGACTGATTATCCTTTTAGGCGTGGTAAGTTATTACCGACAGCCCATGGTATGGATGGACCCATGAAATGCACGTAGCCTCCAATAGCCCGTAAGAGCTCAGTGGATTGCTAAAGATTAGTCACTGCTCGTTCGTATTACGATACCATGATCAAGTAATAACGACACTAATTTGCAAGTAGACAACGGACTTTCGCTGTAAAAGCAAGAAGACGATCTCTAACTGTTCGTTACGGAAACCATGTCACGTAAAACGACCCTGGGCGCTAGTAGATCAGTGTTCTGCCAATAAAGCAATAAGACGTCCTCGGAACACCAGACACGCCATTATATGCACTGGCGTAGGGCTACATAACCCCAAAGTTTCTCCCGGAACTAAATCGGGCTTGGCCCGCTCCTAGCGGAACATCCGTGTCAACACATGGAACATCAGACAGTCGAAATTCACACTGACGTCACACAGTAGTTTTCCACTTGAAGTTCATGGGAGTTCATGCTATAAATAGCCTAGGTATTCCCACACAAGCCGAATTACTGCCTGTCTTTTCCGGGTATGTAACATATCCAGCACTCGAAAATACCAATTCATTGTACCTTTATAGTACAGCCACGAATCTAACATTTAACATTACTAGGTCAAAATAAAGCCATTAACCCCAAACCAAAATGAAATAATGCTTCTACTTAATACAGTCTTATATATCCTTGTTTCCCAAAACGTAATAAATCGCAAAACCCCATATTTTATAATATCAAATATCCAAAAACCGATAATTAATAAACAATGATCCTAGTTGGTCCGGACCATCCAAAGATGAATCCGTCCACAAAAACACACACAGGCACAATAAAAATCACCTCTGCAACCCCACGTTAACCCAATATAATAAGATAAGAATAAAATACCCCAAACTAACCGCACAAGGCAGAAAACCCGAGGGTGAGCTACTGTAACTGAATAAATCGCCTTGCGAAGTCTTTACAGCTGAGTGTTAGTGACGTGCTTGGGAGAAGGAAGGCTGAGGAAGGGGGAGTATTTACCCCCGAAACTAGTCCCTGTAAGTAATAGTATTAAACAGTATTGAAGGCGGAAAATCCATTATTCTTTCAAAGTTTTAAATGATCTGCCCGAGAAGGCTCACTGAGCACTAGCGGCTCTGAAATTAATAAATATTGCGGAGAGCGCAATATAATGAAAAGGCAGAAGGCCTGCGCCACGAGGCGCTTAGGAATAGCCGACCAGGTGACACCAATGGCAAGAGGAATGCCGCCGATAATTACAAAATAAATCCCAATCCAAAATGATACAGCATGAAATATATTCTCATAATAATAAATGTTGGTTTCTGTCCATTTAATTAACACTTTAAGCTTATTCCCAAAATTAGGTTGGCGTCTGGAATACGACCGTTATAAGGGCACGACAATACATGTTTGAAAGCAGCCTTTCACTAGGCTTAAAACATTGAATTTGAGTTCAGAACTGCGGAAGCAATATCTTCCAGAATAACGGTATGGTAGTTTAAATGCAATTAGTTCTTTCTACAAATGTGTGGCCCACACAAAGTTTATGTTCCAAAAGTTTTCCGGACATATGGCCTCTCACCCGCACTGAGGCAAAACATTAATAAAAGGAAACTCCATCGGGAGAACATAAATAATAATTCAAGTAAATTAGATAAATAAATAACAGTACCTTCTTACGGGCAGCTTATTATCCGCGATGAAAATGGGCTCGGGCTCCGAGACCCGGCCATGCTTTCAGAAAGCATTACATTGCCTGTCCTCAAATACAACTGTTCAGATCAAACGCCAGAGCAGAAGAGAGCTCATCTCCCTGACGCATACGCACATATTAGCTACCGCGCATGCGCGGTCACATCGGCCAATCATAGCGCGGCATTTGTCGCGCGGCAGTTTTACGAAATACCTTCTAGAGAGTTCTGGGAGCTTCCAGCACAGCCTCGCGGCTTCTCGTGACGTCACGTCGCTTCCCATGCCGGAAGTATACGTACCAAGGCAGAGAGGGTAACGGCGGGAGTTTAAAATAATATAGAAACACAGAGTTCAGATCCCAGCTCCCGGGACAAGCAGCCCAGAGAGAGGGGGAAGTGTGGGGACAAAATATTGTGGCAGTCATTCGACTGGCACGTCTACATTGTAGTTTTTATTTGTTTCACCACCAAAGCCGTGCATATGGAACTCGTGACCAACTTGACATCTCAAGCATTCATAGCTGCTCTTCGTAGATTCATTGCACGCCGTGGACACGTCAAAGACATATACAGCGACAATGGCACCTCATTCATAGGCGCAAATAAGGAACTAGGCGATCTCCAGAATCTCTTTAAGAATCAACTGTTCTTAAGAGAATTACATGACTATGGTACAGCCTCTAACCTGACATGGCATTTCATCCCACCACAATCTTCTCATTTTGGTGGCTTGTGGGAGTCAGCTGTTAAGGCCATGAAGCACCATTTGCGTCGAGTTATGGGAAATACTAAGCTTACGTATGAAGAGATGTCAACTCTGTTAAATCAAATTGAAGCATGTCTTAATTCAAGGCCATTGTGTGCACTCTCCGATGACCCTAACGATCCCTCAGTATTGACACCAGGCTATTTCCTTATTGGAGCTCCTCTCATGTCAATACCGGATCCTGATGTGACTGAGCTTAATGTGAATCGTTTAAGCAGATGGCAACATATTCAACAAATGCAACAGCATTGGTGGTCGCGATGGTCCAAGGACTACCTGCACACACTTCAGCAGCGGAGAAAGTGGACTTCCTCTTCCTCTAATTTACAGCCAGGCACTCTTGTGCTACTGAAGGACGATCACCTTCCACCTATGCATTGGAAGCTGGGTGTAATCAAACAAGTGTTTCCAGGAAGTGACAACATAGTTAGAGTTGCTGACGTGAGAGTCAGCTCTACAGTATTGAGAAGGTCAATCCACAAACTTGTTCCTTTACCTTCCCCGTAACTCAGCATGTAAAATGCATAACGGTCTTGAACTAGTTCAACGGGGGCAGAATGTTCAGGATTGCTTCTTGTGGGAGCGGTTTGTTGCCGGGCTGCACATCGGTGACGCTGGATTAGAGACTGGACGTCATCTAAGCCCGCCAGTGGCTATATGGTCAACTAATTAACAAATCTGCCCTATCTGATAGCCAATCTTATTTTATAGTCCTTGATTCCTTTGTTGTATATTGTTCTGTGTGCTATGTCGTCGTGGTGCTGGCTTTTGGTCAAATTAGTATAATAAACATTATTACAACTCTGTGCATTCGTGATATGATTCAGTCCAAAGTAAGATCTACAGTCCATTCCATTTGCTTTATCATCATTCAACAGGCCTCTATCAGTTTGTGTCGAAGGATAGGACGCAAGGAGATTTTTGTCCAAATTAGAATTTTTGAGTTGAATATTTCAAATAAGAATAATTTCTTTTCATTGCACCTCAAGTCGTAAATTCGAAGAATCTCCAAGTGCAGGTAGACAACACCATATTGATTTATTATTTGTATTTGTGTGATTTTAATAAACTAATGGATATGTTTTATCTTAGTCCAGCTGAGTTCTTTATTTTCTCATCGCTTAACTTGAATGATTATCGGGATAATTTCAAGGCATAACCAGTTGAACTAATGCCCTGGGTTTATTTGAATCTCGATCTCCCGGCCTTTTTCTTTTTCTCCGAAATTATTTTGAGCGTTCAAGTTTTTTATTTTAAATTTTGTGTTGTACCGATCTCTTGCTGAGGATTGCGGTGTTGAGCCGGGCCACCCAATCTAAGGTCGGAGTGTCGGACACAATATGTTGGCTGAAAGTTTTGCAGATTTCGTTTAAACCGAACATCCAGTACTCGACTGTCATCGTGACAGTTCAACACGCTGCGACAGGGTGCGGGAGGACTTGCAGTACACATGCTCGGCCCACCTACCGTATTTACTCGAATACGACCCGCCCCTGAATAAGACCCGCACCCTGATTTTGAAGAACAAAATAAAAAAAAACTCAAAACTATTTACAATCTTTACTAAATAAACAGAATAGCATTTCTACAAAATAGTTTCCAACAGTTCTGAAGTCGTCCTAAAATAACACACAGAAACAATTAAAAATACAAATAAAAGACACAAACACTTCATTCATCGTCATCAGAAGTACCAACTTCGGAACTTTTTCACCATCACTTTCCCACAAAATGTCGTCATCACTGCCATCCATAGCATTGGAAATACTACATTTCTTGAAGCTCTTCCGTATGAGATCTCCCGAGATACGATTCCATGCCGTCAAAATCCACGAACAGAGTAGCTGAACTTCCGGGCGCTGAATACGACCAGTTGGGGTCAGTGTGTGCTTATCGGCCGCCATCCACTCCGTATACAGCTGTTTCAAGGCTGCTTTGAACGGTCGGTTCACGCAGACATCCGGTGGCTGTAGCATAGACGTCATCCCACCCGGGATGATTGCTAGGTCGGTTTTCCCATCCTTAACGAATTTCTTCACAGCGTCTGTTGTATGGCCGCGGTAACTGTCCAGAACAAGCAAGCTCTTTCGTCGTAATAATGCACCAGGGCGACGTTGCCAGACACACTTTAACCAGTCTTCCTCCATCAAACTGTCCATTCAACCAGAGTCCTGAGTTCTGACGATAACACCAGCGGGTATATTTTTTGGAAGCATCTTTCGCTTGAGAACAACGTACGGCGGAAGTTTGGTTCCATCAGCGAGTATACACAACGACCGCAAACGCTTCGTAGAATTCATGTTTTCACTCGGAAAACGTGTGCGAGACTGTATGACGCCGCGTGCTTACGGTAAAACGTGATAGCCGGAAGAAGGCTAGCACCATCTAGCGGATATTCGCAACACCCGATATCGCGCGTGGCGGGCAATTTAAATCTTTAAAATCAGGATGACTCAAATAAGACCCGCACCCCAATTTTTCACGGCCGAATTTGTTTAAAAATGTGCGGGTGGTATTCGAGTATACAGTAGCCTCTCACAAATCCGGACCTCAAAAATCCGGACTCCGGCAAATCCGGACCGCTCAAAAAATATGTTTTGTAATACAAAATCAGTAAAATGTAGGTAACGTGATGCTTAAGCGCCTTCAATTTCTCCGCGACCATTCCGCATTACAAGAATGACGTCTTTTCTATTCTACTGGCTGTGCGGCACGGCGGGAGGTCATTGACTCGCCCCCTCCCCAACAGCTCTTTGTTTACTCATACAGTACTTAGTTGACCGCGCTCACTCTCTCTGTGCAGACGTTATTTTCGGTGGCTACCTCGTGTTGTGTCAGAATGGTGACAAATGAAGATTGTTTGGAAGAAGAGGAACTACCTGAGAGCAACATAAACCTGATTCCACATTCAGAAGGATTTAAAATGTTGGACCGAGCCCTAGAGTACATTACTCAGCAGGATGGAATATCTTCAGCTGACATCATTTGTTTAATGAAGTTAAGAGACATTGCGGCAAGAAAACGTGCTGAAACTGTGAAGCAGAAAAATATTCAAGACTTTTTCAAGCATGTGTAAGTTTGTTTTTACACACTGTTTCTGATGATTTATTTTCATTTATTTTGCATACTGTAGTACTGTAATGTAAATTCTTAAGTCTTATTAAAGTTGTTCAATACTATTAACCATCTATTTTTTCTACCCCTGTGTTCAGTTAATTGCAGTTCAGAACTGTTTTATGCGAGTAACAATAAAGTACACATATCGGCACGGAGTGGCGGCGATCGCGGCACGCAAACCACTGCCGCGACCGACGTCACTCTGTCTCCGGGAAATCCGGATTTTTCGGAATCCGGATCGGCCGTCCGCCACATTGGTCCGGATTTTCGAGAGTCTACTGTATATGGTATTCCAAACCTAAATATATCGTCTTCCCGCATGCCAGTGGTTGTTATCGCAGCAGACGACACACAGCAGTGAAAGAAGGAATGTGCTGAGTGAGTGAAGCAAGTAGTTACCAACGTAATGTTTTTGGAATGCGTGACACGCAGTGAGCGTGAAGTCATCCGTAGTTCTAACCCAACTGCCATCTCCTGGTGCGAAATCAATACTTATGATTGGATTGATGGCGTGAATGCCTGCCAGCTGTGTACTTTTTTAGACTTGGCGCTTTTATCTCTCCCTATGTTTGCCTGTCTGTCTTTGTGTTTCCATTCTCCATTGATTGTATGTCCACCTTATTGATTTTGAATTTTTCCATAGAGATTTATGGTCATTAGAAAGATAGTTGGGGACTTGATTCACAATTTCTGTATTTGATAATACAGAAGGGAGGACAATTGCAATCTGAGATTGAACAATTGCCCCTTGTGATTCTTCCCAGCTTAAGTAGATGAATATTCCTTGGTTGATACCAACTTTCTAAAAGTCATATTTCCTTTGCTTTATCTCTGTAGTTGATGCCTAACTCAAAATAATTCTTTGTGCCTTTTCTCACATGATTTAAGTATAATTTTGATGTTCTTGCTTGAACAGACTAAGAGAACGCATTTAAAAGATTGAGTAACATTGTGATCTCTATTACTAGCTCGTGAACAAGGTCAAACAGGAGAGTATTAGAAGTTCTCCTGTAGCTATCAAACCACCCAGCAACCCGGATCCAACCCCTGTGAAGGTTGAGGAAATACAGGAGCAGGATACAGAAGATCCATTACCCATCTTGATCAGTACTACCCGGCAGCCAAGAGTTCTATGGAGTGAGGATAATATATTCGTCACCATTAAACTGATGCTTGTAGGAGTGGAGCAGTATTATCTTCACTGTGATATGGAGTCCATCTTCTTCAGGTACGTTACTCCTTTGTTCATAATATATCTGTTAGTTAAGCCAAATACCATTTAATGTACACATTTAACATGGGGGTGACTGACTGGTTGCAGATAAAATGTGGTGCCACCTAGTGGACAGTAACTAGTTTATGACCACTCAGTATGTTACATTGTTCTTTTCTCCCAATCCAAGTGGTTGACTATAGCAAACCCAGAACAACAACGAACTTAAAGGAAGAGCCCAATTCACTCGCCCTCCTGTACTGGCAGTACAGCATTGCCAGGATAATTGTTTTGCAGTTAACCCCACCCCCATAACCCCCGGCACTCAACCGCTGCCCAGCCATTTAGCCTGCAGATATTGGAGTGACACGTGGTCACCGCATTGGGTCCCCTCGACCGTTAATCTTGGTTTTCGTGACCAGGGTGCTGTCTCATTGTCATACAGCTACTCAATTGTCCTCACGAGGCTGAGTGCACCCCGTTCCAGCCCTCGCGTCTGTTTCTAAAATCCCCGACAGAGCCGGGAATCGAACCGGGGGCCTCCGGGTGAGAGGCAGGCCCGCTACCCCCAACACCACGGGACCGACTAGTAAATCCCACACCATACCTAATTATTAGAGACACGGTGTAACCTAATTTATTCAGTTACACAGCCCCTCGGGTTTTCGCCTTGTGCAGTCAGTTTGGGGTATTTTATTTCATATCCTATTATATTGGGTTAATAGGTACGGTGATATTTATTGTGCCCGGGTGTATTTTTGTGGACGGATTCATTTTCGGATGTTCCGGACCGACTCAACTCTCTGTTTATTAATTATCGTTTTTTGTATGTTTGATATTATAGAAAACAGGGTTTATTGCGATTTATTACGTATTGGGAACAGGGATAAAAAATACTGTATTATTGCCTGATGTAGAGTCATTATTTCATTTTGGTTTGGGGTTAATTTGACTATTAATAATAATTTAATAACTACAGCTATCTGCCAAAAGAAATATATACACGGCCGTGCATACAATAACCATATTAAGTCCACACATTCAGTCATTGCAGGAATCTGTCAACGAGACTTTCCTTTTGGAGCACAAAAGCAGGTGATAATGGTCACAGGTTGTCCCACACAGTTTACACCTGCAGTTATCGTCCGGGTCGTGGAATTTATCAGTCTGGCATATCCGGTGGTGGAAACCATGCACGGCGTATTGCATCACTACATGCCGTAGTTCATATCCAACTTGAGTCCATTCTCTGTAAATCATGGCATCTGTTGAAAAGAACGTTGGCCATATGTCTTGCCGTTTTGCATTGAGTTCTTGCATAAGTTCTATGTTGGCGGCGGTTGATGGTAGCAATTGGTTAAGGAGAAGATCTTCGATGAAATATTGCTCTCTTGCTAGCACATAGGTGAGGCGAGACCATGTGAATTTCGACAGGCACCATGTTCTTTTCAGGAATGTGGCTTTGACTCTTTCTATTTCTTCCAAATTTCTCTTCGTCAGATGTAGCCAAATTGTCTCTAGTCCATAAGTTATGATTGGGGTAATTTTAAGGCGAAACAGGGTGATAGCTGTCTCAGATTCCTTATAGTGTGAATTGCAATCTTTGCCGCGGTGACTCTTTCCTTGATGTGTAGGCTATAGACATCTCCTCTTGTCTGAAAAGTGATTCCCAAGTACTTGAAGTGTGATACATTCTGTAGTCTGCCTCCTTTTCTGAATGTCATTTTCACGTTTTAGTATCGTTGAGTGTTAATTCATTGTTTTCGGCCCATGTTGAGAGTTTGTCAAAAGCTGTTTGAATGCAATCTAAGTTTCGGGAAGTGAGGACCATGTCATCTGCGTAAGCGTATAATTTAACTTTATCAACTGCAATTTCTCCAGGTATTTTCGCAGTGGCTATGATGAAAAGCAGTGGACTCAGGGTCTCCCTGCAGTACTCCGTTGGTTTGGGTCATCGGGTTTGATTTAGACACACTGCTGTCTATTTCTATTTGATTGTTCGACAAGATATTTTTATTAGACGTGTCACATGATTTCTTCCGGCGATGTTGAAACACTCTCCACTCCTCGCTGGAGTTGATTTACCATTAACTACCCTCATTACCACAAACCTACAGAATTTACTGCCTTTAAATACAGGCCACAAGTGATTTTAACATTACTTCCCGACTTTGAATGGGCGCCAAGGTTGACCATATGGGTCTTCCTGAATAAAATAGGATAAAATACGGTACATAACTGTTGCCCCGACTATGAAAACTCTTTCTCCCAGGCGTAGGGCATTTGGCATGCATTTGCTGATGTACCAGGTTCATGCAAGACAGGAATATAAACACACATGGATTTTAAAAAGATAATCTATTGGCTGTACTAAACACATATATATAAAATATACAACCCAAAATACCCTTCAATACACTTGTAATAATTTCTGTACAGTACCTTTTGTTCACTGAATTTAGGCTCTGAGAGCAAGAAAAACACTACGGTCATATCAGACCCAGGCATAACAGCCACCTATGTATATACACTGTACCGTCCGTACACAAAATATCTACACACGTTACGACTGGTTCATTCTACTTTCTTCTGTTACGGCACGTTCACCTCTCCATTCTCGCATGACTTCGATGAAATGTTTACGACTGGATTATCCTTTAGGCGTGGTAAGTTATTACCGACAGCCCATGGTATGGATGGACCCATGAAAAATCGTAGCCTCCAATAGCCCGTAAGAGCTCAGTGGATAGCTAAACATTAGTCACCGCTCGTTCGTATTACGATACCATGATCGAGTAATAACGACACTAATTGCAAGTTGACAAACGGACCTACGTAGTACAAGCAAGAAGACGATCTCTAACTGTTCGTTACGGAAACCATGTCACGTAAAACGACCCTGGGCGTTAGTAGATCAGTGTTCTGCCGATAAAACAATAAGACAAGCTCTGAACGCCAGACACGTCATTATATGCACTCGCGTAAGGATCCAATAACCCCAAAGTTTCTGCCAGAACTAACTTGTGCGTAACCCGCTCCTAGCGGAACATCCGCGTCAACACATAAACATCAGACAGTCAAAATCCACACTGACGTCACACAGTTGTTTCTTCACGCGAAGTTCATGGGAGTTCATGCCATAAATAGCCTAGGTAATCCCACACAAGCCGAATTACTGCCTGTCTTTTCCGGGTATGTCACAAATCCAGCACTCGAAAATATCAATTCTATGTACCTTTATAGTACAGCCACAAATCTAACCTTTAACATTACTAGGTCAAAATAAAGCAATTAACCCCAAACCAAAATGAAATAATGCTTATACTTAATACAGTCTTATATATCCTTATTCCCAAAACGTAATAAATCGCAAAACCCCGTATTTTATAATATCAAATATCCAAAAACCGATAATTAATAAACAGTGATCCTAGGTTGTCCGGACCATCCAAATATGAATCCGTCCACAAAAACACACAGGCACAATAAAAATCACCTCTGCAACCCCACGTTAACCCAATATAATAAGATACGAATAAAATACCCCAAACTAACTGCACAAGGCAGAAAACCCGAGGGTGAGCTACTGTGACTGAATAAATTCGGTTACAATGTCTTCTATTTTCCTGATTAATAGTTGCCTGTTCAACAAGTCGAAAGCTTTTGTATAATCTATAAAAACTGATTGGAGCATCCCTCCTGGGAGCCTGAGTGCCGTTTCAATATCCTCCTGAAGACATTTTACTGCCTGAATTGTGGATTTCCCTTTAATGAACCCAAATTGTTGCTCAGGGATTGCGTGAGATGTCAGTTTGCTAAGTCTTTTAGTCAATAGTCCTGTCAGAATTTTCAGTGGTGCACACTCCAAAGCTATCCCCCGGTATGAGTTTGGGTCCCTCGAGTCACCTTTCCCTTTATACAAAACCTTTAGTGTAGAAAGCCTCCATCTGTTTGGGATGTTTCCTTGTCTTAGACATGCATTAGAAAGCTCAATCCATATTGTTGCAAGAGCATGTGCAGTTTCCTTTAGGTGTTCGAAGGAGATACCATCTGGACCGCAAGCTTTATTATCTTTTTCTGCGATTTGTTTCCGAACTTCGTCCAGTGAGAATGGATTCGTTAACTCTATTTCTTCGTCCTGGTTTGTGTTAGATGGACGTGTGTCTCTGTCTTGTAAAACCGTCCTGAAGTGTTTTTCCCATGTGCTAAGTGGAATGTCTCTCGGGAAATAGGGTTGTTTTGGCGCTGAGGCTTTGAACCATTGCTGTTCAGATTCTTCAGTGAGTTTCTTCTCTTCTTTTACAAGATGGTTCTTTTTGCTTTGATCTATAGTTTGTTTGTAGAGTTTTCTGGCTGTGTTATATGAATCCGGGTCTCTCTGAGTTAGTTATTTTTGCTCACTGTAGTGCAATTAGCGTTGTTTTTCTTGCTTGATAGCACTCTCTGGTGAACCAAGGTTTTGCCCTCCGTTGCCTCCCATTTTTTGCATTACTATTGGTGTACCAGCTTTTCTTCAATTATACTCAAAGCTTCGTCTAAGTTGCCTCCTTTGATCACTCGTAGCGCTTTGGGTGTCGCATCCGAGTTTGCTTATATAGATTTCTCTGGTTATCCTTTTTGACCGTTTGGTTGGTGTCTCTTCTGCGAAAGATCCTTTCGTTTTAATGAGGGTGCTGATCGATAAGTGTTTTCGTAACGGCAGGTCTTGTCTGATCTCTTGATGGGTTTTGCCGCTGTTTGCGAACACAAAGCCAATAGTACTGGAACCATTATGTCCAAAGTAGGTTATTAACTTTTTATCGTTGATCAACGTTAGGCCCTAATAACTGATCACAGTATTCGTCTTCTGAGAGGGAGCATCAATCCTGCAGTTCATGTCTCCTAATAAGATTAGCTTGTCATTTCTGTTTCAGGCTGAGAGCATTTGCAACTTCTTCCATTATATCATCTGCTTTATAGTCTGGTTGAAAGTACATGCACATTATTATGCATAGTTTTGTTTTCACTAATAGAATATTTGGAGAGCTAAGCTGAATCTCGAAGGGGGCCAAGGTAGGTTTTATTAACATAGTTATGCCGCCTTTGGGTCTTCCCCTTTCTCTTTGTGTTGCATATGAATGAATTGAATAAAAATGTTCTGTGCTCCATTGTGTGGTCAAGAACGTTTCCATAACTGTAAAAAAGTCATAGGTGTTGAAAGTATTCTCTGGTATCATGTTGACAGAGTTTTCCAATCCTTCTATGTTCCATAACAATATCTTCACCAAATTATCTTTTCCTGAATTTTTATAAACTGATATTTGTTTTTTGTTGCGTGAAGTGGCCAATAAAGATCCTAAGTCCTTATTCCAGGGATCCTGCGGCCCGTCGTCGTGTGAAAGCTCGGGAGAGACGAAATCGTCTGACTAGTACATTATTTGGCCATAAGTCAGGATTTTCAGTCATTCCAAGGTATTGAAAGGTTATTCCAACTTTGAAGGCCTTGTTTGTGCTTATAGTTTTCAGGTCTTCACATGCTATATCCCCCTGAATTCCATTTTTGCATAGAAATGAGCTCTCTTTGCCACCTGTTGTGTTCTTTTCCAGCCTCCGTATGTAGAGCCAAACCGTTCTTTCTCCTGCTTGTAATCCCTTCATCCTCTTTTGTCCCGATAACCACAGTTGATCTGGGGGTGCGCTGAGAGTTTTCTGTCCTATGGGGTATTGTCCTATTGTCATCTAGTAATGTGTCTGGCTCAGTGGCTGAATGGTTAGTGCGCTAGGCTTTGGCCTGAAGTGCCCCGGGTTCGATTCCCGGCCGAGCCATTAGGGATTTTAATCTCCTGGGGTTAATTCCCTAGGCTCGGGGACTGACTGCGTATGACATCATCATCACTTCATCCTCATTACGACGCGCAGGTCGCCCACGGGTGTCGACAAGAAAGACCTGCACTTGGCCTCTCCGGTGGCCACACGGTCATCATCATCTAGTGGTGAAGTTTTGATGGCTAGCTGTACTATAAGGTACGGATGAATCATAATTCTGGGTGCTGAAAGTTGCACATGAGGAAAACTTCTGCGATAATTCTAGTTGTTTGTGTCGAGCCAGGAAATACCTGAGCTATTAATAGCATGAACTTTCCGTAGACAAAAGTACTGAATGACGTTCGGGGCCGTACGGGTCCGCTTGTGAACGATCGCAATTTTTTTTTTTTAATACCATTGGAATTTTAGTACTTCTAACTCTTCCTTAGTAAATATAAAGAAAATAAAAATGATAAAACATCCTGTGTAGTCTCAAGATTCAAATGATCCCACTTTACCAGTCTCAAAGGTTTTCTTAATTTAAGTTGAACAGAATATGCAAACATGCAAATACTGATTTACCTTGTTATAACTCTTGACTGACTCTGCTGACTGGGTAGACGCGTGGGTTCGAGCCACACCGTTGACCATCCTTGAAATGGTTTTTCATGGTTTCCCCATTTTCAACACCAGGAAAATGCTGGTATGGTACCTTCTGACAGGCCACGGCCGCTTCCTTCCACATCCTTGCCCAGTTTCATTCATCTCTCATCCGGACGCGCAGGTCGCCCACGGGCGTCAATTAGAAAGACCTGCACTCGGCCTCGCAGGAAGCCACACGACAATAAAAAGAAAGCTGTATTAGTAGTTTTGAAAATTGTTTCACTAGCATTAGTCACCTCTGGCTGTGTAACTGTGTAATTACTGGTATAATAATAATAATAATAATTAGGCCTAACACAATTTATAAAGAACACAAGGACCACTTCACAGTTGACCTTCACACCACAACAAATTTAATAACACTGAGCTCTGGGGAAGCACAGAATCTTTTCCTAACCTCCACCAAACGCAGTCGGGGCGATAAGGGCCACCTGAGGCAACAAACTTTCAGTTGCGTCAGGTAGCACTGGATGGGAGGAGTAAGCGAAGTGCAATAACTTCGCACCCCTGGTGGAAGATTGCCACAAGTCAAAAAGTACACTTTTTCAGGAGGAGCATTTAAAGATCTTGAGCTAATAGGAAAAGTATAAATATTTCCATAACTAAAGTGATAGTAACGTATTACTAACTTCTAACATTGTCTAGTACTATACAGAGTTATTTCATGGATTATAATTATGTGTTATAATAAAAAATATTAACAATTTTGAGTTATGGCATTTTTATATTCAGTGCCGTAGAATTGCTATTTATAGGATCTGAGTTGTGGCAGTTTTACAGGACACTGATTTGATCATAGGCATTTATAAGTACCACATAATTCAAAATTCATGTCTTTTGACTTGTGGCAGTCTTCCACCGGGGGTGCGACTTATGAATGCTATCTGTTACCGAGCTCTGGTTTGTTTTAAGAACTATTTCAGATATTTATGAACATTTCTTCTCACTTAGTCACCAACATAAAGAAAACGGCAAAAACGTTTCTCGCTACCTAACTTTTCTGTGTTACTATCCTAGAATTTTCAAGGAACATTTAAGAAAAGAATTCATAACTTTCTTATTATGAAAAAAAGTTATTGCCCTGAGAAATAGGGTTTCTTCTACTAACATCAGGCAATCTAAAAATAAATTCTTAATCTGTTGTTATCATTAGTTCATTATCTATGGTGGTTTATATCTACAAAAATATAGATTCACACTAAGATATCGTAATTGTGAAAATTGGGCATGGTATTAATAATTAATTGTGTGTATGTCTACCCCTTATTATTCCCGTTTTTCCAACGGGGTCGGGGATGAGATGCGATGGAAGTCTTAGTGGCGATGGTTTTACGGCCGGATGCCCTTCCTGACGCCAACCTCATGAGAGGAGTTAATGAGAGATGAAATGATTGATGGTGAATGAAACTGGGCAAGGATGTGGAAGGAAGCGGCCGTGGCCTGTCAGAAGGTACCGTCCCAGCATTTGCCTGGTGTTGAAAATGGGGAAACCACGGAAAACCATTTCAAGGACAGCCGACGGTGGGGCTCGAACCCACGCGTCTACCGAGTCAGCAGAGAGCTTGGCCCCTTGACCTAACGCAGCTCTTTAGCCCGCGTAGCCACTACTAATAATTAATTAATTAATTTAATTTTACATAATGAGAAAGAGCGGAAAATTCTCTATAAATTTGAATGACAATTCCAATCATCTTTATGACCACGCAAACATTTTCTTAGATTAATCCCTTTGCATTATTGGGAAATGGCAACATTGCTGGGGTAGAAGATGACGATTCTAATTGCAGGATGATAGTGTTGAAAACCATTGTTCAGTATTGCCTTAATCAAAATCTGATTTTTTCAGTCGGGCAAAACGATTGTAAATCGACTAATTGCAGGATATCTGAGTGCGAGTGAGAGGCAAATACTTCATATAATTTCAATACTGTCTTTTAAGGTAGAGACACTCTATAGAGTTGTATTACAGTGACTGCCGATTTGCAGAGGCAACCACCAGGGACATTACTGTACGCCGATGATATCATGCATGGTCAACCTCTGGAATGCGAGGCTCTGTGGATTTGGACTACGGCTCAACCTCACTAAGACTGAGTACCTTGAATGTGGTTCCCAGACAGATGGGACCATCATAGTAGATGGCACCCTACTACCAAAGGCTTCACATCTCCGATACCTTGGCTCCGTTGTGAGACCTGATGGTGACACAGTCTCGGACGCCCGTGCAAGAGTGAATGCTGCATGGATGAAGTGGCGCCAGGTCACAGGTGTTGTCTGTGACCGCAAGATCCCTTTGTGCCTCAAAACTAAGATCTATCAATCAGTTGTCTGCCCTGTTGCTTTGTATGGAGCTGAATGCTGGCCTAATACAAAGAAACATGAACAAGCCTTGCACTCAATGGAGATGCGGATGCTATGATGGTCCTTGGGAATTACATGGCTGGATCATATTATGAACGAAGACGTCCTCAATACTCTTGGAATTGCCCCTATTCCAGCCAAAATGAGGGAGGCTCGGTTGTGTTGGTACGGGCATGTAGCCCGAGCAAATACTGAGTCCATTGTAAGCAAGTCACTTGCTCTCGAGCCTGATGGACAAAAAACTCCAGGGCGACCAAAAAGGCGTTGGATGGATACCCTACACGACGATATGTGCATCGTAGGTCTTCGTCCTTGGAGGCTGGATTTAGACAGCTCCTTAACCCGGTCCATGAGGCAATTATAATTGGCTACATGGATAATTCTTGCCAGGTGAGTCCACGACGCGGGGGTGGGCAATGGTACTGTAATATACCATGGAACTACAGTACGGGCTAAGTTCTGGTGAGGTCCCAGTCCTATGGGGTATAACATAGGCCCCGTGCACAGGGTTACGTGCGAAGACCTCAACGGAATCTGCAGCGGAGAAGATGGACTTCGGAACTGTGGAGATTGCGGAAGAGGCAACCCAGTACTCAGGGAATAGTATGAGTACAGCATCAATCGGCAGCGTCTGTTTCCCAGGTTAGGGGCGGCTGCAAGGGCGTCTGTTTCCCAAGTTAGGGGCGGCCTGTATAATAGCTGGCAGTAGCTTCATAAAATGCCTTTGGGAGTGGCGACCCCATCGTAATAATAGCCTAAAATGGATATGGCACTTCAAATGATTCGGAGAAGATTAGGGCGTACCCTGCATGCAACGCACAGTTCTTTTGGTACTGGGGGAACAGTGAGAAATGGGCGACCAGTAACCGAAATGAAAGTGGGAATCATGAATGTCATGACCCTGACAGACAAGGTGGAGGAGGTGGTAGACTTCATGGAGAGGGAGAATGTTGGATTGATGGGGCTGAGTGAAGTGAAATGGAATGGTAAAGGAAGGAAGAATTTGAGGAAAGGATATACATTATACTGGAGTGGTGGCCAAGAGGCAAAAAAATGGCATGGAACTGATAACCTCGAAACAGCTGGAGGAGTATGTTGAAGTGGTCGAGTGTGTGAGTGACAGAATAATGAAAATTAGAATGAAGGTGCAGAGAGTGCTTGTGGTAGGACGTCAACAAGAGTGAAAGAGAAGGAGACACCGTGGTGGAATGAGGAAGTGAGGAAAGCAGTGAAAGAAAAGAAGTCTGGATGGAAAGAATGGAACCGAGATCAAACAGAAGAAAGCAAAAGGAAGTATCACGACAGCAAACGGAGGTGTAAGAAAGTGGTAGGAGAAGAAAAGTTGGGAAGAATTTTCACGAAGAATGGAAACAGATGTAAGTGGCAGTAAAGGGATGCTGTATGGGCTTCTAAGAAGTAAGAGGAAAGAAAGAGTTACTACAAAGGTAGTGAAAAAGGAAGATGGAGAGTTGTTAACACACCCAGAAGAGATAAAGGGACGATGAAAGGAGTATTTCGATAAGCTATTGAATGTGAGCAATTGTACTGGTAAGATGGAAGTGACAACCTGACACTCTATAACAGAAGATGATATAACAATGCTGGAGGTGGAATTAGCAGTACAGAAAATGAAGATGGGAAAAGCAACAGGGGTGGATGAAATCAGTGTAGAAATGATAAAGGCTGCTGGACCTGTTGGTATGCAATGGTTGTATCGACTGCTAAAGTGTGTGTGGAAACGGAAATGTGTACCAGAAGACTGGGAGAAAGGGCTAATAATACCAGTGTTTAAGAAGGGGCACAAGAAGGTGTGTGATAACTATAGAGGGATCACCCTCATATGACAGATAGTAAAAATACTGGAAAGGATATTAGATAGAAGAATGAGAGGAAAGGTGGAAGGAGTGTTGCAAGAGGAACAGTATGGCTTCAGGAGTGGGAGATCCACAGTGGACCCAATCTTTAGCTTGAGGCAGGTGATGGAAAAGAACTGGGAATATGGAGAGGATTTGATCATGACTTTCATAGATCTAGAAAAGGCATATGATAGTGTCCCCAGAGAGAAGGTATGGGAAACCATGGTTAAGAAGAGACTGGGAAGTGAAATGTAAATGGTGCAAGCAATGTACAACAACTGTGTTAGCAGGGTACTGACCCCAGTTGGAAAGACAGATTGGTTTAGGAACAAGACTGGACTAAGGCAGGGGAGTGTGCTGTCACCTCTCTTGTTCATAATGGTGATGGAAGAAATTGTAAAGGAAACAAAGGAAGCATATGGACATAAAGAAATGAAGTTACTGTTATTTGCAGATGATATTGTGGTCTGGGGAAGGAACACCGAAGAAGTGCAAAAACAACTAGATGCACTGAACGAAAATATTCAGAATTACGGCCTGAAAATCAGTATAGAGAAAAGCAAGACCATGGTGATGACAAGAGGGGAAAGACAAGGAAAGGGCACTGTGAAAATTGGAAGTCAGCGTTTGGAAATTGTGGACACGTTCAAATGCCTAGGAAGTGAATTGATGCAAACTGGTAGGTTGGACATGGAAATTGGCAGGAGGGTACAGCAGAGCAATGCATTCTATCAAAGTGTAAGAAAACTTGTTTGGGATAAGGAAGTACCAAGGAAAAGCAAGGAGGTAATGTATAAAGTGTACTATGTTCCCATATTAACTTATGCAGCTGAGACTTGGACCCTGACGAGCAGGCAAGAGAGTAGAATCCAAGCCAGTGAAATGAAATTCCTAAGAAGTATGATAGGAAAGACAAGGAAAGACAGAGTGAGGAATGAAGATGTTAGGAAGGAAGTTGGGATGGGAAAACTAAATGGGAGAATTGAGAAGAATAAACTAAGGTGGTTTGGACATGTAAAGAGGATGGAGGAAAATAGAATACCAAGACAGATGCTGGAGGCGAAGTGCAAGGGTAAGAGAGCAAGAGGAAGACCTAGAACAAGGTGGATTGATTCAGTGAAGAACAGCGTAAGAAAAAGAAATCTGGACTGGGACAAGATCGTGGAAGAAGAATGGTGGAAGGAAAGAGGAAAGTGGAGAAGTGCCATAAATACCCCGACCCGGCAGGAGCTGGATAAGGGGAAATGATGATGATGATGATGATGATGATGATGATGATGATGATGATGATGATGAGGTCTTCGTCCTATAGATGCAGCAAACCGTAACAAATGGAGAGCGAGGTGCAGAGTGGCGGACTCCAAAAAATAATTGGGAACAACGCCATGAAGAAGAAGACTCGATAGAGTTGTATTTCTTCCCTTGCAACCATTGCCCATATTGTGACTAATTCACATTTTAAATTTTAGGATTTTCTCTTGCGTAATATTGACAGTAATGCTGCTTAACATTATCAATTGTAACTCTTCAGTCCGTCAACACAAATTTGCCCCATATGATTGGGAGTACAGAACGATGACCGCTTGTCGGTCGAAACACGTAATCCTATATTGTCGCTTATTTATCAGTGAATAATAACTAATACATGTAAACTTTTTTCAGGAGTGTTAATCAGGGTGTCTACTACTCTGGAAAACAGGGAATACTCGGGAAATTTTGAAATCCTGGAAAACTCAGGGAATTATCAGGGTATTTTAATGACACTCAGGGAATTTTAGTCTTACAAGGTTCAACCTTCAATAATTGGAGATAGAAAATGAAAATCCACAGCCTGCTTCCAGTCGATCGACCGGGTCAGGGAATGGAATGAATGAAGCCCCCATCTAGCGGCGAGGATATGAACTCTGCCGACTGCCGAAGCCTGTCGCACTCCCCTGGGGCAATGATTAAATGAATGACAAATGAAATGATAGTGGGGTGTGTTGCTGGAATGAAATTGTCGACAGGGAAAACCGAAGTACCCGGAGAAAAATCTGTCTGCCTCCGTTTTGTCCAGCCTGAATCTCACATGGAGTGACCGGGATTTGAACCACGGACCCAGCGGTGAGAGGCCTGCGTGCTGCCGCCTAAGCCACAGAGGCTTAATTGGATATTAAGCATTTAAATTTTTTTGATGGGGGAAAAGTATATTCTGGTGATGGTTGTTGTAGATGTATGTTCGTACTGACGTTAAATCAGTAAGCTCTCATTTCTTGCAAGATAGAGCACACAAATTACATGTGTATTTGGATATAAATGTGTAACTGTATGATTTTTGAGAGCATTACTATTGACGAGCTACTCTCAATACTCGGCTACAATAGTTTTTCTGGATGAAAAATTTAGAAATTGGCAAATTTAGAAAAATATTTTTTTTCTATTTTTGTCATGCTACCCTTTTTTTTCAGGCACTTTTTGAAATGCTCTTTAAGTACAAACTCGGTTTTATATATTTATGGCGCCTACTGTTCCCGGGGAATTTTCTGATTTATCCTGGAAATATCAGGGAATTGTCAGGGAAATCTGTTAGTTGGTTTTGGTAGACATCCTGGTTAATATACACCATCGTTTCCCAACCTGTGGTTGGTGAACCCCTAGGTGGTTCGCAAAATATTTCAAGGGGTTCGCCAAACACTTTTCTATATTGGCGGGTTTCGAGGTTAGACCTATTACTGTTTTCTTAATTTCTGTGGCATTGTCATATTATTATTATTTTAAAATTTAATAACCCTGTAATGCCCCTTGTTACATATGTGTAACATCGGGAATTTATCACATTATTTCCACAATCAATTAATATTCACCGTGAATGCCTGATTTACAGTAATGTAACAACTTAGGAATGCATTTGATTTCGCTACAATGGAAATTTAGTCTGCCAGCTGCTTTGTGTTCTAACTATACCAACAACAGTACCGCGACCCCACTAAGGAACAGTTATATGGCGGTCAGGCTTTTACTTCTTTCCTTGTGGCAAAGGCAGTAAGTTGTATGTTCTGTATCAGAATCGTTTCCGTTCACATTAAAATGGACAACTGGTTGAAAAGAGGGAGTTAGAAAGGGAAACAGGGTTTAACAAAATCACAAGTTAGTGTTGTCAGCAGGTCATTCAGCTTATAGTGATGTGTGTCAATCCAGAAATAGTGAACCGTGCATAAAGCAAAGGAAGTTCGATGATAATTACATTAGGTTTGAATTTTCATAATATAGGTGACAAGGACTGCCCAAAACCACAGTGTGTTGTTTGTGGTGACATTCTTGCTAACAGTAGTCTTGAACCGTTTCTACTTAAACGCCATTTAGAAACTAAACACCCCACCCTCATAAACAAATCGGCTGATTCCTTTTCACAAAAAGCTAATGAGTGGAAAAATTATTTAACTACTTTTGTATCCGCTGCAAACAATGACGATGAGAATGCTCTTGAAGTATCTTATCGCGTTAGCTACAGAATTGCCAAATCTGCAAACCCTCATTCAATAGCTGAAGATTCAGTGCGGCTATGTATAAATGATGTAGTACAGTGCATTCTTGGAGAAACGTTCACAAAAAAAGTCAATATGGTACCATTGTCCGTCAATACCATCAACCGCCGGATTAAAGACATGTCGAATTATGTCAAATGAAATTTTGGAAAGACTTCGTGCCAGTCCTTCTTTTGCAATTTAACTTGACAAATCGACTGATGTTGCTTAAAAGAGAGAACTACGGGAGGAGATATATTTCAGTTAACCGACGAATACTTTCGCGAAAATTCAATAGACTGGACTCACTTTGTAGGCGGAGTCTATGACGGGGTGTTGTGCTGGGTGTGTTGCCAAAGTGAAATTGGTAGCTTTTTGGGCACATTGTTACATTCATAGACAGGCTCTTGTTTTTAAACATATGCCCGATGGATTGAAATCTGTGCTGGACGATGCAGTAAAAATAATTAATTTTATTAAGGCTCGCCCTATAAATTCCTGCATCTTTGCAGTGCTTTGTGAGGAAATGGGAATCATTTCATCATCATCATCTTGTACAGTTTCCAGCCCCAGGCTGGGTCTGTTTGGAACATAAGCCTCGCCACTTAGATCTTTCTTCCCACCACCTCTCCGCTGTCACTCTGGTCCAGTCCTCGCCTCTCTTCTTGACACATTCCTCCACTCCTTTCAGCCATCTATCTCTTGGTCTTCCCCTTGGTCGTTTCTTCTGTATCTGCATCTCATGTATCCTCTTGGGAATCTTCTTCTCATCCATTCTCTTTAAGTGTCCATACCACCTCAGTCTTGATGTCTCAATCCTACCTTGCAAGGGCTCCTCTTTCACCATTTCCCTGACCTTTTCATTCCTCACCCTGTCTCTTCTTGTTACTCCGATCCTACTTCGCAGGAACTTCATTTCACCTGCCTGTATTCTGCTTATGTCTCTTTTCTTCATTGTCCACGTTTCTGAAGCATAGGTCAGTATCGGAATATAGTAGCTTCTGTATAACACTTCCTTGCTTTTTTGTGGGACATCTTTATTCCACACTAAGCTCCTAATGCTTCTCAGAAATGCTTCTGCCTGTCTGCCACGTTCCGTAATCTCTTTGTCATTTCTCCCATTTTCCTCCACTATACTTCCCAAGTACTTGAGGCTTTCCACCTTCTTCAGCTGTCCACCTCCAAGTGTTATCCCACTCATTGGTCTGTCCTTTTTCCTGGTCGTTAACAGGATCTCACATTTACTGATGTTGAACTTCCATCCGTACTCTCCCACTGTTTCTTCCCAAGCCTTCAGTTGCTCCTGAATTTCCTCCTCCTTGTTTCCCCAGACCATCAGATCATCTGCAAACACCATTGCTTTCATCTTATCTTCTCCTATCTTTCCTGCTATCCGTGACATTAACTCGTCCATAACCACAATAAAGAGAAGGGTTGACAGTGCACTACCCTGTTTCAGGCCACTCATTTGTCTGAACCAGTCTGTTCTTTCCCCTCCAACTTTCACACAACTCACACTTCCACAATACATCTCCTTCACTCTGGCTACAGTCTCTTTTTCCACTCCCATGTTTTCCATTGCTTTCCAAACCTTCTCCCTACACACACTATCATAGGCCTTTTCGATGTCCAGGAAGACCATCAGCAGATCCTCTCCAAATTCGTAGTGGTGTTCCTGGAGCTGTCTCACTGAAAATATGAGATCCACTGTTGATCTCCCAGGTCTGAATCCATACTGCTCCTCTCTCAATTTTCTCTCCACTTTGGCTCGTATTCTACTTTCTAATATCTTTTCATATATCTTGGCACAGTGAGGTATGAGTGTGACTCCCCTGTAATTTCTGCACTCCTTTCTGCTTCCTTTCTTAAATATTGGGACAATTAATCCTTTCTTCCAAACTTCTGGGGTCTTTTTCTCCTTCCATATCACCCTCATCACACGGTACAGCCACTGTTTCCCAACCTCCCCTCCTGCCTTCACCATTTCAACACTCACTTCATCCACACCTGGTGCCCTTCCTCCTTTCATCTTGTCTATAGCCATTTCCAGTTCTCTCCAAGTCAGGTCCTTTTCCATTCCTGTGTTGTCTTCTCCATCTTCCAATACATTGTCTTCCTCCCTATGACCATTTGGATTCAGCAAATCCTCAAAGTACTCTTTCCACACTGTCTTGAGTGCCTCTTTGTTGTGTACCTCAATTCCGCTTTTGTCCATCATTACCACATCCTCTCGCAGACCTCTTCTCTTACTTTTGACCATCCCATAAAGAACTTTCTTATTTCCTCTGCTGTCTTCCTCCATCATCTCTGTCCACTTTACCATCCACTTCTTCCTCTCCTCTGCGACAATCTTGTTTGCTTCTTTCTTCTTTATCTTATAATCTTCCCTTGTCAGATCAGTTCTTTCCTGGAACCACACTCTGAAAGCCTTGTTCTTCCTTCCCACAGCTTCGTTTACTCTCTCATTCCACCATGGTGTCTCTTTACACTGCTTTTTGTTTCTTGTTCTTCCACATACTGCCACTGCAGCTTCCACCATTGTGTTTTTGAATTGCTTCCATTCCTCTTCCCCTGTTTTAGGATTGTCTGTTGGCATCCTTTCCCTTATTATCTTCTGGAATTCTTCCTTGACTTCCTTTTCCTTCAGTTTCCATACTTTGATTCTCCTTTCCTGGTACTCTGTCCTCTTGCTATCCATATAAGTGGTTATTGTCTCCCACTGAAGTTAGGTGGCTATCTCGAGGTAGAACAATTTTCAGATAGTATGAGCAGCTTAAAGATGAAGTTTATGTTTTTCTCACCAGCCATGCCTTTCACAGAACAAAGTGCATGGAAGATGAAACCTGGCTTCAGAGTTTAGCATATTTGGCAGACGTTTTCTCAAAAATTAACAGATTAAACTTTTCTCTCCAGGGGTCAAATATAAAAGTTCATATTGTGCGAGACCGTATCGAATCATTCATTAAAAAACGTCATTTTTGGGAAACGTGCTTCAATAGGAATCATACCGAGTGCTTTGATACCCTTCACGACTTCTTGGTGAAAAATCATCTATCTTTGGACGAAAATGTCAAGAACATGGTTAAAGAGCATTTGAAGGGACTTGGAAAAACCTTCAGAGATTATTTCCCTCCTATGTCCAATAATAACAATAGCAATAATAACAATTGGATTCGCAATCCCTTGAAAGAGTTAACAATTTTAGAATCCACATTAAACGTAAGTGAAATAGAGCAGCTTCTTGAAATTTCCACTGATTTTCAGTTACAGAAAAGTTATAAATCCTAGTCATTAATTGGCTTTTGGTTAAGTTTAAAGGAGTTCCCAGTGTTTGTGCCAAATGTCGTTTTCTTCCATTGCTCTCGACAGCAGATAGTGACCAAGTTAACTGCTCTCACCAGGACCGTGTGATAAGTAGCCTGTACAATACAATCTCATTTAACTGCAAACACATAGTCACTTTAAACAAGCAAATTTTGGAAGTCAACCACCAATTCCATTATCTTAACAAACCAAAACATCCCATAGACTATAACTATTAACTAACAAATATTGACGAGTTGCTGTAACTAAATAACTGTGCATATTGTAAATACTTTCACCCATACTTTCAGACATAGATTTTCTAACCTAGGTGTAATGGATCTGATGATGATCACCTGACGATCGAAACAGGTCATTCAAGGGTATTTATTAATCTCGTGTAAATTATTTTCAGGATAACCCACAATTGGGTACTATCGTGTTGACTGACTGAAAAACATCAAACTACGATTAAGGGTTAAGTTAAATTAAGGTTATTAAACCTTTTTCTTGGAATTAAATTTTATGAACGTCTACTGTAAGTATGTATTTAAAAGCCAGTGGCTCACCCAACTCCGATTGCTGTAGAATGGGTTCGCGAGTCGAAAATGTTGGGAGCCGCTAATATACACAGTGTACAGTATATCATATTGGGCAAGTTTGTGTTGAGCAACTGAAGGGTTACAGGCAACACTGGGAAAATAGCTTCAAAACTTCACAATGCTTTACACTTTCATTCATTCAGAGCAATGTCGTAGTCTTTCTTACATTCTTTCAAAACACATGGCCGCAGTTCCCAAACACCTTCAAGAATACATATGGGCTTGAAGATTCGGTACTTCTCACACCTCAAAACATGAGACACTTTGGGCTGACTAAATTTCCCAGTGTACATTCACTCAAAGAACTTGGTTCTTCTTTGAAAATTGATATTTTGTTTTCCATATATTTTTGTTTATGATTATTGACACACGCGGGTAGGAAGGGGGAAACTGGGCCTACTTACCTTTTCTTCAGAGTCCGCTCACACTGCAAGTCACCTTCGGCTTCAGCAAACGCACCCTGACAGAAGAAAACCTAAAGATGAAGGAAGGTAAAGAGAAGGAATCCCACAGGCTTACCTACAGATGCCACCCCGTAACCTACAGAACTACCACCAGCGAAATAAAGTCACACTAGTTAGCTTAATAGAACAAAATGTTAATCATTAAAAACCTAGCTAACATTATTTAAACAACGGGTGCATCAGCAAGCACAAAGTAACTTAAACCCCTAAATAACCTACCTAAACTCACTGGGGATCTTTACTAGCTTAAGGCCGGAACAAAGTTAACAATTACCTTCGGGTAAAAGTTAGAAAAATATCAATTAAGAAACGAAAACAAAAATTTACAAGAAATTTACATGGGAAGCTTGATGAGCAAATTGTAACATAAAAATAGCATAAGGTATCATATATAGGAAGATAAGGCATGCTTAAAATAAGAAAAGAATAAATGAACTACAAAAACACTTAAAACAAACTAGCCACGAGGTCAAACGTAGATACAAAAATGAATTAAACAAGACAAAATTACAGTAAACAAAATAATATGACGGTCGGTACACACAGGAATACTTACAAACAGAAAAACACATAGGAAAAACAAGAATGATAAAATAACTAATTACCCCTCCACACGCCAAGACAATAGGCATCAGACCACAATGCAATATGCTAAAACAAACCTACAATGGCAACCCAAACAGTTGACTGTATGTCTCATCCAAAATAATCAAAAGGAAATGACAAAAATAAATCCTCCAGTGAGAAAAGGAAAAATAAAGGGAGAAAACAAATTACAGTACATATTAATATGAAAAGGTACAACGGTTTTTTAAAAGCTACGGATCGGAAAAGTAACTGAGAAGTGTCCATGAATTACAAATAAAACATTACATATCTGGAAACAAAATTAGGCCTACACGTAAGGAGAACTACCTAAAAGAAAAAACGAAGATAAAACCGACTGTGGAGCTCCAAAAATTTAAATTTATATAGGGTATATATATATATATATTACATTATAACATGCCTTGCGGAAATTCTTTTTTCCGGGAGACACTTAATTTAAAAACATCATAACAGAAAATAATAATTTAAACCACTATTCACCAACATGGCTTCCTATAGCGCACATGACAGTTGATCACAATTGCATCTTTTATTCGCTTTTAGGCCTCAGTAGATGAAACCAATTTTACATCCTCCTCGTTCAGGCAAGCGATCAGGAGTTCCTTTTTTTTTTTTTTTTTTTTTTTTTTTTTTTTTTTTTTTTTTTTCAAAGGTGGAGGTCAACAAGAGAAGGTCTTAAGCGCCCGGCACCATTTTTTTTTAAATTGACCAAGCCCCGAGTGCCACCCAATGTGACAATGTGCATATTAAATTAAGCTTCACACGACACCACAAATATTAATTGGTGGTTATGAGGGACATACTGTCTTTTGTCAATGACGTAGGTTTAATATCACATGGTAACACTTCCTTTTTCAAACAAGTTGAAAGGAGAGCAAAGAATGAAGAAGTCTAGGCTGCGCTCTGTTGGAGAAATCTTCAACCCATTATAGTAGTTGCAGTAAGCTGCTGCCATCTTAAGTCCAGAGGTTAACTAGAGTAACCTCAGCGCTATTTTAAACAGTAGATTCAGGGCTCATATCGAAATAGATATAGAATAGTGTATGAGACAGGCCATTGCATGTCTCAATTCTTCTTCTTCTGCTTCTGCTGCTGCTGCTGCTGCTGCTGCTGCTGCTGCTGCTTTTACGGCCTTAAAAAGAGTTTCACTTCCATATGTCACCTCTGGTTGAACCACCGTCTTGTAATGTATTAATTTTGTTGCGATTGATAGACATTTTCTTTTATCTGTAGACCATGTTAATTTTTGGGCTTTTATCATTTTATAGTTCTTTCTTGCCATGCTGGTTTCTCATCCAAGTTGTAAGTTATAATTTCTCCTAAGTATTTAAATTGCTTCACTATTTTAACTTTCTTGTTATTTACTGTTATGTGATTGATTACAAGTGGATTTGCTACCATTATCTCTGTCTTTTCAAATGATATCTGAAGTCCAATTATTTGTGCTATATTTTGTAGGCTTATTATTTGATTTCTGGCTTCTTGAATATTATTAGCCAGTAACGCTAAGTCATCTGCGAATCTCAAGCAATTTAAGTCTATTTGATCTTTCTTGGTTCCAATTATAATTACTAGTTTTAGTTTTGTTTTATTAATTTTCAATCTTTTCATATTTAAGTGTCCACCTGTAAATTCTTAATTTCGTTCTAAATTTGTATGCTTTAATCTGTGTTTTAAAGAGGGGCAGATGACCTTGTAGTTCCACCTCTCTCTCTCTCTCAAAAGTTAATTCCAAAGTCATTCCACAGTTTGGTAGAATTCTTCTGGCCAGTGGTTATGATACATTTTCATGCTTATTGTTTCTTTGGTTCTGTCTGCCTACGTGTGTTTCAAAAATCCTGTTCTTTTATTTCCAGTACAAATCACAACAGTGAAGTCTATGTTGTGGATTTGGATCTCTTTGGCATCATAGACATAACAACATTGCAGCACTCTGCCAAAGGCCAGTATGTCTTTATCAGAGTCCAGAAGTTGCTAAAAGGTATGAATTTGTTCCATGCTATTGTATTGTTACGAGTAGCTTATGATGTAATTGTTTGCTAATATCTTGGTTGTTGCATACTTTGATTTAAGGATTCAAGTGGGAATGTCTTGTGAAAGGCAGAGAAGCAAAGCCATTATGGTTAAACTATGACTTGGATGCCAAAGAAAACTCAGGTGAGTCAAAACTTAACTTTCTCCTCACACCTGCTCCTGCACTTTATCTTCATAACAATGTATAATAAAAATATTTTTGTGTTTACTGTATAAATATTTAGGGGCGGATTACCTCGCTGTTATGCCCCACTAACTTACTGTGTATAGGAAAATTCAACATGGTAAATATTTCCCTGTAGCATTTGCCTCTGTTTGTGTATGTAGTTCTTTCCTGTGTTTGTCGGATTTCTTCTCCTGCCTGCGTCATCCCATCCACTTCAGCACAGAACAAATACCCCTGCTATGCACCATTTTGATTGAGTGACGAACTACTATACAAAGTTTTGAAGCCATTCGTTTTCAGCGTTGCCTTATTAGCAATTAATAATGTAACTTTTCAGTTTGTCAACAAGATTACAATCCCAATTATTGGGAAGTTTGAAAAACATCCTCAAAAGAAATTACTTATGATTAAGGCCCGGTTAGTTATGTTTAAATATCTTTTATTAAATTATTCTTCTTCTTCTTTCTTCCTCCGTTAGGGTCTTCTGAGGACCGCGAACCAATTTCAATGTTTAGTCCTTTGTTGTTCTTTCTTCTTCCTCGAGTGCTCCTTCATCTTTTCGCTCTGTCTCTTCTTTCTCCCTTCCGACCATTTTGAGCCTGTTTTCTTATATTGCCTTCCTTGGAGTCCTTCCATTCCCAATACCTTTTTTTTTGAATTTTTTTCTCTCTAGTGTATCTTCTTCTTTAACATTGTTCCTCTCTAAATCTTTCTTTACTTCTTGAAACCACACTGTTGTTGATTTCCTTTTCCAAAGATATTTAAAAATCTGCTTGGTTAACCTGCTATCATTCATCGCTACCTAGTATAAAACAAAGTCCCCGATTCTTGGATGTCATGGGTAATCTCGAGAACCACTGAATGGATTTTGATACGGTTTTCACCATTCTGTAAAGGATATCTCGAGGAAGGTTTATGTAGAAAATAATTTGTTTAATGTACCGTTTCTATTTTCGATATTTTGACGCCGTTTCCATCTAGCGGTCATTTCTAAAAACATCTAAAAGATCGTAATTTCGGCTAGTCTTGAAATGGAAAACGCCCGCGATGAAGAATCCGTCTATAACGAAGGAACACGACTTCGGCGATTGTTATCAGACCTAAATTGATACGACGAGGAGATGAAAATCGAGAACCATGATGTCTAGTTAAAAATCTGTAAGACGCAAAATATTATGAAATGAATATATAAATACGTGTACAACGTCCTCGCTCTCAATTCTATTCGTCATGCTTATTCAAATGGAGACCTGGTTGTAGCGTGAAAATATATACAGATGTATTTTGAAGCTGTCGACGTGATCCTCGGACCGTCTCTGGAAAAGCTAAGTCCTTGGGCCTATGTATTTTGAGGTGTCAACATGCATGAATATGTGTAACGTGAAGTTAGGTTAATATAAATTGTCCACCTACCTTTCAAGTGATAACTTGTCCCCTTTCTAGATGGGAGGTCGTTTATATTATGTTTGGTTATTCTGTTGGTACTTGTTCCTCCCTCTTATATAGAAATGCGTGATGAGGAACCGTGCTGTTATTTTGGGTTTATGTTTTAAGGGTTTGTTGTTGTTTCTGTTCTTTTGGTTTTTTCTTATTCTGTGCGTGTCTTTTGCGTGTGTTTGTCACGAAACGTAATTCTAATCATGAGAAGTGTTTCTAACTAATTTCCAATTCCTTGGGAGTATATGGGTGCTCTGGAGTGCTATTGGGGATTAGTTATTTTAGTTTTAGTTTACGTGTCTTGACGGAGAAGGGTGTGTGTCCATCGCATTGGATGACCTTGTGTCTATATATCTGTATTGTTGGGACACACATCTATTTGGTTGCTTCTTTAAGGGTTGTTTTATTTAGATGCCAGTCATTTGTGCACCTCAAGAATGCCTATTTTGGTTTTTTCTTTCCTTGAGGACTGGGCTTGCATCGCCTATGTTTTGGTCCGAAACACTGTTCATTTTATAATTACGGTTCTAGACGTGATATTAAGGGTGGGTTAATGTTAATCGTTTAAGTGGGTCTCGACTGAAAGTCAAGGGTCATGTCATTCCTGTTCTTGTTTTGCGCGGCTTCAGTCGAGAAACAACACGTGAACTCATTACACTTATTAAATGAGATGTATGGGTTAGCCTTTCGAGACAGTGGAATGTGTGTTCATTGTATGTGTCCGGGACTGCAATCGACTCCCATTTTGTCTTCCGTAAGATAACCGAGTCTCGTGCTTTTTTCCGAAAAGGAGATTTATTCAGATAGCATGTGAAGTCATTTTGTAATTTATGTTTCTTTGGGTGTGTCTGTAGTAGCTTTCGTTTTAAGGGATTTGTATGTCATAGCCTATATGTAGTCTTGTGATTATTTATGCCTCTTTGGTTTGTTCGTCATTTGCGTGTGTTGGGTTCACGTATTGCTCTTTGGTTATGTTTGTGGAGTGACATACTTTGTTTTAAAGGGCGGGATTTTCCTATTCTTGGGTAACATGACTTCATAAGCTTCCTAGAAGATTTCTCCTGACTACGTTATGTAGTCAGCCTGTGGTGGGAAGAAAGTACTATTTGCATTATTGTTAACTTGTTTGGTATCTCCCCCGTTTATTAATTTGAGTTTATCTTTAAACGACCTCCAATCTACAACACGTTAGGCATCTCTCGGTTTTCTTATCTTTATTACCTGATTTATTTTTATACTTATATTTACTTGTTTTGATATGATGTGTACTTTTTTTTAATTACAGGCCCATCATCCCTCATCTTACCATTTCATGCACCCCTCACGTCCCCTTTTGCTATGTCTTGTTTTTTGATAATTAAATTTTATTTTATTCAACCTTTACTCGAAGAATGTGGTCATTCCTAATTGGTTCTCCATCTAGTTCTAAATGCGAATGGTACACAACATAGGTTTAAGATCCATGGCCGGTCCCCATTCCGCGCATGCGGGGAACCTTTTCGGTTCCTCAGTCTTGCCATCGACTGTGTGCGTTGAGCGGTGGTCACCGCGCGTGTCAGGGAGCCAAGCAGTAAAGATTTCAGTGAAAAAGTCGGGGGAAAAAAACTGGCGTCCGTGCGCTTTTTAAGCTTATGCTGGTCAAACCGTTAAAAATATCAACATACTATGAGTGTAAGAATTGTTCAGCATGAAATGTTCTACAAAAAAAGTGTGGGAGAGCATATCTCTTTCTTCAATACATCTCCCACTATAAGTGTTTTTACATTTTCATCCCGTCCAATAATCTGCATTCAATTACTGAGGCGACAGTTTACAAGCTAGCTAGGGGCGAGCCTATCACCCCAGATACAGCCAGCAGCAAACTGTCGAGTCGTGTTGAGTTAAGACTTCAGAGAAGAGTGGTTGTGTTTAGAGTTTCCCTGGAAATGCAACTCGGCTTTTCTTCATTTCGCCTGTGAACTTTTTGTTCCGCAAAATACACAGTCAAGTTAAGATTGGACGGATGGGGGATTTATGTTTCATGCATCTCGCCATCCTTAAATTACGTCTGACAAGAATTCGTAGTACATGCATCTTCATGATAATATAATTAATAGTCCAGTCAGTGATTTTAACCCATCACGCCTAGAGCGAAAACAGATATAGGTCATAGTTCATTGACATCCAAAAAAAAAAAAAGAGCACTTATCACGTAATGCATTCATAACTGTTCCCAGTTCTATTTAAATGTCCGAAAAATAACAATCGCCTCTTCTTTATTGTCTTCGTTATGTTTTCAATGTTCCGTTATATTTCTTCGTTACTTCTAGTTCTTAATGGACCAAGAATTATGCATATAATTTTTCTATATGATACTTCTAATTTGTCCAATTTATAATTTAGTATTAGATATTCACTGGCATATAAGCATTCTGGTTTAATTACTGTTCTGAAGTGCTGTATTTTCAATTTCTTAGATAATCATTTTTGTTATCGATATTCCTGGTTATACCATGTGCTCTTTGAATCTTGTGTACTCTTTTTTCTACAACATATTTTTCTAAGCCATTCTTCTGAATTATTTCCCCCAAATATTTGAACTTATCTACCCTCTTAATTTGACCAATTTTTGTTATTAGGGTTTCTGGAGCATTTTTAATATTTGTCATAAATGTTGTTTTTTCTGCAGAAATCTTTAAACCTGTTTTATTGGCTATCTCTTCTAATAGATTGATTTGTACTGTTGCATGAGCTACATTTTCAGAAAGTATGGCAAAATCATCAGCAAAAGCGGTGATATATTCTGCTCCTTCAATTTCTTATTCCAAATTCGTACTCTAGGTATTTTTTCCAGGATACAATTGAATAGGAGTGGAGATAAACCACTGCCTTGCCTTACACCTGTATTTTTTTTGAATGGTTTTGAAATTGTAACGTGTTTTTCGAGAGGTTTTTATGCCACTGGCATAAGTCAGTAGGAAGCCATTCTATATATATTTACGCGGAAAATTGTTCAGCCAAGAGAATTTTTCATGTTAATTTATTATTATTATTAACTTATTATTATTATTAAGGTATTTTTTGGAGCATTTTTATAAAATTATAAGCATACAGATAGGTTTTCTATGTCTTAGAAAACACTATCAAGCAAATTATTACGAACGACATTATCATAGAAAATTATATGATTACGGAATTTTACGGAGTTTTGTCAGTTAGGGTATTATGAGAGAGATGACTCACTGGGAATTCGGATACAGGCTTATTCTTGTCAAGAAGTATGTCGCAAGCCTGGGTTGCAGCGTCAAGAAAAGGCAAAATAGTCTGGAACGGCAAACGACATCATCCGCGCGCCGTGTGTATTGAGCCTAAGGAGGGGAGTAGCGGGGTGGCACAGCCAATCAGTGGAGACCACGTAAGGTGGAAGTCGGCACCGGAGTGGGGAGCCAACGAGGGCATATATCGTTGGCGCGCCGTGGAGGCGAGGACTTTCTGTGTAAGACTTGACAAGTATGGTTGCACGTGTGAGTGGCTCCGATGTTCCGTGGAGTGGAGGACTATCTTTGTAAAACTTAACCGGTGTGGTTGTACGAGTGTTTGGCTCCGATGTTTGGACCATAAAGTTATCAAATCTACCAGGATATCATCAACTAACGAAGAAGATGACGACGTCCAGGAAACAGTGGGAAGCTCTCTTCATCATCCAGTACGAGGGAAATGCTTCAGCAATTTCCAGTGGTAAGCGCGAATGACGCAGAACTACGCAATCTCTCGTTTCTCTTTGTTTTATATTCAGTATTCAGTAACTTCATAGCTTGGGAATAAGAGTAAAATCAGTAATTTATCAGACTCCGTCTTCACGTAATTTTCTAGCGGTAATATTCAAATCGCAACGCTCCAATATAAATTTTAAACTTATTATTAATTTTACAATACGTGTTATATATAATAAATTCATTTCTTTTAACCATGCAATCTTTGCTTTCAGTAGGTAGCATTAGATATAGACCAACTCCTTCTCCTGATACAATTGTTTGTTGGGTTAATGATCAAATCATACCACGATCTGAGTGAATAGATTCTTGAAGGTGTTTTACCAGAGCTAGGTGTTGTTAAATACAAATTTAGATTTCAACATTGCGTTGAGGTCTTGGCGCCCATTAAAACAACATATCTTAGGCAGAGTAAATATATCAAAGGGCAAGTAAGGACCAGTCAAAACGATTCATTTGTACGCTCAACGTGGAGCAAAGCAATACCGTTTCATTTGTCGCCGACAACTTGGGGCTGAAAACCTAATAACATTTGTGGAAGGAGAAGGGTATATATTTCTGTGCCTGTATTTTGGGGGTTTTTCATTTATCGGTGTATATCATTATGGGGGATGAGAAAGAAAGACAGATGAGGTTACGTAGTGGTCATCAACTGGAGAGTGATGATACGAGCAGTATGTCGAGTGATGTTAGTACCGGGGTAGCGGAGGTAAATCCCGATACTGAAACAGGGAGTGTAGGCGGCCAACCAGAATTAAAAACTTTACTTCTCGAGTTTATGTATCAGAACAAAGTTAGTAGTGATGCCTTAAATGCAAAATTAGAACAGAATAATGCAAGATTAGAACAAAACAGTAGGGAAAATAAAGAAAGTACAGATGCCTTAAACGCCAAATTAGAACAAAACAGCAGGGAAAATAAAGAAAATACAGATGCCTTAAACGCCAGATTAGAATAAAACAATAGGGAAAATAGAGAGAGTACTGAAACTTTAAATGCTAAATTAGACCAAAACAGTAAACAAATGAGCAATAAATTAAATGAGAAATTTGAAGAGAACAATCTGAAACTAGGTAAGAAATTAGAGCAGATTAGAGGAGAAATCAGAGGGGTGATGGAAGAGAAGGCTAAGGAGATTATTGCAGATGTAGACAGAAAATTAGTAAAAGTACAGGAGGAGTTAGAAATTAGAATCAGTACACAGGCTGAAAATTTAAAAGAACTAGTGCAACTGGAAACACAGAAGGTCAAAAAACAAAGAAATTGACAAAATTCAGGTAGCTACTAAAGGGGTTAAAGAACAGCTGTGGGGAAGAATTGAGAAAGTCCACTCGCAAATAGTTGCAGAAGTAAATGATTTAAGAGAGAGTAATAGAGAGAGCATTAGCAAGATTGAGGAGAAACAAGCAAAGCTATATGATAAAGTAGAAGAATCAGAAGGAAACATTAAATTAACAGTAAACAGTATTGAGAGGAAGGCTGAGGAGAAAATCGCAGAATTAGAATTAAAATTAAAAGCTAGGATCAGGCAAGAAAATAGTCAGAATAGGCCAGTTTTTGTGAATAGCACACACAGGGAGGTAGAACTGGGTAAGTTCAGCAATCGACAGGGGTGCCCAATGGAGTTCATGAATACTATAGAAAATAAATTCGGGGAGAGGTTGGAAAATGGTAGTATTGAGTGGTGCCAGGTAGTTGAAATTTTAGAACAAGTGTTTGTGGGGGAAACGAGGAATTTGTTTGCTGTCTACAGAGACAAGTTTACTGATATTAATGATTTTAAAATGAAATTCTGTGAAAAGTTCTGGAATGAGGTTATTCAGTCGCAGCATCTTGAGGGAGTAGTGTGTGGTAAATATAACCCTAAAGGAAGCTCCACCATGACCGAATACTTTTTAGGGCAGGTATTAGTGTGTAAATATCTGGATGGCTTGAAGGAGGAAAGTGATGTGGTGAAGTTGCTATTTAGGCACTTTCCCTATAGGATCAAGGAGGCTGCTTGTATCCAGAATGTAAAGACAATATCACAAGTAGAAAATTTGTTAAGCACATTTGATGCACTAGGGAGAGGGGGTTATAAGGACAATTTCAATAGTAACCAGGGTAATAATAATAATAGGCCTAAGGAAGTCAGGCAACAGGAAGTTCAAGGGAACGGTGGCGAAGGGGCCAACGCTCAAAATAGAAATAATAATAATCAGCTAAATCAGAACAGAGGAAATGGCTATGGTAATCAGTATCAAGGGAGGAATAATGATTTCAGGGGAAATCAAGGGAGAAATAATGATTTCAGGGGAAATCAAGGGAGAAATTATAATGACAATAATTACAACCAGAATAGGGGTCAAGGAAGAGGACAGCCTAGTGGTAGTAATATACAGCCAAACAATGACAACACAGCCCAGAACAACCAGACCAGTGCAGTAGTTAGTAGTACTACAGCCAGCTGTAGCGGTTCTTTAAACGCAAACCAGGCTGCAAAGTATGGTCAGAATCTCAGTCTGTGAAATGCCCTGTCCATACAATTATACAGGAACCCTATGACCTAAATGTAAGAAATGAATTATTACATGAACTAAATGATGAAGGTATTATTCAGGAAGTGGTTAGTAAGAGCCCCACAGTTAAATTTAACGTGTCCGAGGCGTACACAGATGTTTTAATTGATAGTGGTTGTATGAAGAGTTGCATAAGTAGTGCATTTTATGATAAAATGAAAGGAACTGGAGTAAATTTTGAGGAGATGCCGATTAAAAGCACTTTGTCATCACAGCTGTTGGGAAGAGGTCTAAAGTAATTTCTAAGCAAGTTTTAGTAGACATTAAAATTAATAATCATGTAGAGAAGCAGATTTGCCTTGTAATTCCAAATTTAGTATTCAGTGTTATCTTGGGTTCAGAGTGGCTAAGTAGAGTGTCTGGTAACTTATGTTATGATGTAGGGAGTTTGAAATTTAAATGGGGAGATTCTGAAGTAGAAGTATTGTTCAATGACCATATTCAGAGAAGTAGTATTGTAGGTGTGATTTGTACTTTAAATGAGATATCGCCAGCCGTAGAGCGGGGTTCTCCATGTTTTGTGGGCAGTGTGATTACGAACGGAAGTCTAGAGGACTCGTTACGTGATGCTGCATTTCAGGGAAATATAGAGGTGGAACAATGTGTTCGGCTCTATCATGTGTTATTGTGTAATAAGAGAGTTTTTGAGGATCGCATTGGTATGGCCAATTGCTATGCACATTCATTGAACGTTATTGATAGGTCAGTTTTCACAGGACATAGATATCCTGTACCTTTCGCTTATCAGAGTGCAGTTGAGGCACAAATTAACCAGATGCTTGAAGATGGGATTATTGAGCACTCTAACTGTCCATATGTTAATTCTTTGATCACGGTACCCAAGGCCGACGGCACAGTTCGTGTTTGTTTAGACGCTCGTTTGGTTAACAGTAGAATTAGTTCAGATCAGCTGAAATCTATGTCAATAGAGGAATTAATGCAAACATTTGAGGGGAAGAAGTATTTCACTTGTGTAGATTTGAGTTCCAGTTTTTGGCAAGTGCCACTTATGTACGAAGATAGACCATTTACAGCTTTTAGTCATAAATATAACCTTTATCAATTTTGTAGAACACCTTATGGGTTAAAGAGTAGTTCAGCAGCTTTAATTAGGGCTTTAAACATCGCATTAGGGGATGACACAGGAGAGTTTGTAACCATTTACATTGATGATATGGTAATTAGTTCACGCAGTTTTGAGGAGCATCTACGCCATTTAGATATAGTTTTTCAGAAGTTAGATCAGGCAGGGTTCACTTTGAAGCTGTCTAAGTCGTCATTCTGTCAGTCAGAAGTGACATTTTTAGGTCATAGAGTGTCGAGTAGTGGTGTGACACCAGAGGAAAGTAGGGTTAGCATGTGTGGACAGTAGCAACAGGGCATCGTTACAGACACTGAGAAATAGGTTAGGGGAGCAACGTGATGACATTAAGTATGTGTCATAAAGTAAGTGTGTTTAGCTGGTGAGCCAGCCTATCAAATAAGTAAGTGTGGTATTTGGTGCGTAGGAGATGGTCTTCCAGGCAGGCGTATCAGAAGTCACACAGGGCATGGAACAAGCGACCACACAAGTCGCATAGTATCCTCCTCCAGCAATACTATGCGACTTGTGTGGTCGCTTGTTCCATGCCAGGATTGGACTCTTTAGTCACCGTAAACACATCCACAAACTGGACTGAAGGAAGAAGATTTATACTCGGATTCGAGTTAAAGCCGATGATGATGATGATCAGAAGTCACACAGGGGGGTAGTATGTAAGTAATTGAGAGTTTTTAAGGTACAGGGAAATATGATGGGATTGTCGGATGCTCTTGAGCACTAAAATGTCTCGATACACCAATGCCAGAATTTGGTAGCGCTGGTGAATTCCCATTTGTCTCCTAGAGATGGGTGAGCGCTTGGACAGGGTATTTTTGCTTAAAGCGTCCACGAGACAAAAGATGGGCCATCAGAAGTCGAGACAGTCCTTCATGAAACTCATACATAACAGCACACGTGATTTCTGTTTACGGCCTCGCCATGTAAGATTTGTAAGTGTGTAATTTAAGGTAATTTGTACAATGGTATTATTTGTGTGAGGAGAACTGGTCTGTGTTGAGAACTAGTATTAAGTAGAATATGGTCTACGGGAAATTAAGAAGACAGGTCGATTACGGCACAGAAATATTTGGTGTTATATGTAGTGCGCATTTACTTTTTTTTTTTCAGAAGTCAATATTAATTTCGTCTGTTATAAAGAGAGATTAAGTATTATGGTCACGATGCGCTGCCACAATAGTGTGATCATGTGCTCAGTGATAAGTGAGATTAAATTTCACCATAAGGAAGGAACCTCCAGTGAAATTAGGAAGTTCTGTGGTGATAAACATATATCAGAACACCTTGATGCGTGTGATGTGACATCATAAATACACAGTGCTCACACATTATTTATGTCTATTTTCCCAACATAGAGAAATTTGAGAGGCGGAAATATCCGTGGAACATTATTCTATATGAAAAACGTTGGACTGGTTGCAAAGTGCAATCCGTAGTGACAACAAACTTTGGCGCAAAGTGCGTAAAGAAAAATTACGAGTGTATATATATGTAATTTAGGGTGATTTCATTTATGTAATATGTATTTTGGATGGGGATTTATTAACGTGTCTGGGATAATGGACCGTCGTCACGGTAAATCATCCGATGATCCGAGGCGAATATGTAACGTGTTTTTCGAGGGGTTTTTATGCCACTGGCATAAGTCAGTAGGAAGCCATTCTATATTTATTTATGCGGCAAATTGTTCAGCCAAGAGAATTTTTCATGTTAATTTATTATTATTATTAACTTATTATTATTATTAAGGTATTTTTTGGAGCATTTTTATAAAATTATAAGCATACAGATAGGTTTTCTATGTCTTAGAAAACACTATCAAGCAAATTATTACGAATGACATTATTATAGAAAATTATATGATTATGGAATTTTACGGAGTTTTGTCAGTTAGGGTATTATGAAAGAGATGACTCACTGGGAATTCGGATACAGGCTTATTCTTGTAAAGAAGTATGTCGCAAGCCTGGGTTGCAGCGTCAAGAAAAGGCGAAATAGTCTGGAACGGCAAACGACATCATCCGCGCGCCGTGTGTATTGAGCCTAAGGAGGGGAGTAGCGGGGTGGCACAGCCAATCAGTGGAGACCACGTAAGGTGGAAGTCGGCACCAGAGTGGGGAGCCGACTAGAGCATATATCGTTGGCGCGCCGTGGAGGCGAGAACTTTCTGTGTAAGACTTGACCAGTATGGTTGCACGTGTGAGTGGCTCCGATGTTCCGTGGAGTGGAGGACTATCTTTGTAAAACTTAACCGGTGCGGTTGTACGAGTGTTTGGCTCCGATGTTCGGACCATAAAGTTATCTAATCTACCAGGATATCATCAACTAACGAAGATGACGACGTCAAGGAAACAGTGGGAAGCTCTCTTCATCATCCAGTTCCAGGGAAATGCTTCGGCAATTTCCAGTGGTAAGCGCGAATGGCGCAGAACTACGCAATCTCTCGTTTCTGTTTGTTTTATATTCAGTAACTTCATAGCTTGGGAATAAGAGTAAAATCAGTAATTTATCAGACTCCGTCTTCACGTAATTTTCTAGGGGTAATATTCAAATCGCAACGCTCCAATATAAATTTTAAAATTATTATTATTAATTTTGCAATACGTGTTATATATAATAAATTCATTTCTTTTAACCATGCAATCTTTGCTTTCAGTAGGTAGCATTAGATATAGACCAACTCCTCCTCCTGATACAATTGTTTGTTGGGTTAATGATCAAATCATACCATGATCTGAGTGAATAGATTCTTGAAGGTGTTTTACCAGAGCTAGGTGTTGTTAAATACAAATTTAGATTTCAACATTGCGTTGAGGTCTTGGCGCCCATTAAAACAACATATCATAGGCAGAGTAAATATATCAAAGGGCAAGTAAGGACCAGTCAAAGGATTCATTTGTACGCTCAACGTGGAGCAAAGCAAAACCGTTTCAAAATTTCTCCCCGAAATTTTACCTTTGAAATAGTGTCTGTGAGGGTTTCACGGATTAGGTTTGCGAATTTAGATTTAACTCCATATTCTCTGATTACTTTATCTAGGGTTTCCCTGTCGACAGAATCAAAAGCCTTTTTAAAATCTATAAATGTCACTATTATGGTTTTAGAAGATAATTTTCTGTGTCGAATTATGGACCTTTGGTTGAATATCTGTTCTGAGCAAGATCTGCCTTTTCTAATTCCACATTGATATTCACCTACTAAATTCCCTTAGGGTTACACAATCTGCAGGGATGCACAACCACAAGTCCAGGGTTTTGCAAGGTTCAGGTCCAAGGTTGGAAGAATAAATCCTCCCGGGTTCGAATGTCAATTTGTCCCTTATGACAATGCAATTGGCACATCCTCCGCCCCCGAAACTTCACCATGGGACAAGCGCTGAAGACATGGTGAACAGCTAGGCACCTTGGCAGTTGAAGGGTCCCTCCAAGAGCCGTCAGCAGATCCTGGAGTAGGACCCTGAGATAGAAAATGCCAACATTCCTGGTATGGTACCTCCAACCCTAGGCCTAGGTTGGGAGTACTCCAGCCAAATAAGAGGAAGCCCGGCTGAAACATACATGAGTACAGCAGCAAAAGTCCAGGTTGACATCCCGGGACAGGGACCAGCACGTTACCTCTTACCACACCACCTTAGTTCACATTAAGATTCCCTTATAGGGAACTGGTGCTCCGGGCTAGCAAGCTAGCATTGAGCGAGGTTACATCACCCTATTATTGGGCAAGAAAAAAATTCACACGAGGATTTGGTTCTGTAGTGCACGAAGCTCACTGAAGTGTATATGTCGAAATAGGGATACTTCACAAGAAGTCAGTTTAGTTCAGGACTTAATAAAAGGTCCACTGAAAGAATTCACTGGAAAGGGCAACCACTTTACCGAAGCACAGAAGTTAATTTAAAAAAACTTCCAAAAACAATGACAATTACATAATATTTAAGTTATTTTACAGAAATGATTTTACAATGCCATGGGAACCCAAGTTTACAGGGAACCTACCAAAAGGGAGTAGCTAGTTTCCCATCCAAAACAGTTAGACAATAGCAAGAAAAAAATATTAATTTACCTTAAGACAATCGAGGGACCCTTTTCACGACCAAACGAACCCAGAGCCCGCATGGATTTGTCAAAGAACACAAGGAATTTACAAATTACAGTTAACAGACCAAATCTCACCCAAGGCTCGTCCAGATATGCACAATACATACAAATTACAATTACACATTAACATGTCTTGCCCAATTTCACATGTTACTGCCCCACATTTCCTCCAGTGGCCACTAGAAGACAAAAGAAACAGCAACCACAATACACCAGGTCACAAGCACTCCAACAGCAAGACAAAACAATAAAGGGAAGCCACGACACCTCGCACACACACACTCCCGACCCCTGAGCTGAGAACTGAACCCAGGACTCGAAGAGAACATTCAAGGCAGAGTACAGGCTCCACAGATCAGTTCTCACAAAACCCTAGACAATCATCAGTCCATCACCCTAGAACACAGCTTCAATCCACAAAACAACACGGGCAATGATTCCGGCAAGAAGCAGCAACACCAACAACTCAACAATAAATACATTGACATAACCCACACTCCCGGTTCCTGAGCTGAGAACTGAACCTAGGAACCAAGGACTCATTCAAGGCGGAGGACAGACTCCACAGATCAGTTCACACACATAACACAAAATCAACACTCGCACCAACTCCAGTGTGAACACTTAAACGGTACAACGACCGCAGTTCACAACTCTTCAAAATACTGTTCTAACAAACAGCCCTTTGGGCCGATAACCTAGATGTTAGGCCCCTTAAAACAACAATTATCATCATCACAAACAGCCCTTCCTTGAACACTGACCAGGGAAAGCATGAAACCAAGTCCAGTGACAAGCAAATAAGATCACTCACAATAGAAAACCCCATCGTGCATATCACATGCCCCGCCAACAACAAAACTCGGTACCTGAGCCGATCCACTGGATCTCACAATAAAGACATTCATTTTCACCAAAAAGGCACGCAGCCCAGAAACATGAAGTGACCACTACGTTACAAGAAAAATATACACACAAAGTAGGGCACCCACTAAACGTCATCATCGTACAGCTACTAAGTGTCAAACACACTCAAGGATACGTGGCTAACCTTCCATGCACGCAGCACAAACAACCGACATACATGAACAGATGACACGTGGCATCACCAGAGAAACGACACCTTAATTTCCCAAAAATCACTACCATGTTAAAGATATTTCCACTAACATTCACCCAAGAACTTGAACAGAATTAGGGATCACCGTAGTGACAAATCGCTGGCTTAGGACCTAAATAGCGTATCTACGATGGTAATCGTATTAAGATATGCTATTCTGGTACTAAGCCAGCGAAATGCTACATTACAAAAGGGGTACGAAGCAATTAATGATCTTCAAAAATAAATCCTGCTCATACAAACATGTGTCCACCACTCACTAGAAATAACAACCTACCCCAAAAAAAAAAATTCCACCAAAGAAAATGACACGACACTAGCCCACAACCCAGCTGATCAGCACGACAGCTCAGCAACCAACCAAAACAGCTCATACCAACAAGCAACACACACCCAAAACGATGGGGCCTGCACGAAAATGAAATTTTTCACCAGTCAATCGTAACACTGCCATTTCTGACACGAACGACACAATTACATGAAGACAATTACGGGACTTTAACAACATCAGGACTACCGCACAGAGCACACCGCGGCACAAAACGGCAAAATTGAGCCGGACTATTACTTGCAAGAAAACATTTACGAATTACAACACACAAACAATTACATATCAGGACTCACCGAGGGCGAACATCAGAAGAACTCTGGCAACGCTGCACAAACATCAAAACATTCCATCGCTCTCCGCGGTTCGCCTGGCCCTGGCAGTGGCTTGGCCGAATACTGACTGCCACACTGCAGTACACAAGTAATTTCTCCGTCCACAATTTGACGAGGAGATTACAAGGTCCTCGTTACAGGATCATTTTACATGTAATAAAACAAACAGAACATATGTTATACAATGTTCAACAAAACCAGCCTACCTAAAGAAGAAGAAATGACGGGAGGGCACAGAATTTAATATTAAATATACATGACATGCAATCGAACAAGGCGACCGGCTATCTACTAAGTTTAGCGCGGTCGCAGGGTTTGAAAGAAAAGATCAAACCACTGCTCTGCTACCACTGTACTAACGCAACCCTACCCTGGGGCATTCGCCACGAGGCATAGGGCTGAGTAGTGCCCTTATTCCAGGATTTCAGACATTACAAGAGAACATCGAGGAATACAGCGGGTCTTCAGGTTCAACCTGTTCAGTGGACGGCTGGTGCGTACCCTAGAGGTCCACAATTACACTGACTGCTTGAAATGAAAGAACAAGGGGAAACTTGACAAAGTATAATTAAATACCAAAAAAAAAAAAAAAAACATTACATTCAAGTGCACAAGAACAGAAGGCATCTAAAATAAAATTGACAAGCAAGTACATAAATACACAAAGACAAACTGAACCAAAACTTATCACACGCAGTAAGTGAATGCAGTGTTCAATAATAAGTTAGTTTTTCTCGAAAGTTTTCTTGGAAAAAATGCGAGAATCGCACACGTTGTTCTTTCATGGTTTTGTGCCCTTTCCAAAATGTTATCTTCAAAGCTTTACCTTATTTTCTTGGGAATCCGGGAAGAACACGAGGCATCTCCCCGGAGCCCGACACAACATGACTTGACTGTGTACCAGTCCTTGCTATAATGACGCCGATCGAGCTCCTGTCTGCTTCAGTCCAGCACATAGGCGCCAAAAAAAGTCACACACACAGTTCAGCCAACCTAACAGGGGGATGAATCAACTCGTGCTTCCGAGCACACAATGGAGTGCAATTTGTTCCAAGTTGGCATCATTGGTTACTGACCAACTGAGCGTTGCCAAGCGTAGTGGTTTACTGTGCGTTGGCCCAATGCGATGTTGGCGGTTGGTTGACAACTCTGCAAAGTTTAGCATGAGAATTGAAGCTTTTCACATTTCCCACAGGTCTGTCCACTGTTAGTAGGGGTACACAAAGTTCAGTTGATGGTCCAATTCCAGATTTGGAAATAAATGTAAGGGGGAACAAGGGTTTTCTTAATTCCCTTAGGGTTACACAATCTGCAGAGATGCACAACCACAAGTCCAGGGTTTTGCAAGGTTCAGGTCCAAGGTTGGAAGAATAAATCCTCCTGGGTTCGAATGTCAATTTGTCCCTTGTGACAATGCAATTGGCACACCTGTTTAGTAGTTCTGTTGAGAATATCTTGTAGGCCACTGGCAAAAGGGATATATCTCTATAGTTGTTGACATCTTGCTTATTACCTTTCTTGTGCAAAATATGTATAAGGGCCACTTTCCATTTCTATTTTCTATTTCTTTACATATTTTTGCTGTTTTTATAAATGAATACATATTCTGGCGAATTTATTCATAAGTACATATCTCTACTTAGTATAAAACAAAGTCCCCGATTCTTGGATGTTCCGGGTAAACTGGAGAACCACTGGATGGATTTTGATTCGGTTTTCACCATTCTGTAAAGGATATCTCGAGGATGATTTCAGTAGAAAATAATTTATTTATGATCAAAGGAAGCCTAGCAGTAATGATTTCAGTGGAAAAGTCTGGGGAAAAAAACTGGCGTCCAAGCGCTTTGAAAGCTTACGCTGGACAAACCGTTAAAAATATCTAAATACTATGAGTTAAGAATTGTTCAGCATGAAAAGTTGTACCAAATAGTCCGCAAGAGCATATGTCTATCTTCAATACATCGCCCACTATAACTGTTTTTACGTTTTAATTTCTTCCAACCATGTCCATTCAACTACTGAGGCGACAGTTTACGAGCTAGCTAAGGGAGAGTCTATCATCCCTGTTACAGCCTAGCTATCAGTCGAGCCTATTGCCCCAGATACAGCCAGCAGCAAACTGTCGAGTCGTGTTGAGTTAAAAACTTTAGAGAAGAGTGGTTGTGTTTGGAGTTTCCCTGGAGGTGCAACTCGGCTTTTCTTCATGTCGCCTGTGAACTTTTCGTTCCGCAAAATTCACAGTCGAGTTAAGATTGGACGGAAGGGGGATTTGTGTTTCATGCACCTCGCATTCTTAAATTACGTCTGACAAGAATTTGCTGCACATGTATCTCCATGATAATATAGGCCTAATTAATAGTCCAGTCGGTGATTTTAACCCATCATGCCGAGACGTAAAACGGACATTGGTTGTTGTTCATTGACATTGGAAAAAAAAACCTCTTGTCACGTAATGCATTCATAACTGTTCCCGGGCGAAGCCGGGTCGGGTTGCTAGTATCCTATATTTGCAGGTATGTTGTACTCCGTAGATGACTGCTGCCCACATTTTCGACACTTGGCAATTCCAGTTGTTTCTCAATTTCGAGAATGCACCCTTGTCTCTTTATAATGTAGTAGTAGTAGTAGTATTTCAAGATAGGAATTCCCCGGTCATTAAGTACAGCAGGGGGTCTGGAGTCAACCGTCTCATTAAGCCGCCAATACTGTAGTCCTTACCTTGACAGGCAATTTTACTTGAAATTACAGTGGTCTGCGAAACTTGTGGGTATTGACAGAGTGCTATGAAAGTTTTTGAAGTGCCTTTTCTTCTGCTCTTTAGAACGAAATTTGAAAACAGCACATACATGATTTCGTATCGCGCATTTGCAGCATGCATCAATCGTCCAATGCTGCCAGTCGCATTGCAAACAGTGACATGGAGGCGTCAAACGAAGAGCAAAGAGGTGTTGTTCGGATTATGACTGTGAAAGGGGTATGGGGAACGGACATTCATCGCCGAATATCACAAGTGTACCAGGGTGTCTAGCGAGCGGGAAATTTACTGTGCAGGAAATGTACGGGATATTGCGGCGAGCGGCGGGAATTTTTTATTTTTGTCATATATTAAGGATTTAAAAATAAGAGTGGATATATTTGTTGGTACTGCGGAATTACCGGTTCGGTGGAAGTAGAATAATCGACAGAGTCCGTCAAATATGCGTTGACACCGTCAGATACGGTTTCTACTCTTTTAAATTCTCCCGCGCCGATGCAAGACAGAAGTCGGCCGGGCGATGAGCCTAGTGTCCCCAAGTGACCATGAGCGCAACGCGCATGCGCTGTCTTAAAGCCGGCGGCCCAGCAGGCAGGCCATGTTTCTGTACGCGTTATAGATAGAGGTGTTAGTTTTTGTTAATTCGCGATAAAACGAAAAGTTATATTTAGAGGTTAGGATGTTTTATTTTCACGTATTTACATGTTTCGTGCCGCCCAGGAGTGAAATTAAATCGCGAAATAACGCGAATTTTGTGAATAACACCACAAATACCGCAATCTGCGAAATAAAAACAAATTTTCATATTTTTTCCCCACACCAATCCGAACATTTTTGTCCACAAGCCGATAATGGAATTTGGTTGGAGTTCAATTCGAGTGAATGATCGATTGTATAGTTTCGCGAGGGGTAATACTACGATATACGTCATATTACGATATACTGTCGATATTCTCGTTACTCGTTGGATTTTAGCGCTGTGGTAAACAGCTGTTATATCGCGGCGTGAATAGTTTGGCCGACTACCTCCAAAAGGTTATGTGATAGTTGTTCATAATGTAAACTACGTTTGCCTCCTGTTACATCGGTAGCGAGTGTAAATTATAGTAGAGAATTCTATATAATTTAATAAAATGTGCGCAAATTGTGCGTTATCATCGAAGCTAGTGTGTTATTTGCGTGAATCAGTTGGCGACCACTTGTTCGTCGTATTAGTTCCGAACTTAGCAGTACAGGAAGATGAGACGCGACGTAATTTAAATATTATGACACGAATTCAGAAATAAATTTTGCGTGTGGTTACGAATTTATACTGGCGTGTGACTACAGTCAACTGTGTGATAACAGTGTTTGTTACTGGGCATCGCTCAGTTGAGTTTAAAAATGCCGAAGGTAGCTGTTTCTGCCACAGACAGACTTAAAGAATATAAGAATGAAGGATTTATAATTTCTTGTGGCATTCTTATGTGCAAATATTGTGATTGTCGGCTAGATTATCGCAGGAAAGATGCATTAGACAAACATTGCAAATCGGAGAAGCATTCAAAACGCCGAGAAAATTCGCGTCTTGAAGTTAGTGTTCCTAGAGTGGCCACCTTGAAAGAAACATTATCAAATGCTAGTCGTGTGAAGGATATGAAAGAAGAGTTTATTTTGGACACTACTACTGCGTTTGTGAAAGCTAATATACCAGTAGAGAAACTAGACAATCCTGCTATCCGTACTTGGTTTAATAAGTACGTTCGCGGAAGTGGAGATTTACCATCAGCAAATCAGATTCGTCAGAAATACATCCCCATGATTGGCGAAAGAAGGAGGGAAGAAATTAGGGAAGATATAAAAAACAAAGACGTGTTTCTGCTATGTGACGAAACAACTGACAAGAATGGTAGGTGTGTTTTCAACATTCTTTTTCGTCCATCAGTACCATCAACTGAAATGAACACCCATCTGGCTGCCTCTGTTGTTCTAGATTCTGCCAATAGCGTAAATTGCTCCAATGCGATATTAGACACCTTGAATTCCTATGAAATTGAACGGGAGCGTGTAGTGGCAGTAGTTAAGGACTCAGCACGCTACATGACAAAATGTGTAACTACTCTTCAAGAATTGATTGAAGAATTAAGTCATGTCCAGTGCTGGGCTCATAAAGTCAATCTTATCAGCTGCGTATTTGAAAACGAGCTGGACGAATTGAACATGTCTATAGTAAAGACAAAGAATGCCTTTTTAAATACGCGAAAGAGAAAAAGCAATTACGTTGCATTTCTAAGGGAGAAATATGAAAACCCAGAAAAAGAGAATGACATTCTAGCTTTCCCAATGCCTGTATGTACAAGATGGAATTCCTGGTTTAAGGCTGCAATGTATATGGCCACGCATGTGGAAGATCTGGTAGAATTTTTCAAAACATTGGAAGATTCAAATTCTGGGGTCAAATTTTTCCAACAAGCATCGACTTCAACAATACAAATTATAAAATTACAAGCATTGTATGTTTCTGTTGTTGGTGCCTCTCTTATGGACTTGCTTAATTTCTTGGAGGGATCTAAGTACCCAACAATTCACTTACTGGCTGGGAAGCTAGATGACCTTGAGATAAAGCTCAAGCTATTAGGCGATGGTGGAATGTTCAATCATACGATCCTCGAGAGCCCAGTCAGCTCTAGTGAAAGTCAGGACTTTAAGGACCACGGATCCAGCCAGGAAGACTGTAGAAGCCATCGGGTCATTGTTTGATCCTCGGCATGCACCTAAGAACGTATCTCCCGCAGAACTGCTCCAATTTAAGAAGAATGCCCCATTTCTTACGAAGATGGAGTCTCAACAGTTTTTAGAGGCTCACAGCATTTACCTGACTGCAATCAAGATCCAACTGCGTCATGAAGATAATGTGAATGTTCCAGAGATCCTCATGGGATTAAGGCCTGCTCACCGAGACTATGCAACAGCTGCATTAAAGTGTGTGTGGTATCCTTGTTCAAATGTGGATTCTGAAAGGTCATTTTCGAAATACAGTCTCATAGTAAGTGATAGGAGGCGAAAATTGACAGCTGCAAATGCTGAGACTTTAACCATGATCTACTTCCAGTGATTTCACCGCAGTATTTGGATAAAACTGAAAAAGGTATTCACTGAAATGTGTTTCGAGATGGTGAATGTAAAATAAAAATGTGACTTCCATATAAGTATTATCTCATTCTTCCATAGCCATGTTTAACGTTTTACTCTGCTGTTTTGTTTTTTACTTTGTTTTATTAATTGTTAATATTTTTAAATGCACTTATTTTACAAACCTTATCGCTTTCCAAATTTTAACATGTCATCCCCCGAAAAAATAATAAAAACACAAAACACCACCTTTTGAATTTTAAATCAACAAATCTTCAAAAAAAATAACAACACTTTCTAACACCTCTAGTTATAGACTTTGCGAGTGGACTCGCGAAGAATCGAGTCTGGAACCGTAAAACTCGAAGTACTTGAGTCCGGAATCGAGGCCGAGGTTGCGATCAGCTTTATCTGTGAGCCATGTATGGAAACAACACGATGTATAGTAATTTCGTTACGCCTAGGCCAAGTATTGTATTCGTTTCCCAATAATACACAGTGATATAATAGAATATTCAAAATTAGAAACTGGCAAGAAGTGGACTGATGACAGAAAGAAAGAACGCAATACACTAAAGACTTTCACCCGCGGGCTGGAGTTCGATTACCGGTGAGGAGTTTTTTTTAAACTTGATTTTTATTATTTTTCTTTCTTTATCATTACTCAGTCGTAATCTTTTTTTTCTTTGTGAACGGCACGAATACAATAATATATACAACCACGACTCTCGGTGGCGAACCCGCTCGGGTGCTGTATCGAGGCAAACTGCCGCCGGCGCTCCGTGGCGGTGTTCCGACACTGTGAAGTTAGCCGGTTTAGCTCGGCCAAACCGTATGCTTCCGACTAGCTCTGTCCGCTTTGTGCCGGAAAGAAGTATCAGCGCGGATCACCAACAATTCGTTTTTCGGTTCGCGTATCTGTCTGTCGGTTCGCACTGCGCCGACTTTTACATTTTGCAATCCGAAACAAATGTAATTTAAAAATGGATACAGATACACATTGTTTTTATCCAGATATAGAAACTGTTATTGTATGTATTTTTGACGTGAATAAAACGCTGTTGCGTTTACCGATTGCTTAAATCTTTATTTTGTGTCCTTACTTTCTGTCGTAAGTTTTAACAATTTCAAACAATTGACTACCCGCTCCCGCGAGTACGGGTCGCAAGAAAAACCAGTCGACGCGCAATCGACTCCTTCCTTTCAACATCGACGGGATGAAGTCTAGTCATTAACATGCACCCCACCTTGAAAGGAATTCTTTCAATTAATTAATTAATACAATTATACAGATTGAATCTAAAGCCTCCGTGGCTTAGGCGGCAGCACGCCGGCCTCTCACCGCTGGGTCCGTGGTTCAAATCCCGGTCACTCCATGTGAGATCTGTGCTGGACAAAACGGAGGCAGACAGGTTTTTCTCCGGGTACTCCGGTTTTCCCTGTCAAAATGTCATTCCAGCAACACTCTCCACTATCATTTCATTTCATCTGTCATGCATTTAATCATTGCCCCAGAGGAGTGCGTCAGGCCTCGGCAGCCGGCACAGTTCATATCCTCGCCGCTAGATGGGGGCTTCATTCATTCCATTCCTGACCCGGTCGGAGACTGGAAGCAGGCTGTGGATTTTCATTTTTCATACAGATTGAATCTATTTCATAATAATTAATAATGATCCTTTTCTTCATCCTCTATGGGAAGAGGGCATATTTTCTTGATACTTCGAGTGAAGGTTCCACCAGGAGTCTGAACGGTGACAACTCTCACCTCGCCATCTCGTCCGGGATGAACTTGAATTATCCTACCTCGTGGCCACTGTAGAGGCGGGATATTGTCTTCGATCAACAGTACTAAAGAGTCAGTTTTAATACGCCGATCAGTACTGTGCCACTTGACACGTTTTTGCAACTCCTGCAAGTATTCTTGCTGCCATCTCTGCCAGAGCCGTTGTCGGACTTTCTGCAAGTTTTTCCAATGGGACAAGCGGTTATCAGGTTCCCTCGACACATCCCTCTGTACAGGTTGCATAAGCGAGTCACTCAAGATGAAATGTGCAGGTGTTAGAACTTGCAAATCATTGGGATCATTTGCTAACGGAGTGAGAGGGCGTGAGTTTAATACTGCTTCAATGTCGCAAAGAATAGTGTAGGTCTCTTCAAAGGTTAGTATACGTCCCTGCGTTTCAATTAGTAAATGTCTCTTCATAATTTTTACAGCTGCCTCCCACAATCCCCCAAAATGTGGCGATCGGGGAGGGATGAACTTCCAATTGATTCGTTGCTGAGCAAGTGAGGAGGCAATGCCTGATGATTCTTTCTCTAAAAAGGACTGAATATCTTGAAGCGCATTGGATGCTCCAATAAAATTCTTTCCATTATCGGAAAAGAGCTGGTTACATAAACCTCGTCTAGCTGTAAAACGTTGCAGTGCGGCTAAGAAAGCTTCAGTTGTTAGCTCTGTAACGTGTTTTTCGAGGGGTTTTTATGCCACTAGCATAAGTCAGTAGGAAGCCATTCTCTATTTATCTACGTGGCAAATTGTTCAGCCAAGATAAATTTTCATGTTAATTTATTATTATTATTAATTTATTATAATTATTATTAAGATATTTTCGGAGCATTTTATAAAAATTATAAGCATACAGATAGGTTTTCTATGTCTTAGAAAACGCTATCAAGCAAATTATTACGAACGACAATATCATAGAAAGTTATGTGATTACGGAATTTAACGGAGTTTCGTCAGTTAGGGTATATCGAGAGACGTGACTCACTGAGAATTCAAGTACACGCTTAGTCTTGTCGGGAAGCATGACGCAATCCTGGGTCGCAGCGTCAAGGAAAGGCGAATGTATGGAACGGAACCCTCCCGCCGAGTGTAATGAGCCAGAGGAGGGGAATATAGCGGCGTGCTCAGCCAATCAGTGGAGACCACGCAAGCTAGAAGTCGGATGAAGAGTGGGGATGCGACGGGTGCATATATCGTTCAGTGTTCCGTGGAACGAGGACAATCTGTGTAGTTCTTGCCGAGTGTGGTTGCACGCGGGAGTCGCTCCGATGTTCCGTGGAACGAAGACTATCTGTTTAGAACTTAACAAGTACGGTTGTACGCGGGAGTGGCTCCGATGTTCCGTGGAGTGGAGGACTAACTTTTGTAAAACTTAACCAGTGTGGTTGTACGAGTGTTTGGGTCCGATGTACGGACCATAGAATTATCTAATCTACCAGAATCTCATCAAATATCGACAAAGATGTCGACGTCCAGGAGACTGTGGGAAGCTCACAGCATCATCCAGTACGAGGGAAATGTTTCGGCAATTTCCAGTGGTAAGGGCGAATGACGCAGAAATACGCAATCTCTCATTTCTCTTTGTTTTATATTTCATATTTCAATAACTTCATAGCTTGGGAATAAGAGTAAAATCAATAATTTATCAGACTCCGTTTTCACGTAATTTTCTATCGGTAATATTCAAATCACAACCCTCCAATTTAAATTTTATACTTATTATTATTAATTTTGCTATTCTTGTTTTATATAATAAATTCATTTCTTTTACAATGCAATCTTTGCTTTCAGTAGGTAGCATAAGATATAGACCAATTCCTTCTCCTGATACAATTGTTTGTTGGGTTAATGATCAAATCATACCACGATCTGAGTGAATAGAGTCTTGAAGGTGTTCTGCCAGAGCTAGACGTTGTTAAATACAAATTTAGATTTCAACATTGCGTTGAGGTCTTGGCGCCCATTAAAACAACATAGCTTAGGCAAAGGTAAACAGTTACATTTATCTCCCAACAGTTAGGGGCAGTCAAACCGTTACAATTGTCGCTACCGACATAGGGCGAGCAAAACTGCTACATTTGTACGCTCAACGTGGAGCAAAGTAAATACCGTATCACTTGTCATCCCAGCCAAAGCAACCTGCTACAATTGTCGCCGACAACTTGGGGCTGAAAACCTAATAACATTTGTGGAAGGAGAAGGGTATATATTTCTGTGCCTGTATTTTGGGGGTTATTTGTCTTTATCAGTGTATATCATTATGGGGGATGAGAAAGAAAGACAGATGAGGTTACGTAGTGGTCATCAACTGGAGAGTGATGATACGAGCAGTATGTCGAGTGATGGTAGTACTGGGGTAGCGGAGGTAAATCCCGATACTGAAACAGGGAGTGTAGGCGGCCAACCAGAATTAAAAACTTTACTTCTCGAGTTCATGTATCAGAACAAAGTTAGTAGTGATGCCTTAAATGCAAAATTAGAACAGAATAATGCAAAATTAGAACAAAACAGTAGGGAAAATAAAGAAAGTACAGAAGCTTTAAATGCAAAATTAGAACAGAATAATGCAAAATTAGAACAAAACAGTAGGGAAAATAAAGAAAGTACAGAAGCTTTAAATAAAAAATTAGAACAGAATAATGCAAAATTAGATAAGAACAACAAGGAAATTAGTGTGAAAATGGAGCAGATTAGAGGAGAAATCAGAGGAGTAATGGAAGAGAAGGTTAAAGAGATCATTGCAGATGTAGACAAGAAATTAGGGAAAGTACAGGAGGAGTTAGAAATTAGAATCAGTACACAGGCTGAAAATTTAAAAGAACTAGTGCAACTGGAAACACAGCAGGTCAAAAAGCAATTGGGGGGAGAAATTGACAAAATTCAGGTAGCTACTAAAGAGGTTAAGGAACAGCTGGGGGGTAGAATTGAGAAAGTCCACTCGCAAATAGTTGCAGAAGTAAATGATTTAAGAGAGAGTAATAGAGAGAGCATTAGCAAGATTGAGGAGAAACAAGCAAAGCTATATGATAAAGTAGAAGAATCAGAAGGAAACATTAAATTAACAGTAAACAGTATTGAGAGGAAGGCTGAGGAGAAAATCGCAGAATTAGAATTAAAATTAAAAGCTAGGATCAGGCAAGAAAATAGTCAGAACAGGCCAGTTTTTGTGAATAGCACACACAGGGAGGTAGAACTGGGTAAGTTCAGCAATCGACAGGGGTGCCCATGGAGTTCATGAACACTATAGAAAATAAATTCGGGGAGAGGTTGGAAAATGGTAGTATTGAGTGGTGCCAGGTAGTTGAAATTTTAGAACAAGTGTTTGTGGGGGAAACGAGGAATTGGTTTGCTGTCTACAGAGACAAGTTTACTGATATGAATGATTTTAAAATGAAATTCTGTGAAAAGTTCTGGAATGAGGTTATTCAGTCGCAGCATCGTGAGGGAGTAGTGTGTGGTAAATATAACCCTAAAGGAAGCTCCACCATGACCGAATACTTTTTAGGCCAGGTATTAGTGTGTAAATATCTGGATGGCTTGAAGAAGGAAAGTGATGTGGTGAGGTTGCTACTTAGGCACTTTCCCTATAGGATCAAGGAGGCTGCTTGTATCCAGAATGTAAAGACAATATCACAAGTAGAAAATTTGTTAAGCACATTTGATGCACTAGGGAGAGGGGGTTATGAGGACAATTTCAATCGGAACCAGGGTAATAATAATAATAGACCTAACGAAGCCAGGCATCAGGAAGTTCAAGGGAACGGTGGCGAAGGGGCCAACGCTCAAAATAGAAATAATAATAATCAGCTAAATCAGAACAGAGGAAATGGCTATGGTAATCAGTATCAAGGGAGGAACAATGATTACAGGGGAAATCAAGGGAGAAATAATGATTTCAGGGGAAATCAAGGGAGAAATTATAATGACAATAATTACAACCAGAATAGGGGTCAAGGAAGAGGACAGCCTAGTGGTAGTAATATACAGCCAAACAATGACAACACAGCCCAGAACAACCAGACCAGTGCAGTAGTTAGTAGTACTACAGCCAGCTGTAGCGGTTCTTTAAACGCAAACCAGGCTGCAAAGTAAGGTCAGAATCTCAGTCTGTAGCATGCCCTGTCCATACAATTATACAGGAACCCTATGACCTAAATGTAAGAAATGAATTATTACATGAACTGAATGATGAAGGTATTGTTCAGGAAGTGGTTAGTAAGAGCCCCACAGTTAAATTTAACGTGTCCGAGGCGTACACAGATGTTTTAATTGATAGTGGTTGTATGAAGAGTTGCATAAGTAGTGCATTTTATGATAAAATGAAAGGAACTGGAGTAAATTTTGAGGAGATGCCAATTAAAAGCACTTTTGTCATCACAGCTGTTGGGAAGAGGTCTAAAGTAATTTCTAAGCAAGTTTTAGTAGACATTAAAATTAATAATCATGTAGAGAAGCAGATTTGCCTTGTAATTCCAAATTTAGTATTCAGTGTTATCTTGGGTTCAGAGTGGCTAAGTAGAGTGTCTGGTAACTTATGTTATGATGTAGGGAGTTTGAAATTTAAATGGGGAGATTCTGAAGTAGAAGTAGCGTTCAATGACCAAATTCAGAGAAGTAGTGTTGTAGGTGTGATTTGTACTTTAAATGAGTTATCGCCAGCCGTAGAGCGGGGTTCTCCATGTTTAGTGGGCAGTGTGATTACGAACCAAAGTCTAGAGGACTCGTTACGTGATGCTGCATTTCAGGGAAATATAGAGGTGGAACAGTGTGTTCGGCTCTATGATGTGTTATTGTGTAATAGGAGAGTTTTTGAGGATCGCATTGGTATGGCCAATTGCTATACCCATTCATTGAACGTTGTTGATAGGTCAGTATTCACAGGACATAGATATCCTGTACCTTTCGCTTATCAGAGTGCAGTTGAGGCACAAATTAATCAGATGCTTGAAGATGGGATTATTGAGCACTCTAACAGTCCATATGTTAATTCTTTGATCACGGTACCCAAGACCGACGGCACAGTTCGTATTTGTTTAGACGCTCGTTTGGTTAACAGTAGAATTAGTTCAGATCAGCTGAAATCTATGTCAATAGAGGAATTAATGCAAACATTTGAGGGGAAGAAGTATTTCACTTGTGTAGATTTGAGTTCCAGTTTTTGGCAAGTGCCACTTATGTACGATGATAGACCATTTACAGCTTTTAGTCATAAATATAACCTTTATCAATTTTGTAGAACACCTTATGGGTTAAAGAGTAGTTCAGCAGCTTTAATTAGGGCGTTAAACATCGCATTAGGGGATGACACAGGAGAGTTTGTAACCATTTACGTAGATGATATGGTAATTAGTTCACGCAGTTTTGAGAAGCATCTACGTCATTTAGATATAGTTTTTCAGAAGTTAGATCAGGCAGGGTTCACTTTGAAGCTGTCTAAGTCGTCATTCTGTCAGTCAGAAGTGACATTTTTAGGTCATAGAGTGTCAAGTAGAGGTGTTACACCAGAGGAAAGTAGGGTTAGCATGTGTGGACAGTAGCAACAGGGCATCGTTACAGACACTGAGAAATATGCTAGTAGAGCAACGTGAGGACGTTCATTTAAAGGGAGCCACTTGCAAGGTTGGAAGCAGGTGACGCAGAAACATTTATAGTTTCCAAACGTATTGGGAAAACAGCATATGTGCTGGAGAATAGTGAAAACATATTATACGGGACGTATAATATACATAGTCTACGAAAATATGTGTCATAAAGTGAGTGTGTTTAGCTGGCGAGCCAGCCTATCAAATGAGTAAGTGTGGTATTTGGTGCGTGGGAGGAGATGGTCTTCCAGGCAGGCGTATCAGAAGTCACACAGGGGGGTAGTATGTAAGTAAATGAGAGTTTTTAAGGTACAGGGAAATATGACGGGATTGTCGGATGCTCTTGAGCACTAAAATGTCTCGATACACCAATGCCAGAATTTGGTAGCGCTGGTGAATTCCCATTTGCCTCCTAGAGATGGGTGAGCGCTTGTACAGGGTATTTTTGCTTAAGGCGTCCACGAGGCAAAAGATGGGCCATCAGAAGGCGAGACAGTCCTTCATGAAACTCATACATAACAGCACACGTGATTTCTGTTTACGGCCTCGCCATGTAAGATTTGTAAGTGTGTAATTTAAGATAATTTGTACAAAGGTATTATTTGTGTGAGGAGAACTGGTCTGTGTTGAGAACTAGTATTAAGTAGAATATGGTCTATGAGAACTTAACAAGACAGGGCGATTACGGCACAGAAATACTTGGTGTTATATGTAATGCGCATTTACTGTTTTTTTTTTTTCAGAAGTCAATATTAATTTAATCTACTTTAAAGGGAGATTAGGTATTATGGTCACGAGGCGCTGCCACAATAGTGTGATCATGTGCTCAGTGATAAGTGAGATTAAATTTCACCATAAGGAAGGGACCTCCAGTGAAATTAGGAAGTTCTATAGAGATAAAAATATATCAGAACACCTTCAATGCGTGTGATATGACATCATAAATACATAGTGCTCACACATTAATTATGTCTATTTCTCCAACATAGAGAAATTTGAGAGGCGGAAATATCCGTGGAACACTATTCTATATGTAAAACATTGGACTGGTTGCAAAGTGCAATCTATAGTGACAACATACTTTGACGCAAAGTGCGTGAAGAAAAATTATGAGTCTATATATCTGTAATTTAGGGTGATCTCATTTATGTAATATGTATTTTGGATGGGGTTTATTAACGTGTCTGGGATAATCGGATAATGGACCGTCGTCACGGTAAATCATCCGATGATCCGAGGCGAATATGTAACGTGTTTTTCGAGGTGTTTTAATGCCACTGGCATAAGTCAGTAGGAAGCCATTCTCTATTTATTTACGCGGCAAATTGTTCAGCCAAGATAAATTTTCATGTTAATTTATTATTATTATTAATTTATTATAATTATTATTAAGATATTTTCGGAGCATTTTATAAAAATTATAAGCATACAGATAGGTTTTCTATGTCTTAGAAAACGCTATCAAGCAAATTATTACGAACGACAATATCATAGAAAGTTATGTGATTACGGAATTTAACGGAGTTTCGTCAGTTAGGGTATATCGAGAGACGTGACTCACTGGGAATTCAAGTACACGCTTAGTCTTGTCGGGAAGCATGACGCAATCCTGGGTCGCAGCGTCAAGGAAAGGCGAATGTATGGAACGGAACCCTCCCGCCGAGTGTTATGAGCCAGAGGAGGGGAATATAGAGGCGTGCTCAGCCAATCAGTGGAGACCACGCAAGCTAGAAGTCGGATGAAGAGTGGGGATGCGACGGGTGCATATATCGTTCAGTGTTCCGTGGAACGAGGACAATCTTTGTAGTTCTTGCCGAGTGTGGTTGCACGCGGGAGTCGCTCCGATGTTCCGTGGAACGAAGACTATCTGTATAGAACTTAACGAGTACGGTTGTACGCGGGAGTGGCTCCGATGTTCCGTGGAGTGGAGGACTAACTTTTGTAAAACTTAACCAGTGTGGTTGTACGAGTGTTTGGGTCCGATGTACGGACCATAGAATTATCTAATCTACCAAAATCTCATCAAATATCGACAAAGATGTCGACGTCCAGGAGACTGTGGGAAGCTCACAGCATCATCCAGTACGAGGGAAATGTTTCGGCAATTTCCAGTGGTAAGCGCGAATGACGCAGGAATACGCAATCTCTCATTTCTCTTTGTTTTATATTTCATATTTCAATAACTTCATAGCTTGGGAATAAGAGTAAAATCAATCATTTATCAGACTCCGTTTTCACGTAATTTTCTATCGGTAATATTCAAATCACAAAGCTCCAATTTAAATTTTATACTTATTATTATTAATTTTGCTATTCTTGTTTTATATAATAAATTCATTTCTTTTACAATGCAATCTTTGCTTTCAGTAGGTAGCATTAGATATAGACCAATTCCTTCTCCTGATACAATTGTTTGTTGGGTTAATGATCAAATCATACCACGATCTGAGTGAATAGAGTCTTGAAGGTCTTCTGCCAGAGCTAGACGTTGTTAAATACAAATTTAGATTTCAACATTGCGTTGAGGTCTTGGCGCCCATTAAAACAACATAGCTTAGGCAAAGGTAAACAGTTACATTTATCTCCCAACAGTTGGGGGCAGTCAAACCGTTACAATTGTCGCTACAGACATAGGGCTAGCAAAACTGCTACAGCTCTGACACTAGTTCCAGATGCACTGCCTTGGTGCTGAAGCACGTAAATACAGCTATGTAACTCTTGTAAACATGGAACCGGCCTCTTCTGTGGCTCTCTCTCGCAGATATGGGACCTGCGTAGTCCACTCCCGTGGTGAGAAAGGGCCGAAGAACCAGCGTGACTCTTTCCTTTGGTAAATCTGCCATGCGTACCTCAGGAACTGTAGGATTAAAGCAATAACACTTCACACATCTTCTAATGACCTTCTTTGCCTCTCTTCTGCCACTGATGGGCCAATATCGCTGTCGTGTTGCATGTAATAACTGCTCTGGCGGACAGTGCTTAAGACGACGATGTTCCCCTTCCATGATTATCCTGGTGATGTGGTGATTTGCTGGGAGAAGTATGGGATGTCTCTGTTCCGATGCTAACTCTGAAAACCGAAGCCTTCCTCCAACCTTAATCAACCCATCGTTGTCTAGGAAAGGACTGAGTGAATTTAATGAACTCTTTCTTGGGAGGTCTTGATAATTTGTTAAACAATTTTGTATTTCAGAGAAAGCTTCCAACTGTGTCCACCTGACCACATGTCTCTCTGCTTGACAAATTTCCTCTGCCTCTAGTGAGCTTGTTTTCCTTTCTGGTATATCATGTTTGCAGTTGTAGATGAATCTCTGACAGTATGCTACTATACGGCATAATTTCGAGAACTGTCACCCCCCTCATCACTCTACTCTTCTACTCACTTACTCTTTCGCTCCCGCTCAGCTCTACAGACTCCCTAGAGGGCCTGCCAACCTGAAGGAAACTTACCAACGGCGACCCCAAGACATCCTTTACGGGACTTCATGGCCTTGCCTCGGTGGCCGGTGTTGACGACGTATTCGGGTGACACCCTCAGATGTACAAGAGAGGAAATACGTCGTTTTATCCACAAGCTTGAAAAGTGGAAGACTTACCCGGTGAGGATCATTCCACCGCAGCTGTCTTGAGGTTAGGGATGGCACGTTAAAGGCCAAATAAAATAGTAATCAAAATATAAGGAAGTCTATATTATAAAATATCCAAAAATAAAATATAGGAACTACACATTGAGAACAGAGTTATTTCATGAGAATTTGGTACTTGAGAGGAAGATAAATGTCGTAGACATCACGTGGCACGACACACCACGTAACATGCTTTAGGATGCCAACGGAAATACGAGATGAACAGGTACACAGAAAGGGTAATATCTTACAATCAATAATCAGGTACACAAGGGAAAGTTATCCCCAGTCAAATGGATTTACACGAGGCCTGAACTAGGAAACGCGTGTTCAAAATCCCCAGAACAAACATGACATGAAATGCCACGGCGGTGGTTGTGCAATACCAGCATGAATTTACAAGTTACACCCGGAATGGAAATAAGTTACCAACATACGCACGAACACATCCTGGACAACGTAAAAGGAAAAGAGAACAAATTAAATTAAAACTACATTACAAATGACAAACTCCCGAAAAACTGAGCGGACGGTATCACACGACCATCATGGGCCCCGACACAAACTAGACTCTACTCTTCAAAATGGCGGAAGCTAACGGTATACCAAGGCACGATTGCACCATAGGGAGCCACTCCCAAAATTTGGGATTTGAACCAATCCCATAGGTTAAGCTGAAATACAAAATATGGGAAATTCAAAATGAAACGCACAGGGGCGTAAGGGAGGAAAACCAAAGCAAAAGAGTCACGTAAACTACAACTTGCACGTGGACGTAAGGTGATGCAATACCAGGAACAGGGACCCCTTAAAACTAAAATAATAAGAACTACATGGCTGTAATTGGGAAAATTCCAAGAAGCGTGATCACAGGGAAATAAATGAATAAATTTGGAACCCAAACTAAAGGACGCACACGGTTGCGCAACACAGAAAATCCTCGCCCGAAAACAAGAAAGAAAGATTTCCCACTATGAAAACTACTTCTGAAGAAGGGAAAATTGATAAACAATTCAGATATAAACAGAGGGAGACATCAACCCATGAAATCGGCCGAAGTTCAACCTGTTGCTCCATACCCACGAGGTACGTATTTCCACGACGCAGTTACACGGAAAAGAAAAAACAAAGCCCCAAAATAAATGGACAAACAATAAATAAATATCACACTTCCTGGAACTTACCTGTGCCACTACATATTAAATAAAACTAAACAACCTAAAAATCATACCGCCTCACGAGGAGGCTGATACCTGTCCTATATCCCCGGGGTATCCGAGCCCCCAGCAGGCCAAGTGTCTTTCTTGATGGTCAGAGATGTAAGAGAGAGTCCTAATGCAAACGTTCAAACATATATCAAAATGGCAAAATAATTTCTAAAGAGCTGTAGTAGCACACACGCACACTAGAATCCCCTGGCTTCTTGAACGTAGTCCATAAGACCCTTCCGTGAGAGTTGGTCATACTGGTCGTTCGCCATGCGCTCGTCACTTGGCATCTCTCGGCGGTCGATACATCTCGCAATGGTTGTGGCCAGAACAATCGATATAGGCGATGTTGTTTTCATAAATGCGTAAATCCAAAGTTTATTTTTGAGGTTAGGGAACACTTAAATTCCAGAACCAGTGCACATCAGGTCCAGAGTTATACCTCGCGTGTTTCAACTGCGAGTGCGATGTTATATCCATGAATCCACAAGGGGTTCACAGTTCGAATTTGCAACTGTGGGCATAGGCCACAATGTTCTTCAGATTTGAGGTAAGTGAAGGAATTTATGAAGCGTTCGCTCCAACTGGAAATACAGGGACGGGTAAATTTGGCAGGAAAGAACATCTTAGGTTAGGTATATTTTATGTCGGCTAAGTGGCGTGAAACACGTCACAAGAACGACGAAAATTTGATAAGCAAATTGCTGGTTGCAGTTGCCTTTAATGTCACTGTTGTAATCTTCAGTTCTGGCAGTTCTGTTTCAAATTCCTTGGATTGCCTTGGTTGTTGAATTTGTGTGCAGAGCCACGGAGGCCCTTTCCACCAAAGTGTTTTTCCTTCAAGTTCTATAGAAGAAATTCCCCTTGAGAGAAGATCAGCTGGATTTTCTGTTGATGGAACATGATTCCACATGGCGGGATCGTGGCTTCTTGAATCTTTGCGATCCTATTTGCAACAAACGTCTTCAACAACCGTGGCTCGGTGTTGATCCATCCTAAAACAATTGTACTATCACTCCACAATCTGATACAACCAACTCCTTCTTTCAAAGCATTTGCCGTCGTTTTGACAAGTTGTGCAAGAAGAAGTGCTGCCTCTAATTCGAGCCTGGGCAATGAAATGGTCTTTAACGGAGCCACCTTCGTCTTGGCACAAAGTAAATTAGACACGAAGTGATCCTTTTGTGTTTGACTAACAACATAGATGCAGGCTCCAAAGGCCTTCTCGGAAGCATCACTAAATCCGAACAAATCAAAAGTGTCAGAACAATTTCCAGGATTTACATTTCTGATTATTCTGATGTCGTTGAGTCTCTCCATTGATGAATAATAGTCGTTCCAACTTTGAAGGTGCTTCGGACACAATGGCTGATCCCAATCTAATCCATCTGCCCATAAGTGTTGCATCAACAATTTTCCTTTGATTAGTACTGGACTCGCAAGCCCAAGGGGATCAAAAATCTGTGCGATTTTGGAAGCCACTTCTCTTTTGGAATTTGGTGTTTGCCTTGCTAGTATAGCTCGAAACTGAAGACAATCCCGTGCTGAGTCCCGGAGAAGTCCAAGAGTCTTACTGGCTTCACCTTTATCTAAAATCAACAAAGTCCCCTCGTTACTTTTGCTCTCCAACTCCTGCAAAATACGTCTGTCATTGGACCTCCACTTCCTCAAATGCATTCCACCACTCAAAAGGATACTTAGTATTTGTTGCCGTAGCTGAATCACATCTTCAAGAATATTTCCTCCACTCAAACAGTCATCCATGTAAAAATCATCACGAATAGCCTTGGCTGCTATTGGAAGTTCACTCTCATGGAGATTAGCCAATTAATTTAAACATCTCATGGCATGGTACGGTGCAGACCCTGTTCCGTATGTCACTGTGTTTAGTTGATAAATCCTCACAGGGGCTGAAGGATCCTCCTTCCACATAATTTGCTGTAATGCTCGATCATCAGGGTGGACGAGGATCTGCCTGAACATCTTTTCCACATCCGCTGTTATGACATACTTATGACTGCGAAATCTAAGTACAATATGAAAAAGGTCTCTCTGTAAATTAGGCCCAATCATGAGCTTGTCGTTGAGTGATGTACCGTGTGATGTTTTTGCCGAGGCGTCAAATACCACTCTAATTTTAGTAGTGTCGCTGTCTGGTCTCACCACTGCATGATGGGGTATGAAATATGAGTTTGTCATTTCCTGATTTTTCTGCTCTTCCATCAAAGTCATATGCCCTAGCCTTTGATATTCATTTAGAAAATCTGTGTACGCAGTCTTGAGTTCTGGTTGTCTGCTTAATCTCTTAATTAATGATTCTAGTCTCTTTTGTGCATGACCTTTAGACTCTCCAAGTACGACATCTGGTCTTAATGGCAGCCTTACGATGAATCTACCTGTTTCATCTCTCGAAACAGTCTCTGTGAACTGCCTTTCACACATTTTTTCTTCTTTTGTGTTATGCTGAATTTCCGGAACTGCTTCTTGCTTCCAAAATCTTTCTAAATGATCTGCTAATTGTTGGTTGCTGATCTTCATGCATGTGATTGATAATCCTTGTTGATTCTCGCAAACTTCACCGCCAATAATCCAACCTAATCGGGTGTTCTGTAGAGCTGGTTGCCCTTGTACTTCGTTTCTGGGTCGACCAACAACAAGCTTCCAATAGAGTCCCGCACCAATCAACATGTCTATGTCCCCAGGCTTGTTGAAAGTTGGGTCTGCCAAGCAAATATCCTTTGGAATAATTAACTTGTCTTTCATGATCTCTAGCTGTGGCAGTCGTTCTGTAATAGATGGCAACACCACAAATTCTTCTTCTATGGCAAAGTCGTCATTTCTTGAAGCGAGTTGTACTCTTGCAGTTTTGTTTGTTTCTACTTTGGAACAATCAACTCCCACGATTTGCATGCTTCTCTTAACATTTGGCAAGCCGAGCTTCTTATACAGATTCTCTTTCATCAGATTGATTTGAGATCCAGGATCCAATAAGGCTCGACATATTGTTCTCCTACCTTGAGCATCCCTCACATCGATTAAAGCCGTTGACAGAAGTATTTGCGATGTGTTTTCTTTTTCCAAGCTTACCGGTATATTGAGGGGAGGCGAATCCTGAAATTTGACGCAATGATTCACACTCGCTTCGTTTTTTGCAATATTTTGTTTTTGTTTGTTATCGTCCTCTGCATGTAATAACGTGTTATGTAAATGTCCACATTTCTTGCACTTTGATCCTCTACAGTCTTTCGCAATGTGTCCTGGCTTCAAACAGTTAAGACACCGTTTTTTCTCTCGGAGAAGCTTCTTCCTGTCTTCTACTGATCGTTGAAGTAACTCCTCACAAATGTAAATGGGGTGACTTCCTCCACACAAAATGCAGCCCTCCTGAGTGGCTGTCATAACAACTCTCTTGCTAGGCCTTTTGTCCTTTGAATATGTCTTAGTATTGAAGTCTTTGTTTTTATTATAATTCAACAGCATATATGATTGAGAACGTTCAGTTAAAAACTGTAGAAATTCTTCTAATGTTGGCATCTCTTCTGGAGTGCATCCTTTTACTCTATCTTGCCAATCTCTTTGCTCCACGAAATCCAACTGCTTCTTTGCTAGGTGAATAATCAGCGTATCCCAGTGTTGCACCTGTTGCTTCATTGCCTTTAATGAAGCTATGTGAGTTTGGATATGAAGATGTAACTGCCTGAGGGATTCAGATTTATTCTCTTTTGAAATTGTGGGAAACTTGAAAAGTTCATCTAGATGTGTCTCAATGTTCAGAATTTGATTATCATACATATTTTCAAGCAAGTTCCAGGCACTGGTGTAGTTTTCCTCTGAGATAGTAAATCCTTGTATGACCTTGCGTGCTTCACCCTGCAGGACTCCAATCAGATATTGGTATTTTTGGATGTTTTTCAGCTGAGCATCCTGATGAATTGTTGACTCGTAACTATTCTTAAAGAACAACCATTTTGTGAATTCTCCATTGAATTCTGGTAATTTGATTTCTGGTAATTTCTGTACTCGTTTAGAGTGAATTGCTGGTATAGTCTGGGACAGCTTAAATGAGTTACTAGATCAAGACAGGGTAGGCAACATTAACAGCCGTCCCCTATGCCTACGTAAATGTTGGTTTATGGTTGCATTTCTTGAAGGTAAGTTGTTTTCAGGTGCGAGCACATTGTCGCCAACCCTGCTTAAAATCCCGCTATCTCCAAGGACCATAATACCAGTAAAATTCCGTACGTCACAGTTGCCGACATGTTTCTGGCAATAACTCCCAGAATGCATTTTTCACAAAGTCAGCCAACATTATAATTACGACTGTAACTAATGACTTATTATTTAAATAATTTCACAGTTTTCTTTGGAAATTCAAGTCTAATGAAGTTGTAACAAGTTGTACAAGGTAAGTACTAGTAATATACATCGATTAAAACAGTTTATACAGTTATTATAGACTCTTGATATGTGTGTGTCAAATCCACTTGTCTGAGATGTTTCGAAGCTTTTATTTAATTAATTTTTGGATAAATTCTTATTTAGATTTCATCATGACGCCTAAAAAATACGAGAACAAGATTGGAGATGGATTGGGGTAACTCTACAAAGATCACGACAATTTAAGTAAGTAGGCCTAGCCTAGACCTACACAATTTAAAGTACAGATTTATTTAATCGTTGTTTTATTTATTTTTATATTCAGTCAGAGCACAAATAATGTAATAAAAAACCTTAATGGTCTTTGGAAATTTTGAAATAGTCTTCCGACTGCATTTTCCGTATAGGCCTAATTCAAACATAACCTAAAATATAGCCTATGTAAGTTCTCTCTCGGGAATGTATTCTTAGGTTCAATTCGCCTTCTAATATAGTAATGTATATTATTCTCGACTTCCAAATGCCGTCAGCCATAATATTATAATACATTGCACATGTAACTCTTTAAGCTTGGAAGTAGGCCTAGTCTATGATTCGCACTCGGTTGGTGGTAGTGAATGTATTGGTGATTATTTATGAAGCTTATAACTTATGTACTTGGCTACTGACCTATAGCCTACTTAGTAGTAGGCAGATAAAATATTTATATTAGGCCTATTTTTATTTGTTTCAGCCATGGTTGCGACAGAGTAGTGTGATGGCCTTCAACGAATTTCAAGGGTTGTGCAACATGTATCAATCATCATTCTGAAGAGCCATATACTCACATGTGCATGGTATATGTACTGCGCTAGAGTCACATATGCAAATTTTCAGAGAATACCAACAATATCTCATAGCTCTCTTTTAGTTCTCGACATAAGTTACTGCACCAGTGAATGTCTGGGTGAAAATTACTGATGTACTAATGTTGGGTGAGACAAAGTCATTGTTCGCTACTTGGTTAGATGACATGGTTTGGGCGAAGCCACTGGTTGCAATAAGTTATAAATATTGGTCGCAGCTGTAGCCTATTTGTATTATTAATTCTGAATGAAAGTAGAAAGTGGCTTATACACCTGCATCGGACATGATTGTGACTGTATGCTGTGATGGCTGCGCTAGAATTAGTAGCACACAGGTAACGATATTTGTAGGCTATACATTATACGGTAATAGAAAACTAAAAATTTCATAGATCTCGTAGGCCTATACTACACAGCTTGGACATTGGACGTGAATAATGAAATAAAAGGCAAAACCATTGGTCTGGATAAAGATTATTGATGCTTGACTACCCCCACTGTGCATGACAAAAACCGGGGGTGTTATATATTAGCTAACGCGGCCCGCGTTACCTCAATTTTTCATATTAAAGCATTGTTGTTGTTTCTTATGGCTAGCCCAGATTCCAATCCATCAGCTTTCTTGCATTCCAATAGAGTTGTGTGAGGTTTCCTGAAGTTCTAGCAGTCACATTAAGTTTGTTGCAATGTGGCAGGTGCCCCTTATCCATTTTACTTCCAGGTTCGTGACAAAGTGTGCATTTTTCAGATCTCAGGATGTCCCAAATAGGATCACGACTTATATAGATGGAATTCCAGCTGAGTCTGCCATTTTCGCTGTTAATTATGCACAAGTACAGTATTGCCAATCCCACACTTACGGGACTACTTTGTATAAGCGCGGTACCATGAAACAAAATAGCGCCAAGTTTGAACCAGTTCGCAATGGATTGTGCAAGCTGTTTTTGTCTAAACCAATAATTGTTAATTCATTAGGCCATACAAATACCCCTGGATTTTGTCACGCACAGTGGGGGTGGACACGCATCAATAATTTTCATCCAAACCCATGGTTTGTGCCTAGACCAATAACTTTTAGGCAGTGAGGCGCTGGTTTTTTCCCGATTGGTTCGAAACATGAAATTCTTGCGATCAGCATTCATTACAGTGGTAAATACTGTTCTACATACAATACAAACCTAACCTGGGGCTTATGCCCAGACCTCCTTGCTTGTAGTGCAATCGGTAATTTTCGTCCAGACAGTTGTCTGAAATATGCTGTCGAACATGGCTGCGGTTGTTAAATATACAATAAATAAAAACACATGTTTAAGTGATTTAGCACATATATCCGGTGCAGAAGTGATCAAGGTTAGTAGTTACTATTGATAATGTCCCCCCCCCCTCCCGCCAGAAGATGAAATAAGGTATGAAAATGATATATTATCAAAGTGAAAGCAAAAAGAAAAAGGAGTGATACATGGTACAGAATTAATCTGAAATTTCACTACAGTATATGTCGTTTTATAAAAGTGCATAGCGGATGGGTTACAGACAGCTAAGGAGAAAGCATCTATTAGGACATCACTTCCATAATTATTATTCATCATTACACAAGGTATTTAGGCTAAGTTAAGTATTCTACTTGGTTCATCACTCCTGAAGTGTTACCTCTATTACGTATGTCGTTTTGCCTTGAACATTTTTGGTTGAAGGCAGGCTATTATTTTATTTTAGAATATGCACTGAAAATTTGATGTATTCAGCGTAACCGCAGCCTTCGTAAAGAGGTTTACGCAGGCCAGCGCGTATCCCATTTTTGAACAGCTGACTGCGGTTGACTGTAGCGTTGGGGATCTGCACCACTAGCGCTGGCCAACAGCGGGGCGCACTTGAACTCGGTCAGTGATAACACTATGTATTGTATTCGTCATGATAATGCTATTATTATGATCATGTAGAAATAAATGGAAGTGTAGAGGACGTAACCATTTGCGACAACGCTGCCTCAGTTCAATTCCCTCTCATATATTCCGCTCTCGCAATTTAAATAACTCAGCTCTCCACAGAAAATTGTTTTGTGTTGGTATCTTATAATTATAATTTTCAAGATATTACTCCGTCGATAAAGCTTGCCTTTCAACGCCTGTACTTAACTCGTCAATTTCTCAGTGAATTCATTGAATTTTCTACAAGTGGCTTTTAATGTGCAGGTTGATGATAGGTCAGGAGACTATTCTACCAACCATCTCGCGTTGTGCGGCTAGCATTTTTTGGCAGTTGGTCCAGGTTCAATTTCCAGCTCTGCCAAGAAATTTTAATTTTGGTCTGAGGGATGGAACAAGGCACACTCAGCCTCATGAGGCAAAACTGAGAAAAGGAGGGTTCGATTCCTATCTTAGCTATCTTGGAAGTGGTTTCCACGCTTCTACTCCTGGCAAATGCCGGGATGGTTCCTAAATTAAGGCCATGGCCACCTCGTTCCCAATCCTCATCTGAATAATAAATGCACACACTAATCCAGCCATCACAATAACACAGGTTATCAGACAAATTCCACATGCCCAAGTACACAGATCTACATGACCATGATGTCACTAAGCCCCAAAATCAACCAACTGCTGCTTTCTACCTTTCCAAGACGAAATCTTCGAGTTGCCATTAGTCTAATGCCCCTAAAATCCACGACTAGTTCGAATGGTTTTAGGCCTAAGCATTGGATCAACCATCTTCTTGCATCTCAATAGGGATTTGCCAACAGGCTTTCAACAGCTTGTCTCAATTCTGCCTTCATATATGTAGGCCTATTGGCAACTCCAGCTATCTGCTATAACATCTAGCGGTAAAAATTAGAAACTTACCAAATAGTCTTTTTGACTTTTAAAGTCGGACATTTTTCCGTATTGACAGAATGTAATAATAAACAAAGTTTTTATGGTTCCTCCTAGTCAATACATTGTTTTATTAGAGATTTTATCGTGACATAATCACTTGTCTTTACGTATGTTGGGACATGTTTCGGTGTCAATGTCACTAGACACCGAAACATGTCCCAACATACGTAAAGACAAGTGATTATGTCACGATAAAATCTCTAATAAAACAATGTATTGACTAGGCGGAACCATAAAAACTTTGTTTATTCTTACCAAGTAGGGTACATTTGTCACGTGGTGACTGTTTGTATATGGTTTCTTGTATTCGTAAGCAGATCGAGGTAATTTCATCGTGTCTTTATACATAAGTAATAAGTTTTACTCGTTGATGGAGTGTAAAATGAGTAAAAGCAACGTATATTGCTCAGTTTACGGCTGTAAGTCGATGTATAAAAGAGGGCTGCGGATATAAGTTTTCATCACTTTTCAAAAGATGTAAATAGCAATAGCCAAAAGGTGACGATACCAAATAAATACGGGCAACAGGAGCGGGTTGGACCACTCACCACTACACTCACTGACGACAGGACGGGTTGTTCACTGTTTACGCCGAGCCAAGCCGTACCAAGACAGCTAGGCCTACACCAGCCGACTACAGCCAAGCTTCATCAGTCAGGTATCCTTCCCCCTCCCTAGTTCATTTCCAATTACCCTGCCAATCGCCATCACCTCGCTCTGCGATATCCGAGCCATTCCACTACGAGTCATATAGGCCTAATTTGACTTCGCAGGGTAAATATCTACTCTGCGAGAACCTGCTACCAGTCCGATATTCTACACCAAACCCACTAGCTAACCATCTAAATAAAGCAATTCCTGTGTCCCCCGAGCTTTAATACAAGTTAAACTCATCCCTTCGCCCTACCAAGCAGCAAATAATTTCTACAGTCTATGGTACAGTGAGCAAACTCAAATATAGCTTTTAAAGTAACAGCGCCATGACTCGAACTGCTCAAAAACAGATACCAGCAGACAACCGATGCTTGATAATATGCAATTGACACATAAAATCGAGTGGAACACACAAATTAGATCACGTGTATCGCACAGTTATACATATATACAATCAAAAATAACACTTTCATTATTTTAGGGACCACATTTACTGATTATAACCGAAAAATAAAAAGTGTTCCATGTCAAACGCGTGTTATTGAGTATTTTTACCCTACTTATCCAGACCGACCGCAGCGCCCCAAGTGTTAGTTTGAGTTGCCAATACATGCAAGAAATGAGTACGGTACTTATCAAAAATAAAGAAATAATAAGCTAATATGTACCCTCCTATTATATTTCTCTCCTACTCCTAAATCCTTCTCTGAACACTCATCTTAAAACAGAATGGTCTGCAATTTTGGACTAATTATAAAAATATAGCCTATAAGAAGAAATGAACATGCTCATCTTTAGCTCCCTGGCGAAAATAATTGAGTAAGTATTAATGTTTCTGTTCTTATGCATTTTATATGATGCTTTAAAAATCAATCTAGAAGAGATAATTTAAGTTAACTTCACTACCATAATACTGCTTAAGAGTTACTGTCGAGGACTGATGACCAAGATGTCCCTAACTTGAGCAAGGACTGCTTCACAACTTCATGTAAAACGTATTTTCGTAAAAGAGCCTTTACTTAGTTTGGATCATTTGCGATACGTGTTACATGGATGTGTGTGCTGACTTTTTGGTGTTAAATGATGTAAGTTGGCAACACCAAATGTGGTGGCCATGTTGGTTTTCTAGTAACTTATTTAAGGTGTCCTGGACTATAGGCCTACTTCTTGTTGATGAATGGTGTTGTTTATAGCTGGATTCAATTGAGATAGTAAAGTACTTTGAACCTCTTCCGCTTCATCTATAATTGTTTGCAAACGTGTAACTGCATTGAAATAAATGGATTCGAACAGCTGCCGCTCTCCTTCACATTCCACTTGAAACTCTTGTGCTGCCAATTCATCAGTGATCTCTGTTTCCTCTATTTTGATCTGTAGTTCTTCAAAGGCACTCCATACTTCATCACATTTTTTAATTTTAACCTTTGCTTCCGATTTTGATGTGTCAGCTGTAATAGAATTGTTTATTCTTGTTAACATGCCTTTTACTCGGCCACGCGATTGCTTTAATTTCGCAAGTTGCGACATGTCGAAATTGAGGTTATGAGTAGCTTCTGAAGGATAATGTTATGTTTAGGTTATCAAAGGATTTCTAGGAAAGTTTTTATTATTTTATTTTTATGTCTGGGCTACTCTTTAACCTTTTTGCCGTTTTGTGACGTTCGTCTCCGTGAAGCGTATTGCCGTCATGCCGATTCCCGTAATATCGGCTCGTTGTCGATGCTATTTCTGAATATCTCCGGTTTTCGAAGGCCGTGCCGTTGGGCGCCAATGTTATTGTATGTATTTTTGACGTGAATAAAACGCTGTTGCGTTTACCGATTGCTTAAATCTTTATTTTGTGTCCTTACTTTCTGTTGTAAGTTTTTAACAATTTCAAACAATTGACTACCCGCTCCCGCGAGTACGGGTCGCAACAAAAACCAGTCGACGCGCAATCGACTCCTTCCTTTCAACATCGACGGGATGAAGTCTACTCATTAAGAGAAACACTGCTTTTTTATGATCTAGATGTACATACCAAAAATTTGGTTTTTAAGCCTGCTGCCTTTCAGCGAAGGGCTTTAAATTTCATGTGGGTCCGTATGTATGTATTTGTCGTCGCTCCGAAGATACTGGTCAGAAAGTAACATTTAATAGCCTATATGTTCTTTTTTTTGTGTGTACGGGAAATTTGAAAATTTGGGCGGGAAATGTACAGGAATTTTTTTTGGCCGGCCGCTAGACACCCTTTGTAAGGCAAACACTGCATGTCCCTTGCAAGGGTCAAGGCGTGGCACAATCGCTTCAGGGAAGGACGGGTGTCGTTAGCCGATGATGTCCGGTTTGGGGCACCCCCCCTGCATTACCGATGACAACGTCCAGCTGGTTGATGCACTCATTACCCAGGACCGCCGAGTGACAGTGAACGCCATAGCCGCCGTGGTCGGATTGAGCGTCGGAAGTGTGCACACCATCATGAAGGAACGACTGCACTTGCGGAAAGTGTGTGCCCAATGGGTGCCCCACAGTCTTCAACCACACCAGGAAGCATGTCAAATGGCTTACTGTCTTGGTCTTGGTTGGACGATTTATGCATACTGCTGCTCGCTTTGCATCGTCACGTGACGTGCACGCGTGCCCTCTAGCGTCGGGCTGTGACCTTCCACGCTCAGGTCGGAACCACACCTTGTTACAAACGCCACGATTAGCCGATGTCGTCACCGGATTGCGCATTCCAGCCTCCGGCTCGTTACTTTTTGAACGCACCTTATATATACGCCTCTATGAGGAGGAATCTCACTCCTACAGCAGGAAATTGGACATTCTACGCCAGAAACGGTCGCACTTGCTGAGCTCACTTGCCTTTTTGAAACGCTGCAGAGACTACGACATTTAACCTAAGCTTATCAAGGTAAAACATATTTCTTAGCCTGCAGCGAGGAGGATTTTACTCCGAACCGAAAGTGCCCTATTACGTGAACGAGAGGGGCAGATGATCTCGTAGTTCCATCCCTTAATACAACAATAAGTAACTAAATAACTACATGAATGAGTCCGGAACTGCCGTCGTGAACTAGATATGGTGACGCGAGAACTATATGACATACTGTACACTTCAAGCTAATGCTACGACTGTCTCCTGACGATTGGACAATGTTGGATATCATAACCGCAAGGCAAGCAGATTCCATATTACAGAAAACAACAGCTACACATTTAAATGACTTGCTGCAACAAAGGCAGAAACCACCTTCAACGTATACACTAGATAGGAAGCGCATAGTGATCAACATGTCATCCCTGCCACTGAACGAGCCAAGTAAGGACCTGTTAGCCAAAGGACTTAATTACGCAATCACGCCGAGACGCCCTCCTACGGAAGATCTTATCTGCGGGGTAGAAGCTTCTAACCGTCATCTACCAGCCTTAGAAGCAGAAGAAATTAGAGCAGAGGCCTCTCAGATCATCAAACATGCCAGGCCCGTTTCAAGCAACATCAGCAGGGAAGAATGTCAGGCCCTTAAAGAGCTACGAAGCAATGAAAGCATTACAATTTTGCCAGCAGACAAAGGGAATGCTACGGTTGTATTCGACACCCAAGACTATGTGGATAAAGTTCACAGCCTCCTTTCAGACCCAGCTTATAAGGCGATCCCGAAGAACCCCATAAGGAAGATAGAACTAACGACAACGCTGCTAATTAAGGAGTCTTCTATTCCAGAAGAGAAGCAGAAATCCCTATTACCTCGCTACTCAAGAACTCCCACGTTCTACGGCCTACCTAAAATACACAAGCCCGATGTGCCTCTGAGGCCTATAGTTAGCGCCATAGCGTCTCCAACTCAACGCTCTTTGGTTTCTACGTTCGTTGCCAAGAGCCGACTGCGGTGGCATCTAGTAGCTAAGCTGAACTTGGCTTAGTAGTCGTTGACGGAGGGACTTGGCGGCAAAAGTAGGAACTAATTGAAAAATTCTAAGTTACAGTCTGTACTTAAATTAAAAAACAGATAACACACACTAATTCAGTCATCACAATTAACACCGGTTATCAGACAGATTCTACACACACCCAAAGCAATGGGGCTACATGACCGCATTGTCGCAGCCCCTAAACTTAAGAACCAACCAATAATTTCCGTCCTTTCAATACAATGTTGTTGATTATCTATTTAACCAATTAGGTACATGTTTCGAACCTTATTATGTTCTTCCTCAGCCCAGACGGCTCTTGAGGGGCCCCGAGTTTTGTTTCTGTCACCAAGGGTTTGAAAATGAGTTTGTCTCGTCGTTGTACGCCATAATAATGATAATAATTAAAATAATAATAATATAACACATACGGATAGGGATATCATAGACCTTCCGTACCACACCCGCACGTGTAAATCGCGTTAAAAAATTCTAGGCTACCCCTTAAGCGCATTATATGTATTGATGAATATTTCAGCTTAATTTGGATCCGTTATAACCTTATAGCCGTTTGCAAACCTTCACAGTAATGTAATAAATGGAATTGCATTGCGTCTTACAGAAATAGATGGACCTCTGAGATTCAGTTGCCATGGTTACCGGCATGCATTCTTTCATTAATTTATTACGTGAAATTAGTTTTCTGGGAATATCTCAAAAACTGTTGGTTTTAGGGCCTTAAAATGTGGTTTTCGGGGGGCCCTTGCCCCCCGAGTTTCGTTTACACATTGAGGGGCTGAAAATGAGCTTTGTTTCACCCTTCTACGCCTATTTCAGCATGTATTTTAAGGGTATAGGGCCCCTTTTATGATAGGAACGGAGAAGAGTTACATCAATGATTAGTGCCTCTGAAGGATATCTGTATCAAATTTTACGTTGATCCACTCAGCCGTTCTCGAGTTATAAGGACACAAAAAATTGTCCACAGACAAACAAATAGACAGACAGACAAAAAATGTATTTTTGCGCGCATCCATCATAAATCAGTCTGAAACGCGCAAATATCGCGAATTTCAGTGGAAATTCAGAAAAAACAGACAAACTTTCATTTTTATATATAGAGAGATTCTACGCTTATTTCAGCATGTATTTTAAGGGGGTAGGCCCCCTGTTATGAGAGGTACGGCGAAGAGTTACATCAATGATTAGTGTCGTGCCTCTGATGGATATCTGTATCAAATTTTACGTTAATCCACCCAGCCGTTCTCGAGTTATAAGGACACTAAATATTGTCCACAGACAAACAGACACACAAAAAAATATTTTTTTTTGCATCCGTCACAAAACAGTCTGAAACGGGCAAATATGTCACATTTCCGTGGAAATGCAGAAAAAACAGACAAACATTCATTTTTATATAATAGGGAAGGGATATAATAGACCTTCCGTACCACACCCGCACGTGTAAATCACGTGAAAAAATTCTAGAGTACACCTTGACCCCTTAAGCGCATTGTATGTATTGATGAATATTTCAGCTTAATTTGGATCCGTTATAACCTTATAGCCGTTTGCAAACCTTCATAGTAATGTAATAAATGGAATTGCATTGTGTCTTACAGAAATAGATGGACCTCTGAGATTCAGTTGCCATGGTTACCGGCATGCATTCTTTCATTAATTTATTAAGTGAAATTAGTTTTCTGGGAATATCTCAAAAACTGTTGGTTCTAGGGCCGTAAAATGTGGTTTTCGGGGTTCCTTTAGGGCCCCCGAGTTTCGTTTCTCACATTGAGGGGCTGAAAATGAGCTTTGTTTCACCCTTCTACGCCTATTTCAGCGTGTATTTTAAGGGTGTAGGGCCCCTTTTATGAGAGGTACGGAGAAGAGTTACATCAATGATTGGTGTCGTGCCTCTGAAGGATATCTGTATCAAATTTTACGTAGATCCACTCAGCCGGTCTCGAGTTATAAGGACACAAAAAATTGTCCACAGACAGACAAACAAACAGACAGACAAAAAAAATGTTTGCGTGCATCCATCATAAAACAGTCTGAAACGCGCAAATATCGCAAATTTCCATGGAAATTCAGAAAAAACAGACAAACTTTCATTTTTATATATAGAGAGATGAGTCTCGAAATAGATGCTATTGCTGAATTAACTTTAATTAATTTTGCTTGTAATTGACTCAGTCAAAGTATCGTACAGGACATTTGCTTCGAAATTAATCTCGTTTAAATTATGGGACGGATTGATTCTTTGGGCCGTGTTTATTTCGATTTGTTCCAGAATGTTCATTACAGATCCTTTATTCTCGTAGTGCAAAATTTCCAAATCTTTTTCAATATTGGTGAATTTATGGCCGGTCTCTAACATATGTGCTCACATTGCCGAAAACTTCCTATATTTAATCGCATTTAAATGTTCAGCATAACGAATGCTGAAATTGCGTCCTGTTTGACCTATGTAATCGGCTTGGCAATTATTACAATGTAATCTATATATGCCTGATCTACTGTGTCTGTTAGAACTATTGACTTGTTTAGAATTGAAAAACTTTTATGATTATTGTTGACGGTTTTAAGTGTGCAACCTTTACATTGTTTTTCTTTAAAGAGCTGGTTATGTTCATCAGCTTCGTGAACAGGGCAATTAACCTACCATTAACAGAAGAAGCTTATAAGCATGAAATTGCCATAATATATCAAATAGCAGAAGCAAATGGATATGACAGATCTTTTGTAAAGAATATTATCAACAAAATTAACAACAAACCTATATCCAAGTTAGCACGGGAGAACAAAAAGAAAGAAATATGGTGTTTTCACCTACACCAACAGGTTAACGTATAACATAACCAGCTTTTGACTAATGTCTGTAATTATATGAAAGCTTCTAAGGTGCCTGAGGATGCTGTGTAAGGTACTACTTATTGGCTTAGTGGTGCTGCAATCTGTTTTGTCGGAGCCATTTAAAGGCAATCTATGCTCCAATTTCATTCTGCTACCATCTGGCAAAGAAATCTGAACCCTATTGGGCAACCTGTTTAATTAGTTTTGTCTCAAAATCTGCAAATGCCATGCAGGAGTCTTTTACAAGCCATCATTGTACAACTCAGAGTGCTGTGATTGTATTCCGCTCTTCAATAATCTGACTTCCTCTGCTGGGATTCAATGTACTGTTAATTGTTCTAGATAATTGGAGGAAGTCGGTCCCAGAAGCTCGGTGTAAGCAGTCTCAGTCGAGAGGGCCAGCGGAGTTGTCGGACGAAGAAGATCTGGATGATGAGGAAGAGGATGATGGTCTGGCTGCAGATATTGTAGATTCTGGTGACGAGATGTTTGATATCAATGATCCACTTAGCTAGTGCTCCAAAGATAATATTAAACATGTGCTACTTACTGTACACCAGGTAACAATGTGAACGGATACCATAGTTACTTGAAATCATATTTTTTATACTCTGGACAAATTTTAACTTGTAAATTTTTACATCTAAATTTAAGTTACTTATCAGACAACTTGGAGCAAACTTTTAATGTATCATGTTATATTTCTACCCCTTGTTTTTCTTGTTTTTATGAGATTAGGTATGAGGCAAGATCCGTTTATATGTAGTGTATGGTTTTAACAGCTGGATGCCTTTCCTGATGTCAACCTCATCAGTGGAGTTCGAAATAAGTAAACAAGAGGGTCGGTAAAGAACATGTAGCCTACTTTCTCGTACATGTATAAGTGTTGTACCCTACATAAAACTCCCCATTTACTAAGTTTCTTTGTCATTCCATTTGTGCATCCAGTGGAATTAATTAGATTATTAGAAAAGTATATCCATCCATCTTTTTGAATCTATAAAATAATTTATCTTGTGCCTTCTTGTCGATAAAGACGATTATGGTTTCAAACATGAAAGTGAGAAGAATATTTTACGGAATTTGACTGTCGGTGAGGAAACTGGAGATCTAGTGCGGGAAACCTTTGGAAATCCCAAAGTTTCCCATTGTCAAGCTAGTGTGTCTAAAGTCACACTTATCTCCTATATAGAAAATCCAGATGAATATTCGTTCTTATATGAAGAACTATTCCTTTGGAAGCTTCCTTTTGGATATTCCACTCTTTCCAGCAGCAGCGACCGTCTTTATGGATGCAACATGAGGTAGGTCAAGGTAGAACATCTTACTGTATTTGCTCGCGTATATCTCACACTTTTTTGACCGAAAATATGTGTGAAAATTTTCGGTGCGAGATATACACGGGGAATTACCGTATTCTCGAAAAACCACAAAATTTGCATTATTGAAGCAAGGCAACTGGCATACGGTACTCGCCCTATTCATTGTCACTGCCGTCACTGCTGCCAATCTCCGAGATACTCTCGCGTGCATCATTCTGGTCATCATCCCATACTGCTTCATCCTGACGTCCGTCCAATACATTTGCGATGCCTGTCTTCAAGAAGCTCTTCACAACAATGTCCGTCGACACCATTTATTTCTATTTGTTATGGTTATGCGACATTAAGAACCTAGGAAAAAGACGTCATACGCTCGTTAAGGACGATTCAAGGCAGAAAAGGAATTTAAAGCGCAGATGCTTAGCGATCGATACAATCGATCATCTTCCATATCGATTCCTCGCTACATGCACGAGCTAGCTCGAATTTAGCCAACCGCGGCTGAAGACTCGGCGAACGATGAACAGCGTGCTAACACTCACGCTGCACCGTATGCTAGCACGCGGCCGAGCTCTGATGCGACGCAATGCGTGAAGACGAAATCATTGAGATTCGAGAAGACTGAACTGCGTTTTTCTGCGATGTAACAGAAAGCCTACTTGCGCAACTGTTGTGGCGCGCTAATCGCTAATTCGAACGTGTCTCAAGGCAGAGAATTTAGCCAACCGAAGATGCGACGAACGATGTACTGCGTGCTAACACTCACGCTGCGCCATATGCTAGCACGCGGCCGAGCTCTGATGCGACGCAATGCATAAAGACAAAATCATTGAGATTCGAGAAGACTTAACTGCGTTTCTCTGCGATGTAACAGTAGGCCTACTTGCGCACCTGTTGTGGCGCACTAATCGCTAATTCGAACGTGTCTCAAGGCGGCGAATTTAGCCAACCACGGCCGAAGACGCGACAAACGATGTACAGCCTGCTAACACTCACGCTGCGCCGTATGCTTGCACGCGGTCGAGCTCTGATGCGACGCAATGCATAAAGACGAAATCATTGAGATTTGAGAAGACTGAACTGCGTTTCTCTGCGATGTAACAGTAGGCCTACTTGCGCACCTGTTGTGGCGCGCTAATCGCTAATTCGAACGTGTCTCAAGGCGGCGAATTTAGCCAACCGCGGCCGAAGACGCGACGAACGTTGTACAGCGTGCTAACACTCATGCTGCGCCGTATGCTGGCACGCGGTCGAGCTCTGATGCGACGCAATGCATAAAGACGAAATCATTGAGATTCGAGAAGACTGAACTGCGTTTCTCTGCGATGTAACAGTAGGCCTACTTGCGCACCTGTTGTGGCGCGCTAGTTGCTATTTCGAACGTGTCTCAAGGCGGCGAATTTAGCCAACCGCGGCCGAAGACGCGACAAACGATGTACAGCGTGCTAACACTCATGCTGCGCCGTATGCTTGCACGCGGTCGAGCTCTGATGCGACGCAATGCATAAAGACAAAATCATTGAGATTCGAGAAGACTTAACTGCGTTTCTCTGCGATGTAACAGTAGGCCTACTTGCGCACCGGTTGTGGCGCGCTAATTCGAACGTGTCTCAAGGCGGCGAATTTAGCCAACCGCGGCCGAAGACGCGACGAACGATGTACAGCGTGCTAACACTCACGCTGCGCCGTATGCTTGCACGCGGTCGAGCTCTGATGCGACGCAATGCATAAAGACGAAATCATTGAGATTCGAGAAGACTGAACTGCGTTTCTCTGCGATGTAACAGTAGGCCTACTTGCGCACCTGTTGTGGCGCGCTAATCGCTAATTCGAACGTGTCTCAAGGCGGCGAATTTAGCCAACCGCGGCCGAAGACGCGACGAACGTTGTACAGCGTGCTAACACTCACGCTGCGCCGTATGCTGGCACGCGGTCGAGCTCTGATGCGACGCAATGCATAAAGACAAAATCATTGAGATTCGAGAAGACTGAACTGCGTTTCTCTGCGATGTAACAGTAGGCCTACTTGCGCACCTGTTGTGGCGCGCTAATCGCTAATTCGAACGTGTCTCAAGGCGGCGAATTTAGCCAACCCCGGCCGAAGTTGCGACGAACGATGTACAGTGTGCTAACACTCACGCTGCGCCGTATGCTTGCACACGGCCCCTCGATCCCTAACCGGCTCGTATCGAAGTTCGGATCAACTCGTTGCTCGCTCTTTCTGTTGGTATCTCTTCGGGTAAGTTCCTGGACAATGACGACTGTTGTGGCGCTCTAAATCGAACGTGTTTCTACCTCAAGGTTATTACGGTCATTTATATGATGGCGTCAGTAATGAATGCGAGATATATGCGAGTACTTTTTTTTTCCTGAAATTTCAAATAAAAAAAATGGGGTGCGAGATATACGCGAGCAAATACGGAACATGAAAGCGAGAAGAATATTTTACGGAATTTGACTGTCGGTGAGGAAACTGGAGATCTAGTGCAGGAGTGATCCTTTGGAAATCCCAAAATTTCCTAGTGTGTCTAAAGTCACACTTATCTCCTATGAATATTCGTTCTCATATGAAGAACTATTCCTTTGGAAGCTTCCTTTTGGATATTCCACTCTTTCCAGCAGCAGCGACCGTCTTTATGGATGCAACATGCGGTAGCATCCACAGCAAAACACTTGTGGTGATGTGTTTCTAATTATTATATTGTATTTAGCTTTTAATGGAAGTGCCACAACCTGACGACTCTATAACAGAAGATGATATAACAATGCTGGAGGTGGAATTAGCAGTACAGAAAATGAAGATAGGAAAAGCAACAGGGGTGGATGAAATCAGTGTAGAAATGATAAAGGCTGCTGGACCTGTTGGTATGCAATGGTTGTATCGACTGCTAAAGTGTGTGTGGAAACGGAAATGTGTACCAGAAGACTGGGAGAAAGGGCTAATAATACCAGTGTTTAAGAAGGGGGACAAGAAGGTGTGTGATAACTATAGAGGGATCACCCTCATATCACAGACAGTAAAAATACTGGAAAGGATATTAGAAAGAAGAATGAGAAGAAAGGTGGAAGGAGAGTTGCAAGAGGAACAGTATGGCTTCAGGAGTGGAAGATCCACAGTGGACCCAATCTTTAGCTTGAGGCAGGTGATGGAAAAGAACTGGGAATATGGAGAGGATTTGATCATGACTTTCATAGATCTAGAAAAGGCATATGATAGTGTCCCCAGAGAGAAGGTATGGGAAACCATGGTTAAGAAGAGACTGGGAAGAGAAATGTTGGAAATGGTGCAAGCAATGTACAACAACTGTGTAAGCAGGGTACTGACCCCAGTTGGAAAGACAGATTGGTTTAGGAACAAGACTGGACTAAGACAGGGGAGTGTGCTGTCACCTCTCTTGTTCATAATGGTGATGGATGAAATTGTAAAGGAAACAAAGGAAGCATATGGACATAAAGAAATGAAGTTACTGTTATTTGCAGATGATATTGTGGTCTGGGGAAGGAACACCGAAGAAGTGCAAAAACAACTAGATGCACTGAACGAAAATATTCAGAAGTACGGCCTGAAAATCAGTATAGGGAAAAGCAAGACCATGGTAATGACAAGAGGGGAAAGACAAGGAAAGGGCACTGTGAAAATTGGAAGTCAGAGTTTGGAAATTGTGGACACGTTCAAATACCTAGGAAGTGAATTGATGCAAACTGGTAGGTTGGACATGGAGATTGGCAGGAGGGTACAGCAGAGCAATGCATTCTATCAAAGTGTAAGAAAACTTGTTTGGGATAAGGAAGTACCAAGGAAAAGCAAGGAGGTAATGTATAAAGTGTACTATGTACCCATATTAACTTATGCAGCTGAGACTTGGACCCTGACGAGCAGGCAAGAGAGTAGAATCCAAGCCAGTGAAATGAAATTCCTAAGAAGTATGATAGGAAAGACAAGGAAAGACAGAGTGAGGAATGAAGATGTTAGGAAGGAAGTTGGAATGGGAAAACTAAATGAGAGAATTGAGAAGAATAAACTAAGGTGGTTTGGACATGTAAAGTGGATGGAGGAAAATAGAATACCAAGACAGATGCTGGAGGCGAAGTGCAAGGGTAAGAGAGCAAGAGGAAGACCTAGAACAAGGTGGATTGATTCAGTGAAGAACAGCGTAAGAAAAAGAAATCTGGACTGGGACAAGATCGTGGAAGAAGAATGGTGGAAGGAGAGAGGAAAGTGGAGAAGTGCCATAAATACCCCGACCCGGCAGGAGCTGGATAAGGGGAAATGATGATGATGCAGTAATGAGTAACCCAGTATGTTTGTTAATGACTAATAAGTGTGTGTGCTCTTTCATGTGCATTTGCACAGTTTTTTTTTTTTTTTTTTTGTCTTTTTTTCGTGTGGCCTCCTGAGAGGCCGAGTGCAGGTCTTTCTAAGTGACGCCCGTGGGCGACCTGCGCGTCGGGATGAGAGATGGAATTGATGAAGGCGAATGAAACTGGGCAAGGATGTGGAAGGAAGCGGCCGTGGCCTGTCAGTAGGTACCGTCCCAGCATTTGCCTGGTGTTGAAAATGGGAAACCACGGAAAACCATTTCAAGGACGGCCGACGGTGGGGCTCGAACCCACGCGTCTACCGAGTCAGCAGAGAGCTTGGCCCCATGACCTAACGCTGCGCTTTAGCGCGTGTAGCCACTACTGTCGGTATTTGCACAGTAATTAAGGCTTATACATACTATGCTCGGGGTTGCAGGATCGGTTTTTGACACTATTGGCATTTGTAGGTGCTTAAATGTGAGAAACCCATGTCAGTAGATTTATTGGCTAGTTCAAGATAGGGGAAATATAACAGAACCCTATGTTAATTCTTGTCAATAAGACCAATTGATTAATTACAAATTTAGGTCCACATCTTGTAAAATATATTAGTCCCCTTTGAATGTAAACCCCTATTTAAGGGATTTATTAGAAAGGGGTTGTATATATATTGTTATTTTAAGCATCGTCATTACTATTTCATGCACCCTTTTTTCTCTCCCAACAATACAATCTTGGTGTAGAGTTGCAAGTAACTATGGTATTCTCTCATTTGATTGTGATATGGTGTTTATCTGTGATAACTTAATCATAGTATGTGAAAAAATATATGTTGTTTCTTAAATTACTTGTTCTTTGTGTACCTTTCTTTTTTTATATGTGAGAGAATATTTTTGCTGTACAAAAGCAGGGAGAAGAAATCTCTGCTGAGGGATTGAATTTTGTGGAATAGCATGACAGAGTATTGCTCCATAATACTGTATTGTAGTTATAAAACATTGCACAATTTTCTGTCCAGTTCACACAATTGCAGTTAAAGGATGCATCAAAACTGTATTTTTTTTAAATAATTGTGGTTCCATAACTCTCCTTCAGTCCTATTTCTATAACATGTTTTGGAACTCATGTAGTTCACGGGGCGAGCCGCCATGAAAGATCGCAAAAACTTTTCTATAGAATCCGGTAATATGACAAATGAGTTCAACTGTTTGTCGCTAGGGGGTGTTAATGAAGTTTTCCTAAGGTGCCAATTAATTCCATTTAGCACTAGATCGCAGGAATTGGCACTCTGTTTGAAACATGGAGTCGCTATCATTATCAGTAATTTTTAGACAGCAGTGATATGGGTATGAATTTCAAGGGTGTGGGGGTAATAGCAAGCAACACCACCTTGCTTCGCTCGTTCCGAATATTATAACCTTCATAGATGAATATTTTTAGTATCCACCTACCCTAACCTCGGCCTGCCAATAGGGGTTTTGTCCAGTCGGTATCCAGTGTGGGTAATTGCAGACAGTGACTTCTGGGGAGTGCAGTTAAGTAAAGTTGGCAGTATTGCCTCAACATTGTCTCTTCCATCATGGCGATTAAAACTTTCATAATTTCCTTATTAAAGCGCGAACATGATGTTTCCTGAATGCAATTAACGTCTAGAACCATGGCAAAGTAAGTAGAAAGAGCTTTCCGTGTGATACATGCAGAGTTACAACTGTCGATAAACTCACCCCGTCAACTATACGAGAACTCATATTTCATGCCTGTGTTTCTCAAACTAGCTGCTTGAAGTTGATTGAGCTGATTGTTGGTCCCTTTGGACCAGTTGCATCAAGACTGAGTGAAGGCCGAGTTTGTGGTTTATAGCATTGTAAAACCAAAGCCCTCACAATTTGAATTTTAAATTTAGCATTTTGTTGCATGCTCGTCATACAATTGACAAACAGTGCCATGGAAACTAGAGACTGAAGAAAGTTGCAAATTTTCCAGGGCAAGGTTGCAAAACCACATGCATACACATAGAAATATAAATTTTCAATTTTCTTAATACAGTCTTTAAAGGGGCAGATAACCTTGTAGTTCCACCCCTTAAAACAACAATAACAAACTAAAAAATTAGTGAAAATATTAGGTAGATTCCGTTTGCAAAGAAATTCTGAGCTAAATCAGCCCAAAATAGGGAGCATTTTTACAGAAAAATTATATTTTCTAATTATATTCAAAGGGAATTTTAAAATATGACATTTATTTAACACAAGCTGTACCCGGCATGCATTGCAGTGCCAATCAAAGAAAGTGTTGGCGTTATAATTTTGTTTCTTGAAGTGCTTTAGGATACACACTATTTATTTTTTAATTTCTGTTAACTGCCTCTAAACTATCGTAAAATGGATTTACTAATTTAGAAACATTCGTGGGAGCATGCACAACAACTCACCAAAGTTTCATCGCAATCGGATGAATGGCATATGAACGCATACGGGATTTTGTTTAAACGATTCGTGTGCTGTCCCTCATTTGTTGAATCTACTCGTGCGCTACCTACTGTGAAATAGATTTACCAAGTTAGAAACCTTCACGTAAGTGTACACAACAACTCCTCAGAGTTTCATCGTAATCGATGAATCGTATATGAATGCATACGGGATTTTGTTGAAACGCTTCGCGCGTCGTCACTCATTTGTTGCATCTACTCGTGCGCTACCAATTGTAAAATGAATTTACTAAGTCGAAAGCCTTCCCTGGCATGTACACTCATCAAAGTTCCATCGCAATCAGATGAATTGCATATGAACGCATACGGGATTTTGTTTATACGATTCGCGCGCCGTCACTCGTTTGTTGAATCTACTCGTGCGCTACCTGTTGTAAAATAGATTTACTAAGCCTGTAACCTTCCCTGGAGTGTACTCAGCGATTCACAAAAGTTTCATCGCCTAAGGTGAAAGGTAAATGAATGCGTACGGGACTTTGTTGAAACGATTCGCGGACCATCGCTCATTTGTTGAATCTACTCGAGTGCTACATATTGTAAAATGGATTTACTAATCCAGAAACCTTCCCTGGAGTATACACAACATCTCGCCCAAGTTTCATCACTATTGGACGAACGGTATATGAACGCATACGGGACTTTGTTGAAATACTTCGCGCGTCGTCGTTTATTTGTTGAATCTACTCTTGCGCTAGCTATTGTAAAATGAATTTACTAAGCCAGAAACCTTCCCTGGAGTGTACTCAACATCTCACCTAAGTTTCATCACAATCGGATGAGTGGTATAGGAGCGCATAGGAGACATACACACCCACACACAAAACTATCACGCAACATTCATTTTTATGTATAGAGATTTTATCACTAATTAGATTGCCACGGTGGGTGAGTGGTTATCGTGTCGGATTACTAACCCCAAGGTTGCAGGTTCGCTCCTGGCCGTAGTAAGTGATTTTTAGAGGTCGGCAAAAATCACGACACGCATGTAATACGATGTTGGCATGGTAAAGAACCCATTTGAATTCAGTAGGCCATGTTCATAATGGAAAATTAATCTCGGGATTTTCCGCCAACACCAAGTTCCTCATTTCTTTACCAGAAAGCGCTGTAGCGTCGAGGTGCTTAGATATCTAACCTCCTTGACTTTCATAGTGCAGTGTTTCAAGGAACAACAAAATTCGACATGCAAGCTGCCTGCTGGGTGTCAAATAACAAAGCTTGCACAAAGGCCATATGATATTATTATTATCACTAATTCATTGACTTCATTAAACATGATTATATGGTACATCTTTTGAAAGAATTTTGCACATATTGCTAATGCTAAAAATCACAAACTCCCAATTTATTTAGCAGCATCTCTGGTATTTTGTGGGACATATACCTGCTATACTTTCTGCCAGTTGCGGTGCTGAAACAAAATCCAGAGACTGGTCAAAAGTTTTCTGAATGTGTGTGTGTTTTTTTTTTTTTTTTTTTCCTTCTTGTGTCAGAAGGTACCGTCCCAGCATTTGCCTGGTGTTGAAAATGGGAAACCACGGAAAACCATTTCAAGGACGGCCGACGGTGGGGCTCGATCCCACGCGTCTACCGAGTCAGCAGAGAGCTTGGCCCCATGACCTTACGCTGAGCTTTAGCCAGCGTAGTCACTACTGTCGGTATTCTGAATGTGGTACTTAAGTATTATCATGATATTGGCTTTAGGCATGGATAGAATAGCCAAGCTTATATTTTGTAAAAGGACATTGTGGTGTGTTTTTTTTACAACTTGTGTTTAAGGTAGAGTTTTTTACATGGATATTTTGAAAAGTTTGTCAAATTAAGTTCATACAAGAATAAGGAACTTAATCCATTTTTTTAAATGTTGAGGCATATCAATTTTTAATTTTTTGGCTTAGGATATTTTATATCATACATTTATTCTCATTAACATATCATGTGAATTTTTGTAGCGATAAAGTTAACGAGGTTTCCCCGAAGTGAGTTACCACCTGCATGTGAAGCTGTGCTTCTAGGATGCATTAGTTTATTTGTTAATGGCTGTATGTTGCAGCGTGTTGAACTGCCATCTCCTGGCGCGATGACATTAATATAACACTTCATGGGAGACTTAAAACTTCGTACATCATGGCATCAAAGATAAGGTTTTTTCCTAATTCAGAACACACTCAAAAGTGTCTATAACTAAGAAATGCAGCAAAATAGGCCACATGGTCAAAGTGACATATGTCCATAGTCCTTGTGAGGTGCATACTCATTTTTTGCGTTAAAACCATTTTTACTAGACCACAGGGTTACCTATTTTGAAAGAATGCACTGGACAATTGCAAAACAATATACTGTGTTATAATTTATGGTGTGTTTGTGTATGAATTGTAGGCTCAGCAGGCAAGAACGTTACCGTTAAGTCACGCAGCCAGTCCCTTCAGTAGTTAAAAGAGACAGGGGGCAGATGACCTCGTAGTTCTGCCCCTCAAAACAACAATAACTAACTGTGTATGAATTGACAAAATATAAGATACACATCATATTTTTAATATATAGGCTAGTCATGCACATTTTACTCAAATTGTCCACACTTATTATTAAAAAAAGTTAATATAAATAAATTGATTGATTAATTGATCAAATGATAAAATCAATCATTAATTCATTATATGATTTCAAAATGTGCATGTGGCCCAGGTATCCTTCTGAAGTTCGAGTGGGGCCAGCGAGAAACAGTTGAATTCTGCTCTGTATGGACAAAAAGGAACCATAAGGTACGGGTGTAAGGAGAGATAATTATCATTTCAGATTCTATCATCTAACCACAAATCTTGCATACCAACAAAGCTTTTGTATTTTTCAATTTTGTTGATCTTTGCAGAATTTATAGTTGGTATTCTGATTGTTAAGGTGGGCTGCAAAAGTATACTCTTGCTAGATCTGGTTGAAAAATATTTTGCTCAAGTGTGTAAACTGGTCAGAAAAACCTTGTTCTGATAAAGGGTATTTACTGCTATTTTGTTCCTGTTCAAGTTTAATATTCATCATTGTATCGTAATTAGAAAATACAACCGGAGGGAGATTGTTGTAAGACTTAAACTCTATAGTCTTGTGCCTCCTCACTTTGTTAGAATAATATGTGATCATGAATGATTTCAAACACATTTAAGATGTCTAAAAAGGAATTAAGTCCATAGTACCACAGAGTATTTTGTGGTATATTTGAAACTGTTCATGTATTTTGTCACTGTGGTCAACTTGAGACATCATGTACACCCTATTCTGTTTGTGAGCCAGTATCTTGTTCTGCATTCTTTGATGCTTTATTTTTTTTATTAAGGTATCAGGTTTTTTAAATAATGGTCCACATCTAATTTGCTATTGTATACTGAATGGCAGATATCAGTAATAAATTGAAATCTGTGCATGTATGTGATAGGCATCCAAGTTTGACAATGCCATACATTAAGAGTTGAATACGTTAATCAAATTGTAGCCATCTATTCAATGGATAAGGGTGAAGAGGTAGAGGTTAAAAAGAAATAGACATCCTAGGTATGTAAAACCTAACCGTATTGAAGTTGGTAGAGAACAAGACCTGAACTTGGGAGGTTGGACAGGAAACAGAGAAACCTTGGCTTCTCTCCTGCCACTCTCGCACCCACTAGTTGTGATTCCCTTGAGCTGATGTGTTTTTAGGGGGTGGAACATCAAAGTCATCTTCCCCACAGAGTTCCTTCAGGTAGGGTTATCAACTGAAATTTTTAAAAGGCAGAAAATTGCTTTGCAACAAAGCAGAACTCTTTCCAAAAATATGTACCAGTATCAATAGGTTCCAAAATGAGGTTCATATTACATAGAGCTTGCTTCCAATTTATGTTCAGTTCTACTCTTTGGAGCTGCATTTGCCAATAGAAGGAAGGGATGAATTGGTTCTTGCAGTATAAAACCACCTCAAAAAAAATGTTTGGAATATCAAGGGTGCAATGTGATAATCAAGACACAGAATGTTTATTGTATCACAGAGAGAGACATCCTGGAAATTTAAACTTAACAAACTCGAATGTTTTCTTCCAATTTCTAACACAAACAGTAATAATGAAAAGTTACAATTTGTGGTAGTGAAGTTTTTCCCTTCTTCATTCTGCCTTAGTACTGTGTATGCATTGTTCATGTCCCCGACATGCTGTGCCATGCTTGTGATCAGTGCATTCTTGAGGAAGACTGTCCAATTCCATCCAAGCAACTCTTACAAGGTCTGGGTGTGTCTTGTGGAAGTTGTGGACAATCAAACACAGCCACTTTCAACCTGTCCCATGCATGCCCAATGCAGTTCATATCCGGTGAATGTGCTGGGCAATTCATATGATTGATACCCACCTCAATCATGAAGTTCCTCACTGATCAACATTTCTTGTTGACGTAAATTAATTCACCTTAACTGTATTCATCCCAAAAAGATTGTACAAACGGCCAAAGAATGTCATCTGTGTACCGCTGGGCAGTCAATGTGTCTCAAATTAGTATCACACGTGTATAATGACTAGAGCTCGGCAGTTGCCTATTTGCCTTTATGTTCCATTGTTTAGAATCGTAGGCTTTGCATATCTTCTATCTATATATATATAAAGCACAAAGTTTGTCTGTTATGTATACAAATCTACACCGTTTCGCCGATCTGAACCAAAATTTGTATACTTACCCTTTGGAACCCTGCGGGTAACCCTGTCAACTTTAAATTTCGGACAGACCACCCCATTCCCTGCATTTAGGCCCTTTTGCTAAAATCTACACCGTTTCACCGATCTGAACCAAAATTTGTATACTTACCTTTTGGAACCCTGCGGGTAACCCTGTCAACTTTAAATTTCGGACAGACCACCCCATTCCCTGCATTTAGGCCCTTTTGCTAAAATCTATACCGTTTCACCGATCTGAACCAAAATTTGTATACTTACCCTTTGGAACCCTACGAGTAACACTGTCCACTTAACATTTCGGACAGACCACCCCATTCCCTGCATTTAGGCCCTTTGGTCCAAATCTACACTGTTTCACCGATCAGAACCAAAATTCGTATTCATACCCTTTGGTACCCTGCGAGTAACACTATCTGCTTGAAATTGCGGCCAGACCACTCCATTCCCTGCATTTAGGCCCTTTGGCCCAAATCTACACCGTTTCACCGATCTCAACCAAAATGTGTATACTTACCCTTTGGAACCCTGCGAGTAACACTTCCCACTTAAAATTTCGGACAGACCACCCCATTCCCTGCATTTAGGCCCTTTGGTCCAAATCTACACTGTTTCACCGATTAGAACTAACATTCGGATACTTACCCTTTGGTACCCTACGAGAAATACTGTCTGCTTGAAATTGCGGACAGACCCCTCCATTCCCTGCATTTAGGCCCTTTGGCCCAAATCTACAACGTTTCACCGATCTCAAACCAAAATTTGTATATTTACCCTTTGGAACACTGCGACTAACACTGTTGGCTTGAAATTGCGGAGAGCCACTCCAACCCCTGCATTTAGGCCGTTTGGCACAAATCTACACCGTTTCGCCGATCTGACCAACATTTTTATAAACTTACCCTTTGGAACCCGACAAGTAATACTGTTCACTTTAAATTTCGGACAGACCACACTATTCCCTGCTTTTTGGCCCTTTGGCACAAAACTACACCGTTTCACCGATCTCAAATAATTACCCTTTGGAACTCGACGAGTAACACTGTCCACTCGAAATTTCGGACAGACCACTCCATTCCCCGCACTTAGGCCCTTTGGCACAAATCTACATCGTTCACCGATCGAAAACAAAATGTGTATACTTACCCTTTGGAACCCGATAAGTAACACTGTCCACTTGAAATTTTGGACAAACCACTCCATTCCCTGCATCTAGGCCCTTTGACACATATCTACATCGTTTCACCGATCTCAACCTACTGTAAATTTGTATACTTACCCTTTGGAGCCCGACGAGTAACACTGTCCACTTGAAACTTTGGACAGACCACTCCATTCCCTGCATTTAGGCCCTTTGGCAAAAATCTACCGTTTCACTGATCTGAACCAAATTTTACCTACTTACCCTTTGGAACCCGACGTGTAATACTGTCTAAATGAAATTTCGGATAGACCATTCCATTTACTGCATTTAGGTTCTTTGGTGAAAGTCAACATACTTTCACCCATCTAAACCAATCTTTATGTAAGTTACTTACCCTTTGGAACCTGAGTAACACTGTCCACTTGAAATTCCTGACATACCACTCCATTTTCCTGCATTTAGCTCAGGAATCCCTCGGGGTTGCCAGATTCCTAACTAACCAGGCATGAGCCCTTGAGGGTGTACCAGAAGTGGTGGGGCTACACACACCCTGCCTCTTTGAGGGCCTTGAGCAGAAGACACGAGATATTAGGAAAAGGAAAAGAAGGCTGACACCTCGAAGAATGAGGGCATCAGGAAAGATGAGACAACGGCCAATTAAGACGGGAAATTGAAAGACTCCCTAGCCCTCGGATACCCTAATACAGTCGGAGTCGGAAGAGAACAAGAGTTGACGAAGGAAGGCCGACAGGAAAGAGAAGTGAAAGGAGCCCAGCACCAGGAAGTAGAAGCGATGCCAGACTCAGCTGGGGTCCCGTGGTCGCCAACCCACGTCCCACAAGTTGTGAGACCGGGGGGGGCAGTTGTGAAAATTGCTTACTGATTCATCGCGAGGTGACATGAGAGGACTTTCCAGAGCCCACCGTGTTATCTGCTGTCTATGCTGATGCCAGCACAGGGCCGTTGCTCAAGCCACTGTGGTGTTGCGAAAGAGTGAGTGATTCCCCGGCCAATCTAAATACGGCGGGGAATCCCGAATGTGTGTCATCATATTTCATCATCTGCGATCATCTCAGGTTCGTGCAGCTTGGAACCATATTCTTTGCCGAGCAGAACGCCATAAGCTCTTTCACTAGACGCTTCGAGTACTGGCCTAAGCCAGAAAATAAGGTTGAGACTTTGGAAGACATCGAAGCTAGACATCTGAATTACCTATATAAGTTTTAAAATTTCACCATGTTCGTTTAGTAGTCATTTTTTCATTACCTTATTATTGTCATCTTAAGTGCAAATGACCTAGATATTACGCGCATCATACCACTAATCACCGCCGCTTAAAGTCTTTCTCGACTGTGATTTTTAAAATATTTATTTTTATTACAGTACATTGTGTACATTATTAGTTGAAGTGTCAATTCAATACAGGTAGTAGTTTCCCATCATCCTCATCATAAGGGCAAATGACCTAGATGTTACGCCCATTACACCATTGATCACCACACACAATAAGTCTTCCTCGCCTGTGAATTTTGAAATATGTATTTCCATTACAGTAGTTTGTAAGTTTGACGTGTCAATTCAACAGTAGTTTTCATTATCATCCTGATCAAAAGGGCAAATGACCTAGATATTACGCCCTCATTGTCTTTGGGGGCAAATGACATAGATTTTAAATACATTATATTTCTAAGGATACTTTGATACATTATCATCATTCTACCGGGCGAAGCCGGGTACTACTGCTAGTATAAATATATTTCATGCTTACTGGGGTAAAATATACTGATTTAATAGCACCTATAATTGCCTATTTTCATACTGTGTGCCTTTTCGTAGCTTGAAGGCCTATTATGGCTTTTTCTTTATAATTAGAACTTATAAAAACAATAAATTTATTTATGTTGTAAACAGGTAAGTGAATTTTTTAAATATGTATTTAAATGCTTTACTAAGGGTCTGTTTTTCGATCTCTGGACAAAAGTGATGGGCATTCATTCCTCAGGTAACTTTGCTTTCGGCATTCGAAACGTATCTTTCAATGCAAAGTTACTCGGCGAGCTACTACTTGACGGAAGTATCAACGAACAGCTACAGTACGGGTTATTTGATTGGTCGAAATTGAATTCTGGCCGGTGAACGCTCATTGCTTTGTCAATCGAACTCTGGCGTCAACTGATTGAAACACAAGCCACATGGGCTGATCTTCGTATCAGTATTTAAATGATGATATACTCTAATATGAAACTTTGTAACTAGTCGGCACTACCAAATTATGTTTCGGCACTAGGGCTATTCAGATATTAACCCAAATTGCAGTAACGCAGTTATCAACATAATATACGAGGCTCATTCCATAAATCATGGCAACTATGTTTTATCTTTCAAACATATGGCATCACGGCCCGCGGCAAATAGCACAGAATTCACCCGGCAGAAGGAGACTAAGTGCAGGTGGCTAGGTACCAGCGCCATACACGTTCATTCTCAGCTTGGCTGTGCTACAAGATGGATGTAAGCAGATTGGAATAGCAATCATTCGTGAACATTGCTTTTCTCTGCGGCAGAAATACTACGTAGTGTCATGCAGCACTATATGAACCTGTTGGTGATTACCGAACAGTTGCACGTTGGGTGGAGGCTTTCCGACATGGACTCGCAGCAACTGCAGACACTCAGTGAATTGGGCGCCCCTTTTGTGCCCAAACTGACATGTCCGTGTGTGTTATTGGACAGTGTTCCAATGCTTGGAAACGGTGCCCTGGATGTTGATTGATTTGTGTTCCATTTGTAGTAGTGCAAAACAAATTTACACAGGAGTTCCATTGTGTGGTGTTCACTCGTACTGTTGCCGTTAACTCCTGTACTCAAACCCTATTTTCTGTTGGTATTGAGATATCACACGGCCTTTGCGGTTCAATGCACATCGTGGATTTCCCAGGCTGTAGCATTATCGAAAGATATAACTTATGGAATACCCTCGTTTCGGGGAGTGGGCTAGCCTTTCACATATTACTGTAAACATTCCCTTTACTTCCAAGGAGGCCTATTCATAAGGAATTTAAAACTCGATTCCTCGCAGGAACATTAATGAAAAACCCAAAATATTACTGTACAAGAAAATAAGTTGCCGCATGGTGCTCAGAATTTGCGTGATTGCAATAGCCGTGGTGATAGCATCTTGGTGTGTGAATCATAAAGACTCTGGTACAACCCTCAGGCAGGGTAATTATTTTTGCTACCAGATTATAGATTTATTTAATCATCTCAATATGAGTTATTTTAGCAGAATCTACATGAAATTACGATTTATCTAATTTTTATTGCAATATGTTGCAACAAGCAGGGTTTGTGAAATTTGATTGTATTGGACATCGTTTCTAATACGGTAGTCTATAGCTAAGCTAGAGACTATGGTTTCATCCCTTTTTACAGTATAACTTAATATGTGTTGGTTGTTGACACAAGTGTGGCAGTAGTATATCTCCAATTCATTGTATACATTCATCATAGTAACGGTTTTTAATAAGATGAAAATGGATCGTAAATTCGCATTCGTCACAATGTTAAGAATGTCCAAGCTGTGTAGTATATGAGATCTTTGAAATGCTTGGTATTCTATTGCCGTATAATGTATACAAATATCGTCACTCTTGTGTGCGTACCGAAGCTGATAATTCTAGCGTAGCCATCACAGCACTTTTCGATAAGCGAAAATAAGACATGAAATGAAGATTCAGTAGGCCTACAATCAGAATGCAAATCTATGTTACAAATCATAACATGTTCTCAGCTGGTAGGAGAGAAACAACAAGCAACTACAGAGTTGCAGTGATAGAAGCCATTTTTCAGTGTTGCCTAATTCTATTAATGGGGGCTCATATACCGCAAGTGGGAGTTTTCTCACACAGTTAACAATTAAATCATAGCGTCACTAATTTGTAACATAGAATTATGAAAACTTACAAAGTTATAGTTGATACATAGGACTTTTATTTAATACTAGCTGAAGTACCCATGCTTCGCTACTGGTCATAAATAAATTGAAATGTGAAGGAGACAGTTAAAACAGGGGATAGGCGAGGTGCTGCACGGAGGGAGAGTTAGTATGGAACATTTTGTCCAGCTACACCGCTTGGCATTGACCTTGTTTTATAGCACACAATTAGGTTTTACTCGCTAACAGTTAGAGATACACGAAAAGTGATAAGGACCATTCTGATAGAAATTTAAATTTTAAACCTAGTATATGCCATCAAAAGTTTGCTATTTCTTAGCGTTCTCTTTTTATTTGAAATTGAAATATGAATGTTTGAAACCAAATGGTGTAGTGACGTCACCTAAATGGTCACCATCTTTAAATAGTGCAAAGTATTGAAATCAAAAGTAGCCTATATATTAACCAGGCAAATCAGCTACTTCCATGTAAAATTTCATGTAAATCGGACCAGTGGTTCTTTGGTGATCGAGTAATACACAGACACATACCATCTCACTTTTATATATTAGTATGGATGTCGTTTTTTGATGTACGAAAAACGTAATTTGAAAGCACCCATGTTTAACTACAAAAGGAGCCTGGTCATGGCTTCTAATGATTACTATGAGAATTATTGGTGACGTCAGTTACCTGTAGGTTTGCTACGGTATTGTATCTGTTGTGGGCAGTGAAGGAGGTAATTTTCGGTTCAAATTATTTACTCTTATGGTCATGTCTTAAGTAGAAAAGAGAGGGAGTGTTCACTGCGTGGTTAATCATTTTAGGTTCCTGTTTCATTTTGGTTGCTACAAATTATTCTGGTTCTGTTAGTCTTAGTCAAGTCTTATCACAGTTACTGTATTCCTGATTTGTAATACAAAAGATAGCCGGTACAGGTTAACAATGTCAACAATTAGAACAATGCAGCATAAAAACATTAGGACTAATAAAACATAAACATACCGGTATTAGTAGTAGAACACACCTTAACGGAGAGTATAACACAACAATACAATATATTGCGCGTTATACCTTCCGTCATAAGGTAAAGATTCAAAATCTCCCGTAACAGCAGCGGCATCAAGAGTATGACATTAGACCCAAAATGTCACATTTAGACGACCACGTGGATTAGCGGCTAACATTCTCGGCTGTCGCCTTGGAAGTCCGAGTTTGAATCCGGCTCTGCCAAGAAATTTTATTTCTGGTCTGAGAGCTGGAAAGGGGTACACTGCGCCTCCCATGGCAAAACTAGGAAGATGTTTTCCGTGGTTTCCCACTACTACTCGAAGCAAATACAGGGATAGTTTCTAACTGAAGGCAACAGCAACCTCATTTTTAATCCTCACCTGAATTATAAATACACACACTACTACAGCCAGCACAGTAACACTGGTTATCAGAAAAAATTCATACCCACTTAAGTTCATGGGGCTACATGGCCATGATGTCGCCAAGCCTGTAAATCAATCAGCAATAATAGAATCATTTAAGCTCATTTAATGTTAATACTAAGTTTCGTGATGATATTTATAGCCGTTGTTAAGTTAGGTCGCGTGCAGTGTTAGCTGATGTATTTGTTTTTATTATTATTTAATTCCCTACATCGACCCCGGTTTAAAAAATTTAAAAACTACGTATTCAGACTTCTAAGGCGTTCAGGTTCCTAATATTCTTATCGTGGTTTGGATAGAAATTGGAGTAGCATGGCCCTTTACAGACAGAGGTGGAAACCTGGTGATAACTTCTTGAGGTAGTGTTGCCGTTGAGAAAATTGAGTGGCATGGCCTCTTACCGAGATAGAATGAAACTTGGTGGGCCCGTCTTGTGCTACTGTTGCCATAGAGATGGCCGGCCTTGCCGTTCCTTCATAAGTTAATTTTCTGAATTTATTAGCCTTTGCTCGAGTGCAAATAGGCCGATATCAGAAGAATGAGAAAGACTATCGAAAATTCATGTAGGCGGCCGTTCCTTCTGGGTCCTAAACTATGTGTATGCAAAATTTGGTTGAGATTGGTGGAACGGTGTAGATTTGTATACGGAACATACCCACATACATACAGACTCTCACTTTTATATATAAGATATGAAGGCAAACAGTATGTAGAGTATTGCGTGATTTATTGGTAGGAAAATATTTGTGATTTTATTAAACATCATAAATCACAAAAAATATGATTTAACAAGAAATACCAGTCTGAATGAATTATTTTTTTCCTGTAAAGAAAACGCATGAATATGGAGGATGAACCTCAATCATGAAATTATATTAAAAAATAATTAAGATATAGCCTACTTGGAAAATTTGACAAGAAACTATTTTTGAAAGATACATTAAATATTTAAAAAAAAAAACATACTATTGACAGTATAACATTAATGGTGGTTCATCCTCGGTATTCATGAAAAAAATAATAATTTCATTCAGATTAGTATTTCTTGTTAAATCATGTTTTTTTGTGATTCATGACGTTTAAAATATCACAAATATTGTCCTATCAATAAATCACGCAATACTTAATATGCTGCTCGCCTTCATATATTAAACAAGAACCCTATGTATTAACTTTAAGTTTGTAAGTTCTCATAACTATGTTACATATTAGTGAGGCTATGATTTAATTCTCAACTGTGTGCGAAAACTCCCACTTGCGGTGTATGAGCCCCCATAAAGATAGCTTTTCAGTCGGTCAACACAAATTGTGCCCAATTACATTAGGTGGGAAACAAGTATTTACATACCGTACAAACTAACACGCTTTTATGTACAAATACCTACTTAATTGGATGACACGTTTCCAACGTCACACGGTCTTCCTCAGATCCTGTTCACTTAGGCTTAACTAGGGTACGATGTTTGTAGAATCTTGTGTAACGTGTCCACTATTAACAGACAGTATAATACACTTCTATGGTTGTTGCATTATTATTATTATTAATATGGATTAAGAATGTAGCCTGTTGTCTAATTTCATGCCAAGGTACAGGGTGTCGGGCAAATTATGTAGGACAGACAGGAAGGAGGATGGACACATGCAGGCGCGTGTATTCCATGGATGTAAATTAAGCATTACATACCCAAGTGAAAGAATGACGGGTAGAACAATTATTATTTACTTTAGTTATAGTGATATTTCAGTCTCTGTGTCCTGTATTGTTTTAATGAACCCATTCACACTTCGTGGTCTCTGATGCCTACTGCGAGTTCCTTGCGCTTGCAGCAGCGCATGCCCTCTTTTGGTATTTCTTGATACTGCACGGTGAGTGAAAGCGAAGGCTAGGAAGCAATTCCTGAAGCCGAAAACAAGAAGCGGTCAGTTTTCAAAGATATTGTGTTAACTTGCTCAATATAGTTTAAAAAAAGCGTGTCAGTGTTTGTGTAAAACAGCTTTTTATATGCTGTGTTTAAAACGTGTGTCTGTTTTACAGTGGTAGGCCGTCATTTTTATAGTTCAGCGATATAATGTCTATTGCAATATAAGGGAGTAGGGTATACAGTAGACGTTTCTGTTTACACTAGTAGGCGTGAGAAATCTGTAAAAGTATGGCACCGGGTCTTGGGTCTAGAGACGACTGCAAAATGTGTGATGTGCGGTAAATTTGAGAAAAAAAAAAAAATTATTAGGAAGTCGTCCAACTCCTCAATTGAGTAGGCCTATTAACACGAAAGTGAAAGCTTGTATTCGGTATTTTAATTAAACGTATATCATTTATCATCTATTTTAATTGAGATGGATTTACTTTCTAAGTTCAAACATCCCATCCCCATCGAGGTCTGACCCCTCAAAGAATGATTTTGCGACGAAATTCAGAATGACTGAGCTTAACTTAAGTAGATTTCATTCCAGGTAATATATTGCTACTATATTATTAGTAGTAGGCCCAGTAGTCATTTTGAAAATAATTGTTGTTTCTAGGGGCCTAACATCTACTCCCGACCAAAGTATTAGGTGTACTCGAGTTTGAAGGTTGTTTGTGAAGTAATCAATAGACCTACATAAAATCCAATACCATCAACATTGTCGTTCTATTTTACGTTAGTTCATGTAGGTTTGGATTTTTTAATTTATATTTTAATACTTTTTATTGCAGTTGGAACACAAAAAGTGCACGTTTTTAAGCGTGTTTCAACCCTGCGTCACATTTAAGAATTATTATCTCCCAAGCCCGTCATCAGATCGAATCCAAATTTTAACACAATATACATTGGAATGTTGTATAACTGGTTTATTAATTTCACAATTTTGTGTATCCAAGAAACAAAGTTGTTATCATTGTTGTAAGGTAACTTTTTCTCGGCTCGGGGTGGTTGGAAAATGTAGTTCTTGGTTGCGTTGTAATCGTTATACATCAAAACGTTATGCTGTATGACTGTGAAATACGTAAATTAATTCACTTATTTTATATCGGCTTGTATTTGTACCAAGAAATAACACATGGTTCACCAGCTAGCCGCTCCGGCAAATGCTGTACAGCGTTGCTGAGATGGAGCCCATCACTTCCGAGCGAGACGCGCCATGATGCGTGTGGGCACCATTTTGGCAACGCTGTACAGCTTTTTCCGGAGTGGCTAGCAGGTAAACCATGTGTTATTTCCTCGTACAAATACAAACCGATATAAAATAAATGAATTCATTTACGTATTTCACAGTCATACAGCATAACGTTTTGATGTATAACGATTACAACGCAACCAAGAACTACATTTTCCAACCACCCCGAGCCGAGAAAAAGTTACCTTACAACAATGATAACAACTTTGTTTCTTGGATACACAAAATTGTGAAATTAATAAACCAGTTATACAACATTCCAATGTATATTGTGTTAAAATTTGGATTCGATCTGATGACGGGCTTGGGAGATAATAATTCTTAAATGTGACGCAGGGTTGAAACACGCTTAAAAACGTGCACTTTTTGTGTTCCAACTGCGATAAAAAATATTAAAATATAAATTAAACATTCCAAACCTACATGAACTAACGTAAAATAGAACGACGAAAATGATGATGTTATTGGATTTGATGTAGGTCTATTGGTTACTTCACAAACAACCTTCAAACTCGAGTGCACATAATACTTTGGTCGACAGTAGGTTATCGGCCCCTAATGGTTTGGGTGATAGTAAAAATGAAATGGAAAAAATAACTAGCTACAAACTTACATACTAGAACAAATGGAAGGGAAATAAAAGACAGGGAAAAGAAATGCCCTCAATCCTCGAAGAATCAGAATTGAGGGACTTTGAAAGAATTAGGGCCAGGGAAGGCAGTTAGGAATGGAAAAGAAGGGAGAATCACTGGAAAAAGAAAATACCGACCCAGCTCAGGAATCCTTCGTGGTTGTCAACTCCGGAAATCACCAGTCGTGAGCCTTTTAGGGTGTAACACTATCCATTGTGCACCATAAGTGGTGGAGCTACACACACCCTGCCTCCTTTAGGACCTTGAGCAGAAGGCAGGAGATACTATGGAAAGAAAACGAAGAGGTCTGACCCCTCGAAAAATTAGGAATCAGGAAAGAGCAGACAAGGACCAATTAAGGCGGGAAAGTGAAAGATACCCTAGTAGAGTCTGAAGACAACAAGAGTTGACCAAACGAGGTCGACAGGAAAGATGAAAGATAGGAGACGGCGCAAGTGGAAGCAATTCCGGACTCAGCTGGGGGCTCGTGGTTGCCAACCTACCTCCTGTTAGTCATGAGCCCCTGGGGGAATGGTAATTTTGATTGTCATACGATAGTGGTATAAATTGTTGGGGTTATATCAACTGAATTTTAATAGTTGAAGAATAGCCCATATAAGGAGCATACACAATTAGACTGCCGGTACTATATTGCATATTGTAAACCATTGCCTACCCTAAGTAAAATTCCACCATACGTCACTGGACACACGTTATAAAGAACATAGAAATGCCATCAAACACAGGAAGCACTCAGCAGTATCAAAGCACATGTGTGACATAGGACATAGCTTCACAAACTTAGAAACAGACCTAATAATCTCACACTATACTAAGAAACAAAAGGTAGGGAACTTGACATTAAAGAAGCCATAGAAATTCACTTAGCTAAATACAACTACCCAGATAATCTAAATGAGCTCACATTCTTGGAGAGTTCACCCCTATTCAGTCCAATTCAGAGCCAATGCTCTAATGCAGGGCCTGTCAGGGTGCATGTGTGGCAACTTCACTAGATTGACATATTTTCAAAATTCAATCTTAACTTTTTTTATCCATTTTTCAAAATTTGGTTCTTATTTTGTGCTGATGTTCACCATTTTCCTCATATCTGCCATGTTTATAGGAATGTTTGGACTATTTGTTTATGAAAGTGGGTGTTAATCCTTTAGCTACAAAATTAGACTCGCTCGAACCTTTCTGGCTTTAATTAGTCTTGCTATGAATCGCTAATATGTTTTGAGTTTATTCGGAATAAAAATGAATTAATAACGCTGAATTAATTAATAATGTGGAAATGTGTGATATTCAATTTGTAGTTTTAAATTTAACACCCACTATCAAAAAATAAGAGCCCACAAATCTATGATAAGCAGGGTTATAATATTAAAATCGTTATTGTTTTGGCTCTATAAGCTTTATGCTCTCCCTTAATGGAGACGAGACTCCGTTATCGTTCTTCTTCCCTTCTCGTCATGCAAGCCTCCTACTGCAATAAACAACAAACGCTGGCACAGCCACATTCAGCGGCAATCAAATCTTGAACGGCTACCACAGTGCTTCCATTCTCAACGCAGACCATACCATAGGGAGTGCAATCTGCTGTATTGTAAACGAGCAATTGCATTACGTGTGTGTAGGCAGTGCCCTCTAACACTTACAACAGCACTACAGATAACATGCATAATCCCACAATATTCCAAACTTTTATTGAGGTGTTTAATTTCTCATTTTTAGTAGAGAAATGGCTAAGAAGTCTGGGTAATGTTTAAAAATATAGAAAAGGTTGCAATGTTGTTTTTATTTTAAGAATACCGTTGTTGATATGGTGTGCCTATATCCATAACTCTTGACTTTGCAGAACAGGGCTAACAATAATTTGGAATCATCTATTCCTTTACCTTTTGGCTGTAAATAGTGGAAACCTGTAGACATTTCATCAAATGCCAGACATTTTCAAAAGTTAGAAATGCCTATCAGACATAAAGAAAATTATTGAAGAGCTGAGAAGACAAGAAGTGCTTATTGTAAGAGACCAAGAGCTGAACAAGGGAGGTTAGACAGGGAAAAATAGGGTCATTATAGAGTCTGCTAGACACGATGCTTAGGAGACAGGGAGGGTTTGAATGGGTGAAAACCATGCTAGGTATAAGTGACAGTTTAGCACAGATTCATTCAGAATATATTTTTGTTTCGAATGAAACAGCTGAGAATCACAATATGTTGATACATCTGAGATACAAATGAATCCCTGAAGTATAGTTTCCGTCCATTCATTTGTTGGAAGAAGTCTAGAGCTCATCATGGGAGGTTGAACAGGAAAGAGAGGAGCTCAGGTCAACATAGAAGCAATATCAGATTCAATTAGGGCTTCTCTTATCGTCATTCTCATGCCTATCAGTTGTGAGCCCTTTGAAGAGATGAGGGTAGCTTGTTTAGAGCCCTACGCGGGTACAACCACTGCTAATACACAGTCGTCTATGCGGATATTGCAACTATTTATGCCATTTTAACAATAACAATTTTATGTATCAAACTCCACTACAACTTAGCTTACTTTCTATTTTCATGAATGGTTAAAATGAAAATGAAAAAAATGTATTTCTTAGTATTCTGGTTTGCTGGATCTTCATTTTAACACTGCATCCATCACATGATCAGTTCAGGCAATGAAAAATTGTAAGGTATTTATGATACATGTACAACAATTTTCAGAGATTTGAAGTATCTGAATCAATACCAATCTCCAATTCTGTCCAGGTGAGTGTTATCCTAAGATTACAGTTTCAGTTGCAGATTGGTCCCATTTAAGGATATTTATATACAACAGCCTTCTGTTAGATTTTCTGGCTTGCTTAGGAATCTCCTCCAGAGCAAAACTATCATCTCTATTACCACACCAGTTTAAGTGACCGTAAACCCTTAAAATTATTACATGCAGTCCAATTTATGGTGATTATTTAGAAATTACCCATAAACAAATCGACTATCCGCACCACCGTGTAGTTGACATGATCGTGCTTCCACACAGGGCCCTCACTCATTTAACATTCTGGTGTTAAAAAATGTGGTGTAATTTTATAAATTTTGTATGAAGTGCTCTAGTTGTGTAACATAGAAAATGTCAAATACAGTATTGATTTTATTCCAAGACGTGAAAGCCAGTTGAAAAATAAAAATGACATCAACCTTCCATTATGTATTTTTTAACTTTGTGCACCAGCTTTCCAAGATCAATTATATTTGTCTGAAATTTGCATGCAATTTTCAAGGACATTACTACCTTCATGTCATTGTTCGTGTAATAACTTGCGCTCTATATGCATAACCTTCTCTCTGTCTATTAGTAGTCAGCCTGGAGGCTGGTTGGATCCTCAGAAAACACCACCATATTTTAAGTGAGAGAGACCCCAAAAACCAGAGGCGAGGTATATTAGGCAAGGTGAGGAGTAGGGCAGTTTGTCGTTGCTTTCATCATTGAGCCAGTACAGCAACACTGACCCTATGGGTAGCACATCTCCAGAGGCACTGACTGGGTCATTACTCAGCACCACTCACACCTCAGTAGCTTCCATATAATCACAGCCATGAATGAGACTGAGATATGGGTGAAAAGCCACATTTTACACCAGCCTATTCTCTCATCAGAAACAATCTCTGGTAGAGACAGTCAAAATTCTTGATTAGCATTAACCAGAATTCTTGACTAAATGTTCAATCATTTTCCATGTTTAATTTGTTAATTCTTGTAAAAAATAAAGTGAAACACAGTTATTTAATTCAAGGTAAAAAGAAATAAAGTGAAACACAAGTTTCTATTTATACTGTAATTCAAGGAAACCAAAGCTGTCTTCTGAACATGAGATATGTAAGAATTGAATGATAAAAGTTCAAGGTTGGTCAGCTATAGGTTCATTCTGTGCTTTTTCAAAGTATCGGACAATTTCCAAAAGTAATAACACTTCCATTTTTATTAAGAGTACAATCCTTAAGTAGACAGAGAAGAAAAGGCAGCAAATCATAATCTAATAGAAAAATTTGCGAATATACCCCATTTTGCCATAAAAAGTGATGGAAACAATCACAGAATGACCTAAAACATAGTTCTATTTGTATCCCTTGTATATTTTGAAGAATTTCACAAGTTCTAGTATTTGACTGTCGACTCATAGCTCCTTGGCTGTCATCAGCCTTGAGGTGGGCTTTTCGAGTAAGTTCATAACAATATTTCCCAATGTAAGGTATGTTGTAAAGTCTCACTTTGTGATGTTTCAGTACTGTAAAACTTAGCTAATAATTCAAATCTGTCGTCAAACAGGGTGATATTTGTAATCCCTCAGTAGTTATAAGGGATAATACACACACACTGACATAGTTTGCGGTATTGTAGGAAGGTACTGAATAGGACAGCAATCTGGCGCGAAAAGCCTAGTATGCGTCGTAAAACTTATGTTCTAGGGTTAATGATACCTGTAAAGGAATTTCTTTTCAGTTGGTCAGCACAATAATGTGCCCATTTTAATTGGGTCGTGAATAAAATCTATCCACTCACGCCTTTAATCTGAAGAGAATTACATGGATTAATTATAACACTGTTTGAAGTGGGCTAATTGGAAGACATGTTTTGTTCCACATCAGTGTTTAGAAAACTGTATAATGATGGTTGCTTGTCTTAACAACTTAACTAACATTCAGTTTTCAATAACAACATATTGGTTAGATGAGTGCTATCAGCAGGCTGTGATGTGGCAACTGGGATTTTCTAGTAATCAGTTAAGTGGCTCTCTTCAGTATTTATCAAGCTCTTAAGAACATTACTAGTATTATAACACTCCACTTGCTGGTCCAAGCTACTGGAGGAGATATTTATTTGAATAGTTCAAACAAGCTGCTTGGAAGTATTATAAGTCTGGATTCAATGTTTCCTGAATGTAAATTTCTATTTTCTCCTACATGTGAAAAGTGTGTAACTTAAGTCAAATTCAGTGCGAGTATAATTGTGTGTGTTCTGCTAGTGCAGGGCTGCTCTAAAGTGCTCAAGATATAAGCACTGTACATGACAATTAAGTTGTATGTATTTTTATAGATTGATGGTTTGTTGACCTCAGGATCTCACCTCCTGTGCTATAATAAAGTTACTATACAAATGGTTGGCATTCCAGAGTATTTAATGTTACAGACCCATGTCAGTAGATTTACTGGCACTTGGGCAAAATTTCAAAATGCTGGTATTTTTAAACAATAGCTGTTGCTCATATTATTATTATTATTAAACAGGCCTGCAAAATTAATGTGCAAAAAAAAAAACAGTTTAATAGTTTCGCCACTTTAATATACAGTAATCTCTGTGTGTGTGCATAACTGAGCTTAGTTTTCTCTAGCACGTACCATTTATATTTTGGGGTTTGAAGCCATTTTTCAGTGTTGCCTTAGTAAACAAAAGTTTGGTACTGCTTCTGATAATCATGTGTGTAAAATTTATATCTTTAAAACTCTGGGACTTGCAATACTTCTTTTACTGGAGTGCAATTTTGCATACGGCTCCCCTATAATGACCAGGATTAGAATCTCTGGATTTCACATTTCAAAGTTGCTCTTTGTTTAGGAAATTAGAACAAGGTTACAGGAAGTGTGTTCTTCGATCTGTAATTGCTCAAACAGATGAAACTTCCCTTACATCAGTAACAATGTCTGGAATTAACTCATCTGGCAATGGCCGGACGAGTTGCATGCCTCTCTTCCAATATCACATGCAAAAGCAAATAATCTAAATACAAAGAAGCGACCATGCTGTGCCTAAGTTGTGCTTAGTATTTCATGAGACTGATCTTGTAAAGGACTTTTATTTTTTATTATTATTATTTCTAGGTTACACTATTGACTTTTGTGTTTGAAAAAATGGTGCATGATACATGTTTTTGGTTTGCATACACACAGATACATAAAGAGGAGCTAACATTTCCAGAGAAATTAATTGCAGGTCTGTATTGTATGTTTATAATGTTTATGAGCTTTATATAACACTTCATGTATGTATGTTTTGATGAGAATGGAATATTTCTTGTGATACTGTAATGCGTATTTAAAAAATTAATAAAGTATATATATATATAAAAATTAACAGTGCGACATACATATCCACGTCGTTCCATCTATTAGATGGATCGGCGAATGAGGCCCCTCCGCCAATGTCTGTCTGTCTGTTCTTCTCTTCCTCTTCAATGCTGTCCAAGTCCTGACCCAATTGTTGGATGTCATTTCTCACCATGTATACATATCTCATTCTTGGTCGTCGGTCATGAAGCTGCAGTTCATACATTTGTCTTGGAATTCTGTTAACACCTATCCTTCGCATATGGCCAAACCACATGAGCCTTTTCAAGGTAAGCTGTAGTATATTTTATCCTGTAGTTTGTCGACCTGAACCAATTCTCTGATTTGCTCATTACTAGGGATTGGAATTTTTCGGTGATTTCAGAGTGAAGAAAGTGGTACCGGTATTTTAAAGTGGCAAATTCGGTGGTTTCAAGTGCACTTTTCGGTACTTTCAAAATCATAAATTTTAGGTGGGATTTTATAAATATCATGGATAACATGCATAACATAACACATTTCAGTCATCCTTCAAAGTATACTTCAGTAAAGAGATCAAAATTCTCTTGTGACAAACGGTGACGCATATCACTTAACGTGCTAGTGTAAACTGAAAAACAAAAGTTCACAGCGTTTGAACAGGGGATCCAAATGGTTTTCAACACAGATTCTGCGAACTTAGGAAATACAAATGTCATTCTTTGCAAAACTCCAACAATGTCTGTCTTGGTCCTGTCATGCATCTGCTTCTTGATTAAAGTTTGCAGTTCTTTGTATCTCTTAACACCTCACTTTCTTCCAGTGTTCCACAGAACGGCAACTTCTTAATTTTCTTTGCAGGATCCTCATTGATGTTCATTGGCACTATTTCTGCCGGATCAAACGCACACATTTGTAAATCCTGTTCCCAGGGTCAACAGATCTCAAGCTGATTCATTTTCCAAGAGCATGGGACCCAGCATTTACTAAAACTGAATGTATTTTCCCTCTTTTTAACACATTTCCACAACCCTCCAACTGCTCCTTAATGTTGGTACCGTACTTTCCAGAAACAGCAAGTTTAACCGGCTTGCTGAATTCTCTGTAGATGTCCATCAAGAAGGTGAACAGTTGGATGTGGCCGTCTAATAAGGGGATGAGTTCAGTGATGTCTGTGCCAAATTCTTTGAATCTCAAGTATTTCGTCATGTGAAACATTGTTGAGAAAATCAACACCAGAGTTATCAGTCCCTACTACTTCACTCATAAATTGCAAAATATCTTTCAAGTACTCTGGCAGGCACACTACAGAATGACACCAAGAAAACCACCTGGTTAATACTGGTTCAGGAAACAGTGGCACATTTTGATCTGGATACTTGCCATCTAGATATTCATGTCTGATAGGCGGTCTACATGACGCCATGCATCGAGTAGGTACTAGGATGAAGGGACAGATAACCTTGCTGTTCCGGTCCTTAACACCTCAATAACTAAGTACTGTAACTTACTAGGATGATTTCCCAGATTGTTAAAGATCGCTGTATGCAGAAAGTGAGGCCCGCTATCTACCGTTAAGTTTCCAATCTTTCCGTGTTTGTTGGATGCTTTCCATGCAGTCAAGTCATGGGAGAAGATTACCGCTACTACACTCGCACAAAAACAAGCGTTTGTCGGCTTCTGTGACGACGATATTTTAAACGGGCAAGGTGGTCTCGCTACGATGACATTAGGGCAAAACCTGGATGAATGTCAAGATGCAGAAGAAAGTGACTTCGATAAAGACAATCATGGTTTCAGACATGAGGATATTGTATGGAATTTGACTGTCGGTGAGGTAAACTGAGATCCAGTACATATAGAATGCAGGAGTGATGCAACGGAAATTCCGAAAGTTCCCACAGTCAAGCTAGTGTGTCTAGTCACACTTATCTCTTACATAGAAAATCAAGATGAATTTTCATTCTCATATATTGTTTTCTTCAGAATTGTAAAATCTAAAATTAGAAAAAATAAACCATCTAAGAAACAAAAAATGATGACAGTAATTTTTCTTAGTTTTTAATATTGGTAAAATCCACAGTGTGTCTTACAATACTATGTTATAAAGTATTATATATTTTTTTGAGTGTTCATAAAATACATTTCAATATTTTTAACCAATAGTTTTCTCTTTGCTAGGCTTAAAAACATTACCGTAGATAATTCGCAGTTTTCAATATTTCGCGGAAATTCGTGCATTAATTGCCGCGAATTATCGGAAGTGCACTGTAAAAAAAAAACAAAAGAGCTAAAATTCGCGTTTTCAAGCGAAATTCGAGTCTTCATGCGAAATTCACGAAATTTCGCGACTTCAAAAACATTTTTTTTTGCCATTTTTAGGGTTATTAAAACACATTACCATCTGTGTATTACTTCAATAATTCGCGATCGCGAATTTTTCCAATCCCTACTCATTACGAATTCTGTCTCTTCTTGTCTTACCAACCATGGCCCTGGCAAATCTCATCTCCGCTGCCTGAATCCTTCTTTCATCTTTCTTCCCCATGGTCCAAGTTTCACAGCCATAGGTCAAAATTGGCACATAAGTCTGATAAATTGCTAGTTTACATTGCAGAGGCACTTTCTGGTTCCATATGATGTCTTGAATAGCTCTGTAAAATGTACCTCCAGCCGCATTCCTGTTGGTGATTTCCTCCTCAATGGTACCTGTTGCTGATATCACACTTTCCAGATGTTTAAATTTTTTAGAAAACCTAAGATGTCTGCCATCAATATCAATGGAACCTTCTGGTTGGCCGGTTCTCTGCATAACTAGCACCTCACTTTTTTCTACACTAAACTCTTTCTGTCCATGGTTTGATCTGTTCTTGCAATTCTCCTTTGGAATCACCCAACACACGTCATCCGCAAAGAGCATAACTTTCATTTTTCCATCGCCGATGGTTTGACGTACATTTTGTTGGATGTAATTCGATCACAGCAATGAAGAGAAGTGGAGACAGAACTCCCCCTTGCCTTAGACCTGTAGTTATTCTAAAGGGTTCTGTCAGTCCTTGATGGTGTTTTAAGAAGACTACATATTGATCAACTATAAAAAAACATTCTTTACATAGAAATCGTGTGGAGTCTCACAACCTTCATCGTCAAGTTCATTGAAATTTTTCCCTTCATCTGCTCTCAAAGAGTATCAATGTGTTTCCGCACTGTAAACTGGATAGGTATCACTACTTTATATCCATGCAATTCAAATGCATTGCCTAACCACGCGATAATTAAACCGGGATTTCTAACGTCCTGGGTGAAATTTATTGGGACAATGGGATCCCTAAGCAATAAAAATCTAGGAACAAGAAAGGATCACAGGTAGAATGAAACAACTGTTTTAAGATACACAACATGAACGTATAATTTCAATATATGCAGAACAAACCACATCTGTTTCTTATTTACAATATTTAAGCACCATAGGTGAGAAAAATATCTTCCGATTTTATTACTGTAGACTGTTGATTATCCGTGAGTGATTAAAAAAAAAGAAAAACACCTGGTGCGTGTGCAATTCCTGCCTGGTGAAAGTTTGCTATGAAATGGCACCAATGGTATTGTCGATTACATTTACCATGCCTCGGGCAGTTTGCCAATTGTCTGATTAGTCATTGCAAACGCGCTTCAGTACCCCACTGCTTATTGTGACTGAAGTTACCAGTAGCAAGGCATGCCATAAAAGCATAAACTAGTTATTCTACCCTTAGTGAAATATTAGAAATGTCAGAATAGAATAAATCGGCTTCAAAACGTTCTTGAGTGGCTGAACAGTGATGCTTGTGAACTATGATTCCAACAGCTGAGTGTCGAACATGTGGACATTGTGAACAGAGCACAGGTGAACCAGAAGAAGAATGATCATGGAATTGTTCATCACTCGCACCGAAGTACATACAAATGTACCAATAATTATAGTGCGCAACAAAACTCATTTGACTGCACCGATCCTTCGACAATCCAGAAAATTAGAACTGCTGTATTATAAGAAATAAAATAAATACACTGACACAGAAAAAGTGGTTGATTATTTCCCTAAAGCAAACACGGATAATCAAGAGTTTACTGGACCTCATTGGTCACTATGTTTTTTGCTTCTAATAAAAAGAGAGTTTTTTATCTCTAGTAGTAAAAAGGCAAAATGCAGGCAACATTGTCATAGAGAAAAGGGGAAAGTAGAGAGGAAGAGCGACTTATTGAAGTAAGCCGACAATACAGCAGTGCAGCAGGACGTCACTACTTTTATTATTTTCACTCGTGTTCAATCCCACAATGTTGCTTTTCATATGTGGTTCACAGTCAAAACTCATCAACTTCCTTCCCTGTTCTCAGAGATTACACACCTGTTAATTCTGGAATAAACATGTATTCAACAAGTCAACGTTGCAATATAAAGCAAGTTGTCAAACAACAAAACGATCTCTATATTCTAAAAACAATGTTAGGCATGAAATGAACTCAAGATTTCCAGGTTTGTTCATTCCAAGTACCGGTTCCATTTACCATACATGTGGTGGTGGAGAATTCACTTAAAAGAATGGTCAGCTGTAAAATATCATTCCATTGGAATTTACTGTTTTAGCCCACAATAGAGTTCAGCTTGTATAACCAATGTATTGATTAGGTGGACCCTACCGGCGGTGCAGAAATTGTGCACTTACGTTTGGAGATGAATAGCAAAACAACCTAATTTGGTAATTTTTCCAGATGAAGGCCACTTAATTATATTGTCAGTTTGGAACATAATGTTTTTGTTCATGGAGAATTAGTTTGGCATCAGCTATTGAGACCATCAGCCTTTCACATAATTGATTATTTTGTTGTTTGCATTGGAGATAAAATTTTGAAACTTCAAATATACACAGAAAACATAACAGACTATCACATATTCAAATTTGGTTGCTGTATCACAACTAAGTTAAGAGTTGTAAATCTCTTAAGTTAACAAACCCCGCAAAAAAACTGTACTTTTTATGTTATACCTGGTTCTGCCCCTTAAAACAACAATAACTATGTTATACCTGTCATAAAGAATATTAAAATATGTTTCTAAAAACTATCCTTTTATCATTAATTTACACAGAACTTAAGCAGACCGTGAGAAGGGTAGAGATAAACCCAAATACTTGGCATACTCTCGCACTGGATCGCCCTCACTGGCGTGCTACCATCTCAGCTGCAGTTGCACAATTTGAGCAGGAACGTCGAAGACAGGAAGAGGAAATTCGCCAGAGGAAGAAGATACGTCAAGCACTACCATGTCCTCCACCCTCCATCCAATGCAACATAATGTGGCCGCATCTTTTATGCAAGAATTGGTCTGATAAGCTATCAGCACCTTATTCATCGTATGGACTAAGGATTATGCAACTGCAGGCGAGAAACGTAAACTCAGATACGAGTATCGGCCGACGACACAGAAATAAACAAAGAAACTGCCTTAAGGTTGTTTTGCTATTTATCTGCACACTCGAGTGCACATCATTTCTGCGGAGTCAGTAGTGCTAAGGGAATATTACCATGCCTACCTATCACATTGTATGTACCAAAGTATCAGGTGTGCAACAAGATGGTTATAAGTACACACCACTTATGGACAAGTCGATGAGGTAGTATTTTGGTAGAATATTAAAAAGTCATGAAACCAATGAAGTGTATGGTGGTGTGCAATCCAAAGGGGAAACTACACAGGCCTACACTATAACGCTGATGAAATCAGAGTGCAGTTCATCACTGCTGCGGGTAATTCTGTTTGAATATTATTTTCAATGCACAATGGGTTGTGTACAGACTACCCACCCGGCTCTAGTGTTATGCGGGCTGGACGCAACATAGTTCTGGCAGGGGCTATCATCTTGTTTATTTGTTTAATGCACACTATTCCGTTGACTTTTCAAGAAATGCAAGATTCTTCCTGTACTATTGAGACGATTTGGAAGATTTTGGCACAAAATGTGCATTCTAACTTCTTCTGGTTCAGGAGCTTGAGTTTTGTGTCGGATGAACTTTGCGCATTATATAATAGATTCTCTAAGAACAAAGAAGTGCGTTCCAAACTGACAATCTTATAATGAAGTGGCCTTAATATGTAAAAATTACCAAAAATACTTACTTTTCAATCTTTACATTGAACAAGCAATGAAGGAAATTGTAGAAAAATTTAAAGTGGGACTGAAGATTCAGGGAGAAATAACTTCAACTCTGAGATTTGCCGATGACATAGTCATCTTGGCCAACACGCCTGAGGATTTGAATGAGTTTTTGAATGGTATAGACTCCGTCTCGAGGAAAGAATTCATGATGAAAAGTAATAAATGTAAAACAAAAATATTGGAATGCAACCGAAATAAATCAGAATCCTCTATGGACATCAAATTGGCAGGTGAAAAACTAAAGGAAGTAGGAGACTTCTGTTACTTAGGAAGCAAAATAACCAGTAATGGACGAAGCAAAGAGGATATAAAAAGTTGGTTAGCTCAGGCAAGGAAAGCATTCCTACAGAAAAGGAATCTGTTGACATCGAATATAGATTTAAGTATTAGGAAGTCATTTTTGAAGGCCTTTGTCTGGAGAGTGGTGCTCTATGGAAGTGAAACTTGGACTATTGGTGCAGCAAAAAAGAGGAGAAGCAGCATTTGAAATGTGGTGTTAACAGGAGAATGATGAAGATCAGATGGGTAGATAGGGTTACAAGCGAAGAGGTATTAAGACTAGTGGGAGAGGAGAGATGTTTCTGGCGACTAATAATGAAGAGAAGAGATAGGTTGGTAGGACACATACTAAGACACCCAGGAATAGCAAGCTTAGTATTGGAAGGAAGGGTTGAGGACAAGAACTGTAGGGGTGGACCAAGGTTAGAATATGTTAAACAGATTGCTTCGGACGTAGGGTGTGGTAGCTATGTAGAGATGAAACGATTATCTCAGGACAGGGAGGCATGGAGATCTACATCAAACCAGTCAAAAGACTGAAGACTCAAACAACAACACTTGGATAGAATTTTTACGAAAAATATTCCTTCCTAACTGTGCAACTGCTGTTGGGATAATACATGATGTCCACTGCAATGACATTAGAATTAAACAACACTGTTTGAAGAAGAGGATTATGGTACCGAGAAAGAAATGTTGAAATTCATACCATTTATGAGTTGCAACCTTTGGACAACTATTATTTCCAAATATACAAGCATATGATTCAACAAATTTCCCATAATGTAGAATTTGGTGATTCATCTGATACAATACAAAAACGCAACAATATACTCAAACTTCAGTCGCTTGTTTACCATGAGTGAGATATGCTTGCAAAACACATGGTGTACTGTATCCAAAACATCACTGTTATGCCACATTTGTAGTTTGATAACGACAAGAAGAGACGATGCATAAAGTAACAACATGACCACATAATTAAGCATTAATCACTAGCTGAAGGTACATTTTCTTATTGCTCTGTGTATTACAACAGTCGAGTCACTCTTACTCCCTGCTTTTCCCTTTCTAGTAAGACTAACAACACAGTATTGCAAAAATAAACTGTATGAAAAATTCCTGAAATACCCCTTGGACCTTAAAATCCAGTTGCAGTATGCAAAGCACATAAAGCTTCTCAGAAACTACACAATGAAATACTCAAGATAACATGTTAGGTACTTCATAAAGTTCTGTCATTTACACTCATTACTGAAGGCAGCAGAGTTCTGACATTATCCATCCAACCTATTTCATTTTTGAGAGGATTTTCCCTGAAGTCCAAGGAAGTCAAGCTAACACACTGCTGAAGATATGTTAGATCATCAGGATTCTTGATGTGATTGTGTTTCATAGACAGAACAGTCAACCTTGGCAGGGTTGGCATTCCAACAAGAGAATTGAAATGGTTATTATCCAGTATTAGAACCTGCAAATTTTAAACAAAACACTGCATTACACACACAATGTATGTCACTACAAGGATTCAGAAGCATGCAGCATGATTATGTACAGCAGTCATACGAAATAAACTAAAGCAAAAGGCTTCAAAATCTTATAGAGAGTTCTAAATTTTAAACAAAAGACTAAACCAAACAAATTCCCTAACAGAGAGACAAAAGGGCATATGTCCATTTCTAGTGATTTTTTTAGTGAAGACCATTTTTGTAGTCCGTACAATCCAAAGCACATTTGAAACAAAGGTAGTGGTTCTGTCTAGATATTGTAGATATAGAGCGTATTATAAAGGCAGTTGTCCAGGGTTGGTTTAGGAAGGAAATGGTGCGAGCAAATAGTTGACTAAAAGGACCTATGTGAGACATTATCAGATTTTCAGCCGGTGTCAACTATACCGCCACCCCCGGACGCATCCAAAGAGGGACGAGTATAGTCCCCCTTAGTTCATCTCCGGTCCCCGGAGAGAGGGGACTTAGAACAGAATGTTCTTGGAGTGGAGGGCTGGATTGTTCCCCTGAGGGGTGGCTTAGGGGAATGTGATCAAGGAAAATCATGTTGCCAACTAAAAACAATTAAAATTAAAATATATTCTGAAAATCAAAGGGAATATAAAAAAGGGAGGGGGACACACATATCATAAACAAACCTGCCCTAAAACCCCGTGTTGGATATGTGAATATTCAAAATAAGAAACATCAATACAAGCCCAAAATTACTGGCGAAAATGGGAGGAATAGTTGCACGTGACGCAACAGGTGCTAGGTTGGCACCACGAGCATATGGTTCAGGTTTAGGGAAGACATAAAATCTACAAGAACAGAGCATAAAAGCTTGCAACAAACCAAAACAAGCTTGCAGGAAGAAATAGTTACTAGGCCAAAGCAAGGAGGCCTGCGCTCAAACGCGCTACACAAACAATGCAAGCCATGGCGGCAATGGGGAGCCGCCCGTTATTTAAACATTTTACCCAGTCCAAAATATGTAACACTGGTGGTCATAATATTAACAAAACAAAATAGAAAGATACGATAATTAGAATGGCGCTTCCTACTAAGTTACGTTACTGGCAAGCACGATGGATAAGGTAACAGGCCGACGGCAAGGATATAGCCCGGCAGAAATATGAAGTTTGAAACCTGCCTTGCCGAAGTAAGGAGATACCTTTTAACCTGCACTTAGGCCACTAGATTAAGTAATTTAATAATAAGCAAAGATCAAAATTTATTTATTAAAGTCCAGGGGAAGGCAGCCGGGTGGGGTGAGCGGGGCAAGAATGTGTGTCGGTCATTCGACCTGCACATCAATCAGAAAACTAGACATTTGCCTCTGATGTATGGAATTAATAATCAAACTAAATTAGTAGTTAAATTCTATCCCAACAGAACAGGGATAAGCTACCTGAGAAATACAGGGGAAAATGTAAAATTTGGATCAAGATTCTTTCAAACATGTAAATTTGAAACCCCAATGATATTAGAAATGTATTTGTAAATTTAAAGATAGCTCCCTTGCTTCACTTGCTCACCTCTAAGGTGGACATACAATCAATTAATAGACAGGAAAAGGAGGATAGAAACATGGAAAAAAGACAAACACAATGACATAGAATAGTGGGGAGAAAGATATGTATAAAGGATAAACAAAAATAAATTATGTTATGGGTTTTATGTCCCTTTGAAGTACTGCAGCTTTAGAGATGCTGGTAACTGGAAATGATTTTTAATGTGCCTGTACATATACCAACTTAGGTCTCTCACATTTAAGCACCCTCAAATGTTAAGTGACTGTGCTACAACTTTGGGCTCAGCAGACAAGAATCTTACTGCTGCACCACACAGCCATCCAAACACATAAGAAGTACATGGACCCAGACACATCACCATCTTCATAAGTGGGATATCCACCCCAAACCATTTCAGTGTTATAGCCCTCAACGAGCTTGTTTCTTATCAGCAGGGCACTCTCCTTCTGTTCTTGCCCTGCATGTTTGTTTCTAGTCCATCCAATACCATTCACTTCAAGACAGGAGATCTCACAGAAAAACAGCCACTATGCACTATTTTGAGCCGATTGCAGCCTGCCCTCAAGCAGGTCGAAACTAGCTTGTCAGGGGCTATAGCAATGGATCGATGGTGTTAGTGCCCATCTTTGAATAAGGCAGTTTGTCTAGCTGTGAAGTTTCTATCCTCATTTTCCAGTCCTACGATTGATTGTCTACCTTGATTTATTTTCGATATCCTTCAATTATCTGCCTTTATGCCATGTGATAAACTTCTCTGCTGCACTGATAAAGATATTGAAAATGTAGAAGAATTGAGATCAAGTGAAAGATTGTGAGGAAATCTACTGTATCTTCCAATTGACTGGCAACAATCACTCAGTTGATAGAGAGTATTCCAATTGAAATGATATGATTCTTTCATATTTCAACTGCTTCCCATATGATTCTAAACAAATTCTGTTTTGTGTATGTCAGGGCTTGAACATGACATTATGACCAAATGGCAGAGCAAATTTTGTGCTGTAACAAGATTTGTCTGGTTGGTTGAGATGGACATTTTCTTTCATGCTTCTGAATACAAGTCCCAATAATTCCCAAGGTTTTTCCTACTTGGTCGCAAGTACAATGCGTTATTTAAAGTCATATACAGTAATTAGTATACAATTCCTTTTAGGACAAAGTGTATTGTTATACAATATTCATCTTAAAAAAGATAAATTTATTTAAACGGTTTTGTCATTCAGTGTCCAGTCTAATCTTTAAGCCTCTGTGTGAACGCAATCCCCTGTTAGCAGTTGGCACTGTGGTCTCCTCTGCTTCTACACCTCTCACCTTGAAATTGTTTAAGGTAAGAAAGACCTGTCTAGGGACGAAAAAAGGGAAAAATTATTTTTTTGGCGTTTTTAGTTATATACAATGTAGAGAACAGGAATTTGTAAAAATAAGTCGAAAAAATATGAAAAATGGTCATTTTATAAGCTACAATTGACTATGATGCTCCATGAATGACAACGCCCACTTTTACAGAGATTTATGTTTGTGCGTATAACTTCTGAACTATTATAGATAGATTTCTGATCTCACTTCCTGTCTGCTCTGTTGAGTGCTGACTTTGTGTTGGTAACAATGACAACTTTCTGCATTGTTTATGTTACTAGTGGTTACTGAACATCGTCATAATATTAAAATCACTGTAATTTTGCACTGACCTATTGAAGAAATATTTTTTAAGGGGCAGAACAGCGAGGTAATCTGCCCCAATTATTAATAATTGAATCGTTGATTTTAAGAAAAATTACTGAAACATTACTCTGAGGTAATAGGGAATGAACAACATGGGTTTAGAAAAGGTCGCACATGTGCAGATGCCTACTTCACCTTAAAAATTTTGATCGAAAAACGCAGGGAGTTCAATTTGGAAACACACATATAATTTGAGTAGTCCGTTTGCAAAGGCCGCTAAGTGCATTATAAACGAAAACAAGTAAATGACGAAAAACTGCTACGACCAAACTATTTAAGCTAATGCCATATTTCTTACCCCTGAAAATCAACATAAAAACATTTATTATTCTGTTAAAATCTGTGAAATCTACGGTTGGAATTTCTGTCCTAAAATATAAATTAAAATATTGACTAAGCGGTTTTTGCACACGTTTTGTGCAGTTAACGACATTTGCACCCGTGACGACGAGAGTCGTTAATGAAACTTAGGTTGCAAAACCCGCTATTTAATATTTTTTCGAATGCCATTTGGATAAGATTTTTAATAAAGAACTATTTTAGGTTCAATTTGGTTTATTAAGAAAATATATTTTGAAAAAATAGACCACGACGGGTGCGATAAAAAGAAAACTATTTTTTAAAAATACATCTTAAACGCCGTGCAACGTTGTTAGACAGCATAAAAATTTACAAATTAAGAAAGTGCACAAAGCAAGAAAAAATGGCACTTAAGTTAGGTCAGGTCATCCTCGACACCGTCCATCAGCTCAAAATCTGCTGGTGCTTCGTCTTCTTCCTCTTGACGTCGGACGATATTGTCGGGAATGGATTCTTGCTCCTGGTAGAACTCGCTGAAGAATTTTAGGTTGCCGTTCGCTGGTCAGTTTTCGCAGAAATACAGCTCTAACGGCCGTCAGACGTCTTGTAGTTTAGTTTCTTCGAGTGCAACACCTACTTGAATAGGTGAGGGACCCGGATGTTGGTTAAAATTCGTTCCACTTTTCGTGATGCTCTTTCCCTCCCGTGCAACCATATGGCGGTATAAACGTGAGTGATAGTTCCTAGCCAGAATAGGTTTTAGAAGGTGACAAAGTAGAAGCAGTGCATTGCAAGAGTGATCAGTGAGAAGTAAATCAACAGCAGAACGTTCGGTGATAAACACAGTAAGTTGAAATATTGCTGTTATTTTGATAAACAAGTATTAAAGTGTGTGAGAGGTTAGAGTTGAAAACTACAAAATGACGGGCAAAGACAAACAAAAGAAGGCAGTTAACCGCAGTGGGGAGCGCGGAGTTCGTGAACAAACGAAGGGTGGACAGCGCAAGCAAGTGAAAGCAGACGACCCTAGCGCCCTAGAGAGGAACTGAGCAGATAGCAGCTCGGGAGAACAATTGAAGACCGTTGATCGCAGTCAGGGTGGGGGTTGTCGCAATGCTAGCGAAGCTGATGGCTCAAAAAGAAACTGGAAGGACAGTGGCACTACTTTTTCTTCAGCGGACCACAACCAAGCTACACAGGATGTGCGCCGAGACTCAGCTGACATTTTAAGCCTGCTGAGTAATGCGAACCTAATCGAGGAGCTCGTGGATCGAGTTGCTAATAAGGTGATTGATAAACTAAAAGAAACAATAGATTTTAACACCCAGGTCATCAATGAACTCGGACAGGAAACTTGCCAGGCGAGACGACACTATAAATCAACTTGAGCTGCAACTGAATGACCGCACTGATGAACTTGAGCAGTACCAGCGTCGAAATAACTTGAGAATTTTTGGTATTCCAGAAACTCCAGGCGAGGACACCAACAGATGTGTAATGGATGTTGCTGCCAAGTTGAATGTGACAATCGATCCCCATAGAATAGACCGATCTCATCGTGTAGGACTCCAGGATGCTGGAAAGAAGCGGCCAATAATAGTGCGGTTCGTGTCCTATGCAGATCGAGCAGTACTCTTCAGGTCGAAGAAATACTTAAGGAATACCGGCATAACTGTAAGAGAAGATTGACGAAAACCCGGACTGATATTGTAAAACAAGCAGTAAGCCACTTTGGGTTACACGGTGTCTGGACTGCAGATGGCGTTGTTCTGATCCGCATTGATGACACGAGGCATCGCGTGAAAACACTCCGAGAATTGGACTTTTTGAAGAAAAAGTTTCCCGCTCCTCGTAGGTAAAGGACCCTCATGCGTGCCAGTGTGAGGGGGCTCAACTGATCAAAGTTACAAGTGTAAGCACAAACATGTAATATGGTTAATTCATGCTTTTGGGCTAATGCCGTGTGTATTTTTAAAAATACACACGGCATTAGCCCAAAGGCATGAATTATTTATATAATAATCCGGGCCGTGAAAGCCTTAATATGCAAATGTAATATGGTTACTGGTGGAACTTTAACTACAGTGTCTAGCCAAAATACAAGCCGATATTATTGATTAATATTTAGAAAATAGCTTAAGTTTTAGATTTTGTAATTTTTGATATTTCTTGTTTAACAATTTTACAATAACTTTCAATTATCTTTTGCATGGATATTAGTACCAATGAGTATGATATGCATGCCTATCTTTGTGATATAGCTGATAGTTTACCCAATGATTTTAAAGTAACTCACCTGAACACGCAGTCACTTAAAATGCTAGAACATTTCGCAGAATTTGAATACACATTTGTTAACTCCGGTATTGATGTAATCGCTGTTAGTGAAACATGGTTCAATAAGTCCATTACTGATTCATCTGTAACCTTGCCAGGATATAATATCTACCGCAATGACAGACAACGTAGAGAAGGGGGTGTATGTTCGACAGCACATTAAGTGCCGGGTCTGCAAATCCCCAAATAATGAGAATTTCAGACCTGAGTACCTATTCGTAGAGATTTGCCTGAAAGATACTAAAGTATTATTTATTTGTGTTTCTAGAGCAACCAAAGTCGGTTTTATGGAACTACTATTAAATGACATGCTTTCACACATTTTTAGTTATAAATATGTAATATTAGCCGGTGATTTCAATGCCCATTTTGGGTCAGCTACATTTGAAACGAAAAACATAGTAGAAACTCTAAATACTTGCAATCTGTCGTGGCTCCCGTATCAAGATACACATCACACTGCAACCTCCTCTTCTACTCTGGATCTAATAGCATCCAACTGCAATGAGCACGTGATTGAGTTTGGCCAAACGGCTGCTTCTGGCTTCTCAGCACATGATCTCTTATACGTAGTATATACCCTGTCAACTCCAAAATATAAGCCCAATATTCGAACTTTTCGAGACTTCAGCAGGTTTAATTATGAAAGGTTTAAGGCTGATGCCATCTCAGTTCCATGGCACACTGTTCTCAAACAGCAAACTATAGATGAGGAGGTCGAAACATTCAACACATTTTTAATTGATTCATATGATCGCCATGCCCCAGTGCGCTCAGCTAACGTGAGGCATGCACCAGCTGCCTGGATCAACACAGAAATAAAAGATCTAATAAGATCTCGAAATAGAGCCAGAAAGAAGTGCAACAGAACACAGAAACCCGAGGACATTGTAGAATACAAAAGCTTACGCAACAGAACACAGCAAGTTATTCGTAATACAAAGATACGTTACACTTATTCGCTAATTAATTCAGCTAAAAACTCTTCGGCTTTGTGGAGAGATATAAAAACTCTCGGTGTTGGAAAATCCAGACACAAAAGCAATAACCCAACAATGAGCGCTGATGAGCTTAATAAGCATTATTTAAACGTATCAACCGTTGTAGACAGCAATAGAGTTTTGTCAACTGTTGCTAACTACAGGGAAAAATTTACTGACCGACGGGAAGAATTTCATTTTGGCTATATATATCCAGAGGACATTCATTTAGCCATATTTACGATAACTTCAAAAGCCATAGGACCAGATCATATATCTATTACGCTATTGAAAAGGAATATGGACCTCCTCATGCCAGTTTTATTGCATATATTTAACTATAGCCTGCAAATGGGTATTTATCCGACACAATGGAAAAAAGCCAACATCAAAGCAATACCAAAATTCACGAACGCCTTAAACTGTAGTGACTTTAGACCAATAAGTATATTGTGTGCAATTGGGAAAGCGTTAGAACGGATTGTTTTTGATCAGTTTTATGAATAAATTCCAACAATATCCTAAACCCGAACCAATCTGGATATAAATCAAAACATAGTACTCTGACAGCCCTTATCAAAGTCACAGACGACATTCGTCTAGCAATGGACCGGAAGGAAATAACTATATTATCTCTATTCGATTTCAGCAAAGCCTTTGACAGAGTTCACCATGAGATCCTACTAGTTAAATTAAGAAATCTAGGCCTTTCAAAGTCAGTAACGAACTGGTTTAGGTCTTACCTAACAGGCAGATGACAGAGAGTAGTCCTAGCAGATGACAATGTTTCAGAATGGTGTGAGGTAACAACAGGTGTGCCGCAGGGTTCGGTCCTTGGTCCACTCCTGTTCTCCGTGTATATAAATGACCTTCCATCTGTCCTTAAATTCTGTCAACATCATATGTACGCAGATGACCTTCAGCTATATCTACACACGGATCTGAAATCCATTCATTTGAAGGTAGCTCTAATTAACAGTGACATTCAAAGCCTATCTCAGTACGCACTCGATCATAATCTAATACTTAACTTCGAAAAAACGCAACCGATCATCATCGGCTACACCAAATTACTCAGTTCCCTACCTGACCCAGAACCACCTTTACAGCTTGCATCCCAAACAGTTCCGTACCAGTCAGCAGTAAGAAATCTGGGAGTTATTTTTGACTCTCGATTATCGTGGCAGGATCACACAAACATGATTCTGAAAAGGGTTGCATCGTCATTATATCAAATTAGGCGAACTTGCTTCTATTTGCCTCAAAATGTACGAAAGATACTGATACAGAGTTTGATATTACCAATATTTGACTATGGATCTATAATTTACCATGATATGGGAGAGGTCCTCAATACAAAATTGCAAAGAATGCAAAATGCTTGCTTGCGGTTTGTTCTCAATCTACCAAGAGAGTCTCATATAACTCCATTTTACGTCCAGATTGGATGGCTAAAGTTAAAGGAACGAAGACAGTATGCCATGGCTCTGACTGTGATAAAAATTCTAAAATTCAAAATTCCGTCTTATATTTACTGCACACTAACTCCCAAGCAATCAGTGCATAACCGTGCGAATAGACACACTGCACAAATGCTCCAGATACCTCATCACAGAACCAAAAAATGCAAAGGTTCATTCCGTATTTCAGCTAGTATTCTCTGGAATAAATATAAATTGCACCAGTATTCAGGACTTCCTATCAGAGCGATAAAACACTCCCTTCAATGTAATCTATCAGCTATACAATTACTGTATCATGTTCAAGGTGAACGGATGTAATAACAAGAACTCCTATTGTCAACTGTATGTATAGGTTAAGTTTTTTCTTTCTTCATTTATTCTATTGTATTTAACTGCCCTCTGAATGAAGAGAGCTGCATAAAGAGGCTTTGTAGCCTCAGTGGCCTGTATAAGAGAAACAATAAATTCAAATTCAACCTCAAAATTGTAGAACGGCTCCCCTCGGACCAGACATGTTATTTTTTTGTTTTGCCAATTGTGAACACGATTTTCTTCGCTTTTTGGAATTGGAAATTCTTACTACCCGGATTTTTTACCATGCCATCCACATACGCTTTCCAATCCCTAACAGGACATTCATCTTGTTCCAGGCTAACTACTGTCACAAATTTCTCAATGTGCTTGATGTATCCGGAAGGATTTTCAAAGACACTCACTGTGCGAAGTTGCTGTTCAATATTTCCAAAAACTCTTGTCAGGTGGGATAAATGAGCGGCCCACAATTGGGAACCATAGCTGTATTTCCTCTAGACAAGAGGGAGCTTCTAGCAGTAACCAGTGATTTAGCATGCTGATCATAGTCTTGTTTTTGTTCTGACCCCCACAGCCATCAGAGAATAACCGAAATATTTTGCACCTTAAAAGTTTATGCTGGCCAGTTTGTGAAGAAGTGTCGACGCTATTTGGTGTGATCCTTTGGCATGTTAATGTTCTAACCAGACGGAAGAAGTTGTTCTCAACTCTAATATCAACGGGTTCAACTTCTTCAACTTGCACTATTTCTCCCACTACTTCTGCCGCTTCTGTTCTTCCCTCCGTATTTGGAACATCCTCAATAGTATTACAGTCCACAAATACAATAACTGCCTCAATTAAATCACCATGATCACTAATTTTTCTGGCTTGAAATGTCAACAACCAAGAAACAACCTGTCGATCAAATTTGCTTTTTAAACAGTGTATTTCGACAAGAGAGCATGTCATTGTTGCGTACGCTTTCTCGATAGTGCAGCCAACTCAAATCTGAAACACAAAACTATCCTTCCCGATCGAAATAAATAATTATTTATTCTAAAGAAATTCTGTGGGAGAAATATTGGCAGTTCTTGTACCAGTTAGCGTGTTTTGCAGCCGTATGTGGCAAGGCAGACGCCATACTTATGGACCTTAGCGGTTTTTGGACACGTGGAATATTAAACTGGCTTTGCAACCGCAGCCAACATGTACTTAGCGATTTATGCAAACGAATGCGATTTTTGTTGGCCATTTTCAACGGTTTTGAGCGGGATATGCACCCTGAAACTTATTCCATTGTGTAGCAAGTTAAAAGACGAACGTGACGGTATGCTCAACTCAAAATCGACAAAAAGTGCACTTAGCGGCCTTTGCATCTGGGCTACTCATTTGTTAGCCTATTTTCATTTATGAAAAAATAGGCTAATGAGATCACCTTTTGTCCGTGTGTCTGTGTGTGATGCAGTGTGCCACCCCTAATAACTTCTAAACGGCTGCACCGATTTCAATGAAACTCGGTAAGTTCATAGCACTATTTCGGACGACCCCGACCGTGCCCTTCAAATTTTGTTACGTCTCACCAATCCAACATGGCGGCTGTGCGAAATATTTCACCAGCATTCAATATCTCCGAAACTATTACCGATATCACCCTGGAATATTTTACGGTGATAAAGGGAACTACTAGAAGTTCACCTATGTGACGTTTGAAAACCTAGTAACTACAATACCAACATGGCGGCCAAGCAAATTTGCGACTTTTAAATAGACGTTTCTCGCGATTTAACCAACCAAACGCATTAAAACTTGGTACAGTATATGTTTATACACATTGTAATGCACTGACATCTAACTTCGTTCAATTGTTTACATTTACCTCAAGATGACGGCTGTGCGAAATATTTCACTGGCATTCTGCATCTCTGAAAATATTAACGGTATCGCCCTGAAATTTTGTACGGAGGTAAAGGGCACTACTGGAAGTTCATCTTTAAGACATTCAAAATCCGGTTAACTACAAAACGAACATGGCAGCCAAGCGAATTTGAAAATTTTAAATAGACCTTTCTCGCGATTTAATGACCCAAACACAATGAAACTTGGTACAGCAAATATTTATACACATTGTAATGCACTGGTATCTAATTTAGTTCAGTTGTTTACATAACCTCAAGATGGCGGCTGTGCAAATTTTAGAATTAAGTTTTTATTTCTTGTGTCGTAATCATGCGATCGAAGTGAAAGTTTGAATAATGGACCTACGCAATAATTTTCCTTTAATGGTACATGACTCTATGGCCTATACATATAACAATCCAATATGGCGACCATCCGAAATATTTAGATGGATCTCAATATCTACGAATCTGTTACAGCAATCAAACTGAATTTTTGTATGTTCATAGGGGCAATGAACATACTTTCACCTATAGGACTTTTAATAACCTGGTGATCACAAATACAACATGGCGGCGACGCGAAGTATAAATATTCACATGGTCGTTTCTCGGAATTTAACCATCCGAGTGCAGTGACACTTGGTACAGTAAATCCTTATACAAATGTTAATTCATTGGCATCTAATTTTTTTCAATTGTTTCCATAACCACAAGATGGCAACTGTGCGAAATTTTAAAATCTCGTTTTTACTTCTTGTGTCCTAATCATGCGATTGAAGTTTGAATACTATAGGGTAAGGTCACTAGTTCTGGATCTACCTAAGCATATATGCTGACATCGGAGATGGAAATTAAGTTGACAACCGAGTTTCACATAAAATTCATTTATTGACCCCTCTGCAATAATTTAAGGCCACATACATTTACAACAACGTCCATTCAGTAAATAGGTTGTTAGAAAATTAAAAAGTGACATTTGACCCACAATTAGACCCCAGGAACTGGTTGAGGATCAGTAAACGAAATACATTGTATATCCTATATTTTAATAGAAAATAACACAAGAATCATATAAATGCAATGCGGATGAGATTATAACACCCCATAGAAAAGATAAGCAATGTGATCCACAAATAGTGACAGGGACTAATTTTGGATCAAAATTGACGATTTTTTTAAATATAATTTTCCATGTTTAAATGATTAATGAAAACTTTAATTTTCACTTGTAAGAATCAAAAGTACATGTTATAAACAAGAAGCTCTTTAATTTGAGTCACTTTAAACACTGCAGTGCATTGTTCAATAGCCTACTATTTAGATTTGGCACATAGAAACTTTCTTGGCTAAGCATCATTTGCCAAATTTTGTTTAATGGTACCACAATTTGCACTTACTACATTGTATCCAACTTTCTCCTCTAAAATCATCTTGAAATGTCCCACCACATTCACCATAGGTAGTGGCATCATTCTCATCGTCATCGCTTTCACTACTGCCTTCGACTTTTCTTATTTTTGCTGATTCGTTCTTTTCTTTTTCCTCCATTTCTCTCAGGAACTCTTGAAAACTTTCACCTCTCTTTTGCCATCTATTGCACCTGCAAGTTTTAATATTTCCTTCCTGCTCAAATAGTCGCCCATTTTTTTGCAACTGTACAACTGCTTCATAAATGTCTTTCTCACATTCTGTACTCAAGAAAGGTTGTGGTCCTGGTCTCTTGCAATGAACATCAACAGAACTATTCATTCGCCTCCGAATCGTGTTGAATGGCACCGAATACGTCCTTTGAGCCTCCCTTATAGAAAGACCTCCTTCCCGAACAGCGCTAACTGCCCTTGCTAGGTCTTCGTCAGTGCAGCTTCTCAGCATCTAAATTCAAAAAGTGAGAATCTAGTTTTTTAATATTTTTTGGGTCTGACAATTTTTTGGTAGGTTATCTACCATACTGAGCAGTTAGGCATACTCAAATTGCATTATTGTTATTGTCATTATTATTATCATTTAAATACCGTATTATAGATGTAGTCTTTAATGTCATTTAAAATCATTTCACAATCTAAGTACCAATGGCCAAAATGGTTCATCAGTTGGGTAATATTGTCAGTTATGTTGTTTTATACATCATTTAAATAATCAAAACACATTTTCACATGGAATTTAAAACAAATTGTAATATTTGTGAACACTTGAATTACCAAGATTTTAGTTTAAAATGTATTTAAACTTGAAGTGCATTTGAATTTAGCATGCACCCCGGCATGCTTCCGGTTCCACTGCAAGGTAATCAACAACATGCCCGCAAGGCAAGACTAAAAGCTTCATGTGAAGTCGTATATTTATATCTACAAACTATATACCTATGACTTTATTTTAAGTAAATTTGAGAGCTCTGGAGTATCTACAGAAGTCATTATACATTTTTTAATTCACTTACCTTATTTTTTCTTAAATTTTCTGCCAATAATTGGAACAAACCCTCATACGTCTTGACAATAGGCTTTACTCACTCACAACCGACAGAGAGCCGAGCTGCTGTGGCCACCGAACATACAACAAGAGACACCTGTCGGTAACTTTGGAAACTAACTGTACAGACGAACTGATCCTAAACTAGTGACTATGCCCTACGTACACAATAATCTTCATGTAACAGTACATAACTCTAGGACCTACATATATAAAAATCCAACATGGCGACCATCCGCAATATTTAGTCGGTTCTCAATATCTACGAATCTAATACAGCAATCAAACTGAAATTTTGTATGTTGATCGAGGCAATTAACATAAGTAGGATATATGAAAATAGGCTGATTAGTTCTTCACGGAGCTACTTGTTGATTTTAAGAAAGCCTTTGATTTTGTTGACAGAAACAGACTTATTGACATATTGGCCAGGGATTGTTTCCCCCAACAGTTAATTGATAACATTTACAACATGAACCTACAGTGGTACTCTTATTGCAGTAAGGTTAAGTAATAATAAATCAGAGTGGAAGCCAATCAGCAGAGGGGTAAGACAAGACTGTGCACTCTCTCCATTGCTATTCATAATCTACACGAATGCTATAATAAAGGAATGGAGGTGTGAAAGACATGGTTCAATACCTATCAGCAGGCATCTAAAAAGTTTAGATGCTATACTATTTGCTGATGATGTTGCATTGGTAGCAGCATCTGACGATGATCTGCAGTGGTCAGTATTCAACCTCCAGAAAGTGGCATCAAAATTCAGCATGTTCATTTCTACTGAAAAGACTAAAGTAATGGCCTTTAAGGGTAAGGACCCTATCCCCAGTAAAATTTGTCTGGATGGTAAAATTTTAGAAAGAGTTAACGAATTCAAGTATTTAGGATATCATTTAACTTTTCAAGAAGAACAAGACGTAACTGCAAAAATAACTAATTATACCAGAACAACAGGAATCTTCAATCACGTCATGAAGCCATCTCTTGTCCAAAGGCATACATGCTTGCGTTTGTATAACACATTAGCCCTATGCTATGGCAGCGAGGCATGGACAATAAGATCTCAGGACATCTCCAGACTCACAGCACGTGAAATGACCTTTATGCGCCGAACAGCAGACTATACTAAATGGGATCATAAGAGAAACGAGGATGTGCTGAAGGAACTAAAAGTGAAACCAATAACTACATACATTTGCGACTACCAAGAGAACTAGAAGCATCATGTCCAAAGGATGGAACCTGGAAGATAACCAAAGGAGATCCTTCGCTACCAGCCAAGGGGAAATAGATCTATAGGACGTCAGATGGAGGGAAAGTGCAAGACCATAACGGGACATTTGGCCCAATACTTGGAAGGAAGATGATGATTATGATTTTAAGATGGAAACAAATCCACTTATTTGCAAACAGTTAAGTTGAAATATGCATTTTTTAAATTTATTTATTTATATTGTTTTTATTTACTTATTTATTTATTTGTTTACTTAATTATTTCTTCATTTATTTATTTATTTATTTATTTATTTAAAAGCTAAAGGAAGTAGGAGAAGCAAAATAACCAGTGATGGACGAAATTATGCAAGTTATGGGGCAGGAATGTTCTAAGAATTGTCAGAGGTAAAAAAAAATGTAATCAAAACTTTAAACTCATTTTTCTCAGTCTAATTTTTCACTACTTTTGTACCATTTGTAAGAAAACTAATAAAGATAGGTCCATTTTTTTTTTAATGTATCAACATCATCCTAATGAACAGTAATAAGAAGGGATATCCCTTTAAATAATATACAAAATGAAATATAAATATTTTTCGACATCATTTTGCATTAAAATATAGAACCTTAAACAAAAATCATATTGGCAAAAGTATTTCGTTTTTGTCAATAATCCTTCTTATTATTTCAGATAATGATCCAAACAGTAATCCCTGAAAGTTTCAATTGGCTAACCCAAACAGATTTTGAGTAAAAAACCTTTGAAGATTTAATATGGGCGAGACAGGCAGGTCTTTCTTACCTTAATGCGGAATCTAACCATGCCTCTTAGGACTACCCTCCACAACCCAGCTCATTAACTTCCTAAGTAATCTCTCCTCCTCCATTGGCACCACATGACTCCACCATGTGAGTCTGTTCATTTCTAACTTACCCTTTATCTCATTAAGAGTAAGTACCCTATCATTCGTGCTACCCTCATATCAGTTACCTCCATCTTATGTATGAGATATTCTGAATCCACCCAGCTCTCACAGTAAGCAGGGTGTCGAGCGATACGGGAAATACGGGAATTTTAGTGATACGGGAAATCTTAAAAGTCTCATAATGCCTGACTTCTTAGCCCCCGAACGCTCGGTAGAGTCCTCCCGCTCAGTCTTCTATTTCGCCTGCAGACCGCGGTGCCACCCGCAATTTGCGCCACCGATAGACCGCTAAGAGCGGGATGAGAACCCAGCCAACGTCGAATGCATGCTTTGCCTGGCCGACCGCCGGCCGTAACCTCTCCGCGCGGGACTACGCGCGCGGCGCTCGTTGCTGACAATGACATACAGGAATCAGTCCGCATTGCTATTCACAGAGGAGACCTGGGTTTCTCGACAAGAGCAGCCCTTAAAGAAGCTAACAGCTCAAGATCTCAGAAAATTCCAGACGCAGATGTGCTGCAATTCCGCACCAACTGGAGAATTGTACATGTGTATCCTATGGCTGAAAAAATTAAAGAGAGGTCAACTCTTGCTCACAAGGGACTCTTGCTATTTCCTGCCTAGACCCTACAGGGGGCGCTGAGACTCCTAAGTTGGAAGAAGTTAGGATCGTCATTGCCCTGGAAATTCTTTGTGATCAGAAGAATTTGCTTTCTGGCGCAATGGCTGACCGCATCAAGAGCAGCTACTCCGCACTTCTGAGACTGCCCTCCGTCACTGCGCGTTTGAAGCAGTTCGGCGGAAAAGAGCCACGGCTCGACGTGTTGTGGTCTGAATTAGTGGCTCTAGCACCTTCCTCGGTTCCTGCCAAAAACGATCTCACAAGCTTCGTTAAAATGATACTGACTTTGTATCACAACAATGCAGCTCTAGACAGAGGTTTCTCCCTGAACAAGAAGTGCATGATCGTCAATCAAAAAGAAGCAAGTCTTGATTGGCATGCATACTGTTCAGGACGCTGTGATGGCAGTTGGTGGAGTAGAAAAGATAACCGTGAGTAAGAGCCCATACTGCTTGAAACCCCTACGCCGTGTTAAAGGAAGCAAAACAGGTGCAAAGCCAGGAGGAAAAGGAAGCGACGGCTAAGGTTGCAGTCGAAAGAAAAGCCACAAAAGATCTCCAGGAATTGGAAAAAAAAAGTACTCTCAAAATAACTTAATTTTGTGCTGTGTATAACTGAAGTTCCTAGTAACAAACCTGTATTTGTCAAAGTGACTTATTTAATTTTGTTTTGCATTATTTTATTTTCTATTATCTACTTTGATAAAATAAATCTAAATTAAAAAGTATTCGCGGCGTGTCGCGTATGGAATTTTACTGTTTTAGCCTTTCCGTGGTCTTTCGCAGGGGAGATGCACATACCAAATTGTTTTAAAGTCCGTTCTAACACTCAATGCAAATGCGTCACACATGTATAAATTTCAAAAACTACAAACAATATCTCACAGCTTCGACATTTTACTATCGAACACCCGTCACCAACATGTGGCTACAAAATACGCCACACAAGTGACAGAATTCTTCTCGTATGGGCAGGCATCGTTTCAGTCGCTTGTTAACCACTGTCTGTGTCGGATTTCCTTTCATTGTCATTGTTTCCTTACTTTTACTTCGTCGAAGTTCGACCCGAGGACTGGACACATCCCGTACAGCATGTACAGAAAGAAATACTGAAGGTGGTCTGGATATCGCGGAGGATGAAATGATTATTAAACTTGGCAATTCATCAAGCTCTGACGAAGACAATGATGGTGGTGATGATGATAGGGACAGTGAAGGGATGGAGGGTGTCAAAGAAACCCTTGCCAAGTGACTGAGGATAATTTATTTCTTGGTGTCAGTTCGCTTGCGTCAATCGATAATAGAGCACAGGCTATTGTTTCCCGTCATAGTGTCCGTCATTCAATAGCCTACAATTCGACAATATAAAACCACGGCAATAATATCCCCACAGAGGGGCTTGTTTGAGTGTTCAGTGCTAAATATGTCTTTACATTAACTTTACTTTTGTATTATCACGAAAGCTAATATTAACCGTAGAGAGTCGCGATTCAGTGAGTGTGCATGGTGTTATGTCAACTACTGTAGTAAGCTGTGAATAGTGATGTAAAATGTCTGGGCATTTATAAGTCGGGGAAAATTCCCAGGATAAATGCCCGGGCAAATGCCCAAAACCCATAAATGCCCAGGCATTTTGGGTATTTACCTTAAAAACATATTCATAATGCAACGCTTATATAAATATTGTTTTAGCCATATATGTATCTACATACAATATGTACTCTATATATTTATCCATACAGTATATATATTTAATATACAAAATTATTTAATTTATATTGATGGAAAAGTAGTTAAGAAGTCCTAATATTTTTCTATAGCCTCTCAACTCAAGTGGATTTTTATACATAAAAATTATGCGTATGCCTATGATTGTTGATTGTGTAATTGGGGAAAAAGAATTCACATAACACATCTTTATAATTCTTAAATAAGTTTGATATATTACATCAAATGACTAATACTGAATACATAATGTATGCTATGGGACGAATTCTATTCCACCGACGCAATGGTCACGACAGAATGGAAACGGGCCGACTACGACCTTCGACACATGATAAGGTTCGCTGTTCACGGATTTCACTTCAAATGCTGCAGAAACAAGAAGCACCATGACCCAGGAGAACATTGTGTTTGTGAAATATGCAACATGCATTGTGGTCGTTACCACATAAAGGTGTGCGGGAAAAGACAAGTATCCCTTACAGAGTACTGTACCAGGGTAATTTGCTCGGTGGAGCAAGGAAATTGAATAATCTACTGAATGTACATTGAACGATCTTTTATTAAATAAATAATGTATGCTATTACATTAACTGTATAAGTAAAAAATTAAACAAATGAGGACATGAGGTACATTTATTCAAATACGAAATTAATAATAAATGGATGTTTTGTATTCTTGGTTATCTTAATCACTTTCTTCTGTTTCTGTATCCTCTTCATCACTTTTTTCTATTGAACTTTCAAGTAGTTCTGGCTCAGATTCTTCTGACAGTTCTGATTCTGAATCTTCCTTTAGGCCTATAATTCGTTCTTTACTGGGTGTTGGGGTTTCTTCTCCTTGTTCTGGATTACTCAAACGAGTGGAATGAAATTCCATAGCCCGCTTCCAGTCGACCGACCAGGTCAGGGAATGGAATGATTGAAGCCCCCATCTAGCGGCGAGGATATGAACTGTGCCGGCTACCGAAGCCTGTCGCACTCCCCTGGGGCAATGATTAAATGAATGACATGAAATGATAATGGAGAGAGTTGCTGGAATGAAATTGTGACAGGGAAAACCGGAGTACCCGGAGAAAAACATGTCTGCCTCCGCTTTGTCCAGCACAAATCTCACATGGAGTGACCGGGATTTGAACCACGTACCCAGCGGTGAGAGGCCGACGTGCTGCCGCCTAAGCCACGGAGGCTCTTACTCTGACGAGTCTCTTCAGTTATTTTGTCGGCCTTACGCTTCCTCCCCATTCATCAGCTTCCAATTGTAGGCTAGATAAGTCAACTTGGCACCCCTCTCAGATGGAAGTCGGTTTCTTTTTTACTATGAATCCAACCAAAAGTGCTAAAGGTCCGTTCTGTGGCAGCAGATATAACAGGTGCCCCTACATTTCCTACATTTAAATGAAAAGGCCTACAGGCCTAACTCAGTAATACAATGTTTTGTTCAAACCAGATATACATAATTCCCATTTAGATGTTATTGACAACATTGATACAGGGTAATTAAATTATTATTAGCAATATTCGGGCATTACTAGTTTATCCATGAAATGTGCCTTTGCTTAATGGTCTTTATTATGTTTTAGAAGCTCGAGTAACAATCACAAGTAGTAAAAAGTAAATAAAAAATGTTTCTTTAATGCCCAGATTTTGGGCACTTAAAACTGCTTTGGGCAAATGCCCAGGCAAATGCCCATTTATAGATGTCCTGCCCACTGGGCATTTGCCCGGCCCACATCACTAGCTGTGAACGACCTCCTCTCAGACTCTTGTTTCATGTTCAAGGATAATCATTGCATTGTGAGTTTTTTTTTAAATATATTCATTAGCTGTAGAGTGATTGCCCTCTTCGTCGTATTTATTGACTTGAATACCTATGATAAAGGTATCATAGCTTCGGTGTGTAATTTATTTATTCATCTAAAAGTATCGTATTTCCCTGTTTGAATGTCCTCGATGTTGACTCAGGATCGTATTTTTAAATATATTACGTATAATTGTACCGAAATAATGGCTGAAGTGTAGCGCTGTGTATTATTCGAATCAGTTGATTTACAACACTAAAAACTTAGCAACACAGCTCAGCTGTTCCAAGCTCCCGACATATCCTTCGCGTTGTTTCCTTCGAAATACAGGGTGTAGGTGAGAAGCATGCTCAGAATTTTTGCCGTGTGGTGGTTGGACGTAGGGTCTTGTTATGTGGAGACCGTGGGTTGCGGAGTGGAAAAGCGGGGCAAAGTGACAGGAAGGCTGTCAGTACCGAATGCGCAGGGTGGGCAGTACTGTATTTGTCCCATAATTTATGCGTGCAATAGCAGACACACCTCCAATTCTACTAGAAAAGTCGTGATCTAAAAAGGGATAGTGGGTGGGTAACATCTATTACTACATGACCCCCAAAATTATTATTCATTATTACAAAGGGTATTTTGACTATTTTCAGTAGTGTAGAAAATTGTATCGCCTTGTTCCGGGCTCCTATAGAGCTTACATTTTCTTTCGATCTTTCATTTACCATAGGACGCGCCAACGGCGTATGGTTATGCATTACCAGCTTCTGGTTTAGTAGTCAGGTAATGGAAGCAATGGAAACTGTGTACTACATTTCTCATTGCCACGTTGTGCCACATACAACACTCGTAGTCTCTAAATATTGCACATTTTCCCATAAATTACAGCAGTTTGTTTGAATTGCTTATAAGATCATGACAAAGAAAGTGTTTCTCCAATTGGATGATTGTATTTAACTGTATGCACGTCATATAATCTTGGCGAGGTGGTTTTTTTTTTTTCCACGGAGCAACTTTATTCCGTAGTAGGCATGCAGATTTTTGTAGTTTTCTGGCACCTTGTTTTAAATTATTGACTAACACATTTCCAAATGCAGACAATCCATACCTCCATTAGGATTCGGGTTCCATAATTCATGCAAAATGAGGTTTGTTCGTTTGTGAAATGGAGGTCATAACTTCCCTACCCTTTCAGTGATTGTCGTAACCGACAGTAGTGGCTACGCGGTCTAAAACGCAACGTTAGGTCAAGGGGCCAAGCTCTCTCTTGACTCGGTAGACGCGTGGGTTCGAGCCCCACCGTCGGCTGTCCTTGAAATGGTTTTCCGTGGTTTCCCATTTTCAACACCAGGCAAATGCTGGGACAGTACCTTCTGATAGGCCACGGCCGCTTCCTTCCACATCCTTGCCCAGTTTCATTCATCTTCATCCATTCCATCTCTCATCCCGACGCGCAGGTCGCCCACGGGCGTCGACTAGAAAGACCTGCACTCGGTCTCTCAGGAGGCTACACGACAAAAAAAAAAAAAAAAAAAAAAGTGATTGTCGTATGGTACTTTACGTAGACTAGGGTGAAGATGTAAATGAGCATTTCAAAAAACTTGTGCCCAGTTGTTTGGTTTATTAACTTACGGTAATATTTTCCATAGGTACTGAAAACTGGGCACGGTTGGATTTTAAGGTGGAACCGCATGTGCTATCAAATATCGCTTTCTTGCAATACCTGGAATATGTATAGAATTATAAAATGATTATTGGTTAAATAAGGGTTAATAGACAGGCTATTATAATGATAATGATTAAATAAATATTAAAGAAGAAACGATACGTTGTTAGTAAATATTAGGCCTACCGGTACGGCGAATAGCCTATAACTCGTAGCATCCGTCACAATTTAGCATTTAAACGGGTCACGTTAATGCATAATAACAACCGGATAGCAAATTATAATAATATTCTCACATATAACATATTTAATTTGCACCAACTTAATTATTGTAGTCTAAGATATGTTCGACCACTGCCGTTTGAAATGTGCAAATCGCACACTTTGTAGGCAAGCTGTTTGTTATGGTCGTCTCTGATGCGAAGTTTTACTAATTACTCTTTTAAGAGACACTTGTCTTAGGAATATTCATGAAAGGCCAACCCTCTAGTTCTTATTTCATAAGTTGAACGCCTAAAAACAAAACCACAATCCGAAATAATAAAGAAGATAATCACGAACGATTCACTGCCAATGAAAATCAAATGGAGATTCGCGGACCGGAAGTTCGCTATGCATAAGCTTCGGTGCCATTTTAACTCGTGGAAGCTCTATACGGTTACGGTACCATACAATTCAGTCACTTCCAGTAAATATGTATTATGTGTCACTCCTATTCTCTACTCTCTCAACCCTCCTCAGTAAATCAGTCATTTATATCAGCTCTTCTCAGGTAAACGGTATTTTATTTGTGTTCGTAGCATCTCATCCCATCTTCGTGAGAGTTCACTCTCGCGCGCGCGCTTTGCTCATGCTACAGATTAGACCTAAATCTCGCCATCACCCGTGGGCTGCGGAAGTGTCTCCAAAATTGCAGTTACATTTACGCCAGAAAATCTTGATTCGCGCTCTAAGATTCATTTTTCAGCCATTCGGTATGCGAACTCTTGTCTTAGAGGGTTCTAAAATATACGGAATTTTGTGGATTTTTATACGGGAATTTGTAGAAAGGTCATCACTCGACACCCTGGTAAGGTTGGTTTGACTAGTAAGTAATGTAGGAGTATTTATCTTGCAGAATACAGTATACCTTAACTGAGAACTCACAGCATTGGCTTTCCTCGAATCTCTTTTTTTTTAATATTCAGTAAACTCTCAATCATTTGAGCACAAATTATCTCAGCGTGGCTCGACAAAAATAAAAACCATCCTGTTCAGTGCTAGTTCAAAAACATTTCCCGCCCAGTGAAAGCTTCCAGTTCAATGGAGCCGCTAGGAATGCATTGTTGATCATATTCACCATGCCTCAGGCAGTCTGCCAATTGTCTGGTTAGTCACACTATACCCTCCTATTTACTTTGGGTTAGTTGTCGCGGACACTATTCAGCATTTTCAGCATAAATACTTGATTTCTTGTAGCATCCTTCCCTTATTCCAAAATCCCTCCAGATGGTACTCTAGATGGTCTTCTCTAGATCTGCAGAAAGTAAAATGTTCAATAATACTGCCAGAGGCATGCAAGTTTAGTAATATGAAGTGTGGGAAAAGGTGTCAGATATAATCAATAAGAGGAGAATTAGCCATGCATTGGGGTGGACAACAGCAGAATATATAAGGTTTCAAAGTCAACCCCTGGCACTATACAGCCCATGACGGGCTAAGGCCGACCAAGCGACTGCAGCCATTTGGCCTGCAGATATTGGGGTGACGCGTGATCAGCGCGTCGGGTCCTCTCGGCCGTTAATCTTGGTATTCGTGATCGGGGCGCTGTCTCACTGTCAGACAGCTACTCAATTGTCCTCACGAGGCTGAGTGCACCCCGTTCCAACCCTCACGTCAGTTTTAAAATCCCTGACGGAGCCAGGGATCGAACCCGGGGCCTCCGGGTGAGAGGCAGGCGCGTTACCCCAACACCACGGGGCCGGCATATATAAGGTTTAGAAGATAATTTCTTACCTTTGTTATCTAATCAAAGAATCGCTTTTCAATCGGTCAACACAGTTTTGTGCCCAATTAAATTGGGTGGGGATTAACAATTATTTATCACACTAATCCGGGAAGAAAAAAACATGGATTAATTATACACTTTGATACATTTTTCTAACGAATGGCGTTTTAATTGAACACCTTTATGTTCAACGCATCTATCGCATATTCCATATCGTAGGGACTTCTTAAACATAGTTCCAAACACCTGACAAATTATATCATGCCCTCAGTTAAAAAAGTGTATAGATTAGTAGAATTTATTCATTCACAGGGTCCTACCCTTGGGTTTTGCATTTGTGCAGTTGAAGTCTAGCCTATATTATTATATTGGGTTAATATCTGGGGGAGGGGGTGGTGGCATATTTATTGTGCTTTTATTTATGTTGTGCAGTTTCATTCCTCAATGATCCTCACCAGTAGATTCTGTTTTATCAGTTATGGATATTTTATATTATAATTAAGGGGATATTTTGAGTATCATTATGTTTTGAGAACAGGGATGATTATATCGTTAATATCACCTGATAAAAGTCACTATTTCATTTTGGAAAGGGTTAGAATTCATCATTCTCTAAAGTTTTCTATTTGGTCACACAATTCACTCACTATACATGGGTGTAGAAGTTGGGATTTGGAAAGTTTTGAGGTGAGTTTTTACTTTGTTATCGCCAGGAACGCTTGTGTAGCAAGTAATCCTGACCTCATCACCTAGCACTGCACGGCTGTGTATAAAATGGCTACACATCAGTGTGAATATTTCCTTAAGTATAATTGGAGTCACTGAATGCCACGGTTGCTTCATGATTAAGCTTGGATCGTAATTGGTGCCTTTGAGCTTTGGCTACTGACTAACATGAAGTTTGCAGCTATTGTGTGTGACAAATGATTTTGGACCAAGTGCACGGCATTCAAAGTCATAATGAAAGTGAGGTTAAGCCTCAGAGAAATGCAAAAACGTGTGAATTATTCCTCAGTCAAAGAGTGTTAGAATTTGTGAACAAAGCTACTGTAAAAAAAAAACTTTCACCATTCTAAATGTTACATTTCGTTTGCAAATATCTTTATATATAATTCTTCGACGTGTGTATGTGACTGAACTGATTTTGATGGAATTTGGTATGTATATTAGAGTGGGTCCATGTATGGTTTAGATTCACAATCTGACCCGGTAGTTGGAGTGAACACAATTTTAGAACCACAATATACAGTCAAAAACAGTCGTCATGGAAACCACTAGCCTTGGCCTTCGTGAAAGCTGATGTCTTTGGACGGTTTGTCTCTGTACGTTAGAGACATCTGGTCGCAACCTGTGCAAATACCGCCATTACATACACTCCGCCCGTGGCAAAAAGTTGTGTTTTATACCAAAGGTGGCAGTGATGTGGAATTCTACTGTTTGTCTCTGCATGTTAGAGCGTTTCAAAGTCCCGTATGCGTTCATATAACAGTCATCCGATTGCCATGAAACTTGGATGATATGTTGAGTGAGCTCCAGGGAAGGTGTTTAGCTTAGTAAATCCATTTCACAATAGATTCAACAAATGAGTGACGACGCACGAAGCGTTTCAAGAAAATCCCGTATAAGTTTATATTCCATTCATAGATTGAGATGAAACTTGGATGAGTTGTTGTGTACACTTAAGTGAAGGCTTCTAACTTAGTAATCAATTTCACAGGAGGTTGCGCACGAGTAGATTCAACAAATGAGTGGCGACATTCGAAGCGTTTCAACAAAGTCCCGTATGCGTTCAAATACCATTCGTCCGATAGCGATGAAACTTGGGTGAGATGTTGTGTACACTTACGTGAGGGTTTCTAACTTAGTAAATCCATTTTACAATAGGTAGCTCACGAGTAGATTCAACAAATGAGCAACGACGCGCGAACTTTTAATCAAAGTCCCGTATGCGTTCATATACCATTCATCCGATTGCAATGAAACTTGGGTGAGATGTTGTGTACACTTACGTGAGGGTTTCTAACTTAGTAAATCCATTTCACAGGAGGTTTCAAACGAGTAGATTCAACAAATGAGCGACGACGCGCGAAGCGTTTCAATAAGGTCCCGTATGCGTTCAAATACCATTCGTCCGATTACAATGAAACTTGGGTGAGATGTTGTGTACACCCTACGGAAGGTTTCTGGCTTAATAAATCCATTTTACAATAGGTAGCGCACGACTAGATTCAACAAATGTGTGACGGCACGTGAATCATTTCAACAAAGTACCGTATGCGTCCATATACCATTTATCCAATTGCGATAAAACTTTGGTGAATTGTTGTATACACTCCAGGAAATGTTTCTGTCTTAGTAAATTTAGTTTTTAATAAGTAGCGCACGAGTAGATTCAACAAATGAGCGACGGTGCGCGAATCGTTTCCACAATGTCTCGTATGCGGTCATATATCATTCATCCGATTGTGATCAAACCTTGGTGAATCATTGAGTACACGCCAGAGAAGGTTTCAGGCTTGGTAAATCTATTTTACAATAGGTAGCGCATGAGTAGATTCAACAAATGAGCGACAGCACGTGAATCGTTTAAAGAAAATCACTTATGCGTTCATATGTCATTCATCCGATTCCGATGAAACTTTGATGAGTTGTTGTGTACATGCCAGGGAAGGTGTTCAACTTGGTAAATCCATTTTACAATATTGGTAGCGCACGAGTAGATGTAACAAATGAGTGACGACGCGCGAAGCGTTCCAAACAAAATCCTGTATGCGTTCATATACTATTCATCGATTGCGATGAAACTTTGATGAGTTGTTGTGTACACTTACGTGAAGCTTTCTAACCTAGTAAATCCATTTCACAGTTGGTAGAGCACGAGTAGATTCAACAAATGAGTGACAGCGCACGAATCATTTAAACCAAATCCCGTATGCGTTAAATGCCATTTATCCGTTTGCGATAATAATAATATCGTATGGCCTCGGGTGCCTGGTGCAAGCTTTGTTAATTGACACCCAGACGGTAGCTTGCATGTCGAATTTCGTCGTTCCTTTGAACGCTATGAAGTCAAGGAGGTTAGATATCTAAACTCCTTGACACTACAGCGCTTTCAAGTAGAGAATGGAGGAACTTTGTGTTGGCGGAAAATCCCGAGATTAATTTTGCCATTGAACATGGTCTACTGAATTCAAATGGTTTTTTTAACATGCCAACAACGTATGACATGAGTATCGTGATTTTTGTCGCCTTCAAAAATCACTTACCATGGCCAGGGGCGAACCTGCAATCTTGAGGTTGGTAGTCCGACACTATAACCACTCACCCACCGTGGCAAGCTATCCGTTTGCGAAGAAACTTTGGAGAGTTGTTGTGCACGCTCCAACGAATGTTTCTAAATTAGTTAATTCAATTCACGATAGTTTAGAGGCAGTTAACAGAAATTGAAAAAAATATATGTGTATCCAAAAGCACTTCAAGAAACAAAGTTACAACACTTTCTTTGATTGGCAGGACAACGTCTGCCGGGTCAGCTTGTATCTGTATATAATTGTGAGTAATCAGATAAAATAAGCTTAGGTTATATCCATTTTATCATTCAAGTAGTTAGGAGTACCTATTCCTGCCTGTTCTACCATTACAGAGAGTATGTTAAGACTGGTAAATAATCAGCTAAGCATGCTTGATGTTCAAGCCTTAGGGAAGGAAATCTCGTGGCCGGAGTTTTTATTTAATTATTTTATTCGGCGAGGGTCCATATGACCTGAGCCTTGCGCCCATATTTACCAGGATTTGTATTAAGGTGATTTGTATGTACTTCTGGCCTACATGTGAAGGCGGTAGAAGGCTAGGTTGCAACTGGCGAAACCCTAATGGTGGAGCAGTTGTTAATAAGATTTCACCAGGTTAGTAAGTGTGATTAAGAATTGTTAATCTCCACCAATTCAATTGGGCACATTAATGTGTTGATTGACTGAAAATGGATTCTTTGATTAGACAACTGCAGAATCACAAAACAAATTTTTAAATAAGTTTATGAGAGTGAAAACAATTTTGTCCCATATAATGTAAGTCATATGGTAACGACTTTTCTTGATCTAGAAAAGGCCTATGATAGCATCCCTAGAACAAAAGTTTGGGAAAGCTTAACAAATAGGGGGATAGGCAAGGAACTGAGAGACATGATAAAAGGAATGTGCATGGATTGCTACAGTAGTGTGAAGACTAGAGTCGGGACATTGGAATGGTTTAAAATTGACACTGGACTAAAGCAAGGAAGTGTGTTGTCACCATTATTGTTCTTAATGGTGATGGATGACATCATGAAGGCAGCAATGAAAGACTATAGTAGGGCAAAGATGAAGGTAATGTTTGCAGACGATGTTGTGATCTGGGGCGAGGATGAGATGGAGGTACAAGAACAGTTAGATGTAATAAATGAAAAGTTTGAGCAATGGTGATTGAAGATAAATGTGGAGAAGAAAAAAACAGTGGTGATGAGGAGAGGTAAGAAAGAAGGAAAAGGAGTAATCAAAGTAGGAGATAAGGAATTGGAAGTGGTGAAACATTTCAAATACTTGGGAAGTGAACTGACTGAAGATGGAAGACTAGATTTAGAAATCAGCAGAAGAACACAACCCGGGAGTGCTTTCTACCAACAGGTACGGGGACTAGTATGGAACAAGGATATACCAATTAAGGCTAAAGAAGTTATGTACAAAGCATATTATGTTCCTATAATGACATATGCAGCAGAAACTTGGACAATGAATAAGAGGGATGAGAGCAGAGTTCAGGCAGCTGAGATTAGATTCCTGAGAAGTATGGTCCAGAAAACGAGGAGAGACTGAGAAATGAAGATATAGGAAAGAACTGGGAGCACAGAAACTAAATGACAAACTGGAGCAAAACAGATTGAGATGGTTTGGACATGTCAAACGGATGAATGACAGCTGGAAAAGGGGAAATGAAGATGATGATAATGTAAGTCTCTAGCAATCACTAATGTTGTACTCCTTACCTTACAACATTGGAGGGCATAGAGTTGTGGCAAGGAATAAACCAACTCATTGTTACTGAGGTCCACTGTCTGCATCAGCGTCAGCTGGTGGCTATGATATAACGCTGTCAGACCACGACCAGACAAGTTACATTCTCTTGGAGGCAGCCCATCTTGTCTTCCTTCCTCCAGAGCATCTATGGCATACTCCATCTCATAGCGGCTTCCTAGAATAAACCAACTCATTGTTACTGAGGTCCACTGTCTGCATCAGCGTCAGCTGGTGGCTATGATATAACGCTGTCAGACCACGACCAGACAAGTTACATTCTCTTGGAGGCAGCCCATCTTGTCTTCCTTCCTCCAGAGCATCTATGGCATACTCCATCTCATAGCGGCTTCCTAGAATAAACCAACTCATTGTTACTGAGGTCCACTGTCTGCATCAGCGTCAGCTGGTGGCTATGATATAACGCTGTCAGACCACGACCAGACAAGTTACATTCTCTTGGAGGCAGCCCATCTTGTCTTCCTTCCTCCAGAGCATCTATGGCATACTCCATCTCATAGCGGCTTCCTAGAATAAACCAACTCATTGTTACTGAGGTCCACTGTCTGCATACTGTCAGCTGGTGGCTATGATTTAGTCTATAGTTCCATGACAACCAATAAGTTATATCATGCTTTCACCGAGTCTACTATGCAAGTGCAGGAATAGCTGGTTACGGCTTTGATGGACTTTGGTGGATGAGTATGAGAAGGTCTAATTGCATTGGTAGTTTAACAGGTGCTAGAATGGCTGCTTAACTGTGTGGCTACAGAAGAAGCCTTTCAAATAACTTTCATCTTTCTGTCCTTATTTTCTCAATTGCCCTGTGCCAACTTTTAAGCCACTGATGATCATTGTTTAAGAAGTGAAACAATGAGATCATCTGCCCCCTAAACTTCTAAGTCAATAACCATGTTTTTGTGAGACAAAAATCAGGAGGAGGGGATGACAAAATAGAAATTTGTAACGAAAATTGTTTAACTAATAATGCAATCATTGTATTATATACAAAATCAATATAATTATCTACAGCACAATTTTCCCAATGTAACTCCACTCAGTTTGTGTTTAATTTTTATGACGTAAGTAGCCTCAGAAATGCCGACAGCTATTATGATACCAGCCGTCCATGCCATCAACTTCTACAAGGGAGCTGGAAAACAGAGTCAATGAATCTCCACAAGCACACATCTACAGTGTGTATCCGTGATGATGTTATAGACTTTCAGGGATAATGCAGGAATGGAAATGGATCAATGTGAGATACGGGAGTCACAAGTTTAATACCGCTCACCTGCACACGTTTGACAAGCTGATACATTTACAACTGTTAAAATGGCTTCCCCCTACGTCAATGCAGGCATAGCAACGTACCACTTCAACTCGTCAACACAGACTGAAGCCTAAAGTACAGTCAATACGTAGTTGAGTTATGCTCGTCGGGAGTGTCTACCCTTTAATCGAAGCACATTACAATACAGTACATGTATTCCACTGTCAGAGGTATCAGACTGATTTTTGGTTTAACTTTTGACTGCCGGTCGCAGTGTTGCAGTGGTTACTAATCCCAAGTTAGCGGGGACAAACCCGACTGCATTCGGTGGTGTTTACGGGTGTTGACACAAGCCAAGCCAACCTTTAGACATCAAGGAATCGATCGAAATACATTTCGTAGAATAATAGCCCGTTAAAATTAAATGACCACTTATATTTGGAAGGATCATCTCTATTCTTATTAGAAACAGGATGGCAAGAAGTTATGCTACTTTGTACTAGTGGATATGGTTGGGAAGAAGGAATGGGGCATACAAAGAAAGAAAAAAGAAAAAAAATAAGTATATATTTTGTGTTTTCTCACAGCCTACCAAGACCTGTATTGGGCGGTGTTGTGGAGTCCATGTCCCACTTTTGAGACTGATTGTTGGTTTGTTTTAGTCCTTGACCTTGACTGTGACAGGATGGGAGATTTGTCTAAGGTGAAGGTCCAGAACCGTTCAGGGTCACAGGAAATGGTTCGCAATAAAAGAAATATATCTATGGAAGCAAAAATCCGACACTACAAGCAACCGTAATGAATGCTGTCTTGTACGCAGCAGAGACTATGACACTAGGCAGGTATGAAGCCAAACAACTGGAGAAGGAAGAGAGAAAAATACTGAGGAAAATACTGGGACCGAAAAGGGGAGGTGAAACATGGGTATGATGATCAAGAAATGAACTAGACAAAAATATGAGGATTATCTCAGAAGAAATAAGACTGAAAAGAGCACGATATGCTGGACATGTGATTAGGATGGATATGGGGAGATTGAGAGCCTCCGTGGCTTAGGCGGCAGCACGCCGGCCTCTCACCGCTGGGTCCGTGGTTCAAATTCCGGTCACTCCATGTGAGATTTGTGCTGGACAATGAGGAGTCAGACAGGTTTTTCTCCAGGTACTCTGGTTTTCCCTGTTACAAATTTCATTCCAGCAACATACTCCACTGTCATGTCATTTATTCATTTAATCATTGCCCCAGGGGAGTGCGATAGGCTTCGGCACCCGGCACAGTTCATATCCTTGCCGCTGGATAGGGGCTTCATTCATTCCATTCCCTGACCTGGTCGGTCGACTGGAAGGAGGCTGTGGATTTTCATTTCATGGGGAGATTGACTAGGATATGGGAGGACAAGATGCAAAACAGGAACCAAATGGGTGGTTGAACTTCGGAAGGACTGGACTGGGATGGGGATCAAGGTGGAAGGGAGAGAGAACTGAAGAAATAAATATGCACTAACCGATATACCGGAACTGACTGCCAGAGAAGGATCGAGAATCATCAGCGGGGAACACAAGAAAAGAGGGTACTAAGGATTTCCAAGGAAGAACGGGAGAGAAGAAGACAGTGATGAGAAGGTTCTGGGAGGAGAAAACGAAGCTTACCAAAACCATGGTCCCATAGAGGAGAGTATTAAAACATGTTTTTCTTTCTTGGATGAAAGGCAGATGACCTCACTGTTTTTCTCCGTTTAAATCAATTCAAATTCTTTCTTTGATCTCTAGTACCTTTGTGTTAGGTTTACTTTAAGATGTTATTTTATTTCTTTCCTTTCTAAGTTCACTATCGTTTGAATGTAACCTTGGATACGGTGCATCATTCTTACATAATCTGAAAAGTTTTCAATATGAAGTGCTTTTATGAAAATGAAAATCCACAGCCTGCTTCCAGTCTCCGACCGGGTCAGGAATGGAATGAATGAAGCCCCCATCTAGCGGCGAGGATATGAACTGTGCCGGCTGCCGAGGCCTGACGCACTCCCCTGGGGCAATGATTAAATGAATGACAGATGAAATGAAATGATAGTGGAGAGTGATGCTGGAATGAAATTTTGACAGGGAAAACCAGAGTACCCGGAGAAAAACCTGTCTGCCTCCGTTTTGTCCAGCACAGATCTCACATGGAGTGACCGGGATTTGAACCACGGACCCAGCGGTGAGAGGCCGGCGTGCTGCCGCCAAAGCCACGGAGGCTCTATGAAGTTCTTTTATATAAAAAAAAACTACAATACATACAGTGTTTCCTTTACATCAGACAAGTTGTTGTCAGAGCAGCTGGTAGATGTTCCACAATAGATGGACAAACACTGTTTTTGTATGCTTGCAGTCCCAGCTTTTTACCATCATCTCAGCACTGTACTCGTAGGTCATTTCTACATTTACAATTCCACAACATGATGATGATAATTGTTTTAAGGGGCCTAACATCGAGGTTATCGGCCCCTGATGAAATGAAATGGCGTGAAATGAAAGGATGAAGATTTAAAAAAACAGCTCACTGCTAGGGATGAAACGAAAATGGTTTAGATAAAATAGACAGTGAGCCCCAACAATTATGCCTTATGTAGCAGGAAAAATACTTACAAAAAGCAACTCAGATTGAAACTATTCACCGAATGGAGAGCGGTAAGACGTACATAAGGGAATTTCGATCGAAAATACTCAGAAAAGGAATAGATTGAAAAATAAGCACAAAATGTAGGTAAAGTCCAAAATATGTACAAAATGCAACGTACAGTTGAAATACTGACAAAATGCAAGTGAAATCAAAATACTTACAAAATGCAAATGAGATTGAAAATACGCACAAAATGTAATTTAGATTCAAAATACCCACAAAATAGCAATTGAGACTTAACTACTTGAACAAAGCGGGGTAGGTTGAAAATACAAAATGCAATTGAAATTGCTTACAAAATGTATGGTAGATTCAAACTTCTCATTTGGATGGACAATACTTACAAAAGGCAATTTAGATTGAAAATAATTACAAAATGTAATATAGATTCAAAATACTTACGAAATTGCAATTGAGACTTAACTACTTGAACAAAGTGGGGTAGGTTGAAAATACAAAATGCAATTGAAATTCAAAATACTCACAAGAAGACCCCCCTATATTGAAAGACTTACTAAAAAGCAATTTTGATTGGCAATCCTTACAAAATGCAAGTGAGGTTGAAAAACACTCACAAAATGCAATTTAGATCGAAAAAACATACAAAATGCAACGTAGATTAAGAATACCTACAAAAAGGTGCGGGAATCTTAAAGAGAAAAGGAAATATAATGAAAAGAGGAGAGGAGAAGGGAGTGAGGAGAGGGTCCGCCCCAAAGGTAAGGGACAAAAGGGGAAAACGGACCCAGCTCAGGAATCCCTCGGGGTTGCCAACTCCCGAACTCACCAGCCGTGAGCCCCTGAGGGTGTAGCATTATCCACGGTGCACCAGAAGTGGTGGGGCTACATACACCCTGCCTCCTTAAGGGCCTTGAGCACAAGGCAGGAGGTAAAAGGAAAAGAAAAAGAAGGCTGACCCCTCACAGAAGGAGGGTATCAGGAAAGATGAGACAAGGGTCAATTAAGGCGGGAAAGCGAAAGACTCCCTAGGCCTCGGATAACCTAATACCGTCGGGGTCGGAAGAGAACAAGAGTTGACCAAGGGAGGTCGACAGGAAAGAAGACGGAGAGGAGCCCGGCACAAGTAAGTGGAAGCAATGCCGGACTCAGCTGGGGTCCCGTGGTCGCCAACCCACGCCCCACTAGATGTGAGCCCCTGGGGGAAATTCCACAACAGTTTAGGGATTATTGCTCAAGTGTATCACAGCAATAGTACCTACACCCTGGTGGAGGGAGACTGTTTGTTTGTGGATGGGATCGTTATTTCTCAGTCTTGCAACGTAGTGGGTCTGTATATAAATAGTTCACTTACCAGTGATAGCTGCCACACTTTCTAAGTTTTTGACAGGGGGTGTGGTGGCGCAGCGGTCAAGCTGTTGGCCTCTCACCAAGGTGGACCGGGTTCGATTCCTGGTCAATGCATGTGAGATATTCTAAATGAAATGCCATGTCCTGTGGTTCGGATTCCACGTAAGGAGGAGGGCCTGTGGCTCATGATCGCATGATTAACGGTCACGTAAAACTAAAAGCTTCCTTCATTTAAGTTTTTGTTTTTTGAGGGCAGTGACCGTTAGTGGGTGTCATTGTAGGATTGGTAGTGTTTTGTAGAGCTATTTTGTCTCAAAACAATTTGATCCGATGATGCTCGCTTGACGAGCGAAACATGTCATCCCTTACTTTTCTCATTCTTCTTCTGTAGTCCAAAACAAATATATATATATATGTGCTTATTTTAATGACATGTAATGTTTCTCAGGTTATTGGGATTACAAGGGCTTTTTTTAAGTAAGGGCCGTTTATTTTTTTTAAATTATCTGTACATAGTTGCCTTGTTTATTTAGGTCCTCGTCATACCTTAAAACTAAGTTTGCCGCCTGCTCTGACAAGCAAGAATTCTCGGCTGTTTTCACTTCTTCATCGTCGGCGAAGCGCTTCCCACCAAGATGACGAAAGGCTATACGGTGGGTGATCCAAAACTTCCCACCCAAAAGAGTCAATCAGTTCCCTAGTCCGGGCAGCAGTGTGAGGTGTTGCCATGATCTTGCTCTGTGACTGTAAAGTGCGAAAATGGGTACGCGAGTTCAAAAGTGGCCGTGAAATTGTTTCTTGTGTTCAAAAAACGTATCACAGATCGTACCTCACACGCAGCGGGCGAATCAATAATCTTGAACATTGTTAAGATGCACAGTTCAGCGTACAGGTTAGCTACACAGCTGCAACTGACGCCTGCTTGTTCGCAAAGGATGCTGGGAGGTAGGGCGCATGCTTGTTGCGGTGTGCGCACTAACTACAGGCTTTAAAAAAATGGCCCTTGCTTAAAAAACAGCCTTTGTACTTTGTGTTGACTGACTGGAATACACTGTGCATTTCACTTCCATGAACATCACCATATACTTCTTGTATTTTCTCATTGTGAACACCACGTGCGTAACATCATTCACAGGTCTCCGTGCGATGTTTCCACGGAAGTGGCTGTTGCTAGACCTACTTGGGGTGTCCCTGCACGTGGGCGAACTGGGGCTAGCAGCATTTCGTACGGCAGCTTATTGAATCTCGTCATTCCGAGGCCAACTCGCAGAAGCGACTGGTCCAATGAAGTTTCACTGTCCTAGACTGGCGCCGAGCGCAACTGCCGTCTAGCGTGTCGTGCGCTGGCCACTCGCATTGCACGAGTCATAGCTTACAGGCATAGAGGTGAGACAAGGTCAAGCCAGGTTATAAACTCACGGCAGCATGTGCAACCGATAAGCGCACAAATACTAATGCGACAATTATGCCATAACATTTTTCAAACCAATTTTTTGTATTTGAAAAGTAGGATGTGATGAATATGCGAGTTAATATGATACTGAGTGGTGGAATTCGGTGGGCATTTGTGGCATGGAAAATCCTCACATAATTGTGGAACATCCTAAAAAGAACTTGTTTTGTGCCGTTTTATTGTCAAAAGTCAATGGACCATTTTCATTGTGGAAATAACTGTCACTGGTATAGTGCAAATAGGCTAGATAACTGCTGCAATTACAAGAAGATAGCGAGGATTTTATTATGCAACAGGATGGGCTCCCAGATTTTCATTGGCTATCTGTGATCAGCTCAATGCTAAATTCGCAGGTTGATAGATGGGACGTACTCTCCAGATGATTCTCCTGTTGTTCGCATTTGCAAAAAAATACTAAGTTACTTTTGTATTAATATATTTTTGTACTGAAGCAGGAAAGAAAAGTGAGCTTGCTGATTTTTAAATTTATATTACTTTGTATTCAAACCTATACATTTTCGGCAGGCTGACCACGTGCGACTTGTGTGTTCAGTAATCTATTTGTCTTTACTCACTTTTGTTTAAAATAACTAATCTTCTTTATTGTTCAGTATCTTCACTTACCAGGCCGAACTTTCATTTTATGGCATGGCATTAAAGTATTTTAATCGAGGCGTGTTTCAGCCGAGTGTTCGTGTCTATGCACAAGCAATTTCACTTCAGAATGGAAGCAATCTTGTCAGCCACACCTTCCGCTTGTGTCATGGTTTCTTCTCATTGGCTGTCCAGCGCTCTCGTGACCTCATAGGTCACTCATCATCAAGTTTCGAGATCATTCCACGTGACGTCGGCCATCAAACTGTATATAAGTCGCAAGGGCAACCTGCGTCTATATAGCATTGGATACGGTGTAGGTATCCCTGCGCCCCGGGCTCCGAGGACTCACGCAGCTACTACCCCACTTCCTGGGCTTTGTTCGTGTATTACAGCCAGGACCACGACAGGGAAGCAGAACAAAAACACATTGAGGCCACCCTGGACTACGCCCACTACTGCATGAGCTGAGGCACCGAGCAACTTCCAGAGGACATGATAGCCTGCCTCTCGACCAGCGTCTTGATCAGGCCCGCCCTGACATGGATTGCTGCGCAGTAACTGGCGCAGCTGGCTCAACGTTGGCAGGTCGTGGCACTGCCAGGCGCCAACCCGGGGGGGAGGCATCCGGGCCAGATGGATGTACAGCAGGGCAACCTGCGTAGCCATCACGGAGGAAGGCCACCCAGCACCTCAGGCGAGGTCTTTAGCGAGGCACCCAGGAGGAGCGGTCAGTGTCTCAGGCGAGGCCATTAGAGGGTAAACCTGCGCCCGCCACCAGGGATGAGCCACCAGCGACAGACGGCACCACCTAGGCGGCCCCACAGTCGAAGAGACGATGCCAGCCACGCTATCGGGAGAGAGAGGCTGCCACGCGCAATGCCGCCATCAGCCTCAACCAGGACCAGCAGCCACCACCAGGTAATATGAAGGCCCACTCAGAACAGCTCCTACAGTGTTTTCGCTGTCTGAGGTGGAGCCACTCCCAGGGATCCTGCGGCTGCCCAGTCCGCTGTAACCAGTGTTCAGGTGCCCATCACCACACCGGATGCATGGTGCCATGGGACACGCCGGTGTGCGCCAACAGCAGGGGTACCATCTGTCCTCCCACCGCAGTTGCCCCGTCTACTGGTCCATGGCAATAGCAGAGAGGAAGGCGGCTCGTTGCCATGGTCCACCCCATAGGCCCCTGCTCCAGTATATGAGGGCCCCACCCAACTCCTCCCTACTTCCCTACTCCGGTCACGGAGATTCAGCACCAGGGATCCCAAGGAGACCGGGTTATGGTGCAAGTCTTAGGACTGTTAGCATCCCTTCTCAGTGGCCCACGCTAGACCCAGCAGGGCTGAGTTGCACTGATTGCCTGGAGAGAACCAAGCAAGAAGTGGACATGAATCTGGAGCATGATACCTTCTCCCACTAACAAACAACCTACTCAGTCCTTCCAATTGCATGTGCATGTGTTATGTGTAGGCGATCTTTCACTTCTGCCTATGCGGTTTTACCCTGGCCCTTCACTTGACCTTTAAACCATCAACCTATATTCTCCTAACACCTATGGTGCCTCATAAATTGCTACTGCAATCGAACAGGCGCTAAGCCTCAAAGGGCAATCCTTCCAAACTCCCATTCTGTCTCTTCTACTACGTAGTTTAAAAGCATGTCGGAGGCAGCAGTAGTTAAGGTTGGCTGCCACGCAGGGGGTGCTGGAACCTATCGCCCTCCTCCCGAAAAGAAAAAAAGCATCTAGCACACTTTGTCGAAACACTTGACACTCGTCGCTCAACACTCAACTCGCCTGTAGTCGCTCTTCACTAGCAGCTGAAACTCTGCCTCTCTCCGGGCCACGTTTGTCGGCCATGCCTTGCTTAGGCTAAAACTTACATCACCAGCGCCTTAGCCACAACATGGGATATTAGCAACTAGCTGATTTTACTACCCCTCCTGGCAAGGTAGTTCTACTTCATTTTTAAAACCATACTTTGGCAATTGACCTGCTATGGTGTACAGTGCACTTCAAGATGATCTTCCACAAGAAACAAGATAAGTAATGTTGTCAACTCCATTTATGGAACTTTTTTCAAGCTAACTTCAGCCAGGCAATAGTGATCTCCATGATCCTGAATTAAAGCCAGTTTTCCATTTCTTTCTTCTCTGGGCTCTGTTTTACAGGCCGTACATATTAGTTTAAGGCTTTTTCAGCCTTGTTTATCTGTTTAACTTCTAATCTCTTTAAAGGATTTTTCCGCCTAAACATTTGTTAAATCTTGTATATCTACTTAACCTATAATCACTTGAAAGGCCTTTTCTGCCTTGAATTATTATTAATCCTAAACTCTTTATAGGCTCTGTCAAACAGGCCTCATGTTAGCTTTACATGGCTGTTGCCTAAAGTATTTAATTGAAAATGAAATGAAAATCCACAGCCTGCTTCCAGTCTCCGACCGGTTCAGGAATGGAATGAATGAAGCCCCTATCTAGCGGCGAGGATATGAACTGTGCCGGCTGCCGAGGCCTGACGCACTCCTCTGGGGCAATGATTAAGTGAATGACAGATGAAATGAAATGATAGTGGAGAGTGTTGCTGGAATGAAATTATGACAGGGAAAACCGGAGTACCCGGAGAAAAACCTGTCTGCCTCCGTTTTGTCCAGCACAGATCTCACATGGAGTGACCGGGATTTGAACCACGGATCCAGCGGTGAGAGGCCGGCATGCTGCCGCCTTAGCCATTATTGTTACTTAATGTTTAATGAAGAGCACTTGCTCATTCCTGTTCTGCTTTTTCGAAATTAAACAAAAAGGAACTGTACTGTGGCATGTTCTCACTGTTCAAAACAAGTTCCTAACCTCTGGTCTAATAGATCCTTTTCTCCTGTCTAATTTTTGGTGGATTCATATCCCCATTCAAACTGTTGTCACACTTGGGCATGTCCCTTGCTTCATCTGTAGTTGGAAGCATATCCCTGCTATATCCACTCCATAACACCTCTTCTTTAATGGCCTTCACAGTCCATTTTTTAGACCAATGTGATTTCTTTCTAGGATCAAATATCTTGTAAAATGTGCCCCCTAGGCCACATTATTCAACAGAACAGCGAGAAAGGATCACGCTTGCATCCAATGAAACTGTCCATGACATGTTGCTACATGCATGGCCGGATTGGTGCCTGCTGTGTCACCAAAGCATTTGTAAGGTAGGTAAGAAACTTGGAGAGATACTGTATTTGTAAGAAGAAGGGTTTTCAGCCCATCGTCTGGTTTACACCTCTAAAGAGACGATCCTGAGCCAGAGTTTACTTGTGGTAGGATGGCCAGTTCCCTTCTGCTCCTCTTTTCCTTCCCCCACCAACAGCATGTGGTCCCAGGTCCCCCTAGAGCCTGTCACCCATCCAAGTTCTGAATTGTCCCTTGCCATGTTGCTGAATTTCGGGACCTCACGGGATCCAGTGATTCAACACGGTTTAATGTACTGTATTTGCATATGAGTCTTTTTCCTACATATGCCATAGGTAGAGCACAACCCTCCTCCTCAGAGGGAATTATGACCAACTCCAGGAAGATATGCCACATGTCAATGACTACATCGACCCCCATGCACTAGGCCAGATTCCTCTTCCTAGTTATGGTTTTGGACTTCTTGCATTTTGCATTAAAAGTCACTTGCTGCATGAGACTATACAGTCCCACAACACAACAATAACATACACATTTATTTTTCATTTTACAATAATTCACATTATTATTATTGTTATTATTCTTCTTGCCGTCGTTTCGGCCATCTACGGACCACGCTATTTCAACTGCCCTTTTCCATGTCTTTGCGCCTGGGTCTTAATGTCCGCCCAGTATTCCCGCATTCGTTTCCTTCCTCGCTTCAGTCCATGTCTTGCTAGTTTTTAGTTTTGGTTTCTCTTGGAATCCATGATGTTCTTGGAGTTTCGACTTTAGTGGAACACGTTTCTGGATATCCTCCTGGGTTATTCCAACTTAACGCAGGTCTTTTTCTACCTCGGTGAACCACGCCGCCTTGATTTTCTTGTTAAGAAAAAAAACTGAAGACCCTATTGCTCAACCTTGTAGAACTCATATGAGTAATGTGGCCATAGAAAACTATCCTTCTCTTACGAATGGTGTCCGTGATCTTTTCTACACGAGAGTGGAGTTCATGATTATGTCGTCTTCTGAACTCACCATTTTCTTTGATTGGACCAAGGATTTTTCTCAAGATCTGCCTTTCTCTTATTTCTAGCTTCTCCATCACACCCTTTCTACTCACAGCAAGGCATTCGGCACCATATAAAGCCTCCGGTCGTATTACTGTGCAGTAATGTCGTATCTTGGCGTTAATGGATATTGATTTCTTCTTGTAGACATTTTTAATTAGTTGATATGCCGTTTCCATTTTTCTGATGCATGATGTAAAGGCTTCTATCTCCGAGGTGTTGGGATCCATCCACTCTCCAAGATATTTAAATTTCCCTGTTCGTTTGATTATCCCTTCTCCTACCTCTAGCACGTTGGGTGCTGACTTAATGTTTGTTATAAATTCCGTTTTCTCGAAGGATATCTGGAGTCCCGCATTTGCTCCTTATGCCTTCAGTTCTCTGATTTGTTCTACGGCTGTTTCTAGAAAATCAGAAAAAAATGCAAGGTCAACTGCAAAGGCCAGACAATCAACCGTCAGATTCATACTTCTATAACCAAGTCTAACTCCATTTTCAATTCCTTTCCGCCACTCACGGATGACCTTCTCGAGTACGCAGTTGAAAAGTAAAGGCGGGATTCCATCTCCTTGCCTGACTCCCGTCCTAATTTTGAAGGAATTCGAAATCTCTCCCATAAATTTCACTTTGGAGGTGGTGTTGGTAAGAGTCTGTTGGATAATCGCTGTTGTTTTATTATCTAGGCCGAATTCTTTCAGGATTTCGAAAAGAGTGGGTCTGTCAATCAAGTCGTAAGCCTTTTTGAAGTCTACGAAGGTTACTGCAAATTTCTTATTTCTCTGCTTCAGGTAAGATAGGACAAATCTAAGATTCATGATTTGTTCGGCACATGAACGGCCTTTCCCGAAACCTCCTTGGTATTGTTATTATTATTAATTATTATTAACATTGGACCACTTGAGTCATTACATGCACTATGCTTGTACTGTCTGAGTCACGAGATCTCCCAAGTGCCTCTTCCTTCGGTCCGATTGCAAATATCAAAGGGTCTTCTTTGTGTCATTTCTCCTGAAATTTTGTGAGACTGAAGAAAGGTGGTTATTTTATCTTTGTTCTCTGTGTCTGCTATCACGAAGCCAACTGTTCTGAGGTCCTGTTGGATTTCTTGGATCCATTTTCCTCCTGTCTTCTTTTTGAGATTTCTCACCAGTAGTTTTTGTAATGCTGTAAATATCTTTAATCTTTGGCGATAGCTAATATGTCATTTCTGTTTTATAAGTTGATTACACAATTCGCCACAAATTCCACAAGCTTTGAGCACATATTTTTTGGTTCATCATCATGAAACCACACTGTAAATAGACACACTCAAGCAGATTTTTGTGGAATAATTAACTTTTGTGAGTTTCCTTTTGCTAAAAGCCCAAAGGTTTTCATTTGGAATAATGTTATGGTAGTTCCCTGGCCATCACTATCTGGGAACCTCTTCAATAGCTCACTAGCATTTGGATGTACTGGTCAGATTTCAACATCCTATCGACCAGTGCTAAGGGTCCAGGTCCTTTTTAAAGGATTTTCTCTATGATTGTATATACAAGAACTCAGGAACAGCTTGACTGTGAACTTGGAGAATAACAAGGGGGATTTCAGGAAGAAGTTGTCCAGATCAAGTTATCAGTTTAAAGTGGATTATGAAACATCAAAAAGATAGAAACATACATTTAGTCATCACTTTTGTTGATTTAAAAAGGAGTATGATAGTATCCATCGTGAGTCATTAATGAATATCTTTAATGAATTTGGTTTACATCAAGAACTTATTAGCCTTATTGGAATCACCCTTAAGAATATTAAATATAAAGTTAGATTCAGAAATGAATTCTCTGCATTTGAAATTAAAACTGGTTTTAATTGTGTGTTGGAAAACATCATTCGAGAATGGACTAATAAGATATGTCAACCACACATCAAGATTGGCAAAGATATAAGACTAAATTGCTTAGCATTCGCAGATGATCTTGCACTGCTTGCAAATGATATAGAAGAAGCTAAATTTCAACTAGAAGAACTTGAAAGCATAACAAAAGTTGGATTACAAATTGTATATGAAACAAGATGTTCAGTAAAGAACATATAGCCTTCTATCTCCTAAATGCATGGGTATTGTTATAACTCTTTGTCCTTTTCAAGGAGTATGATTGAATGTTGGTTGTAGTAGCTTGTTGAAATACAACGTGCTATAGGGATATTGAACATGAATATGAGGTGCCCTTTGCTAGTGCTACCTCTGTAAAAAATGTCGTTGAATTCGGTTTCACCGTGTTTGAATTGATAGGGGGAATCGATTTGCACACATACTTGGCCACCATCTGCAAACTATTGGGCTGATGTTCTTGCAGTTTGGTCAGAATATGTTTCCACATAAAGATATGGTGTTGCAAAATTTGGTAGAGACTAGATTATTAGGTTGGTCGTAATTACATTTTAGCTTTTAACATTTGGGTGGCCGCGATTACGTTTCCATCAAGATAGCGGTGATAAAAAACATGACACTGAGGTGCCCTTTGCTAGTGCTACCTCTGTACCAAATTTCGTTCATTCGGTTCCACCGTGTTCGAATTAATAGGGGGTATCAATTTTGACATAGAGATGGCCGCCATCCGCAAACTATTAGGCTAATGACCTATTAGATTGGTCAAAGGATGCTCCCTCCATAAAGGTATGTTGTTGCAAAGTTTGGTAGAGATCGGATGGTTATGTTAGTCGTAATTTGATTTAAGCTTTAAACATTTGTGTGGCCGCCATTACGTTTCTGTCAATATGGCGGCGATATTAATCATGAGACTGAGAAGCCCTTTGCTAGTGCTATCTCTGTACCAAATTTCGTTCCATTCGGTTTCACCGTGTTTGAATTAATAGGGGGAATCGATTCTCACACAAAGATGGCCGCCATCCGCAAACTATTAGGCGAATGACCTATTAGATTGGTCAAAGGATGCTCCCTCCATAAAGGTATGTAGTTGCAAAATTTGGTAGAGATCGGATGATTAGGTTAATCGTAATTTGATTTAAGCTTTGAACATTCGTGTGGCCGCCATTACGTTTTAGTCAAGATGGCGGCGATATAAAACATGACACGGAGATGCCCTTTGCTAGTGCTACCTCTGTACCAAATTTCGTTCCATTCGGTTTCACCGTGTTTGAATTAATAGGGGGAATTGATTTTCACACAAAGATGGCTGCCATCCGCAAACTATTAGGCTAATGACCTATTCATTTGGTCAAAGGATGCTTCCTCTATAAGGGTATGTTGTTGCAAAATTTGGTAGAGATCGGATGATTAGGTTAATCGTAATTTGATTTAAGCTTTGAACATTTGTGTGGCCGCCATTACGTTTCCGTCAAGATGGCAGAGATATAAAACATGACACTGAGGTGCCTTTTGTTAGTACTACCTCTGTACCAAATTTCGTTCCATTCGGTTGCACCGTGTTCGAATTAATAGGGGGAATCAATTTTGACAAAGATGGCCGCCATCCGCAAACTATTAGGCTAATAACCTATTAGATTGGTCAAAGGATGCTCCCTCCATAAAGGTATGTTGTTGCAAAGTTTGGTAGAGATCGGATGGTTATGTTAGTCGTAATTTAACTTAAGCTTTGAACATTTGTGTGGCCGCCATTATGTTTCTGTCAATATGGCGGCGATATAAAACATGACACTGAGATGCCCTTTGTTAGTGCTACCTCTGTACCAAATTTCGTTCCATTCGGTTTCACCGTGTTTGAATTAATAGGGGGAATTGATTTTCACACAAAGATGGCCGCCATCCGCAAACTATTAGGCTAATGACCTATTCATTTGGTCAAAGGATGCTTCCTCTATAAGGGTATGTTGTTGCAAAATTTGGTAGAGATCGGATGATTAGGTTAATCGTAATTTGATTTAAGCTTTGAACATTTGTGTGGCCGCCATTACGTTTCCGTCAAGATGGCGGCGATATAAAACATGACACTGAGATGCCTTTTTGTTAGTACTACCTCTGTACCAAATTTCGTTCCATTCGGTTGCACCGTGTTCAAATTAATAGGGGGAATCGACTTTCACACAAAGATGGCCGCCATCCGCAAACTATTACGCTGATGACCTATTGGTCTGGTCAAAGGATGCTCCCCCCATAAAGGTATGTTGTTGCAAAATTTGGTAGAGATCGGATGATTAGGTTAGTCGTAATTTGATTTAAGCTTTGAACATTTGTGTGGCTGCCATTACGTTTCCGTCAAGATGGCGGCGATATAAAACATGACACTGAGGTGCCTTTTGTTAGTATTACCTCTGTACCAAATTTCGTTCCCTTCGGTTGCACCATGTTCGAATGAATAGGGGGAATCGATTTTCACACAAAGATGGCCACCATCCGCAAACTATTACGCTGATGACCTATTGGTTTGGTCAAAGGATGCTCCCCCCATAAAGGTATGTTGTTGCAAAATTTGGTAGAGATCGGATGATTAGGTTAGTCGTAATTTGATTTAAGCTTTGAACATTTGTGTGGCCGCCATTACGTTTCCGTCAAGATGGCGGCGATATAAAACATGACACTGAGGTGTCCTTTGCTAGTGCTACCTTTGTACCAAATTTCGTTCAATTCGCATTCACCGTGTTTGAATTGATAGGGGGGGACAGACATTCAGAGTACACACACACACAGACTCACACACACACATACACACACACAGACAGACACACTTTTTTCGCCCTGTGTTGATCTCATAAGTCTACTTTCATTTTCTGCAAAAATCGAAAGTAGGCTAAAAACAGGAATAATGCCAACCTTCAAAGTTACAGCATCAGCTATTCTATTAAACAATAACAAACAAAATAAAATTGTAAATAAGTTTAAATATCTTGGTGAAATTCTCACTTGGAACTCCAATGAAGAATCGTCAATAGAACATTTAAATTTAAAAATGCACAACAAATTACTTGTCAACATACAAAGAAATCTCTTTCGAAAAATGTTCAATTTCAACATTACTATTCCGTCGCTACACCTGAAGTGACTTACGCTTGTGAAACACTATTTAAATTAAACACCAAATCAACGACAGATCAACCATAGAAGGTTGACAGAAGGATAACCAGAAAAAAAAAAAAAATATATATATATATACAGGGTGTTACAAAAAGGTACGGCCAAACTTTCAGGAAACATTCCTCACACACAAAGAAAGAAAATATGATATGTGGACATGTGTCCGGAAACGCTTAATTTCCATGTTAGAGTTCATTTTATTACTTCTCTTCAAATCACATTAATCATGGAATGGAAACACACAGCAACAGAACGTACCAGCGTGACTTCAAACACTTTGTTACAGGAAATGTTCAAAATGTCCTCCGTTAGCGAGGATACATGCATCCACCCTCCGTCGCATAGAATCCCTGATGCGCTGATGCAGCCCTGGAGAATGGCGTATTGTATCACAGCCGTCCACAATACGAGCACGAAGAGTCTCTACATTTGGTACCGGGGTTGCGTAGACAAGAGCTTTCAAATGCCCCCATAAATGAAAATGAAGAGGGTTGAGGTCAGGAGAGCGTGGAGGCCATGGAATTGGTCCGCCTCTACCAATCCATCGGTCACCGAATCTGTTGTTGAGAAGCGTACGAACACTTCGACTGAAATGTGCAGGAGCTCCATCGTGCATGAACCACATGTTGTGTCGTACTTGTAAAGGCACATGTTCTAGCAGCACAGGTAGAGTATCCCGTATGAAATCATGATAACGTGCTCCATTGAGCGTAGGTGGAAGAACATGGGGCCCAAACAAGACATCACCAACAATTCCTGCCCTAACGTTCACAGAAAATCTGTGTTGATGACGTGATTGCACAATTGCGTGCGGATTCTCGTCAGCCCACACATGTTGATTGTGAAAATTTACAATTTGATCACGTTGGAATGACGCCTCATCCGTAAAGAGAACATTTGCACTGAAATGAGGATTGACACATTGTTGGATGAACCATTCGCAGAAGTGTACCCGTGGAGGCCAATCAGCTGCTGATAGTGCCTGCACACGCTGTACATGGTACGGGAACAACAGGTTCTCCCGTAGCACTCTCCATACAGTGACGTGGTCAACGTTACCTTGTACAGCAGCAACTTCTCTGACGCTGACATGAGGGTTATTGTCAACTGCACGAAGAATTGCCTCGTCCATTGCAGGTGTCCTCGTCGTTCTAGGTCTTCCCCAGTCGCGAGTCATAGGCTGGAATGTTCCGTGCTCCCTAAGACGCCGATCAATTGCTTCGAACGTCTTCCTGTCGGGACACCTTCGTTCTGGAAATCTGTCTCGATACAAACGTACCGCGCCACGGCTATTGCCTCGTGCTAATCCATACATCAAATGGGCATCTGCCAACTCCGCATTTGTAAACATTGCACTGACTGCAAAACCACGTTCGTGATGAACACTAACCAGTTGATGCTACGTACTTTTGTGCTTGATGCTCGTACTGTAGAGCAATGAGTCGCATGTCAACACAAGCACTGATGTCAACATTACCTTCCTTCAAATGGGCCAACTGGCGGTGTATCGAGGAAGTACAGTACATACTAACGAAACTAAAATGAGCTCTAACATTACGTCAACATTACCTTCCTTCAAATGGGCCAACTGGCGGTGAATCGAGGAAGTACAGTACATACTAACGAAACTAAAATGAGCTCTAACATGGAAATTAGGCGTTTCCGGACACATGTCCACATAACATATTTTATTTCTTTGTGTGTGAGGAATGTTTCCTGAAAGTTTGGCCGTACCTTTTTGTAACACCCTGTATATATATATATATATACTGTATATCATCTGGTGGGTGGACAATGGAGATTGTTGCCTAATGCAGTAGTCTACTGGGAAAGTGATTCAATAATAGATACAATGAGAAAAAGGAGAATTGTCTTCATCTGTCATTATTGAGATTCCGGTACAGTAAATGACAATAGACTATTAAAACAACTATTTAATTAATTTTGGAAAAGTAAAACAAAAAATAATTGGTTCAAAGAAGTTCAAAATTATTTAGAAGATGGAACATTACAATGCAACAAATAGAAAAGAAAAATGGATTCTGAAGAACAAACAGGTCAGCTAGAATGAAGATGACAGCTAAACTCCCTGTTAATTCTTCGAGGACTTAAATGTATTTGATTTGATTCAAGAGCTCCAATGTGGGCGTAAACTATATAAATATATAACTACAGTAGGTGTCACTAATTCCTCAAAAGTGACACACATCAATATAAATACACTTTTTACCTACAACAATCGTCACAGATTAACCATCGAGCGGGCGCATGGCATACTTTATACACATGTAAGAGATAGCTGGCTTTACTTTACCAAACGTTTATGTTCTAAATCACTATTTAATTAACCAATTAGTAAATAAACATGCATTATTTTAGTTAAATCACTAATAATAAAATAAACTTTCCTTATAATTACCACTGCCTTGCGGCAGCTGAATTTCGACTGTTGCTTTTCACGAGTACTCACTCTACACAAAACACTCAGCCATTATAAAATGCCATACCTCTATATACAGGTAACATTTGTAAGTGTTCTCGCAGTTCACCTCGTGATCTCCAAACCTGTGCCATCTGCTGCCGATGTTTTAATAACAATGAATGAAAATCCACAGCCTGCTTCCAGTCTCCGACCGGGTCAGGAATGGAATGAATGAAGCCCCTATCTAGCGGCGAGGATATGAACTGTGCCGGCTGCCGAGGCCTGACGCACGTTTTAATAACAATAGTGTGGTTTAATTTCTTAGTCCCGGTGAGATAATTATAGCAATCCCAACAGTGCCATTATTTCACACTTTTTAGTCTCTTTAACATAATTTTTCCTGGAATATTGAACACTTCCTTTCTTAGACTGAACTCTGGATCCTCGCATAGTAGCCAATCTACTCCGTTGTCAGTCGGCTTTCTTTCGACCTGACAGAGTAACGTGATATATTATGCTGCTTTTAAAAGGTAACGAAATAAAACTGAAGGAAATATTACTTACTTGTAGGTATGACAACACAACTTATCACTATGCTAGCTGAAGCAACAATGAAGGAATAGGTGCGAGCTCGCAACTGTAAAACAATAATGGGCCGGTTCATAGCAGTGTTATTTTTCATTGGCGCACTTTATACATAGGCTCGAGGGTTAAAGAACAGAGCAAAGAGTGCAGGATCTAAGAATAAGCAATGTGTAGCACATTAACAAAAATAAACTCGTTCCGATTAATTGGCACAGAACCGCAGATATAATGGAGAACACAAGGTGCTGGAAGTAAATGTGAATCAAATAACATGACTCTCTTTCTAGTGTGGCTGATTGGCAGCAGCTCTCCATTCTCGCTTTTTAGTTTGTAATAGGAATCACATCTCTTGTACTTTTGACTTGGTCATCTTCTATTATTTTGGCCGTCTATGGAACCCTCAATAAGTTTGAAATATTCACTCCCATTTCAGAAGTATCTAATTTATGAATTGGGCCCCCCCCAGTTATTGCTTAGTCTGCGAGTCTCTTCCAGGCTCTTAAGGGTTCTCAGCTATCTTAAAGCACCAGCTGTATACAGCAGTAGCTCTGCGTTAGTTATGTTTATGTTGATATTTCCCGTTTTGGAGTTTATTTTACCAGTACATCTCCTTTGCGTACCGTACCTTGACAATATGGTGTACTTTATCTTAGGGCAGACTCTCATAATCCCTCACAGACTAATGAGAATTTAACTCACTTAGATCCTTGTAGTAACCAGTACGTAGAGGGTCCACACTCATCAGCCGGGAGAGTTTCACCATAGTTTCTTCTCGGTAGAGGTGTCGGTCAATAGCTTGCATCAGTAAGATGCTCGTCAGCAATGTCCCTAAAACATATTATTATTAATAGTATGTACAAGCTACACTGACCAGCACAAAATGCAGATCACTTGAGAAATACTCAGTTATTAGCAGAGTATTTTAAAGCATTTCAGTGATTTTCAGTTTTCAACAAAGCGGTACTAATGAAAATATTTCTACAATACGAGTATAATAACATTCTCCGCCACATTGTTGAGTGCCAATTAGTTTATAATGTTCTTGTTGCCTGGAGGCAGTGATTCGAGCTGCTTGCCTCTCACCAAGGTGGACTGTGTTCGATTCCCAGTCAATGCATGTGAGATTTTTGAAGTGATATATCATGTCCTGTGGCTCAGATTCCATGTAAGAAAGGAGGTCCCGTGGCTTGTGACCGCTTCCTTCCTTTTTCCTTCATGTTAAGTGTACTATGAGCGATAATAATGAAAATATACTAGTTTTTCAATACTGACAATAAAGCATTATACAATACAACTTCTTCTCATCGGAAGTTACCAAATGACAAAGCAAGATATCAAACCAAGTACAGTATATGAACTCCTAGACTTCACTATTTTGGCAAATGAACCTTTCAGTGTCGTGGTAACTATATCGGGATTGACTTTATACAATTTATATGTCTCCACTAATAATATTGAAATGGTGCCTCCTGTTAGTGCTACAACCTCAATATTTCCGTTGCTATTGCACTTTTCTTCTCAGAACCAACTCTTACTTGGTTGACCAGCATCATCTTCAAACCCAACATTTGGACCAAAAACTACTCCTGACCGAGTGACAACGTACATCCTTATTGTAACACCTTTGGCACTAAAAGCCATACGATAAATAAATAAAATGGTATTACATGGCAGGCATTTTCGTTTAACCCTTAAGAGTGCCAGACAACGATATATCGTTGTTCCGTATTTACGCCTAAAGTGCCTGCAACAATATATCGTCGTTTGAACAGACCACTCTTTTATACGTATTTAGTACGGTTGGATTTGTGAGGAGGCGGCACCATACGCGTTGATTCCACAGAGAAAGGATAGTAGTATTTAACTACGTCGCTAGATGACGCGCAAGTTCCCTAGTTCCGGTTCAGTGAATTTTAGAAATCTGTGTTCATCCACGCCGTGTAGCATCCATGACACATTGAGTAAAATGGCAGCGAGCGGGAGAAGTAAATTTGTTGACGGCTATGATCTGGCTATGTACGTAAATAATTTGAGTGAAGAAGAGGATGATGATTACTCGGATGAGGAATTAAATCCTCCAATAGATAAGGAAGTGGAAAGTGAAAGTGATAGTGGCGGGATTGACGTAAACATCTGACCGCGTGTTTTTAGGCCTAAGGTAAACAGTGATAGTGACAGTGATAATGACCATCAGAATGACAGTAGTAGCGATGACAACAACAATATCCAGCAGTTTCACGATTTCCATTAAGTTCAGGTAGGACAAGATGCAACATACCAACCCTCACCTGGTAGGGTAGAGGTAAATCCAAAAGCCTATTTTTTATAAATATTTTTTCTGTGTGTTGTGTTTAGCTTTAGTGAAGATAACTCCCAAACTATTGTACATAATAAAGTGATATTTTACGTGTTTAGTCATCTTGAATGGGAGATTACACAGAAGTGAACATTACTTATCTGTGAGTTGATTTTTTAATTATATTTTGTTGTTCTTCTTCTTCTTTTACGGCCTCATTGGACCACTTCAGTCAATCATTTCTTGGTCCTCTTCTTCACTAAGTTTCCTTTCCGAGTCACCCAGTAGCTTTTCATTCGCTCTGATCTTCTCAGGCGTTCCTCATCTGTAAATACCCTTTTTACTGTATTAAGTTTGTCTATTTTAGCCTGAAATCTTATTTTTATATCTTTCAGTTTTTTTAATATTTTTGTTTTGTTTTGCAAGTCATCCAAGGTTATTTCTAATTCTTTCATATCTTCTCTAATTTCCTTAATCCATCCTACTTGTTGTTTCATATTCCAAAGTTTCACTACAATTTTTCTAGATAACCTGGTTTCTGGTGTCCTCATGATGTGACCAAAAAAAGAAATCCGTTTCTTCCGAATAGTATCAGTGATGGGCTCCAGTTCTCTGTATACCACTTCATTTGGTACTATCCGCCACTGTCCATCTTTCTGATATTTTTTATTTATCATGTTCTAGCTATTCTTCTTTCTACTTTTAAAATTTTGTTGATTCTGTTTTTCTGAGTAACTTTAAAAAGTGTTTTGCTTCCATATGTCACCTCTGGTTGAACCACCGTCTTGTAAAGTTTTAATTTTGTTGCGATTGATAGACATTTTCTTTTATATGTAGACCATGTTAATTTTTGGGCTTTTATCATTTTATTAGTTCTTTCTTGCCATGCAGGTTTCTCATCCAAGTTGTAAGTTATAATTTCTCCTAAGTATTTAAATTGCTTCACTATTTTAACTTTCTTATTATTTACTGTTATGTGATTGATTACAAGTGGATTTGCTACCATTATCTCTGTCTTTTCAAATGATATCTGAAGTCCAATTTTTTGTGCTATATTTTGTAGGCTGCTTATTTGATTTCTGGCTTCTTGAATATTATTAGCCAGTAACGCTAAGTCACCTGTGAATCCCAAGCAATTTAAGTCTATTTGATCTTGGTTCCAATTCGTATGTTCCTAGGATTTTCCCTGTACCATTCCCTCATTACATATTCCAAAGCACAATTGAAAAGTAGAGGCGATAAACCATCTCCTTGTCTTAATCCTGTTTTAATCGTAAACGGTTCAGATATTTCTCCTCTGAATTTTACTTTAGATTTGGTGTTTGTTAGAGTTAGTTTTATAACTTTTATTAATTTGGGATGAAGTCCGAAATTCCTTAGTATTTTCAGCAATGAAGATCTATGTATACAATCATAAGCTTTTTTGAAGTCTACGAAGGTTATGACTTGCTGTTTTTGTCTACGTTTGTAGTAGTCCATTACTAATTTTAAGGTGATTATCTGTTCAGGGCAGCTTCGCCATGGTCGAAATCCACCTTGATATTCTCCTATTTCCAGTTCTAATTTATCTTTACAACGATTATATAGAATTCGTGACATGATTTTATATATGATATCCAAAAGGGAAATTCCTTGATAGTTGTCAGGATTTGATTTTTCTCCTTTCTTGTGTAATGGATGAATTATAGCTGTAGTCCAATGGTCTGGCAGTTCTTCTTTGATCCAAATGTTCACTATTTTGTTCTATTTCAGTTTATTTTTTATTTTTTGTGCTTTGAAAATGTTCCAAAAAATATGATTACTTTGAATAAACAAGAGCATGATAATTTTAAAGTGTAGTTTAGAAGTAAGGGAGTTCTCTAGTTAGCATTTAGGGAAATTTTGAAGCCATTGTGTTGGTTATTGTGAATTATATAGCCCTGAGAGTGAACCTGCAAAATCATCTAAATCAGTCTGGCACTCTTGGCATACTGTGAGCACTCAGGCCTGGCACTGAGAGGGTTAAGTTATCTTTCCTTGCCCAGTCACTCATCACCTTTTGAATCAATGTCTAATTCAACTGTCATGTTTTGATCTTATTATAAACCTTCTAACCTCACTTAGAATGTCATGCCTGGACATTTCTGGTGTTGTTCCTGTTCCTAGTTTGACATTGCCAAGAAAATTCCAGAAGACAAAGGAGGACGAAACGTAACATGTAATGAAGAGGGGAAGAGTTAAGACTTTTGGACCAATCAACAAAATACTTCGAAACATGTTCTCAAAGGCAGTCTATTCGTAAAGTTAGGTTATGTCCCCTCAGGCTCATATTTGAGGAACCCGTGGAGAATTGGAGGTTGTGCATTCCTTGGTCTATCTTGGGTCAACCATCTGTGATGCAGGAAGGAAGTCGAATTACATTAGGATGAGTGGCTATGAAGATGCTCACCAAGATCTGGCAAAACAAACAGTACCTTGTGGAAACAACTGTGTTTTACCTCTTCTCATATGGTTGCAAAACATGGACCCTCAAGGCCAGAGACAAGCAGCATATTAATAAAATTTGAGCTTTGGTGCTGGCGCAGAATGCTGCGCATAAAATGGTCTCAAATCAGAACTAATAAGTCCATAATTAACCCTTTCCTTGTTGCTTTTCCAGGCATGATGAAGTACTGTGGACATGGGTATAAACTCTTGCACATATCATGGGAACTATATAATACATATAAATAAAATAAAATTTTACACGTGAATTAGCAACGGTCCCACAGTAAATCTCACTCACCTGGGCTCCTTGGCCACATAAACAATTATGAAACTAATTTTTCTTAAATGTGTCAGTAATGGAATTTGCACAGTTTTCACAAACTATACACATAATTACATTGTTTAGCCTTGTATTATTTCCTGAGGTCCCTGGTTCAGAACCACTAACGCATCTTTTTATTTCTCCCGGAATTAGTCACATGGCCCATACTACAAAAATTGCCAAATCCTACCGTAACTTAAATATGCTAATATATACATCTCGGTAGCCTGCCCTTAGTTCCCAATGCCTACTCCCATTGCCAGAACATACACAGGTGTTTTAGCAGGGAGCAGTGACTTTCATATCCGGGTGCATTTGGGCGCTTAGAGAAGGAAAGGGTTAAAGAACTCAACATTCTGCCATTGTCAACCAAAATATCCTTCAGTTCTTTGGAGATAACTTAGAAAAATTAATAATGGAGAGGGAACGAGACCAAGGTGGAGAGCAGCGACCAAGTTACTCTTCAGCAGGCTGGTAATAATGGAGAGGGAACGAGACCAAGGTGGAGAGCAGCGACCAAGTTACTCTTGAGCAGGCTGGTAATAATGGAGAGGGAACGAGACCAAGGTGGAGAGCAGCGACCAAGTTACTCTTCAGCAGGCTGGTAATAATGGAGAGGGAACGAGACCAAGGTGGAGAGCAGCGACCAAGTTACTCTTCAGCAGGCTGGTAGTAATGGAGAGGGAACGAGACCAAGGTGGAGAGCAGCGACCAAGTTACTCTTCAGCAGGCTGGTAATAATGGAGAGGAAACGAGACCAAGGTGGAGAGCAGCGACCAAGTTACTCTTCAGCAGGCTGGTAATAATGGAGAGGGAACGAGACCAAGGTGGAGAGCAGCGACCAAGTTACTCTTCAGCAGGCTGGTAATAATGGAGAGGGAACGAGACCAAGGTGGAGAGCAGCGACCAAGTTACTCTTCAGCAGACTGGTAGTAATGGAGAGGGAACGAGACCAAGGTGGAGAGCAGCGACCAAGTTACTCTTCAGCAGGCTGGTAATAATGGAGAGGGAACGAGACCAAGGTGGAGAGCAGCGACCAAGTTACTCTTCAGCAGGCTGGTAGTAATGGAGAGGGAACGAGACCAAGGTGGAGAGCAGCGACCAAGTTACTCTTCAGCAGGCTGGTAATAATGGAGAGGGAACGAGACCAAGGTGGAGAGCAGCGTACAAGTTACTCTTCAGCAGGCTGGTAATAATGGAGAGGGAACGAGACCAAGGTGGAGAGCAGCGACCAAGTTACTCTTCAGCAGGCTGGTAATAATGGAGAGGGAACGAGACCAAGGTGGAGAGCAGCGACCAAGTTACTCTTCAGCAGGCTGGTAGTAATGGAGAGGGAACGAGACCAAGGTGGAGAGCAGCGACCAAGTTACTCTTCAGCAGGCTGGTAATAATGGAGAGGGAACGAGACCAAGGTGGAGAGCAGCGACCAAGTTACTCTTCAGCAGGCTGGTAATAATGGAGAGGGAACGAGACCAAGGTGGAGAGCAGCGACCAAGTTACTCTTCAGCAGGCTGGTAATAATGGAGAGGGAACGAGACCAAGGTGGAGAGCAGCGACCAAGTTACTCTTCAGCAGGCTGGTAATAATGGAGAGGGAACGAGACCAAGGTGGAGAGCAGCGACCAAGTTACTCTTCAGCAGGCTGGTAATAATGGAGAGGGAACGAGACCAAGGTGGAGAGCAGCGACCAAATTACTCTTCAGCAGGCTGGTAGTAATGGAGAGGGAACGAGACCAAGGTGGAGAGCAGCGACCAAGTTACTCTTCAGCAGGCTGGTAATAATGGAGAGGGAACGAGACCAAGGTGGAGAGCAGCGACCAAGTTACTCTTCAGCAGGCTGGTAGTAATGGAGAGGGAACGAGACCAAGGTGGAGAGCAGCGACCAAGTTACTCTTCAGCAGGCTGGTAATAATGGAGAGGGAACGAGACCAAGGTGGAGAGCAGCGACCAAGTTACTCTTCAGCAGGCTGGTAATAATGGAGAGGGAACGAGACCAAGGTGGAGAGCAGCGACCAAGTTACTCTTCAGCAGGCTGGTAATAATGGAGAGGGAACGAGACCAAGGTGGAGAGCAGCGTCCAAGTTACTCTTCAGCAGGCTGGTAATAATGGAGAGGGAACGAGACCAAGGTGGAGAGCAGCGACCAAGTTACTCTTCAGCAGGCTGGTAGTAATGGAGAGGGAACGAGACCAAGGTGGAGAGCAGCGACCAAGTTACTCTTCAGCAGGCTGGTAATAATGGAGAGGGAACGAGACCAAGGTGGAGAGCAGCGACCAAGTTACTCTTCAGCAGGCTGGTAATAATGGAGAGGGAACGAGACCAAGGTGGAGAGCAGCGACCAAGTTACTCTTCAGCAGGCTGGTAATAATGGAGAGGGAACGAGACCAAGGTGGAGAGCAGCGTCCAAGTTACTCTTCAGCAGGCTGGTAATAATGGAGAGGGAACGAGACCAAGGTGGAGAGCAGCGACCAAGTTACTCTTCAGCAGGCTGGTAATAATGGAGAGGGAACGAGACCAAGGTGGAGAGCAGCGACCAAGTTACTCTTCAGCAGGCTGGTAATAATGGAGAGGGAACGAGACCAAGGTGGAGAGCAGCGACCAAGTTACTCTTCAGCAGGCTGGTAATAATGGAGAGGGAACGAGACCAAGGTGGAGAGCAGCGTCCAAGTTACTCTTCAGCAGGCTGGTAATAATGGAGAGGGAACAAGACCAAGGTGGAGAGCAGCGACCAAGTTACTCTTCAGCAGGCTGGTAATAATGGAGAGGGAACGAGACCAAGGTGGAGAGCAGCGACCAAGTTACTCTTCAGCAGGCTGGTAATAATGGAGAGGGAACGAGACCAAGGTGGAGAGCAGCGACCAAGTTACTCTTCAGGAGGCTGGTAGTAATGGAGAGGGAACGAGACCAAGGTGGAGAGCAGCGTCCAAGTTACTCTTCAGCAGGCTGGTAATAATGGAGAGGGAACGAGACCAAGGTGGAGAGCAGCGACCAAGTTACTCTTCAGCAGGCTGGTAATAATGGAGAGGGAACGAGACCAAGGTGGAGAGCAGCGACCAAGTTACTCTTCAGCAGGCTGGTAATAATGGAGAGGGAACGAGACCAAGGTGGAGAGCAGCGACCAAGTTACTCTTCAGCAGGCTGGTAATAATGGAGAGGGAACGAGACCAAGGTGGAGAGCAGCGACCAAGTTACTCTTCAGCAGGCTGGTAATAATGGAGAGGGAACGAGACCAAGGTGGAGAGCAGCGACCAAGTTACTCTTCAGCAGGCTGGTAATAATGGAGAGGGAACGAGACCAAGGTGGAGAGCAGCGACCAAGTTACTCTTCAGCAGGCTGGTAATAATGGAGAGGGAACGAGACCAAGGTGGAGAGCAGCGACCAAGTTACTCTTCAGCAGGCTGGTAATAATGGAGAGGGAACGAGACCAAGGTGGAGAGCAGCGACCAAGTTACTCTTCAGCAGGCTGGTAATAATGGAGAGGGAACGAGACCAAGGTGGAGAGCAGCGACCAAGTTACTCTTCAGCAGGCTGGTAATAATGGAGAGGGAACGAGACCAAGGTGGAGAGCAGCGTCCAAGTTACTCTTCAGCAGGCTGGTAATAATGGAGAGGGAACGAGACCAAGGTGGAGAGCAGCGACCAAGTTACTCTTCAGCAGGCTGGTAATAATGGAGAGGGAACGAGACCAAGGTGGAGAGCAGCGTCCAAGTTACTCTTCAGCAGGCTGGTAATAATGGAGAGGGAACGAGACCAAGGTGGAGAGCAGCGTCCAAGTTACTCTTCAGCAGGCTGGTAATAATGGAGAGGGAACGAGACCAAGGTGGAGAGCAGCGTCCAAGTTACTCTTCAGCAGGCTGGTAATAATGGAGAGGGAACGAGACCAAGGTGGAGAGCAGCGACCAAGTTACTCTTCAGCAGGCTGGTAATAATGGAGAGGGAACGAGACCAAGGTGGAGAGCAGCGACCAAGTTACTCTTCAGCAGGCTGGTAGTAATGGAGAGGGAACGAGACCAAGGTGGAGAGCAGCGACCAAGTTACTCTTCAGCAGGCTGGTAATAATGGAGAGGGAACGAGACCAAGGTGGAGAGCAGCGACCAAGTTACTCTTCAGCAGGCTGGTAATAATGGAGAGGGAACGAGACCAAGGTGGAGAGCAGCGTCCAAGTTACTCTTCAGCAGGCTGGTAATAATGGAGAGGGAACGAGACCAAGGTGGAGAGCAGCGACCAAGTTACTCTTCAGCAGGCTGGTAATAATGGAGAGGGAACGAGACCAAGGTGGAGAGCAGCGACCAAGTTACTCTTCAGCAGGCTGGTAATAATGGAGAGGGAACGAGACCAAGGTGGAGAGCAGCGACCAAGTTACTCTTCAGCAGGCTGGTAATAATGGAGAGGGAACGAGACCAAGGTGGAGAGCAGCGTCCAAGTTACTCTTCAGCAGGCTGGTAATAATGGAGAGGGAACGAGACCAAGGTGGAGAGCAGCGACCAAGTTACTCTTCAGCAGGCTGGTAATAATGGAGAGGGAACGAGACCAAGGTGGAGAGCAGGGACCAAGTTACTCTTCAGCAGGCTGGTAATAATGGAGAGGGAACGAGACCAAGGTGGAGAGCAGCGACCAAGTTACTCTTCAGCAGGCTGGTAATAATGGAGAGGGAACGAGACCAAGGTGGAGAGCAGCGACCAAGTTACTCTTCAGCAGGCTGGTAATAATGGAGAGGGAACGAGACCAAGGTGGAGACCAGCGACCAAGTTACTCTTCAGCAGGCTGGTAATAATGGAGAGGGAACGAGACCAAGGTGGAGAGCAGCGACCAAGTTACTCTTCAGCAGGCTGGTAATAATGGAGAGGGAACGAGACCAAGGTGGAGAGCAGCGACCAAGTTACTCTTCAGCAGGCTGGTAATAATGGAGAGGGAACGAGACCAAGGTGGAGAGCAGCGACCAAGTTACTCTTCAGCAGGCTGGTAATAATGGAGAGGGAACGAGACCAAGGTGGAGAGCAGCGACCAAGTTACTCTTCAGCAGGCTGGTAATAATGGAGAGGGAACGAGACCAAGGTGGAGAGCAGCGACCAAGTTACTCTTCAGCAGGCTGGTAATAATGGAGAGGGAACGAGACCAAGGTGGAGAGCAGCGACCAAGTTACTCTTCAGCAGGCTGGTAATAATGGAGAGGGAACGAGACCAAGGTGGAGAGCAGCGACCAAGTTATTCTTCAGCAGGCTGGTAATAATGGAGAGGGAACGAGACTAAGGTGGAGAGCAGCGACCAAGTTACTCTTCAGCAGGCTGGTAATAATGGAGAGGGAACGAGACCAAGGTGGAGAGCAGCGACCAAGTTACTCTTCAGCAGGCTGGTAATAATGGAGAGGGAACGAGACCAAGGTGGAGAGCAGCGACCAAGTTACTCTTCAGCAGGCTGGTAATAATGGAGAGGGAACGAGACCAAGGTGGAGAGCAGCGACCAAGTTACTCTTCAGCAGGCTGGTAGTAATGGAGAGGGAACGAAACCAAGGTGGAGAGCAGCGACCAAGTTACTCTTCAGCAGGCTGGTAATAATGGAGAGGGAACGAGACCAAGGTGGAGAGCAGCGACCAAGTTACTCTTCAGCAGGCTGGTAATAATGGAGAGGGAACGAGACCAAGGTGGAGAGCAGCGACCAAGTTACTCTTCAGCAGGCTGGTAATAATGGAGAGGGAACGAGACCAAGGTGGAGAGCAGCGACCAAGTTACTCTTCAGCAGGCTGGTAATAATGGAGAGGGAACGAGACCAAGGTGGAGAGCAGCGACCAAGTTACTCTTCAGCAGGCTGGTAATAATGGAGAGGGAACGAGACCAAGGTGGAGAGCAGCGTCCAAGTTACTCTTCAGCAGGCTGGTAGTAATGGAGAGGAAACGAGACCAAGGTGGAGAGCAGCGACCAAGTTACTCTTCAGCAGGCTGGTAATAATGGAGAGGGAACGAGACCAAGGTGGAGAGCAGCGACCAAGTTACTCTTCAGCAGGCTGGTAATAATGGAGAGGGAACGAGACCAAGGTGGAGAGCAGCGACCAAGTTACTCTTCAGCAGGCTGGTAATAATGGAGAGGGAACGAGACCAAGGTGGAGAGCAGCGACCAAGTTACTCTTCAGCAGGCTGGTAATAATGGAGAGGGAACGAGACCAAGGTGGACAGCAGCGACCAAGTTACTCTTCAGCAGGCTGGTAATAATGGAGAGGGAACGAGACCAAGGTGGAGAGCAGCGACCAAGTTACTCTTCAGCAGGCTGGTAGTAATGGAGAGGGAACGAGACCAAGGTGGAGAGCAGCGACCAAGTTACTCTTCAGCAGGCTGGTAATAATGGAGAGGGAACGAGACCAAGGTGGAGAGCAGCGACCAAGTTACTCTTCAGCAGGCTGGTAATAATGGAGAGGGAACGAGACCAAGGTGGAGAGCAGCGACCAAGTTACTCTTCAGCAGGCTGGTAATAATGGAGAGGGAACGAGACCAAGGTGGAGAGCAGCGACCAAGTTACTCTTCAGCAGGCTGGTAATAATGGAGAGGGAACGAGACCAAGGTGGAGAGCAGCGACCAAGTTACTCTTCAGCAGGCTGGTAATAATGGAGAGGGAACGAGACCAAGGTGGAGAGCAGCGACCAAGTTACTCTTCAGCAGGCTGGTAATAATGGAGAGGGAACGAGACCAAGGTGGAGAGCAGCGACCAAGTTACTCTTCAGCAGGCTGGTAATAATGGAGAGGGAACGAGACCAAGGTGGAGAGCAGCGACCAAGTTACTCTTCAGCAGGCTGGTAATAATGGAGAGGGAACGAGACCAAGGTGGAGAGCAGCGACCAAGTTACTCTTCAGCAGGCTGGTAATAATGGAGAGGGAACGAGACCAAGGTGGAGAGCAGCGACCAAGTTACTCTTCAGCAGGCTGGTAATAATGGAGAGGGAACGAGACCAAGGTGGAGAGCAGCGACCAAGTTACTCTTCAGCAGGCTGGTAGTAATGGAGAGGGAACGAGACCAAGGTGGAGAGCAGCGACCAAGTTACTCTTCAGCAGGCTGGTAGTAATGGAGAGGGAACGAGACCAAGGTGGAGAGCAGCGACCAAGTTACTCTTCAGCAGGCTGGTAGTAATGGAGAGGGAACGAGACCAAGGTGGAGAGCAGCGTCCAAGTTACTCTTCAGCAGGCTGGTAGTAATGGAGAGGGAACGAGACCAAGGTGGAGAGCAGCGACCAAGTTACTCTTCAGCAGGCTGGTAATAATGGAGAGGGAACGAGACCAAGGTGGAGAGCAGCGACCAAGTTACTCTTCAGCAGGCTGGTAATAATGGAGAGGGAACGAGACCAAGGTGGAGAGCAGCGACCAAGTTACTCTTCAGCAGGCTGGTAATAATGGAGAGGGAACGAGACCAAGGTGGAGAGCAGCGACCAAGTTACTCTTCAGCAGGCTGGTAATAATGGAGAGGGAACGAGACCAAGGTGGAGACCAGCGACCAAGTTACTCTTCAGCAGGCTGGTAATAATGGAGAGGGAACGAGACCAAGGTGGAGAGCAGCGACCAAGTTACTCTTCAGCAGGCTGGTAATAATGGAGAGGGAACGAGACCAAGGTGGAGAGCAGCGACCAAGTTACTCTTCAGCAGGCTGGTAATAATGGAGAGGGAACGAGACCAAGGTGGAGAGCAGCGACCAAGTTACTCTTCAGCAGGCTGGTAATAATGGAGAGGGAACGAGACCAAGGTGGAGAGCAGCGTCCAAGTTACTCTTCAGCAGGCTGGTAGTAATGGAGAGGGAACGAGACCAAGGTGGAGAGCAGCGACCAAGTTACTCTTCAGCAGGCTGGTAGTAATGGAGAGGGAACGAGACCAAGGTGGAGAGCAGCGACCAAGTTACTCTTCAGCAGGCTGGTAATAATGGAGAGGGAACGAGACCAAGGTGGAGAGCAGCGTCCAAGTTACTCTTCAGCAGGCTGGTAATAATGGAGAGGGAACGAGACCAAGGTGGAGAGCAGCGACCAAGTTACTCTTCAGCAGGCTGGTAATAATGGAGAGGGAACGAGACCAAGGTGGAGAGCAGCGACCAAGTTACTCTTCAGCAGGCTGGTAATAATGGAGAGGGAACGAGACCAAGGTGGAGAGCAGCGACCAAGTTACTCTTCAGCAGGCTGGTAGTAATGGAGAGGGAACGAGACCAAGGTGGAGAGCAGCGACCAAGTTACTCTTCAGCAGGCTGGTAGTAATGGAGAGGGAACGAGACCAAGGTGGAGAGCAGCGACCAAGTTACTCTTCAGCAGGCTGGTAATAATGGAGAGGGAACGAGACCAAGGTGGAGAGCAGCGACCAAGTTACTCTTCAGCAGGCTGGTAATAATGGAGAGGGAACGAGACCAAGGTGGAGAGCAGCGACCAAGTTACTCTTCAGCAGGCTGGTAATAATGGAGAGGGAACGAGACCAAGGTGGAGAGCAGCGACCAAGTTACTCTTCAGCAGGCTGGTAATAAAATCGTATGGCCTCAGGTGCCGGGTGCAAGCTTTGTAATTTGTCACCCAAAGGGTAGCTTGCATGTCGAATTTCGTTGTTCCTTGAATCACTATGAAAGTCAAGGAGGTTAGATATCTAAGCTCCTTGAACACCATAGCGCTTTCTAGTAGAGAAATGAGGAACTTTGTGTTGGCGGAAACTCCCGAGATTAATGTTGCCATTATGAATACGGCCTACTGAATTCAAATGGGTTCTTTGACATGCCAACATCGTATGACATGCGTGTCGTATTTTTGCCGTCTTTCAAAAGTCACTTACCTCGGCCAGGAGTGAACCTGCAATCTTGAGGTTAGTAGACCGACACGCTATCCACTCAGCCACCGTGGCAAGCTAGCACGCTGGTAACCGTCTGGGATGGTGCCGTACTATGGCTCATAACATTTTACAAATTATACCTCATTTATTTTTATTATATATGAATTGCAGCCAATGACCATAGTGGGGTATTTTAATTGAACACCCGTAGGCTCCCCATCGAGTTCTATTTCAAGTAGTTCCAACTTTGGCTACCAGAGATGCTACTGTCTCCGACACGTTGGAACTTAAGAGCATTATTCAAATCTAACCTACAAATTTAGCTACACACTACCAATTGTAGTGAAAGGTTCTTTTACATGCCATAAATCTATGACACTGGCCCTTCGGCTTTACTTCCCCTCCGAAGGAAGGCAAACTGAAGGATCATAACACTCTTAAAAATTAGGCCGGGTTTGAACCCGCGATCTTGGACATAGCAGTTCAGCATGCTACCGACTACGCCACTGAAGCCCTACCCGATTTATTTTAATATTGCCTTATCCGACATACTTATTGTATTCTTTAATTGCCATTTTTCGTATTTTCAAATACATGTTTACAGAACATATTAAATTTTATGTTTAGTGGATTATTAATAATGTAATTAATAACTCAGTGTCACAACAATGTTAATTTGGGATTAAAGAATGGTCACTGCCTGAATAATACCGTTTAAGACTCAAAAGGAAGGTGCACAATGCACAATTGAAAGCAAAGTCAATCTTCTGAAAACATATGCCATCCCTGCTGTAAAAGAATATTCTCTGCTAGGGAAGTAGGAAATGAATTGGCATGCTCGAAATTCAAAAGAGAAAGATAGATTTGTTTGTTTAACTTCTGTGGTCAAGACTCCTAATCCATAGGTCCCAGCTTCAACCTCCCATTCGGAAAAAAAAACATCTACTCAGCCTTAACAAGAAAAAGGGAGAAAATGTGGGTTTGATTGCGACCTCAGTCTTCCTAGAAGTAGTTTTCCGTGGTTTCCCACTCCTCTAGGGAAATGCCACGATAATACATAATGGAAGGCCACATATGTCTCCACAGACATCACAATAACAAAGGTTATTAGCAAATTACACACCCAAGTATGCCGGTCTGATGACCCCGATGCCACTAGTCCTTAAATGAAAAGTCTCGTAATTAAATGTGAAGAGTTGTTCCTGCCTGAGAAGAAACGCAAAGCCTTAACCGCCCCAAAAAAGACAGAATTACAAATGGGATACAACTTACCGTAATCCCTCCCTTGTCTTGCACAGTTTACCCTCCAAGAAATGTCATGCCACGCCACTAGTGCTCAGTCTTGGATGTTCCATGTGACAGTTTCACTGCTATCCATAGCCTTAATGCCACTGTGCAGTAACTTTGGCATGCCATCACTACAGGGACAAGTTTCCACATAGTCACAGACAGATTGGTGTACTTAGATAATTTTATTTTATTGTATAATGTGCTTGCTCCTTAGTTTATTCTTGTCAATTCTCTCATTTAGTTTTGCCATCCCAACTTCCTTCCTAACATAAACTAAGGTGGTTTGGACATGTAAAGAGGATGGAGGAAAATAGAATACCAAGACAGGTGCTGGAGGCCAAGTGCAAGGGTAAGAGAGCAAGGGGAAGACCTAGAACAAGGTGGATCGATTCAGTGAAGAACAGCGTGAGAAAAAGGAATCTGGACTGGGACAAGATCGTGGAAGAAGAATTGTGGAAGGAAAGTGGAGAAGTGCCATAAATACCCCGACCCGGCAGGAGCTGGATAAGGGGAAATGATGATGATGATGAATGTGTTTGCTGCAGATTGTGTGAACTGAGGCAAGCAATGACAATTAAAAATAGGTCTTTTTGGTATTGTCATCTAAAGTGATGTCTGACCTATTACACGGAATAGCCTTATCATGTAGTTTCTTGTAGCAATGACTGGTCTTGATGCTTCTGTCCCAGTAACGCTGGTCCAGTTCATTTCGGTCACGGCCACTTGTTACCGAGCTGCTTCTTCTGTTCTTGGAGCTGAGCTTACTGCAGCATCTACAGCACTTGGATTGGGAGGGGCAAAACAGCCATCGGCTGTAGCCACTGACGAATGCTGCTTTTTTTTTCATTCTTCTCAATATATGTTTGTCACCATTGTGATAGTGTGTGTAATTCACGAATTGGACTGATCAGCCATGTGTGATTGCTGATGATAACTTTTTCAAAATTTAACGTAGAGTTTCTAAAGTGTTTGGATCACCCAGACTTTCAGTTTAGCGAGGTTCTACTGAACATTTGTAGATACCAGAAGCCTGATAAGGTAGAAAAATCTAAAATAATATTTTATTCAAATTTCACTAACAATTACGATACTTACACTTGCTATCAGGCTCCAGGTCTAGTAGTTGTAGACAGGACTGCAACTCATCCTCCAAGACATAAGTAAGGACCTCACTGAATTGAGCACCAAACTGAGCTTTCTTGTAGCCCCAGAACTCTTCGCCAGAGGCTGCCTTATGCAAGGTCACTGTATCTGACAGACTTTCCTTGCAGTATAGGTTAATCAGCACAGGCCCTGACAAACCATCCGCTTGGAATAGCTCAATAGTAGGCAACAATATCTGATAGTGTTAAAGAGTGATCCTTAGCTTCCTACTACTACTACTACTACTACTACTACTACTACTACTACTAATGTACCATATTCACAAATTTAACTGAAGAGCCCATTGGTACACTGGGGCGAAACGCTGGCAACTATTTTTGAGCTAGCCGGACCATTTTCAAATTTTATTTGTGAATATACATAGCTCAATCGGACATTTAAAATCCTGTTTCCTTTGGGAACAGACATTTCCATTATGTACCTGCGCAGTTGCGGATATCCGTAACATTTTTCCCCATGCAGATATAGTTTGCATGACTGTGCGGATAGCGAATAAGCTGCAAATAATGATTTGAGCAAATTTGTGGATAGTTTTTAGAATCCAATCTGAACTTTTTGAATATCATTACTAGAACTCGGATGTTTATGACATAGCCTATAAAATTTTTCCATTATGTTTTTTTCATGACAAATGTAAGATGATTTAATCTAATCTCATTCAAATTCTGTCATTAAGCATAATTAACACTCCGAACTGAAAAGGGTTGCAATTCTGGCTGTATAACATTCATTTTAAACTTAGCCTAGCATATGTCATGCAAAGCCTAAGGGAGCGACTTTCTCTTCAAATGTCTAAATGTGTTGCTTTAATACTTTATGCTTTATCGAATACGGGTTGTTCATATGAAAAGGTACAAAACGTCGTAAAACCAAAACCGGTTGATATTTGAATATGCCGCTTTGGGATAAATTAGGCCGACATCTAGGAGATGTAGTGTCCGGCGTGGTACTGCTCATTTGTCGGCACACACACGACGCAGAAGAGTAGCCGACAGTTCGACGTTCCGTCCCGTCCAGTTGAAGTTAAAGTTAAATCACGGACGGACCATTAAAAGTGACGTGTATTGTGTGGCACTCTGTAGCCTACGCAAGTCCATCAAGAACAAACGGCCTGGACTGCTCATGAAGGGAGTGATTCTGCTCCATGATAACGCTCGCCCACACGTCTCTAACGTCACACAAGGTGTATTGGTCACTTTCAAGTGGGAGCAACTTGAGTATCCACCCTACAGCCCTGACTTGTCACCCTGCGACTTCCCTCTGTTTGGTCCGTTAAAAAAACATCTCAAGGGAAAACGTTTCCAATCGGACGATGAACTAAAGGCTACTGTACAGGATTGGCTCCTGTCACAACCACAAGACTCCTGGAAACAGAGAATACTGCGGCTATTGAAGCATTGGGACACCTGCGCACAGGCCTGTGGTGATTACTTTTGAATAACGAACAAATTGTTCCCACAATAACGTTTCGTACCTTTTCATTTGAACACCTCTCATAGAAATATTATTGTAATGCCAGTAGATTCGGATAACAGTCGTGCAGATGCGGGGTGGATGCAGATAACAGTCGTACGGATAACGTTTTGTTTATGCGCTCAGAGCTCTAACCATAGGAAATGTTAATCCCCAATATCAAATGAGTGTCTTATGTAAGGTTCCTGTGCCTTGACTGTTACTCTTATTAACCTGTCGATACTGGTGTGTACTGATGAGTGATATAAACTTAATGTCCATTTACAGACAATGGGGAACTGGAATTTTGCCCCAGGGGGAGTCTTTAACATCTCGGTAACCCTAATGACATGAATTTCTTGAGCTGAATTGCCCTTCAATACCAACCAACTAATGCAGGACTCAATCCCACAACTTTGAGCATAGGATACAAACACTTCAGGCAAATGAACCGCATACCCAGCCAGAGATTTATTACAATAATACTGTTTAATGCAAATGTACTTGTTAGAATCAAGTGAAATACGCTCTGGATATTAATACTGTCGAATTATAAATACTTATTAGTCATGTAAATCTAAGTAGGAAAATACAAGGTGGACAATCAATCATTGGGCAGAACATAAAAAAGGACAAACATAATGACTGGCAGGTGCAGGTGGAGGGACACCCAACCTGGCTGTCCTCTCCCCCCGCCTGCACCTATCGTGTCGCAATGATTTCAAGAAGCTTTGAAGCCCTTTCTTAGTGTTGCCTTACTACACAAGTGATTGATAACCTTCACCACGAATGTCCTGTATGCTTAAGTGGGAAATATGTGATTCCACATGAATTAATTGCACAGATTGTAAGATTATTATGTTTCACTTGACAAGCGAGCATCATCAGATCCAAGTTATTCAAATCGATCAAGAAAACAAAACTGCTCCACCAAACACTATTAAAACCTGTGAAGGTGCTACTTTAGCGATAAGCCCCAAAACTAGAACAAACAGTATTGATCTATGAATATTGTGTTAAAATGTTGTGTAATGTTAAATCTGATATTGTCAGCCACGGCCTGTGTTACTGTAGACATGGCTTGTACAGCGAGTCCGGGAATGTTCTTTGCAGCGCCTACATGCGTCTGCGAGAGCTAGCTCCAGAAGTTACGTTGGCAGTACGGCTGCCGCTTGCAACATACCGTATTTCCTCGCATAATCGTCATACTTTTTTTGACAAAATTTCATGAAAAAAAAGCAGGGTGCGACGATTATGCGAAGAATATTTAATTTCAAAGAATATACTGTATCATTATTTGCTGCACGGGCCAGTCATTCACGTAGTGCGAGTCTGGCGTGAGTCGTAGCCCGCAGTCAGTGACAGGGTTCTTTCTTCTAACAAGGTCACGACAGGTTAACGCTCGCGGAATGTGCTGACGAAGCTGGCCATTCGAGTCGTGGTTCATAGCCCGTAGGCATAAAGACGAGATTACTTTCTCCTGACAAGATCACGCCAGATTAGGCCTATAAACTCGCGGAATGTGCGCTGGCCGTTCGCGTCACAGTTTATAGCCCGCAGGCATAAAGACTAATTACTTTCTGCTGTCAAGATCACGCCAGATTAGGCCTATAAGCTCGCGGAATGTGCGCTGGTCGTTCGCTTCACAGTTCATAGCCCGCAGGCATAAAGACGAGAGTACTTTCTGCTGACAAGATCATGCCAGATTAGGCCTATAAGCTCGCGGAATGTGCGCTACCATTCGCGTTGCGGTTCATAGCCCGCGGGCATAAATACGATATTACTTTCTCCTGACAAGATCACGCCAGATTAGGCCTATACGCTCGCGGAATGTGCGCTGGCCGCTCACGTCACAGTTCATAGGCCGCAGGTCTAAAGATGAGATTACTTTTTGCTGACATGATCACGCCAGATTAGGCCTATAAGCTCGCGGAATGTGCTTTGGCCGTTCGCGTCGCGGTTGATAGCCGGCAGGCTTAAAGATGAGGTTACTTTCTCCTGACAAGACCACGCCAGATTAGGCCTATACGCTCGCGGAATGTACGCTGGCCGTTCACGTCGCGGTTCATAGCCGGCAGGCATAAAGACAAGTTTACTTTCTCCTGAGAAGATCACGCCAGATTATACGCTCGCGGAAAGTGCTAAGTGACGAAGCTTGCCGCTCGCGTCACAGTTCATTGCCCGCAAGCATAATGACGAGATATTTTTCGGCTGACAAAGTCACTCCAGGTTATAAAATCGCGGCAGCGTGTGCAACTGACTGGCGCACAAATACAAACATGCTATGCGACGATTATGCGATGAAATTTTATAAACCTATTTTAGTGTTTGAAAAGTGGGGTGCGACGATTACGCGGTGGCGACGATTATGCGAGGAAATATGGTATTAGCCTTTCACGAAATGATTGCCGGCGATCGAGTTAGGAACTATTTTTTGCTTACTTGTGTCACACGTCAGCCTGCTTCATTGACAGGTACAGTTGCGCGAGTAGGATATGACTCAGCTCAAGTAGCCTCTGTCATCGTTTAACTGTCCGTGGTGACATGAGCTCCTATGACGCGCAATGCTGCTTGACTTATGTGCGGAATGCATTCTGTCATCGCTGTGTTCCCTAATAACAAATAAACAGTAAACTTTGTACTCACCACAGCCATTCATAACAGATGCTGAAAGTGCTGACGACACATAAGCTCGCTAATTGCAATACACACTGACGATTTAGACAGGCGTGGGATTCACCCCGTCAAGGTACCAACTAAACCGATGACGCAATCACTCACAGCTGCACGTAACCACTGCGGAGAACATTCTCGGGCGCCCTGTACTTCATGTACACAATACAACCCAAAGTATTCAAGTGGTTGTAAAGATGTAGTACGTTCCATACCACTTCCTTTGAGGTGAAAATGTGTTGGATAGAAAAACATCTTAATGTATTTGCTACAAAAATTCCCAAACAACTACACGAGGGGCATACTGACAGTTATGAGCAACATTTTTACAGAAATATGTTTATTAATTGCGATACACTGAATACATCATTTCAAACTATAAACTTTTGTTTATTTTTCAACGTTCTACGGACATATTTTTCCCACCGCTGTGAAAGTTTGAAAATCACTCTAAGATAGAAGTCCGTTCTGGCACACCAAAGGCACTCTCCACGTCCTTGTTCGTCTCATAGTACCTGCTCCTTCACAAAATAGAAAAGATGGTGCCAAGTCTGACCTATAGGGAGGATGCGGCATAACTTCCCATCCAAATTTTTGAATGTTCTCACTGGTGAAAAAAGCATGTGGGGGCATGCGTTTTCATGTTGCAGGATAATGTTCTTTCCAGGAAGTTTATCACGCAATGAAGCTTGTCAAGCGTTTCAACATAACGAGCAGCATTTATAGTTTGCCCAGGTTCGAAATTCCAGCAGAATGACACCTTCTGCACCCCCAGAAGAATGTGCTCGTAACTTGCCCAGCAGACTGAACTGTCTTTGCTTTTTTGCCATCGGCGAATCCAAATGGTGCCATTCATTCCATGAGTTGTCATTTCCTTTCAGGTTCATAATGATGGAACCAGCTCTCATCCCCGTAACAATACTCACCAAAAAATCATCTCCTTCATTTCCATGTCTCTGAAGAAGGTTCTGAGTGATGGTTTATTTTTGAACTTTGTGCTCTTTGGTGAGCAAACTTGGGACCCAGCGGGAACACACTTTTTGATAGCTTAACACACGAATCCTTTCCTGCACTGTGTCCTATTGCAAGTCTTGTTGCAATTTCACTGACAGTGACATGTGTGTCTTCTTTAAGATGTCATCAACGTGTGCCATGTTGCACTCAGTGGAGGCAGATTAAGGGTGCTCAATACATGGCTTGTCTTGAATGCTCGTGTTTCCATCTTTAAAATGTTTCACCCATCTCCGAACTCTGCAAGCAAAATTACACACATCTCAATAAGCAAGCAGAAGTCTCTGGTGAATTTCATCAACAGGGATTCCTTCTTTAACAAGGAATTCTATGACAGAATGAAGCATTAATTTTGCAACTCCTTGCTGTGGTGACGTGATAAAAGCTAATTACGTCAGAGTACGAGCAACTGTTGCGGAAAGTCAGAAGATTGTGCTTATGTGCATGGTTATTCTATATTTAAGGATAGCGATTAAAGAGAAAATGTTGCTCACGACTTTAAGTATGGCCTTGGTAAGAGGATGGAATTGTTTCATTAGCCTATCAGTTGTAAAACCTTCATTATTCACTAAAAACGTGGTCACTCCTTCCAAGTTTCCACACCTTCTGCTCCTGTGAAACAAACATCCAACCGGGGGAAAAGTGTGCAAACATCTACTGTTACAATAAGGATACCCATATGTGTGAGTCCAGTTGGCCATTGCCAGCGACCCAGGTACCAGTCACTGGTTGACCGGTCACTACAAGTTCCAGTCGAGGACCCATCTCACTGAGACGGACACTCTGGGTGAGGGCCACGCAGATCAAGCTACGAGACACCATGGCCTGTGACACAGTAACAGCTTGATAGGCACGACCCAGAAGCCAGCGCTGATAAAACCAAGCACTTTGGTCATTTGGATCTGTAAATGCTGCATTCTGTACCAATTCCAACTCTGCAAAAATAAATTGATTTATATAAATCATTTAAAATATATACTGTATATTGTGCCCGGTGGCTCCAAGATACCATAGAGTAGACTGCCAGTACAATCCTTCACCGCCAACACACACACAAGAACACTGATATGCACTTGAGCTAGTCACAGCACGAGACTGTTTCTCACAGGTGATCGGGTCAATGTGGATGGAAATTATGAAACTAGCCCGAAATGCACAACACTTAACACAAAAGAAACACAAAGCTACTGTATATAATATAATCAACACATCTATTATATAAAGCCGAATGTTCATGTGTTCTGTTTCCTTATTTTCCTTAGTGTATTGATTCCAATATCGGAATAGATTTATATTTTTCTTAATTTGATATGATTTTACGTTTGGCATTTCCCAATAACCACCCCTCTGGGGAATCTTCCCTTCCCTTCCCTGACTTCCAGGTAGCCTAAAATCTAGGCAGGGAGCAGGTGGCAGTCTCTCTCTTGGGCCGGAATTCGTTCCGACACAAAAGGGTGGGGACAATGTTGATATTACCCTTTCAAGAATTGATTGCCGGCGGTCGAGATGGGAACTATTCTTTGTTTACTTGTGTCACACGGCAGCCTGCTTCATTGACAGGTACAGTTGCACGAGTAGGATATGACTCAGTTCCAATAGCCTCAGTATTCATTTAAGTATCCATGGTGACATGAGCTCCTGTGACGCGCAATGCTGTGTACCCCGCTACAATAAACAACAAACACGCTCAGCGGCAATCAAATCTTAAATGGGTAATAGGGAAGAAACTCAAGAGCAGGTAGCACAGAAGTCCAGTAAACATTTCCCATTGGTGTTTGCTTCCCAATTCTCACCTCACTTACCCCTTAGTTCTATTTCCCGTCCTAGCATTGACATCCCCCATCAGCACTACACTACGGGCAGCAGTGGCTACGCTCGCTAAAGCACAGCGTTAGGTCATGGGAGCACGTTCTCTGCTTGCACGGTAAACACGTGGGTTCGAGCCCCACCGTTGGCATCCGAGAAATGGTTTTACGTGGTTTCCCATTTTCAACACCAGGCGAAGGCTGGGACGGTACCTTCTGACAGGCCACGGCCGCTTCCTTCCACATCCTTGCCCAGTTTCATTCAGCTTAATTCCATCTCTCATCCCGACATGCAGGTCGCCCACAGGCGTCGATTAGAAAGATCCGCACTCGGCCTCTCGCGAAGCTACACGACCAAAAAAAAAGTACACACTATCCTTATTGTTAACTCTCACTACCACATCACTCAGTGCCTCATAAAATCTACTTCCTCCTGATCCGCCCCTTCACATGGAGCATACACTGAAACAACCTGACACGGTTTCCTGACAATTCCAAATCTATCCACATTAATCATTCATTTACGTACCCCACAGAAAATATGTTATGCTCTAAGGTTCTCTTGGCGTACAACCCTACCGGTACTCCCACTTTGCCCTTCATCGTTTTACACCTGACGAGTATACGTTGTGATGTCTTACTTTCTCCTCTCTCCTCTCCCTTTTTCCTTCCACAACCACCCTCGATATTAATAGCACCCCACCGAATACCAGTTTGATTGTCCATTTGTTTCCAAGGAGCCCCTGTTGCTATTGCAGTTCAAGAATATTGAGACCTATTTATTACTGTCATATTCTATAAATTCAAGATGGCCACTGCATGTCATATTCTGTGTGAAATTCTTGTAACTTATGTCAGGGAGGTCCTTTATATGGTAAATTGTTCATACTAAGCTTTGTTTTAATTGAGCAATTACATCCTAAATAGCCGATTTAAAACATTAATAATATGCCCAGCCACCATTTTGGATGGATGGAATGACTATTTATGTGCCTTTGGTACACTAAGTCACATACGATTCTAAATTTTGCCTCTGTTGCTTTGAAACATATTTATTTTTATTTTCTGATATTTCAAGATGCCCACTGCACGTTATATTCAGTGTGATAAATTTCGAACTAATGGTACTGAAGTCTCTTGCTCCAAGCTTTATCTAATTGCGCAGTTACATTCTGAGTTAACGATCTGCAGTGCGCCTAACCATCATCTTGAATGTATGATGTCTCTGTTCTGTCACATAAGGCATGTGGAGTGACTTATCCGGTTCTATCTTATTATAGCTCTAAAATACTGTGATGGCCACTGTGTGCTATAATAATCTTATGACTAGGGCCAGGATGTTGATGCCGTCAAAAAGTTTAAAAAATGCACTTCAAATTTTCAAAAATGACCTAAAAATCGAAAAATGCACTATAAAATGGAGAAAATGATCTTGTAATAATAAACTCAACAATATTTCAAAAATTTGAAAAATGCACTGTAAAATGGAGAAAATAATCTTATAATATTTTACTCACCAATATTTCAAAAATGACATCTGAAGCTCAAAGTGAAAAATCAATCAGAATAGATTTCTAGCACTTAACAAAAGGTGCTATTGGAATCTATTGGAATAAAGTACAGGGATAGGAGGGTGATATACAATCTATACAGAAACCAGACAGCAGTCATTCGAGCTGAAGGACATGAGAGAGAAGCTGGTATTCAGAAAGGTGTAAGGCAAGGCTGCAACTTATCACCCATACTTTTCAATCTTTACATTGAACAAGCAATGAAGGAAATTGGAGAAAAATTCAAAGTGGGAGTGAAGATTCAAGGAGAAATAATTTCAACTCTGAGATTTGCTGATGACATCGTCATCTTGGCCGACACGCCTAAGGATTTGAATCAGTTTTTGAATGGTATGGACTCCGTCTTACAGAATGAATACATGATGAAAATTAATAAATGTAAAACAAAAATACTGGAATGCAGCCGAAATAAATCAGAAACTTCTATGGAGATCAAATTGGCAGGTGAAAAGCTGAAGGAAGTTGGAGACTTCTGTTACTTAGGAAGCAGAATAACCAGTGATGGACGAAGCAAAGAGGATCTAAAAAGTAGGTTGGCTCATGCAAGGAAAGCATTTCTACAAAAAAGGAATCTGTTGACATCGAATATAGATTTAGGTATTAGGAAGTCATTTTTGAAAGCCTTTGTCTGGAGCGTGGCACTCTATGGAAGTGAAACTTGGACTATTGGTGCAGCAGAAAAGAGGAGAATTGAAGCATTTGAAATGTGGTGTTACAGGAGAATGATGAAGATCAGATGGGTAGATAGGGTTACAAACGAAGAGGTATTAAGGCGAGTGGGAGAGGAGAGATGTTTCTGTCGACTGCTAATGAAGAGAAGAGATAGGTTGGTAGGACACATACTAAGACACCCAGGAATAGCAAGCTCAGTTATGGAAGGAAGGGTCGAGGACAAGAACTGTAGGGGTAGACCAAGGTTAGAATATGTTAAACAGATTGCCTCGGATGTAGGGTGTGGTAGCTATGTAGAGATGAAACGATTAGCTCAGGACAGGGAGGCATGGAGAGCTGCATCAAACCAGTCAAAAGACTGAAGACTCAAACAACAACAACAACAAAAGGTTTATGTTCATAGCTACTAGCTTCTTCTTAACTCTGAGAGACTCCCTCATATAAAGCTGTGACATGACTAAATTGGAAAAAATGACCTTAAAAGGCCGATTTCTCTAAAATATGACCAAAAAATCTACCAAACTTTAAAATATGCTCTTAAAATGGAAAAATAGCACCAAAAAAATGCAAAAAGATGCAAATTAAAAATGACATATTTAAAGACGGGGTGGCCTGTCCGGAGTTTCTATGTACTTCCGCATTATCTTAGACGGCTCAGTAAAAAGATGACATGTCATCAACATCCGGGCCCTACTTATGACTGATGCTAGTGAGATCTCTTCCATTATACTCATCTCTTCCCAATATTCATATTATTTGTTGATTTTAATGTTTTAGTAGTTTACCCAATATTTAAGAAAGGAGTGCAGAAATTACAGGGGAGTCACACTCATACCTCACTGTGCCAAGATATATGAAAAGATATTAGAAAGTAGAATACGAGCCAAAGTGAAGAGAAAATTGAGAGAGGAGCAGTATGGATTCAGACCTGGGAGATCAACAGTGGATCTCATATTTTCAGTGAGACAGCTCCAGGAATACCACTACGAATTTGGAGAAGATCTGTTGATGGCCTTCCTGGACATCGAAAAGGCCTATGATAGTGTGTGTAGGGAGAAGGTTTGGAAAGCAATGGAAAACATGGGAGTGGAAAAAGGGACTGTAGGCAGAGTGAAGGAGATGTATTGTGGAAGTGTGAGTTGTGTGAAAGTTGAAGGGGAAAGAACAGACTGGTTCAGACAAATGAGTGGCCTGAAACAGGGTAGTGCGCTGTCACCCCTTCTCTTTATTGTGGTCATGGATGAGGTAATAACACGGATAGCAGGAAAGATAGCAGAAGATAAGATGAAAGCAATGGTGTTTGCAGATGATCTCATGGTCTGGGGAAACAAGGAGGAGGAAATTCAGGAGCAACTGAAGGCTTGGGAGTACGGATGGAAGTTCAACATCAGTAAATGTGAGATCCTATTAACGACCAGGAAAAAGGACAGACCAATGAGTGGGATAACACTTGGAGGTGGACAGCTGAAGAAGGTGGAAAGTCTCAAGTACTTGGGAAGTATAGTGGAGGAAACTGGGAGAAATGACAAAGAGATTACGGAACGTGGCAGACAGGCAGATGCATTTCTGAGAAGCATTAGGAGCTTAGTGTGGAATAAAGATGTCCCACAAAAAAGCAAGGAAGTGTTATACAGAAGCTACTATATCCCGATACTGACCTATGCTTCAGAAACGTGGACAATGAAGAAAAGAGACATAAGCAAAATACAGGCAGGTGAAATGAAGTTCCTACGAAGTAGGATCGGAGTAACAAGAAGAGACAGGGTGAGGAATGAAAAGGTCAGGGAAATGGTGAAAGAGGAGCCCTTGCAAGGTAGGATTGAGACATCAAGACTGAGGTGGTATGGACACTTAAAGAGAATGGATGAGAAGAAAATTCCCAAGAGGATACATGAGATGCAGATGCAGACGAAACGACCAAGGGGAAGACCAAGAGATAGATGGCTGAAAGGCATGGAGGAATGTGTCAAGAGGAGAGGAGAGGACTGGACCAGAGTGACAGCGGAGAGGTGGTGGGAAGAAAGGACTAAGTGGCGAGGCTTATGTTCCCAACAGCCCCAGGCTGGAAACTGTACAAGATGATGATGATGATGAGTGGTTTACCCAGCCGCCATCTTGATTGTATGAAGTCACTGTTCTTTTGGCTTGTGCATACAAGGGCACTCATACGGTCTTACTTTGTCACTTTTATGTTATGTTAAGTGTTGAGAGTTATTATTTTTGTATTTTATAATTTCAGAATGGCAGCTACATATAATATTAAATCTCATAAAGTCATCACGTTGATAACCCTACGTCCTTATATAAAACTACCTGAATGCCAACTACCGTGAGCATTGCTTCATTGGATCATAAGTTATGGATTATAATGTTTGCATGTTTCGCTTGGCTGCCATCTTAACATTTTGCAGCTGATAGCCTTGTAGTTTTGGCCTCGAATGCCTCCTACATTAAGTGAGTTTGTTACAAACTTAACAGAGATCCAATAGTTGAAGCTTGAACACTTGGGTGGCCGCCATTTACTTTTAGTGAAGATGGTGGCAGTATAAAAAAGGCATGGAGGTGCCTGTTACTAGTGCTACCTCTGTAGCAAATTTGATTCAATTTAGTTTAGTGTAGTCGTTTGGAAATTGATGGGGGGGGACAGACATATACACATATACATGCTCAGGCAAACACATGGACATTTGGCTAGTGTATATCTTTTAAGTCTATTTTTATTTTACACAAGATTCGAAAGTAGGCTAAAAGCAAAAACAGCTTTTTATATTCATAAAACATAGGAATACTTCACCTTCCTTGTGCTTGTCCTCTCTGATGGGCCGCTTGTGGTGTGGGTCTGGATAGATGATTGGTAAAAGACGGCTGCGATAATGCCACGACGAGTAATTGGAGAAATTGGTAGTTATTTTCATTGTAGAATATGTAAATTCCTCTTCTGCTGGAACTTTTGATCTCTGCACCACATAACTCCTATAATCCCAAGTGTGGACTACAAACAAAAAGAAATGTCAATTGGGTACTTCATTGTGGTGAAACCACGTATTGTGATCCTCACTGGCCCCCTAGCACTTGGAATTTATTTTACAATAAACTTATTATATGCCTTAACTTTTCAAAATTTAATATGCATTTGCAAAAAGCATCAGGGGTAGATGAAACTAGGCCATAAAGTACTGTGGGAAAGCAGGGCAGAAATGGTTGCATAGGATACAGTATTCGAATTGGCATAGGATTTAAGATAGGTACCCTCTGACTGGACAAAAGCAGTATTCATCCCAAATTATAAGCAAGGTAACAGGAAAGATTGCAACAATAGAGGCATTTCTTTGATAAGTGTCCTGGGCAAAGTGTACTCATGGATCGTAGAAAGGAGAGTAAGATGGAAGAAAACCAGTGTTTAGACTACGACTGAAAGAATTGGAGAACTGGACTTCACAGAAGCGAAGCTGTGACTGCATACCGCATGCAACTGGATCCATCAAATGTGTATGTACTGTATACCCAACTCTACCGGATCTCAATGGCAATGTTTACAAATAATATATCACAACCGTATTGGACATCACTGCATTTTAATTAATTTCAATGTGTTTACTTCAATCACATCAACCATCACATTTTTTTTTGAACTCTAGCTTTTAAAATTAGTGTCCTGTTTTTCAGTAAATTCCAATGTGACAATCACGAGTGGAACTTTTTTATATTCCTAAATTGGCTAATATGTAATATATAAAGTCCTCTTCTGCTGGAACTTTTAATCTCTGCACCACATAACTCCCATAATCCCAAGCGCAGACTACAAACAAAAAGAAATATCAATTTGTGATAATGTGTGAAACGTGTATCATTAATTATTTTAACAAATATATATTTTGTGTTTGAGACTTCAGTCTTTTGACTTGTTTGATGCAGCTCTCCATACATGGTGGCCACTCAAATCGGTCAACGATTTTCCAGGAGTTTTCCAGGAGTAATTCTCATTTTTCCAGGCATCAAAATAAGTGCGAGTCCCGGGAGGGGAGGGGGGGGGCTTTATCGGTTGCCTACTTCAAGACCAAAATAAAGCAGTTGTGTTTGGTTTACTTATACAGATGTTGACAAAAATTAGTGGTGATTGCGTTATTGATACGCAAGCCTACACATAAATGATTTTACTGTTGTTTAAAAAAGCCTTTGTGACTCAAATATCCGCTTTAGAAAAAAAAGAGAAAAGAATGCCGTCTGCAATTTTATTGTAGTGACGTTGTTTATACTCAATATGTTTCACAAAAATACTATCGCGTGTTCTCCCACACGGAAACAGGTAGCCTGAGGAAATTTCTTTCGTTAACGATAGAATGCTCAACCAAAACCGCAGCAGGAGAATGATTTAAGATGGAAAGATTTTTATAATTAATTAACAGTGGCTATTTTCCAGGAGTTTTCCAAATTTTTTGTCATTTTCCAGGAGTTTTCCAGACCTAATAAAAATCCAGGAGTTTTCCAGGTTTTCCAGGAGTAGTGGCCACCATGATATACCTCCCTGTCCTGAGCTAAATGTCGTACATATGTTTTAATATTGACAATGTGGACCATACATACCGTATATCAATCATTATAAAGTCATTCATTTCTTGGAAGTTGCTCGAAGGCAAGGCTTACTAATCCACAGAGGTTGTCTCAGTATGGAGGGAGCTCTTAGGCGAGGGGACCGCGGGGAGAAGGGAAAGGACGTGACGTTACGAGCGCGAGTGCGAGATATGCAAAGAGAGTCAACTTTCGCCTACGTTATATCTGGATTGCAGTGGTTTAAACACGCATTTTAAGCACATTTCTTTATAATCACGCCAGGCCAATGATGTGCTGTGGCAGTGTGTCACAGATATTATCAAGTTGGAAATGACGTGTCTTTTTTCACGATGCCAAGAGATGCATGCCTTCGCAATCAGTGGATTGCTGCATGTAAGTGATAAGATCATTTCAACCCTCAAACAAGTAGGATATGTTCCCTCCCCTCCACTTTATGAGTGAAGGCTTTGAATTAGACTACAGGGCTGAATTGCTTAATATACAGCCCAGAACTCCAAGGACTCTAAAGACAAATGGAAAGTGAACCTAGCTGGCCAAACTTTTGATGGCCTGCTAGGATGATGTTAAGCTGTTAATATTTTGACATATTTCGTACATGGTAATTGAGTGGTTGGAGCACTAACGTTCAAAATACAATGGCTGTAATGTAAACAGGAGGATTAGCTTAATATTTATTTTAAAATGCCCCACTTGCTACATTACTATGTAGCGTACATCTCACATCAACTTTGTTATTCTGATATTACTTCCAGCTGTGCCAACTCTACAAGACCAGATAAATTATTAGAAGAGGCAAAAGGGATTTCATAGAACTTGTAAACCAGTGGCATGGTGTTATGAATTCATATTGCCCCAACCTGCCTTTACCAACAAAAATAACCCAGGGTTTACTAATTGAACAACAAAATATAATTTTGGACAAGATGGAAAATTCCATGGATAATTTTCTTTGCGTTGGTAATTTTTTTTTGCAAATATTCCAGAAAGCAGTCATCATTTCAGTAAAATCTCTTCGACTTCCTTACCAAGATATGGCCCGTAGGCATAATATAAAGTACATTCTCACAGGCTAAATCAAGATGTACTGGAAAAGCTCTTTTCACAATTGCGGGCCCATGGTGGCTTACACGATCATCCATCTCCTCTGGGGAAGATGACCATGCTGTTCCGACCCTTAAAACAACAATAACTAACTATCCTTCTCCTCTTGACTGCATTTAATAATAATAAATTTAATTTGCACCCAATGTGCTTAAGTCAAGTACAGAGTTTAAGTCTGACTTTCACAAAATTGCGTTAGATATATTCCTCTGTGTTTGCATGCTCTTACATAGTCATCATCATCATCATCATCATCATTTCCCCTTATCCAGCTCCTGCCGGGTCGGGGTATTTATGGCACTTCTCCACTTTCCTCTTTCCTTCCACCATTCTTCTTCCACGATCCTGTCCATCTTTTTCTTACGCTGTTCTTCACTGAATCAATCCATCTTGTTCTAGGTCTTCCTCTTGCTCTCTTACCCTTGCACTTCGCCTCCAGCATCTGTCTTGGTATTCTATTTTCTTCCATCCTCTTTACATGTACAAACCACCTTAGTTTATTCTTCTCAATTCTCTCATTTAGTTTTCCCATCCCAACTTCCTTCCTCACTCTGTCTTTCCTTGTCTTTCCTATCATACTTCTTAGGAATTTCATTTCACTGGCTTGAATTCTACTCTCTTGCCTGCTTGTCAGGGTCTAAGTCTCAGCTGCATAAGTTAATATGGGAACATAGTACACTTTATACATTACCTCCTTGCTTTTCCTTGGTACTTCCTTATCCCAAACAAGTTTTCTTACACTTAGATAGAATGCATTGCTCTGCTGTACCCTCCTGCCAATCTCCATGTCCAACCTACCAGTTTGCATCAATTCACTTCCTAGGTATTTGAACGTGTCCACAATTTCCAAACTCTGACTTCCAATTTTCACAGTGCCCTTTCCTTGTCTTTCCCCTCTTGTCATCACCATGGTCTTGCTTTTCTCTATACTGATTTTCAGGCCGTACTTCTGAATATTTTCGTTCAGTGCATCTAGTTGTTTTTGCACTTCTTCGGTGTTCCTTCCCCAGACCACAATATCATCTGCAAATAACAGGAACTTCATTTCTTTATGTCCATATGCTTCCTTTGTTTCCTTTACAATTTCATCCATCACCATTATGAACAAGAGAGGTGACAGCACACTCCCCTGTCTTAGTCCAGTCTTGTTCCTAAACCAATCTGTCTTTCCAACTGGGGTCAGTACCCTGCTAACACAGTTGTACATTGCTTGCACCATTTCCAACATTTCTCTTCCCAGTCTCTTCTTAACCATGGTTTCCCATACCTTCTCTCTGGGGACACTATCATATGCCTTTTGGGGGCGTGGTGGCTCAGCGGTCTAGCTGTATGCCTCTCACCAAGGCGGTCCGGGTTCGATCCCAGGTCAATGCATGTGAGATTTTCGAAGTGAAATGCCATGTCCTGTGGTTCGGATTCCACGTAAAAAGGAGGTCCTGTGGCTCATGATCTCAAGAGTAACGGTCACGTTAAACTACAAGCTTTCTTTCATATGCCTTTTCTAGATCTATGAAAGTCATGACCAAATCCTCTCCATATTCCCAGTTCTTTTCCATCACCTGCCTCAAGCTAAAGATTGGGTCCACTGTGGATCTTCCACTCCTGAAGCCATTCTGTTCCTCTTGCAACTCTCCTTCCACCTTTCTTCTCATCCTTCTTTCTAATATCCTTTCCAGTATTTTTACTATCCGTGATATGAGGGTGATCCCTCTATAGTTATCACACACCTTCTTGTGCCCCTTCTTAAACACTGGTATTATTAGCCCTTTCTCCCAGTCTTCTGGTACACATTTCCGTTTCCACACACACTTTAGCAGTCGATACAACCATTGCATACCAACAGGTCCAGCAGCCTTTATCATTTCTACACTGATTTCATCCACCCCTGTTGCTTTTCCCATCTTCATTTTCTGTACTGCTAATTCCACCTCCAGCATTGTTATATCATCTTCTGTTATAGAGTCGTCAGGTTGTGTCACTTCCATCTCACCAGTACAATTGCTCACATTCAATAGCTTATCGAAATACTCCTTCCATCGTCCCTTTATCTCTTCTGGGTGTGTTAACAACTCTCCATCTTCCTTTTTCACTAGCTTTGTAGTAACTCTTTCTTTCCTCTTACTTCTTAGAAGCCCATACAGCATCCTTTTACTGCCACTTACATCTGTTTCCATTCTTCGTGTAAATTCTTCCCAACTTTTCTTCTTTTCTTCTCCTACCACTTTCTTACACCTCAGTTTGCTTTTGCTTTCTTCTGTTTGATCTCGGTTCTATTCTTTCCATGCAGACTTCTTTTCTTTCACTGATTTCCTCACTTCCTCATTCCACCACGGTGTCTCCTTCTCTTTCACTCTTGTTGACGTCCTACCACAAGCACTCTCTGCTGTACCAACAAATGCCTTTTTAAAGTGGGACCATTCCTCTTCTATGTTTTCCACTTCAGTAACTGGGATTTGTTGCTTCAGTCTCTCCTGAAAATCTTCCTGTACAGTTTTGTCTTTCAATTTCCATACTTTTATTTTACTTTCTCTGATCTCCTTTAGGTTTTCCAATATTTCCCATCTAAATTTTGCCACCACAGCTCTATGGTCCCCATCAAATGCTTCTCCTGGTAAAGCTGCCACATCTATCAGCTTTCTGCGATTAGTCCTTTCCACCAGAAAGTAGTCAATTACTGATTTTGTTCTTCTACCGCCCCAACCATATCTCGTAATTTTCCTCCTGTTTTTCTTCCGAAACCATGAATTACCCACTATCAGTCCAGTTTACAAGTTCCTCTCCTTCCCGGTTCTTTTTCCCATATCCATATGGTCCAACGACTTCTTCCTTTCCTTGTCTCTCGTTTCCGACTTGTGCATTCATATCTCCCATGATCACCACTTCTACATCTGAAATTACTCTTTCTACATCCTCCAGGAATACTTCAATATCTTCTTCTCTGTTTCCAGTCTGTGGTGCATACACTTGTATGAAGTCCATCACGTCATTCTAATTTTCATTATTCTGTCACTCACACACTCGACCACTTCAACATACTCCTCCAGTTGTTTCGAGGTTATCAGTCCCACGCCATTTTTTGCCTCTTGGCCACCACTCCAGTATAATGTATATCCTTTCCTCAATTTCTTCCTTCCTTTACCTTTCCATTTCACTTCACTCAGCCCCCTCATTCCAACCTTCTCCCTCTCCATGAAGTCTACCACTTCCTCCACCTTGCCTGTCAGGGTCATGACATTCATGATTCCCACTTTCATTTCGGTTACTGGTCGCCCATTTCTCACAGTTCCCCCAGTACCAAAAGACCTGCGCGTCGCCTGCAGGGTACGCCCTAACCTTCTCCGAATCATTTGAAGTGCCATTTCCATTTTAGGCTATTATTACGATGGGGTCGCCACTCCCAAAGGCATTTTATGAAGCTACTGCCAGCTATTATACAGGCCACCCCTAACATGGGAAACAGACGCCCTTGCAGCCGCCCCTAACCTGGGAAACAGACGCTGCCGATTGATGCCATACTCATACTATTCCCTGAGTACTGGGTTGCCTCTTCCGCAATCTCCACCGTTCTGAAGTCCACCTTCTCCGCTGCAGATTCCGTTGAGGTCTTCGCACGTAACCCTGTGCACGGGGCCTATGTTATACCCCATAGGACTGGGTCCTCACCAGAACTTAGCCGGTACTGTAGTTCCATGGTATATTACAGTACCGTTGCCCACCCCCGCGACGTGGACGTGCCTGGCAAGAATTATCCATGTAGCCAATTATAATTGCCTCATGGGCCGGGTTAAGGAGCTGTCTAAATCCAGCCTCCAAGGCTCTTACATAGTATCTGTCGCATTTACAGACTGAGGATGATTATTTTAGGGAAAATTCCACGAGTCATTCAAAAGCACACCAACACTGCTGATCCAGATTCAGATGAATATTTAGTTGCTAAACAAAGCTGGCATAGTGTCTAAATAAAATAACCTGCTTCCAGAACCAACCTTATTAGACAGCAATTTACAACCTGAGTCCTTTATTACCAATGTCATGGAACAGAGTGAAGAAGATGGTAAGATGTTGCAGGTAATGTGGCCCACAAGCTCCAAGATATATTTCCACAGCTTGGGAATTTAACCTATGAAATGCAAACTCAACACGATTATGCAATATAAACCTGGGTTAAGCACTTGTCATACGGTGGTTTGACCAATCCCTCGGAAACCTGGCTAAACCAGTTCCGGCACATTTCAGCTACATTTTTCACGTTTCACGGAAAATACGGATTTCAACGAGGCAAGGACGTTCTAAGAAGAGAGAAGTTCCTGACGTGCCGTCTGATGTGGCTGAGGCAGCTGTGATTAAAACATTCCAATTCCATGTTATACAGGAAGAGCCACACCAGCATCACTGGTACTGCTACCGAGTCCAGGAGAAGTTCCAAGAAACTCAAGATCACAATATAAAAAGTATGTAGGCTATACTCAGTTACTGTATTTTAGTACCCCTTTACCAATAATTCCATCGGAATAAACTGTTCTTTGCATACTCAACAGCTGATGTTGACAGTTTCGTTACGTCGCCACATGACGCGTTTGGAATCTAATTATGTCATTCGCCTCCCGAACGCTGATTGGTACGTGAAAATTGAGGCAACCTCTGTAGTTTATAAGCCTTGGCTCAAAGGAGGATCTACCTCATGATCTCTTATAGCGCCTTCAATTCCCAGCCAACAAAGTCAGATTTTTGAAGGGCAAGAAATATCCATGGCATTCCGAGTCGTATGGTATCACCGCACATTTGATTACCATATTTCCTCGCATAATCATCACACATTTTTAGCCTAAAATTTATGGAAGAAAAGCAGTGTGCAACGGTTATGAGAAGAATATTTAAGTTCAAAGAAGAAAACCACATTTTTTAAATTTATACTGTATCATTATTTGCTGCACGCTTGTGAGCTTTCTTAATATTATTATTATTATTGCTTAGTATGTAATTCGCATTTCACTTTCATGAAGATCACTGTTTAATTCTTGTATTTTCTCATTGTGAACACTACGTGTGCAACATCACACACGGGTCTTTGATGCAATGTTTCCACGGAAGTGGCTCATGCTAGACTAACGCGAGGTGTCACTTGCGTAAGTTTCTGCCAATAGCATGTCGGCGAATTGGAGCTAGCAGCACTTCGTAGGGCAACTTATTTCGAGGCCTACTCGCGTAAGTGATGGTCCATACAAGTTTCACTCCCATGGACTAGCGCTGAGCATGATCGCTGTTTAACGTGCCGTGGGCCAGTCGCTCGCATAGCATGAGTCATAGGCAAAGAGACAGGCTCCTTTCTTCTGACAAAGTCACACCAGGTTATAAGCTCGTGGCAGGCGGCTTCGGTGGCGTAGTTGGTAGCATGCTGAGCTTCTATGCCCAAGATCGCAGGTTCAAATCCGGCCGAAGGCGTCGGATTTTTTAAGAGCGTTAAAAATCCCTCAGTATGCCTTCCTTCGGAGGGGAAGTAAAGCCGGCGGTCCCATGTCATAGATTTATGGCATGTTAAAGAACCTTTCACTAATTACACCTGTGTGAAGCTAAATTGTATAGGTTAAGAATATAAACAACGCTCTTAGGTTGCTACGTTCGTTGCCAAGAGCCGACTGCAGTGGCGTCTGGTAGCTAAGTTCTGAACTAGTAGTTGTTGACGGTGGCATTTGGCGGCAAAAGTAGGAACTATTTGAAAAATTCAAAAGTCTTCAGTCCTTACTTGAATTAAAAAAACACACACTAACACAGTCATCACAATTAACACCGGTTATCAGACAGATTCTACACACACCCAAAGTAGACGGGGCTACATGACCGCGTTGTCGCAGCCCCTAAACTTAAGAACCAACCAAGCTCGTGGCAGATTGCACAACCGAGCGGCATAAAAATATGAATATGCTATGTAATTAAATTATATAAACCAATGTGAATGGCAACAAATATGCAAGGAAACACGGTACTAGAGAAACCTCATCCATTGGTTGCCCAATGGAGTTCTGCTAGGTGGCAGGGCAAAAACATAGGAGAGTAAAGTACTACAGTATATGGCTCCAACTCATAAGCTAAGGCCATCTTTTGATGGCTAGCTGTTGGATAAAGAAGCGCTTTCTATCAATAGTAATAGAAACATTTTCCCTGTTTTCTCCATATTTTAAAAACTTGCAAGTGTTTTGAGTTGCCAATATGTTGTTGTATGTGAACATTTTACAATAATTGAAAGAACATTTCTACCTAAGTGATATTTAATATCTTAAACAGCGTCGTCATCATCATCACTGACGTCAGCCCTCTGTGGCCTTGGCTCCTCGAATTGGAATCTTAAGGATATTAACATCCTCCCAACTGAGCTTTGGTCTTCCAACTTTCCTGCTTCCTTCTGGTATGGCATTAAATATCTTCTTTATCATGTTGTCCTGCCCACTCCAGCCTTCTAATCTTTATCAATCTGACATGTTTGGTTCATTCTAGAAGTTGTATAATTCATAATTAAATCTTCCTTGCCAGACACCATTTTCTTCCACTGGCCCAAGAATGTACCTCAAGATCCTTCTCTCAAATATGCCCAGTTGTCTTTTAGACAGTGTCCAGGTCTTTGCATCATATGTTAATACTGGCCTCACTAAGACATTGTACAAATCATCTTAGTTTTCCTGAACAAAACTTGTAACGTTGTTCCTTTTTGAAGAAGATCTTACCACATTCTTCTGGGACGTTCAATGGGACTCTTTCCAGATAATATTCTTTCCAAGTACTGTCTAGGAATTCATGTCACCAGCATCCTTTGCACGTGTCCAAGCCATTTCAGTCTTGTAATGCACAATCTTCTTCTACTATTATGATCACCTGCTTATCCCTCCTAATGCAGTCATTTCTTATTCTGTCCATTCTTGTCTTTTTTATAGCAGATCTTTAAAATATTAGGGAGAAGACCTCTGGGAAGACCATGGCTGCAATGGGGGTAAAATAATGATTTTCATTTGTTGAATTGAACTAATAAAAATAAAGAAAATTCTCAGGAAACCTCACACAAGAGGGTTGAGTTGTATTTGGGTAAATAAGGTACTTTGTGTATATTTAAGAACTCATTTTGGAAGCATTCCATTACTTTGATATCTAGGGCTGTTCTATTGTGAAGGAATTGTGTTGATATTGGAATGTTTAGCTTGGGAAGTGTTGCCAAACAAGATGACACAAGTTTAGTAATGCCATAGATTGAAGTGTAATGACCTTGCCTCAGTTTCATACACAACCTTTGTATTTTAGGCGTTATCAATAGCCTTGTCAGTCAAGGGAGCAATATAAATTAATGTTAGTTTTAAATACTTCACTCATTTTGAGGGCTGGCACAAAGACAATGTACAGACTATTCAGTTTTAAAAATGACAACCACTTTACAATAATACTATCCTACAATTATTGTTTGATAATTTTTCCAAATATTTTCATGAATCATCGAAATAAACTTATATTTGCATATTTACTCACAATTTCTCTCATCAAGTTCCAAATACTTGTTGCAGAGTGCCAGTTCTCGCTTCCAGTCTGGCCTAGGCATTGTGTCCAGCACCCAGGAGCGATGGTGCCAAGCACCATAGGATTTGGGGTTAGCTCGTAAGCATTGCTCAGTCAAGCGCAGTTCAGTTTCCATCAGCTGCTGCACCTCATCATCATTTCTACAACAGATACTTAGTACATGAGCACTAATATTCTTTCTCCTAGGTGGGCATTGCAGCTAAAACATTGGCAGCATATGACACTCTTTGGAGAAAAGCACTTGTTTAAAAACTGTAAGTTTGGAGAATAGGATTGACATTTGGCTGCTAATTCCATGTCAGTCATCACTCTATTGCCTCTCGACCAATCTAAGTTTGCATAGTTGATGTCATAATACCCAACAATGCAATCTCACAGTCGACATGCTTTCAGTGTCTGGTCAGCTGCGTCTCTGCCTTGTACCGTGCGATCGCTTATTAATTATAACGTTACCGTAACTGCATTGGTGCTTTAGTAATAGTCTATATATTAGTAGTTCTATGAGAAAAATAATTAGTATATTTGTGACTTGATTCAGATTTTTTTCATATTAGTACGTCTGTTCACATATTATATTTGCGATGTCGGAGCCGGGTACAGTGTCTAAGGGAAAGGGTGAACTGTAATCCACAGGGCAAGGAATCGTACTTCGAGGTCAGTCCCGTGAATTGTCATGTACTTTACGGGGAGATTTCGAGAAGGAGAGAAATGACAGTAGTTATATCAGTGGTGTGGAACCTCTCTTACCGTAACTCTTATCTTCCCTTAAAATTACAAGTTGGAAATAAATGTATGGATACACCTGCAACCAGAGCTCTTGGTGGGTCCTTCATGCTATCTCTGAACTAACAGTTTGCCTTTACTTCTTGTGTGTTTTCTTAAACATAAGCAATTTAGGAATATTCCTCTTTTAAGCCTGAAGCTGTAGATTGCCATAGAAAATAGGCTATGTAATATTATTTAAGTTATGGAACTCATCAGAGTTTTCTTGAAGCCCTTAATATTATCACAAAGGATATATTATACCTAGTCTTACCATAAATACTGTTACAACTTTTGAGGGTGGCTAAACTTTCCCCTCCACATTCCTGTGTTGTAGCACTAGCTATGAGTCATTCCGAGTGCAGCTGCAGTGGTGGCAAGTTGTGTGTGTTCGTTTTTAAGATGGAATGGGGCGATCACGAAAATCGCGTAGCTGTGGTCGCGTTGCATAAGGTAGGCAAATCTCCAGGTGATATTTTCAAAATTCTCCAGAAACTCAAAATAAGCAAAAGGTTAGCTGCACTATCCGGCGCTTCCTTGAGACAGTAACTGTAAAAGACCAAGACAGAGTAGGTAGACCACGCAATATACGGACTCCAGGATTGGTGAAAGCAGAGGCAGCTCATGTGCGAAGAATTCTGGTGCGGAGACGGTCTGTGATGGTTTATGAGCTGAAAATTTCCAAAATGTCTTTGTCTCGCACATTGAGCAGTGACCTGGGACTTCGTGGTTACAAACGGCGGAAAGGATCCCACCTCACAAATACACTGAAGGAACAGAGGCTCTTAAAATCAAACCGCTTACTGTCGCGTTACGCAGCAAATGGTCACCGAAAAATCTTTTTACTGATGAAAAAAAGATCAGTGTTGAGGAGACTTTTAATGCCCAATATGACAGGGTATATGCCACATGCTCTGCACAAGCTGCTGAAAAGGCTCCAAGGATCCAGAGGGGCCATCATCGTTCATTTCCTGTGGTGTGGTGGGGTGTGAGCAACGAAGGTACCACGGACCTCCATTTCTGTGAGAAAGGATTCAAAACGTCGGCCAAAGTGTATCAGGAGACAGTGTTGGAGCCACTGGTCAAGAAACTCGACAACACCCATTTCCATGGAGAACGCTGGACCTTCCAGCAGGATTCGGCCCCAACACATAAAGCTCGCACAATTCAGGAGTGGCTTCGGGCCAATCTTCCAGACTTTATTTCGACCTCAAATTGGCCTTCTGCAAGTCCGGACCTAAACCACCTGGACTACAAATTGTGGTCCAAGCTTCAGGAGATGGCTTGCAAGATGAGACATCCAATTATTGAAAGTTTTAAGTGTTCTCTTTTGAAGGCAGCAGCAGATTTTCCGATGGAAGTGGTGCGTAATTCAATTGATGAGACTTGAGGACTGTGTTCGTGCCAAAGGTGCCCATTTTGAATAATTACATGTGATTTTGATTTCTTACACATCCATTTAACTAATATAATTAGTATATTAATATATCTCAAACCATTTAGTGTAAATTTATTGAATACTTTGTAACAGTATTTATGGTAAGACTAGGTATATTCTACGTCTGTAACAACTATTCTAGTTTCTAAATACGGTAATTCTGTAGCTCAGCTGTTCCCAACCTTTTTCGACTCGCGAACCCCTTCTACAACGATCAGAGTTAGGTGAACTACCAACCTTCAAGTATACAATGTACAAGTAACGTAACTGTTCCTTACTGGGGTCGCGGTACTGTTGTTAATACTGTTAGAGCACAAAGCAGCTGGCAGACTAAATTTCCATTGTAGCGAAATCAAATGCATTCCTAAAGTTGTTACATAACTGTAACTCAGGCATACACGACTAATATTAATTTATTGTGCAAATAATGTGATAATTCCCGATGTTACACAAATGTAACAAGGGGCTTTACAGGGTTATTTAATTTTAAAATAATAATAATTCAAAGATAAAAATTAAAACACCTAAATGGAAACATCTCAATTTCATAGAGAAGAAATTATGACAAATTGCTTGGATTTGGAAATAATAACTGCAGATAATATTGGGCAGAGAGCTATAATCCTTGGACTTGATTTAACATCATCCGATAAAACACTTCCATTTTCCATCCACCATCGCCTGGCATGCTTCATCACAATCAATAAAGCTCATGGGGGAAATGCTGGAACATGTAGGTCTCTATTTGCCTGATCAAGGTTTAGTCATGGCCAGTTATATGTTGCGAATTCGATCTTTCGACGCCCTTAAAGTTGCAACAGTGTAAAAAGGTAATCGATCAAAAAAATGCATAGGCCTATAAGAGAATCCTTCAGTAAATATTTTCCCAATGACCGTCATGTTTTGACGGGTTTCAACTAGTATTTGCAATTAAGATCATTAATGATAGGGTACCTTTGGGTGTGGCGAACCCATCGTACAAATAGCCTAAATATGATAATGTGTGAGCCGAGGCCTCGGATGGAGGTCCTTGATTCACGCCCTGACCCAGATCACTGGAACCGGGAAATGAAGAAGAAGAAGAATGATAATGTGTGGAAACACAAAGAGTCGGTTCATTATCTCTTTATAGATTGCTTCAAGGCATATGATTTAATCCATAGAGAAGGGCTGTGGAACAACATCATGGAGTTTGGCTTTCCCATAAAATTAGTATGTGCAAACTGTTTATGGATAGTAATGTTAGCTCTGTTTTGCTCAAGGGTAGAAAATCAAGTTCCTTCCAGAATAAAACTGGATTGAGACAAGGGGATGCACTATCTCCTCTTCTATTCAACATTGCACTGGACAAGATTATCAGGAAATTAGCTCTTGTACCAGCTGGCACCATATTGGGGAGACAACATACATAAAGTCTTTGCATATGTGGATGATGTTATTTGTGGAACTAGAGGAAATGGCAGCAAAAATTGGCTTACGGGTGAATGATAAAAAAGACACAGAACATGGGTGAACAGAGACCGAATCATGAGGAGGTTGACAGATTGCCTTTGAGGATTGGGAAATATATACAGGGTGTCTATAAAAGAACTCTGGGGTTTTGAGGCAAAATATTGTAATGACGTAAAAAAGTTACATTAATATTTAATACATGATTGGAAAGGTTGCATTTTCAAGTTTTTTTTAACAATTTAATAAAGTTCAATATGAGCCCCGTTGGTGGCACGGCACACATCGTAACGGTATTCCACCTCTTCCCATGTCCTGGCCAACATGTCTAGGGGGACGGTTGCCACACAATTGATTATTCGTTCCTTGAGATAGCCAACATCATGAATTTTCTCCGCATACACAAGATTCTTGATATGCCCCCAGAAGAAAAAGTCCAACAGAGTCACATCAGGGCTCCTTGGAGGCTATGGAATAGGTCCTTCCCTTACAATCCATCTGTTGCCGAGTCGAGCGTCAAGTACCTCACGCACACGCAAACTGAAGTGTGGCGGTGCCCCTTCTTGTTGGAAGTGGACTAAACCCTTCTCCGCCTTAATGTCATCTAACTGAGGAAAAACATATTCCTTTAACATGTCACAATAGACAAAACCATTGATATTTTCTTTCAACAAAAATGAAGGGACCTATTACTCTATCATGCATAAGACCACACCAAACATTCACTTTTGGCATGTCACGTTCATACTCTATGAACTCATGGGGTGGCTCAGGTCCCCAAATTCTGCAATTATGTCTGTTTACAGACCCGTTCACATGAAAAGTCGCTTCATCACTAAAAATAACCGTAAAAAACGTTATTTTCATCGATTTTGTTTAGCATAGAAACAGAAAAGTTTAATCTCTTAATCTTGTCTGCCGGTTTAATGTGGCGTAACAGTTGAATTTTGTAAGCAGTTAAACGAAGTCTTTTATGAACTACCTTATGAACTGTTGATCTTGGTAACCCCAACTCCAGACTGCGTCTTGTCAATGATTTCTTAGGGCTTCGAAGGCATGAAGCTCGGATACTGTCCACATCCTCTTGTGACACACGCGGCCTACCCGGCGACTTTTGTTTTAAAACACTTCCTGTTTGTTTGAAAGCACTTAACCATTGGCGAATGGTTTTATCCGTAGGCGGGTCAACACCATAATTGCGTCGAAAGTTTCTTTGTACCGTAACAACAGAATTGGTTTCTATCAGCCAAATAACGCATTGAGCCTTTTGTTGCGGTGTCGCCATAGCACGGCAATCCAGACAGCACTGGCTGCCGCTACGTTGTTTCAAGGTCAACACTCCGCAGCGCTGCCAACTGTTGATAAAAACATTCCCAATTGGTATGAGTAAAACTTGATGAGCTACTCGTTTCAGAGAAATTAACTACATTTTGCTATCATCTACAGTTATTAAGATATGAATTTTTAAAACCCCGGAGTTCTTTTATAGAAACCCTGTATTTAAAAGCGCAGAGGAGTTTAAATTCCTTGGTGTATTAATCGATGAACAAAACCGCAGGCAACAGGAACACCAAGCTAGAATTAAGAATGCAAATAAGGCATTTTACTCTATGAGCCCTATATTAGGCTCCAAGTTTTTAACAAAGAATGCAAAATTGATTATCTACAATACAATCACTCGACCAGTACTTCTGTATGGTTCTGAGACATGGAGTATAATCAAGAAAGAATGCCAGCAGTTACAAGTCTTTGAGAACAAAGTTTATAGGAAAATATTTGGCCCATGGTTTGACCCTATATCCCAAAGCTGGCAGAAGAGACCGAATTATGAGATTTACACCCTCTCTCAACAACGCACTATAATGGGTGTGATAGAATCCAACACACTGCGCTGGGCTGGACATGTACTGACTGAGGTTGCAGGATATCAGAGCACCAGTAGATCTATACGAGGGATCTCTTAATGGGAAAAGACCTTCAGGAAGACCCCAAAGCACCTGGAAAAAGGAGATCAGCAAGGTATGCCGGACCCTCCAAATTGATAACTGGGAAGAGCGAGCTCGAGAATGAAAAGGATGGAAGAGGATTGTGAGATCGGCACGGGAACTTCACGTCCCTCAGAAGCCTACGGACTGAGTATTTCAATTGCGTGAAGTGGAGAAGAGTAACTTTACATTTCTAAAACCTAAGTTGAACGAAGAAAATACATTATATTGAATGATAAATGTTTACCAAAAACAGACCAAATCCATAATAGAGAATTTAAAAAATTTAAGGCACATACTTAATAATAAGTTTCATTTTATAAATAAGTCATGTTTTTTGGGCTAATGCCGTGTGTATTTAGATTAGAACCATACGTTTCGGAGAAACCTTGCCTCCTTTTTCAATGGAAATCAAACAATGTGGCCAAAGAAAGTATATCAATGAGATTACAAAAAATGACAAAAAACATTCCTCGGTTCATCACCAGAGAGCAGCTGCCAGAAATTACTGAATGGACCATGGTATAACGGCGGACAGAGTAGTAAGTAAGGAGAAGGTAAAGGGGACGGGGTGAAAATATAGAGACTCCTCGAAGAATGAGGATGTCCAAAAGAAAAGGGGGGGGGGGGGGTTAGATGGATATAAGGAAACATAAACAAAAGGGAAGTGTATCTGAACGATACCTAACGTCATACAGGCAACGGCGAAAAAACAGATGGAAACTCCTCCAGTGACGAACAAAGGAGATCAAATCCAGGCTCTGTAGCCATAGAGGAAAAAAGTACAAATTGAAATAGGTGAAGAACAGAGAGACTGAGAGGAACTATCTTTCTAGATCCTTAATAACTGGTAGCCAAGTGTCACTTAGCTGATATCCAGTGTCTCTGTTAAAATTATTTTCACCCCGCCCCCTTTACCTTCTCCTTACTCACTACTCTGTCCGCCGTTCTACCATGGTCCATACAGTAATTTCTGGCAGCTGCTCTCTGGTGACGAACCGAGGAATTTATCTATATTTTTTGTAATTTTTTGTAATCTCATTGATATACTTTCTTTGGCCACATTGTTTAGTTTCCATTGAAAAAGGAGGCAAGGTTTCTCTGAAACGTATGGTTCTAATCTAAATACACATGGCATTAACCCAAAAAAACATGAATTATTTATATAATCCAGGCCGTGAAATCCTTAATATACACAAGTTTTTTTGTTTTTTTTATCACAGATGTTGGACATTTTTATAATGTAAAAAGGGTTAATTGTGGTCACATGAAAGCTGATGAAAACCTAAAACATGTACTAAAGCAACTATGTAAGAGAATAAATTGTATTGACAGGTGGATCAACAAACCAATAAGTGGATACATTTCCATGACTTTCGAGGCAATTGCTTTGTGACATTTTCCCATGCCGCACTCCCCATAAATAATGTCTCTGATACTAACGTTTTCAGGACATCGACAATGGTTTTAGAAGTGTCTGCATTTTAGGAACAACTTTTTATAAGCATAATCAACCTAATGTTGTATATTAATTTTAAATTAACCCCATCAATCCGAACTGGTCCCAGTCCCAATTAGTTTGGACTACCGAGATCTACCGTATAGCCTAATATTTGTACTACAAACAAGGGGAAGGTTAGAGGCAGAATCTTCAGGTTAGGCCTGATTAACACAAAGCAAATGAACACTATAATGCCGGTAGGGAAATTCACTTTCCAATCTCCTCCAATACGTAGGACAAAAGTGTGAGCCGGCTGGCTCCATGATCAACGTGCCAAATTTTTTATAACTGCTAAAATCTAATGCCAGACATTATCATGTTGGCGTAGCATGCTGAACTGCTGTGCCCAAGATAGCGGGTTCAAACCCGGCCGAAGTCGTCGGATATTTTAAGAGCGTTAAGAATCCTTTAGTATGCCTTCCTTCGGAGGGGAAGTAAAGCCGGCGGTCCCATGTCATAGATTTATGGCATGTGAAATATCCTTCCACAGACTAAACTTGTGTGGAGCTAAATTTCTAGGTTAGATTTCGTTGGAACGCTCCATCAAAGTTCCAAACTTCACCACTAGGTATCATTGATATCTGGTAGCAAAGTTGGAACTACTTGAAATTGAACGGAACGTGTAGCTCACCCTCTGGGTGTCCGCTGGAAGCAGCTACAGACTCTGGCGAGCCGAACATGTCCTCGGACACTCCCGGCACTAAAAGCCATACGATAAATAAATCATGTTGGCATTATTGAAAAATATGCATTAACACACTCGAGCAATAAAATATTCAACTCCTTTCTCTCAGTGAGACGTACAATTCCTATAGTAGCCTAAATTGTGCAATTTTCAAGGAGGCTTAAAGCTTACAACAGTCGATGATGATGATGATAATTGTTGTTTTAAGGGGCCTAACATCTAGGTTATCGGCCCCTTACAACAGTCGAGTTCTGCCCAATGAACACATTGCTGTTCCAAAATTCTGCAGTAAAAAAAAAAAGGCGTATATGACTAAATTGTACAAATGTGTTCAGAAAAGTAGTGTACCGGTACCATACCTTTGCTCTCTGAAATGTAAAATGACTTCTCTTCTAAGGTTCCAAAGTGTATAAATATCGGGATTGGCCGAGAGTAACTGGCTTGAGATTTCAAAAATCTCTTCATCTAATTGCCCATCTCTCCGCTAGAACAGAAGAAAATATATAGCATTGGAAGGTTTTATCATGAAGAACAAACAGTCACTCGCTGACAATGGCCATCCTGAGTGTGGTTTGTACCATATTGCCAGGAATGGTAACTTAATTCAAGTCCTAGGGCAGTTACAGACACTACTTCAGTCACTACTGAAATACACATTATTAGACAAATGCAACACATACCCAAAATATGCAGGGCTGATGACCAAGATGTCCAAAACCCCTAAAATGAATTGACCATTTTATTGTTACAAAGTGACTCTAAAATAAGCTGAAATTTTAATAACCTCATGAACAGAACACATAGGATGACCACAAATGAGCTACAGCTACAGCTATTGTGACAACCATATGAATGACAATATCAGTTTATAACAATTGGACCAATTAACAAAAACAACAAAACAAGGAATCCAACAAGGAAGTTCACTGTCTCCATTACTATTCATCACAGTGATGGACATAATCCTGAAGAGAATAAAAGAAGAACAGGGTAATGAAACAAATGCTCTTGTCTTTGCAGATGACGTCATGATTTGGGGAGAAAGTGCCAGAGAGGTACAGGACAAACTGGACGCATGGGACAAGCTGTTCAAGGAGTATGGGTAGAAAATAAGACAGGAGTGATGACAACAGGACTGTCTAATGCAACCATTTACTTGAATAATCAGCCTCTACAAATTGTTGATCAATTTTAATATCTTGGTAGCACACTGTGTAAGGATAACAACAACAGTGAAGTAACAAATAGAACTAGTAATGCAGCCACCATCTATGCACAAGTTAGAACACTACTGTGGGATAATAAAGTGCCCAGGAAGTGTAAACATATACTGTTTAAGACATACTACATCCCAATTCTAACTTACGGAGTAGAAACATGCACCCTGTCCAGAAGAGAAGAAAGTAGGATTCAGGCATCCGAAATGAAGTATATAAGTACAATGCTTCCAAGGACAAGGAGAGACAAAGTAAGGAACGAAACAAACAGGACAGAGGCTGGCATAGATATCAGTGCTTCAAAATATTTGCAGAAGCAATGATTAGGATGGTATGGGCATCTTCAAAGAATGGGAGATGAGAGGACACCAAAAGCTTATTTCAACACGATTATCCCAGGAAAAAGACCAGTAGGAGGACCAAAGAAGAAATGGTTGGACCAAATCAAGGATGATCTTGAAGACGAAGGGCTAGACTAGAGAAGGACCCATGAAGACCAACTATTCATGGACAGGAAAAGGTGGCGAGGGCTCGTTAACAGCACCCAGGCAACTGGAGCTGGAATTTGATGATGATGATGATCAAAAGTGCTCAGCTACTGGATAAACTCAAGTGAGTGCTGTTATTCGTAGAACCACTGCATCTGCTCCCAAGCCTTTATGTGGTTCATCCAGTACTATTATCCACATAGTTGTGTGTGTGCAATGTGTGATTTGACTTGTCCTCGTTACCATGTTGTGGAATGCACAAAGTGAAATAGGCCTATAATAGACTTATGTTTAAATGAAATGTAATTTGTGTGCTTTATTAAATTAATTAATTATTCACATAAATTAATACCATTCATATTGGTACCCGTACAAAACAGCAGTCACATGGTGGCAATTCGAAGCACTACATCAAAAAAAACAACGCCATACATCATCAACTACACAACATAGTCCCCTAAAGTAGGTTCGCCGAGTCGAGACAGAGTGCATAAATACTTGCACGTGGTCACTTGACTACCTGGACAGGGAAACATGCCCAGTTCTCGTCATCGGCTCTGCTAGACAGGGGTAGCCAAGAAGCTCCGAGATCATTAGTCATCAAATGGGGTTGTAAAGTTGTAAAGTCAATACGGAACTCAAAATGGAAAATTCTCCAAATAATCTAGATCATTAGTCATGCCGTAGCCCTAGAAAAGACAAGACTTGCTGCATTGTATAACTGTTGCCTGTCGTAAGCAGTTAAGAACTAATTAACCGTAATTAATTAATTAATTAAATACATTCCTGGAGCATTCCAATCTCCCATTACTATAACATTTTCATCACCCTTGACATACCTCAAAATGTCATCCATTTCATCATAGACCTTTTCAACATCTTCATCATCAGCTTGACTGGTAGGCATATAGACTTGTACCACTGTGGTGCAGGTAGGTTTAGTATTGATTTTAGCTACAATAATCCGTTCACTATATTGCTCATATTATTCCACCCGCTGTCCAAGTTTCCTACTCAATATGAGACCAACCCCTGTTTGGCCATTGTTTGATTTAGTGCTAATGACCCTATAGTCTCCTGAACAAAAGTCCTGTTCTTCTTGTCAGCGCATTTCACTAATCCCAACCAAATCCAACCTCAACCTATCCATTTCCACTTCTAAATTTTCTAACCTTCCACTTCCCAGCAGACTTCTAACATTCCACGCTCCGATCCGTAGAATGTCAGATTTCCTCTTTGTCACTTCTGTGATGATAACCCCGTCTCGAGTAGTCCCCACCCAGAGACCCGAACGGGGGACTAGTTTACCTCGGGATTGGAATTTTACAAGGGAGGAGGCCATCATCAGATATACTTATGCATATCCTCGGGAATAGCATTACGGCTGTAGTTTCCCGTTGCTTTCAGCCGTGCAGCAGAACGCGGTGTAGCAATTAGTTGGCTAATGGTATCAATTAGCCGTCTATAAGACAAGTATAGAATTGATTTATTCTGAAAGGCTGCTACTCCCTTTCAGAATAAATAATAAACTCTCATACAATATGTAAAATTTTTCTATTTACAGGAGATGTAGACATGTTGACGCATTTGACCATTAATAACGATCTGTTGTTCAGGTCATAACAAGTTTTTCCGCCCAACAAGTAATTAATAGAAGGAACCACAGAAAGCAACAGTAGGACATTTCACATAGCCTGATATTTCTCTGCTACCAAAAATTTTAATGTGTAAATTATTTTAAAATTTTTAATGTGTAATTTTAACAACGAGACTAGTGAATTATCAAGAAACATTTTATATCAAGTGTAGCGACTCAACAAGAAAGAGCATCCGAGGATAACATTTGTTCAAGTGAAAAATAGTAACATAGGACAATGAAAAACTGTATAAGGGAATGATGCATGCTTTAATCTAGTTATGTTCTAGAGTGTAATTTTGAGTGTTTGACATTTTATGATCTGTGACACAGGCTGAAGAAGGGTCAAATAGCACCCGAAACATGTCCTTCTGACAAATGAAAATGAAAATCCACAGCCTGCTTCCAGTCTCCGACCGGGTCAGGAATGGAATGAATGAAGCCCCCATCTAGTGGCGAGGATATGAACTGTGCCGGCTGCCGAGGCCTGACGCACTCCTCTGGGGCAATGATAAATGAATGACATGAAATGATAGTGGAGAATGTTGCTGGAATGAAATTTTGACAGGGAAAACCGGAGTACCAGGAGAAAAACCTGTCTGCCTCCGTTTTGTCCAGCACAGATCTCACATGGAGTGACCGGGATTTGAACCTCGGACCCAGCGGTGAGAGGCCGGCTTGCTGCCGCCTAAGCCATGGAGGCTACCCCCTGACAAATAAATCTTTTTAATCAGGTAATTTTAAGTATTGATTGGGCAGAAAGTTATACCCTTTAAATTATAAATTACTAAATGTCAATACGGACGAAAACAATGGAAGTTAATTCTAATGATCCTAAGCACTTATTAAGCAGGTCAGTAGTTCTTTTTGCCCATAAATATATTGTCCGGCCCTGCTGCCTTACCCTTCTTAGCTGACGTGATAGTGTCTTGTATTTGGTAGCTGAGACTTGATGAGCTGTTACTGCTCCCTGAATATGATACAAGGTATGAAGATCATTATAGTGTCATCATCATCATCTATTTACAGTTTCAATTTTCCGGGTACTTCCACTCTCCTCTGTCCATGTACGTCTTGTTCTTCATGACATCATCTAGTGTCCTTCCCTTGGTTGCAATGTCTGACTTGATCATGTCCATCCAACGAGTTCTTGGTCTTCCCACCCTTCGTTTACCATCCACCTCTCTTTCTAGCTGTATTCTGGCTGACCTTGTAGGTTCCATTCTCATCACATGTCCAGGTCGTGATGAGTTGACTCTGGCAAGTAGACATGTCTTGATCCCAGCTTCCCTCCTTGCCACTTCACTCCTTTAACTCATCCATCTTGGTTCTCTGGATCATGGGCCTCAGGAATTTCATCACTGATGCTTGAAGTTTTAACGAGTCTCACTTTGTGAGGGTGCATGTTTCGATACCATACGTCAAGATTGGTACGAAGTAACTGTTGAAAATAGTTAATTTTGCTTTTTTGGGGATCTTGTCATCCCTGAGAAGAGGCTGCACTTGTTGGTAGAATAATAATAATAATAATATTATAATATCGTATGGCCTCGGGTGCTGAGTACAAGCTTTGTAATTTGACACCCAGAGGGTAGCTTGCATGTTGAATTTCGCTGTTCCTTGAATCACTATGAAAGTCAAGGAGGTTAGATATCTAAGCTCCTTGAACACTAGAGCGCTTTCTAGTAGAGAAATGAGGAACTTTGTGTTGGCGGAAGCTCCCGAGATTAATTTTGCCATTATGAACACGGCCTACTGAATTCAAATGGGTTCTATGACATGCCAACATTGTATGACATGCGTGTCGTATTTTTGCCACCTTTCAAAAATCACTTACCATGGCCAAGAGCGAACCTGCAATCTTGGGGTTGGTAGAAGATGGAACTCTTCGGCACACAGTTGGTGCAGTGTAAGTGTAAAAGCCACGTTCTGCTCTCGTATACTATTAATAAAAATTTCCCTTGGCACATATGTATCGGGGTATATACTTGAATCTAATTTTCGTTTGTTGTTGATTCATTGAGCTTATACCTGCTCTTCAATTACAATCATCTTCAGTAGACCTCACATACCTGCCATTCTTGTTCATCAAGTAATGCTCTGGTCCAATTGTGCCTATTGTTAACACAGCAGCCCTCCCTTCCAATAGACTGATCAAGAGTTTCAGTCTCACCAAAGATGTGTTGATGGTAACATATTGTGATAAAAGCTCTGCCAGTAACAGATCGCACTGCGGAAAGTGACCTTTCCTATTGAATAGGTAGCATGTAGAATGTAGGATGGCAAGTCCATCTAAAGCCCCAGAAAATACGCAAATGACCCTCCAATTCCCATGTTCCAGAACGCATTGCAATTTCCTGTTGGGAAGGTGTGCGACCACACAGCTAGCTAACTCATCACAAACTAACGGAAGAACTAAGTACTTCATGCACAAATGGGGACTCTCAGACTCCCCCATTGAGTGACTAAAGCTTCAGAGCAGACCATAGACCACATGGTAGAGGAATGTCCCAAGAGAAGTTTCAGTGGTAATTGGAAGGATGGAATGGATAGACTCGCTCGACATCACTCTTTAAGACCAGAGCTTTTGTAAATTCCTTAATTACTTTATTTTGTATACATTGTTGTAATATATCCATACGATAAATAATAACAAACTAATAAGGAGAGAGTGGAGGTAATATTCTACCTAGACCACGGTCTACAAGCCCGGACAACTTGAACATAGTTATGAACTTTATTCGAAGAAGAATCCATTTCAGGTTCCGTGTTGACAGTTTAATTGTGAAATATAACAAATTACAAAGTTTTCCACCTAATCAACACAAATTTAATAATATATTAGCGTCTCATGGGTACATGTTTCGGAATTCTTAACAATAATTTCTTCATCAGCCCTTCATACTTATGTTAGTTGACATCAATAAACAGACAACCTTGAACTCGTCAACAATGTCAAAACACAAGCAGCACAATGTCTGTCTTTACAGCAACAATACAGAAATTCGCTGTAGGAAGTAGGAATGTTTTAGTTGTTCAAAAGATTGTTATTTTAAAGTTTTTAGTAGTTTTTAAGTGTTTTAATGTCAGTGTAGAGATGTGTTTTGACATTGTTGAAGAGTTCAAGGTTGTCTGTTTATTGATGTTAACTAGCATAAGTATGAAGGGCTGATGAAGGAATTATTGTTAAGAATTCCGAAACATGTACCCATGAGACGCTAATATATTATTAAATTTGTGTTGATTAGGCGGAAAACTTTGTAATTTGTTATATTTCAAAATAGTTATGAACGCCAGCCGGGAAAGCCTAAGCTGTTAAGGAAAGAGTTTATTTAGCATTATTGTCATCCCACTACCAACTGCTGCACAGTAAACTTCATGAGGCAAACATTGTAGCCAGCTTTATTGTAGCAATCGACAGTTTGAAAACAATGATCTAGCGCTACTACAACTTTCCGTCCACCCTCCACTTGTTCTCCATACCACACGCCAAGCTAGCAATAAGACGCGAGCAACTGAGCATCTTAGTTTAAGTTGCCACTCTATAATACCAGCAGGGTACTCGTGCAGTTGGTGGAGTACATTTGTAATTCAACATGTATCATTCAGGAAGTTGTTTGTACTTACTGTGCCATGGTTATAGATGCTAATTGCAATTAGGAAACACCATATATTCGCACTTGAATAAGGAAATTATCGAAGTTTCAACTTTGGAGCAGTAAACCGGCGAAAATAAGAGTCGTCATGCTGGAAAATACAATGTTGACCAAGTGCAGCCAATTTCACTTCACCACACTTCCCTGAAGCCACATTCAATCTTATGCCAACCTAATCATGTTACCCCTATATATTTAAAAAATATCCTATACCGGTATGCAGAGTGAGCGAAGCAAGTGGAGCATAAGGGGTTAGGTCCCATTATGCTTGCTATTATCCCCATACCCTTGAAATTCATACCCGAATCACCATTTCCCAAAAATTACCGACAGTGACATAAGCGATCCCATGTTTCAAACTGAGCACCAATTCCTGCAATCCAGTGCCAAACTTAAGCAGTTTGGCACCTCTGGACAAAGTGCATTAACACTCCCTAGTGACAAACCATTCAATACCGGTACCTTTGTTTCTGTCATATTACCAATTTCTATATTAAATTTTTACAATTTTCATGGTGGCTCGCCCTGTAAATGCAACATTAGCAGCACTTAATTAAAGGCCACAGTGACTGCAGAGGCAAGAATAATTTGTCACCCTTGGTCATCTGAAAAAATAGCAAGGACTATTTTCAACTAATGGGAACTGTCAGATGATATTCCTCATTTCTGTACTTTGCATTACAAGCCTTGCAACATAAAGGGAAAAAATGCAGAAAACCCATACCTTCTGGAAGAATTTCTCTATCCCTGCTTTATATAATTTAACCTTCTTTTCACGTTCTTTCCGTTTCACCTCCTGTTGCTCTGCAGTTGTCCGTGTTTTAACCCTTCCGTGCTGAAATTTGCAAAAAGCATGGTATTAAGAGTTGGTTCTGAAAGGATTTGAAAGCATTTACAGGTTATTTATGAGATGATTCGTAGACCAGCTAGAGGAGCCAGGCAAATTATCGCAGAATTATAGCAAGGGACACAAACAAATAACCTATACAAAACATGCCTATAATAAAGTAACAAAATATGCATAGGATAATTAATTTAAAACTCCGCCATTAGACTTAACGTCAGCAAAACGAATATAATATTACCATGTTTCTTTCCCAAAGACCAGTCAGCTGTTAAAATGTCAACAAAATTCTTTCGCAGGTTGCGCTGCAGGATCGCGGTACTTCACTTGTTCTTGTTTCTATCTCTAGAGCGGAGAGAGTGCAGGACTGCCAATGTAGGCAGAATCACAAACCGTTGTGATGTAACTTTTCAGTCAGTCAACATAATATAATTCCAATTAGGGCAATGAGAAAAAAACTATCTAAAAAATACATATTGTAACCTTCAGCAATGGACCTACCAACCAGGGGCGTTAGGGGGGGTGTCTCATCCCCCTCAGGTATTTTCTCAGTCGTCAAATCCTGAAGAAGTCGTAACATTTCCCAAAACAGGATTTAAAAAAGCAAAACGGGGCTTGGCCATATACGATTTGGTCCGATTTAAACAAAAATATTATACAGACAGTCGGCATTTTTACCGACAGTCGGCACAAACGGACGCTGCAATAATTTCGTACGGCCAGGCAATAGCCCAGTGCGGCAAGGGGAAGAGTCGGCAAAATAAACATTTTAAAAATTTCACTTCCAGTCCTCGGTGCAACGGCTGCCACTTGCCATTTCGTTTCTTTGTATGGAAACTGAAGAAAGAATGACAGATGAGCTATATGGAACCAAGGACAAGGGATGAACCCATCGGCACGTTCCTGGGTGGCTGTAACATCCCGCATGCATTATGCAGAGCGACTCAGCTTCACAGCGAAACGAGCCCAGCATCTGTGCCAAGTGGCTAGACAAAAGGTGTTGGTGAGCGCTTTTATAACTTCAGGTCAAGCCAACTCATTGGGATGTTGTCGGAGGATTGTTATGACCAGCTACCGCTTGTCTCGGCGCGTCCTCAAATACCCGTGCTATTGTGACAAAATTGACAGATTTATGATTCCAAGGTTCCTCCACGGGTGGGGTGCGCACTAAGGTCAGTGCAGTGGTCACTGAGAATGACAGAATGCAGTCGTTCCTGAACCAGCAACTTTTACAGTGATAACTAGGTGAAAAACAGTGGCAGTGGGACGTGAGTTTTCGTCGACACGGAACATTTTCACGGAGCATCGCGTACCCATCAAACGTAAGTAATAATAAAACAATAAATACATGCGTATTGTCAGCCATGTTTATGTTTAATGGTGTTAACAAGAAAAAAGTGAAGAATGATCGCACGCTGGAGTACGTTTGTGGCACAAATTGAAAAGTCGCGGAAAGAAGAAAAAGGGAAAATTACAAGAACACTTCACTTCAGAAGCTCATCAAGTAGCGATGGCAGATTTGTGCCACTTGGTCAATGGGAAAGGCCAGGAAGACGTTCTCTTTAATAAACTTTTACGGACGATCAGAATTGAGGAAGAACAAGAAAAGGAGTTCCACAAAAAAGTTATCCAGATACTTATTGACACAGCAAGAACCCTTTGTCGGCAAGGTTTGGCTTTCCGAGGTCACGGGTATGGAATCACTTAAGATAATGGAAACTTCACGCAAATTGTGAAGTCCGGTCATGAATAGGTGGTTGGAAGAAGCGAATACGCGGAAGCACAACGTTACGTGTATGAGGAAGAACTCTCAAAATGAATTCGTCCATCTACTTGGAGCGTCTTTTAAAAATAGACGCTGTTTTAACAAACAAAAAAAAAGACTGGAGAGGAGTTGGCTGAAAAAATATTTTTAATTTTAAATTCAGAAGAACTTTTACTTCCACTCGATAAACTAGCGTTTCAATCGTTCGACATTGCTAGTAACATGTCTGGCATATACAACGGCACTCAAAAAAGCTATTAGAAAAGTAAGAAATAGATATTCCGTACGTTCCAAGCCAAGCTCACAGGTTAAACATTTTCGTAGAGACAGCTTTTAATGCAAGAGCGCTTATCCGAGAGTTTTTCGACACTCTTGAAGCATTGTAAGGTTTTTTCAGCGGTAGCACGAAATGACATTTAAGCTTGCAGAAAGAACAGGATAAAATTGAAAATTCACTTCAACTTAAGAATTTATCAAAAATAAGGTGGACTGCGCGCGCCGAATCGGGGAGAGCTGTTTCTACGTCTTATGAAGAGATAGTCACAGCATTAGAAACAATGAAAACCTCATTCGATTCTGAATTTGACAGTAAAACCCAAACTTTTGCGGCAGGCTTGCACAAAAAGCTTCTAGACTTTGATTTTATCTGCGGCATGTACTTTACCAAAAACACCATGTTTAAAATTAAGAACGTAACCGAGCTTTTAGAAGCGGAGGAGCAGGATGTAGTAGACGCGATGCAGCTGATTCAGAGCGCTTTGAAGTCTTTTGAAGATATCGACGACGATGCCAAGTTGAACGCTTTAATAAAGAGTGTATCGTCATTTGCAAAAAGTATGCAAGTAAATGCGTAGGAAGACTTCTTAAAGCACCACGGGACCCGGTGACTTCCAAAGAAGTATGACGCGCACGCTGAAACGAGAGCAGAAATTTCTGTCCTATGAGGACAGAAAGGAGTTACGAATACTTGTGGAAGTATTTACTACAAGCGTGCAAGACAATCTCACAAAACTAATTTCTTTGCTAGAGCCATTCTACATAATTTTCAAGATACCCGCTGACAGAAAAAACTGCACCATCGAGCGCGTCCGATCCATAAAGCAATCACACCCGAAAATCATCCTTCAAGATGAAGAGCTTGTGCTGGCTGAACTTGATGCCAGTAAACATTGCTCATCTTTCAAAGAAATCGCAAAAGTTGCTTTTAAATTAAAGAGGATTATCCCGTGTGGTTATCAAGTAGTTCGATTGATTTTAACATCCCCAGTGTCTCCTGCTTCCTCCGAACGGTCCTTCAGCAAGTTGAAGCTCATTTTCAATCATTTGCCGACAACGATGGGTGACGACCGCTTAGACTCCCTTGTGATGTTTTCAACGAAAGTTAATGTCGACGACATTGAAATTACGGAGATAGTGGAGAAGTAGTCCTTATATAACAAAATAGTCCTTATTAAAACATCGTCGAGTAGTGATTTAGAAAGAATAAATATATTTTTTTATTCTTGTAATATTTAAACACTTATTTTGTTCATATATCAAATTATCCTGCAATTCAAAATTCTGGAACTAATAAAATACATTTTAAATGAAAGCCGATAATTAAGTATATTTGACTTGTGTATCGTTTGCCGCCACTGTCCCCCCCCCCTCCCCATTCCCCTCCCGTTGCTCAGTTTTTAAGCGTATAGTCGGCATTTTTAAACAGCCAGTCGGCATTTTTAAATTCTCATCCCCCCCCCCTAGATGTACTAGGTCTAACCGCCCCTGCTACCAATTGAAGGTTGATGGGAGAAGACCAAGAGGAAGGCCCAAACAACGGTGGAAAGACACTATCAACACGGATATGAAAGCTGCAACTCTCCAACCAGATGCAGCTGACCGAGTGAAGTGGCGCTCCATGATCCGAAAAGCAGAACCCATCCCTATGGGAAAACGCTAAGCAGAAGTAGAAGAAGAAGAGCAATGGGCCTTCTGAGGATTGGACTCTTTCTATGAGGGTTCGCATTCCGTGTCCACTAGCTTAACATTAAAACTATCCTAGGCATTTCTTTTTTGAGAATATAGGAGCTGACTACAAGCAACACACATGGGTATCTTTGAACAAACAGTTTAGTAAACTAAAACAATAATTATACGAGGGTTGGGGCAAAAGTCATGGCAACTATTTTTTTTTTCATGAGGATACCAGTCCGGTTGGAAAATATGACATATACAGACGAAATGACAAGGTGTTAACTACATGTGTGGACGATGAATAACACTGAAATATTGTAACACACTAATTTATTTGATTACGGTAGTATACAGGGCAATATGGCCTTCACGGTGCAAAATAATGACAACACAGTACACATACAGTTGACATGACAAACCTGGGCCTAGATACCCTCAAAGTAGTCCCCTGCTACTGTCACCACACGCTGCCAACGATGATAGATAGATAGATAGATAGATTTTTATTAATTCCATTTGATCAAATACATGCATTCAATACATTTTTGATATAGGACACGTCAGAATTTACATGCATAAAATAAAAGAACTAACAGGTATATATTACTAAGATTAAAACTATTTATAACTTATTATAATAGCAAATCTTAATAGATACAATCTTATTGCACAACTATTTACACCTCACTCTATTATCATAATATGAAAACTTAATTCTATAAATACAACAACATACAGCTAGGTATTAAAATTAAATTAAAAAAGTAAAATATAGTTATAGATTCCATCACTCCTATACGCTAAAATATTCAACTACTGAGTAAAAACAATGGCACTGCAGATAAGCTTTCAACATTCTATCAAAGGTTTTTATTTTTGGGGCCAGTTTTATATACTGGGGTAGTTTATTGTATAATTTAACTCCAGTGTGAAAAGTTCCTTTTTGATATATGCTTGTGTGTGTGTGTGAAATATGAATGTTTTGATTTTGTCTTGTGTTATGCCTATGAACATCATTGTTTGTTTTAAGAAAAACATCTTTATTCATTAAATTCTTTTTAAAAAACATAATACTTTCAAAGATATATATGCAGGGCAGTGGGAGAATGTTTAAATCTTTAAACAGAGGTCTACATGATTCTCTAGAGTGTACATTTGCCATAATTCTAATCGCTCTCTTTTGTATCCTAAACGTGCTTAGTACATCTGGCGACATACCCCAAAATATGATCCCATATCTTAAGTATGAATGGAAATAAGCAAAATAAGTATTTCTTAATGTGTGCATGCTAGTGCAGGTTTTCAAAATACGTAACGCAAAGCACATCGAGTTCAGTTTAGTATTCAGATATTGTATATGTTTATTCCATTTCAAGTCTTGTTGTATCCATAGTCCTAAAAACTTTGTTTCTGATTTATTTTCTATTTGATGACCATTTAATGTTATATTGGGCATCGCAGGATTCCTATTCTGTATAGTGTGGAAATTTAGACATACTGTCTTTTTATAGTTTATTATGAGGCGATTATCTTGTGACCATTTGGTTAACTCTCCTGTAACGGAGTCAGCAGACTGCTGTATGACCTGTTTAGTTTCACCTTTTATTACGAGTGTTGTATCGTCCGCAAACAAAATTTCCTTATGTGAATGAACGTTCTGTGTTATATCATTGATATATAGAAGAAAGAGTAGTGGGCCCAAAACCGATCCCTGGGGTACTCCAAATTCAATAATTCCCTCATTGGACAATGTTTCATTAAGTAATTTGGGAGGCACTGAATACCTTCTGCTTCAGCATTTGCCACACCATGTGTGAATCGGGTCACCTGTTGGCACACAGCATTAGCAATGTCCTCTCGTGTTGCAAACCGCCTACCACGTAGTGGTTCCTTAATCTTTCGAATGAGATCAAAGTCACAGAGCGAAATGTCGGGAGAGTACGATGGGTGCTCCAATACTTCCCATCCCCAACGTCGCAGTAGCTGCCCTATACACCCTGCTTTATGTGGTCTTGCATTGTCGTGCAGGATTATTGCACTGTTCACAAGATCCGGACGTTTCTCCCGAACGCCACGTCGTATCTGTCGCACCAGGAAGTCCCTGTAGTACTGTGCGGTCACTGTTCTGCCATGTGGAACAAAGTGGCAAACAATGACACCCCTGACGTCATACGCGACGATCACCATCAATTTGACTGGGGAAGGATTCTGACAGAACTTCTGCCTCCTTGGTGATCCAGCATGTCACCACTCCGCAGACTGACGATTCAGTTCTGGTTCGTATGCCCTGGCCAAGACCGACTACAATATCTCAGACCGCAATGCCACTATCGATAGCGTAGAAAATGGCCGAAATCTTAGGGGATTGTTTACATTTGGTCAACCAACATTTAAGTGGGTCTGCTGCGAGAATTTCGTTCAAATGTCGCATATCTCAAGTGATTTCGAGCTGTTATATATTGTAATAGTGTACCTTAAGTAGTGTAGTGCACTGTGAATAATTATAAATTCCGATGATACGTAATGTGAGAAGTATTGGCTGTTTATTGTCATTACTGTGTACCCGCCTGTAAATTTAATACTGCTGAAGATACTTCAACTTTTAAATTTCCTAAAGACAAATCTTTGAAAGAGAAGTGGATAAGAAATATTCACCGGGCTAATTTTCGAAGTTAAAACAGTTGTATGTGTTAACTTAAACATTTCGAACCTAAATTTGTGGTTATGAAAATTGCCATACTAACCCCTGATGCCAGTTCGACAATTTTCCCAAATCAACCGTCCTACACAACTCCTGTTTGTTAAAGTAGATGATGGTAGTTTTAATGACATACCAGCAGTGTCAGTGTCTTCTAATGTGTCAAGTTATTTAAGTGTAAATATATTCTATAAGAATCATGAATCAAGAATCTTTGTGTGCTTGTGGGAAAATGTAAGTGGGTACTGCAATCTGATGGAAGCAGTGATTTAAAATGCGACAGGTATGTAAATAGAATTAGGCTACTGTTAGTATCACAAGCTAGGGGGCCTGGGGCGTTAACCCCAGATTAGGTTTGTTTTTGTATATACATTTATGTCTGTTACTAGGTTAGGTAGGCCTACTGCCTGGCCGAAAATTACTGTTAGTAGGCTACCACAAGCAAGGGGGACTGGGGCGTTAGCCGCTGGTTAGGTTTGTTTTTGTATTAAAAACATTAATAAGATAGAATTTATGTCCGTTGGAATTCTATACACATCGAATTTGAAGAATGACAAGTTGATAATACAGTAAATTTTCATTTTAAAGAGTTTGTAACATCAATTGTGTGTTATTGGCAAATGCTATTTGAAATAAAGTACTAATGAGAGTACCCGTGTGCCATCTGTTGGAGTTATGTTTTGGGTCTGGTACCAGACCCAAAACAACTGTGAACATGAGGGAGGAGCCAGATTCAGTCACTCACTCGCGCCAGCCAATAGCATAGCGCGGCGTTGCCTAGTTAAATCAACTAGCTGGGCTCGCTGCGCCGTACGAAATCGTTATTTCTCTCCGCGCATGAAAAGAATTAATTATTCAATTATTTTGATGACCCTATGTTACAGAGCTAAAAATGTTGAAACTGACTGTCCAAACCCCGTGACGATACGACCAGCCATTCGGGAGATAACATCTGCCCTTGAACTGAAGGCATAATTAGAGAAGGAATGATTTAGGTGTTGAAATATTTAGGTTCACTAGGGTAGATAACGAAGAGTGAAGGTATTGCTGTATCAATTCAGTAGTGGAGCTTTAACAAGTGCTGTGAGCTGAAGTTATGAACTCATAACGATGTCCCTTAGCAAGCCCAGTGGCAGCCGAACAGTTTTACACAGCCAGGCAAGAAATATAATTTTCAGAGTATATGGCCTTTAAAAGAAGCTTTCGAATACAGAAGTACATGAAAACACAAAATCTGATAACCTGTGTTATTGTGGTATCAGCAATTATGTTTTTACTTGTAATTGAGTCGAATAAAACTCACCTCTTCCCAGTTTTACATCACGAGGCACAATGTAGCCAGTTCTAACCCTGAGACCAGAACTAAATGTCATGATTGAGCCGTGAATCGAATCCGGACCTCACGGGTTGTTGTTGATGAATGTTTTAGGGGCTTTGCGACATCGTGGTCATGTAGCCCCGTGTATTTGGGTGTGTGTGGAGTTTGTCTGATAACCTGTGTCACTGTGATGTCTGTACTAGTGTGTGTATTTGTAAGTCAGGTAGGATTTGGGTAGAAAGCGGCCATGGCACGTTAGGTAGTACCATCCCGGCATTTGCCTGGATTAGAAGTGCGAATCCACAGAAAAACCACTTCCAGGATGGTTTAGGTAGGAATCCAACTCACATCTTCCCAGTTTTGTTTCACGAGGCTGAGTGTACCCCGTTCCAGTCCTCAGACTAGAATTTAATTGCTTCGCAGAGCTGGGAATCAAACCTGGACCTCCTGGGCCACAGCCAAGAATACTGGTTGCTACACCAGGAGGTGGACACGTGCACAAATAACGTTGGTGTGATATCTTATATCTGCCTCATATTACATTGTGCGCACTCCGTTGTGAGCATAGATATTCGTAGGATTAGGCCCCCAGCTCGTACATGTTCTTACATTCGGAGCGCCTTGTGTTCACGGAACAGGTCGTGCGTATACTGCGAGCGTAGAGCTGTGTCATCTCCGCTGTGGCAACAGTGCTCAGCTGGACGCACGCTACTGGGCTAGCCCATGTTCACAGTTGTTTTGGGTCTGGTATAGTTCAGGATGTCCCGATACAGATAGAAGCGAGTGCGCTCTCACAGCTCTCTACGCTCAAAACAAACAACCTACGGCCGTGTTTACCGTATACGTAGGGTTGGCAATATCTTATTTGTCAAATAAGCCACGCCCACTGGCCGACACAACTGAAATTTCACTAGGCCTAAGTCGTGTTATAAATTGGAATGGTGGGTGGGTTATAGACAGCGGAGGAGACAACATCTATTAGCAGATCACTGTTGTTAAAAAAAATGCAGTCATCGGAACGCGTTAGGCTGTAACCATTGTTCTGGATGCGTTAGGCTGTAACCATCGTAAAAAACCATTGGATTGGACAAATCGAAGGCTGCGGCTTTGATTGCGCGCAGCTATCGGGGCAGGTTGATACAAAACCATTGATCTGGACGCGTTAGGCTGTAACTATTGGATTGGACAAAACGTAGGTTAGAATGGTCGGGTGTTGGTGCGGCTAGTACCGTAATGGTGAGGTTGGCAGTACTGTTCTGATGATGGTTGATGTGAATAATGGCATCCACAGCTGGAAATTCACCTATAGCCTATAATAATAAGGGATTTATTGCAGCCAATGGCCATGCATATAATGAATAAAATCTAAAATCATACAGTAAACTAATTGTTATTCCCTAAGAATATCAAAAATTCATGTCTTAATGTGCAGAATATAGCGTGGTATCTTCCACATTGTTCTCCACAGCGCTCACACAAACATTCGTCACACGGATGATGGATCTTTTTGGTGCGACACATTTTATAAGGAGGAGAGTTTGACGTATACGAACGAAAGGATGATGTACGTACGACGAGATACAAGTAAAAGAGGTACTTGTGAACATTTAGGCGAATGGTAAACTAAACGGAAATACATATTTCAAAATATCATAGTAATTTGATACTTAAAATGGCTAGGAATATACGCCAACGTAAAATATTATATTGCAGCCTGATTGTTCATCATTTTATCCTTAGATCAAAGGCAACATACACAATAACTATAGGCCTACTGGCAAGAAATACAAGTCGTACGTACATTAAAATAAAATAAAAATAAGGTTAGGCTGGGAATGACTAACAATAAAGAACAAAAATATGTTAATTGGTATTCAACATTTTTATTAACTCAAAGGCAGCATTCATGTGTGTGTGAATATGCATAAGCCTACAACTAAACAATTAAATAGATGCTTAGTGAACAAAAATACATAGCCTACTTTATTTATACAAAACAACCACATGCTCAATATTCTTCAAAGCAATGGGGCATGGTGGCGCAGTGGTCAAGCTATTCACCTCTCACCAAGGTGGACCAGGTTCACGGTCATTGCAAGTGAGAATTTCGAAGTGAAATGCCATGTCCTGTGGTTCGGATTCCACGTAAAATGGAGGTCCGTTGGCTCATGATCACAAGATTAACGGTCACGTAAAACTGCAAGCTTCTTTTTCTTCAAAGCAGGTCGAAACTTCGACCTCACATAAGCCATACAGCAAACGAACAGGTCCTGCAGGGAAGATCCCTTAAGCCGAATTATTTTTATCGTCTCCAAGACTGACATCATAAAAGTATAGGCTACGGTACTGGAAAATGTGAAATTTTATGCCTATGCTGATGAAGAAAGTAACAGTAAATATTAGGCTACTTGTCGTTCAATAACTCTCGGTCTTTTCTTGGGTGGCTGAAGCCGATGCTGTGGGATATTTCAAATTGCAGGTACCGTACCGCATCATCTTTAAGCAGTGGTTTGTTTCTATTTTAATGAAACAAGTAGCATGTTTATAAAAGTGTTCACAGCTATAACCCATTTCTTTAATAGGCCTACATCTGGGCGTTTCCATGGAAATCTGTAATATAAGCTAAGCGTAGGTTATAATTCTGTGACTAATAACTTATAACCTACAATAGGGCCTACGTGTATTTTTCATGTGCTATTTAGGCCTATGTCAAAATTTGATGTAAGACATATCCATAAATGCAGAATAGGCTACTTCATTACAAATCTCAATTCGAAAATAAAGTAGACCGTAAACCTACCGTATTATTGAAAAATACCATACATATAACGTTGCACAGAGGTACGTACGTTCAAATATATGAAAAGAATCACGACATATCAGCTGACATGCAACCTAGAGTTAAATGGTATGACAGTTTTTGGTGCGACTACTGTAGTTACGCCTGGCAGAGCACCAGGAAGCAGTTTTCAGCGAGGGTTACCATGGGAGGAGTTGTTCCAGTAGTACCTACAGTTCAATGGTCTCAGCTCGTACCCCCCACTCTTCCAATCGTCAAAAATCATAGCGTCCGTGGCGCAAAAATCCTACCAATGTTCTTTGACTCTAGTGTGTCCATGAGTTTTACATATCCTGGAGTAGAAGGTAGCAGCATTTGAAGTCGGAGTTCTTCTACATTATAAACCTCACGAGTCACCTCTTACACCGGTCTTGAGGGTGTATACTTTGATACACCCAAGGCCTTCTTTATGTAAGTCGCCTTCAGTTTCTCCATATTGTTCCAAATACTTCATATTTAAATGTGTCCAAATGCTCTCCAGTCCATAAGTCACAATACGGGTAACATTTAACCGCAAATGTTTTATGTCGTTGATGGCTTTGGTAGTAACGCTGGGTCTATCCTTGATGTGCAGTGTGAAAACATTGCCAGTTGACTAATGTAGGACCTAAGTAGGACTACTTGTAATGTGGTACACTCTCAAGCGGTTTTCCTGCAATGTGGAAAATTGCTGGCTTTCCCCCTTTCCTAAAGGTCATAGATTTAGTCTTGTTTCTGTTTAACCTAAGGTCATTGTGTAACGCCCATAATTCCAAGGCGTCGAGAGCAGATTGCAATTCGACCTGTGAACTTGAAGCGAGCACCATGTCATCTGCGTATATAAATGAGATTACCCTCTCTGATAATATATCTGTGATATTATATGCCATAGCAGTGATAAATAACAGAGGGCTTAATGGGTCTCCTTGTAGCAGCACGCCTGTAGTCTGCTCAATTGGGCTTGATGTTGTAATGCCATCGTTAATGACTATATTGTTAGAGCCTAAATTCTTTTGACAAGACCTTTAGTGTAGCTGTTACCTCTCAATAGTCTGTCTAGTTTTTCCAATATTTTCTTCTTGCTAATCGAGTCAAAAGCTTTAGAGAAGTCAATGAATATGGATTGTAACTTTCCCTTCGGTACTGACAGGGTAGACGCAATCTCAGTTTGAAGACCTCGAATTGCCTGGATTGTGCATCTTCCTCTCCTAAAGCCAAATTGTGAGTCACAATGCTATTTGGGATGGCTGGGTGGGTCACATACAGCGGAGGAGGAAGCATCTTTTAAAACATCATTCCCTGATTTATTTTTCGTTGTTTGATAAGGTATTTTGGCTAATTAATGTACTATGGAGAATATTATCGCTCGTTCTACTTTCATTCAGTGGTACCATTCTGTTTTAGACCACCTTGTTGTGGAGTGCCTAGCATTCTTGGCTGTCGTCCCGGAGGTCCGGGTTTGATTCTCCGGCTCTCCCAAGAAATGTAATTCTCATGTGAGGGCTGGGACGGGGTGCACTCAGCCTCATGAAGCAACTTAGTAGAGGAGGGTTCAATTCCCACCTCAGTCTTCCTGGAAGTGGTTTTCCATGGTTTCCCCACTTCTAATCCAGGCGAATGCCAGGATGGTTCCTAACTTAAGGCCATGGCCGCTTCCTTCCCACTACAATCCCCAATTTACAAACACACTAGTTTAGCCATAACAATAACACAGGTTATCACACAAATTCCACACACAAATACATGGGGCTACAAGACCACGATGTCGTAGCCCCTAATATAAGCAACAACCATTTATATTTGCATATTATATTTGCCTAGGCCCTTCATGGGCTGTATAGTGTCAGGGGTTGACTTTGTTGTTGGTTGACTATTCTTGTAGTTCCATTTAGAAGTATTTGCATTTTTTTAACATTATGTCTTACCTCTGCTTTATTTATGTCTGTATTTTTAGCTACTGTCTGTTCTCGTTGCTTGTAGCGAAGTACGTCAGGGTTTCATATTGAATTTGTGCCTTATTACATAAAATCCTGTAATTTCTGGTGGAATTTATTCAAATATGCGAATGTTTGTCTTCGAATTTGCCGCTATTTCGATGGCGCCATGCCCGCCAGTCGCTACAGCTGTTCCCCTACGATTTCCGCCATCTTGGTTTTGATGTTACGGTCTGAGATATTGTAGTCGGTCTTGCCCTGGCCCAAAATTCATCGATGGCGATTATTCGTGACAAGAATTGATCGCCGTCCTATTGCCAGCGTGCAAGGTGGTCGGAGCATATTGCATAGCGCACCCACCTTTGAACTTCCGTCAGTGCATGCGGTACCCACCGCGTCGTTGCAGCTCATACCACAATATCCTGTGGACGGTGCGTTTCTCAATGCCACTTGCCCTCTCTCACTCCAGTAGCGTCCATCGTCTGTCTTCATCCAGGAGCTGCTCGATGACGGCTCGTGCCACGTCGGTCCGCACACTGACAGGTCGTCCCGAACGTTGCTCATCACTGGTTGACACACGTCCTTGCTGAAACTTTCCTACCCACCGTGCTACTGTACGGTATGGTAGGGCATTATTCCCAAGGGCTTCCACTAATTCACTGTGACATTCCATCGCATTTCTCCCTCGGAGAACGGCTATTTTGATGTAAGCGCACTGCTCAACACGGGTTACTTCCATCTCGCACGACACTCACCAACTGACTGATTTCACAGCCCTCGCTGCGCTACTACCAGCTATCACAGAGCCATCTGCTGTTCTGCATACACACTATGCCTGCAGAACTTCCACACGATATATATACGTTTGTGATCCGTTCACATATCTACAAGACAAAAAATAGTTGCCATGACTTTTGCCCCAACCCTCGTATTAATTTGGGGCAGATGGCCTCGTAGTTCCGCCCCTTAGAACAACAATAACTAATAACTACGATATATATTAAATTTAAATACCCTTATGCCTGTTAACCATCGCTTCATGAATGCAGTTCTTGCACTTGTCTGTTGGCAGAGGCTAGAGTAAAATGCGGCTTTTCGCCTATGTCTCAAATTAGATTCGATTTTTATTAATCCATTTGGTCAATTATGTGTACAATACAATTTTGATATAGGACACGTCAGAAATTACAACTATATAATAAAAGAACTTACAGGTATGGTATATAGGCCTATTATATACCTGTCATAGCCATCCATTATTCTCAACGCCTGCTGTTGGTAAAATTGGCAACGTTTAGTAGGGTCCGTAAGTTCTATAAACACGTAAGACCACATGCTAAGTTTTATTCATAAATATCGTTTATTTTGTTATGACAACATCTAAAAGCAGTTCGTTCTAACTATTTCAACACCCATGAAATTCCTTGTTGTAAATCAGACCTGCAGAAAGTTGTTTTAGATTAGATTTTTATTAAATCCATTTGATCAATAACATGGTTGTATACAATACATTTTGATATAGGACACGTCAGAAATTACATCTATAAAATAAAAGAACTAACAGGTATATATTACTAATACTATAACTATTTATAACTTATTATAATAACAGATCTTAAGAGATACAATCTTATTGGACAACTATTTACATCATTTACTCTATTATCATAATATGAAAACTTAATTCTATAAATCCAACAACTTACAGCTAGGCATTACAATTAAAATAGAAAAGTAAAATTTAATTATAGATTTCATCGCTCCTATACGCTAAGATATTCAACTACGGAGTAGTAACAATGGCACTACAGATAAGCTTTCTGTAGAAACTTCTAGAGCTATCCATGGGTTTCTATACACGGGATAAACGGATTGATACACACGAACACATGTTGACATGGATGTATTTAACAAGACACTGTGACACATGCAGGGGCGCACCCAGACATTTGGTTTGGAGGGGGCTTTCCTCAATAACATGATTTCAGCTATGGAAAGAGAATGTGTTTATTATTAGTCTTGTATGTAAATATGAATATTTGAGATCATATGCATGAAAAGATATTCTATAAGATCAAACATACTGTAGAATGTTCTGTTAAAACCAATACAAAAGATGCTATTGGACTGGAGATTATTTAAACAAAATGTGCATTGGTTTTATACAAATTTTAGTTACAGTACCTTTGAGCTAAGGTTATACAAGTAATAAAAAGGACCTGCATGATTTTTATCAAGAATTAACTTTTGATCACGATAAGAGTGATAACGACTGGATTGCTCTACTCACTATTATCATAACTATATATCCAGCTACCAGGATCGTCAGATTGAGGTGTAACATCAATTACCTGCAATCATGTACTAAGTTTTGAGTTGTTTATACCAAGAACTAGTATAGGTTTTAGGAAATTAATAATAACATTTTGATTTTGAATATGTAAATTTAATTGGAACTAAAAATTACATTTTAAAAATTACGAGATGTAATTGTATACCATAGTGTTATGGATTGTAACAAATATTTTTGTACTGTACGTGAAAATATATGTTATTTTAATTTTCCTTAATAACTAACATTATAATAAAAAAAACATTTCTAGAATTTCAAGTCGAACTTAATCACACAGGCTGAATGCAAGTTTAAACAAATAGTTGAAAACAAATCATGTATTAATGAATTAACATTAACGTTGTTTGAATAAAGCGGAAACTCAAATTTCACAGAACAAAATCCAGCCGCCTAGCAGATTTTTTCAAAACGGAAACTACCTCTGTACTGGTGACTTCAATTTCCCGGTGAATATTCAGTGCTGCTAGTCCAGTCAGCCTGTCTGCACCCATGGTATTCCTAAGATATGTTTTCAGCCGACGTAGTGTAGAAAATGACCTCTCAGCAGTGCTTGTAGTCACAGGGATGGTACACAAAATTCTCAACAATGTGTGGATATTAGGAAACAAGTCCTTGTCACATAGATTCAACACATCGATTGCGTTTTGAGGGATATTAGCGTGGGTCTTGAAGCTCTTGTGCCACAGATCAAACTCAGCCATAAACAGGCCTTTGCTGTTTCCTCCACTTTCAATTATGTCATTCTTATAAAAATTACACAGCTGTAAGAAATCAAGTTGCATTTTTCTTGGAAGGTTTCTTTATGCGTATGTGATGCATTGGCTGATGGCAGTAAGCACTCAAAACTCTTTAATAAGTCTTTATGCTTCATGAATCGAGATTCCAATGAAATAATGAATGAGTCAATCCAAGGGATGAAAACAGATCTTTTGTAGTATAATTCCGGAGTTTCTGCTGGAATGTTGCTTCTGTTCAGTTGTCTTCCAACTGTTTGAGGCATCGACATTATTGAACCGCAGTTATTAGCAATTTTGGTAGCTTCTTCAAACAACGAGTGAAATTCTTGATCTGCATTTTTCTTAGAGATCTTAAGCTTTCAATCACAGTTTCAGCGTGTGTAATTGCAGACGATAAATCTAAATCAGTTCCCTGAAGCTTTTTGCTTAGGTTTACTGTGTAACCTAGCAGTTTTTCTGATGCCATGAGAGAAATTATAAATTCACCTTGACTTAAGGAGTTTAGTAGTATTAGAGCTCCTGAAGAAGATTCCCTATCATTCCAGTTTTAATCTCCTCTAACGCTACTTCAAGAGGTTGCAGCAGTTCTTTCATAACAAAAATAGCATCGTGCCTTTGTACCCATCTCGTTGGACAAAGCTGCAAGAGTTTTTTCTTGTTGGTTTCAAGATTTACCTCAGATTCAATGCACTGTTTTAAAACTGCTTGTCTTTTAGGAGTATTAAAAAAATCCCACAACTTCTCCACTATTCCAAAGCAGTTCCTGATTGATACAACCTCAGACGCGGTCGACAATGCCAGGTTAAGGCTATGAGAAGCGCAATGCACGTATATTGCTGTGGGGTGAGCTTCTTGGATGCACGCTTGAGCCCCTTTAAACTTTGCACTCATGGCAGCCGCCCCATCGTACCCCTGGCCACGTAGGTTATTTATGTTTATATTACTGTCTTCAAGACCTTTAATCAATGTTTTTGCCAATACGCTACCCGTAGTAGAGGTTAGAGGCATGAACTTCAAAAATTGCTCACATATTTCATAACCATTTAATGTATTTGGCGTTACATAACGTAAACACAAAGAAAACTGTTCAACAGTTGAAATATCAGATGTTTCATCTGCGAGAACACTAAAAAACTTAGCTTCTTTTACTTTACTTGCTATTTTTTCAGTTATTATTTGGTTACAAGCATCGATGACTTGATTTTGAAAATTCCAACTTATATAGGTCGCATTTTTGCCACATGACCCAAAGTGATCTTTCAAATTGTTGTCACCTGCTTCAATTCTAGCTCTGAGCAAAGCTCTTAAGTTCCCCTCATTTTCAAATGGTTTGCTGTCGATTTGAAACTGACCATAATCTCTATGGCCCCTAAGGGCGATATTTTGCCTGCCACACAAAATTATAGTTTCTATTATTGGAATTATTCTTTTCACATTATTTTGGGCTTGGTCGTCTTTTCCTTTATCAAGAGATTTGTCAATCGGTTTCATTCGGCAGTCCATAACTCTTTTAAAGTTAGCTGCGCTTACACATGAGTCTTTGTGATACTGCGAGTTTGCATGTTTTTCAAACCTTTCTAGTGCTTTTTTCCAGTTACAAAAACCTTCTCCAACAAGTTGTCCAGTATGTTGAGCGTTTTTTTTTAAAAAGCATACAATGGACAAAGTATGCAGAGTCTTCAATTCCAGAATACGAAAGCCAGGTATATGTCTTTAGCCATGAAAACGAAAATTTTCGTTGTTGGTTCCCATGCGATCTAAAAGGAAAGTTAAAGTTGCTCTGAGGAACCCATTTGTCATTTAAAACTTTGAACTTTTCATTGTCCGTCAACACTTTGTTTTTAAATAAACCAATGTCCAAATCCATGTTATGTTTACTTACAACGGCCTTAAGCCTGCTCACATTTGCCTCTAAGCCCTCCTCTGACGAACAACTTGGCTGTTTTTCTATGCTTGCAGTCCTTGTTAACAGTTCCTTACTCGTTGAAGGATTGCCACATTCACTAACACTAACCACATCATATTTATTTATTTTTAACGGTTTAAAGTAGTTTTGCATGTTTGACTTTTTTTTTGTCTCCCATTACTACTAGTCCAATTGGACACACTACGAACACCAATAGTCAATAGAAAATACAAACACAACAACAATCAACGAATGAACTTTTACAAACACCACTACTGACTTGACGCTTGACACAGAGCACAGCACACCCAATACATTGGGGAGATAAATTTTCACCGCTGTCCCACGCGCATCTTGCTCCGAGCATAGTTACGACAACGGCCGGAAATATCCGATCGTGTTGTGTTTACAATATATATTATTATCACTCAAGTGTTGCATAAATATAGGCCTAACATAATTCTGTTTTAAACCAGTAGAAAATCGCAAAATGTTCCAACGTTCCAACACTAAACATTCTGGAGCCCGTTAAGCAATCAATTTTCTTGAAAGATATCATCAATGTTTTTAAAGTGTTCCCAGGTTTTTAGTCGGGGGGGGGCTTAAGCCCCCAAAGCCCCCCCCCCCCTGGGTGTGCCCCTGGACACATGATACAGAGGACAGTCTATATACAAACAAAAGAAAAAGGCAAAGAACATACATGTAACAAAAGACAAATGACATGTAGAGCGAGATTAGAAATTACGAAAAGTATTCATTCTCTTCAACACTCTCCCTTAATCGAGCAATGCTACATTATGCTGCAATTAGGATAATCCAATGCCAGTAACACATTTCACATGACCATGAACTGGCAGACCTTTTGTCAATACATCAGCAATCATTTCAGCAGTAGGCACATAGGATAACTTTACTTTGCATTTCTTTAAGATGCCCCTAATGAAATGATAGCGCACATCTATGTGTTTTGTTCTCTGATGAAAACCTTCATTTTCAGCCAACTTCTGAGCACTCTGACTGTCATTACACAACTGAATTGGACCTCCTCTCTTACACAATTCAAAGAAGAAACCTCTAAGGAACAGAGCTTCTTTACATGCTAAAGTCAGACCTATGTATTCTGCTTCAGTGCTAGACAATGCCACAACTGGCTGCTTCTTACTTTCCCAACTTATTGGGCCTTCTGCATATTTGAATACAAAACCACTCACAGATTTCCTGTCAGTAAAATCGTTTCCAAATGAAGCATCAACAAAACCCTTGACGTCACATTCTGATCTTTTATACACGAGACCAAGATCCTCCGGAGCTTTCAAGTATCTGAACACTCTCTGGACACATATCCAATGTTCCTATTATGTATCTAGTTTATGTCCTCTATGGAACTTGGTCGGAGTGTATATATGCTTTTACTCTGTGACAATGTTAGTTGTAAGTTGTTCATTGTGTTAAGATGTAGATTCAGATGTGTGTGCATATTAAAGAGTTATAATATCCGTTATCCAAAACATAATAGCTATAATGTGCTTTATTCAAACATAATAGTTGGCGACGAGGAATTGGGACTTGATTCTCCGGTACAGATATAGCCTACATCAATGAAGTACGGTATTTACGTCGTCTGTTTCAACGGCCACGTGAGTAAAATCAAGAATCAGGCAAATCGACATGAAATGTACACAGAGTACTTGTAAACAATCCTAAGCAACTCATCGTATATTCAGCTACGTGTGCCTGCATGCCACATATTCAAAATAATATTTATCGCAGTTCGAACTTTGAGGTTATGCAATGTTGTTTTTTTTTTTCTCTCAAGCCCAGGACAATATTCGGTCATCGATCACTACCCAGTGTGTTTTAAATCTGTTATCTTGAAACATTTTATTATATTTGAACTGTGACTTTTAAAATTATTTCTAAGTTCCGTCAAGATGGACGCAAATCAGTTTCAACAATTACTGAACATTTTTACTGATTCTCAAGAGAAGTTACTTGAAAGGTATCAAGCTCACCAGCCCGTCACAACCCCACAAGCCACTAACATCACACCTTTTGAAAAATTTGATTCTGAAAAGGAAAAATTCGTGTCGTATTTAGAACGATTTGAAAATTACGCAAACTTCAACAATGCCACCGATCCAACAAAGAAAGCTCAGCTCTTGTGTACATCAATAGGGGCAATTCATTATAACAATCTCTCTGCATTTTTAGGCCCTGATAAACCAATCAAGTCTCTTGGTTATAATGACCTAGTAAAGCATTTCAAGCAAATACTGTCACCCCAAGTCTCAACCGTAGTTTCCCAACACTATTTTTTGAACGTCAATCAAAGAGAAAGTCAAAATATTGCAGGATTTGTTGCCACTCTTAGAAGCCACTTACTAGACTGTGACTTTTATATTCAGTGTACATGTGACGCCAGAATTTCAATCGCGGATGTTTTTCTTCGTGCACAATTTATACGTGGCTTGCGAGATAATTGGATCAGAGAGAAACTTCTCCAGTCTAATGACACGAAATTTGATGATCTCCTGAAGAAGGCTATAGCCTTGGAAGCATCGCGGTATGAGAGTAATCAGCTGTCAAAACAGCTCACTGCACCGTCAGACACTATAGAGGACACAAACAAAGTAACAAAAGCCACAAGTTCATATAATGACCGAAGTAGGAATCAATATAGCAGTGATACTCAGTCACGTTTTGTTCAACAGCCTAGCCCAGGCTCTCACTCACGTTCACAGTCCAGGGGCCGCCGTAGTTCTGTCAATTATAGAGCACTAGGTATTGATGGATTATGCCTGAATTGTGGAAATTCAAACCACAGGTCAAGAGATTGTCGCACAAACAGAAACTCTCTTAAATGTAGGTCATGTAGGAAAGTGGGACATGTTGCAAAAGTTTGTATCACTACACTTCTTCAACAGTCAAATACACACAACATTGCAACTGAGAACATAGATGTCAACTTGCATGACCACCCTGAAACCAATTTCGGGATAGGACAACTGGAATGCATCGAAGATCTCTTTGAAGTAGGACAAGAATCAGATAAATATTTTATCAGTGTTAAACTCAACAATAAATCACAAAGATTTGAAGTCGACACGGGAGCAAAATATTCACTCATCTCAGAGAACGAATGTTCAACCTTGGGTCTTGGTTTGCCATTGCAGCCAACAAATGTCTGTTTTCGATCATATTCTGATCATGTTATCAAACCCAGAGGAAATTTTTTTGTCACAGTATCATACAAAGGGAAAGAAATTGTTGCAGATCTTTTTGTAGTTCCGCAAGGTCATGCCGCATTGCTTGGTCGTGTTTGGATCAGGGGCCTCGGCCTTGATCTGAAGGAAATTGACAAGGACACAAATCAATCACTTCACACTGAATCTGTCAACTCAGTGCAGTCAATTCAGGATATTTTACATCAGTATAGTACAATCTTTGAAGAAAAAATTGGATGCGTTCCCAATATTGAAGTAAAACTGCAACTCAGAGAGGGGGTGAAACCTGTCTTCAATCGTGAACGTGATGTCCCTTTTGCTCTTCGGGAACGCGTTGAAAAGGAACTCGCTTCATTGGAATCAGAAGGAGTTATTTCTCCCACAGCTTTAAGTGATTGGGGATCGCCTCTTGTTGTTATCCCAAAACCAGATGGGGGAGTTAGGTTATGTGTTGACTACAAATGTGGAGTAAATTCAAGGTTGATTTCTGCAAACCATCCCATAAGACCAGTTAATGATGTTCTACATAGTCTTAGAAACTCAAAATTTTTCTGCAAGTTAGACTTATACAAGGCATATCTACATCTGAAGGTTGATGAAGAAGGTAGTATGATTCAAACTATATCCACTCACAAAGGAACCTTCAGGATGCACCGACTGAGTTTTGGCATCAAAACTGCCCCCTCAGAATTTAATAGGATATTATCACAGATCCTTCATGGTCTTCCAAAAGCTGAAGCTTATTTTGACGACATCATAATACATGGTACAACGAAGGAGGAGTGCACCAAGAACTTAATAGCCTGTCTAGAACGGCTTTCGAAAAATAATCTGCATTTGAACAAAAGCAAATGCTCATTTTTCAAGGAAAACATAGACTACCTAGGGCATATTGTATCATATAATGAGATCCGCAAGTCACCAGAGAAAGTTCAAGCTGTGTCACAAATGCCACGCCCTAAAAACAATGAAGAAGTGAGACGCTTCCTTGGTATGGTGACTTATTATGCAAAGTTCATTCCTAATTTTTCAACGAAGTCCCACCCATTACGGCAGTTATTGCGGAAAGGTGAACGGTTTTTCTGGTCTGCAGCCTGTGAAGCAGCTTTCTTGAATCTCAAGTCCGAGTTATGTAGTGAACGTGTCCTTACCCCATTCAACCCATCACTGCCTATCATCTTGTCAACCGATGCCAGTCCTACTGGTGTTGGAGCAGTATTAAGTCATGAGATGGATGGCCAAGAAAGACCCATCGCCTATGCATCTCGTGCCCTAACACCAGCAGAATGTAATTACAGTCAGCTTGACCGGGAAGCGCTGGCAATAATTTTCGCCACAACACACTTCTACAACTATATTTTTGCAAGAAATTTCATTCTTGTGACAGACAATGAACCTCTGTCTCGTATTTTTCATCAGAACAAGGGCCTGCCACAAATGACATCCGCAAGGCTCCTAAGATATGCATCGTTTCTCTCCGGGTTTGACTACACGGTAAGAGTGAAAAAAGGGAAAGATAACGAAAATGTTGACTGCCTATCCCGAGCCCCTGTTGCATCTACCTCGCCAAACATTGAAACATCAATAAATGCAGAAGTTTCACAACTCTGTGCTGAAACGATTCTTCAAGTGTCAAGTGAAGCCATTACGTACGAAACTATCCGTGATGAGACTATGTTAGACCCAGAACTTAGTGCCACCCTGCAACGTCTTCAAACTCAATCCTTGGATGAACCATATACAGTTGAAAATGGTATTCTATTCCGTCAAGATCGAATTGTTATCCCAAAGAAACTACAAAGAAAAATATTGGAAGAGTTACATTTAACACACCTCGGCATTGTGAAAACAAAACAGTTAGCAAGACGATATGTCTACTGGCCGCAATTAGACAAAGACATTGAGAAGCTTATCAAATCTTGTGAAGAGTGCGCACAGACTCGTTCAAATCCACCAAAAGCTCCAATACACCCCTGGGATGAACCAGAAGAAAATTGGGAACGCATACACATTGACTATGCGGGGCCATTTGATAACCACCATTTCTTGATGTGTGTTGACGCGAAATCCAAGTGGGTCGAAGTACGAATGGTGAAAGACGCTCCATCCACTGCAACTACTATCAGTCTGCTTGACAATATCTTCACCGTACATGGGTACCCGAATGTCCTTGTGTCAGATAATGCCACTATCTTCACGAGTGATGTATTCAGATCCTATTGCAAGGAGAGAGGGATTTTTCAGAAATATATTGCACCAGGGCACCCAGCAACCAATGGGCTAGCTGAGAGAAACATCCAAACTTTGAAGAGGCGACTTCGTGCTGCTGTAAATGACCCGGCACCATTATCGACTAAGTTACAGAACATCTTGTTTCAATACAGAGCAACGCCATTGGCATGTGGACAGTCTCCAGCTGAACTATATTTGAAACGTCGGCTACGTATCCGGTTGGATGCTCTACGTCCAAACCAAAAGAGCTTGACTACATCCAGTTTCTCACCCCCTGTTCGCTCTTTCAAAGTGGGAGAGAGAGTGCAAGTCCGGATTCACCAGAAAAACCGTGATATTTGGCAGTTTGGTGTTATACAAACTAAACTCGGCCAGCGTCACTATGATGTGAAATTGGATTCGGGACGAATTTTAAAGCGGCATGTTGACCAGTTATTATCGACTCTCGTGCCAAAGAAAGATAAGCATGTCACTTTTGCTCCAACAAATCCTCCTGTGCGTGGTGTTCCAAACATACCAACACCAACCCAGTCAAGACTAGAAAATGAGGATATTCCTCCTGCAACCCACACTTCAGATGATACAAGGCAGACCATCGTGCAACCAGATGAACGCCCTGATCGAAACAGCCTTCCACCACCTGCTGATAATTATTTAAGAAGATCAGCCAGAGACAGGCGACCTCCTCAGTATCTGCAAGACTATGTGCCCAAATGAATATGAATAGTTCCTTTTATTTGTTTTTATATAAGTGGGGGAGACTATTATGTATCTAGTTTATGTCCTCTATGGAACTTGGTCGGAGTGTATATATGCTTTTACTCTGTGACAATGTTAGTTGTAAGTTGTTCATTGTGTTAAGATGTAGATTCAGATGTGTGTGCATATTAAAGAGTTATAATATCCGTTATCCAAAACATAATAGCTATAATGTGCTTTATTCAAACATAATAGTTCCTTACCATAACAATTATTGAATTGACTCAAATAATTAGTTACATATGCAATATCTACCCTGGTACAAATGGAAAGGTATAACAAAGCACCAATGGCCTGTTGATAGGGATAGGATTTATCACAGGATGTGGATTTCTCCAACAACAAACCTGTTTCCATTGGAGTTTTCACAGGAGTACAATCTGACATGTTAAACCTATCCAACACATCTAACAGATAACACTTCTGATCCAATTTATTACAATCTTTGCTTCTTTGAACTCTCATCCCCAGACATTCAGCGACTTGTCCCAAATCTTTGGTCTTAAAATGAGAATGCAACACAGACTTCAGTTTCTCCACTTGGACATGATCATTAAAAATACAAAAAAAATCATCAACATAGAGGGCAATAACAACAAAAGATGATGAATCTTTACAGTAATATACACAGGGTTCATACAGAGACTTCTTATAACCAATTTCAGTAAGAATTTCATGAACCCTCTCATACCAAGTGCGAGATGCTTGCTTCAAGCCATAAACAGCTTTTCGATGCTTACAAACTTTAGAACTGTCACACTCATAGCCTTCTGGAGGGTACATCTAAATATCATTTTTAAGAACGCCATTCAAAAAAGCTGTTGAAACATCAAGGTGGTGAACTTCCAGATCCATATTTACAGCAAGAGCAAAAAATAATCTCAATGAACTATACCGCACTACAGGTGCAAAAGTTTCCAGATAATCAACTGCATACCGTTGAGAACAACCTTTAGCCACTAAGCGTGCTTTAAATTTAGACACATTGCCTTCAGTATTATGTTTCACTTTAAACACCCATTTGCATCTTACAATATTTGTCCCCTCAGGTTTCTCAACTAATGTCCATACATCATTATCATGAAATGACTTGAGTTCTTCCTCCATCGCCTTTTTCCATTGCATGCCATCCTTACCGCTAAGTGCTTCAGACACAGTGGTCGGTTCCACATAACCACCACTTTCAGCAAAATAGACTTCATAATCAGGAAATTGTTTTGGAAGTCTCTCCCTTAAAGGGTACCTCCTATCTGCATCTTCTGGAACACCAACCTGGTTAATCTCATCATTATCATCATTATCATGAATTACACCAATATCTTTATTAATCTGAGCAATACCTGGACCATCAATGTTGTCCCTAACCTGACCAGCAACCGAAACTTCAACGACTGGCAGGTTATCATCCTGTCCAATTCTGTTTTCATCATCATTTACAATGTCATGCAACGGACAATACATTACATCACTCATTTCAACATTTTTCTCAGCACACCTGGTGAATTTATGTTCAACAAATTTAACACTGTGCTCTACAAAAATTTATTTAGGCTTACTGGGATCAAACAGACGGTAACCTTTCTTTCCCCATCATACCCAACAATCACAAAACATTTGCTTCTGGGTTCCAATTTGCCACTACGCACCTGTTTTGGAAAAATGGGCATAAGCATCGCAACCGAATATTTTCATATTCTCATGACTTACAGCTTTACCAGTCCACAATTCCTCTGTTATGGCATTATCAACTTTACTATGAGGACACCTGTTCAAAATGTACACTGCCGTATTGGCTGCTTCCGCCCACAGTTTTTTAGAACATCCTGCTGTAAACAACATGCATCTAACCCTTTCCATAATAGTACGATTGTGACGTGCAGCTACGCCATTTTGTTCAGCTGTATACCTTACAGTTCTCTGTTGCACAATCCCTTTTTCCTTGAAATATTTGTTCAGGTCAGAATTGACAAATTCCTTACCATTGTCTGATCGAAAAATCTTTGGTGTCTTACCTTTCTGAGTTTCACAATATGCAACAAATTCCTTGACTTTCTCCTTGGCTTCAGATTTTTGTTTCAAAAAATAAACAAAAATCTTCCTGGAAAAATCGTCAATTATTGTCATCATATATTTAACACCATTCCAGGTCTCAGGGAGCGGCCCACACAAATCAGAGTGCACCAAGTCCAAAAGACTTTCACTCCTCGAGTGACTTACATGTGGAAATGACTACCTTTGCTGCTTCCCGAGAACACATGGTTCACACAATCCCTTTGGGATTTCCTTAAATTTAACAACATCAGACATTTCACTTAAGACCTGTAACTTCTGTCGCCCAACGTGACCCAACCGCTCATGCCACAAATTGTAATCAGAAACATCACTAACAAGGGCAGACATATCTTGGTTAACATTCAGATAATACAGACCATTCAGAACTGAACCAGTAGCTAGCACGCTACCATTCACTGAGCAATTATCTGAATCCAAGATTTCACATCCAATTTTGTTAAATACAACGACAGCACCCCTTGTAACCATCTGACTAACCGACAGCAAGTTAACACTCAGTCCTGGAACATGCAACACATCTGACAGATTATTAATACTGTCGCTTACGTTCAGTACAATGTCATCAACTCCTTGTACAGACAACTTGTCATTATTACCAATTACAATCATAATATATGGATCATCATTGCATTTATAATTTGACATAAGTTTAACATTAGGAGACATGTGAGCACTACTACCAGAATCAATGACGAAACAATTCTTTGGTACGTGAGCAGTTAAAGCACAAAACAGACTTTTATTGGATTTTGGACACTTCGGTGCACTTTGAACTTTTGTCTTCTGTGGACAAGTGTCTCTTCCGTGACCCTTTTCACCACAAACCCAACACTTCCAACGACTTTTGTCAACCGCTTTTTCACTATCGGTAGAGCTCTTTGGTTTCTTGACATACCTGAATTCCTTCTTGGTGTTGCTATACAGGGCTGCCCCATCAGCTGACTTCTCACCTTGACTTCGGCGAAAGCTTTCGTCCAATAAGATAGACTTGATGCGGTTCAACTGTAGTTCCTCCGATGTTTAGGTTACGGCCATAACCAAGTTATCGTATTCATCAGGAAGACCTCGAAGTATCATAGCAGCAACAAACTTATCAGCGACAGGCTCATCAACAGCTGCTATCTTCTGTGTAACAGACATAACCTCACCATTATACTTGTCCATGGAATCGAAATCTGATAACTTCAGCGAGCACAGATTTCGCATCAGCGTGATATACCTCCACTTCCTTTATCTTCAAAAGCCTTTTCAAGGGCATGCCAGGCATCCTTAGCTTTTGCACAGCGTCGAACATGGGGATAATTGTGAACAGCCACCATGAGAAATATATCCGCCAGCGCTCTCTCGTCACGCCGTTCATGTCCCTCCGACACATCTGTGCCTCGGACACTGGCCCACAATCCATGCTTTTTGAGATAATTTGACATCCCAAAAGACCAGTTCGAATAATCCTCCCGACCACTCAATTTCGGAAACCCATAGGCACAAGGACTCGAAGCATGTTCACTCATTTTGCCTTCTTACTTTTGAAGTTCACTGAAGAAAAATGATCGCAGAACACTGTTAAATCTGGGCCCATAACCTGTAGAAACTTCTAGAGCTATCCATGGGTTTCTATACACGGGATAAACGGATTGATACACACGAACACATGTTGACATGGATTTGTTTAACAAGACACTGTGACACATGATACAGAGTGCAGTCTATACACAAAAAAGGCAAAGAACATGAAGGTCAAAGAACATACATTTGACAAAAGACAAACGACATGTAGAGCGAGATTAGAAATTACGAAAAGTATTCATTCGCTCAACACTTTCAACATTCTATCAAAGGTTTTATTTTTGGGGCAAGTTTTATATACTGGGTTAGTTTATTGTACAATTTAACTCCTGTGTGAAAAGTTCCTTTCTGATATGTGCTTGTGTGTGTGTGTGTGTGTGTGTGAAATTGTTGAAATTTAATTATGTTTACAACTGACTATAACCTCTACTGTAAATCTAAGTTGGCAACAATATGATCAAAAATGTATTTTACTTTTATAAGTTGACAATTGTTTTAAACCAGAAGAAAATGTACTGCTAAGGCGGAATGTATGTGTAAGATATTGTCTGTGAAATCTGAAGCCATCAGCCATCAAAATTGTATCAATATTGAATGTAGGGAAGTTTTTGATAACTCATAAACATATGTTATGCTGTAGAGTCAAAAGGTATGATATTGTCGACTTATCTAATATGTATTTTTCAACTTGTATTTGAATGAGGTTATATGTTGTATGGAAGCACACCTTAAGTTTACAAAATGTTCATAATAATAGAAGAAGTTTGTAACTGAGAGTGTAAACCATTATTGTATTATTTCTTTGTTTGCCAGGCACCTTTTGATGATACTTGCTGTTTAATTTGATAAATAAAAGGACGTCATACATATTGAAAACGACTTGATCCTTCATCCCTGCTCGGAGCATAAGAATTACAACGGGTTATCGGACCCGATACCGCTCATACGTCAGACACGCCGAGCATTACGGGAAACAATTTGGACGTCGAGAAAAAGTCAGCCGAGTCAGTCGTCGTCATCCAAGTCAGAAGTCGTCAGGTCAGTCCAGTCAGCCTAGAAAGTTCACGTCAGTCATCGCAAAGTAACCCCCCTCGAAGAGGACGTCTACCACATCGTCAGCCCTAGAAACGTCAGCTAAGTCAATCTAACCTCAAAATGTCAGTCAAGTAGCCTATAAATGAGTCAGAGTAAATTGATAAAACAATTTGAAAATAGATAGTAAAATGTTGTGAGATCAAACTTTTGTAAATTTGTCATGTTTTTGAAACTTAATTTTGCTTTTTAAGTCAAGTCATGGATACAGTAAAGGTTCATTTAGAAACTTTGACAGAAGATTTGCATGGAAATGTCAATTATGATTCTTGGCGTTTCAAAATTAATTTAGGTATGAGAACAAAAGAATGTTTTGATATTGCAACTGGTTTGACTGTCAAACCATCAGGTACAAACTCCGATCCTGTACGTAATTGGATAAAGAAAGATGTAGAAGCTCAAGCGCTTATAGGTTTAAATGTCAGTAGTAATATAGCGAAAAAGCTAGTCAAATGCCAAACTACAAAACAAATGTTAAATAAGCTAGAAAATGTTATGGTAAAAAGTCTGATATTACTGTTGAGGGTTTGCAAAGGAAATTTTTTGGTTATGTTTTTGACAGCCAAAAATCAGCTGTTGAGAATTGCTTGGAGATTCAACAAATAGCCGAAGACCTGTCATCAGTTGACCACAGGGTGAAAGACAGTTGGATCATGACACGAATGCTGAGTATGCTACCACCTAAGCTGCACCATTTCAGAACAGCCTGGGACAATGTGACAGGAGCCGACAAAACTATTGAAACACTCATCGAAAGATTGAGGCTGGAAGAGGATCGACTCAATGAAGGTAAAAAGGAAAGTAAAGCAACTGCAATCAACGCACTCATCGCAAAGGAGAAGAAAACTGGAAATCAGACTGCTCACAACAATAGCAACAGACAAGGTGGAAGCGCGCTAGTCAGCTGCTTTAAGTGTGGACAGAAAGGACATGTGAAGAAACACTGCAGAAACAAACCCTGTGCCAAATATCTTGCCTATTGTAAAGAAAACTACACTTGCCATGTGTGTGGACAGAAAGGTCACTTCGCAAGAGACTGTACAAAGAAGGATGACAACACAAATGGAAATGAAAGGTCAGAACGGAGTGAACAGAAGAGCACGAATCGCCCATACCGCGCACTAGTGTCAGTGGGACTGTCAACTGCAGAGCTGAACAGTCTCAATTCGAAATGTAACACACGAAATCACTGGTACCAGGACTGTGGAGCTACACAACATATGACATCACAGGAACTTGATTGAGTTGGAAACTCCATCTCCTATTGTCATCGGAGATGCGACTGTACTAGAGGGCGTTGGTATCGGCAACGTTCAACTTGAGGCGTTCAACGGAACAGAATGGTACAAGGTCATCCTGGAGGATGTGCTTTACGTGCCTAAGCTCAACTACAATTTGATATGTCAGTCAGATACTCGACAGAGGTTATGTCCAAACTGCAAACAAAGAGAAGTCAATATTTGAAACGTCTGATCATCGTGAAATTGTGGCCATGGCAGTCAGAGAATGTGACCTGTACAGAATGATGCTACGCCAGGAGAAGTCTGAAGCCTGTATGGTAGCCACCTCGATCGTAACCTGGCACGAGAGGCTCGCACACCAAAACCTGAAGTATGTGAAGGATGCTTTGGACAGGAATGGCATTCCATACGTTGATGATTGGAACGAGAGAATCTGCGAAGGATGCACCTATGGGAAATAACATCGGGTATCTCACACACTGAACGAGAAGGTTGCTACCCAACCATTGGATCTGGTCCATGTAGACATGGGAGAGATGGCGACACCATCGCTAGGGGGAGCAAAATACTTCTTGCTTTTCAAGGATGATTTTTCACATTTCCGAACAGTATACTTCTTGAAGGCGAGGCCGCAGCCAAACTGGATGTTTTCATGAAGCTGGTGGAAAACCAATTCGGAAGAAAGGTGAAAATTCTACGATCAGATAATGGAACCGAGATCTAGAATGCCAACACACGTAAGCCGCTGGAGGAGATAGGTGTCGTTCACACTTTTTCAACAGCTTACACCCCAGAACAGAACGGAAGAGTGGAACGTGAAATGAGAACAATTGTAGAGTCAGCAAGGACAGCAATTCATGCACGAAACCTGAAGGACAATTTGTGGGCAGAAGCAGTGAACTATTCTGTGTTCACGATCAACCAGACTTGCACAAGTTCAGTGAAAGGAAAGAGTCCAGCCAACCTATGGATTGGACGACAGGTCACCATGAACAAACTGAAAACCTTCGGATGCGACTGCTACGTTTTAACTCCCAACCACAAGAGAAGCACGCTTGACAAGAAGTCTAGGAAAGGTATATTTGTTGGATACGACATAGACTCTCCATCCTACAGAGTCTATCTGCCTGAAGAACGTGTTGTTGTAGGTTCAGACAACGTCGTGTTTAATGAAGGAGAAAAAGATGAGCGAAACCTGACAGATGTTGAAATGGCTGTGAACAACGAGAATGAGTTGATTGAGGAAAAAGATGAGTATAAAGACAGCATGGTCCTGAGACAAGACAGAAACGAAGGAAGAGATGAAGCCAGAGAAGAAGATGAACATCCAAGAAGACCAGGACTACGCAATCGTCAAAATATTCAGCTACCTGCCCAACTATCAGACTACGTCATGGGCTACCTCCGGGGAGGAAAGAGTGCCAACCTAGCCATGATAGGAGAAATCCAGGATATCTCTATTTCCAAAGAGTTGAAAGATGCCAAGTGGCTGAAAGCCATGACAGAAGAATTTGAATCGTTACAGAAGATGGAAACTTGGAAATTAGTGAAATGTCCAGAAGAAGTTCGACCCCTGACCTGCCGCTGGGTGTTACGAGAAAAGCCTGCTGGGAGAATGAAAGCACGACTGGTAGAACATGGCTTTGAGCAGGAAGAAAGAGTTGACTATTCAGAAACCTTTAGTCCAGTAGCAAATCATGCTTCAATTCGACTGATTCTCAGTCATGCCGCTACTGAGAAGATGAAACTTGTTCCCTTTGATGTGAAGACAGCCTTCTTGCACGGAGACTTGAAGGAGAAATTGTACATGTATCAACCTGAAGGATTTGGAGATGGTACTGGCAGAGTCTGCAAACTAATGAAAAGCATAGTAGGGGGGCTGTACGGGTTCTAACTCAGTAACCTTTTTTTGAACGCAACTGTACATTCACAGACACTTTTTTTTGAACGCGACTGTACATTCACAGCCAAGTAAGATTTTATATATTTCCCGAACCCAGGGTCGGATTTTAACAAATGAGGTGTCGTTGAACTCGAGCTGACGGAGGCTTTGCTATGGACCACTCATTTCAACCCTAAAATAAAACCTACCCCTATACTAGGGCCATCCTTACTTCCGACTTGAAGTTTAAGTGCTACGTCACAATTACACTCTAACCAGCCAATCACAGGCAGCCATTCAAATTGTTATATCGAGATAAATCGAGTTTCGCTGACGATGTTGCCAGCTAACATCTTGCGTTCACATGTTGTTGTCAGCTGTTTGCATTGTGCTTGGTTAGTTTAATTGGCGGTCTTTGTGTAATCTCGTATTTCTCGTATATTTTTCTTTTTGGTATTAATCTAGTCTGTTGTTATTTAATAGCTTAGTATTTGTTTGTCGTTTGTCATAGCCTAGTATAATTACGTGTTGTTGTAGGTTAGCTTTAGGTGAGTGTTTGTGTTATTTCTGCCATGCACGTGTGTAGGCCTAATAGTGTCTTGCCGGGGTTGGTGTATTCTTTGGAATACACGGTAAGATAGAGTAAGCTTTTGCTTCTCTTTGCTTTAGTTCATCCCTTCCTTTTTTTTCAAACACCAACAGTGATCTCCTGATTTCTCTTTCTTGGTATATGTCTCTCATACTACCTGTAAGTCTGTTCTAGATATATATCTTCCATGACCCACCTAGCGTCATCTAGCAGCGAATCTCTGAAGTTCCTCAATTCTTCCCTGTACAAGAGGACTTCCTTATCAATCTAGCCACCAGATCTCGTCGCCATCGCCAGCTATCATCTCCGTGATCAAGAGAACTTCGTCTACTTTTTCACCCTCCAGGCTGCGCTAGTGACTCCTACTATCAACTCTTTGAAGACCATTTCATCAAGAAGATTTTTATAACTGTAAAGTTGGCTATTCTTATATGTATTCCTTTTGTCTCCTACCCCCACTCTTTTTCCCTTCCCTGGTCCCTCCGCGCTCCGTTGAGCGTGTCTCACTTGTACGTCGGAAGTCAAACCAGTCAGTTAGAGCTTAACTAAAGCTCGCCTCCTCCACTCAAGAGGCAAACTTTTAAATTCGACGCCATGTTCGAATTTTAGAACCAACCGTCAACAGCAACATCGCCTTCTTCATGAAGCAAAGATAAGTACCGACTTCATGTTTAACCTCATTCTCATTGCTTTTAAAAGGCTCAATGCTTTTATTTGGATTTTATAGACAGTGAAAGTTGCTATGTGATAATAACTGCTTTCAAGAGATCTTCTTGATCAAACTCAAACTATCAAGTCTAACTTTCAAAATGAAAGATTTTCTGAGATGCTATGTCACATCGAGGGATATTTCCAAAATACCCACTGTCTATATAATCTAGTTTTCCGCCGAGGGATTCTCTAACCAATTTAAACAAGTCATCATTGCTCTGGAACCTTCCAGAACCTACACTCTATCTACCAGTATTTTCCACTCACATATGGGAATGCTTTTTCAAACTAAGGAATCTTCCTTAGGAACTGCTAATCAATATCTAATTTTTCTTCCTCCGTTGGGATTTTTTTTGGTGCATTCAACTATAACCTACAAGTTTTTCAAGCAATAGACTCTCGCAAATCTAGTGTAACTAGTTATTTTCCACCATTGCAATAACTTTCTTTGCCATCAACTTTTTGTGCTACTACAGTGAACTTTTCAACTATATCAACTGACTATAGTGAAAACAGTGCCTGTTCAACTTTTCATCCGCGTCGCGCTCGTCCGAGTACAATAAATACGGCCATGAACACTTTTCCACAATCCCATTTGATCTTTCCCAAACCCTTTACTAACAAACTAAAATATTAAAATTGTTACTTTATGTCTTTTTTCAATGAGGTGTCACTCTACATAAGTGCCCTCCCTTATTTGCTCCATGTATAACGAATTAATGTCTGTAAAACTTCGTGTCTAGTACACGCCTTAAATTATATTGTTTCTCCCTTTTAATGAGGGAATCCAATTCTTTCAACTCATAAGTGAGTTATCTCTAGGTTTCAGGAAAGGGAAACTTGCCCCATTTTTCTCGTGATCCCTACTTAAACATAGGAGTTCTAGAAACTTCCTTTCAATTGTTCTCTTCAGGTTTCACGATAAGTGACCTGCCCTATTTGTATAATCTCCTTTGTATAATCTACCCACGTAGTTCAGTATGGATACAAGAAGTTATAGAAACTTCTATTTCATTTCTTCCTGTTTTTTGTTGTTGTTGCTTTCGAAGTTGTTATTATTTCTAAGATAGTTATCTAGAAATCTTTAAAGTACACACCTTGTACTTGACTTATTGTTTAACTTTAATTACGTCAGTTATCTTTAAATTTTACATTTATTCATCTTAGCCATTTCAAAATCTTACGAAGATTTTAAAGCATATAAAAGGTTTAAAACCAAAAGAATTATCAATTACCTGGCGCAAGCTTTAGATGTTTTCGGAGGTCTGCGACCCCAATTGTTTATAAAAATAAAAATTATATATTTGTTACCAAAACTACTTCCTTTTACATTGTTAAATAAATTAAAGATTTGTTCTTTGCTTTATCATTTCTCTAACATAACGGTTAGGCAAGATCCTGTCTTCCTTGATTCTTCCTATTTAATAAAAATAAATCAATTGATAGGGTTTTCACCACTTGTTGCATTTGAGCAAGAACTCTTAGTTATTAACTTAGTAAAGTCTCTCTTAGCTTTAATAGCTAATTCTAACTGGCCAGTAAGGCAAGCATAGCTCGCTACGCCAGCTTCCTGCTTGTGGAGATTCTTTCTAACACTTATGGTTGGTTTTTCAAAATATAAGTGTTTCTCATTGTCTAAACTTTTAGTCGGCGCCTCGCTGGGTAAAAGCTTAGTCATTCCTAAATGCAACTATTGGTACACTTACCAAAATTATTCCCAAAGGTATAATTGCTTTATCCCTATCCTTCTTGGAAGCATTTGGTCGCTCTTTAGAAATTCTACAATTTCAAAAACTAAAATATTGAAGCTGATTCAAATTATTTGCACTCTTCAAATTACTTGTTTAGAAACAAACTCCTTTGAACAGATACACAATAAATCTGTTACTCTTTGTCTTGCCAGACCACTACCCTTCCCCATAGTAGGCATATGTATGCTTGAGAGGGAATACACTACAGCAGCTTTCTTGCAAACAGCCCAAGTTCCAGCTGCGTTTCCTGTTAGTTTCGCCCAGGTCCCTACCCACTTTAGGTATCGGAGAGCGGATTTGCAGTGGCAGCTGCCTTTGAGTATACTTAAAGTTAAAATTACAACTTCTGTTGGACTCTCGTCCTATTTTCCATCCTTTTTCTTCAGTCCGAAACCCACTTCTTTTTCTTCATCATCTTCCCTTGGGGGTTAGGTTATTCCCAAGCTAATAATCTACCCAAAATTTGGTCCCAGAAACCCGGGATAGTCCATTTATGACATTTTTTTATTTTGTCAAGCGTTATTTGACAATATTTTGCAAATCATTAATATCTTCTTTGAATCTTTCAGCTATAACTTCACCGTGCAAAGCTTGTGAAGAAGAAAGAGGCCGCTCCTGTCTCCTTTGGGGTGTCCCTTTCTTTCAACTTATTTGGTGCTGCCAGTCTGATAGCATTTCCAAGGTTCCACAGTTTAGTAAGTTATACTTTAATCTACCTATTTTGTCATGGCTCTTACAGAAAAGGATAAGGATGAAAAATTTACTTCTAAACGAGCATCCTATAAAGGGCAAATTATCCGATTTAGAAAATACATCAAAGAGCTAGATCCCTCAGAAGCTCAATTAGATTTGTTAAAACATCGTGTAAAGGATTTTGAACGTTCATATGAAAATTATTGTAACATCCAAACTGAAATCGAAACTTGTATGCTCAATCAAACTGAAGATCGAGTCGAAGTAGAAAACCAATATTACGAAGGTATAGGTTCTGCTTTTAAAATAGTACGCCAACTCGAAGAAGAACAGAAAAAGGACGGTTCTGTTCTTGGTTCCCTTCGCGAACAACAAACCTCTTCTCGCGAGGGCACTCACAAGCCCAAACCAATCCTACCTAAGATTGATTTACCCCACTTCTCTGGAGACGAATCTACTTGGGATTCTTTCTATGAACTATTTTGTTCTCTTGTTCATGACAATGAGGACATTCAAGTCATCTACAAGTTTCATTATTTGAGATCTATCCTCCAAGGTCAAGCTCTGCAGTTAGTTGAAGCACTCCCATTAAGTGCCGAAAACTACCCCATTGCCTTTAACTTGTTGAAAGAAAGATACGGTAATTCACGGTTACGTATTCAGCGCCATATGAAGGCTCTATTTAAATTACCTGCGTCACAGCACAATGACGTCACTAGTTTGCGTACTCTCATTGATACAACACAACTTCACGTTAAAGCTCTATCCCAATTAGATCAACCCACTGATCACTGGGACACTTTCCTAATACACTTAGTGGTTTCTAAAGTCGATGTTGCTACCCTCAAAGCTTGGGAGATTGAACTTTCCAGAGAAGACGATTACTCTTACGAGCATTTAGTCACTTTCATAAATGCTAGATGCCAACTCTTAACTGCTTTAGCCAATCAAAGTGAACCCTCAACCCTTAGTTCTAAATTTGAATCAATTTCTCATAAACCTAAAAGCGAACGCTTAGCGTCTAGTACCCAAAAACCTGGGACCAGCTCATTTAAACTCAAGTCAAACGCCACTGGTTACCCAACTAGGTCTAGTGAACGCCGTATTGCTAGTTCTCTCGTTTTAAATACTCAAAGCGAACCCCGCAAGAGTTTAAATGAACCATTAAAGTGCATACTTTGTAAAGATTCCCACGCCTTATATCTATGTAAATCTTTTAAAGAACTGTCAGTCGACGACAGAAGAAAATTAGTTTCCCAGAATAAACATTGCTTCAACTGCTTAGCACCCACGCATTCTGCTTGAAATTGCAAGTCCACCAGACTTTGCTTCCATTGTGAAAAAGCTCATCACACTTTACTACATCGTCATGATCAAGCAAGGTCATCGACCGCATCTACTTCTCAGAAAAGTGACAATGCTAACAGTTCCAATGCTTCGTCTTACATCCAAAATGCCAAGTCCATACGTAGTGCCCAAGTACTATTGTCCACTGTCCAAATCGAAGTTCAGGATAACTTTGGCAACTGGGTCCGTGCACGCGGTCTTCTTGATTCAGCGGCAACTCATGATTTTGTGTCTAATTCTTTGATTAGAAAACTAGGTCTACATGTAAACCCCACTTCTATTAACGTATCGGGCATTAACAGCTCAAAATCGCAAGCTTTACAGTTTTCAAAGCTAACCATAAGAGACATTTGTCACAGAAACAACTTTCTCAAACTGAATTGTCTCATTCTCAATAGCATAGGAGAAGATACTCCAAGTCACTCTGTGGATATTTCAGGTTTAAACATTCCCTCGCATTTAAGGCTAGCCGATCCTCTGTTCAATGTACAAAACCCCATTGACATACTCTTTAGTGCCAATGTTTTCTGGAATTGCCTTCGTAAACAGGTTCGCAAGTTATCCTCAAACGTGGTTGCCAGAGACACTAATTTTGGATGGATCGTCACCGGTCAACTTCCTCATTATTCTCCCCAACCCGTATCGCAATGTTATTTCGCTAATACTGATTTGGAGCAGTTCTGGAGGCTCGTAAGCGTTGATTCTCCTAACGTGACCTCTTCAGAAAACGAATTCTGTGAGCAACTTTTTCTGAACACCACCACTCGTTCTTCTGATGGACGGTTCATTGTTCAGATGCCAAGATTACATAATCCCCCTAAACTTATTAACTCTCAACCCAAAGGTCGAAAAGCTCTCTTTGCTATCGAGAGCAAATTCAAGAAAGAACCTCTCGTTAAACAGCAGTATATTGATTTCATGGATGAGTATGAAAGCTTAGATCATATGGAAGTTGTTAACAAATCTGATGACGAATTGCACCCCCCATTTGAAACGGTTTTCTTAAATCATCATCCCGTGTGGAAAAACCCTCTTGTAAAGGATAAAATCCGAGTCGTTTTCAATGGTTCATCACCTGACGTTAATGGCAACAGTCTTAACGATACTCTTTACTCTGGTCCTGCTATTCAGTCAGATTTATCTGCTATACTCTTAAACTTTCGATTATTTCCCATAGCTGTTATAGCGGATATAAAACAGATGTACCGTCAGGTTTTAATTCAGCCTGAACAACGAGATCTCCAAAGAATCTTGTGGCGCGACGAAATCAGCAAGCCCATTAAGGTATTTCGCTTAAAGACGGTTACTTATGGCTTAAAACCTTCCGCCTTCCTTGCTATCCGATCCCTACACTTGCTAGCCTCTCAAGATGGTCATTTATTTGATTCTAAAGCTTCCGAGGCACTAACTACATCATTCTATGTTGTCGATTACTTGCAGTCCTTCCCCACTCTGGAGGAAGCTTCCTTCGTGTCTCTAGAACTTCAAGCATTGCTAAAGAATGGAGGATTCCCACTTCATAAGTGGAATTCCAACTCCCATGAGTTTCTCGCCCGGTTTCCTATTGAAGATGTAGATCCCTCCTCCGTCGAAATTTGTGGAGACTCTGAATCCATAAAAACCCTTGGAGTTCATTGGTGCACTAGCACTGACACTCTCATCTATAAAGTTTCGCTTGCAGAAGAGCTCCCTAACACTAAAAGACAAATTCTCTCTGAAATTGCAATTTTTTTTCATCCGCTTCAATTCCTTGCCCCAGTTATTGTTATAGCCAAACTTTTCATGCAAGAGCTATGGTCGCTCAAATGTGAATGGGACGACACTGTTCCCCTTTCCTTTCTTAACAGATGGCTCTTTTTTCGCAGCAATTTGCTTGATCTTTCCCTTATTGAAATTCCCAGGAATTTAATTAACGCTCATCCTAATGCATCTTTTTTCCTTCATGTGTTCGCGGACAGTTCCGAAAAAGCTTACGGTTGCTGTGCATATTTGGTTTATCGCGGTTCATTAAATGGATCTTCAGTTTCCAACCTTGTTTGTGCCAAATCGAAGGTGGCTCCTCTTAAAACTATCACTTTGCCTAGGCTTGAATTGTGTGCTGCACTCATGGCTGCAGAACTTGTTAAGAAATTACGGGAAGTCTTAAAAGTCGAATTCTCGCAAATCTATCTCTGGAGCGATTCCATGATCACCCTTTCTTGGATCGCCAAAAGCCCCGCTCATTGGCAAACTTTTGTTTCAAACAGGGTTTCCTAAATTCAAACTCTTTCTTCGGGATGTCAATGGAGGCATGTGCCCAGCGCTGACAACCCTGCCGACATCATTTCTCGTGGATGTTTACCCTCTCAATAGGCAGCTTCTCAGTTGTACTGGCATGGGCCCTCGTGGTTAATCGGAGACTCTTCTTGTTGGCCTCATAAACCTCCAGCTACAAACTTCAACTTGCCTGACGCTAAAGTATCTAAATCTACTGCTTCGGGTCTTGTTTCCAACGTTTCTCATCCCTTGTTGTCCCGCTATTCTTCCTTTCACAAATTAATTTGAATTGTTGCCTATCCTCTCAGATGGAAATATCTTGTGATCGACCAACCTCTTCTCCCCAAACCACACCTTACCAATCATGAATTGAATCTCGCTACCATTAAGGTTTTGCAACTAACACAGCAAGAAGCCTTTTCTTCTGAATTGTCTTTACTTTCTTCTAAAAGGGATCTTCCTAAATCCAGTCGTCTTCGTGCTTTAGCCCCGTTCCTTGATGACAATAGGTTACTCAGGGTAGGTGGTAGGCTCTCGCAATCTTTGCTTTCTGAGGACAAAAAGCATCCTGTTATTTTGCCTTCTAAACATCACGTAACTTCCTTAATTATACGTGACTTTCATTATCGCAATCTGCATGTTGGTACACGCACACTGCTTTGCCTCTTAAGGGAAAAGTACTGGATTATAAATGGAATTCATGTAGTTTCCTCTGTAATTCACAAGTGCATTCCTTGCTTCAAAGCGAAACCTAAAGTCAATACTCAATTAATGAGCGATCTGCCCTCCTTTCGCTCTTCTCCTATACGTCCATTTGCTCTAACTTGTGTGGACTATATATCCCAGGCATTATATGCAAAAAACACGGCCAACCTAAAAAAAAAGTGTAAAGCTGAAATTTGGCATAGATGTTCCCTAGTACCAAATCCTGAAAAGTCCCCATCTCTGCGGTGTCCGCGTCATAGTTTTTGGAGGGTTCGAAAGGGCTTAAATAGGGCCTAAGTGCCAAAAACAGCATTTTTGCTTCCTGCGTTAAAAATATTGATCCAAATTTAGTTCCCGCGAGCTTTAGCAATTAATAAAAATGAACCAGTATGATAACGGACTTATCAGGCCTAATTATTGCTATTGACGAAGGGAAAGAAACGACTAATTTAACATTTTTAGCACTATTTTACACGAAAATTTGGTTAATTTGTGATTAGCAGGTCATTATTTTTTAAACGACAGCTGATATTGACTAAAGACCCAGAATGAAAGTTATAAAGCATACATTTAGCTTTACATTGGCACATTACCCATGTCTATGCAAGAAACGGTTACCGAGTTACGGTCCCAAAGCATAACCGCTGTTGAAAAGGCACCCGATCGCGTTTCTAGGTGACAGCGCACGGCCTGTCGGAGCAGGCCAACAATAATCCAAATAATTAGTTCAGCTTCTAAACAGTCTTGGATTTTCAGTAAATTTGGTGGAAGTCCACAGGTACGAAGTTTCAGCGCTTCGTGAAGAACGTCCAATCCCGAATACTGGAGCGTTCACGCAGTTTTGCTTTAACAACGCTGACTTCAACATAAGGACATTGGACGAGCGAAACACATTTCACTGCATGGGAGTCGTCAAGTGCACAGGTCCAGCACCTGACAGTGAAATATCTCCACTCCCACGTAAACGAGAAGTTCTTAATGCTGGTGTGATTGCGGCGATGGGAAAGTTCAACATTTCGTGGTATCGGAAACCCTCTTCCCGTGGTTCAAAGGACGTCAAGATTAAGGAATTAACTGTGGAAGCCCCAAACTCTGTGGCTATTGCATCGATGATGGACTCCTTGTTGTTATCTGGACGGTGGTCAGGTATTAATTTACCCGCCTCGTGAAACGGCGTTATGAAGACGTCACTGTCTGCTCATGCTCATCCAGCTCCCCAGACGACGTCAGTTGATACCCTGCTGTTCATTAACTTGGAACCGAGCAATCCATCAACTATACATTCCGCGTTGAAGTTTGCCGCAAGAGAGTGCGTGGAACTCAGACAAAGCACTTGTTTCGGAACCTTTGACCAGCCCCTATATGCGAAATCTGCAGAGATAGTCGCCTCGGACACTTCAGAGGAACTCAAAAACGTGGTTGTTCGTCTAGGCGGATTTCACATTCTAATCTCGTTTCTTGGGGCAATCGGCTACGTGATGAATGGAAGCGGTTCGGAGGAGCTCTGGGCGGAAATATACGCTAAATCGTCGGTGACTCACATGATGTCTGGACACGCATATTCTAGGTAGGCTTGCAATTAGCTCGCTCTTAAAAATGATTACGTTATGCCTTTAATTTCAAATGTATCAATAACGCGAAAATGTGCATGTTCTAGGGCCCTCAGAGCGCATTTTCTGACAAAACAGGCTGTCGGGACAATGTTACTCAACATGAACGACGGGCTGAAGGATGACAAGGACGAAATACAGGCGCTTTTTACCGCATTCCAAGAAGGCATCGCCAACGATTTGCTATCATATCCTTGCCTTCAACGTCTCAAAGAGTCGCTTCATGACACATTTTCTTCAATGAGCCAGAAATCTCGCACAGGAAAGCTGTGGGTAGAGTACATCAAACAGCAAGCCAGGAAAATATTGAAGGATTCCGCATCTTTACGCGAGGAAATGAAGGTATTCGTCTCTACGGCTCCAGATGAAAAGGCCATACTATCAGCTGGAGAGAAGTTCGCCATTTGTCTCTATGATAGTGCCAAATCGGAGTGCAAAAGCCTCGACGAACTTCGGGTAGTGAAATACAGCCAAAAAATAAATACATGGTGGGAAGATAGTATCCCAAGGACCTATAAAGGGTTAATGGTTATGGACCAACATCCTATGCCCATTTACAGCTAACGTCCAAAGTGAATACCTGCATGTCAGATCATATTACACACAAACTTGCATTTTGTCACGTATGGATCGAAACAGGAAGTAACTTGTTTAGCTTACATGTGGGTTTACATGTCATCTCAAACGTGTACACATACATTTCGCTCTCCCCTCTCACCATGGTTGACAAATCGTTTGATCTTCAAGTATCTTCAGCATTCTGATACTTTTCCATTGCACCTGTTGTCAAGTCAAGTCAGGTCAGCAAATTCCAATAAGCTCGAATAATATCCACATTCTGTCAGTCCTTTCTACAGCAAGTTTGTTTTCTCTTCTCGATTCAAACAACATAGAACCAAGTTCTGTTTGCTCCTCATATGATCATAGAATTATCATTTGTCACGTAACCCATCATCCTTTACACGTTAAAGATTCTCTTCGAGAGTGAAATATCGGAAAAACGAACCCTCACTCTGTCATAAACCGACCCGTCGAAATATTGGAAAACGAATCCACGCCTGTTCTAAACCGACCCATCAAAATATCCTCTGATCATAGAGTTATCATTTGTCATATAACCTATCATCGTAGGATCCCCCTCGAGAGTAAAATATCGGAAAAATGAACCCTCGCTCTGTCATAAACCGACCCGTCAAAATATTGGAAAACAAATCCTCGGCCTGTCCTAAACCGACCATTCAAAATATAATCTGATCATAGAATTATCATTTGTCATGTAATCGATCATCGTAGGATCCCCTACGAAAGTAAAATATCAGAAAAACGAACCCTCGCTCTCATAAACAGACCCGTCGAAATATTGGAAAACGAATCCTCGGCCTGCCCTAAACCGATACATCTAAATATTATCTGATCATAGAATTATCATTTGTCATGTAACCCATCATCGTAGGATCCCCTTCGAGAGTAAAATATCGGAAAAACGAACCCACGCTCTGTCATAAACCGACCTGTCGAACTATCAGAAAACGAACCCTCGACCTGTCCTAAACCGACCGATCGAAAATATCGATTTTTCTATTAAGCACAGTCATTATAACCAGTAATAGCCTTGTTAAAAACACACGCCCAGCTGTATCTCCGCTCTCTCTCCCCCTCTATCTACAACCACTCATCATGAACATTTAAAGTTTGTTTCCTTCATTCCTAAAACTTTAACCTATTAACAACATCAAAAGGACTTCATGAAAAGCGATTTGACACGTTACATGTCCAAATCCAACCATGTGTTCGTGAGATATCGGCAAACTTCGTAGGAAAGTAGGCAACTATCTAGCTCTCTCCTCACCACTAAAACCCCTTTTTATAAATCATTTTTCAAAAATCCCGCCCTCTTACAAAATCACCAAGTGTGCATGTGTTAAAACAAAACAAAAACAAAATTGCTAATTCATTATGGTATTGACTCGTTGGCATATCGTTTATGTGAAACAACGTTTGATTTCCTATTAGCATTCAAACTCCCACATGTTGCACATGGAAAGCAACATTTACAAAAAAAAAAACAGTTTCACCCCTAGTAGGGGTAGGGTTTATTTTGGGGTGGAAATAGGTTGTCCATTGGAAAGGGGGGCTGTAAGCCCGAGTTTAACGACACCTCATACGTCAAATTCCGATCATGGGTTCGGGTGATATCAGCTTTGCCCCTGAATGTATGGCTAAAAGTATAGTTAGGCCCTTTGTCAAAATTTCAAAAATACATTCAAAAAGAGAGTGTCTGCCCAAGTCCAACAATACCTCTCAGGGTTCAAAATTTCAAAAAATATATTCAAAAAGGATATGTCATCTCAAGTGCTACGACCCCTCATACAAGTCCCTAGCCTTATTGACTCGTGAGATATTAACAAATGTGTACTTAAGCCCTTTTAACAAAAAATCAAAATCAATTCAAAAAACAGAACGCCACTCCAAGTCCAACGACCCCTCATACAAGTACCTAGCCTTATTACTTCATGAGATATTAAAAAGCCAATGACCTATTAGTTTTGGATCTTTTGGTTAATTTAAAAAAATAACTTATCTATAAATCATTATTCAAAAAGCCCACCCTCTTACAAAATTCGCAAGTGCGCATGTGTAAAAACAAAAATGTTAAATCATAGCGGCATCCAGGACAAAGCATGTTTTTCATGTGAGACAACGTTTACTTTCATATTAGCATTATACAGTTTGCATGTTGCATGAAGGAAGACACATTTACTAAGAAAATACAATTTCACCCCTCCCCCCCCTAGTAGGGGTAGGTTTAATTTTAGGGTTGAAATAAGTTGTCAAGAGGAAAGAGGGCGTTAGCCCGAGTCCTACGACACCTCATTTACCAAAATCCGACCTTGGGTTCGCGAGATATTAATTATTTAGCATTCGCTTGGCCGTCATGTTCGTTTTTTTTTTGGGGGGGGGGGGGTACAGCCACGCCAAGTGTCTTAGGACTCCCATCACTCCTTATCTATAAATCATTATTCAAAAAGCCCACCCTCTTACAAAAAACCCAAGTGCGTATGCGTAAAAGAAAAAAGAAAAATGTTAATTCATAGTGGCAATTCATCGTTCACATGCCTCCTGTGTGTAACAACGTTTAATTTCCTATTAGCATTGTTGTTGTTGTTGTTGTTTGAGTCTTCAGTCTTTTGACTGGTTTGATGCAGCTCTCCATGCCTCCCTGTCCTGAGTTTATCGTTTCATCTCTACATAGCTCCGACACCCTACATCCGAGGCAATCTGTTTAACATATTCTAACCTTGGTCTACCCCTACAGTTTTTGTCCTCGACCCTTCCTTCCATAACTAAGCTTGCTATTCCTGGGTGTCTTAGTATGTGTCCTACCAACCTATCTCTTTTCTTCATTAACAGTCGCCAGAAACATCTCTCCTCTCCCACTCGTCTTAATACCTCTTTGTTTGTAACCCTATCTACCCATGCACCAATAGTCCAAGTTTCACTTCCATAGAGCGCCACGCTCCAGACAAAGGCTTTCAAAAATGACTTCCTAATACCTAAATCTATATTCGATGTCAGCAGATTCCTTCTTTGTAGAAATGCTTTCTTTGCCTGAGCCAACCTACTTTTCATATCCTCTTTGCTTCGTCCATCACTGGTTATTCTGCTTCCTAAGTAACAGAAGTCTCCTACTTCCTTCAGCTTTTCACCTGCCAATTTGATCTCCATAGAGGTTTCTGATTTATTTCGGCTGCATTCCAGTATTTTTGTTTTACATTTATTAATTTTCATCATGAATTCTTTCCGTAAGACGGAGTCCATACCATTCAAAAACTCATTCAAATCCTCAGGCTTGTCGGCCAAGATGACGATGTCATCAGCAAATCTCAGAGTTGAAATTATTTCTCCTTGAATCTTCACAACAACTTTAAAATTTTCTCTAATTTCCTTCATTGCTTGTTCAATGTAAAGATTGAAAAGTATGGGTGATAAGTTGCAGCCTTGCCTTACACCTTTCTGAATACCAGCTTCTCTCTCATGTCCTTCAACTCGAATGACTGCTGTCTGGTTTCTGTACCGATTGTATATCACCCTCCTATCCCTGTACTTTATTCCAATCGATTTCAAAATGTCAAACAATTTAGTCCAATCAACATTATCAAAAGCCTTTTCTAAGTCTACAAAAGCCATGAACGTTCTCTTATCTTTCCTTATTCTACCTTCCAAAATCAGCCTAAGACTTAGTACAGCTTCCCTTGTCCCTACATTTCTCCTGAAACCAAACTGGTCTTCACCCAACTCCGTTTCTATCTGGCTTTCAATCCTCTTGTAAATTATTCTAGACAGGATCTTTGAAGCATGAGTAATCAAGCTGATTTTACGGTAATCTTCACATCTGTCAGCTCCCACTTTCTTTGGTATAGGGATGATTACATTCTTCTTGAAATCAGGGGGGTACCTCACCTATCTCATAAATCCTACACACCAAGTGAAATAACCTGATCAGACCTTCATCTCCTATGCAGCGTAGCAACTCAATCGGTATATCATCTATGCCTGGTGCTTTGTTCCTGCTTAAGTCTTCCAAAGCTCTATCAAATTCTGATCTCAATATTAAATCTTCTTTCGCATCCTCATCAATTTCCTCCTCCCTTTCCATTACATGATTCTCAATCTCCTTTCCCTTATACAAACTCTCGATGTAATCTGCTTTCCCCTTTTCATCTCTTACATTCTTGTGTTTCCGCCTTTCATCCATCAGTTCTAGTATATCCTGAGTGATCCACGGTTTTCTCCCTATTCTTTCTTTCCTACCAATGTTTTCTTCTGCGGATTTTGTTATTTCATTCTTCAAAAGTGCCCATTCGTCTGCAATTGAAGTTTGTTTAGGGTTTTTCATTAGTCCTTCCTTTATACTCTTCTTGAATCTTTCGTTTACATCCTTTTCTTTCAGTCTGTCTATTGCCCACCTTTTTGGCTTTTGACTTTTCTTCAGTTTCTTCAACTTTAATCTGCAATTCATTACAACCAGATTGTGGTCAGAGTTTATTTCAGCACCAGGATATGTTTTACAATCCAAAATCTGGTTTCGAAACCTCTGCTTGACCATAATGAAGTCGATTTGGTAACGCCCTGTATCTCCTGGTCTCATCCATGTGTATATTCTTCTATTGTGGTTATTGAATAAGGTGTTAGCTATGACCAATTCATGCTCGGTGCAGAATTTTACCAGCCTGCTTCCTCGATCATTCCTTTCACCTAATCCGAAATCTCCTACTATCTTCCCTTCTCTCCCTTTTCCTACCACAGCATTCCAATCTCCCATTACTATAACATTTCCATCACCCTTGATATACCTCAGAATTTCGTCTATTTCTTCGTAGACCTTTTCAACATCCTCATCATCAGCTTGACTGGTAGGCATATAGACTTGTACCACTGTGGTGCAGGTAGGTTTAGTATTGATTTTTGCTACAATAATCCGTTCACTATATTGCTCATAATATTCCACCCGCTGTCCAAGTTTTCTACTCAATATGAGGCCAACCCCTGCTTGGCCATTGTTTGATTTAGTGCTAATGACCCTATAGTCTCCTGACCAAAAGTCCTGTTCTTCCTGCCAGCGCATTTCACTAATCCCAACCAAATCCAACCTCAACCTATCCATTTCCCTTTCTAAGTTTTCTATCCTTCCACTTCCTAGCAGACTTCTAACATTCCACGCTCCGATCCGTAGAATGTCAGGTTTCCTCTTTTTCACTTCTGTGATGTTAACCCCCTCTCGAGTAGTCCCCACCCGGAGATCCGAACGGGGGACTAGTTTACCTCCGGATTGAAATTTTACAAGGGAGGAGGCCATCATCACATGTAATTATGCATAGAGAGGTGCATATCCTCGGGAATAGCATACGGCTGTAGTTTCCCGTTGCTTTCAGCCGTGCAGCAGGACGCAGTGTAGCCATTATTTGGCTCATATTATCAATATATTAACCGTCTATAAGACTAGTAAAGAATTGATTTATTCTGAAAGGCTGCTACTCCCTTTCAGAATAAGTAAAGAGCAATTCTACTAACAAAAATACTAACCTTCTACCGTACTAACAATTAAATACCAATATTCTACTAACAAAAAAAATACTAAATTTCCACCAACAACAAATACTACCACTAAAACAGTCTGTCACCAGGCACACTCACATGCACCCTCACACATCACAGTCTACTGAAACAATGAACTATAAATAATAAACAATGCAACTGCTACCAGACACACTCACACACCACAGTCTAATAGAACAATGACATATATCTAATAGACAAACTAACTACCTACTTACAACTAAAACTAGAACTAACTACATACTTACTGTACTGTTATTTGAATTGACAATATTTACAAAATGCAATTTAGATAGAAAATACTTACAAAATGTAATTTAGATTCAAAATAGTCACAAAATGCAAATTAAGGGGGACGTATGCAAAATTTCACTCCAGTAAAATAAAGTATTTTAACTCCCCGAGTTTTAAATATAATGCTATAGAATATACACACAGATGATTATCCCCTTATTAATGCTGGTTAACTCAACAAAAAAATGGTTAAGACTTTCACAAATCGAAACAAGTCACGCGGTTTATAATCGTTCAGAATTGCGAAAAATATTTCTTAAATGTCGAGAGGCCAATGGACAAACCATAACCACGGAAAAGTAGACAGATTTGACCATATACCTACATAGGCCTATACATGCAAGAAATGAGTACGGTACTCATCATCACTAGGGACCCTGATTTATGGTAATATAAAAGACTCCAAAGAGGTGAAATAAAATGTTCACAGCGGCGAAGTGAAATATTCCGCGATATTTCGCGGTGAAATGAGAAAAAAAAGTAATGGCAATGAACTGTATATATGTAGCACATGGAATGCGACTTTTACTAAGAAAATACCCCCTACTAGGGGTAGGTTTTATTTTAGGGTTGAAATGAGTGGTCCATAGCAAAGCCCCCGTCAGCTCGAGTTCAACGACCCCTCATTTGTTAAAATCCGACCATTGGTACGGGAAAGATATAAAATCTTACTTGGCTGTGAATGTACAGTAGCGTTCAAAAAAAGTGTCTGTGAATGTACAGGGGCGTTCAAAAATAGTTACTGAGTTAGAACTTGCACAGCCCCCCTACTAAGCATATATGGACTAAAGCAAGTACCAAGAAAGTGGAATGAGAAAATGACAGATTTTCTTGAGAAGAAACTTGGACTAGTAAACACTGACGATGACCCCTGCATTTACTATAATGAGAAGAGAACTTTGATGATGGCTCTTTTCGTCGACGACGGGCTCATCGCTGGATATAATGAAGAAGAAATCTTTGAAGTGTTTGATGTCTTAAATCGGTAATTTGAAATCACTTACCAACGATCAGTTCAGAAGCAATTCACGTACCTACGCATGAAAGTCAGAATAGAGAATGAAGGAATGTTTGTGAACCAGCCTGGATACACCAGAAAGATCATCAATCGTTTTCGGTTCGACACTTGCAACCCAAGTTCAACACCCATGGAGAAAGGAATGGTGACAAACGAAGAGGATCGAATCAACGACAGCCCAGCGCTACCTACAACTCCATATCGAGAAGCAGTGGGAAGTCTACTCTACTTGGCTGCAATATCCCGACCGGATATCTGCTACCCAGTGAATTACTTGAGCCGCTTCAACGGCAAAGCCATGCAGAGCCACTGGAAAATGGTGAAGAAGGTATTTGAGTATTTGAAAGGAACTCCTGACTATAGAATTTTCTTCAATAGAGACGACAAACTTGTGGCATATACAGATTCAGACTACGGTGGGGACACCGTAACAGGGCGCTCAACAAGTGGTGTTCTACTGTTGAGAGGAGGACCAATCATTTGGTACACACAGAAGCAGCGACTCGTTGCTACGTCAACAGCAGAAGCAGAATACCGATCAGCTGTCTCATCGATAGATGACATCAGCTGGATCAAGAGAATTGGACTGGAACTCGAAATTTTTAAGTCAGACAAACCAGTCACGCTGTTTGTTGACAACCAGTCAGCAATCCACATGCTGCACTATGCACACGAGGGGAGGACTACAAAAGGAAAGAAACATATAGAGATTCCACGCAAATTCATTCAGGAACACGTGGGCAAAACTGTTGCTCTCAAACATTTTGGATCGCTTCCTTGTAAAATAATTAAGGAGGAGTGTTGAAATTTAATTATGTTTACAACTGACTATAACCTCTACTCTAAATCTCAGTTGGCAACAATGTGATAAAAAATGTATTTTACTTGTATAAGTTGGCAATTGTTTTAAACCAGAAGGAGATGTACAGCTAATGGCGGAATGTATGTGTGTGACTGTTCCGGTCTCAATGTTCTCAAACCCTTATTTGGTTGACTGCAAGAGAAGTCAGGTTAGGGTAATTTGTTCATACCATTCCTTTTCTTGTTCATCATCATCGTTTAGGTTGTAGGATTTCATTTTATTTAGTGTATATATCTTGTGTATCTCGGGGACTCAGTCAGGAATATTTCATTTAATTTGTATGGGAGATGTCAGCATACAAGACAGCGGATTTTGTTAGGCAAGCTACAAGATGTTGCAACAGCAGGAAACTCTAGACCAAATTTAGATTGGGCCGAGAATAACTTCCCTTGTCTTGAAGAAAGCTTTGTGTAAATTGTGTAAGGTCCTGACGTCAGAGAAGAGTTTCGCGCCATGAGTTGTAAGAAATATACATGGGTTCGAGATTATTGGTGTATTTTGTATGGGTTGGAGGGTATCATGACCCTGGCGGAGAAAGACGAAAACATGTGTTTACAAGATGAGAGGTGGGTTTTTCGTGTGGAGCGAGGCTTCACTTCTATTCTAGCGTCTGGTTGGAAAGGTCGCATTCTCGTAATTTGGCGTAGGCCTATTTAGAGAAACAGTTTTGTTGAAAGCATGGCTTTCGAAAGTACTCGAAACGGCTACAAATCACAACGATGTTATCTCTGTTAGCACAATTCAAGTTGGGTACGGAAGCACATTCATTTCTCTCGCGGAGATGTGGCTATGTAAACCAGTAAACATCTCTAACCTCAAACCACGTGTGGAAAATCTTGGAAAGCTGGGGAGAACTGATCTATCGAGCATGTCTCATAGATTATCTGCAAGATCGTCGGTGAGTGAGTAACAAACATCTTTATATTCCAACATTCATTTTGGGTCACATGTTTTCGTCATTGCCGAGGAGAATTGAAGATAGGAAACCATAGTCTGTTCGACGAGAGTCCCCGCCATATGTTTAAAGTTGATTTTAATACATATATTTTGAAGGTTATCATTAGTTTTCTTTATAGGGAATTACACCTAATAGTTGAACGCCCAAATGATACCAGTTAGGTTGACCAAATGTGTGTCCAACACTCCACGACCCTGCCATTTCAATTGTGTGGTATATGATTAAGTGCTTCCGATCAACAATAGGGTGATTTTGGGAAGTTTTAAATCAGTTGCCGAAGATGGGCTAGTAATGAGTCACAACATGGTGCCCAACGTGGGGAAAGAGTAGGGAAACCTAGCAGGTATCATTAGGGCACATATGCACACAGCCGATAGACACCTTAGGAGTATTAGTGTTCACAGTAATTTGTTTTGTTTTAAGGGGTATGTCCACATCAGACTATTTAGAATTAAAGTCAAGGGTTGTGTGTAAATCAAACAGTAAAATGCCAGGTAATCAGGAAACCGGGGGAAGTGGCAGTGAGGAAGATGTGGAAAAGACAGTGGGAACATATGTTACCATTGTTACCACTGAGTCGCAGCTGATCGCTGAAGGTAGTAACTTAAATGTAAATGGGGGGGGGGGGGGTTATGAACGATAGTTTGATCCAAATGCTACTGAGTGAAATAAAAGGAGAGATTAAGAAGCAAGGAGAATCTATGAGTAAGGAGATGGTAGAAGTGAAGGAGTCTATGAGTAAGGAAATTAAGGAGCAGGTAGGCTCTGTAAATGAGAAGGTAGAGCCAGTGACCAAACAGATAGTAGAAGTGAAGGAATTTGTAAGTAAGGAAATTCAGGAGAGCAACAGGGCCACGAACACAAGGATAGAGAGTCTCAGCAAAGAAATACAGGACCAAAAGTCCGTCCTTAATAGTAGAATGGAGAGTATGAACCTGGAATTAAGTGGGAAAATTAGCAAACAGGGAGAGAAAATCAGGGCAGAAATGCAGAGGAATCAGGCTGGGATCACAAGTAGGCTAGAAGGGATGGAAGGCCATCAGAACCAGCAAGATGTGGAAATAACGAAAATTAAGTCAGAGATAGCTAGTTCAAGGGCAGAAGTACAGAATGTACCGGGAAAGTGTGATGAGATATGCAACACTGTAAGTGGGAATAAGAGGGAATATTTAGATAGAGTAGGCGCCGTTGAAAATAAGTTGGGAGAGATTGAGGGTCTGAGAGGGAAGCAGGTGGCATTGACCGAGAAAAACGAAAAGCTGCAGGAAGAGCTGATAAAGGTCAGGAGAGAGTTGAAAGAGCGACCTATGAGTAAAAGGGTTGTGATGCCATCTAGTTTGCTACTCAGGGACCCTGGTCTGCCACAATTTAATTCAAGGCAGTTCAATCCAATGGAGTTTTTAAAAACCATTGAGAAGAAATTCAGCAGGGATCTATACGACGGGGTTGTCGAATGGGAAACAGTGTTGGAGACCTTGTCTAACTCATTTCAAGGGGATGTGAAAGCATGGTTCCAAATACACAGGCCTAACATGAATAGTTTAAGGGAATTCAGGGATAAATTCAAAGCTAAGTTCTGGGGGGAGGGGGTACAGTCCAGGGAAAGGGAAAAAATAACTTTTGGGAAATATAAGGAGAGAGAAGGGGTATCCCTGACAGAATATTTTTTGGCACATGTACTTATTTGGAAGAATTTGGATGGGCTGACCTCGGACAGTGACGTGGTTAGGGTCATGTTGAAGCACTTCCCACCTAGAATTCAGGAGGCAGCTTGTATGCAGAAGGTTAGGACGGTAGAAGAGTTGGAAGAGCTTCTTACGAGCTTTGACGCTTTAGGCAAGCAGCATATGGAGAGGCCAGAGGTCAAACAGGAATTTAGGGGCAATAGGGGAAATAATCAGGAGTTTAATAGGGGTAGATTTAATCAGGAGCAAAGAGATTATCAGCAGAGGCAGGAAAACTATCAGAGAGGTGGGGGGCGTCAGGATAATTCACAGCGACAGGAAGGTAACTATCAGAGAGGTGGGGGGCGTCAGGAAGGTGGTAACGAAAGAGTACAGGTGAACCAGAGGAGACAAGAACAAGGTGGTCAAGGAGCTTTAAACTCCGAACGGTCTGTGCAGGGAGGTCAGTCAGGCAGTCCGTAAGAAATGAAGTCAAGCAATGTGTTATTGTGGGTGAGGAGGATTTTATGCCTATGAGTCGGGAGGATCTGCTAGCTGACCAGCAGGAGTTCTCGTGTATCGGGGAGAAGGAGGCTTTTATGTCAACTGTTGAGTTGAGCATACTAGGTAAGAGAGTGCAGGCATTGGTGGATTCGGGGAGTGAGAGAAGTGTCATCAGTAAGGGATTTTATGACACTTTAATCAAGGACTGTGGTAAGTTGGAAGAAATTCCAGTTAAGTCGATATATGTGGTAACTGCTGTTGGTAATAAATCTCAAAGAGTGGGAAAGCAGGTATTGTTGCCCATGAGGTTTGGTAATGAAGTTGACCACAAGACTTGCTTGGTAATTCCTAACCTAATTTATGAAATAATTTTGAGGATAGACTGGCTTAACGAGCATAGTGCTGTTATTGATTTTGACCGGGGTGTCATCAACTTTGTGAGGGGGAATATAAGCCAGGAGTTGAGAATGAAATGCAAGAGTGTAGATAAGACATTAAAGGCATGTGTTACTGAGGTCAGTGTAGGGGAGATGGCAGAAGGTAAGGCTGACGATGAGGAGGAAGTTGTGGATTTATGTCACATTGCTGTGGAGGGTGATAAGTGTGATCAACTCCAGCAGGCTGTGGATAAGAGTGGTTTAAGTGTTGAGGACAGGGATAGTTTGTTAGAAGTTTTAGAGCTAAACCAAGAAGTTTTCAGTGACAAGCCAGGGCTAACACATGTCTATACGCATCAGTTCGAAATTGTAGATCATTCTCCATTTTCAGGACCCAAGTACCCGATACCTCACAAATTTCTGATGCTGTGGAGAAAGAAATAGGCATTATGCTGAATCAGGGTATTATTGAGCCTTCAACTAGTGCATATCTGAATCCCTTAGTTGTGGTTGGGAAGAGTGATGGCTCGGTCAGGTTGTGTATTGATGCCAGGCAGCTCAATTGTAGGATATCTGGGGACCAACATAGGCCAGAATGCGTTGAGGAACTGGTTCAGAAATTCAATGGTAAGCAATGGTTTTCCACTATGGATCTGAGTGCATCATTTTGGCAGGTACCGTTGAGAGAACAGGACAGGAAGTTGACTGCGTTTAGTTTTAAGAGTGGTTTGTACCAATTCAGGGTCGTTCCTTTCGGAACAAAGACCAGCAATTCAGCGTTGATTAGGGCCTTAAATCTAGTGTTAGGAAGGGACACACACGAGTTTGTGACAAAGTACATAGATGATTTAATTGTTGCATCTTACACATTAAAGGAACACATGGATTACTTAGACAATGTTTTGGGGGAAATTAAGGGACGGGGGATTTACAATTAAACTTAAGAAGTCTCTGTTTTGCACAACATCAATCACATTTTTAGGGCATACCATCACAACACAAGGGGTGTCTCCCGAACAGTCACGATTAGACAAGATTCACAACACTGCTACACCACGTAACGCCAAACAATTGAGGTCAATATTAGGGGTTTTCAATTATTTTCGTAGATTCGTAGTTAAATATTCCTGTCTTGTAGAACCGTTTAGGGAAATGCTGAAGCAGGGTACTAAGTGGGTATGGACCCAGGTGCACGATGAGGCTTTTAAGGAGTTGAAGAGAGGCTTTGTAGAGACTGTCATGCTTAGGTATCCTCGTCTGGATTGTCCCTACATTTTGATGACTGATGCGAGCATGCAAGGCATCTCAGGCATTTTGTGTCAGGAGGATAGTGAGGGCAATCTAGGGATTGTCTCATTAGCAAGCAGAGGGCTAAGCATGGCGGAGAAGAGATATACAATTACTGAAATAGAGATGTTAGCAATCGCATACTCTCTAGGGAAGTTTAGGAGTTATGTGTTGGGCAGTAAGTTGCAGATACTGACTGACCATCATGCATTACTTTTTATTGGATCCTGCAAGCTCACTTCGAACAGGATGTCAAGGTGGATATTGGCCATAAGCGAATATGACTTTGAGGTAAGGCATATTAAGGGTACTGAGAACATTGTGGCTGACTTCATGAGTAGAAACATTGGGGGTGATGAGGGTCATCAGGTACTGGAGGTACAGGAAGGTGTTGTAATCTGCGTAACCAAGGTAAGCGAGTGTGATGATGAGATACGCTGCTTAAGGAATCTGCTTGTAGAGCAGGAGAAGGATGAGGTCTTGAGTGAGATCTTGACTCAGTTGAGAGCTATGGATGTGGATAGTAGAATTAAGGTTGGAAACTATTGGTACAAGTTGGAGTGTGGTTTCTTGGCTAGGCTGTGCCATGAAGGTGCCTGGAGAGTGTGTGTGCCAAGCTCATTGCAGGTAACGATGATTTGGTATCATCACAAAGCTTTAGGGCATTTTGGATCAAGCAAGGTTCTTTTTGCTGTTCAGCAGCATTTCATTTGGAAGAACATGGGAAGGCAGATTAGGAAAGTTCTGGCAAGTTGTGACTCGTGTCAACGATGTAAATGCCCAATGAGGTTTCTTGAGGGACCTCGGCAAATGGTGATCACAGAAAATCAAGGGATTTACTCTGTGTTGATCTGTATGGTCCATTGGTTAAAGCTCAGTTTGGATATCAGTATATCTTCGTGGGTGTTGACGCATTCAGTAAACTCGTCAAACTGTGTCCCCTGAGAAAAGCGACCGGGAAGGGTTGTGTCGTACAGATCACTGATAAGTATGTACCTGAGTTTGGGGTGCCTCTCGGGATACTATCCGACCACGGTAGTCAATTCACCTCTAAGATCTGGAAAACCAAGTTGAGTGAATTGGGTATCAAGCACATATTCTCATCTATTCGATATCCTCAAGGGAATTTGTCCGAACGAGTTATGAGAGAATTAGGGAGAGTATTTCGCACCTATGTGAGCAATCGCCACAATGCGTGGTTCACCAAGTTAGGAGATATTGAACGATGGTTCAATAGTACGTTCCATGAGAGTGTGAAATGCACTCCCTATGAAATTCAGTATGGTAGGAAGCCTACCAATGAGCTTGCTAGAATGCTAGGTTTGGTCACGGGAGAGGAGATTGGGAAGGATGTTTGTATCCAGCTGGCTAGGGACAACTTAATCAAGGCAGGGAATAAGCGTAGGCGCCAGCAGAAGCGGGTAAAGTTTGATTCTTTTGAAGTAGGCGATCAGGTGCTTCTGAGGGTTCCATATCCGTCTTCAGCTGTAGATAAGGAGATAGGGAAGTTTTTTCATCTATTTCAGGGGCCTTTTAAGGTGGTTAAACGTATTGGTGAGTGTGCTTATTGTTTAACCGACCAGGATGGTAAGCCTGTCAGTACACATAATATTAGGAATCTCCGTAGGTATCACTCTGTAAAATAATATGGCATGGACTCTTAGAGAATTAGTCAACATAACGTGATGGCATGACAAAACTCAAGAGATGTGACGAAGAATGCTAACCAGCAAAGTGGCATCGAGTGTTAGATGGATAGATGGTATGATAAGGCCTGTGCAGGCAAATACCCTGGCTTGTGAAGCGATAAGGTCTCATGATGAGACGAAGAAAATGGAGTGATAGACCTAAGACACTTGAGAAAAATCAGTGAGCCTAGGAAATGGACACAATAAGACATTCGAGAGAGTGAGAATGTGTGAAAATTTGACAAGTGTGTGTGTGTATATATGTCTTCCAGGGTTTATTTATGTAATAGTGTGTTCTTTGTGTTTTCAGTGTGTTTGTTTGAGTGTTTGTGATCCACACTTGTTTCACCCGTGAGAATCACATGGGGGCGTATTGTGACTGTTCCGGTCACAATGTTCCCAAACCCTTATTTAGTTGACTGCAAGAGAAGTCAGGTTAGTTTAATTTGTTCATACCATTCCTTTTCTTGTTCATCATCATCATTTAGGTTGTAGGACTTCATGTTATTTTGTGTATACATCTTGTGTATCTCGGGGACTCAGTCAGGAATATTTCATTTAATTTGTATGGGAGATGTCAGCATACTAGACAGCGGATTGCGTTAGGCAAGCTACAAGATGTTGCAACAGCAGGAAACTCTAGACCAAATTTAGATTGGGCCGAGAATAACTTCCCTTGTCTTGAAGAAAGCTTTGTGTAAATTGTGTAAGGTTCTGACGTCAGAGAAGAGTTTCGCGCCATGAGTTGTAAGAAATATACATGGGTTCGAGATTATTGGTGTATTTTGTATGGGTTGGAGGGTATCATGACCCTGGCGGAGAAAGACGTAAACATGTGTTTACAAGATGAGAGGTGGGCTTTTCGTGTGGAGCGTGGCTTCACTTCTATTCTAGCGTCTGGTTGGAAAGGTCGCGTTCTCGTAATTTGGCGTAGGCCTATTTAGAGAAACAGTTTTGTTGAAAGCATGGCTTTCGAAAGTACTCGAAACGGCTACAAATCACAACGATGTTATCTCTGTTAGCACAATTCAAGTTGGGTACGGAAGCACATTCATTTCTCTCGCGGAGATGTGGCTATGTAAACCAGTAAACATCTCTAACCTCAAACCACGTGTGGAAAATCTTGGAAAGCTGGGGAGAACTGATCTATCGAGCATGTCTCGTAGATTATCTGCAAGATCGTCGGTGAGTGAGTAACAAACATCTTTATATTCCAACATTCATTTTGGGTCACATGTTTTCGTCATTGCCGAGGAGAATTGAAGATAGGAAACCATAGTCTGTTCGACGAGAGTCCCCGCCATATGTTTAAAGTAGATTTTAATACATATATTTTGAAGGTTATCATTAGTTTTCTTTATAAGGAATTACACCTAATAGTTGAACGCCCAAATGATACCAGTTAGGTTGACCAAATATGTGTCCAACACTCCACGACCCTGCCATTTCAATTATGTGGTATATGATGAAGTGCTTCCGATCAACAATAGGGTGATTTTGGGAAGTTTTAAATTAGTTGCCCAAGAAGGGCTAGTAATGAGTCACATGTGTAAGATATTGTCTGTGAAATCTGAAGCCATCAGCCATCAAAATTGTATCAATATTGAATGTAGGGAAGTTTTTGATAACTCATAGACATATGTTATGCTGTAGAGTGAAAAGGTATGATATTGTCGAATTATCTAATATGTATTTTTCAACTTGTATTTGAATGAGGTTATATATTGTATGGAAGCACACCTTAAGTTTACAAAATGTTCATAATAATAGAACAAGTTTGTAAATGAGAGTGTAAACCATTATTGTATTATTTCTATGTTTTCCAGGCGCCTTTTGATGATACATGCTGTTTAATTTGATAAATAAAAGGACGTCATACATATTGAAAACGACTTGATCCTTCATCCATTCTCGGAGCATAAGAATTACAACAGAAATATGACTGTTTTGATTTTATCTTGTGTTATGCCTATAATAATAATAATAATAATAATAATAATAATAATAATAATAATAATAATATCGTATGGCCTCGGGTGCTGGGTGCAAGCATTGTAATTTGACACCAAGAGGGTAGCTTGCATGTCGAATTTCGTTGTTCCTTGAATCACTATGAAAGTCAAAGTGGTTGGATAATAGATATCTAAGCTCCTTGAACACTATAGTGCTTTCTAATAGAGCCAACATCGTATGACATGCGTATCGTATTTTTGCCGCCTTTCAAAAATCACTTACCTCGGCCAGGGGCGAACCTGCAATCTTGGGGTTAGTAGACCGACACGCTATTCACTCACCCACCGTGGCAAGCTGTTATGCCTATGAACATCATTGTTTTGTTTAAGAAAAACATCTTGATTCATTAAATTCTTTTTAAAAACATACTACTTTCAAAGAAATGAATGCAGGGCAGCGGGAGAATGTTTAACTCTTTAAACAGAGGTCTACATTATTCTCTAGTGTTTACATTTGCCATAATTCTAGTCGCCCTCTTTTGTATCCTAAACGAGCCTAGTACATCTGGTGACATACCGGTACCCCAAAATATGACCCCATATCTTATGTATGAAAGGAAATAAGCAAAATAAGTATTTCTTAATGTGTGCATGCTAGTAAAGATTTTTAAATTACGTAACGCAAAGCTCATCGAGTTCAGTTTAGTATTCAGATATTGTATATGTTTATTCCATTTCAAGTCATGTTGTATCCATAGTCCTAAAAACGTTGTTTCTGATTTATTTTCTATTTGATAATCATTTAATGTTATATTGGGCTTCGCAGGATTCCTATAGTTTATAGTGTGGAAATTTAGACATACTGTTTTTTATAGTTTATTATGAGGTGATTATCTTGTAACCATTTGGTTAACTCTTCTCTAACGGAGTCAGCAGACTGCTGTAAGACCTGTTTAGTTTCAACTTTCATTACGAGTGTTGTATCGTCCGCAAACAAAATTTCCTTATGTGAGTGAACGTTCTGTGTTATATCATTGATATATAGAAGAAAGAGTAGTGGGCTCAAAACCGATCCCTGGGGTACTCCAAATTTAATAATTCCCTCATTGGACAATGTTTCATTAAGTAATTTGGTTCCATCATCCTTGTGTCTCAAGCTTACTATTTGTTTACGCCTTTTTAAGTAAGACTCTAACCATTTATTAGCTAGACCTCTAATACCATATTGATTTAGTTTTGTAAGGAGAATTTTATGGTCAACATCAAATGCTTTCGATAAATCCAAGAATAGGCCAGTTACAAGTTCCTTATTGTCAATTAATTTCAGTATACTATTAATACATTCATAAATTGCTGTCAGTGTAGATTTTTCCGTTCTGAATCCATGTTGTGAGTTAGATAGTATTTTATTTTTTTCTATAAAACTTATCAGTCTCTTATACATGATTTTTTCCACAATTTTTGCAATACCAGTTCGTAAGGTAATAGGACGATAATTATCTAATTCATCTTTTGAACCGTTTTTGAGCACTTTATTACTGTTGATAACTTCAAAGTATCCGGGTAAGTTCCTGAGAGAATTGAACTGTTTATTAAGTGCGTAAGTGGATTTATTATATTTTCTGCACATTTCTGCTGTAAGACCTGTTTAGTTTTACCTTTTATTACGAGTGTTGTATCGTCCGCAAACAAAATTTCCTTATGTGAATGAACGTTCTGTGTTATATCATTGATAAATAGAAGAAAGAGTAGTGGGCCCAAAACCGATCCTGGGGTACTCCAAAATTAATAATTTCCTCATTGGACAATGCTTCATTAAGTAATTTGGTTCCATCATCCTTGTGTCTCAAGCTTACTATTTGTTTACGCCGTGTTAAGTAAGACTCTATCCATTTATTAGCTAGACCTCTAATACCATATCGATTTAATTTTATAAGGAGGATTTTATGGTCAACAATATCAAATGCTTTCGATAAATCCATGAATAGGCCAGTTACATGTTCCTTATTGTCAATTAATTTCAGTATTGAGCCCGTTATATGAGGTTATCCGGGTACCATCCGCCGTAAGAAATGGTACTTCGAAAGACCCCGTCCTTCGAACCCAACACCTTAGAGGATATGGTGCATTTCTTTGTAGGCTTGCTCAGCACGAGGGGCTTGATCCAGGGGATCTGGGTCATTTGGCACGGAAACAGTCATAGACGCCCAAAGAAATACATCCGAAAAATACAAAGCTAGCAATAAAAAGAGATCTAGCAAGCTTAGTTATGGAAGGAAGGGCCAAGGACAAGAACTATAGGGGTAGACCATGGTTTGAATATGTTAAACAGATTGCCTCGAATGTAGGGTGTGGTAGCTATGAAGAGATGAAACGATTAGCTCAGGACAGGGAGGCATGGAGCGCTGCATCAAACCAGTCAAAAGACTGAAGACTCAAACAACAACAGTCTTAAGTTAGATTCGTGTATGATTTATTCAAGTAAGACCCCTAAACTTCTTCCGAGGGTCGAAATCGGCTAATCCGCTGATCTAATTACAATAATGAGTCGTTCCCTAGTTTGATGTTAAGTACCCTCCCGAAGTCCTAGTTACATGAAACAACAGCAAAACTAACTAGGCATGTGGTAAAAGAAGAATTAACGCGTAGCAAATTTACAAATAAATGACTCGGTATAATTTACATTTAACAGCTAGCAAACCAATCCCTAGGTTAGGATGGTACCACGTCCACATTTAACATTACATTTAAATTCTGTCTAATGTCTATGTGAACGAAAGTATTACGACGAGAGGCGTCGTAAACAAATGCGTATTACCAAATCTAATGATAGTTTGACCACTGACTGTCAAAAAAAATATTACATAACACTCTTATGTCTAACAGGAACAATGGGGTAAATACACTCGGGAATGAATAACTAAACACTCTAATACTAGCCTGCCTTCGCGAACTGACGTACTGTTTGTACCCAGTCGTCATCTCAAGCATGTGAGTTATGTTGGCAATGCGCAATCATCACTGCGACTTACAAGCTTTGAATCACGCGGGCCACAAGTTATTGATTATCTGGTCCTGAAGATCCATGTCGTCGAAAAAAGTAGTGTCAGCTCATTTAAAGGTCATCTCCCACATGGAAATGAATTCAAGTCACAGTGTCAATTAAACAACAAGCAAATGGTTGCAAAGTTATGGCTGTAATTAATTATAACAATTAATTAATCCGTCAGTTTAGGATAATTATGCTCTTGGTTTATCAGAAGGTTTAAATACTGTTTAGTTAGTTCAATTTATGACACCAGTCGTAGGCAGCAGCATGTGATCTCGCTTGAGATTCACTCAAAGAACATGACTTCAACAAGGCAACAATAACACAGGTTGGCGCGTCTTACTCCCATCGCTCACGAGTGCATCGGTCGTCTTGGCCGCAGCTCAAAGAACGCCGGAATAAACCAACAATAAGGCGGACATTCATCCGTCCTGCCTAATACCAAATAATGTGTTCACGGACACAACAATTACCCTTGCTAGCCTAATTTATACAAAAGCTGGGTCAATTAACATTATTGTTTAAACCATTCTATAACACGCCAGATGAATCAATGTCATCGGCTCAAAACATTAAAGGAATTCGCATAAGCGAGCATCCCCTCACTCATCAAAAGTGGTGAAAGAAATAACAGATGTTAGCAGCTTACATAGCTGTTCTCCAAAGCAAGGTTATATTAATAACAGTGACCTTCGAAATTCCTAGGACTTGTGACGTAAATTAGCACACAAAAAGTAAATATTGTCGTCTCCCGTTGCATCTCCGGTAAACCGGTTATCAGCTGGCGAGCTCAAACAACTTTCTCACTGCATCGCGTACAGCTTTAGCATAGCAATGATTGTGTTTCAAAATGATCATTTTAATCTTGCAGTAGCACGAATTACAGTACTCAGTTGCTCTGCAGATTGTATAAAAATGCATAATCACTTCCCTAACTGTGTTTCTTGGGATATTTTACCCTTCAATAAGATATAATGCAGTAATAATTTCAACGAATACAAATGTAAAGGTGTCACACTCGTGCACTGACATTCGAAGATATGTCACTCACTCTTTGTACACGTGGGCTTTGATATGCGTGGTTTGGCACTCTCCACAACAAAAATAAAACATCTAACCTCTGCTGCGATATTTGAAGTGATACGATGTAGGTTTGCCCACCAATCTTACTGTGTAAGGGTAAATAGTACTCATGAAAAATGTCAAATAAAGAGTACAAAAATGTTTCAGCAACTTTCGTCTGAGAAATGATACGAGAATAAAGCTCTTTCAACTTAAATTAAGGGGCCTAACTATAGGGTGTCCCTTAAACTTTCTGAAGCCTACACCTTCTGTTCTTAAGATGTCGTTTACATGACATAAAATCACAACTCCTTGCTGGCTTATTAATACACTGAAAATATACATGTGAATGTGCACCTGCCTTATAACACACGGACTGTGTTGTCTAACTAAATGATTGTCCCAGTGCCAAGTAAGAAAATATGTACATTCCTACCTAAGTGGTCAAATTATGAAGTCTTTCGGCTAAATATATATTCAAATACTTCCTCAACCTGAACAAACTTCGTACATAGACAATACAGGTAATATGCTCCCAGGGCTCCAAGCATATTCCTGGTTAAGGCTATGGGTTCCAGCCTGTCCTTGTGGACCTCGGTTCTCATCTTGTACATGGCTTGTACCTGGTGGTGTAGGTTGGACAATTCCATGGTGGCGGTTTATTTCATCGGTGCTTCCCTCACATTAGGAATTACACCATCACGATTCTCTCAGAATAGTGTTGAAGAATCACCAACACGTGGTGCATTAACGTAGGCATCGTGGTTAACAAAATACACAGATTCTATGGAAATATGATTATATAAATGCACACTGGCTTTAATAATTGCAGGTAATCAAAATACTCTGATTTTCCTGCCACAGACTCTAGTAATACCATACACGTGGTATTGTTCACAGATTTTACACTATGTCAAATCGCTGTAAATCTGAACAATCACTGTCGCATGCGTGCGATGCGTAGCTTTATCATAGTTGATTTTTGTAGTAGCACACACTGGGTTATGAGACGTAGTTGTAGCTTAAATATTGCACGTCTGCCTGAATATTTCACGTCTGCCTTTCAGACGGTCCTCGTGGTTAGTGAAAAAATATGTCGTTTTCACTCAATTAAATGTCGACCTTCGCAATCACGTAGCAATGGCCTTACCTGGCCGAAATAATACTTTTCGTAGACTTAAATTGTAATACGCAGCTCGATGGCTGTAGATTGTAGTCCTCCCAATTATGGTGTATGCACTCGCCAAATGTGGCCTTCGTCTTAAAGACGGACAATCGACACAATACGTCCGGCCTCAGCGGACTATCAAACCGGTGTGTTTAAGCGTACCACGGCTTCCTGATTTGAAGGAAGAATTTAAGTCGATTAGCGACTATTTACATTGTCCTCCGCGTGTCTGCGGTGAAAAATACCTTTACCATAAAGTGATTTATCATTCCCAAAAGCATAGAAGATGGTAAATTATACATAATTAATTATGATATGATCCTGAGATATGTGGCGTTAAAATAGTAAGTAATATATCTCTGGGAAGAGAATAAGCTGTCCTCTCCGAAGACAAAATAGCGGATTGTTCATGAGGAAGCTTCAGGGTGTGTTCTGTCGAACTGAGAATGTGAAGTAAGTATGCTCCCAAAGAAATATTTGATACTTGAGCCTAGGCGGGCTCAGTATGCTATTACTACATTCATAAATTGCTGTCTGTGTAGATGTTTCCGTTCTGAATCCATCTTGTGAGTTTGATAGTATTTCATGTTTTTCTATAACACTTATCAGTCTCTTATACATGAATTTTTTCCACAATTTTTGCAATACCGGTTGGTAAGGTAATAGGACGATAGTTATCTAATTCATATTTTGAACCGTTTTTGTGCACTGGAATTACTTTTGTTAACATCAAAATATCCGGGTAAGTTCCTGAGAGAATTGAACTGTTTATTAAGTGCGTAAGTGGATTTATTATATTTTCTACACATTTCTTTAAAATTGTATCAGGGATGCCATCAATGCCAGCACAGAATTTATTATTAGCCCTTTTATAACTATTCTTACCTCTTCACTTATGACATGATTTATAAATAAAGAATCACTGCATATATTTATTTTATTATTAGAATTTAGTGCATTTACCTGTGATTTATTTAATAATTTTTGTGGAATTTCCAGAAAATAGTCATTAAAAGTGTTTGCTATTTCCTCTGGATTATGAATCACTTTATTATACCTGGTCAGTGATATGTCCCTTTGTATTGTAGCAGATTTTCCAGTTTCTTCCTTTATTACGGACCACATAGCCCTGTTTTTATTAGTTGATTGGGAAGTAAAATTATCATTATGCATTTTCTTTGCTAGTCTTATTACCTTATTTAATATGCTAGTGTATTTGTTGTAGTATAAATTGAATTCAGGTATTGTGTGGTATTGTTTATATAATTTGTGTAGAAATTTCTTTCTTTGACATGCATTTATAATCCCTATTGTCATCCAATTGCTAGTTTGTTATTTTGAATAGTTCTTTGTTTAAAGGGGAATGCTGTTTCAAAATAGTGTTTTAGGGTACTGTTAAATGCATTAAACTTATCATTTACATTTTCTAGTTTATACATTTCTGACCTTGTTTCCTTACTTAATAAGTCATTGAAATATGAAACATTTGTTTCAGTGAATGACCTGCACTTTGATTTTATTCCTTTATCATTATTATTGATTGTTTCGGGTACTTCAAAACTCAGTATTTGTCCATGGTGGTCACTAAAACCGGACAATAGACTTCTATTGAATGGTGTTATTTATCTCTATTTATAAAAATTTGTTGAGGAGTGGTTTTACCAAATTTTGTTATTCTTGTTGGGGTATTTACTGTAGGTTTCAGTCCATAGGAAATTAGTAACTGTGTTAATAATTCACAATTTCTATCAAATTTTAAGAAATCCAGATATACACCCCCACAAATTATCTTATCGAAATTAACTTTGCTCATGTTATTGAGTAACAATTCTAATTTATCTATAAATAATCAAAACTTTCCTGAATGAGAACGTTATATGCATACAATTATTAACTTAAACTGCTGTATTTTTACGGCAGAGAATTCAAAATCCTGTTCCATAATTAGATAACCATAAGCTGTTAACTGTTCATGATCAAAATTATTTCTTAAGAAAATAAAAGTACCACCATGGCTTTAATATTAGATCTAGAGTATTCACTAGCTAGTATAAACCCTGGAAATTGAATTAATTCGAGTTGTTCCTCTTTCAGCCAATGTTCTGCAATACATAGTGTTGAGATGTCTTTAAGTTCATTTTAAAGCAATAGATTTTTGTAATAAATTTTATTACAGAAATGATGAACATTCTGGTGGTAAATTTTACATTTGTTACTTTTGCAAGCTTGTGTTGGTGATTTATTTACATTATTATCATAATTGTTATTATTATTGTTGCTAGACAAATCCGAAATACCATTGTTGCACTCAGTTAAATTTGACATCAAAAGATACTCATCTGAATGCCACATCTCACGTTTGGCTTCTTTTACCAGTTTCCCTGCTTCCACTCTAAAGATATTACTGTCGAACTATTATTAATCAATACCACACAATACCTGAATTCAATTTATACTGCAAAAAGTACTCTAGCATATTAAATAAGGTAATAATACTAGCAAAGAAAATGCATAATGATAATTTTATTTCCCAATCATCTATTAAAACAGGGCTATGTGGTCTGAGATAAAGAAAGAAACTGGAAAAGCTGCTAAAATGCAAAGGGACATTACACTGACCGGCAATAGTAAAGTGATTTATAATCCAGAGGAAATAGCAAACACTTTTAATGACTATTTTTTTGGAAATTCCACAAAAATTATTAAATAAATCACAGGTAAATACACTAAATTCTAATAATAAAATAAATATATGTTGTGATTCTTTATTTATAAATCATGTCACAAGTGAAAAGGTAAGAATATTATAAAAGGGCTAAAAATAAATTCTGTGCTGGCATTGATGGCATCCCTGATGCAATTTTAAAGAAATGTGCAGAAAATATAATAAATCCACTTACACACTTAATAAACAGTTCAATTCTCTCAGGAACTTACCCGAATATTTTGAAGTTATCAAAAGTAATTACAGTGCACAAAAACGGTTCAAAATATGAATTAGATAACTATCGTCCTATTACCTTACCAACTGGTATTGCAAAAATTGTGGAAAAAATCATGTATAAGAGACTGATACGTTTTATAGAAAAAAAAATACTATCAAACTCACAACATGGATTCAGAACGGAAACATCTACACAGACAGCAATTTATGAATGTAGTAATAGTATACTGAAATGAATTGACAATAAGGAACATGTAACTGGCCTATTCTTGGATTTATCGAAAGGATGTGATGTGGTTGACAATAAAATTCTCCTTACAAAACTAAATCAATATGGTATTAGAGGTCTAGCTAATAAATGGATAGAGTCTTACTTAAAAAGTTGTAAACAAATAGTAAGCTTGAGACACAAGGATGATGGAACCAAATTACTTAATGAAACATTGTCCAATGAGGGAATTATTAAATTTGGGGTACCCCAGGGATCGGTTTTGGGCCCACTACTCTTTCTTCTATATATCAATGATATAACACAAAACGTTCGTTCTCATAAGGAAATTTTGTTTGCGGACGATACAACACTTGTTAAAAAAGGTGAAACTAAGCAGGTCTTACAGCAGTCTGCTGACTCCGTTACAGAAGAGTTAACCAAACGGTTACAAGAAAATCGTCTCATAATAAACTATAAAAAAACAGTATCTCTAAATTTCCACACTAAGGTATACAGAATAGGAACCCTGCGAAGCCCAATATAACATTAAATGGTCATCAAATTGAAAATAAATCAGAAACAAAGTTTTTAGGACTATGGATAGAACATGACTTGAAATGGAATAAACATATACAATATCTGAATACTAAACTGAACTCGATGTGCTTTGCGTTACGTATTTTGGAAACTTGCACAAGCATGCACACATTAAGAAATACTTATTTTGCTTATTTCCATTCATACTTAAGATATGGGGCCATATTTTGGGGTATGTCACCAGATGTACTGAGCACGTTTAAGATACAAAAGAGGGCGATTAGAATTATGGCAAATGTAAACACTAGAGAATCATGCAGATCTCTGTTTAAAGAGTTAAACAAACTGCCAAAACCGTACAAATATGACAAGTTCTGTAAATTTAGCCTCGGAAACTGCTAGGGCGTTCCCCGGAAGCGACGCGCAAGGCCCCTTGTGAGAAATGAGCAAAGGCTACCGAGTCATGGGTGGGCTCAGCTGAAGAAACAAGTCCAGATTAGAATTGGAACCCTGAATGTTGGATCGATGACTGGGAAAGGAAGAGAGGTTGTGGACCTAATGATGAGAAGAAACATTGGAATTCTGTGTGTCCAAGAAACTAGGTGGAAGGGTAATAAAGCAAGAGAGCTTGGAATTGGCTTTAAATTGTTGTACAGTGGAGCAAACAGAGCGGGAAGAAATGGTGTTGGAATTATCCTGGCTAAAGATTTTATCCCCTCTCTAGTCAGTGTAAACAGAGGAAGTGATCGCTTGATGAGTGTGAAGCTGTTCCTTGGGGAAGGGTTTACCATTGTAAGTGCCTATGCTCCTCAAGTTGGCTGTGAGGAGGAAGAAAAAGATGGTTTTTTGGAGGGACCTGGAGCAGGAAATTTCTAGTATATCAGCAGATGAAAGGGTATTTCTGGGTGGAGATCTAAATGGACATGTTGGCACCAGTGTGGAAGGGGAAGTAGTGAGGAGAGTGCATGGAGGCTGGGGATCTGGTACGAGAAATGAGGAGGGTGAGAGAGTGCTAAGTTTTGCCTTGGCATTAGATCTAGCAATATGTAACACCTTCTTCAAGAAAAACGAAAGGCAATTGGTGACCTACAAAAGTGGAGGAAGAGAGAGCCAAATAGATTTCCTTTTGTGCAGAAGAATGCATTTGAAGGAGGTTAAGAATTGTAAAGTTATTGTGGGGAAACATGTTACACCACAACACAGAGTGCTAGTTATTGATTATGAATTCACGGGCATTAAGAAAAGAACAGCAAGGAAAATTACTCCAAGAATTAAATGGTGGAAATTGAAAGATCCTATTTTGAGAAGTGAATTCAAGGAAAAGGTGTTGCAAGGAACACGGCCAGTGGAAGAAGTTCAGAGATGGTGGACAGTAAATGCAGAAGCAATCAGGAAAGCAGGTGTAGAGGTTTTGGGGAAGACGTCTGGGAAAGGTGCTCCCCTGGATAAAGAAACATGGTGGTGGAATGATGTGGTTCAGAATGCCATCAAGGCAAAACGACAGGCAAAAAAGAAATGGGATGAGTCTGGAAATGACGAAGATAGAGAACACTACAGAAAGGCAAATAAAGTTGTGAAAAGAGCTGTAGGGAAAGCAAAGACAGCTGCATGGAATGAAGTATATGAAGAACTAGAGACCACAGAAGGGGAGGCCAAGCTTTTCAGAATCGCTAAGGCACGAGACAGGGCTTCAAAAGATCTCACACACATCAGGCAGATGAAAAGTGAACAAGGAATTGTAATTCAAGATGAAGAGCATATTAAGAAGAGATGGGAGGAATATTTTGAAAAGTTTCTAAATGAGGAAAATGCCCGGCTTGTATTTGAGGATGGTATCCCATATCACAACATAACAACTGGCATATGCAGGGAAGAGGTTGTAACTGCTATTAGGAAAATGAAATGTGGAAAAGCAACCGGCCCCGATGAAATTCCAGTGGAGGCTTGGAAATGTCTGGATGAAGAGGACATAGATATGTTGTGGAATCTATTCCAACAGGTACTTCAAGAGGAAGTAATGCCCAAGGAATGGCGGTAGAGTACCATAATTCCCATTTATAAGGAGAAAGGTGACATTCAGGATTGTGCAAATTACAGAGGAATAAAACTCATGTCGCACACAATAAAGATCTGGGAGAAAGTTATTGAAAGTAGGCTTCGGGTGGAGACGACAATAGGAGATGAACAGTTTGGATTTGTGCCGGGAAAGGGAACAACAGATGCTATTTTTGCACTTAGGCAGGTCATGGAAAAGCACAGGGAGAAGAGAAAAGAACTGCATAGACCTAGAGAAAGCGTATGATCGAGTGCCCCGTCAGGAGGTATGGAGATGCATGAGATGCAAGGGAGTACCGAAGAAGTATGTGCGCATTATTCAGGATATGTACCGTGGAGCAAGGACACGAATTAGAAGCAGTGTAGGATTGTCAGATACTATACCGGTTCAAGTAGGTCTTCACCAAGAATCTGCACTAAGCCCCTATATTTTTGATCTAATAATGGATGTCTTCTCTGAAAACTTAAGAGAACCAGCTCCTTGGTGTATGCTATTTGCAGATGATATTGTCTTATGTAGCACACACAAGGAAGAGCTTGAATATAAACTGGAATGCTGGAGAAGAACCATAGAGGACAGAGGCCTTAAAATCAGTAGGAATAAGACCGAATACCTGTGCCTTGGAGGAACTGGAAATGAAACTATTCAGATGGATGGTAGCCAGCTACATGCAAGGGACAGTTTCAAGTATCTGGGATCCACTGTATCTATTTATTTATTAATTTATTTATAGGGTACAGAAAGTCCCAGTGAGCTGATAGCTCAAGGGGGGACCGCCCTTTACAAATATGGCTTAGTAACTAACTTAATACTAGAATATACTAAGGTGGTAGGAACATTTATTCAGTGCTTATGAGTTCATCTATATTCTTCAACATATTGTTTCAGGAAGTACCTGCGTGCTTCCTTTTTGAATTTGTTTAAATTTACAATTTGTCTCAGTTTAGGAGGTAAGTTATTATAAGTTGTGCTGGCTGAATAGGAAATACTTTTAATACCATATCTAATTGTGTTTGTTGACTCCATGTATAACTGGTTTACTGATCAAGAGTTTAGTGCTTTTCAGTCGGTCAACACGAATGTACCCAAAAGAGATGGGTTATGCCCTAATCCTGAAATAAATTACATGAGATTAATAAAACACTAGGATGACCAGTTTCGATCGTCAAGCGATCATCATCAGATCCAATACACTTAGGCTATAAAATCTATGTTTGAAATACAGGTGAAAATATTTACAATATGTACAATTATTTAGTTGCAGTATTGGTACTGCAACTGTCAGTGTATGCTAAATGCAGTATATATGTTAGGTGAAATGCTAAATGGTGATGGCTATCCGGAGATTGTACTTTAGAGAGATAATATGGTTGTAAACTATGGTTAAACTATAAAATTTTTAGGCTAACTACTTATCTGATTGTCTTCCGTATTACAGCTATTCGCAGTTTCCGTGCTCACTTGAACTCGCTGTGCGGTCGACTGCGGTGGTTATCTTAACGACTGGTTTTTCCCTGCCTTCCCCCCCCCTGTCCCTACGTGCTGTGGGGAGTGATCGCGATGTGTTTATGTGAGGTGTTGCCAACCTAGATAAGATGTATGTTATTGAATGAGGTGGATCTACAACTATTAAAGACCGTGGATTAGTCCTCGCCACGCGTGGAGCATAACCCATTCGAAATAAGCGTTGACGGTCTTATGAGGACGTCCCGGCACCTTTAATACTGCCTCTAATATGGGCCTTGGTTTATTGCAGAAGAAAAGTACATCGTACACCTGATCCAGATAACATTTACCTAATAAAAAACCCCTAATTTCCCCCCTTTTTTATCTAGCTTGGCTGTGTCGCTAAATTGTGTTTTGTTTCCGACAGGGTGTGTTTTTTAGTAGCGTGAAGAGGGGTGAGCTCTCCATGAACGTGTGTTCATTTAGATTGTTGGGATTGTTTCGTTTGGCTAGGTGTATCTCGATTGCTTCCTTTATGTCAAGAGCTCTGCCTTTCGATTCGTGATGGATTATTTTAAGGTCTGACTCTATGTTGGTAAAGCTATGCCCTGCGTCACACATATGTTCGCACACGGCTGAATGTGTTCCGTATCTTATCGCATTTCTATGTTCATTATAACGTGTGTCTACTCGCCTTCCACTCTGCCCGATGTAATTAGCTTGACAATCGGTGTCTTGGCACGTTATAGAATATACCCCTGACCTTGAATACGGGTCACGTTTATTTAGATTACTATTTAGGAGGTGCCTAGCGGTTGTGTTTTTCGTCGTGAAAGCTATCTTTATGCCTTGCTTTTTGAATAGGTTAGTGATTTTATATGTATTCGCATTCACATAGTTGAAACGCGCAAATTTTTTCTCATTACTGTCCGGTTTGGGAATCGTTTTATCTTTATTTTTATGTTTGGCTATAATTTGATTTATTTTGCTTGGCGAGAAGTTGTTTTCCTTTGCTATTTGCATAATAGTTCTTATTTCCTTATTATAGTTGTCTTTTGACATGGGTATGTTTAAAGCCCTGTGCACCATTGAATTGAAACCCGCTAGTTTGTGCGTACTGGGGTGATTAGACTGATTGTCGATTGCATGCGAGGTTTGTGTTGCTTTCCGGAATATGGAATATGAAAGGTCGTTGTCTTTACGTTCAATAGTTATATCGAGATAATTTATTTTCCGGTCTATTTCGGATTCCTTAGTGAATTTGATAGAATGGTGAAGGCTATTAATGGATTGGAGAATTGTTTCTTCGCTTGTTAGTTCAGTATCGTAGATGCAAATTACATCATCTACGTATCTTTTCCATATTACTATTCCCTTTGTTGAAGTCTTTTCTAAGAACGCATTTTCTAGTGCATTGATGAAGATGTCAGCGATTAACCCACTTAGTGGCGATCCCATTGCTAGGCCTTCTCTCTGTGTGTATATTTTATTGTCGAATTGAAACACGTTTTGGGTGAGAACGACCCTCAGTAATCTCACAATCTCTTCAATTTCTTTTACCGAATTGTTGGATTTTAAGTTGTTTTCGATAGTGTTGATTGCTTCAATAATCGGAATATTGGTGTACATGTTAGTTACGTCGAAGGATACTAGCCTGAAGCTAGGTTTCATTTGTAGGGTGTTCAATGCTGTTACTAGTTCTGTTGTGTTCTTTACAGAGTTGTTTTTGTCGTTGGAAAGACGGCATTTTAAGATTTTTAGTAACTCTTTGCTGATTTTGTAATTAGGGGCATTCCTACAATTGACTATTGGTCTCATTGGGCATTCCTTTTTGTGTATTTTTGGTTGTCCCCTCAATGACGGTATTTTCGGGTTCATGTTTATTAGTTTTGATTTTTCAGCTTTGGTCAGTATGTATTCTGTTTCTTTTAGCGCACTTTTTATTAGTTTTTGGAATTTGTTGGTGGGGTCTTTTGTTAATTCCTTGATTTCGTTGTTGTTTAGGAATTCGACTGTTTTTTCAATGTATTCTGTTTTGTTCAAAATTACTGTAGTGTTTCCCTTATCTGCTTTTGTGATGATTAAGTCATGTTCTTTTATTTTTTGTTTCAACGATTTTATTTCTTTGATTTGTTTGTTGTTTTGAATGTTATTGCTATCGCCCTCTCGTTTGAGGACGTAACTAACATGTACACCAATATACCGATTATTGAAGCAATCAACACTATCGAAAACAACTTAAAATCCAACAATTCGGTAAAAGAAATTGAAGAGATTGTGAGATTACTGAGGGTCGTTCTCACCCAAAACGTGTTTCAATTCGACAATAAAATATACACACAGAGAGAAGGCCTAGCAATGGGATCGCCACTAAGTGGGTTAATCGCTGACATCTTCATCAATGCACTAGAAAATGCGTTCTTAGAAAAGACTTCAACAAAGGGAATAGTAATATGGAAAAGATACGTAGATGATGTAATTTGCATCTACGATACTGAACTAACAAGCGAAGAAACAATTCTCCAATCCATTAATAGCCTTCACCATTCTATCAAATTCACTAAGGAATCCGAAATAGACCGGAAAATAAATTATCTCGATATAACTATTGAACGTAAAGACAACGACCTTTCATATTCCATATTCCGGAAAGCAACACAAACCTCGCATGCAATCGACAATCAGTCTAATCACCCCAGTACGCACAAACTAGCGGGTTTCAATTCAATGGTGCACAGGGCTTTAAACATACCCATGTCAAAAGACAACTATAATAAGGAAATAAGAACTATTATGCAAATAGCAAAGGAAAACAACTTCTCGCCAAGCAAAATAAATCAAATTATAGCCAAACATAAAAATAAAGATAAAACGATTCCCAAACCGGACAGTAATGAGAAAAAATTTGCGCGTTTCAACTATGTGAATGCGAATACATATAAAATCACTAACCTATTCAAAAAGCAAGGCATAAAGATAGCTTTCACGACGAAAAACACAACCGCTAGGCACCTCCTAAATAGTAATCTAAATAAACGTGACCCGTATTCAAGGTCAGGGGTATATTCTATAACGTGCCAAGACACCGATTGTCAAGCTAATTACATCGGGCAGAGTGGAAGGTGAGTAGACACACGTTATAATGAACATAGAAATGCGATAAGATACGGAACACATTCAGCCGTGTGCGAACATATGTGTGACGCAGGGCATAGCTTTACCAACATAGAGTCGGACCTTAAAATAATCCATCACGAATCGAAAGGCAGAGCTCTTGACATAAAGGAAGCAATCGAGATACACCTAGCCAAACGAAACAATCCCAACAATCTAAATGAACACACGTTCATGGAGAGCTCACCCCTCTTCACGCTACTAAAAAACACACCCTGTCGGAAACAAAACACAATTTAGCGACACAGCCAAGCTAGATAAAAAAGGGGGGAAATTAGGGGGTTTTTAATAGGTAAATGTTATCTGGATCAGGTGTACGATGTACTTTTCTTCTGCAATAAACCAAGGCCCATATTAGAGGCAGTATTAAAGGTGCCGGGACGTCCTCATAAGACCGTCAACGCTTAGTTCGAATGGGTTATGCTCCACGCGTGGCGAGGACTAATCCACGGTCTTTAATAGTTGTAGATCCACCTCATTCAATAACATACATCTTATCTAGGTTGGCAACACCTCACATAAACACATCGCGATCACTCCCCACAGCACGTAGGGACAGGGGGGGGGGAGGCAGGGAAAAACCAGTCGTTAAGATAACCACCGCAGTCGACCGCACAGCGAGTTCAAGTGAGCACGGAAACTGTGAATAGCTGTAGTACGGAAGACAATCAGATAAGTAGTTAGCCTAAAAATTTTATAGTTTAACCATAGTTTACAACCATATTATCTCTCTAAAGTACAATCTCCGGATAGCCATCACCATTTAGCATTTCACCTAACATATATACTGCATTTAGCATACACTGACAGTTGCAGTACCAATACTGCAACTAAATAATTGTACATATTGTAAATATTTTCACCTGTATTTCAAACATAGATTTTATAGCCTAAGTGTATTGGATCTGATGATGATCGCTTGACGATCGAAACTGGTCATCCTAGTGTTTTATTAATCTCATGTAATTTATTTCAGGATTAGGGCATAACCCATCTCTTTTGGGTACATTCGTGTTGACCGACTGAAAAGCACTAAACTCTTGTTTATTAAGGCAACACTGAAAATATGGCTTCAAACACCACAATGTTCACGGCTAGTCAGGCAAATCGTGAAGCCAAGAAATTCAAATCACTCAGGCTTAAACTCATGAATTTAGACAAGTCAATTTGGTTCAAGAAAAAATGTATAGAACTAAACCTCACCCCTAAATACGTACCAATTAAAACCGTACCGAACACACCAGCCTCGATCATTTCAACTAAACAAGCCAAAGCGCTTTGGATAAAAAACGAATTAAGATTTGCATACATAAGAAAGCAAAAAATTAACCAACAATTATACGACATTCAATTGCAACTAAGTAATTTCTGGCACGCAGCCCAATGGGACAGCTTCACCGAACACCTACATGACACCATCAAAATCAGAGCAACGAGGAAGCATGAAACGCTAGAAAATAAATTAAGAAAACTAGGAGAAACACAGAACCATCAATCTAACGAACAACACACGAATAACAATGAATTCAATTTCCACAGCAGAGTAAACAACAGAACGAACGTAACCTTTTCTCAAGGTGAAATGAATATGTTAGACAAAGGTTTGAAATACAACTGCACAGACGCACACACGAACCACAATATAAAACAGTTAATCACAGATATTGAGATAGCCAGTCACAAGCTCCCAGCAGAAGACAGGGAATTAACCAAAAATCTCGCCACCAACGAAGCCCAAAAAAAAATCCTCAAACGAGAGGGCGATAGCAATAACATTCAAAACAACAAACAAATCAAAGAAATAAAGTCGTTGAAACAAAAAATAAAAGAACATGACTTAATCATCACAAAAGCAGATAAGGGAAACACTACAGTAATTTTGAACAAAACAGAATACATTGAAAAAACAGTCGAATTCCTAAACAACAACGAAATCAAGGAATTAACAAAAGACCCCACCAACAAATTCCAAAAACAAATAAAAAGTGCGCTAAAAGAAACAGAATACATACTGACCAAAGCTGAAAAATCAAAACTAATAAACATGAACCCGAAAATACCGTCATTGAGGGGACAACCAAAAATACACAAAAAGGAATGCCCAATGAGACCAATAGTCAATTGTAGGAATGCCCCTAATTACAAAATCAGCAAAGAGTTACTAAAAATCTTAAAATGCCGTCTTTCCAACGACAAAAACAACTCTGTAAAGAACACAACAGAACTAGTAACAGCATTGAACACCCTACAAATGAAACCTAGCTTCAGGCTAGTATCCTTCGACGTAACTAACATGTACACCAATATTCCGATTATTGAAGCAATCAACACTATCGAAAACAACTTAAAATCCAACAATTCGGTAAAAGAAATTGAAGAGATTGTGAGATTACTGAGGGTCGTTCTCACCCAAAACGTGTTTCAATTCGACAATAAAATATACACACAGAGAGAAGGCCTAGCAATGGGATCGCCACTAAGTGGGTTAATCGCTGACATCTTCATCAATGCACTAGAAAATGCGTTCTTAGAAAAGACTTCAACAAAGGGAATAGTAATATGGAAAAGATACGTAGATGATGTAATTTGCATCTACGATACTGAACTAACAAGCGAAGAAACAATTCTCCAATCCATTAATAGCCTTCACCATTCTATCAAATTCACTAAGGAATCCGAAATAGACCGGAAAATAAATTATCTCGATATAACTATTGAACGTAAAGACAACGACCTTTCATATTCCATATTCCGGAAAGCAACACAAACTTCGCATGCAATCGACAATCAGTCTAATCACCCCAGTACGCACAAACTAGCGGGTTTCAATTCAATGGTGCACAGGGCTTTAAACATACCCATGTCAAAAGACAACTATAATAAGGAAATAAGAACTATTATGCAAATAGCAAAGGAAAACAACTTCTCGCCAAGCAAAATAAATCAATTTATAGCCAAACATAAAAATAAAGATAAAACGATTCCCAAACCGGACAGTAATGAGAAAAAATTTGCGCGTTTCAACTATGTGAATGCGAATACATATAAAATCACTAACCTATTCAAAAAGCAAGGCATAAAGATAGCTTTCACGACGAAAAACACAACCGCTAGGCACCTCCTAAATAGTAATCTAAATAAACGTGACCCGTATTCAAGGTCAGGGGTATATTCTATAACGTGCCAAGACACCGATTGTCAAGCTAATTACATCGGGCAGAGTGGAAGGCGAGTAGACACACGTTATAATGAACATAGAAATGCGATAAGATACGGAACACATTCAGCCGTGTGCGAACATATGTGTGACGCAGGGCATAGCTTTACCAACATAGAGTCGGACCTTAAAATAATCCATCACGAATCGAAAGGCAGAGCTCTTGACATAAAGGAAGCAATCGAGATACACCTAGCCAAACGAAACAATCCCAACAATCTAAATGAACACACGTTCATGGAGAGCTCACCCCTCTTCACGCTACTAAAAAACACACCCTGTCGGAAACAAAACACAATTTAGCGACACAGCCAAGCTAGATAAAAAAAAGGGGGGAAATTAGGGGTTTTTTAATAGGTAAATGTTATCTGGATCAGGTGTACGATGTACTTTTCTTCTGCAATAAACCAAGGCCCATATTAGCGGCAGTATTAAAATTGCCGGGACGTCCTCATAAGACCGTCAACGCTTAGTTCGAATGGGTTATGCTCCACGCGTGGCGAGGACTAATCCACGGTCTTTAATAGTTGTAGATCCACCTCATTCAATAACATACATCTTATCTAGGTTGGCAACACCTCACATAAACACATCGCGATCACTCCCCACAGCACGTAGGGACAGGGGGGGGGAGGCAGGGAAAAACCAGTCGTTAAGATAACCACCGCAGTCGACCGCACAGCGAGTTCAAGTGAGCACGGAAACTGCGAATAGCTGTAGTACGGAAGACAATCAGATAAGTAGTTAGCCTAAAAATTTTATAGTTTAACCATAGTTTACAACCATATTATCTCTCTAAAGTACAATCTCCGGATAGCCATCACCATTTGGCATTTCACCTAACATATGAGGCTATTAGTATCAAAAGGAACAATCTCCACCTTCCTGCATTTTACAGTAGGAGTAATTTTTTATCTAATGCATTTGTATCCACTCTATCTGGATGTTTTTTTTTTCTTATACATAAAGTAAACTGTTGTATGCGAGTAATCATAGAAAACCAAGCATATGTTTCATAGTTAATGAGATATTTTAAATTTTATTTTGGAGATTGTCCCTTTTGATACTAACTGTACGATTTTTGTGGATATTGCTCTGTTTGATACCAACATGCATGGAGATTGCTCTTTCTGTTATTAACATAGAAATATGTGATTCCTACTCCTTCTTTTAGCCAAAATGTCATTTACGGTAGCAAAAGAAACAGGAGAAATTTACAAACTAAGGATAACTGTTGTAATGAAGTGCCCTTTAATTTTGGACGTACGTATTTCAACTCAAATTTAATGATTTAACACAACTGATACGTAATTTAAAAACACAACATTATTTGATTTGGATTACATTACACGGGACAAAATTCAAATGTGAATTAAACCATCAAAAGAGAGTCATCATCGTCAAGTGTTTCACACAAAAGATCATCTTGCTGATTCTGTCCACCTTCATCCTGTCTTTCTGCTCTGTGCTGCACATCGACATAGTATCGAAGTTCGGAAAGTGTTTTCCAGCTTTCACCGAAATGGGATGACAGAAGTTTCGATACGTCTCTCAGTTTATCTTTTGATATTTTCTGTACGTTGTTCGCAGGTAATTCCTCGGGGTTTATTTCAGACATGGAACAGTTTTACTTTGTAATGAACCTGGACATGTTAGTGTCATTACGGTATGCTGTCTCCCCTCTTACTTTTACATCGCACTTCTTGACACCTCACGTTAGTATTATTCGTTTACTTGGAGCAAATTTGAAGTGCCATGATCCAGTTGGCTTCAGAACAGCATCTGTGCTGGTTTTCCAATCAAAAACAGTACAGTCTTTCCCAAGATTAATGACCGTTCCATGATTCGCAACTATGCCCAAGTAACCTGCTGGTGTAATGATTTCTCTTTCATTCTTGATGTCTTTTTCGATATTGCCAAAGACACGATCTGGAGGAATGAAAGAGTGACCTCGTACAGGAAACACCATTTCAATGCGTTCAATGTTACTTGAAGCAGTCAGAAGCCATTTACCGCACATGGCGAGGAGGTTCTTGTTTTTATTTTGACCCCCGCATGAGTCGCAAATGAGTCTCACTTCTTTGTATTTTCTCAAGTCAGTTTTCATCAGCCTATCATAAAGCGCTGAAGCAATCTGATTAGACCCTTTTCCATATTGGTCCTCCGTCCAGCAATAACAAAACACATTGTCTTTGGTAAGCTTGCATTTGGAGGTACCTTGAACTATAGCAAAGTTGTGAAAGTAAAGTTGACGGGAGTAATAAGCCTCTTGATCTGGGATGCGAGGTAAACACTGGGTTTTCTGCATGTCAAAGGATAATACAAGAGTCTCTTCACCAGCGTCTCTCAGTAGAGTCTAAAATGCCTTCGCTTTTAGTTTGTGGACACGCTTAGTTATCATTATTTCACTTCGTTTTGTGGAATCTTGCTCTTGTTTTAGACGCTCATCAAGTTGTATGCAGAGAGGACAACAGTCCTCACTGGGGGTCTTGAATCCAAGATTAAAACAAGTATTAAAAACCATTCGAAAATAAGACTTGGTGGTTTTTAATGCTGGATCTGTAACCTTATTATTGTACAAGCCAAACAATTTATACACACTTAATTCAGAAGGCAAGTACATTCTCTGCCTTGTCTTATTACGGCAATAGTGCGATTCAACACACACTAAGGTCGATATAAACTTCACAATGCTTTCCTTTTTTGGTCGGAATATTTATGTCTTCTATCACCACAGCGATTTTCAACAGGGGGGTTTCCATTTCGTGCATATGATTTAGCTATAGCATCAACACGCTTCCTGGAGACATGAAGGATGTGGGGAAAAGCTTGCTGACATACAGGAACCTTCGTATTGTTACCGTTCTGAACATAAAATTTAGTCTGAAAGTGCTTTCCAGTATGTTTGTCATTTTTTGGCCTCCTCCTCTGCACAGGTACAATTTCAATGTACTTACAGATGAAAGCATTTTGAGTATTGTAAGTTTTATTGCAGTGGTACTGTTCATGGAACACCTTTATATCGTTCATCGATAATGTCCCACATTTGAATGCTTTGGTGATGTGTTTCTCTTTACACATGGGTGGTGTAGGCATATCCTTAGGGGCATACCTATTTAGAAAAAAACACAAAAGTAAATTAGTTCTCTTTTTAAAACAATGCATGGTACAATAACTTTTCATTGTTAAAATTGAAGGTAAAGAAATGGTTACAATGGGTTATAAATAGATAAAAGTATGTGGTTACGGTTTTTACCGTAAATTATGTAGCCTACTATTTATGTAAATATCTCTGTACGGTATATCAGTCCATTTTCCAGGAGAATTTCTTTACAATATAAAAGTAGTTACTGATTGAATGTTATTATTACCTCAGTTTTTTAGCAACCACTGATTTCCATTTCTTTGGATCTCTACTCCGCTTCCTAGCTTTTGTGGGTGAGACAGGTGTCACGTTTTGCGGTATCGTATCCATCACAGAACACCTAGAAGAAAGTTACAGCTAGTTTTGATAATATAATATGTTAGTACACCTTCATATAGTCTTAAAAACAAAAATACTTACAATATAACTGCAAAATACGAGAAAATTGGCACACGCGAGTAGGACAGTCTCTTTATCTCTCCTTTGAACCAATATGGCAGCACGCACATGACCGGAACGGACGGAGCTGATTGGTAGAAGTGGAGATTGTCCCATTTGATTCCAACAGATGGCGGAGATTGTTCTGTTTGAAAGCAACATTGTATTTTCAAGCCCTAAAACGATGGGATTTTGTTCTTTTTGAAAGAAACAAACAGCATAGTGTGATAGAGGGCTAGTTGCACAATACAACGGTGTCAGTAACTCAATTTCCTTGGAAATTGGAGATTGTTCCTTTTGATACTAATAGCCTCATATATACTGCATTTAGCATACACTGACAGTTGCAGTACCAATACTGCAACTAAATAATTGTACATATTGTAAATATTTTCACCTGTATTTCAAACATAGATTTTATAGCCTAAGTGTATTGGATCTGATGATGATCGCTTGACGATCGAAACTGGTCATCCTAGTGTTTTATTAATCTCATGTAATTTATTTCAGGATTAGGGCATAACCCATCTCTTTTGGGTACATTCGTGTTGACCGACTGAAAAGCACTAAACTCTTGTTTATTAAGGCAACACTGAAAATATGGCTTCAAACACCACAATGTTCACGGCTAGTCAGGCAAATCGTGAAGCCAAGAAATTCAAATCACTCAGGCTTAAACTCATGAATTTAGACAAGTCAATTTGGTTCAAGAAAAAATGTATAGAACTAAACCTCACCCCTAAATACGTACCAATTATAACCGTACCGAACACACCAGCCTCGATCATTTCAACTAAACAAGCCAAAGCGCTTTGGATAAAAAACGAATTAAGATTTGCATACATAAGAAAGCAAAAAATTAACCAACAATTATACGACATTCAATTGCAACTAAGTAATTTCTGGCACGCAGCCCAATGGGACAGCTTCACCGAACACCTACATGACACCATCAAAATCAGAGCAACGAGGAAGCATGAAACGCTAGAAAATAAATTAAGAAAACTAGGAGAAACACAGAACCATCAATCTAACGAACAACACACGAATAACAATGAATTCAATTTCCACAGCAGAGTAAACAACAGAACGAACGTAACCTTTTCTCAAGGTGAAATGAATATGTTAGACAAAGGTTTGAAATACAACTGCACAGACGCACACACGAACCACAATATAAAACAGTTAATCACAGATATTGAGATAGCCAGTCACAAGCTCCCAGCAGAAGACAGGGAATTAACCAAAAATCTCGCCACCAACAAAGCCAAAAAAAAAAATCCTCAAACGAGAGGGCGATAGCAATAACATTCAAAACAACAAACAAATCAAAGAAATAAAGTCGTTGAAACAAAAAATAAAAGAACATGACTTAATCATCACAAAAGCAGATAAGGGAAACACTACAGTAATTTTGAACAAAACAGAATACATTGAAAAAACAGTCGAATTCCTAAACAACAACGAAATCAAGGAATTAACAAAAGACCCCACCAACAAATTCCAAAAACAAATAAAAAGTGCGCTAAAAGAAACAGAATACATACTGACCAAAGCTGAAAAATCAAAACTAATAAACATGAACCCGAAAATACCGTCATTGAGGGGACAACCAAAAATACACAAAAAGGAATGCCCAATGAGACCAATAGTCAATTGTAGGAATGCCCCTAATTACAAAATCAGCAAAGAGTTACTAAAAATCTTAAAATGCCGTCTTTCCAACGACAAAAACAACTCTGTAAAGAACACAACAGAACTAGTAACAGCATTGAACACCCTACAAATGAAACCTAGCTTCAGGCTAGTATCCTTCGACGTAACTAACATGTACACCAATATTCCGATTATTGAAGCAATCAACACTATCGAAAACAACTTAAAATCCAACAATTCGGTAAAAGAAATTGAAGAGATTGTGAGATTACTGAGGGTCGTTCTCACCCAAAACGTGTTTCAATTCGACAATAAAATATACACACAGAGAGAAGGCCTAGCAATGGGATCGCCACTAAGTGGGTTAATCGCTGACATCTTCATCAATGCACTAGAAAATGCGTTCTTAGAAAAGACTTCAACAAAGGGAATAGTAATATGGAAAAGATACGTAGATGATGTAATTTGCATCTACGATACTGAACTAACAAGCGAAGAAACAATTCTCCAATCCATTAATAGCCTTCACCATTCTATCAAATTCACTAAGGAATCCGAAATAGACCGGAAAATAAATTATCTCGATATAACTATTGAACGTAAAGACAACGACCTTTCATATTCCATATTCCGGAAAGCAACACAAACCTCGCATGCAATCGACAATCAGTCTAATCACCCCAGTACGCACAAACTAGCGGGTTTCAATTCAATGGTGCACAGGGCTTTAAACATACCCATGTCAAAAGACAACTATAATAAGGAAATAAGAACTATTATGCAAATAGCAAAGGAAAACAACTTCTCGCCAAGCAAAATAAATCAAATTATAGCCAAACATAAAAATAAAGATAAAACGATTCCCAAACCGGACAGTAATGAGAAAAAATTTGCGCGTTTCAACTATGTGAATGCGAATACATATAAAATCACTAACCTATTCAAAAAGCAAGGCATAAAGATAGCTTTCACGACGAAAAACACAACCGCTAGGCACCTCCTAAATAGTAATCTAAATAAACGTGACCCGTATTCAAGGTCAGGGGTATATTCTATAACGTGCCAAGACACCGATTGTCAAGCTAATTACATCGGGCAGAGTGGAAGGCGAGTAGACACACGTTATAATGAACATAGAAATGCGATAAGATACGGAACACATTCAGCCGTGTGCGAACATATGTGTGACGCAGGGCATAGCTTTACCAACATAGAGTCGGACCTTAAAATAATCCATCACGAATCGAAAGGCAGAGCTCTTGACATAAAGGAAGCAATCGAGATACACCTAGCCAAACGAAACAATCCCAACAATCTAAATGAATACACGTTCATGGAGAGCTCACCCCTCTTCACGCTACTAAAAAACACACCCTGTCGGAAACAAAACACAATTTAGCGACACAGCCAAGCTAGATAAAAAAAAGGGGGGAAATTAGGGGTTTTTTAATAGGTAAATGTTATCTGGATCAGGTGTACGATGTACTTTTCTTCTGCAATAAACCAAGGCCCATATTAGAGGCAGTATTAAAATTGCCGGGACGTCCTCATAAGACCGTCAACGCTTAGTTCGAATGGGTTATGCTCCACGCGTGGCGAGGACTAATCCACGGTCTTTAATAGTTGTAGATCCACCTCATTCAATAACATACATCTTATCTAGGTTGGCAACACCTCACATAAACACATCGCGATCACTCCCCACAGCACGTAGGGACAGGGGGGGGGGGAGGCAGGGAAAAACCAGTCGTTAAGATAACCACCGCAGTCGACCGCACAGCGAGTTCAAGTGAGCACGGAAACTGCGAATAGCTGTAGTACGGAAGACAATCAGATAAGTAGTTAGCCTAAAAATTTTATAGTTTAACCATAGTTTACAACCATATTATCTCTCTAAAGTACAATCTCCGGATAGCCATCACCATTTAGCATTTCACCTAACATATGAGGCTATTAGTATCAAAAGGAACAATCTCCACCTTCCTGCATTTTACAGTAGGAGTAATTTTTTATCTAATGCATTTGTATCTACTCTATCTGGATGTTTTTTTTTCTTATACATAAAGTAAACTGTTGTATGCGAGTAATCATAGAAAACCAAGCATATGTTTCATAGTTAATGAGATATTTTAAATTTTATTTTGGAGATTGTCCCTTTTGATACTAACTGTACGATTTTTGTGGATATTGCTCTGTTTGATACCAACATGCATGGAGATTGCTCTTTCTGTTATTAACATAGAAATATGTGATTCCTACTCCTTCTTTTAGCCAAAATGTCATTTACGGTAGCAAAAGAAACAGGAGAAATTTACAAACTAAGGATAACTGTTGTAATGAAGTGCCCTTTAATTTTGGACGTACGTATTTCAACTCAAATTTAATGATTTAACACAACTGATACGTAATTTAAAAACACAACATTATTTGATTTGGATTACATTACACGGGACAAAATTCAAATGTGAATTAAACCATCAAAAGAGAGTCATCATCGTCAAGTGTTTCACACAAAAGATCATCTTGCTGATTCTGTCCACCTTCATCCTGTCTTTCTGCTCTGTGCTGCACATCGACATAGTATCGAAGTTCGGAAAGTGTTTTCCAGCTTTCACCGAAATGGGATGACAGAAGTTTCGATACGTCTCTCAGTTTATCTTTTGATATTTTCTGTACGTTGTTCGCAGGTAATTCCTCGGGGTTTATTTCAGACATGGAACAGTTTTACTTTGTAATGAACCTGGACATGTTAGTGTCATTACGGTATGCTGTCTCCCCTCTTACTTTTACATCGCACTTCTTGACACCCCACGTTAGTATTATTCGTTTACTTGGAGCAAATTTGAAGTGCCATGATCCAGTTGGCTTCAGAACAGCATCTGTGCTGGTTTTCCAATCAAAAACAGTACAGTCTTTCCCAAGATTAATGACCGTTCCATGATTCGCAACTATGCCCAAGTAACCTGCTGGTGTAATGATTTCTCTTTCATTCTTGATGTCTTTTTCGATATTGCCAAAGACACGATCTGGAGGAATGAAAGAGTGACCTCGTACAGGAAACACCATTTCAATGCGTTCAATGTTACTTGAAGCAGTCAGAAGCCATTTACCGCACATGGCGAGGAGGTTCTTGTTTTTATTTTGACCCCCGCATGAGTCGCAAATGAGTCTCACTTCTTTGTATTTTCTCAAGTCAGTTTTCATCAGCCTATCATAAAGCGCTGAAGCAATCTGATTAGACCCTTTTCCATATTGGTCCTCCGTCCAGCAATAACAAAACACATTGTCTTTGGTAAGCTTGCATTTGGAGGTACCTTGAACTATAGCAAAGTTGTGAAAGTAAAGTTGACGGGAGTAATAAGCCTCTTGATCTGGGATGCGAGGTAAACACTGGGTTTTCTGCATGTCAAAGGATAATACAAGAGTCTCTTCACCAGCGTCTCTCAGTAGAGTGTAAAATGCCTTCGCTTTTAGTTTGTGGACACGCTTAGTTATCATTATTTCACTTCGTTTTGTGGAATCTTGCTCTTGTTTTAGACGCTCATCAAGTTGTATGCAGAGAGGACAACAGTCCTCACTGGGGGTCTTGAATCCAAGATTAAAACAAGTATTAAAAACCATTCGAAAATAAGACTTGGTGGTTTTTAATGCTGGATCTGTAACCTTATTATTGTACAAGCCAAACAATTTATACACACTTAATTCAGAAGGCAAGTACATTCTCTGCCTTGTCTTATTACGGCAATAGTGCGATTCAACACACACTAAGGTCGATATAAACTTCACAATGCTTTCCTTTTTTGGTCGGAATATTTATGTCTTCTATCACCACAGCGATTTTCAACAGGGGGGTTTCCATTTCGTGCATATGATTTAGCTATAGCATCAACACGCTTCCTGGAGACATGAAGGATGTGGGGAAAAGCTTGCTGACATACAGGAACCTTCGTATTGTTACCGTTCTGAACATAAAATTTAGTCTGAAAGTGCTTTCCAGTATGTTTGTCATTTTTTGGCCTCCTCCTCTGCACAGGTACAATTTCAATGTACTTACAGATGAAAGCATTTTGAGTATTGTAAGTTTTATTGCAGTGGTACTGTTCATGGAACACCTTTATATCGTTCATCGATAATGTCCCACATTTGAATGCTTTGGTGATGTGTTTCTCTTTACACATGGGTGGTGTAGGCATATCCTTAGGGGCATACCTATTTAGAAAAAAACACAAAAGTAAATTAGTTCTCTTTTTAAAACAATGCATGGTACAATAACTTTTCATTGTTAAAATTGAAGGTAAAGAAATGGTTACAATGGGTTATAAATAGATAAAAGTATGTGGTTACGGTTTTTACCGTAAATTATGTAGCCTACTATTTATGTAAATATCTCTGTACGGTATATCAGTCCATTTTCCAGGAGAATTTCTTTACAATATAAAAGTAGTTACTGATTGAATGTTATTATTACCTCAGTTTTTTAGCAACCACTGATTTCCATTTCTTTGGATCTCTACTCCGCTTCCTAGCTTTTGTGGGTGAGACAGGTGTCACGTTTTGCGGTATCGTATCCATCACAGAACACCTAGAAGAAAGTTACAGCTAGTTTTGATAATATAATATGTTAGTACACCTTCATATAGTCTTAAAAACAAAAATACTTACAATATAACTGCAAAATACGAGAAAATTGGCACACGCGAGTAGGACAGTCTCTTTATCTCTCCTTTGAACCAATATGGCAGCACGCACATGACCGGAACGGACGGAGCTGATTGGTAGAAGTGGAGATTGTCCCATTTGATTCCAACAGATGGCGGAGATTGTTCTGTTTGAAAGCAACATTGTATTTTCAAGCCCTAAAACGATGGGATTTTGTTCTTTTTGAAAGAAACAAACAGCATAGTGTGATAGAGGGCTAGTTGCACAATACAACGGTGTCAGTAACTCAATTTCCTTGGAAATTGGAGATTGTTCCTTTTGATACTAATAGCCTCATATATACTGCATTTAGCATACACTGACAGTTGCAGTACCAATACTGCAACTAAATAATTGTACATATTGTAAATATTTTCACCTGTATTTCAAACATAGATTTTATAGCCTAAGTGTATTGGATCTGATGATGATCGCTTGACGATCGAAACTGGTCATCCTAGTGTTTTATTAATCTCATGTAATTTATTTCAGGATTAGGGCATAACCCATCTCTTTTGGGTACATTCGTGTTGACCGACTGAAAAGCACTAAACTCTTGTTTATTAAGGCAACACTGAAAATATGGCTTCAAACACCACAATGTTCACGGCTAGTCAGGCAAATCGTGAAGCCAAGAAATTCAAATCACTCAGGCTTAAACTCATGAATTTAGACAAGTCAATTTGGTTCAAGAAAAAATGTATAGAACTAAACCTCACCCCTAAATACGTACCAATTATAACCGTACCGAACACACCAGCCTCGATCATTTCAACTAAACAAGCCAAAGCGCTTTGGATAAAAAACGAATTAAGATTTGCATACATAAGAAAGCAAAAAATTAACCAACAATTATACGACATTCAATTGCAACTAAGTAATTTCTGGCACGCAGCCCAATGGGACAGCTTCACCGAACACCTACATGACACCATCAAAATCAGAGCAACGAGGAAGCATGAAACGCTAGAAAATAAATTAAGAAAACTAGGAGAAACACAGAACCATCAATCTAACGAACAACACACGAATAACAATGAATTCAATTTCCACAGCAGAGTAAACAACAGAACGAACGTAACCTTTTCTCAAGGTGAAATGAATATGTTAGACAAAGGTTTGAAATACAACTGCACAGACGCACACACGAACCACAATATAAAACAGTTAATCACAGATATTGAGATAGCCAGTCACAAGCTCCCAGCAGAAGACAGGGAATTAACCAAAAATCTCGCCACCAACAAAGCCAAAAAAAAAATCCTCAAACGAGAGGGCGATAGCAATAACATTCAAAACAACAAACAAATCAAAGAAATAAAGTCGTTGAAACAAAAAATAAAAGAACATGACTTAATCATCACAAAAGCAGATAAGGGAAACACTACAGTAATATTGAACAAAACAGAATACATTGAAAAAACAGTCGAATTCCTAAACAACAACGAAATCAAGGAATTAACAAAAGACCCCACCAACAAATTCCAAAAACAAATAAAAAGTGCGCTAAAAGAAACAGAATACATACTGACCAAAGCTGAAAAATCAAAACTAATAAACATGAACCCGAAAATACCGTCATTGAGGGGACAACCAAAAATACACAATAAGGAATGCCCAATGCGACCAATAGTCAATTGTAGGAATGCCCCTAATTACAAAATCAGCAAAGAGTTACTAAAAATCTTAAAATGCCGTCTTTCCAACGACAAAAACAACTCTGTAAAGAACACAACAGAACTAGTAACAGCATTGAACACCCTACAAATGAAACCTAGCTTCAGGCTAGTATCCTTCGACGTAACTAACATGTACACCAATATTCCGATTATTGAAGCAATCAACACTATCGAAAACAACTTAAAATCCAACAATTCGGTAAAAGAAATTGAAGAGATTGTGAGATTACTGAGGGTCGTTCTCACCCAAAACGTGTTTCAATTCGACAATAAAATATACACACAGAGAGAAGGCCTAGCAATGGGATCGCCACTAAGTGGGTTAATCGCTGACATCTTCATCAATGCACTAGAAAATGCGTTCTTAGAAAAGACTTCAACAAAGGGAATAGTAATATGGAAAAGATACGTAGATGATGTAATTTGCATCTACGATACTGAACTAACAAGCGAAGAAACAATTCTCCAATCCATTAATAGCCTTCACCATTCTATCAAATTCACTAAGGAATCCGAAATAGACCGGAAAATAAATTATCTCGATATAACTATTGAACGTAAAGACAACGACCTTTCATATTCCATATTCCGGAAAGCAACACAAACCTCGCATGCAATCGACAATCAGTCTAATCACCCCAGTACGCACAAACTAGCGGGTTTCAATTCAATGGTGCACAGGGCTTTAAACATACCCATGTCAAAAGACAACTATAATAAGGAAATAAGAACTATTATGCAAATAGCAAAGGAAAACAACTTCTCGCCAAGCAAAATAAATCAAATTATAGCCAAACATAAAAATAAAGATAAAACGATTCCCAAACCGGACAGTAATGAGAAAAAATTTGCGCGTTTCAACTATGTGAATGCGAATACATATAAAATCACTAACCTATTCAAAAAGCAAGGCATAAAGATAGCTTTCACGACGAAAAACACAACCGCTAGGCACCTCCTAAATAGTAATCTAAATAAACGTGACCCGTATTCAAGGTCAGGGGTATATTCTATAACGTGCCAAGACACCGATTGCCAAGCTAATTACATCGGGCAGAGTGGAAGGCGAGTAGACACACGTTATAATGAACATAGAAATGCGATAAGATACGGAACACATTCAGCCGTGTGCGAACATATGTGTGACGCAGGGCATAGCTTTACCAACATAGAGTCGGACCTTAAAATAATCCATCACGAATCGAAAGGCAGAGCTCTTGACATAAAGGAAGCAATCGAGATACACCTAGCCAAACGAAACAATCCCAACAATCTAAATGAACACACGTTCATGGAGAGCTCACCCCTCTTCACGCTACTAAAAAACACAACCTGTCGGAAACAAAACACAATTTAGCGACACAGCCAAGCTTGATAAAAAAAGGGGGGAAATTAGGGGTTTTTTAATAGGTAAATGTTATCTGGATCAGGTGTACGATGTACTTTTCTTCTGCAATAAACCAAGGCCCATATTAGAGGCAGTATTAAAGGTGCCGGGACGTCCTCATAAGACCGTCAACGCTTAGTTCGAATGGGTTATGCTCCACGCGTGGCGAGGACTAATCCACGGTCTTTAATAGTTGTAGATCCACCTCATTCAATAACATACATCTTATCTAGGTTGGCAACACCTCACATAAACACATCGCGATCACTCCCCACAGCACGTAGGGACAAGGGGGGGGGGGAAGGCAGGGAAAAACCAGTCGTTAAGATAACCACCGCAGTCGACCGCACAGCGAGTTCAAGTGAGCACGGAAACTGCGAATAGCTGTAGTACGGAAGACAATCAGATAAGTAATTAGCCTAAAAATTTTATAGTTTAACCATAGTTTACAACCATATTATCTCTCTAAAGTACAATCTCCGGATAGCCATCACCATTTAGCATTTCACCTAACATATATACTGCATTTAGCATACACTGACAGTTGCAGTACCAATACTGCAACTAAATAATTGTACATATTGTAAATATTTTCACCTGTATTTCAAACATAGATTTTATAGCCTAAGTGTATTGGATCTGATGATGATCGCTTGACGATCGAAACTGGTCATCCTAGTGTTTTATTAATCTCATGTAATTTATTTCAGGATTAGGGCATAACCCATCTCTTTTGGGTACATTCGTGTTGACCGACTGAAAAGCACTAAACTCTTGTTTATTAAGGCAACACTGAAAATATGGCTTCAAACACCACAATGTTCACGGCTAGTCAGGCAAATCGTGAAGCCAAGAAATTCAAATCACTCAGGCTTAAACTCATGAATTTAGACAAGTCAATTTGGTTCAAGAAAAAATGTATAGAACTAAACCTCACCCCTAAATACGTACCAATTAAAACCGTACCGAACACACCAGCCTCGATCATTTCAACTAAACAAGCCAAAGCGCTTTGGATAAAAAACGAATTAAGATTTGCATACATAAGAAAGCAAAAAATTAACCAACAATTATACGACATTCAATTGCAACTAAGTAATTTCTGGCACGCAGCCCAATGGGACAGCTTCACCGAACACCTACATGACACCATCAAAATCAGAGCAACGAGGAAGCATGAAACGCTAGAAAATAAATTAAGAAAACTAGGAGAAACACAGAACCATCAATCTAACGAACAACACACGAATAACAATGAATTCAATTTCCACAGCAGAGTAAACAACAGAACGAACGTAACCTTTTCTCAAGGTGAAATGAATATGTTAGACAAAGGTTTGAAATACAACTGCACAGACGCACACACGAACCACAATATAAAACAGTTAATCACAGATATTGAGATAGCCAGTCACAAGCTCCCAGCAGAAGACAGGGAATTAACCAAAAATCTCGCCACCATCGAAGCCAAAAAAAAAAAAATCCTCAAACGAGAGGGCGATAGCAATAACATTCAAAACAACAAACAAATCAAAGAAATAAAGTCGTTGAAACAAAAAATAAAAGAACATGACTTAATCATCACAAAAGCAGATAAGGGAAACACTACAGTAATTTTGAACAAAACAGAATACATTGAAAAAACAGTCGAATTCCTAAACAACAACGAAATCAAGGAATTAACAAAAGACCCCACCAACAAATTCCAAAAACAAATAAAAAGTGCGCTAAAAGAAACAGAATACATACTGACCAAAGCTGAAAAATCAAAACTAATAAACATGAACCCGAAAATACCGTCATTGAGGGGACAACCAAAAATACACAAAAAGGAATGCCCAATGAGACCAATAGTCAATTGTAGGAATGCCCCTAATTACAAAATCAGCAAAGAGTTACTAAAAATCTTAAAATGCCGTCTTTCCAACTACAAAAACAACTCTGTAAAGAACACAACAGAACTAGTAACAGCATTGAACACCCTACAAATGAAACCTAGCTTCAGGCTAGTATCCTTCGACGTAACTAACATGTACACCAATATTCCGATTATTGAAGCAATCAACACTATCGAAAACAACTTAAAATCCAACAATTAGGTAAGAGAAATTGAAGAGATTGTGAGATTACTGAGGGTCGTTCTCACCCAAAACGTGTTTCAATTCGACAATAAAATATACACACAGAGAGAAGGCCTAGCAATGGGATCGCCACTAAGTGGGTTAATCGCTGACATCTTCATCAATGCACTAGAAAATGCGTTCTTAGAAAAGACTTCAACAAAGGGAATAGTAATATGGAAAAGATACGTAGATGATGTAATTTGCATCTACGATACTGAACTAACAAGCGAAGAAACAATTCTCCAATCCATTAATAGCCTTCACCATTCTATCAAATTCACTAAGGAATCCGAAATAGACCGGAAAATAAATTATCTCGATATAACTATTGAACGTAAAGACAACGACCTTTCATATTCCATATTCCGGAAAGCAACACAAACCTCGCATGCAATCGACAATCAGTCTAATCACCCCAGTACGCACAAACTAGCGGGTTTCAATTCAATGGTGCACAGGGCTTTAAACATACCCATGTCAAAAGACAACTATAATAAGGAAATAAGAACTATTATGCAAATAGCAAAGGAAAACAACTTCTCGCCAAGCAAAATAAATCAAATTATAGCCAAACATAAAAATAAAGATAAAACGATTCCCAAACCGGACAGTAATGAGAAAAAATTTGCGCGTTTCAACTATGTGAATGCGAATACATATAAAATCACTAACCTATTCAAAAAGCAAGGCATAAAGATAGCTTTCACGACGAAAAACACAACCGCTAGGCACCTCCTAAATAGTAATCTAAATAAACGTGACCCGTATTCAAGGTCAGGGGTATATTCTATAACGTGCCAAGACACCGATTGTCAAGCTAATTACATCGGGCAGAGTGGAAGGCGAGTAGACACACGTTATAATGAACATAGAAATGCGATAAGATACGGAACACATTCAGCCGTGTGCGAACATATGTGTGACGCAGGGCATAGCTTTACCAACATAGAGTCGGACCTTAAAATAATCCATCACGAATCGAAAGGCAGAGCTCTTGACATAAAGGAAGCAATCGAGATACACCTAGCCAAACGAAACAATCCCAACAATCTAAATGAACACACGTTCATGGAGAGCTCACCCCTCTTCACGCTACTAAAAAACACACCCTGTCGGAAACAAAACACAATTTAGCGACACAGCCAAGCTAGATAAAAAAGGGGGGAAATTAGGGGGTTTTTAATAGGTAAATGTTATCTGGATCAGGTGTACGATGTACTTTTCTTCTGCAATAAACCAAGGCCCATATTAGAGGCAGTATTAAAGGTGCCGGGACGTCCTCATAAGACCGTCAACGCTTAGTTCGAATGGGTTATGCTCCACGCGTGGCGAGGACTAATCCACGGTCTTTAATAGTTGTAGATCCACCTCATTCAATAACATACATCTTATCTAGGTTGGCAACACCTCACATAAACACATCGCGATCACTCCCCACAGCACGTAGGGACAGGGGGGGGGGAGGCAGGGAAAAACCAGTCGTTAAGATAACCACCGCAGTCGACCGCACAGCGAGTTCAAGTGAGCACGGAAACTGCGAATAGCTGTAGTACGGAAAACAATCAGATAAGTAGTTAGCCTAAAAATTTTATAGTTTAACCATAGTTTACAACCATATTATCTCTCTAAAGTACAATCTCCGGATAGCCATCACCATTTAGCATTTCACCTAACATATATACTGCATTTAGCATACACTGACAGTTGCAGTACCAATACTGCAACTAAATAATTGTACATATTGTAAATATTTTCACCTGTATTTCAAACATAGATTTTATAGCCTAAGTGTATTGGATCTGATGATGATCGCTTGACGATCGAAACTGGTCATCCTAGGCTAGTGTTTTATTAATCTCATGTAATTTATTTCAGGATTAGGGCATAACCCATCTCTTTTGGGTACATTCGTGTTGACCGACTGAAAAGCACTAAACTCTTGTTTATTAAGGCAACACTGAAAATATGGCTTCAAACACCACAATGGTTTGCTGATCTTGTGTTATGGGTATGAATGTCTTTCCTGCATTGAAGTTCAGTATTAAGACTAATAAGACCATGTTTATATCTGAACAAAAATAAAGCTTCAGAGTAGTTGAGCTGGCTTCGTAATGGCAATATGTTTGTCTCCAGATATACTTGTACAGTTGGTTTCCAAAAATCGTAACCATACTTGATTTTAATTGCTCTTTTTTGGAGTACTTCGAGCTCATTTATTGATTCCTGTGTGCATTTACTCCATATTATGTTCATGTACATAAGGTGAGAATGAATAAGAGAGGCATATATGCTCCTTAAATGTTGATTGCTTATTCCATAATCCCTTAACCTTTTTAGAACACCAATTACACTCACAATTTTCTTTTTCACATTTGTGACATGATCATTCCAACTTAGGTTATTGTCCAAAGTTAGGCCTAAATATGTGTATTGTTTAACCCGTTCGATTGGCACATTGCCAATTTTAACTATGTTGGAAGTGTTTGAACTGTAAGCTGGTTTATGAAATAGCATGTATTTTGTCTTTGAGGTGCTTATGATTAAATTATTTTTTGAAAGCCATGTTGTTAGTATATTTAGATCCTTTTGCATATTCTCCATAATCCTTTGTTCACATGCGCTCTCGTAAAGTAGAAATATGTCATCTGCAAATAGAAATATTTTACCAGTAAACTCTAAATAACCTATATCATTAATAAATATCAGGAACAGCAATGGTCCAAACACTGACCCTTGTGGGACACCGCATTTAACATCAGAGATGGACCCTTTAGTTTTATTGATATTAACATACTGCTTCCTGTTAGACAGGTAGTTTTTAAACCACTCAAAGGCTATTCCTCTAATTCCTGCATTTGATAATTTACTTAGCAACAAGATATGGTTAAATGTGTCAAATGCCTTAGCAAGATCTATAAATAGTCCTGCTGCTATTTTATTGTTGTCTAATGCTTTATGTATAAGTGACACTACGTCAAATGCTACTGAATCAGTGCTATGTTTGGGAAGGAAGCCATACTGATATTTGAAAAAGAAATTGTTTTTTGTTAGGAAATTCAGGACTTGTTTTTTGATTACTATTTCCAGTACTTTTACAAGTGAGGATAATATACACAACGGTCTGTAATTACTGGGATTAGATACATCACCTTTTTTAAATACTGGCACCACTCTTGCTAATTTACATTTATCTGGTATTACTCCTGTTTGCAGTGACAAGTTAATTATATCAGCAAGCAATGGAGCCAGATGATTGGCACATCTCTTAAGGAGTATATTATTTATTCCATCGTCTGTGTAATTCTTTTTGTTCGCAAGGTTTTGAATGATTTGTTTAACCTCCGTCACATTTGTTGGTTTTATGTATAGTGAGTTACAGATCGTCTGGTTCGAAGGCTAAATTGGGTTCTTTGTAGTAAGATCTTTAACCAAGTTTTCTACAACATTTATGAAATACATGTTAAATGCTCTACATATATCTTGGCCAGAGGTGTATCGTACGTTTTCATATTCAATTTCTACAATGTTTCGTGTATTATGAGGTTTGCCAAGTATTTGATTTACTGCCTTCCACATTCCTTTCATCGTATTCCCTTCCCTAATTACATTGTTGTAGTATAACTTTTTCAGCGCTCTTTTCATTCTAGTCACATCCCTACTACATTGTGTGTACTCTTTAATGGTTTCAGTTGAAGGGTTTATAGTTTTAGTTTTTGCATACAAATTATTTTTTCTTTTTACCGCTTCCAGAAACTCATGTGTTACCTATGGATTATGTGTGCCTTTTACCTGTGGGTTTTGCTTAATATTTATACTAGCTGTCCTAAGTCCATCACTAATGAAATCACAAAGCTGATTATATGCTTCGTTGACGTCAGTAGATAGATTTGGCAATTTATTTTTTGAAAAGAAATTGTTCAGTTAGGCATTACTTATTTTCGTAAATATTTGTATATTTGAACGATTATTGAATTGCGTACTCACTTCTGGTTGTGATGTAATTTCTAGAATTAAAATATTATGATCACTAAGGTCACTCATAACATTATACAAATAGAAGATATCATTGGCGAAGTTAGAATGTATATGGTCAATTAAAGTTGAAGAAGTAGGCGTTATTCTTGTTGGCAGTCTTGTATTACATGGATAAAAACTAAAGCAATTCAGTAAAGACGAATAGGCCCTGTGAATAATGCTGTCTTTTAGAAAAATCTATATTATCGTCTCCGATGAGTAGTGTGTTTGGGTTAGTATTGCAAAGTATGCGTTCAAGGTCAAGCATAAATTCGTTTGCATTAGTCTCCCTTGGGTTATAGTAAGAAATTACACTGTATCTTCTGTGTTTCTGAAATATTTCAATTTGAAGTATACTGTGATAACTATTAATGGTGTTAATAACCTTGGTTGCCCATTTTCTAGATACATAAATTGACAGACCTCCTCCAGTCCCGTCTCGTGTTACATGGTGTGATTCAAAGCTTGGAATGTTATAATAGTGTGTTTCTTTGTCTGACAACCAATTTTCTGTTCTAACGATGGCAATCTAGATCTGGAAATTACCCACCGAATTCAGGCTGCCTGGTTAAACTGGAAAATGTTATCTGGTATTCTCTGTGACAGGAGACTGAATATCCAAGTAAAGGGTAAAGCCTATAAATGTGCAGTGGGACCTGCAAAGCTATACGGAGCAGAAACTTGGCCAACTGTGCAGTCACAGTGCAAGCGACTGGAAGTAGCTGAAATGAAGATGCTAAGATGGATGTGTGGTGTTACAAGGAACGATCACATCAAAAACACCTTCATACGAGGCAGCGTAAAAGTGACTGAAATATCAAAAAAAGGTGCAAGAAAGACGCTTGCTCTGGTATGGCCACATTAAGCGCAGGGATGAGAGTTATGTAGGAAGGCGAGTGCTTGGTCTGGAGGTGGAAGGCAAAAGGGAAAGAGGCAGGCCTAGAAGAAGATGGATGGACTGCGTGCATGATGATCTCCAGGAAAAGCAGTTAACAGAAAACACTATTTGGGACCGAGGAAAATGGAAACGACTTGTCAGAAACGTCGACCCCGCATGAACGGGAAAAGACGAAGAAGAAGAAGAAGAATCTTACAGCTAATTATAATTTTGCAATACTAATAATAAAACTCTTTCAACTCGTAGTCGTTGAATCGCTTTGGTAGTTTTCTCTGTCGTTGGCTACGCTAAACAGTTTCTTTAGTCTGATACAAAGGTTTAGTTTCCATCTCTAAATTGACATTTTGTTTGATACTTTTTTCTTCTGATCTCGCTCTTTTTCGACTACTTTCTCAGCCTGCTTTTCGCTGTCATCACTCCCTTCCTCTACATCACAATCACTATCTGAAATCCATCCTCGCCAGATTTTAAGCTGGCTCACATTTGCGGTAGTAACTTATCTAATTTCCGCTTATCGGAATCGTTTAATTTTGAGACTCGATAGGTGTCTCCTGGCTGCACTTCCGTGACAACCAGAGGGCCACGATATCGACTCTGTAGTTTTGTGGAATCACCTGTCGAGATTGGGTTTGTTTTAACGTAAACAACGTCACCCACGCTATACTTCACATCTCTGATTCGCTTCTGATCGTATCGCGCTTTGTACAATCTTTGCTCTTTCTCGATGTTATGTCTAATCTCGTCTTGAATTTCCACAGGTAATCTATAAGATACGCTACCAATAGTCAAGTGTCTCGTTTGCCCTGCTTCAAACTTTGGATTATAACCATACAGTGACTCGAAAGGCGTTTTGCCAGTTGTCTTATGGACAGACGTATTCAAATCTCGCTCCAGACCCTTAATGTCTCCGTCCCAATCACTCGTATCAGTTACAATCTTCGTTTGCAATGCCGGGATTATAACTAGGTTTACTCGCTCGATATGGTCTTTGGCTTGCGCATGTCGACTCGAATTTAAGGTATGACGAATACAGTTTTTCTCACAAAACTCTTTGAATGCTGCAGATGTGAACGCAGCTCCACGATCAGTCACAAAACGAGCCGGCGCTCCGAATCGCTCAACAAACTGCCCTACTTTTCGCACCGTAGTTATCGCATTGACATTCCTCACCGCCTCCAGCTGGACGAACTTTGTCAAATTATCGACTATTCCCAGCACATACTTGTTACCTCGCGCTGTCGTTAAAAACGGACCCACATGATCCAAATGAACCACGGAAAACGGACGCTGCCCAGGAGGTATCGGGTGAAGAACACCAGGCTGTTTTCCACTCTTGTTTTTCGCTAGAATGGACTCCAGACAGGCCTGGATGTGCCTTTCAACGTACGCTCTCATACTTGCAAAATAGAAATCGTTCTGAATTCGCGCGACAGTCTTTTCTACACCTAAATGACTCGCACAGTCATGGTTTCGGATCACGATTGCTTTTCGCATGTTCTTAGGAACTACATATCGCAATGACTCTACTCCGTCGATAACTAGCTTTTTGTACAACAATCCGTTGACTAGACAAAAACCTTTCACTTGTCCTTTTTCCACACGTGTTCGTTCTGACTCTACTTTTCTCAATACATCAATTTTGAGTTTCAAATGCTCGTCTGATCGCTGATACAATAGAATATCATCTTCTCGTGTACTTACATTGAAAATCTCGCCTTCGTCGACATCCTCAATATCATCTACCGGTGCTCTCGATAAAGCATCGACGTGGCGCATTCTCGTACCGCTTCGATACTTAATCTCACAATCGTACTCAGCAATCGTTGCTAACCAGCGCGCAACTTGCGGCTGCTTTGTCTTCATGGTACCGTATTTATATACATCAGCGCTTGACAATCTGTTCTCACTACGAAGCGAATACCAATCAAGAATGGTCTCAATCTCTCAAGTGCATACGCGATCGCTAACAGCTCTAATTTACTCGAATGATACTGAGACTCAGGCTCCGTCGTACGTTTACTCACGTAATATACCGGGTGAAGATCCCCGACGGTATCCGATTGCAAGAAGATTGCACCGACGCCTATCGCTGACGCATCAGTATGAAGTTCGGTAACTTCCGCCTTTGGGTTGTAGATTTGAAGCACTGGACTTGACGTCAATACATCTTTGACTCGGTCAAATGCTTCCGCTTGCTCTGGACCCCATTCGAACTTTACTCCGTTCTTCAGCAATTTTGAAATTGGCATTACAATCATAGCGAACTTGTCCACGAATCTCCTGAAATAACTATGTCTGTCTGTCTGTTAGGTAGTCAGCCCGAAGGCTGGTTGGATCCTCAAAAAGTACCGCCGTTACGTTATGTGAGTAGATACCCACAAAAACTCAAGGCAGCACTATTTTGAGGCGTTCTAGGCAAGAAGAGGAGTGAGGTAGTTTGCCATTGCTTTCCTCACTGAGTCAGAACAGTAGTCCTAACCCTATGAGTTGAACCTTTCACAGCATTCACAGGCACTGACTGTGCCCCGAATGCCATTACTAAGCACCACCCATACCTCAGTAGCTTCCATATAATCACAGCCATGAGTGAGACTGAGACATCGGTGAAAAGCCACCTTTTACTCTAGCCTGTGCCAACTGACAAATGCAAAAGTACTGTATTCATCAGGAGATGGCGAACAGGCAACTATAACTATACAAACCAATAAATCGTCTGATTCCACTCACGTCGGTCAGAGCAGGAAACTTTTTAATCGCTGCTACTTTTAGCGAACCCGGTTGCATTCCCTCTTTGCTAAATGCATACCCAAGGTACGCGATCTTACGCAACCCGAACTCGCACTTTGCTAAATTGAAAGTTAATCCAGCTTTTCGAAACAGTTCAAAAACTTCACGAAGCTTTCTCATTAACCCTGCCCAGCATTTCGCAAAAAGGAAAAGATCATCAAAATAGCTAATCGCAACTTTATTTCTCATTTTCCCCATAACCTGATCCATCATTTTAGCGAAATAGAACGGTGCGTTAGTTAGACCGAATATGACTCGCTCAAACTCACCCGTTATGTCTGGAGTAATAAATGCAGTTTTACACTTCGCGCTTTCTTTCAACGGCATCTGCAGATAACCATGAGATAAGTCAAGGGTCGCATACAACTCAGATCTATGAATCAACTCAAGACATTCGTCTTCATTTGGTAAGGGAAACTGCGTTCGAACTGTCTGTTCATTTAGACCTCTGTAATCAGCAACTAACCTGGGAGTACCGTTCTTTTTCTCCACCAGCAAACAAGGACTCGCGTAGGGTGATGTCGTTTCCCTTACCAACCCCGCAGATTTATACCGTACTCATCAACGATCTCGCGCATTATCTCCCGCTCGCGCTTGCTTGCTCGGTACGGTTTCGCGCTGACAGGGACACTGCCTGGAATCTCAACAATATCCATTTCAAAATCTTTCATACATCCGATTTCGGACACGTTCTTCGCAAAACAATCTCTATACTCATTTAAAAGCTCGAGTAATTGGTTTTTCTCTTCAACTGATGTGTTCTCGTCTACCTTTATTTCATCCGCTACAATTGGCTCTACTAATTTTTCAAGTTTCGGACCGTCGTCTACAACCTGAATCGCGCTCTGAATCGCTCTCGTCAAGAAATTGACTCGCCTGAACTTCACATTTGTCATCGCTATAGTTAGCTACCGGTAACGTAAACTCACGCTTGTCAACAATAACATCTATGAATTTAACCTCTCCCGGTCCAATTGTCTCATTTTCTTTTGCTTTTGGTTTCACAAAATTCCCTTCAAGAATATCAAACAAGCCGTCATCACTTGACTCATTAATGAAACGAAAATTACCTTTTGAATGAACGAAAGCTACTCCCGGACTCAAAATATAATTCAACCCGACAATCACATCATGTCTTTGCACGTCATCAGGAACAATTCGGAATCTTGTATTCTCTACCGTGACTCCATCTATCGTTAATGTTTCATTGATAACTCCGGACGATGTAACTACGTTTTCTTCCTTGCCAAATCCTTTCAAAATATTTTCTCTACGCACAACCTCAACCCCTCCCTGAATCACGACTGAAGCTTTAATCGTGCATTCGCTACACCCCGTGTCAATCAACCCGTCTAAATCCGTGTTCCCAACTTTAACTGTCTTAATAAACTTCACAAATTTGTCTTCTGCGATTGTGCTGTCCACAGTTTTGACAAGTGTATCATCTTTCTTATCGCGACAATCTTTAGCAAGATGTCCAAACCTCTGACACGAGACACACTTAACCAGTCGCTTCTCTGAACAATCACGCGCTAAATGACCTTCTTTATTACTCTTTTACCACGATTGGTCATTTTACCCCTAAAACAATGCGTGTAGATTTTACAGAAAAAAGGGGGACAAATAATCAGATTTGGACACATGAGGTGTTATAAGACTCAGGGCGACAATCTCTTCTTGAATTTATTATTTATTTTTTGAAATTTTGACAAAGGGCTTAACCACACATTTTGAAAATTTAGATTTTTTAAATTTTTGAATTAATTTTAATTTACTTTTTTAGTAGAGAGAGACAGTACCGGTTGTGTTTAAACGAGCATGTCGCCGATCACTGTGACCATGTTCAATGGATGAATCGATATTTTGTGAAGCATTGATTGAAACTCATTTTATGCCTAGAAAGGTCGGCCATCTCTCTCCCATTTCGGGAGGTCGCCAAGGGAGGCGGGATGAAAGCCTCGACCTCCCTTTTTTATGCCTGATTTTTATTCTTCCTCTTTTTCTTCTTCTTCTTCATATTATTTCCATGGTCATGCGACGACTTGTTTTAAGAATATTTTTATGATTTTTCCTATGATGCATGCATTTATTTAAATATCCCAAAACGTCAAGGTTACTGATTTGAGTTTTATAAACTAATAATGGGATTTGGACTCATAACGTGTCCTATAACTTGACATGACGCTTTCTTTATATGGCTTATGAATTTTCCCAAAAAAGATTGTAAACAACAAGGTCATGGACTATTGTTTCTCTTAATATATTGCAAACCCATAATGTTAGATGTTTATAGTGAGTGATGAAATATAACTATGTAGAGAAAGAATTATTGTAGGCTTCACGTATGGTGACTGACAAGTCTTTGACCATTGAAACTTGTCTTTAATCATAACCCCAGTACACAGGGAGTATAGGTTTCGGGCATGACATGACAAACGGTGTGTACAAAATCCAATTTATCGATTCAAGAATTAAGAGAAGACTATCTTTAATTGATTAGTTAAAGAGGGTAGCTAAGAAATCAAGAAGGTGATTACACTAAACCAAACCGAACCAATACAATCCTTTTTGAATGTATAATGTTACTTGCTAACCATTTTGTGCTGCAGTGGCAAGCACTTTTGGCTCTTGCACTAGAGGCCTTAACTCGATTTAACTTTAAGGCTTAGAACGAACCAAACTAAGAATGATGGTTATAGTGGTGCAGTGGTTAAGCTGTTATCCTTTGATTAAGGTAGACCAGCGTTTGATTTTAGATTAATACGCATGTCAAAAACATATAAAGAAGCAGGGATAATGTTTTAAGACTGATTAAACTTGTATATTTTTTTTTCAAATTCAAATACAAAGGAGGACTGGGTTCAATATACAGTTAATGCAAGTAAGATTTTGTATTTGTTTTTTATTTTTAGACTTTAGATTTTAGAATTTTCATTTTACATTTTAGATTGTACAAAAAGACCAAACCATAATGTCATGACTTTAAATTTTCGGTAACTAATTATTAAAGAAAAACATATAAGGATTTGTATTACTTGGAATTATGTTTTCTATAACATATTTTATTTTGGTTTTAAATTTTAGAAATTTGATATTGGATTTTAGATTTTAGGTAAAGACCAAACTAATATTGACTATTCATTAGACACTGGTATGTAGATAGAAAGATGATTAGACTATATGTTAAGATGAATTTTTAGGTGTTGACTGGCCTTGCAATAAGAATTGACTAACCAGACATGAGTTAACTACCAACGAAACACTTTGGCGACTATGCTTGTTAGTGACCAGTGAGTAGGGTTTTAGAAAAACTGTTTGCTATTTTGGGTTATATACAACAAATGGATAGACCTACTGAGCGACTATGTTTGCTAAAGAAGACATTATACCAGAGATGATTAGGATTCTTATGTAGCTCACGCAAGGAAAGCATTTCTACAGAATTTGTTGACATTGAATATAGATGTAGGTATTAGGATGTCATTTTTAAAGACCTTCGTCTGGAGTGTGACACTCTATGAAAGGGAAACTTGGACTATTGGTGTAGCAGAAAAGTGGAGAGTTGAAGTGTTTGAAATGTGGTGTTACAGGAGAATAATGAAGATTAGATGGGTAAATAGGGTTACAAACAAAGAGGTATTAAGACAAGTGGGAGAGGAGAGATGTTTTTGGCGACAGCTAATGAAGTAAATCGATAGGTTGGTAGGACACATACACCCAGAAATAGCAAGCTTAGTTATGGAAGAACGGGTTGAGGACAAGAACTGTAGGGGTAGACCAAGGATAGAATATGTTAAACAGATAGCCTTGGATGTAGAGTGTGGTAGCTATATAGAGATGAAACGATCAGCCCAGGACAGGGAGTCATGGAGAGCTGCATTAAACCAGTCGAAAGGCTGAAGACTCAAACAACATGTAGAGCTTACCAAAATAATGTTGTGTAATGGTAAATACTAGGCAACAAACATTAATGCATTACTAACACCCATGACACGATACCTGAGAGCTTTTCTAAACTTATTTTAAGATGCCTTTACCCCTATATTAAACACCTAGTTCTCTAGACTCATAACTACAATGTAATGAAAAAAAAAACATTTAAAACGAGCAAGTGGTTGAGTCAATGTACACTGGAAAATTTTGTAAACACTCAAGTGCACAAAACAAATTACATTATTAACTGTCAGGTTGACCGAGTGGTTAATGCGTTTGACTTATGTTCACATTTTCAATACAAGAAAGCAAGGATTTGAACCCCTTACCTGACATAACTATTGCTTTAACATAGCTTAGCGATACTGTATTATTATGATACTCGATACACAAACCATAGATAGAGTGTATTGTTTAAGTCCACTCTCTCTTTCTAAACATAGCTGGAGACTGTAAATGGTTAACAATAGCATTAATAGTGGGAGGATGTAGTGATAGTAATTAAGAAAAAGCAGACAATAACCATAAAATATTTTTATTAAATTCATTTTATAATAGATACACACTGAATACAACTCTCTCTATTTATCATTGTTTGATATAGATTTTTTAAACACAACGCTTGTTGTAGATCCTTTTATAACTTTCTCCAGGTACTCTTGTTCTTAAAAACTGGGGAAGTCGCAGTGGTTTTATAGACATAAAACCCTCATCCTTTTCTTTTTCATCATCATCATCATCATCATCATATTCATTATGAATATTATCATCAAAATTATGAGTCATTGTCACCATCATTATCATCATCATCCTCAACATCACTAGAACAATCCAATTCCTCTTGTTCCTTTTCCACAGGGACCTCTTTTAAAGTCTGCGTTGCTTTTGATAGTGTTAATGGTTTCTTATACGTTGACAACTGTCCTAACATGACTTTTTGAGGACATGATAAGTGATTTTGAACAAACACTGCACTATCTTGGGCAGCAATATTTTTTTCTTGGACTTGCTTTTTGTCCTGGTTAGAGTATTTTGTCCATTTAAATGTGTATTAATTTGAGATTCACAATGATGCTCGTTTGAAGTAATACGTTGGAGTCTTTTGTTTTAATCATTCCTCGACACTTTTTAGATCGTTGTTTTGAACATCGCCAAATAACAGTTCCATTTTTATTGGTTGTTTTTACAATATATGTATATCCTTTATAGTAGGCACATGGCTTACCATGGCTGGTTGTTGACACTTCCATATTAACTAATACAAATTAATTTAATTTTAGTAAAGTCACTTTAGTAATAATAACAGTAAAATAAAAGAAGTGGATTGATATTTTTTTAAGGTGGAATTTTCAAAGTACTGTCAAGAATAATAATCACATGAACAAATTTTAGACTACAAGTGATTTACACACACATTGCTCAATGTCAAGATTTATACTGAACACAATTTATAGTGATTATGATTTTTATTGACTGTAATTGATAGCAGCCATGGTTAGTAGAGGCAATGTATACTGGGTGTGCGTTTTATAGCACGCTCAATTTATAGTAGGTACGATTAGTAGACGCGTTTGATACTGGGCGCGTTTTATACTGATTATGATTTATACTGAGCGCGATTTTTACTAGAAGAGATTTTTACCTGCTGTAATTGATAGCAGTTCCTATTCAACGCAATTGATAGTAGGCGTAATTGATAGTAGGCGCGATTAGTAGTAGGCGCAATTTGTAGTAGACGCAATTACTAGTAGGCGCGATTGGTAGTAGGCGCAATTGATAGTAGGCGCAATTCACAGTAGGCGCGATTGGTAGTGGGCGTAATTGCTAGTAGGCGCTATTGATAGTAGGTGCAATTGACAGTAGGCGCAATTAGTAGTAGGCGTGATTGGTACTAGGTGCAATTGATAGTAGGTGCAATTAATAGGCGCAATTGATAGTAGGCTCGATTGATATTAGCGCAATTGATAGCAGGCGCTATTAGTAAACGCGATTGATAGTAGGCGCGATTGGTAGTGGACGTAATTGATAGTAGGCGCTATTGATAGTAGGTGCGATTGATAGTAGGCGTGATTGGTAGCAGGCGCTATTAGTAGACGCGATTGATAGTAGGCGCGATTGGTAGTGGACGTAATTGATAGTAGGCGCGATTGGTAGTAGGCGCGATTGATAGCAGGGGCTATTAGTAGACGCGATTGATAGTAGGCGCGATTGGTAGTGGACGTAATTGATAGTAGGCGCTATTGATAGTAGGCGCGATTGATAGTAGGCGCGATTGCTAGTAGGCGCGATTGATAGCAGGCGCTATTAGTAGACGCGATTGATAGTAGGCGCGATTGGTAGTGGACGTAATTGATAGTAGGCGCTATTGATAGTAGGCGCGATTGACAGTAGGCGCGATTGGTAGTAGGCACCATTGATAGCAGGCGCTATTAGTAGACGCGATTGATAGTAGGCGCGATTGGTAGTGGACGTAATTGATAGTAGGAGCGATTGATAGTAGACGCGATTGATAGCAGGCGCTATTAGTAGACGCGATTGATAGTAGGCGCGATTGGTCGTGGACGTAATTGATAGTAGGTGCGATTGATAGTAGGTGCGATTGATAGTAGGCGTGATTGTTAGTAGGCGCGATTGATAGCAGGCGCTATTAGTAGACGCGATTGATAGTAGGCGCGATTGGTAGTGGGCGTAATTGATAGTAGGCGCTATTGATAGTAGGTGCGATTGATAGTAGGCGCGATTGTTAGTAGGCGCGATTGATAGCAGGCGCTATTAGTAGACGCGATTGATAGTAGGCGCGATTGGTCAAAGTTAAAAAAAAAAGTCAACCCCTGGCACTATCCAGCCCATGATGGGCTAAGGCCGACCAAGCGACCGCTGCCCAGCCATTTGGCCTGCAGATATTGGGGTGACGCGTGATCAGCTCGTCGGGTCCCCTCGACCGTTAATTTTGGTATTCGTGATCGGGGCGCTGTCTCACTGTCAGACAGCTACTCAATTGTCCTCACGAGGCTGAGTGCACCCCGTTCCAACCCTCACGTCAGTTTTAAAATCCCTGACGGAGCCGGGGATCGAACCCGGGGCCTCCGCGTGAGAGGCAGGCGCGCTACCCCAACACCACGGGGCCGGCAGGCGCGATTGGTAGTGGACGTAATTGATAGTAGGCGCTATTGATAGTAGGCGCGATTGGTAGTAGGCGCGATTGATAGCAGGCGCTATTAGTAGACGCGATTGATAGTAGGCGCGATTGATAGTGGACGTAATTGGTAGTAGGCGCTATTGATAGTAGGCGCGATTGATAGTAGGCGTAATTGATAGTAGACGCGATTGATATTAGGCGTGATTGGTAGACCTTGAGATGATAACCCCTTTTGATTGATCCCTGTTGATTTGTCCCTTTGGACTGGTCCCTGTTGACTAGCCCCTGTTGACCAGCCCCTTTGGACGGGTCCTTTATGAAGGGAGTCATTTTTGACGGGTCCCTGTGGACGGGCCCATGCATTTATCCAAATTATGTCAAAGTCACTTAACCTAACCTTGTCACATGACCTGTTCTACAAGTTTAGACTTGCTTTGAGACTGGCTATGACGTCACAGATGAATGGCGGTGGGAGGCTGGACATTACTTTTTATTACACAAAAAAAATCTCCTTAAAGTGAGAGGAAAAGTGGGTGCAAGAGTGGGTGCAAGAGTGGATGCAAGAATGGGTGCAAAAGAGGGTGCAAAAGTGGGCTCAAAAGTCAGTGTAAAAGTGGGTGCAAAAGTGGGTGCAAAAGTGGGTGGAAAAGTGAGTGCAAAAGTGAGTGCAAAGGTGGTTGCAAAATGGGTGCAAAAGTCAGTGTAAAAGTTAGTGTAAAAGGGAGTGCAAAAGGAGGTGCAAAAGTGGGTGCAAAAGTGAATGTAAAAGCGGGGTGCAAAAGTGGGTGCAGTTTATAGTAGGCACGATTTTACTAGCATGTGATTTGAGTAAATTTAATTTCTAAACCCAAGTAGTGAGTAGTCAGTAGGTTTTAATCTATGCAAGCGTAAACATTTCTCATACATTGATGATGAATACTCAAGGCTTTAAGGTCAACGAAAACAAGTACAGTATATATTTAAAGAGGTGGCTATTATTGATTGCACAACACTGAATCTATTTTTGAAATTTTGACAAAGGGCCTAAGTGCACTTTTGTTAATATCTCGCGAACCAATAAGACTAGGGCTTTGTATGAGGTATTGTTGGACTTTTCGCTGAAGACTGCTGGTAAACACCTATGTTCCCACGGCCTTTTTAAAGATGGCGGCTGACCCACGAGGGGTGATTAAAAGTATTCCAAGCGGCACTTGTCGATAGGCAAACCAATAATCAATGAGGGGTATGACAGACCTTGAGGCGATAACCCCTTTTGATTGATCCCTGTTGATTTGCCCCTTTGGACTGGTCCCTGTTCACTAGCCCCTTTTGGACGGGTCCTTTTTGAAGGGAGTCATTTTTGACGGGCCCCTGCTGACGGGTCACTGTGGACTGATTCCTGTGGACGGGTCCCTGTTGACAGGTCCTTTTGACTAATCCCTTTGGACCGGTCCCTTTGACATCATTTGGATAAATGTATGGCCAACCCATAGGGATCAGTCCAAAGGGACCGGTCCAAATGGATTAGTCAAAAGGACCTGTCAACAGGGACCCGTCCACAGGGATCAGTCCACAGAGACCCGTCAGCAGGGGCCCGTCAAAAATGACTCCCTTCAAAAAGGACCCGTCCAAAAGGGCTAGTCAACAGGGACCAGTCCAAAGGGGCAAATCAACAGGGATCAATCAAAAGGGGTTATCGCCTCAAGGTCTGTCATACCTCTCATTGATTATTGGTTTGCCTATCGACAAGCGCCGCTTGGAATACTTTTTAATCACCCCTCGTGGGTCAGCCGCCATCTTTAAAAAGGCCGTGGGAACATAGGTGTTTACCAGCAGTCTTCAGCGAAAAGTCCAACAAAACCTCATACAATGCCCTAGTCTTATTGGTTCGCGAGATATTAACAAAAGTGCACTTAGGCCCTTTGTCAAAATTTCAAAAATAGATTCAGTGTTGTGCAATCAATAATAGCCACCTCTTTAAATATATACTGTACTTGTTTTCGTTGACCTTAAAGCCTTGAGTATCCATCATCAGTGTATGAGAAATGTTTACGCTTGCATATATCAAAACCAACTGACTACTCATTACTTGGGTTTAGAAATTAAATTTACTCAAATCACATTCTAGTAAAATCATGCCTGCTATAAACTGCACCCACTTTTGCACCCCGCTTTTACATTCACATTTGCACCCACTTTTGCACCAACTTTTGCACCTACTTTTGCACTCCCTTTTACACTGACTTTTACACCGACTTTTGCACCCTCTTTTGCACCCATTCTTGCATCCACTCTTGCACCCACTCTTGCACCCACTTTTCCTCTCACTTTAAGGAGAATGTTTTTGTGTAATAAACAGTAATGTCCAGCCTCCCACCGCCATTCATCTGTGACGTCATAACCAGTCTCAAAGCAAGTCTTAACTTGTAGAACAGGTCATGTGACAAGGTTAGGTTAAGTGACTTTGACATAATTTGGATAAATGCATGGGCCCGTCCACAGGGACCCGTCAAAATGACTCCCTTCATAAAGGACCCGTCCAAAGGGGCTGGTCAACAGGGGCTAGTCAACAGGGACCAGTCCAAAGGGACAAATCAACAGGGATCAATCAAAATTGGTTATCACCTCACGGTCTACCAATCACGCCTAATATCAATCGCGTTTACTATCAATTACGCCTACTATCAATTGCGCCTACTATCAATAGCGCCTACTATCAATTACGTCCACTACCAATCGCGCCTAATATCAATCGCGTCTACTAATAGCGCCTGCTATCAATCGCGCCTACTACCAATCGCGCCTACTGTCAATCGCACCTACTATCAATAGCACCTACTATCAATTACGTCCACTACCAATCGCGCCTACTATCAATCGCGTCTACTAATAGAGCCTGCTATCAATCGCGCCTACTACCAATCGCGCCTACTATCAATCGCGCCTACTATCAATCGCACCTACTATCAATTACGTCCGCTACCAATCATGCCTACTATCAATCGCGTCTACTAATAGCGCCTGCTATCAATCGCGCCTACTAGCAATCGCGCCTACTATCAATCGCGCCTACTATCAATAGCGCCTACTATCAATTACGTCCACTACCAATCGCGTCTACTATCAATCGCGTCTACTAATAGCGCCTACTATCAATCGCGCCTACTATCAATCGCACCTACTATCAATAGCGCCTACTATCAATTACGTCCACTACCAATCGCGCCTACTATCAATCGCGTCTACTAATAGCGCCTGCTATCAATCACGCCTACTACCAATCGCACCTACTATCAATCACGCCTACTATCAATTACGTCCACTACCAATCGCGCCTACTGTCAATCGCGTCTACTAATAGTGCCTGCTACCAATCGCGCCTACTATCAATCGCGCCTACTATCAATTACGTCCACTACCAATCGCGCCTACTATCAATCGCGTTTACTAATAGCGCCTGCTATCAATTGCTCCCACTATCAATCGCGCCTACTATCAATTGCGCCTATTAATTGCACCTACTATCAATTGCACCTACTACCAATCACGCCTACTACTAATTGCGCCTACTGTCAATTGCACCTACTACCAATTGCGCCTACTATCAATTACGCCTACTATCAATTGCGTTGAATATGAACTGCTATCAATTACAGCAGGTAAAAATCTCTTCTAGTAAAAATCGCGCTCAGTATAAATCATAATCAGTATAAAACGTGCCCAGTATCAAACGCGTCTACTAATCGTACCTACTATAAATTGAGCGTGCTATAAAACGCACCCAGTATACATTGCCTCTACTAACCATGGCTACTATCAATTACAGTCAATAAAAATCATAATCACTATAAATTGTGTTCAGTATAAATCTTGACATTGAGCAATGTGTGTGTAAATCACTTGTAGTCTAAAATTTGTTCATGTGATTATTATTCTTGACAGTACTTTGAAAATTCCACCTTTAAAAAATATCAATCCACTTCTTTTATTTTACTGTTATTATTACTAAAGTGACTTTACTAAAATTAAATTAATTTGTATTAGTTAATATGGAAGTGTCAACAACCAGCCATGGTAAGCCATGTGCCTACTATAAAGGATATACATATATTGTAAAAACAACCAATAAAAATGGAACTGTTATGTTCAAAACAACGATCTAAAAAGTGTCGAGGAATGATTAAAACAAAAGACTCCAACGTACTTACTTCAAACGAGCATCATTGTGAATCTCAAATTAATACACATTTAAATGGACAAAATATCCTAACCAAGGTAAAAAAAAAAGCAAGTCCAAGAAAAAAATATTGCTGCTCAAGATAGTGCAGTGTTTGTTCATCATCATCCTCCTCAACATCACTGGAACAATCACTTATCATGTCCTCAAAAAGTCGTGTTAGGACAGTTGTCAACGTATAAGAAACCATTAACACTATCAAAAGCAACGCAGACTTTAAAAGAGGTCCCTGTGGAAAAGGAACAAGAGGAATTGGATTGTTCTAGTGATGTTGATGATGATGATGATGATGATGATGATGATGATGATGATAATGATGGTGACAATGACTATCATAATTTTGATGATAACATTCATAATGAAGATGATGATGATGATGAAAAAGAAAAGGATGAGGGTTTTATGTCTATAAAACCACTGCGACTTCCCCAGTTTTTAAGAACAAGAGTACCTGGAGAAAGTTATAAAAGGATCTACAACAAGCGTTGTGTTTAAAAAATCTATATCAAACAATGGTAAATAGAGAGAGTTGTATTCAGTGTGTATCTATTATAAAATGAATTTAATAAAAATATTTTATGGTTATTGTCTGCTTTTTCTTAATTACTATCACTACATCCTCCCACTATTAATGCAATTGTTAACCATTGACAGTCTCCAGCTATGTTTAGAAAGAGAGAGTGGACTTAAACAATACACTCTATCTATGGATTGTGTATCGAGTATCATAATAATACAGTATTGCTAAGCTATGTTAAACCAATAGTTATGTCAGGTAAGGGGTTCAAATCCTTGCTTTCTTGTATTGAAAATGTGAACATAAGTCAAACGCCTTAACCACTCGGTCAACCTGACAGTTAATAATGTAATTTGTTTTGTGCACTTGAGTGTTTACAAAATTTTCCAGTGTACATTGACTCAACCACTTGCTCGTTTTAAATGTTTTTTTTTTTCATTACATTGTAGTTATGAGTCTAGAGAACTAGGTGTTTAATATAGGGGTAAAGGCATCTTAAAATAAGTTTAGAAAAGCTCTCAGGTATCGTGTCATGGGTGTTAGTAATGCATTAATGTTTGTTGCCTAGTATTTACCATTACACAACATTATTTTGGTAAGCTCTACATGTTGTTTGAGTCTTCAGCCTTTCGACTGGTTTAATGCAGCTCTCCATGACTCCCTGTCCTGGGCTGATCGTTTCATCTCTATATAGCTACCACACTCTACATCCAAGGCTATCTGTTTAACATATTCTATCCTTGGTCTACCCCTACAGTTCTTGTCCTCAACCCGTTCTTCCATAACTAAGCTTGCTATTTCTGGGTGTATGTGTCCTACCAACCTATCGATTTACTTCATTAGCTGTCGCCAAAAACATCTCTCCTCTCCCACTTGTCTTAATACCTCTTTGTTTGTAACCCTATTTACCCATCTAATCTTCATTATTCTCCTGTAACACCACATTTCAAACACTTCAACTCTCCACTTTTCTGCTACACCAATAGTCCAAGTTTCCCTTTCATAGAGCGTCACACTCCAGATGAAGGTCTTTAAAAATGACATCCTATTACCTAAATATATATTCAATGTCAACAAATTCTGTAGAAATGCTTTCCTTGCCTGAGCTACATAAGAATTCTAATCATCTCTGGTATAATGTCTTCTTTAGCAAACATAGTCGCTCAGTAGGTCTATGCATTTGTTGTATATAACCCAAAATAGCAAACAGTTTTTCTAAAACCCTACTCACTGGTCACTAACAAGCATAGTCGCCAAAGTGTTTCGTTGGTAGTTAACTCATGTCTGGTTAGTCAATTCTTATTGCAAGGCCAGTCAACACCTAAAAATTCATCTTAACATATAGTCTAATCATCTTTCTATCTACATACCAGTGTCTAATGAATAGTCAATATTAGTTTGGTCTTTACCTAAAATCTAAAATCCAATATCAAATTTCTAAAATCTAAAACCAAAATAAAATATATTATAGGAAACATAATTCCAAGTAATACAAATCCTTATATGTTTTTCTTTAATAATTAGTTACCGAAAATTTAAAGTCATGACATTATGGTTTGGTCTTTTTGTACAATCTAAAATGTAAAAATGTAAAATTCTAAAATCTAAAGTCTAAAAATAAAAAACAAATACAAAATCTTACTTGCATTAACTGTATATTGAACACAGTCCTCCTTTGTATTTGTATTTGAAAAAAAATATACAAGTGTAATCAGTTTTAAAACATTATCCCTGCTTCTTTATATGTTTTTGACATGCATATTAATCTAAAATCAAACGCTGGTCTACCTTAATCAAAGGATAACAGCTTAACCACTGCACCACTATAACCATCATTCTTAGTTTGGTTCGTTCTAAGCCTTAAAGTTAAATCGAGTTAAGGCCTCTAGTGCAAGAGCCAAAAGTGCTTGCCACTGCAGCACAAAATGGTTAGCTAGTAACATTATACATTCAAAAAGGATTGTATTGGTTCGGTTTGGTTTAGTGTAATCACCTTCTTGATTTCTTAGCTACCCTCTTTAACTAATCAATTATAGATAGTCTTCTCTTAATTCTTGAATCGATAAATTGGATTTTGTACACACCGTTTGTCATGTCATGCCCGAAACCTATACTCCCTGTGTACTGGGGTTAGGATTAAAAACAAGTTTCAATGGTCAAAGAATTGTCAGTCACCATACGTGAAGCCTACAATAATTCTTTCTCTACATAACTATATTTCATCACTCACCATAAACATCTAACATTATGGGTTTGCAATATATTAAGAGAAACAATAGTCCATGACCTTGTTGTTTACAATCTTTTTTGGGAAAATTCATAAGCCATATAAAGAAAGCGTCATGTCAAGTTATAGGACACGTTATGAGTCCAAATCCCATTATTAGTTTATAAAACTCAAATCAGTAACCTTGACGTTTTGGGATATTTAAATAAATGCATGCATCATAGGAAAAATCATAAAAATATTCTTAAAACAAGTCGTCGCATGACCCTCTTCAATCAATGCTTCACAAAATATCGATTCATCCATTGAACATGGTCACAGTGATCGGCGACATGCTCGTTTAAACACAAAAAAAAATCAAAAATTTTAAAAATCTAAATTTTCAAAATGTGTGGTTAAGCCCTTTGTCAAAATTTCAAAAAATAAATAATAAATTCAAGAAGAGATTGTCGCCCTGCGTCTTAATGTGTCCAAATCTGATTATTGGTCCCCCTTTTTTCTGTAAAATCTACATGCATTGGTTTAGGGGTAAAATGACCAATCGTGGTAAAAGAGTGTTAAATGTCCAATTTTTTGAGCTATCACACCTAATTTTAGGTTTCTTAGTTTCCAAGATATCGATTTTTCAATTTTGGGGTAGTTTTCACCCCCTTACTATTTTTCATCAAATACAAAAGATCTTATGTTCATTTATCATTTTTAGCCGTTTAACACCTTTTTTCCTGTAAAATCACTATTCACTGTTTTAGGGGTGAAATGACCTATCGTGGTATAAGCGTATGTCATGACCTATTTTAAGCTATCACACTTAATTTTAAGGCTCTTAATTTCCAAGATAATGATTTTTAAATTTTGGGGGGTAGTTTTAACCCTCTTACCATTTTTTCATCAAAAACAATTGATCTTAGGTTCATTTATCATTTTTAAGTGTTTAACCGCTTTTTTCCTGTAACATTACTATTTACTATGTTAGGGGTGAAATGACCTATCGTGGTAAAATCGTATCTTATGACCTATTTTTAAAGCTATCACACATAATTTTAGGATTCTTAGTTTCCAAGATATCGATTTTTCAATTTGGGAGTGGGGGGATAGTTTCATCCCTCAAAGGGGAACATCGCCCCAATTGCTAGGACCCCTTATACAAGTCACTAGCATGATAGGTTCGCGAGATATTAACAAAAGTGTGGTTAGGCCCTTTGTCAAAATTTCAAAAATACATTCTAAAAGGGGGCTTTATCCCAAGTCCTACAATACCTCATACAAGTTCCTAGCCTTATTAGTCCCTTAGTTAAGCCCTTTGACATAATTTGGATAAATTCATGGGCCAGTCCAAAGGGGCCGGTCCAAAGGGACTCGTCCACAAGGACCTGTCCACAAGGACTTGTCCACAAGGACTTGTCCACACAGACTCATCCACAATGAGCTGTCAACAATGACCTGTCAACAAGGGCCCGTCCACAGGGAACCACTCCCCCACCCTCTTCAAAAGCCATGAGTGGGCATGCATAAAAACAAAAAACAAGCATGTTAATTCATAGTGGCTATACACCGTATACATGTCTCTTGTGTAGAACAACGTTTCATTCCATATTGACATTCAAACTCTCACATGTTGCAATTGGAAAGAGAGATTCTCTAAAAAATTAAAATGTCACCCCCTGTTAGGGGTAGGTTTTATTTTGGGGTAGAGATATGTTGTCCATTGGAAAGGGGGTGTCAGCCCGAGTTCAATGACACCTCATTTGTCAAAATCCGACCATGCGTTCGAGAGATATCTCGCCGCCGCCATCTTGTGAGGTGGGGGAGTGGAGGCGGGCCTTGAACCCCCACAAAACCACTACTGTTGTGATCAGCATACGTTTTGCCAGAAATCACGTGGCTGATCTCCCTTGACCACAGCCCGATCGCCACCTGCATCTTTGTCTCCTTTACGTACAGTCCGACGTCTTTGCACAAACGAATCTCGTCGAAAAAGTACTCCCGTACGTTTTCGTTCTGCTTCTGAGCCCTATTTTCCATGTCTATCCAGCGCTGCGACAACGCTTTCTGCCCAACGAACGTCTCTTTGAAAGTTGTCCGGAATGTCGCCCAGTTGACAATTCCATCCAATTGGCTGATATACCAATTGCGCGCCGCGCCAACAAGATGTGAGCGGGCCGTCTCAAATGCCACCGCTTGCGTCCAGCGATGTAAAACTGCGGTCGACTCAAGTTGACTTAACCACGCTTTAGCAGCTGCGGGACCTTCCAATCCGTTGAAATTGGCTGTTGTGCGAAAGGTCTGGCAAGACGCTGTACTGCCGCTGCTGACTGGCCGCCTGCATTGTCTGCATCAGCCTCGCGTTGTCTGCCGTCGCTTGCGCTAAGGCCATAAGAATTTCGTTCATCCCAATGTTTTGCAGCATACCTGGTGGGCCACCTCCACCGACAGCACCGCTATCCCCGTTCTCCGTTTGCTTTGCGTCAACCAACTGATCGGTATCTTGATTGACGACGTTGCTCTGGTCGTCCATGTTCTGGCCACCATTTGCCGCTTCATCTATACTCACAGCCAAACTTGCCAACAAATTCAGATTGTTCATCGTCACAATTGACTAGCTTACACGGTCACAACGATATCGACACACTGCCTCGTCGCACCACTTCGTACTGTTCAATTTATCTCACGATCTCACAGCCTAAACTACACCACAATCCGCCGCACAAAACCAAAACCGATCGCGAAAGAAATACCGGACACTAAACACTTCCTTTCTTCTCACGGAGAATATATATTGTAAGTGAGTTCATATTACAGATATATAAAAGTGCTGTGGTGACCAGGGTTGTGAGGGGGCTTTGACAGAGATTGTTGGTTCGGGCTTGAGAAAATGTGTAGCCGTTTTACGTATTAAATATTCTTTAAAAAATTTAACCTGAGTTGTCCTGTTAATCATCTGGCCATCCCTTGTATTTGTGGATAGCATGTAGATGGTACTGTAACTTCTGTCTCAGTCTTGCCTTCTCCTATTTCTAAAAGCCATGTTGAAAATTATTTTTCAGAATTTAAATCGCACATGTTCTGGGTGAGTTTAAGTACATGGAATTTATTCCAGAGGCTATGCCGCTTCAAACAGCTAGCAACTGTCAAAGAACGTGATCCTCTCATTGTGACAGGAAGGACTTGGCGAAAATCACCACCCAGTAAGATGGCTTTACCACCGAATGCTTCAGTACAGTTGGTCAGATATTTGAGAAGTCGGTCCACAGCTAAAAATGCATACACATGCGTCATTTGTGCTTCATCCCAAATAATTAATTTTGTATTCAACAGGGCTGTTGCGTCTGGTGTGTTTGGCGTAACGTTGCACGTAGAATTATAATTGAGAATCAGAGGGATTTTGAAGACAGAATGGGCAGTTCGTCCTCCTTGTAGAAGTGTAGCTGCTATACCTGTAGTCGCTACTGGAGTAGCTTGATCTCCTTTTGTCTGATTATATGTAACAATGTAGAGTAAACAAATGTTTTACCAGTTCCTGCCGGTCCATCTAAAAAGAAACAGTTCTGTTTTAATGTTTCTTCTGGGTTTCCATATATGGCATTAAAGATCGAATCTACAACCCTTAGTGCGCCTCATTAAGCATTTGTCTGTTGCTGATATCCCTAGCTTGCTCTTCTAAAACATCAAACGAATGCATTCCTGGACTGTTAACGTGTAGTTTTACATCTGACAAGTTAAGTTTCTTAAGATCTAAGCCGTAGGTGTGAAGGAGGCCATTGATTTCAATGAGTGCATACTGTGGGCCATTATCTTCAGAGTATCTGCCTACAAAATCTTCAGACAATGCTTTTTTATGTTGGTCCCAAAGCTCGGAAACATTTTCTGGTTATACGAAAACACAGATAATGACAAATAACATTCGTAAGCGACTTGGCATATGAGAGTGAGTTGCCTCAAGGATAGTATCATGCCAAATGTTATCTCCTTGAAGAAGTCCAAGTTTTTTATATGTTTCCTGGAAACTGTTGCATAGAACTCCATTGACTGTCCTGACACTATCAAAACCTTTGGCACCCTTTACTCTTATTAGCAGCATTCGCAAGCAGTATCTTTTTCTATCGTGCACACTAACTACTGGCATTCTCCCTATTACACCTTGTCCACCACGCTGACGCTTCTTCCATCACGGCTCGTAGATCTAGATCTAATAGTTGCAACTCCCAGGATAAACTGGCGGCACTGATTCTGCTTGCTATCTAGCTTCATTGTATATTTATTCTGTGAAATCCATTCGTACTTCAGCTCCAAGATGGCGTCACAGTGAAAGTGTAGTGAAATAGCAGCTAGTGTAAATATTTGATAAAAGTGGTAAAATATTATAACAGAGGCTTAAAATCTATCAAGTTACTTTCCTTAGATCAAGTGTAATACGGAATATTGATAGTATTTAGAAATTCTTGTTGATAATTTAATAAACTTAAACTAAGTTGTGGGAACGTGTATCCAAAGATTCGGTGACTTCTTAAATCACGGTTTGAACCAAGTAGAGCAGTGGTGCTTTTACGAGACTTCACCCGATTGGAAGATATACGTATTTCACATTCTTCTTTATTGGTAGGTAATTAGATTAATTCTATTAGGTAGTAATAATTAAATTAAATTTAGTGTACTTTGGTGTAAACATCTAGGCTAACTTAGATCTCTAGTATGACGACAGTAAACAGTGTTAGTGTCTCGTCAGGTTGTGAAACCGTAACGGATTTATGCTCGTCGTGCAAAATAAAAGTAAAAAATGCAAATAAAATCATCACAAGATCTCAGGTAAAATTGAATGAGGAGAAAAGTGAAACCGATTGTCGTAATGTAGGCCTACCGCTACCGTCATGCGAATGTCATAACCTGAGAAACGAACTGTCCTCAAAAGACGAAATTATAAAGCTGCTAAAGGATGATATTGCTAAGTTAATGGAAGAGTTGAATAAATTAAAAGGAAACAGAGAGGAAAGCAAGGAAACTTGGTCGACAGTGATTGCTGGTAAGGTAAGATTGAATAAGCCTTGGCCTATAAATGGAGTACATGTAACTGAAATTCCCGTCTCAAATTCATTGGAGTGCTTGTCGAAGAAAATGATGACTTTCCTCAAGAAGAAAAGAAGAAAGTGATAAAGAGAAAATCCAGGAAGATGCGGATATTTGCGGATAGCCACGAGCGAGATGTAGCAGCAAGCGTATTGGAGAGAAGCCGAGAAATGGAGGTCACTTCGACAGTGAAGCCAGGAGCTCAAATTGCAGAAGTCACGAACGGGATGATAGGAGAGTGTGCGTCCCTTACTGCAAAGGACTACGCAGTGATCATCGCTGGAGCAAACGACGTCTATAGAAATGAGAGTAAAACGGTAATCAAAGATTTAAAGGGTACATTGCCATCCATGCAAAAAACAAATGTCATTATTGTAAACATTCCGCAGAGATACGATTTAATTCCCAAATCATGTGTAAATGTAGAAATAGAGGCTACAAATGGAAAAATGCATAAAATTTGTAAGAGTTTTCCAAATGTCCAAATTGTAGATGTAAGTAAATTAGACAGGAAGTTACACACTCGGCATGGCCTACACTTAAATAGATTAGGAAAAGATTATCTTAGTGATGAAATCTGCAAAATTGTAAATTCAAATGGTAAGAATAATTCAACAGTAATATCATTAGAGTGGAAGCTGGGAAACTGGTAGAAGAAGCCAAACGTGAGGTTTGGCATTCACATCTTTTGAAGTCAAATTTAACGGAGTACATCAATGGTATTTCGGATTTGTCTAGCAACAATAATAATAACAATTATGATAATAATGTAAATAAATCACCAACACAGCTTGCAAAAGTAAAAAATTTAAAAATTACCACCAGAATGTCCAGTCTCTTTATAATAAAATTGATTACATAAATCTAATGCTTAAAAATGAACTTAAAGACATCTCAGCACTATGTAGGGAAACTGGTAGAAGAAGCCAAACGTGAGGTTTGGCATTCACATCTTTTGAAGTCAAATTTAACGGAGTGCAACAATGGTATTTCGGATTTGTCTAGCAACAATAATAATAACAATTATGATAATAATAATGTAAATAAATCACCAACACAAGCTTGCAAAAGTAACAAATTTAAAATTTACCACCAGAATGTCCAGTCTCTTTATAATAAAATTGATTACATAAATCTAATGCTTAAAAATGAACTTAAAGACATCTCAGCACTATGTATTTCAGAACATTGGCTGAAAGAGGAACAACTCGAATTAATTCAATTCCCAGGGTTTATACAAGCTAGTAAATACTCTAGATCTAATATTAGCCATGGTGGTACTTGCATCTTCTTAAGAAATAATTTAGATCATGAACAGATAACAGCTTATGATTATCTAATTATGGAACAGGATTTTGAATTCTCTGCCGTAAAAATTCAGCAGTCTAAGTTAATAATTGTATGCGTATACCGTTCTCCGTCAGGAAAGTTTCCTCTATTTATAGATAAACTAGAATTGTTACTCAATAACATGAGCAAAGTAAATTTCGATATAATAATTTGTGGGGATGTAAATGTGGATTTCTTAAAACTTGATAGAAATTGTGAATTATTAAACCAGTTACTAATTTCCTATGGACTGAAACCTACAGTAAATACACCAACAAGAATAACAAAATTTAGTAAAACCACTCCTGATCAAATTTTTATAAATACAGATAAATATCACCATTCAATAGAAGTCTATTGTCCGGGTTTTAGTGACCACCATGGACAAATACTGAGTTTTGAAGTATCCGAAGTAATCAATAATAATGATAATGGAGTAAAATCAAAGTGCAGGTCATTCACTGAATCAAATGTTACATATTTCAATGACTTATTAAATAAGGAAACATGGTCAGAAATTTATGAACTAGAAAATGTAAATGATAAATTTAATGCATTTAACATTACCCTAAAACACTATTTTGAAATAGCATTCCCCTTTAAACGAAGAACTGTTCAAAATAACAAAACTAGCAATTGGATAACAACAGGGATTATAAATTCATGTCAAAGAAAGAACTTTCTACACAAATTATATAAACAATACCACACAACACCTGAATTCAATTTATACTACAAAAAATACAATAGCATATTAAATAAGGTAATAAGACTAGCAAAGAAAATGCATAATGATAATTTTATTTCCCAATCATCTAATAAAAACAGGGCTATGTGGTCCGTAATAAAGAAAGAAACTGGAAAATCTGCTAAAATACAAAGGAACATTACACTGACCAGAAATAATAAAGTGATTAATAATCCAGAGGAAATAGCAAACACTTTTAATGACTATTTTCTGGAAATTCCGCAAAAATTATTAAATAAATCACAGGTAAATACACTAAATTCTAATAATAAAATAAATATATGCAGTGATTCTTTATTTATAAATCATGTCACAAGTGAAGAGGTAAGAATAGTTATAAAAGAGCTAAAAAATAAATTCTGTGCTGGCATTGATGGCATCCCTGATGCAATTTTAAAGAAATGTGCAGAAAATATAATAAATCCACTTACGCACTTAATAAACAGTTCAATTCTCTCAGGAACTTACCCGGATATTTTGAAGTTATCAAAAGTAATTCCAGTGCACAAAAACGGTTCAAAAGATGAATTAGATAACTATCGTCCTATTACCTTACCAACTGGTATTGCAAAAATTGTGGAAAAAATATGTATAAGAGACTGATAAGTTTCATAGAAAAAAATAAAATATTATCAAACTCACAACATGGATTTAGAACGGAAAAATCTACACAGACAGCAATTTACGAATGTAGTAATAGTATACTGAAATTAATTGACAATAAGGAACATGTAACTGGCCTATTCTTGGATTTATCGAAAGCATTTGATGTAGTTGACCATAAAATCCTCCTTACCAAACTAAATCAATATGGTGTTAGAGGTCTAGCTAATAAATGGATAGAGTCTTACTTAACAGGGCGTAAACAAATAGTAAGCTTGAGACACAAGGATGATGGAACCAAATTACTTAATGAAACATTGTCCAATGAGGGAATTATTGAATTTGGAGTACCCCAGGGATCGGTTTTGGGCCCACTACTCTTTCTTCTATATATCAATGATATAACACAGAACGTTCATTCACATAAGGAAATTTTGTTTGCGGACGATACAACACTCGTAATAAAAGGTGAAACTAAACAGGTCATACAGCAGTCTGCTGACTCCGTTACAGGAGAGTTAACCAAATGGTCACAAGATAATCGCCTCATAATAAACTATAAAAAGTCAGTATGTCTAAATTTCCACACTATACAGAATAGGAATCCTGCGATGCCCAATATAACATTAAATGGTCATCAAATAGAAAATAAATCAGAAACAAAGTTTTTAGGACTATGGATACAACAAGACTTGAAATGGAATAAACATATACAATATCTGAATACTAAACTGAACTCGATGTGCTTTGCGTTACGTATTTTGAAAACCTGCACTAGCATGCACACATTAAGAAATACTTATTTTGCTTATTTCCATTCATACTTAAGATATGGGATCATATTTTGGGGTATGTCGCCAGATGTACTAAGCACGTTTAGGATACAAAAGAGAGCGATTAGAATTATGGCAAATGTAAACTCTAGAGAATCATGTAGACCTCTGTTTAAAGATTTAAACATTCTCCCACTGCCCTGCATATATATCTTTGAAAGTATTATGTTTTTTAAAAAGAATTTAATGAATAAAGATGTTTTTCTTAAAACAAACAATGATGTTCATAGGCATAACACAAGACAAAATCAAAACATTCATATTTCACACACACACACAAGCATATATCAAAAAGGAACTTTTCACACTGGAGTTAAATTATACAATAAACTACCCCAGTATATAAAACTGGCCCCAAAAATAAAAACCTTTGATAGAATGTTGAAAGCTTATCTGCAGTGCCATTGTTTTTACTCAGTAGTTGAATATTTTAGCGTATAGGAGTGATGGAATCTATAACTATATTTTACTTTTTTAATTTAATTTTAATACCTAGCTGTATGTTGTTGTATTTATAGAATTAAGTTTTCATATTATGATAATAGAATGAGGTGTAAATAGTTGTGCAATAAGATTGTATCTATTAAGATTTGCTATTATAATAAGTTATAAATAGTTATAATCTTAGTAATATATACCTGTTAGTTCTTTTATTTTATGCATGTAAATTCTGACGTGTCCTATATCAAAAATGTATTGAATGCATGTATTTGATCAAATGGAATTAATAAAAATCTATCTATCTATCTATCTATGTATTTCAGAACATTGTCTGAAAGAGGAACAACTTGAATTAATTCAATTCCCAGGGTTTATACAAGCTAGTAAATACTCTAGATCTAATATTAGCCAGGGTGGTACTTGCATCTTCTTAAGAAATAATTTAGATCATGAACAGATAACAGCTTATGATTATCTAATTATGGAACAGGATTTTGAATTCTCTGCCGTAAAAATTCAGCAGTTTAAGTTAATAATTGTATGCGTATACCGTTCTCCGTCAGGAAAGTTTCCTCTACTTATAGATAAATTAGAATTGTTACTCAATAACATGAGCAAAGTAAATGTCGATATAATAATTTGTGGGGATGTAAATGTGGATTTCTTAAAACTTGATAGAAATTGTGAATTATTATCACAGTTACTAATTTCCTATGGACTGAAATCTACAGTAAATACACCAACAAGAATAACAAAATTTAGTAAAACCACTCCTGATCAAATTTTTATAAATACAGATAAATATCACCATTCAATAGAAGTCTATTGTCCGGGTTTTAGTGACCACCATGGACATATACTGAGTTTTGAAGTATCCGAAGTAATCAATAATAATGATAATGGAGTAAAATCAAAGTGCAGGTCATTCACTGAATCAAATGTTACATATTTCAATGACTTATTAAAAAAGGAAACATGGTCAGAAATGTATGAACTAGAAAATGTAAATGATAAATTTAATGCATTTAACAGTACCCTAAAACACTATTTTGAAATAGCATTCCCCTTTAAACGAAGAACTGTTCAAAATAACAAAACTAGCAATTGGATAACAACAGGGATTGTAAATTCATGTCAAAGAAAGAAATTTCTACACAAATTATATAAACAATACCACACAACACCTGAATTCAATTTATACTACAAAAATACACTAGCATATTAAATAAGGTAATAAGACTAGCAAAGAAAATTCATAATGATAATTTTATTTCCCAATCATCTAATAAAAACAGGGCTATGTGGTCCGTGATAAAGAAAGAAACTGGAAAATCTGCTAAAATACAAAGGAACATTACACTGACCAGAAATAATAAAGTGATTAATAATCCAGAGGAAATAGCAAACACTTTTAATGACTATTTTCTGGAAATTCCACAAAAATTAATAAATAAATCACAGGTAAATACACTAAATTCTAATAATAAAATAAATATATGCAGTGATTCTTTATTTATAAATCATGTCACAAGTGAAGAGGTAAGAATAGTTATAAAAGAGCTAAAAAATAAAATCTGTGCTGGCATTGATGGCATCCCTGATGCAATTTTAAAGAAATGTGCAGAAAATATAATAAATCCACTTACGCACTTAATAAACAGTTCAATTCTCTCAGGAACTTACCCGGATATTTTGAAGTTATCAAAAGTAATTCCAGTGCACAAAAACGGTTCAAAAGATGAATTAGATAACTATCGTCCTATTACCTTACCAACTGGTATTGCAAAAATTGTGGAAAAAATTATGTATAAGAGACTGATAAGTTTCATAGAAAAAAATAAAATATTATCAAACTCACAACATGGATTTAGAACGGAAAAATCTACACAGACAGCAATTTACGAATGTAGTAATAGTATACTGAAATTAATTGACAATAAGGAACATGTAACTGGCCTATTCTTGGATTTATCGAAAGCATTTGATGTTGTTGACCATAAAATCCTCCTTACCAAACTAAATCAATATGGTGTTAGAGGTCTAGCTAATAAATGGATAGAGTCTTACTTAACAAGGCGTAAACAAATAGTAAGCTTGAGACACAAGGATGATGGAACCAAATTACTTAATGAAACATTGTCCAATGAGGGAATTATTGAATTTGGAGTACCCCAGGGATCGGTTTTGGGCCCACTACTCTTTCTTCTATATATCAATGATATAACACAGAACGTTCATTCACATAAGGAAATTTTGTTTGCGGACGATACAACACTCGTAATAAAAGGTGAAACTAAACAGGTCATACAGCAGTCTGCTGACTCCGTTACAGGAGAGTTAACCAAATGGTCACAAGATAATCGCCTCATAATAAACTATAAAAAGACAGTATGTCTAAATTTCCACACTATACAGAATAGGAATCCTGCGATGCCCAATATAACATTAAATGGTCATCAAATAGAAAATAAATCAGAAACAAAGTTTTTAGGACTATGGATACAACAAGACTTGAAATGGAATAAACATATACAATATCTGAATACTAAACTGGACTCGATGTGCTTTGCGTTACGTATTTTGAAAACCTGCACTAGCATGCACACATTAAGAAATACTTATTTTGCTTATTTCCATTCATACTTAAGATATGGGATCATATTTTGGGGTATGTCGCCAGATGTACTAAGCACGTTTAGGATACAAAAGAGGGCGATTAGAATTATGGCAAATGTAAACTCTAGAGAATCATGTAGACCTCTGTTTAAAGATTTAAACATTCTCCCACTGCCCTGCATATATATCTTTGAAAGTATTATGTTTTTTAAAAAGAATTTAATGAATAAAGATGTTTTTCTTAAAACAAACAATGATGTTCATAGGCATAACACAAGACAAAATCAAAACATTCATATTTCACACACACACACAAGCATATATCAAAAAGGAACTTTTCACACTGGAGTTAAATTATACAATAAACTACCCCAGTATATAAAACTGGCCCCAAAAATAAAAACCTTTGATAGAATGTTGAAAGCTTATCTGCAGTGCCATTGTTTTTACTCAGTAGTTGAATATTTTAGCGTATAGGAGTGATGGAATCTATAACTATATTTTACTTTTTTAATTTAATTTTAATACCTAGCTGTATGTTTTTGTATTTATAGAATTAAGTTTTCATATTATGATAATAGAGTGAGGTGTAAATAGTTGTGCAATAAGATTGTATCTATTAAGATTTGCTATTATAATAAGTTATAAATAGTTATAATCTTAGTAATATATACCTGTTAGTTCTTTTATTTTATGCATGTAAATTCTGACGTGTCCTATATCAAAAATGTATTGAATGCATGTATTTGATCAAATGGAATTAATAAAAATCTATCTATCTATTCCATGATTTTGTGTTTCTTGACGCCTTCTGCGCAGAATATCTTCGGCCATGTAGTCTTTGTATCTCTCCCTCAACTGTGCTGGTTGTGAAGGGGAACGCGTAGATAAAATAGTTGCCAACATCCTACGTATTTAACATGAATTAGAAGGGGTCGCTGAATCTACGATGAAGATGTGCACTCTACTTTCTATTCACGGCGTTGCCTAGTTCAACCATATTCTGTAAGATGGGCAATGTCCTTTAGCAATTTTTACCGGACTATCATGGTGCAGAGTAAATCTTTGTCACCTAGCGACAATCTTAAAGACGGTCAATCTGCCCATCAAGTCAGGATCAGTATTGGTGCGGCTTTGACTATCATGATACAGAGTTAGCCGTTGTCGCCTAGCGACGATCTGTCCGTGAAGTTATTAGATTCAACTTTATTTCTTTGAACACACTTTTTAAACAAATAAATACATTTCCGTTGACTTTTTAAGAAAAGCAAGATTTTCCCTGTACTATTGAGACCATTTGGAAGATTTTGGTACAAAACACAACTTCTAACTCCCTCTGGTTTAGGAGCTTGAGTTTTGTGATACATACACCTTAGCGTATTATGTATATAGATACCTGTAAGTTCTTTTATTTTATAGATGTAATCGCTGACGTGTCGTATATCAAAAATGTATTGTATACATGTAATTTATGTTCGACCCTCACTATTATGTGTTTGAAAACTGTATCATAATGATGGTCATTATAACACCGTTTTTCATTACGATACAGTTTCTCCAGACAATCAGAGCTCGTTCATTGACCAATTAGGTAACGATAATTTCGCGCATGCGCTCAAAATCCAACATGTCGGACATAAACACAACATCGAACTATAATAAATTACCGACATGGAATACCCACCGTCCATAAGTTCGCGCAAATAAACTGGCGAATATGAGACAAGAAATAGCACAGTACCTTAAAATCACTAACACTAATTTCTACACAGCGCATTGTCTTCAAATGACTGCGGTGACAATATTACTGAGGGACGGCTGATGTAAACATATGGCTGCATATGGCAGAGCGCATGCGTCGGCCGTTCAAAGCTCTTGAAAGACGAAGGTATAACACCCAACGCTCGCTCTGCGATCACAAAATTCCAGTAGCTGACTCTCAACAGATATTTATGAATATTTATGTTAAAACATATAATAAAGTTATAATTATCGTCGAACATAAACAGTCGTATGCTACTCGCCTATAATGGTAATTAAGACACTCGTATGGAAATTATAAAACTCGCATACGCTCGTTTTATAAAAAATACTCGTGTCTTAATTATAGCCATTATAGGCTCGTTGCATAATGTACTATTATCAAATGGATTGTAAAAAATCTAAACTAATCTAATCAATATCTTCGCTACAAATCCAATCTAGGCGGTTAACGTGAGAGGGGTTTTGTGTTATGGACAGCTGTTTCGGACGGAGGGGAGACGGGTCCGAGCACCTGAATTACGGACCGTTACTTCAACTTCTCAACGCCATGACTAGAACCCTCCTTGCCCCACTACTAAGCCTCAGCCATGTTAAAATAATTAATATCTCTCGAACGCATGATCCGATCTTGACAAATGAGGTGTCGTTGGACTCGAGCTGACGTCATCTTTCCTATGGGCCACTCGTTATATTTTAGATGTTTTTTTTGAAAATTTTTGTTTTCGAAAGTAGGTGATAATTTGAAAACCAAACATGATAGAATGTTGTGCCATGGCTCAAACGAACGGCCTCTATGTCCTTTATTTTTATAATAAAACTTTTTTATTTTTATGTTTTTTGAAAACAGTCCAATTTTGAAATTCCTAAATTTTGGAAACTAGGAACTTTACAAAAATTTGTTTGACATAAATGAAAGGTCCCTACCTCCTTTACCCACAAAATAAATTTCAAGCCTCTAGGACTAAAACTGTGCAGTAGTGTGAATTGGGCAATTCTACTTCCCCCTATTTTCATATAAACTTTGCCGATATCTCCCGAACACGTGGTCAGATTTTAACGAACGAGGTATTGTTGGCGTTGGGATGACGTTCTCTTTGCTAAGAATGTGTGTTGGTATTTAAAAAAATTGAAAATATTTGTTTTTTGGATTGGCGCTATTTTGGAAACGGTGAATTGGAAAAAAGTTCGTTTGACGTTAATTTGGACTCAAGCTGACGTCCTCTTTCCTATAGACCACTCGTTATTTTTTGAAAGTTTTTGTATTTAAAAGTAGGCGATAGTTTGAAAACCAAACACGATAGAACGTTGGTCAATAGTTCAAACAAACGGTCTCTAAGACCTTTATTTTTTATAATAATACGTTTTTATTTTTGAGACTTTTTGAAAACCCTGAAATTTTGAATTTTTACTATTTTGGAAACTAACACATTGACAAATAAGTTTGTTTGACATAAATGAAAGATCCCTACCCCCTCTACCATGAAAATAAATGTCAAGTCTCTAGGACAATAACTATTCATTTTTTTTTTTAATCAAAGAGTGTTTGTAGACAGAGAGCCGGTAGCGCTTGACGTATCTTACAACGAGGCTATGATTGGCCATGGTGGATACGGGAAATAGCTATTTCGACGGGGCGATGTATGGCAAAACGAGGGGTCGCTTTTCGCTATTTTTTCCTATGACGAACGAATGAAGGTGAATATTTTTTCAAAATAATCCTTCATTGTGATCTTTAAAACAGGTTAGTAAACACTGACCAATAACCTGACAAATTCATAATGGTATTAGACGAATAAAAGCAAGGCTTTTATAGACGTCAACAACAGAACTTGCTTTGTATGTATGTATATCTGACTGGCAGCCAGAACGGAAAGAATATCTTTTTGAGGCATAGCTAGTCGGCTAACAGAATGGAATGTCAGTCAAGCTGACAACACTGCTGTCATATGATAGCAGTTGGAACCATGTGGCAACTCTGTAAAAAGGTGATAACGGCTAGCCAGGCGAGCTGAGCAGTAGCAGCAGGCAGGGGCCTCGCAGAGAGGAAAGGGGGAGAGAGAGGGGAAAGGGTGAGCACAAAGAGAGAAAACAGGAAATCACGTGACCCACTGAAGAGTGGTGAGGGGGTGGGGCCAGAGAGCCAGAGAAGAGGTGAGGGGAGGAGTGGGGGAACCCATGACAGCCAATAGCTGAACGAGTTGTATGTCATTATGGAGTGAAGGAGTGAGACGCGGGTGTGGAGAGAGAAAGAGAAACATGTATGGACATGCATGAAGCGTGGAGCGCCGTACACAGAGCTTTCGTACATCATGATTCAATAAATAAATAAATAAATAAATAAATAAATTTAAAAATTAAAAAGTGCACAGGTTCACACAACATGTAATTTATTGATCCAAGAATTAAACGTAGAGTTAAATCCTAACCATTTGACATATAGTTTATTTCCTTTTTGTTTCATCACTCTTTCCACAAGATAATGTTTAGGAAATGCTGTTTTTTGAAGTTCATGGAGATAAAATCTACCTTTTATGGGTTGATGGTTGAGGTCTTGGAGTAAATAGGTAACTGGACTGTCCAAGTTGACTTGATGAATTCGAAATAGTTCAGTCCCCCACTGAGGCGTGTAGCCCTTATTGAAGGCAGACTTAAATTTGCTCACACGAACAAAATCCCCAATTTTCAGTCGGTGACGTTTAGGATCTGCTGTTTTTATGGGGTTAAACAGTTTATCCAGTCGCTGAATATTTTTGGTCACGAGACGTGGCTTGGTCCCAATGGTTCTATGTTTGGTGTCATAGTAACGTGACACTAGCTCAGGTAACATGTCCAACCAGCGATAACTGCTCTGAGCGGTAAACGCTTTCCACATATGGGTTTTCAATGTTCGGTTAAAGCGCTCGGCCACGCTGGCTTTGAGATTGCTGTACGTGGTGTAATGGTGAATATCCTTAGATTTGAGAAAACTGGAGAAATCCTTGTTGAAAAATTCTTTCCCCTGGTCGGTTTGTAGCAACTGAGGTTGACGTTTGGAGTGTTGAATAATATGTTGAAAGGCCTTGGTAACTAGTGGACCAGACTTGCGACGCACAGGTTCAAGAAAGGCCATTTTGGAATACACATCAATGACGGTCAACATATAGCGTACACCGTCGTTAACGCCAGCATAGGGTATCTTTTCAACCAAGTCGGCCTGCCAAAGTTCATCCACACCTCGTGAAATCACCTTGAGTCGTGGATAGTGACGCCTAGCTGGGCGATGCAACTCGTGAGCAATACCCATTTTAATGGGTGAGGGCTTAAACAATAATTTTGACATTTCGAAGTTCTTGTTCAATTTCTTGAATTTCCCAATCGTGACCGGTATGGCCAGCTTGACGTAAGGCATGCAACAACTGTAGCCGCTGGACGAGCTTATTGGGATTGTGCCAGTAGGTAACATCCACAAGGGGTTTTAATGGTTTAAATGACACTCCCGAAGCAGACACTTTACGACGAGTACTTTGACTGGTGGGAAACATTTTTGCAATGAAGATTTTATATTTTTGAGATATATTGGCATTCACTTGTTGAGAGGGATCATACTGTCTTTTGTGGGCATGGGTATCCAATAAGATGGATTTATATTTGCCAAGGTCCTCTGACGTATAATCATGGAATGAGGGTGTTCGAGAAAAGAGCAGATTTAACAGTCCTGGCGTCAATTTATAGTTAATGTTTTTAATGACAGCTTTAGTACGAGCAAATTTAATGGATGAATCCCCAATTTTAAAACTATCGTCCTCATAGCGAACACCATACGTGGTATCTGTGTTTCCAATATATAGATAAATGAGATAGGGTTCCAGTGTTGCTCCATAATATTTTATTAAAATGTTTTTGAGTTGAGCTTTATGTTGAGGAGTGGCCAAGACTTGTGAAAACGAAGACGATCTGGAAGGGCAAGGTGTTTCGACCGTGGCCAAGGATTTCTTTTTTCTCAAAAACTCTGCAAGGGGTGCGGCCTTTTTTTGAGGCGTAAACACTTGTTCCGCCTCATCCTCAACTTCGCTAACACTAGTCAAATCTTCCTGTTCCACTTCCTCTTCCTCAGGGTCCTCGTGCAGCGTTTGCGTGGATTGTGAAACGGTGGGTAGCGTTTCAGATGGCTTGAAAGAGGGTTTCAACATGGCTTTTAGCGGAGGTGCTAAATGTTGTTGAATAAACATAGCATGATTTGCACGTGATCGTTTCAATTCACGAAACTTTTGGCGAATAGTATTTTTTGCTCTAATAATATGCTTTTTCAATTGACTCTCTGCTAACGCCATGGTGTCTTGACAAATGACTTGAGAGGGAATGAGTCAGTGCCTTAAATAACAATAAGATGATCAAACCCTAAGCGATATCGTCCTTGGTTGAGTTCACTTTGTTTGTCAATCACTAAACAGGCATGACGTTGAGTGTTCCAGCACTTGCCACACAATTCAGTAAACATTTGAAAGTTCATATCCGGATTCACATGTTCATTATAAATGTGACGACTGTTCCTCTCGTCCTGGTAAAATAAAACAATGACATTGACATTGTCACGAATCAACTGTTTGGACATTTTAGAATACGTTTGTCCAAGATAGAAGCAATCGATATGTTTGTGTCGACCCATGCTGAAATAGCTTTGAATAATGCCTTGACGTTCAGTGGATACATGATCGAAAATCATGAGCGAATCAGGCTTTACTTCATCCGGTGAAATAACATTTTCTTGCGTGGAAAATGTGAAATAACCCATATTCTCTTTTTGTAATCCAGACATGACTTGATCCAGAAACACGTAGAGGGGTTGGTAGAGATATTTTGCAAAAATATAAATATTTTGAAAACGCAGACCATTGGGGCTGTGATGAGCGTTAGCGAAAGATTGGTCTTTCCACAGACGGAAGGCCCCACAATAATGCAGCGAATGGAAGATGGAAACAGTGAACCATGGCGATGTTCATGTGATGTGGGACAGAGATGGGAAACCATGTCCCCCACGGGGAATGACTCTTGCTGTTTAATAATCTTCATATCAACTAAGACTTAGACAGGCTAGCAGGCTGTCTATATACTGAACCCAAAGGGGTTAGGCTGACTGGTATCGAACGTGGATCTCAGAGATGTTGAGCTCAGAATTGAGGTTCCGGCAAAGAACGAACACGAGATCTTTTGAGGGAGTTTTAGTTGTAAAACCCCTAGAGGAATTACATATTAAATCCCTGTTGTGATATCAACTAATGCTGACATTATTTATTAATATAATGCAGGGAATAATAGTAGAATACAGCATTATTGGGCTGTATGAAGCATACTACTCTGGACGTGAGCATAGAAGTTGGAGCGTTTGACATTTTGCAAATGACTCCAGAAAAGTGGGAGGAGATTCTTGGAGCCTTGTCACTCTTGCTGACCTACTTAAGTCGTCTGGAGCAGGTCAGGGGGTTGAATAATGGCCAAGTTCTTCCCCGTTTCAGAAAAGAAACGCTAGTGGAGTGGGAAGATACCAGTGAAAATTAATGATTACTCGTGATTGGAGCAACGCAGTGACATGAGGGTTGCACACATGTGAATGTTTAGCCGGGAGGCTAATTATCAAGCCATTAAACAGTGAAATCGAGGCATATTTAATGGAATGCGCAAGGACACAGTATTTTGGGAGTTAACGGAATGCTATAACCATGCTGTCGGGGGTTTTTAGAGGACGCAGCGTCCCCACGCCATGGCAAATGCAATTAATATTAATTAATTGGCCGATTGATCCTCGAGCACGCATTCAGTTCTGTGATCAGCAAGGAAAAAGGAACCATATGAGCATTATTTCAAGACCAGAATCACACTGTGAGAGAAAAGGACACTGCGGGGAATTCGCGGCCTACTTTTTCTCTTGAAACGAATATAAGGGAGTGGACTCAGGTCAGAGGGGACAGTCATACCAGAATCTAGCGCGGAGCGAATACTGCCAGGGTCCAGGAAAAGAACGCGCGCACAAAGACTTGAACATTTTTAGTGTTAATCAGTATGTTTGCCGTGCAGTGTAATGCACAAATTGAGAACAATTAATTATAAGTACTGTAATCAGTGAACCGCAGGATAATGCAAAATGCGCGTTACCGAAGTCGAGAAGGGATGCTCGGACTTCAGTATGAGAAGCCGTGCAGTAAAACATTTATAATACTCTTTATTAAGGACAGTCGTGCCGTATGTGTATAGTCGGCAGTACGAGCGATTGTTAGGGTGCACATAAGAAATGTACCGTGTGATATACTAGGTAGAACTATTGAGAGTAATAACTTGTACCAGTACAATGTACAATGGTTGAGCGCAGTATGTAATATATTGAGTAGGCAGATCTTAGGCTGCTGGACTGCGCAGAAATAAACTTTATGATGCGATTGGTGAAATTTCATGAGCACACCAATATAAGTAACGCTAAGGACGATACACAAGCATATTCATGCCAAATCAGGAAGTTTATCAAAGGATAATTGATAGACAGTTGGTGAATCGATAGGAATCCGTAGGCAGATAATCGAGACTTTCAATCAGGATGCGGGTAGGAGCGAGGAAGAGTCCGTCAACGCCTGCAGTTCTGATATCTTGCCAGGAAAATTCAACCAGGAAGAAGTGTAAATAGTGAAGTGGTGATCTGTTAAATATCTTTAAAATTAATAGTGTAACAAGTACTATAAAATGTTATGTGTATAAGAAAGTAATAGCCTCAATATGGGAAAGAAAAGTGCCATGTGTCTTGTGAGGCCAAAGTTATATAAAATGTGTGTTATCAGTGTAAGAATGTCTTGCTAATTATGCAAATGGCAGGCATTACTGGAATGAGTGAGTGGTTGGAGCCACCTGGATAGCCTATGTAAGTACCCAAAAACCATGATTTTATAGCAGTTATAGTCTACTGTGTGGCGTGTGATTTCAAAACTATAAAATATGCCAGTAAGAGTCAGTATTAGGAGGTAGATCCTCAAAGTTTTATTGTTTATTGTGTTGATTTTAGTAGAGTTGAGATGTTTGTGTACATCAGTGAGTGGATCAATCGTTACCACTATTATAAATTGGCAAATCTGTTATGTAAAAACTTAACGTAACGAACACGGATGTTCGAGCATTAAAATGGTTACGTTGTGTCGGGTTATGGTAATTCATGGCAGTAATAATAATAATAATAATAATAATAAAAAGGAATAAACGAATACATCAGGGAAAATGTTGTAAGAGATATTTATACTAATTGGAATATTTATCTATCCAAGCAGTAAGATAATACATGAAGGGATGAGAAAAGCAGTTTAATGACAGAGTATATTGTGTTAATGGGAATAAAATTATGCAAGAATCTAGGAAATGAAAGAGTTTAATAGTGAATTGAATTTACAGCTTGTGAATAAACTTGTAGAGTAATTGATAGATTTCTCTTACTAATCAAAGGACGAGATCATAGCATGGGGTCAGGGAAGCCAGGTAATCTGTTCGACGTGTGAACTCTCGTATAGCCTAGGGCGTACAGAGATATTTAGTATGTGCCAGAGTGTATTTAGTGTTGTACCCTAACTCTGAGGATGGATATGGAATGTTCCGGGTTCGAATCCTGTGGTATATGAGAGGATAACAATGGAAACCTCTGCATTCATACCTGATCGACAGAGAACGTGTTATTGAATGATTCAGCTCCTGAGAAGCGAATCTAAATTGGCGACAGCTTGTGCCTGACCGTAGCAGTTAAAGATACCGGCTAGCCAGTTCGACCAGTGTTTGATGAATCTCGTGCCTTCATATAATGAAATGGACCTATTGAGGCCAGTTATTCATATCCTAAGGTTAGGAATAAATGTTTAAACTCGACCAGAACCTAAATTGCATATCATTCAGTTTAAATCATATGGGACATGTGGGTCATTGTGACTACACTATTGTATTTAAAGTTACAAGTTACTGCTTGGAGATAAAAGCCAGAAGTGAAAGCGAGACGGATCTAGGGGAGGACGGAACGAGGGTTTCGTTACCGCCCGCACTAGCCCATTATGCAGCAAGAACCCAGGGGGAGACGTTATACGACCCTTGAAGGTTGTCATCTTAAGAGGGACAGATTTTGAGACCCTGTTGTTAATGAAAGAGTCATTGTTATATTGTATAATGTAATTGTGTGGTTTGAAACACATTGATAATTAAAGATTATCCTGATGATTTAATATTTATCAAACTTACGAATTGTTGGAAGTTGCATTTTATTCTGACACTGACACTTAGTTATGCAGCTTGGCCCCAGATGCCATAGGCTACGCCCTCGCAAGGGTAGCGCGGTAACGGAAGTTTTGAAGTTGAAATCACAACGGCATGTAGTGGAACTATAGAAAAAGGGAACGGTAGGGGTATATTTACATATATTTGTGGAGTTGCAAGTAGATTTGATGTGCAATCCATGAATTGGCTAATGCATGCTAAAGTTTTTGGTGGGAAGAGAGAAACAAAACACAAAGGTACACAAAATGTAAAGTAAGATGTGTTGTGAGAAATAATTAATCTTGTGAAATTAAAGAAGTCACACCAGGTGACATAAGATAATAAGTACAGTTTTTGTGGAAATTACATGTGCATCAGAGCACGTGAGATGAAGTGTGAAGTCAATCTCAGGGTAAATGATTGAATAATTATATGAATTTTATAGGATAAAATGTGAATATTAGTGGATTGTGGGAGTAATCTTGCTTCGTTTTTGTATTATGTTTGTTGGGATTGTGTTTTTATGTGTTTGAAGCCATGATTTAATGCTGAATTAAAGTCTTTAGAATAGAGTTGTGCTTTATCATTGTAGAGTTGATACCTTTTAGTCTCAGATCAAAAATATGCAACTGATCAGTGGGAGGACGGTACACGCCTGAGAACTGAAGCTAGCTGGAGGCAGAAGCATGTTTTCCATGGAGATTACTCACATGGGTACAATACAGGACACCGAGCCTTGCCATAGAAACAGTAGACTTGTACTACAGGTTGACAATGGATGTCTTTGGACGTGCGTTAATGACCAAAGCTAGGTCTGTCCCCATACATGATCCTAAACAAGAAACAGATCCTGCTAATAAAAACTACGTGGATAGGTCTGTAGTGCCACGTACGAAACAGGGAGATTATGACTTTAAGGGAAAGCGGTTAACCCATGTAAAACATCCTCAAGTGTCTACAGACGTTACTACAAAAGAGTATATGGATAACAAAGTGTATGAGTTTTATGATAAAGTGCCTCAGCTTACGGTGAATGGCTATAGCGCTAATCACCATCGGATTATTCACATGGAAGACCCTCAAGACGAAGACGATGTCTGTACCATGCGTTACGTGACCTATAAAATGAAAAGGCTTTATAAAATTATCCCATCTGTATTTTTAGTGTGTCTGACAAATGAAAAACCTGTGAATGAGAGAAACCATTTACCGCTAGTTCATGACCAGCACTTGACCTATGTGCTTGCTTCGGGTTTAAGCCACTATCGATTACACTATGATGGGACCATTCACATCAAATATGCCATACCTGATGAGAACCATTTACAAATAAAGATAAATGGTCATAGAATGTTGGTCCATAACCATGAAATGGTCAATGCAGGTGACGAATTATCCTTCCGTCTCATGTTGACATGGGATGAAAAGCAAGTGGGAAAACCCATAAACGATTTCCCACTATATGTGGAATTGGAATATACAGCCATGAAATAACAATCTGACGTTAGTTGTGACTTAAACTTTCTTGTGAAAGGTTGTTGGTGATTATCATCATGGTGAAACAAAGGTATGTGGTGAGAAAGACTAAAAATAAGACCCTGTCCTGGGCAAAGCCTGGGCCTAAGACATTCGTGGACAAGCCGTTGCAAAAGAAAAAAATAAAAATAATGTATTGACCATAAGGAAAGCTCTTCGAGCAGCACAGAGACGTGTTATTCCAAAACGTCAGCGACAGGGTTCAAAACAAGGGCGAGTGATTCCCGTCCCCAAACGAGCGGGATTTTTACCTGCTTTATTTGCCGGTCTGGCTGCTCTGGGTTCACTATTGGGCGGTGCCAGTGCAGTGGCGGAAACCATTAAAGCCGCGCAGCAGGGCAAGCAACAACTCAAAGAAAGTCAGCGACACAATAAGACGATGGAAGCGATTGCTATGGGGGCTAGAAATGCCAATTTAAAGCCAGCCTTTTATCAACAAGGATTTGGGATTTCACTATTTCGAAATATTAAAAAAAACTCAGCCATAGCAAGACATGCCCTGACGCATCAATAGTGGAAAGCTATGCTAAACAACTAAAGTCTTCTCATTTTCGATGTGTGTTTATGCGAAACCAATTACCCCCACGACCCTGGAAACAGGAATGTGCTGTTATCAATTTGGATGATCACCGAGGACCAGGAACGCATTATGTAGCTTATGTGAAAGACGGATCCACCGTATGGTACTTTGACAGTTTTGGGAATTTGCCCCCGCCCATGGAACTAGTGACCTATTTTGGAAACAGGATCAAGATATATTATAATGTGAAACGTGAGCAAACGTTTAACAGCCAACAGTTTGGACGTTTGTGTTTTTTTTATATAAGACACAGCATAAGCAAAAACGTCAACAGTATGTCGGCAGAAAGTAAAACGTTTACACTACATGGACCTGAAGTCAGCCTAGACTTTTACCCGCCTATCGAATTGAGTGAAAAACCCTATGGTTTGGGAATTATTTCTCTTGAAACGTACAATCGAATATACAACATACGTGAAAATGTGAACAACAAGTTTTACTAAAATGATTCTGTGCTCACCCTGAACTCTGGTGGATATACGATCGATGACATTTATGAACACATTTATGTGGTGTTGATCAATCAATATGGTTAAAAGTCATTTCTCGATGGAACGAACAAGTTTGAATTTGTAGGAAATACCAACACTCATCGCTGCAGTGTTTTCTCCACATTCAACATTAACTGTAAAACACGCCCCGATTCCATTGGTCCATTACTAGGATTTAAACCACGCATGTTAGAGCCCAACAAAAAGCGTGAATCAGACCATGAAGTGAAATTCATTGAGGACCATCATGTGTCTGTAACGTGTAATATTATTAGCCAAGTGTACACCAATCAAGAACCATCGCATTCGCTTTATGACTTTATTGTGACATCGCCCAATGGGTATATTATTCGTGAAAACCCTCCAGTGGTGCTTTTTCATTCTGTGGCTGTCAATGGTATTAGTAATATAACATTAAGACTGATCAATCGAGATCAACAACTCATTGATATAGATTCTACCACACCAGTGACTTACAAGTTGGTGCTAAAGCCACTATGAAGTTTGTATATAAAGCAACAACACCGTCTAGGAATGGTGTTAGTTGTTTGCCACGTGAATACACGTTAACATCTCAAGACAAGCAGATTTTACAGCATTTGGATTGCCACGTCAACCCCCATGATGAATTCTATCCTAGAGGTAGCGAACCGCATCGAGGAGCAACCAGGAGTGGTAAGAATTGATCTCCATTCCTATCAAGCTCAAACACCTGGACTCAATAACAATGATGAAATTCAATTTGTTATCAACAACCAAGATATTTACACCCTACCGCATGAAAGTGTCATTCAAATTGAAGGTCGGCTCACCAAAGCCGATGGCTCTACACCCACCACATCCAAGTTGGCCAAACATGGTTTGGCCTTTCTGTTTTCTGAAGTACGTTATGTCATTAACTATATCGTGGTGGATAGCACTCGAAATGTGGGCATTTCCAGTGTCATGAAACTATACCCTCTTATAGTGAGGAAGAAGGTAAAACACTTTCAAGGCAGGTTGGTGCCCTGACTCGACGAATGACTGGATGGTACACACCGATGGGACCTTTACTGGATATTTACCTCTTAAACTGATTTTAGGCTTTGCCGAAGACCACCAGCGCATTGTGGTCAACGCAAGGCAAGTGCTTTATCTGGTGAGAGACAGGATTGATAATAATGCACTCAAGGGAGCTGACAATGCCCCCATAGATTCAAAAATTCAACTACAGCGCTTGCTATGGAAAGTGCTCCATGTGACCCTTGACGATAGCAAAAAACTGGACATACTCAAGAAGGTAAAGAGAGATATGCCTCTACCCATGGAATTTAGAAGCTGGGCACTCCATGAGTACCCGCTATTGCCCACCACCAACACACACAGTTGGTCTGTAAAAACAGCTCGCTATACAGAGAGACCTCTCTACATGATCGTGGGTTTTAAAACAAATCGCAAGTATCAACAAACCAAAGATTCCACGCAATTTTATCACCTGCAATTGAGAAATGCACGTCTTTTCCTCAACGGAGCTGTGTTTCCCTATGAAGGATTGGATTTGGATTTAAAAAAATAAGTTTGGCCCCCTCTACGACTTGTTTTCTAAATTTCGATGGTCGTATTATCAAAAAGAGAACGGCCCCATGCTGCTACCCCAAGCGTTTAAGAAAAGGGCCCCACTGATTGTCTTTGACTGTTCTTACCTGGAAGAGTCTGTCAAGCCATCCAATATTGCCATTCGACTAGATTTTGAAACGCATGACAATGTACCAGCCAATACAAAAGCCTACTGTTTGATTATTCATCACAAACAAGTCAACTATTATCCACTGTCCAACCAAGTGACGAGTGAATAAATAACAGGTCAACCCACGTCAAGCCGCTTAGTCATGTCTTGCTTTGAAGCATCAAGAGAAGTCACATCCATGAATTTAAACTCTGAGGAACAACGTTTGAAGACTTTTGCAACATTGCCAGTGCCTTTCATAAACCCTCAAGCCTTGGCGGCCGCTGGATTCTACTATTTAAAAACAAGAGATGAAGTGAAATGTGCCTTTTGTCCCATCATCATAGACCAATGGCAAGAGAGCGATGAACCCATGCAGGAACATCAGCGCTGGTCACCTGCCTGCCCCTACCTGTGCAGAATGGAGGTGGGAAATATACCCTGTCTTTCAAGCTATCCCTCACTCGTGCCTCTGAGTGATACAAAAAAACAAGTTACGATATGTGTGGACTGTATGGTGTCAACGGTGCTTCGGCGAGCAGCTCACCGTCAAAAACGCCTAGTTTAGAGACATTGGGACATCATTGGTGTTATGGACGTTACAAACACAAGAGACTATATTGTTGTATCAGTTTGTATCGTCCTTATCCCAAAATGACAAAAGCCTGTAAGACGTGTTATGATAATAAAATGATGTAATTCTTAAATTCTTATTTTTTTTCATGTCCCCCTGTCCTACCCTAGCCTCAATTTTTTTTTCAAACTAGCATGGCAGGTAAGTCCATGTCATGACCACACCTTAGTGGCCAATGGTTAGTCAGTCGTCAGTTGAACTTGATCCAGGCAAGCGGCAACATGTTGCGCACACTCATTGTGGATTGCCAAGGGTTTAAAATTGGTGACAACAATTTTTTTATTTAAACAAGTGACCATTATCGATTGTACCACGTTTTGGATATCGCAAGCTACGCATTTGCTATTTAAACCGCCCCATGATTTTGATTTGTTGTGTGAAAAAGATCGTAAACAAACCCAGTGGATTGAAACTCATAAGCAACTAGACTGGAATCAAGGAACCATTTCCTATAAATATTTGGACGTGGTCATGAAAGCACACTTGTCCTCGGCCAATGTGGTATTTGTGAAAGGTAATGAAAAACGTGAATGGTTGCAACAATTTTTGGCATCTTACTGTCAATGTATCGACCTCATGGTCCTGGACTGCCCCTCCCTGCAAACGCTGATGGATACTTGTTCCTGTGGCAACATTACCCATACAGCCCTAGCGCATGCGTGGTATCTCTTTCATTGGTTAACCACCCATGCCAGCTGGGAGTTGTTGAACAAAATTATAACTCAAGATTTACCTGTGAATGACGCCAATGAGATTTTTACAAGCGACGTGTAAACATCTACAACACATGATACCATGGAGAAAGGCAATGCTACGGACAAAGCCATCGGAATGTTCTTTGTGTGCAAAAAGAAACTAGACAGTTTTACCAAAGAGGAACTCTTAGCGTTGCCCAAGTCGTTCATTTATTATGTGGCCGCCAACGCGGTGAAAGAAATCTGGCAACATGTACCAAAATCATGGACTCAAGACCCTGTAGGGATTACGATCACCATAAGCAAGTGGCCATGGCAAAAATACCCTCTATGCGACAGTGCGAGATTTGTCAGCAAGTGAAACTGTATCACGGTCATAAAAGTCCGTGTAAAGACTTTGTTGAATCATTCCACGGGTGTCATGGCGAGAAAAAGCAACAACAACAACAAACACAAACATCGTCCACAGAGGAGGAGGAGGAAGACCAAACCTTTTCACCATCAATGGAAAAGGATATGCCAGACCTGTACTGGCAGTGGCGTCATTGACAAAGTGATTCAATACTTACCTGTCGAAATCCATCTTCCAGGTTATCGTTTTTGTGGCCCTGGAACTCATCTTGAAAAACGTTTGCAGCGTGGTGATGTACCCATTAATCTTTTGGATCAAACATGCAAAGAACATGACCTATCTTATCGCCATAGTCATCCTGGTTTAAGACATGTGGCAGATAAATTGTTATTGAAAAAAGCTAAGCAACGTTTCACACCCTGTGATGCCTCAGTGGGTGAAAGGATGGCAGCCCTGATTGTGATGAGTGCTATGAAAGGAAAGTTGATGATGCGTGGACATGAACATTAAGGAATTGAGGATTAAGGAATTGGGATGTGTTTGTATTCTATTTTCTTTTGTCAATCCCCTATGGTTATGAAATAAAAAACCAAGGTTTACCAGAACACAATGTTTCATTTTAATTTAAAAGAAATCATGATGTTGATGGGCTGATTTTTTCATTTTCACATTTTCACACATTGTCATTTGCCAATTTGCAACTTACAGTTTTTATAAATATCTGTTTCAAGTTTTGCGTTTTTGATGATATGGATTTCCCATTTTGTTGATGACACTTTTTAAAAATGTCCGTTTTTTGTTTTTGAATTTTTATATTTCACACATGGCCATTACCAGTTTTTAAAAAATGTTCGTTTTAAGTTTTGCGTTTTTGGTGATATCGAAACATGGATTTTCCATTTTGCTGATTTTCCATTTTTCCATTTGGTGTATGTTGAAAGTTGAGATTTGTCAATGATGTTGATGCAAGTGCTTAACCATGATGATGCTGCAATGTGTTTATGGGTGTTTGGAGAAATGTCGAGGTCTACGACTACTGCAGGTAAGACTGTTTTACAAAAATAATGTCTATTGACCACTACATTTTAAAGGAAAAAAAGACTATCGACAAAACAAAATGAGCATATAAGTGAAAATTTCCCCCTCCCAACCCACCCTACCTCACCGTGTTTGCTCTGGTCATACATACACACCAGCTTTCTCTCTACTCATACATTCACACCTGTGTTTGGGAACAAACACAACCACTTTATTTATCCCCAAAAGCACATTCTCGACATGCACACTCATCCCGAAAGAACTTTTCTTAGTTTACCATTTACGAATTACATTACAAAAAATAATTAAAGTTACTAAAAATGTATTACCTATTTTATATTTACAAAAAACTACAACTTTGTACAGCTTTAAAAGAATCAAACTATATACCATTTTCCAATTCCCAACTCGGTTAAATTTAAAATAAAAAATAAAAATAACGTTGCATAGAACTTTTAAAAGAGCAAAAGGTCCAAGTGGGTCGTCACTATTTACAAAATCTACTATTTTGAATGACAAAAAAAATATTTACAAAATACTATATCTACAAGTTACAAAAAAAGCCATGTCCCTAAACGAACAAACAGAAAAATCACACCTCCTCCTCCTTGCTGTCATAACCCCAGGGCAGGCTGGTGAGCAAGTCATCAGCCCACACACGTTTGTTATCCATGGAGGCGAGGGTGCGTTTTCTCTGTTCCACAAGATACAAATGATGGTTGCTGGATTGTATCCTGCACTGTGTATGGGACATAGCTTTGCCAGTGCGTAAAACCGCTAAGTAATCGTCTACACATAGCGATTTTACCACTGCCCTACCTACACCATTTGCTCTTTTGGCTTCCTTACAGTCTAGTGTGCGATAAGCATACATTTTCGAGGTCAAACCTACGAATTCCGTCAAAAGGGAATCACCGCATTCATCTTTTAAAACGCCCATTTCCTTCTTGTTTTTATGGGCTGCAGAAACACGTTGTCAGCGCTATACGAAGAGGTGTCGAACCAGTCACTATGCTGCCTCATGACGTCATAGGGGTTGCAGTGGCGAATGTGGTAAATAAATGAGTCCGTATCCATATACAAAAGAGAGACGTCCTCAAAATGGCGTTTGGCAAACTCATAGTGGAATCGATACATGACTGATTTAGAAAAGTCTAAAATGACTTGGTCCAAGTAAATGGGTTTATCCATGGTCACGCTGGTCCTACTCATCTTAATAGTGGCCAAATCCTCATCGATAATGTTGATCGATTTGAAATTTGGCTTGGCAATGTACCGCCGGGCACCCACTGCCCCTCCCAGACATTCACCAATTTAATGTCGCGGTATTTGCGGACATTTTCCATGGACTTGCCATAGATGCAGTTGTTCATTAATTTGAAAAAAATAATTTCAAACTGCTGTGTTGCCATTTGTCGGTGCTCTGTGTTGAGTTGCATGTATGGCTTGAGCCATGGTTTTTGAGCAAAGGAAATACCCCTATGGATTTTCTTCATCACCAAGCCTTGGGCTAGACATTGCACCAGCATTTGGATATGCAGCACATACCGATTTTTGTTTTAAAGTGTGCCCATGAGTTTTTCAATTTTCACTTAACTGTCAGGGGGAACCATTCGCTCAAGGCAGAATGGGAAATCAGCATGTTGATCATACAAGGATGAGGGATATTCAATATCCACTTCTAGCACATATCCACGACCTGTTTCTTGGCTAGCCATGTTCACATCAAATTCTGACACTTGTTTCTCTGTCAGCCAAGCAAACTTTCCATAGGGCAAAGGCTGACTCATGGCGTAGCCATACAAATTATGAACTTCATAGTACATTAAGTACGATTCTGGTTTGTTTGGTGAATAATCAGGCATGTAGACATTGTTCGCTTCGGCATGGCGCTGGTTAAGTGACACAAAGCCACCGCGAATGCCCTTTTCAAAGAATAGAACCATGTCTACATCAGTGAGTAAATCCAATTCCACTTGAGTGTATTTTAAAGCGGCATCAAACAAGAGCCCAGGACTCGTATAATAGTGAGCCGGGTCAAGACCATAAATGTGCTGACACAACTCACGACATTTTTCAAACACATCAGTGAGCAGCAATACATCCAGTTTTAGGTAATGCATAGCATATTCACTTATCGTCTTAATGTCAAACACTCGCCAAACTTGACTTGCATGTGCATAGTATTCATCGGCTATTCGTTAAAAAATTATGGACCAGACAAATAAAAGGTGACGGAAGTTACATCTCACAGAGTTTCTGTTGTATGATAAACGGATCGACCGCGTCGTATGCTCCCTTTATATTTTAAAAAATGGCAATCGTGTGATGTTTTCTACTTTTCGCCAATAACACATCTGTTAGAAAAATCGTGAGAGCATCCACGGTACTAGTGCGTTTTCGAATGGCAAATAGGTATTTCGAAAATAAATAATATTCTAAACTCCATTGCAGCCGTTGTAACATTTTTTGTGTGTAAAACTTTCCGTAAACAAGACTCAAATTAATACCACGATAATTATTATAGTCTCTCACATTCTTAAGGGGTTTCAAGATGGGAATAACTTCAAAGTGATTCCACTCTACAGGAAAAGTGCCATATTTCAAGATACCGTATCGTTATAAAGCGAGAGAACAATCTCCTGAGCTTGAAAAGGATGGTGTGCTATCATATTGTAGGTGATGGAATCCAACCCAGGGCACGTGGATTTTTTTAATGACGAGTTGCAGATTGCATTTCTACATGAGTTATGGGTTGTAACAGAACCGAAAACGGTCCGACGACTTAAATTTTTGCGGAGGCACAAGACGTAGGACTGCATCCGGCGTAAGACTATGGTAGAAATCTTGATATCCCAAAGGGGTAAGTCCAAAAGTCGGACGAATAAAACGATTGTTAGACAAACTTTTAATCAGAGATCATAAAGTGTTGAGAGAAGTGGTCGCATTTAAGGAACTAATATACTTCTTCCAAGCTTCGCGGCGATTTTCATTGAAAATCCGTTGGAGTTTAGCAGTGAGTTTTTTTATACAGTAAATAATTCGCGAAAGTAACATGGTGACGGTATTTTTTTAAGCACGCTTTACGTCTCCGTACTAATAAAGCACATTTCGAGTCCCACCACATGATCTTACCGGGGTGACTCATAGGGTGATAAGAAACGGTAATACGTGGATGATAACCGTCCAGGTAACTCTGGATGACAATCTATTATAGTTTTGATGCGGTAAGGCGTGAGTTAGCCCCAAAGAATCAATGAGATAGGTGTGAAAAAGATCATAATCAAAATGCTTAAGGGAGCGAATGATTTCTGTGCCCGTTGGAAATGAGCTAATTGCGCAATCTTAATCTTAATCATAGTGGTCACTTTGGTGCGTATCTGCTATAGTTTCCCATGACAATTTATGTGAAATATCCGGAGTATTGAGCGTTAAATCCACAGCACTTTTCGGTCGACCGGGTGGCGTTAGGCGCGTAGGTGAGCCATCATTGAATACGTTCAAGGAAAAAGTGTGGACGGCGGACACAATATGTCGACTGTGACGTCCGAGACGTCTTTTCCACAAGGGGAATAAATAAGTAGACCATATTATTCTGTATACTACAGCCCGCACGCTAGACCAGGCGAGACTAGTTGAGGAAGTCAAGTCCACAGCCAAGACACACAGTGAAGTGGCTTCTCGAAAGGTCGGCTGAACACCTGTCACTGTCAGCCAGGGTAAGGGGAAGGGGGATTGCGTCACGGGCCCATAGCATTTATTCACACACAAGTACCAACTTATTCATATGAATAATATCATATACAAGGAGTACACACAAACAGTACATATATTACACTCCTCCCTCTTAAATAACAAACATATACAAAAGAAGAATCAATCAATAAATAATCAACTTACAACTAAGAACAATTCTCTTGTATTTTTTAAATAAAAAATGACAAATCAAATCACAAATCAAGACGTTCAACAGCTTTCCTCTCGCATACAGGGTAACGTCTCTGAGAACACCCTGTAGGAGAACTAATAATAGGTTGGCTAACCGGACTCGATGTAGGAGTTGGCTGTCTAGCAATAGACTGTCTAGTACAAACAGCTGATGGTGAAGCTGCCAAATTTGAACGTACATCAACCTGCTCAGCTGACTGAGATGATAAACTGTCAGCTGATTGACCTAAGCACTCCTTAGCCGGCTCGCCCACCTGAGCATCAATAGCAATGAGTTGATCAATATGCCTCTTCCAAATAATACCAGATCCTATTCTGACTAGATACATGGTAGTACTTAGTTGTTTAATCACAGTACCCCCAATCCATTTACGTTGAGATCTATAATCTCTAATTAGTACGGATTGATTAACATAAAAGACACGCGGTTTACTACCCTTGGCATAAGCTTTCTGCTTGTCCTGCTTAGCCTCCACTACCCTCCTGACGCTTGGTCGTAAAAGATCAAATCTAGTTCTTAGTGATCTATTGAACATTAGTTTGGATGGAGTCTCATTAGTAGTGGAATGTACAGAATTGCGATAATCGAACAATGTTCTATCCAAAGCTACTGAAACATCTCTAACATGATCTCTAAAAGCACATTTCAGATTAATTTTAGCATACTTGACTGAGTTTTCAGCCTGACCATTGCTCTGAGGGTGGTATGGAGGTGAAAAAGTATGTTTAATACCATTCTTAACCAAAAATTCGTTAAACTCTGCCGAATTAAATGGAGGTCCATTATCACTATGGACTGACACAGGTAAACCAAAACGGGGAAAAAGATGGCGTAAATTAACAATAGCTAAGCGTGCAGAAGTTGAACTGGTCTCAAATACTTCTAACCACTTAGAATGAGCATCTACAATTATTAGGTACATTTTTCCTTTAAATGGCCCCAAATAATCAAGATCTAGTCTTTCCCACGGTTTATCAGGATAATGCCAATGATGTAGTTCACTTTTGGGTGGATCACATCTCTCAAATAGGCAGGAAGAACTGCTGTTGGCAACGTTTTCTATTTCCTGATCAATATTAGGCCACCAAAAATAAGCTATCGCTACAGATTTCATTTTAATCATGCCTAAATGACTAGCATGGAGATCTCTCAAAATAAAGTTACGTAAACTACCAGGAATTATTACCTTGTAACTCCACATTAAAATACCTTGTTCAACAGCTATTTCCTCTCTCCTTTGGAAAAACGGTGATAAATCATGGTCAGAAGGAGACACATAAGTTGGCCATCCATACATTACGTAGCCACAAACTCGTTTCAAAATTGGATCGTTCTGAGTTTCCACTCGGACTTGCTCACAAGAAATAGGTACTGAACTCTCATGAATAAAATTTAAATATGTACCTAGGGGTGACGGATCGGAAGTAGTTCCCACATGAGGAACTTGCAAAGGCAATCTAGATAGTGCATCAGCTACATTATCATTGGAATTTACATACTTGATGTCAAAATCATAACCAGATGAAAATAATGCATATCTCTGCAATCTGCTTGTTGCAAACACAGGCAACCCCTTTATGGGCCCAAAAATACTCAATAATGGCTTGTGATCACATTTCAAGGTAATGTGTCTGCCATACAGATATTGGTGAAACTTTCTCACACCATAAACAATCGCTGTTGCTTCATTATCAATTTGAGAATAATGAGATTATGCTGAGTTAAGTGTTCGTGAGGCATAGCTCACTGGTCTTTCTATACCTTCATTAGTGATTATGCTAAGAACACAGCCTAACCCATAACTAGACGCATCAACAGTTAACACTATTGGATCATCTGGGTCGTAATGTGCTAGTATTGGGGCTGAAGACAAACTCTTCTTAATCTCCTTAAATGCTTGAATACATGTGTGATCAAATACAAAGTCAGAATCTTTTTTTAACAGGTTACACAAAGGTGTTAACACCGTAGACAGATTAGGCACAAACCTGCCATAATAATTTTCTAATCCCAAAAAGGATTTAGTTTCAGTCACATTCTTAGGAACAGACGCATCTACAATGGCTTTTACCTTAGCTTCCGAAGTGTGAAGACCATTCTTGTCTATAGTGAAACCCAAAAATTCTAACTTAGGTACTAAAAACTGACACTTATTCTGCCTAACTGTAAAACCATACTGTTATAGTCTGTAAAACACTCCTTCAAGCCTGCTTAAGTCAGTTTTAGTATCTGGTCCACTGACAATGATGTCATCAAGAAAAACCTTCACACCAGGTAAACCTTGTAAATCCTGCTCGATTACCCTCTGAAAGATGCCCACAGCACTAGAAATACCATAAGGCATACGCTTAAAAGCAAAACAACCCTTATGCGTGCTGACAGTACACAATTTTTGTGAGGTCTCATCCAGTCTTAACTGCATGTAAGCTTGGGTCAAATCAATTTTACTAAATGATTCACCTTTCTGTAGTTCAGCAAAGAGATCCTCAACTCTGTGTATAGGGTAACGATCTACAACTAACTGCGGGTTAATAGTAACCTTAAAGTCACCACAAATTCGAATAATTCCATCTTTCTTTAGAACAAGTACTATAGGTGACCCGTACTCTGAACTTTCAACCGGATACAATACATCGGCTTCAACTAACCGTTCAAGTTCCTTTTCAACCTTAGTTTTCAAAGTATAAGGGCCTAAAGTACTATGGTACACTATTCTCTTTCATAACTAGCCTAACCGGATCAACCGTACACTGACCTAGTTTGTCAGCAAATACCTCAGGGTATTTAAACTTCCTCTTTAAGTAACAATTCTGGTTTAACGTTATCACTAGGCATACTAGATTCATTGCCAACAACTTCAGTTGCAAATAACTGCTCATCCGTTGCAGGCGAAATCTGAACATTTAATGCAATGATCCAGTCTCGACCTAACAAGGAATTAGCTCCATTTTTAATTACATTCAATTCCAGATTTTTAGCAATGCCTCTGTAAATAACATTTACAATAATTACCCCAACCAGCTCAATAGGAGCATTAATGTATGAACTTGTAGGCTGTAACTTTATATTTTAAACATTTTCCCAATAAAACGTTTCACTAACCACACTGACTGAGGCACCAGTATCAGTTTCAAAGGTTACCGGTCTGTTTTCAACCAGTACACTAGTTTTAAATGGTTTAACAGTACTTAAATGGTTAATAGGGTGGCTTTCATGCATAGTAAATAGGTTAGGAACATCAGTTAATATGTCCTCAGATTCAATGTCAACTTGGCCTACAAAATTATGCACAATTCTGTTTTTATTTCTAGGAGATTGATGTAACTTACCACGCATCCTCGCCTTACACATTTTGCTAATGTGGTTTCTTTTTCCACAAACATAACACACGCATCCGCGCAAACGGCACTCACTACTCTTGTGGCCAAACACACCACAGCAATAACATTGCACTGAACACTTCTGCTGGGGACTGGTCCGTTGTCCTGGGGCAGGTTGGCAGCGCTGGAAAGATCCGCCACTGGAGGATGGAACAGCCACGTCCCTTGTCTTCTTCCCTCTCACAGATGACGTACCGGATCGCCAGGAACAGGGAGATGACGACGTCCTGCGGTGCAGCTTGTCTCCACCGCCAGGCATGAGTGACGCTGCATTCTTCTCAGCTGCTTCTATGGACGAAATAATCGAGACCCCCAACAGTCTCTGCTTCGTAGATTCGCTCCATATCCCACTGACTAAACGATCACGGAGATAATCGTTGAGTTCGGTAACAAATTCGCTGTGAGTCGATAAATGCTTCAAACTCGCAACATACTGCGCAATAGTCTCATGCTCCAACTGATTCCGAAGGCTAAACTTATACCTTTCGGCAATAACAGAAGGTGTTGGATAAAAATGTTCCTTAATAAGTTTAACTAAAACCTCATACGTTTTAGATGACGGACTGTCCGGTGTACACAGATCACGTAATAACTTGAAAGTTTTCACGCCCACAACGGTCAAAAGGGTACTGACCTTGAGTTCCTCACTAATTTTATTACAGTGCAAAAAGAGTTCAAATCTTTCGATATAGGACTCCCACTGTTCTTCGGCTGCGTCAAATTCACCGATATTGCCTATAATTCCAGACATAATCGGAATTTCACCAAATTCGAAAAGGGCACTAATATCAAACACTTCCTCTTTATCCAAAAACGACATTAACAGCGAAATGGAGGACGCAAAAACACGTGTTAGACGGCGCAAGCAAGCCACATGTCAACCTTGTACGACACACGCACAAAACCAAACCAAAAGACAAGTTCCTCGTCGTCACTGTGACGTCTGAGACGTCTTTTCCACAAGGGGGATAATTAAGTAGACCATATTATTCTGTATACTACAGCCCGCACGCTAGACCAGGCAAGACTAGTTGAGGAAGTCAAGTCCACAGCCAAGACACACAGTCAAGTGGCTTCTCGAAAGGTCGGCTGAACACCTGTCAGCCAGGGTAAGGGGAAGGGGGGATTGCGTCATGGGCCCAAATCATTTATTCACACACAAGTGCCAACTTATACATATGAATAATATCATATACAAGGAGTACACACAAACAGTACATATATTACATCGACCTTTAGGATTAGTACGTTCACTGCCCCATATACTATGATGTGCATTAAAATCTCCAAGGACGATATATATAGATAAATCCAGCAGACACAACTTGAAATCAAGAGGCAAATGTGTGTCAAAAATAAGAGCTACAATGAAATTATGAACCGTAATGCTAGTGTAACGAAAGAGATATTGTGAACATATTTCAAAAACACATGCCATTGCTGTTGGGAACCCTGTACATGAGGTGGACAATAAATATGGCTAAAATGAAGGTCACCAATGTGAACGAGTTGATGATATGTGTGTGAAAGCTGATAATTAATGGGTACCTCGTTGACAAAAAGATCCGCTTTAAACAGCGTTAACAATCCGCCGTAAGCCGGACCATCATTACGAAAAACAGTATAGTTTGGTATCGAAAAACTGTATTTTGAAAATAACCAAGTTTCTTGGAGAAAAACCATCGCAGGTTGGGATTCATCTATCAATTGAAGTAATTCATGCTTTTTATTAACTACACTCCTACAGTTCCACTGAAGTATCCACATCCATTAAGGAACCATGGAAGGGATAACTAAGAACCATTTTCGGAAAGAATGAGAGGCGTTTTTTTTTCCAACGGAGGTAATAGCGGAAGGACCTTATCCAAAGGGTTTTTACACAATGGGCCCAATGCACATTATGCCCTAAAAGGTCCATAAGTAGCGTAAATTCATTTAGGATGATTCTCGTGGGAGCCGGCTGAGTCGACCCAAAAGAAGTAGATGGCCCGGGGTCTCCCGAAACTCCCAGTACACTATACGGGGGGAGGTGTTTTGTCTATAGGAAGATTGTTGATGAGCTGTAAATAAGCTGGTCTATCATAGCCAAGAGGCTTAATTATTTTCGGTGCAGGATGGACGACATCAGTAAATTTCCGTTTGCGTTTGATCTACCTGCTGCAGAAGCAAGTGGTGGAAATTGTTGCGGAAGCGTTAACGGGTTAAAAGATACACTAGCATTACGGTTCATAATTTCATTGTAGCTCTTATTTTTGACACACATTTGCCTCTTGATTTCAAGTTGTGTCTGCTGGATTTCGCACCTAATCGACCCTGCCGGGTGGTTACCCTGACAGTTGGCGCATTTGAAAAGTACTTCTTTACACGCAGTAGTAAGATGTTCCTTGGGGCACTGACCGCAACGTGGTACGCGCGCCCGACAGTGGAGCTGAATATGGCCGTAACGTTGACACTTCTGAGAGCGAATGGGTGCAAAAATATATAAACTCACTTCTAACAATACATTAAAGATACTCACGTATTTGGGCAATTTTTGAGTTTCAAAAAATATTTTAACAGTGCCTGTAGCTATCTTTTACACCTTATCGTTGATAATTTTCGTACGAAAAAATCGTTGCACACGTATAATGGGTACAGGTGAAACCATATATCGAATCAGCTCGTCCTGAGTCAACGCAGTGACAACACCCCTAACTAATCCTACACGTTCAACGTTAGATGACGGTATAAATGCCACAAGTCGACGTCCTTTTGACACAGAGTGTTCAAGGAAAGTATTGGCATCCCCTAAAGACTTAAACTGCACTTGCACTCGATTACGTCCAGTTTTTTTAATTTCCTGAATTCCCTTAATGTTATTCTGATATAAAAAAAAGCCGGCCCGAAGCCACAGGATGAAGATTGCCAACATTTTGAGAGTCATCACTCTGGACAAAAAATTACGGGCCTTACAGTAGTGGCATATAAAGTTTAACATCTGACATAGAAGAAACCTCACGTGAAATATTGTTGATACACCGGTATTTTATACTATTATTGGCACAAATATTAATCTTTTGTAAAAGGGAGTGCTTTACAGATATTGTAGTTTATAATACGGAACTCATTTTATTAGATGATTTGTAGCTTCCACCAGCACTAGCCTAAATAAAGAATACGATATGGATCAACTAGATTAATAGACGCGACACCGTCCATAACCTTAAATTCCTTATAAATAGGCTAACTTGCGAGTAAATGCAATGTGCACAGCAGCAGATTATGAAAGGCTTGCCCAGTTCCCGGACCTCTTGATTCACAGACCAACACGTAATTTCATATGGGGTCTGTTAAAATGAGTCATATTGATATGATAAATATCGTTTAAAATGATAATCTGGTAACAAAAATATCTATACCGTCCGGAATTCGAACCCGATTTCTCTAGATTCACAGTCAGAGTCGCTAACACCACGGCTATTTCGAGCACGCAAATATAATGCACAAATTGGTGACTTGTTTCCACGTTCAAATAATACTGCATTGCGGATTTAAGTTTCATTTATATTTTGCTTGTTTCGATAATGTTCCTACGTGAAATTGAGTTTAAAATGCCTTATTATGAATAGACCCTCTTGTGAGTAAAGAGACTGTATTCAGCAATAGTTCATGAAGGATTGCCTTGTTCCCGTATAACATGTGCTTCAATCAGTTGACGCCAGAGTTCGCATGAGCGTTTACCGTCAGAAATGGTATCAATTTCCGACACCGCGCGCTCATTGTTTCCTGGATCTTACCACACTTCCGTTTGATCCACCACTGCCAGCTGGACCGTTCCGTCCCATTTTTCAAAATCACTCCCACAAAAATATCCAGCAACCGAGTGGAAAGATGTTACACATCAAAAACAAGGTACGGTCCAGTATGATTAGGGGGATAGCGATATTCACTGGGTGAACGGCGAACGGGTACTGACGTTGGAACCTCCGATAAGACCGGGCTATCTTTTGAAGGAAGAAGCTCACTTTCATTTACAATCTGCATATTTTCAACATTTGCATAACCGTCCGCCACTATTTACTCCTTAAGTTCAGGCGGGCGTCCCATCGGACTCCCATCGCTCGTTGCCGACATGCGGGCACACTCGCACTACGACTAGCACTTGACAAAGTTCTGTTAACCAAAAAGAGGAAAACAAAACCACGTAAGAACACACAAACGTACACCACACCTATCACTCGCCCTCTCACACACAAGACTTAATAGGCGTAGGTGTTGCTGCTATCACAGCGGACGAAAGACTGCGCGATCCTCAATATCGTGTGAGCCTATCACCATGTCGTCTCCATAGATATATATCTTAAGCGTTTTTGATACTTCTCTTATTGCCTGGACTGCGTCATGTGTGGCTACGTTGAACAAAAGGGGGCTTCATACAGCACTCCGTTGGTCTGCGTTATTTCTTCGGAAGTAGTTACTCCGTCCGAGACTTGAACAGAATTGATACTCAGGAAGTTGTGAGTCAAGATGACGAGTTTCTTTTTGTGCTCCACAAACTGGGTTAGTTTGGAGCAAATTATAGATCTTATTAGTCTGTCGAAGGCTTTAGTGAGATCTATGATCACCGCATGAAATTTTCCACCGGTGAGCTTCAGTGTTTCCTCTGTGTCGTCTATAAGGTTTCTAATCGCATGAATTGTACTTATGTTTCTTCTAAAACCGAACTGCTCTTCAGGGATCTTGTTATCAATTTCGTCTGTAAATCTCTTGTTCATTAGCCTCATGGACAATAGTTTAATGAGATTATTCCCAAGTGCGATTCCTCGATAGGAGTTCCTTCTTTCCAGATTTATTTTTCGTAAACATGAGTTGGTGATTCTGCGGTCTCTCAGCTCTAAACAGAATTTCTGAAATTTGTTTTTGTTTTTATCTTCACATATTTAATATTCTTTGAGTCACTTTCCATCATGGCATGAGCCAATTAATAACTCGCAGTGTCAAAGTGGTGTCATCACTCAATAGTAACGTTTTATCAATTCAAGTCTGTTTCTTTTATCAAATTCCTTTTTGGGAGAATGCTAATTCATAGTATTGTTTCAGTGATGTCTAATGGATGTATTATTTTTGGCTGTAAGTATTGCGCATCATATGTTTATTGCACGTATTCTTTGGTTAGGTTACATACATATTATATTTGCAAATGTGGATGCCTGCCATGGTGGCAAAATTAATTATAAATCATTCATACAACAATAAACCATGCATACAACTTGCAAGAATACATTTTAGAATACAAGGATTTTTTGGTATAAGAAAATTATAATAATAGGCCTAGAGATAATTATAAAATAAGAATAAGGATAATTTACACTTTTCTTCATCCAACAAGTCATGTACCACACATCACTGTCTCTTGATCTGGTGCTTTCTTACCGACTCCTTGAAATTTCCAACACCAGAAGGCAAAGGGCTGAAAAAGTCCCCTGGCAAACTGTTCCATTCTACTTCACCCCTCCCAATGAAAGAGTATTTGCCCCAGTTACTATTCCACTGACTTAATTTTATTATTAACTAGCTGAAGTACCCGTGCTTCGCTACGCGTCATAAATAAATTAAAATGTGAAGGTGACAGTTAAAGCAGGGGATAGGCGAGGTGCTGCGCAGAGGAAGATTAAGGATGGAAGATTTTGTCCAACTACACCGCTCGGCCTTGACCGTGTTTTATAGCACAAATTTAGGTTTTACTCGCTAACCGTTGGAGATCCCTTTCGGATAGAATATGTAATTTTAAACCTCGTATATGCCATCAAAAGTTTGCTATTTCTTAGCGTTCGCTTTTTATTTGAAATGGAAATATGAAAGTTTGAAACCAAAGGGTGTAGTGACGTCACTAAAATGGTCGCCATCTTTAATTAGTGCAAAGTATCGAAATCAAAAGTAACCTATATGTTAACCAGGTAATTTAATCAGCTACTTCCATGTAAAATTCATGTAAATCCGACCAGTGGTACTTGCATGATTGAGTAAAACACAGACACACACCATCTCATTTTTAGCCTCGCTTCGCTCGCGTCATAGTTATGTCATATTGCTATTCAATGAAATGCAGGTTTAACCCCGTTAACACCCCTTTAGAACCTGAATATCGAAAAATCCCTCCTTAGTAGACGTTTTCGACACACAACAAACATATCCCCAAAATATCATTCTTCTAACTTTATTAGTTTTGGTTGGTCGATGAGAGTGAACATCCAAATATCCTTCCTTAGTGGACGATTTTTTTTACAGAATTTCACCCCTCTCCATAGGCCTCTTAAACTGCATTTATGAAAAAACGGTCGAACTCCTATTTATTTTATTTATTTATTTATTTATTTTTAAGCTGATTGATTTCCTCCGAGTTTCAAACTCCTCGCCTATGTCGTTTAAGAGATACACGCTCCGCTAGGATTCTTTCAACCCCCACTTTTCATCCCTTTCACCTCATAATATACACTACATCTAAGAACCATTAGACATGTGTCAGCTTACTTTAATGATTAGTATATATGCCAAGTATCACATCCCCAAATGAAACCACTCGTGAGATATTGTTATTTAATGAAATGAACGTTTACCCCCTTAACACCTCTTTAGAACCTGAATATCCAAAACTCTTCCCTTAGTGGACGTTTTCGACATACAACGAATATATCCCCAAAATTTCATGTTTCTAACTTCAATAATTTTGGCTGGGCGATGATGAGTGAGTGAGTCAGTCAGGACATTTTCTTTCATTTATTTTTGATAATTTCACCCCTCCCCATGAAACCCTTAAATTGGATTTATGAAACAAATGGTCGAACACCTATTTACTTATTTAAAGCTGTTTTCCGCCTGAGTTTGATGGGTGAGTGAGTTAGTCAGTCGGTTAGGGCACTTTCTTTCCTGTTTTTTTCCCCCAGAATTTCACCCCTCTCCAAGGGCCCCTTAAATTGGATTTATGAAAAAAAAACGGTCGAACACCTATTTACTTGTATTTTAAGCTGTTTTTATCCGCCGAATTTCAAACTTCTCGCCTATGTCGTTACAGAGATACACGCTCCGTTAAGAATCCCTCAACCCCCAATTTTCACCCCTTTCAGCTCATAATATACACCACATCGATAAACCCTTAGATATATGTCTGATTATTTTTAATGATTAGTTTATATACCGAATATCACATCCCCAAAGATACAACTCATGAGATATCGTTATTCAATGAAATGCACGTTTACCCCCTTAACACCTCTTTAAAACCCGAATAAACAAAAATCATTCCTTAGTTGACCTTTTCGACATACAGCGAACATATTCCCAGAATTTCATGTTTCCCACTTTAATAGTTTTCGCTGGGCGTGATGAGTGAGTGAGTCAGACAGGACATTTTCTTTCAATTATTTTTACCAGAATTTCACCCCTCCCCATGGGCCCCTTAAATTGGATTGATGAAAAAAAGCTTGAACACCTATTAACTTATTTTTAAGCTGTCTTTTTCCCCTGAGTTTGATGAGTGAGTTTGTTAGTCAGTCAGTTAGGACACTTTCTCTCCTTTTTCCCCCCAGAATTTCACCTCACCCAATTGGCCCCTTAAATTAATTTATGAAAAAACGGTCGAACACCGATTTACTTACTTTTTAAGCTGTTTTTTTCGCTGAGTTTCAAATTTCTCCGTTTGGAATCCTTCAACCCCCACTTTTCACCCCTTTCACCTCATAATAATACACCACATCGAAAAACCCTTAGACACATGTCTGATTATTTTTAATGATTAGTTTATATGCCGAGTATCACATCCACAAATGAAACCACTCGTGAGATATTGTTATTAAATGAAATGCAGGTTTATCCCCCTTAAGACCCCTTTAGAACTTGAATATCCAAAAATCCTCCCTTAGTGTACGGTTTTCACCTACAACGAACATAGCCCCGAAATGCCATGTTTCCAACTTCAATATTTTTGGCTGGGCGATGATGAGTGAGTAAAAAGGAAGGACATTTTCTTTAATTTTTTTTCCTTGAGAATTTTACCCCTCCCGATGAACCCCTTCAATTTGATTGATCAAAAAAAAACTGTCGAAAAGGTATTTACTTACTTTAAAGCAGTTTTTCCCCCTGAGTTTGATGAGTGAGTCAGTCAGTCAATCAGTTAGGACACCTTCTTTCCTGTTTTTTTTCCCCCAGAATTTTACCCCTCCCCATGGGCCCCTTAAATTGGATTTATGAAAAATCGGTCAAACACATATATACCTATTTTTATGCTGATTTTTTCCCCCTGAGTTTCAAACTACTCGCCTATATCGTTTAAGAGATACACGCTCCGTTCGGAATCTTTCAATCCCCACTTTTAACCCCTTTCACCTCATAATATACACCACATCGAAAAACCCTCAGACACGTGTCTTCTTATTTTTAATGATGAGTTTATATGTCGAGTATGACATCCCCCAATGATACCAATCGGGAGATATTGCTATTCAATGAAATGCAGGTCTACCCCCTTAACACCCCTTTAGAACCTGAATATCCGAAAATCCTCTCTTAGTGGGCATTTGCGGCCCTTGGGGAAGCTGTATACCAAATTTCATTCCAATCCGTTCGGTGGTTTCTGAGATTTCGTGATGAATGAATGAGTGAGTGTGTGAGTGAGTGGTATTTGACAAATATATAGTAGAAGATAGTGTCAAGTCTTTGTTATGCTAAACTCGGTTGACAGTGCTGTGTGAGCCGTTGAGTAACTAACGGGATTTGAAGTAAAGATCCTCATTTTCTATACCGGTAGTGCAGAGCAAAACTAGCATCCAGTCGGCCGTGTCTCGACTTGAGCTATGTTGCCATGGAAACTATCTGCCTTGCCATTACTTCATGAGTATATTTTATGATTTCATTAGCCTGTGCTTGAATGAAAAAGGGCCGAAATCAGAAGAAAGAGAAAGACTATCGAAAATTCATGTCGCCAGCGGTTCCTTCTGGGTCCTAAACTATGCGTATGCAAAATTTGGTTGAGATTGGTGGAACGGTGTAGATTTGTATACGGAACAGACCCACCCACATACATACATACTTTCACTTTTATATGTAAGTGGAACGCAGGCTTATTTCATCTTACTAGCGGACCCGTGCGAGAAAACTCGCATGTTCATAAACCACACTTTCCCGAATAGGTTTATAATGAGACACTTAAGGAGAAAGGTTATGTTTTTATTTCAACCAAATGATTATAGAACACTATTTACATTTCAGGATAAACGAAAGACCTCAGAATGTTAATATGACATGAAACAGGCGTCACAGCGGCCCGTGGATTGCAATTATGGAGCGTTTTTTTCTACAACAACGGTGTTTGCAAATCGCACACTTCGTACAATTTTTTAACGTCATTTTGTAAAGAAATTATAGATATTTATGAAATTATAGTGCAATAAGTCACTGCTAATGTCTATTCTCTTCCATTTGAATCCTCATTTGTCACGATCGGTCGCTTGTGAGCGCCGCAGGAGGGATGCATACTACTGAAATAATATATATCATGATGATGATGATGGGCGAAATTATGTATTGAAATTACGAACCCTGGTCACTACTGAACCTCATATATGTGCTAAAGTTCTTAAATATGTGTTTTTATTTCTTGCTATTTTAAAAAGGGCTGCAATGTTTCAACAGCGCTTTCATCTTGTTCAACTGTCAACAAGGTGCACTCTGGCGGCACACACCCAGGCGCACACATTGTTGCCAACATGTAGGAAACAAAATCACTGTTGATAAAAACAAAAAAAATCATCGGGACGCGTTAGGCAGTAACCATTGTCAAAACTCATTGATCTGGGCGCGTTAGGCTGTAGCCATTGCCAAATTGCCGCCTGCAGCTAGCAGGGCATGGTTGACACAAAACCATTGATCTGGGCGCGTTAGGCTGTAACCATTGTCAAAAACCAGTGGATTGGACAAAACGAAGTTTAGAAGGTCGAGGGTAGGTGTGGTTGACACAAATCCATTGATATGGGCGCGTTATGCTGTAACCATTGTCAAAACCACAGTTGTGCTGGACAAAAACAAATATGTATTACGGCGGAGCGATATACTGTGTTGTAAATACAGAGCAGAGAAAATTTAAAAAAAAAACACATTTCAGCCGTGGGAAGAAAAAATTAATACAAAGGAGCGAAATATTGCACACACTAGCCTAATTAGAGCGGTGAACTGAGTACTGCGCAATAATGATGCGCACTAGAGACTGAACAGGGCGCTTCTTCATGTTACCCAGTACTGTAAGGGCGAGGTTGGCAGTATTGTTTTGATGACAGACCAGCGGACCAGTGGGGCTAACGAAGAGACCCGAGTACTCACGACCTCAACCGATGTTGATAGATTTGGAATGATGGCGGCCACAGATGTAATTTTGGCTATATAAGTCGTGATCCTATTTGGGATGGCTGGGTTGGTCACAGACAGTGGAGGAGGAAATATCTAATAAAACATCGCTCCCTGATTTATTTCTCATGGTTTCATGAGGTATTTTGGCTAATTTATGTATTGTAGAGAATTTTATCGCGCGTTCTATCTCCATTCAGCGATACCATTTTAATTTACAAGAATGACTGTATCTGCCCATATATGTACCTTCCTTTCCCAAACCCTCTTCAATGTCTTCCCATGCAATTTTCCCCTTGTAAGCTAAGAATATACCCCCTAGTTTTGCTCTTGAACATCTATCTACCAGCCAGACTTTCCCATCCCAAATCCTGAATCATTCTACTCACACTACTTGTTGATCTGTGGTCCTCCATTGCATACTGGCGGCCTTCTTTTGCACTCCTTCCAATTCCTTTATTAGGTACCCAGCTTTGTATGACAGTCAGGTCCCGCTGCAATATGCCGCAGTCGTCCAGATGAATTGTCCTCCCGTATACAACTATATCATCAGCAAATAATCTTATCTGGGATGATAATTCAACTCCTGTGTCGTTTACGTAAATGAGAAATAGTAAAGGATCCATTTTACTTCCCTGAGGTACCCCCCTTCCCACCCTTAACTAATCTAACACTGACCCTCCAACCCTTCGTAAGGGATGCAGATTTATCAACCAATTCGCATATTGCCCGTAACAGTGCAGTTCAGTGGGGTGGCAGGGAAATTCTCTGACAAAAAAGACTACCATATTGAAATATGTTTCTTTGTTTTTTTTGCGAGTTTTCATTTATATTTCTTGATATGGTGTACGGCGGTAAAGCTGTTTGCTTCTCACCAAGGCGGACCGGGTTCTATTCCCAATCGGTACATGGGCAATTTTGAAAGTGAAATGTCATGTCCTGTGGTTCGGATTCCACATAAAAAGAGGTCCCGTGGCTTATGGTCGCATGATTAATGGTCACATTGCGCTTGCATGTTGTTGTATCATCATGATGTGTTGTTAATTGTAGCGGCTTCGGTGGCGTAGTTGGTAGCATGCTGAACTGCTGTGCCCAAGATAGCGGGTTCAAACCAGCGTAAAAATCATTCAGTATGCCTTCCTTCAGAGGGGAAGTAAAGGCGGCGGTCCCATGTAATAGATTTATGGCATGTAAAAGATCCTTCCGCAGACTAAACTTGTGTGAAGCTAAATTTCTATGTAAAATTTCGTTGGAACGCTCTATCAAAGTTTCAACGTTCACCACTAGTTATCATTGATATCTGGCAGCGAAATTTGGAACTACTTGAGATTGAACGGAACCTGTAGCTCACCCTATGGATGTCCGCTGAAAGCAGCTACAGCCTCTGTCGAGCCGAACATGTCCTCGGACACTCCCGGCACTAAACGCCATACGATAAATTAATGATAAATAATTGTTAATTGTGTAACGAACGTTGTGCTCTGTGGTTGGAAGTAAAGATGGGTCTGGCGACGGAGGGAAACATGTCATAGTGGAGAGTATTTTTGCTCGTACGGAAATGGTTATCAAGGCGGGCCGAGTTTAAAGTTAATGGCGGAACAATATCGTGAACACTTAATTAAACCGGCACCAAGCAACCCAGTTATGCTGTCTGTAGTTACAAAATTTCGTCGTACGGTAGTGCATTGTGCCAACGGAAGGGAAAATCAGATAGGCCAGTAACTATGTCCACAAATGAAAATCATGGACGTGTCCTCAATCAGGTGTTGTGGTCCCCTGAAATTAAACATCAGCAATACGTCACTTCGCCAATTGTTTAAAGACAAAGGTGGATTTCCGTACCGAATACAGGTTGGACAACGATTGACTGAGCAAGATAGGCATCTCAGGATTGAATAGTGTGCACGACTTTTGGCCATGGTGTACGAGGATCCAGATTTATTGCTCAACGTGTGGTTCTCTTTAATTTAATTTATTAAACAACCTCCGTCAAATCAATACAAAGTATGTGCGTTATAACGCGCTAGGTGTGGTACTTGTTTCGAACCATATGATAGCGGTCCTTCTTCAGCCACATTATAACATAATTAAATAACATTACACACAAAAACATTGAGCAAGATCAAAAACAACATCATGCATATACACAGTCACTCATAAAAACACATTAAAATTTGATCAACTTAGACACATTAAAGAAAATTTTAAAAACATTTGAAAAGTGATATTGTCCATTATCTTCTTGTCCAAACATTCTTCAGTTGTTCGGACTTATTGTCATATCCTGTCCATTGAACTGTCCTTTTTCTTAGCTCAGTTATGTTGGGAAAGTTGTTCATTATACCAAGGTGGTGCCTTGCTTATATAGGGACAAAAAAATCGAGAAAATATTCCCAATGAGCGGCTCAAAAAATAAATCTTTGACTATTCCGGGTGGTAAAAGATTAGTCCCCTTGTAATGCCTGCATGTGGCCTGCTGGTGTAGCCGGCTCCCGGAATAGTCAAAGATTTATTTTTTGAGCCGCTCATTGGGAATATTTTCTCGATTTTTTGTCCCTATATAAGCAAGGTACCACCTTGGTATAATGAACAACTTTCCCAACATCATCATCATCGGCTTTAACTCGAATCCGAGTATAAATCTTCTTCCTTCAGTCCAGTTTGTGGATGCGTTTACGGTTACTAAAGAGTCCAATCCTGGCATGGAACAAGAGACCACACAAGTCACATAGTATTGCTGGAGAAGGACGTGGTTGGGCAGCTCGAAGTTTCCCAGGTTGACGCTTGGCCTCTTCATGTGTGCGTCGATCCCTTTCAAACGTCTTTACAGTATCCGAGATGGTACGGCGCCAAGTTGAGCGGTCTTCAGCCCACATGTCCCAGGTTTGTGAATCAAGACCTGTCAATTTCAGGGTCTGCTTAAATTGGTCCTTGTAGCGCCTCTTAGGACCATAGCATAACTCACCATATAGCATTTGACGAGGTAATCTCACATCATCCATCCAATGGACATGACCAACCCATCTAAATTGGTGACCTATTATGGATGATTCTATGCTGTTGATTTGAGCCTTTTCCAGAACAGAAATATTGGTAATGCGGTCTTCCTATTTAGTCCTCAGGATTGATCAAAGTTTTTGTAGGTGGAAACGCTCAAGCTTCCTAAGATCACGTCGGTAAAGGGTCCACGTTTCACAGCCATACAACAATGTAGAAATGAATACTGCTTTGTACACCATAAGCTTTGTACTCATGGACAGATCTTTATTCATGAAGACCCGGTGCACTAATCGTCCATATGAGGCCGATAACCTAGATGTTAGGCCCCTTAAAACAACAATTATCATCATCATCATCAATAATCGTCCATATGCTGCATGGGCTGCGCCAATTCTCTTATCCACATCCTGCTCACAGGTACAGCTCACAGAAATGGTACTGCCCATGTACGAGAAGTGATCTACCTGTTCTAATGGCAAATTTGAGATGGAGATATTGAACTGAGGAAGAGGTGTGCCTGGTGAAGTTTGTGCCAAGACTTTAGTCTTATTGACATTTATGGTAAGACCAAAGCGATCACATGCACTTTTGTAACAATTAACTGACTCTTGCAGCTCTTCTGGTGTGAGAGTTGGCGACGCAGCATCATCCGCATACAACATGTTAGTAACCTTAGTAACCTGAGTTTTCCTCAAGGAGCGGAGACGAGTTAGGTTGAAAAGCCCTCCATCAAAACGATACTTGACCTCCACACCTGGGACGTTTGTGGGCGAATCATAAAGCATTGCAGCCAAGTACAGCGCGAAAAGCGTTGGGGCCAGTACACATCCTTATTTCAGTCCATGGGTAATAGGAAATTAATCGGACATATTATTCTGATGGCAAACCTGACCTGTCATGCCATCATGGAGAGCCATGATTAGATCATCAAATCGCTGAGGGCAACCAAACAGCTTCAGCACCGCCCACATGGCTGGTCTTGGAACCGAATCAAATGCCTTTTCCAAGTCATAAAAGACTCAGAAGAGTGGATTATGTTGTTCTCTACATTTTCTTGTAGCTGTCTCACACAGAAAATCAAGTCAATTGTGCTTCTGGAAGCTCTAAATCCACATTGTGACTGTGTGAGGATCTTCTCAGAGATAACCTTGAGACGGTTAAGTAGAATTCTTGCAAGAATCTTCCCCACAATTGATAGCAGTTATATACCATGGTAGTTGCCACAAACACTGCGATCAGCCTTTTTAAAGATAGTGACGATAGTGGCATTCTTTAGGTCTCCAGGTACCTTTCTTGATTCCCATATTATGAGGATAAGGGTGAAAATCCTTGTTTTGAGGGAATGACCTCCGGTTGAATTAGTTCCAGAGGGATGTTATCTGGGCCAGGTGCTTTTCTGGGTTTCAATTGGGTGAGAGCTGCACTGAAATGATAAGTAGGAGGTACTGTCAACCACAGTTGTTCAGGTTGTTGCGGCACTTCACAAAGGAAGTCTTCAGCAGCGGTGCAGCTTGTCTCCACCGCCAGGCATGAGTGACGCTGCATTCTTCTCAGCTGCTTCTATGGACGAAATAATCGTGACCGCCCTCTCGAATGTTAAGGAATGTTCACCCAACAGTCTCTGCTTCGTAGATTCGCTCCGTATCCCACTGACTAAACGATCACGGAGATAATCGTTGAGATTGGTACCAAATTCGCAGTGAGTCGATAAATGCTTCAAACTCGCTACATACTGCGCAATAGTCTCATGCTCCAACTGATTCCGAAGGCTAAACTTATACCTTTCGGCAATAACAGAAGGTGTTGGATAAAAATGTTCCTTAATAAGTTTAACTAAAACTTCATACGTTTTAGATGACGGACTGTCCGGTGGACACAGATCACGTAATAACTTGAAAGTTTTCACGCCCACAACGGTCAAAAGGGTACTGACTTTGAGTTCCTCACAAATTTTATTACAGTGCAAAAAGAGTTAAAATCTTTCGATATTGTAGGGGTTCTTTTTGTGCTAACCGATAAAATGTTGCGTTAAGGGGGATGAGATGTAAGAATCTGGGGGATGTTTGGGATTCGAATGTAGGGTGTGTAGGCGATTGAGTTGTCAAGGGGCGTTGACGTAGCTCGGAAGGAGAACTCCCAATTGTTCAGTCTGGTTGGGTAGCTCGAGGGTGTGATAGCGGTGCTAAGGGCGGTTTAGCAAATATTGATTTTAACGGCTGTGCCGCTACTCGGCTTAATACTAGCGTGAACTGGCTAGCAAAGACTTGGAGCGAATACGCTGATGCAAGCACGGTGATGGTGTAGCAAGTGGCTGTCCGCTGACGCCACGAAACCACTAAACAAATAATACTAGAGGTTCCTACCTGGATAGGGTCTAGAGCGTAGGAACTTATTAGCTAATTTAATAAACTGAATGACCAGTTAGCTTAAAACGTCTTGTTTTTAATGTGTACTTCTAGGGAGAAGTACTAATAGAGTTTGCAGAGCAGCTATTGTGCTAATTATTCAGATGCAAATACAATACAATCAATAGGGGTTGAAGGTGTATGTGTTTGTGTGTGTAGAATGATACTCGCTATACACTTACCCAGGTGGCACCAGTCGTGACGACGCTCGACAGAGGTTCGGCACTACAAAACAAGGTCTGTTCAGGTATGACCTCGAGTCATGAACTCCCTGAGGTTTTACAGATTCGGAAGTGCGTCGTGTGCAGAGTTGCACATTCCTTTAGTGTCGAGGCACCTACAGTGGTCGTTCGAGTTCAGGCGTGAGGTTACCTGAGTTTATTGAGGTGATATGATTTTAGATGTAGCTGTAATTTGTAGATGTGGGCCTGAAGGCAGGTATTTGGATGTAGTTGTATGGGGTGTGAATAATAGGAGGTGGAGGTGGTATCCTATGGATACAACAACTCCCCTGACGGAGCTAGTCATCGTCCTCGATGACGGGACTAAGACGTAGGGGTTAGTTTTTGCAAATAGCGACATCTTCTTCTTTCTTCTAATGTCTTCTCTCTTCTTTGCTTCTCTTCTTGATTTCCCCTGGGAAATAGGGTAGTGACGTCGGTGGGGGTGTGCAGATAGCCTCGTGGTAGGCGAGTCGCAGATGTGAAAATGATGTTGATAGAAAGATGGGGTGTAACATGGGAGTGAGCGTAGAATGATGTTTTAGGGTTGTTCGTAGAAAGTGCCTCGTAGTATGTGAAGTGTGTGCCTTCGGTTCGTGTACAGCGAGCATGTGTAAATGTGTGGGTGTGGGAACAATGTTTCTTTACATTTTTGTTATGAAATTTATAAACAATAACATGTGAAGCTTTGATGTGCTCATTTGGCAGAAGTATGACAATCATATACATTAACAGTGTGTATATATCACAATGGAATAACATAGCAATAAAATAACATTCATATTATATAAACAATATAAGGGGTGCATGGTCACAGCGGAAGGAAAAAACATCCTAAGGGGGGGGGGGTGGAGATCTTATTAACACATCTCTGGGGTGGATGAAAAACTGCTTCCGTGTGCCATATACGTGTATAATAAGGACAGAGTGGAGAGAAAGAAAAAACAAATGTCTCAGGGTGTATTGTAAGGGAATATATATCAGTGATTTATTGTGTGGGAGTGAAATGAGACATTTTTACAAGTGGCAAAGTTAAAAGAGCAGAAAGGAAAAGCAATGTGTGAAATGGTGTACATGAGTGGAATTAAAAACATATAATTGACATATTCGCAGAAAATAACAGTAAATATTATGGGTTAACCCAAAAACAATGTTGTGGATGATATTTGTAATCGATGGTGTTCATCATTATGTTGCCCGTGGGCGTTAAGAAGTGGAGTACCATATCCTATTCATAAAGTTTCACATCGTGCTTATGCGCGCTAGATTCTATGAACTAATTTATCAGGTACCTGATGGCTATAGCCGCTTAATTAGGCTTATATTAAGTAGTTCGCCCCCCTGTGGGTGATAGAAACCATCTTGGCAGCACAACTCGTCCTTTACAAACATAGGCCCGAGCCGTGTGTCCGTAAAGCACCTCTCATTGCAGGTGTATGTATATGCCGGTGATCCGACCTTTGGTGGGGAATATCCCACAGGTATTCACCACCGTGGTTCGGATTTTGCTGGAATAAGTGTGAAAAGCATAGAGGGGAAAATAGAGTGCGGGCTGTGTGGGGGTTATTAGCAATATCAAGATGTGTATGGGCGTTGGGGGAAAATATACATATCCAAGCCGGCTGGTGTGAGGGCCTGGAGACGTGATATCCTGGTTTTGGTGCTGCTGTTGCGCCAGTACCTGTGGGTGCACTTATAAAGAACTGGGCATATGGAAAAAAACAGGCAGGCATGTGTTAATAAGTAAATATGCGCATTACCACCTGGTATCACTTATACTATGCATCATTCTAATGGCGCTACTACCGCAATAGACATTTATAATACCACCGGGTACCTTTCACCTTGTACCTTACTATCTGGTACTCAATTTGTGTGCAACTGTGGTCCCTCGTTGGAGCTCACCTGCAAAAGAAATCATGGGAAGATAATATCTGCCCTCGCCGTATCCATACGTACCGCATGCGTGTACTGTAACGCATGTTGCCAACTGTTACGGCGTTGTGAATCGCCTGGCCTTTGGGCCTTGGTTCGCCTATGTGGAACGGAATGACTTCTGTCCCGGCGGACTGACATGGATAAATGCTTTTTCCAATACGGAGGGTGGTGTCAGGACTAAGAGTGCCTATAAGGGCTTACTTTAACCTTTGACCGGCGAAATACGTAACATGGTATGGGACCTTAAAGTACGTACAGTAATCCTAGTGACCCTCGGCCAATGTGCAATGTGGTATCGGAATGACTGGTACCCTAAAGGGCTTGGGGACCGAGTGACCAACGAATGCAGATTGTGGTTTGGGAAACTGCGAGTTCTCTGCCTAAAAGGGCTTACCCAGTTGACCCATACGTATAGTGGTTTGGACTACTTAACACTGCCTTTAAGGAGTTACATCCGTACCGAGTGACCTCCCAAGCGCATTGGTAACGATACAATGATCGTTAGAACGGTTGTGACCGTAGTGGCAGGCTCGTTCGGTCGCAACTACGGCGAATGCTGCTGCCGATCGGTAACCTACCGATCGTTCCAGAGGCTCATACTGAACGATTACCTCATTCATCGCAATGAATCGGGTGTCCCCGAAAATCATCAGGGATCGATGATCATTATGTTGGCTGCCCAGGCCCTCACGGCGCGCCTTGCCGACATAAAAATCTAGAGATCCGCTGATCGATATTTATGTGGGCTACGCGTTATGTATATTCATCATCGGGGGTGCGGCCAGGAAAAATCATCTGTGCGCACTACCTCGGCCCGGAAAAAATTCATGACTTCACCTATAATGATAGGACTTTATATATATATATATTCATTCATCATCGGGGGTATGACCAAAAGGGGTCTCCTGATGGTCGATACCTCGGCCCGGAAAAATTCAAGACTTCACCTATAATGATAGGACTTTATATTGTGCCCAATGAGACACAGCAGTCTGGCATCGAACTCGGGTCTTATCAAAGAAGACCAGGCCCATGATTCTGCCCAGAATCGAACCATTGATCTCTGAGGGGGAACAGCTACAGGGAACCCGAAGAGCAATGAGTTATAATGGCATATAATCACAATAGCATGATTTCACGGCTAGAATGGGAATATCATAGCTTTTTAAGGCCGAGAATTGCAAGAAAATGCAGGCATATGTACGTTTTAGAAGCATGAACGCATGAAAGCAAACCAGCTTGACATTTGACAAATCGGAGCTAGCAGAGGGACGTATTTGGGTGACGCCGAGGAACTCATTTTCGTCTGGACCGCAGGGACAGCTCAAGATTAAAGACTCTGGGGTTCACCGTTTCACAAGGCCTGACACCGGAGAGGGGGTAGTCGCCCACAGAAATTAATTGATTACAGCCAATTGGAACATTGAAATGAAATAAAACTTACACCCAGGTGAATATATTCTAGGAAAGATAATTTAGGAGTGGTCTCACGCCTAAATTAAAGCCTACATCTATAAACGAGCCTCTGAACACACTGCTTACGCGCGGGAGGAATGTTTTGGAGACCCGCAGGAGGGGAAGTACCAGGGTAGCGTCATGACGCCATGGTAGAAGGCAATTAATTGTAATTAATTGGCCGAAGCGATCGCTTGCACGCGAGTGATTTTGGGACCTCCACACCTAGACAAACCAGGATTATACGTCACTTTGTCTGGAAATGCATTATTTCAAGAAAGGAGTCGGTCCTGAATGTCCGGTGGACTACGTTTTACAAGAAACCTTTATATAGGGGGAGCTTCGCAGGGAAATTAGTTCTTCTCCAGTTCGTCTAGACTCAACACGTAAACTAATACGCTGCCAGATCACGCAAGAAAGTGCGCGAATTTGTAAAGTATCGACGCTCAAGTATATTTGGAGAACAATGGAAGCGCATCATGCAGCTTCTTAATAGTGATTATGAATCGCGTAAGATTTAATCTACAGTAGACATTTAACCACTATCATACGCAAGTATAAATTCAGTACAGCGTAGGGATAATTTAGGATGTTTTTGGACAGTGAACATACCAGGAGGTGTTGTCATAGTTAAAAATGACACATTATTGTCAGGATCACGACATTTATGGGAGCCTGGAAGGCATCACAAATTGTCGTGACAGAGAACTGATCATAGTTGCAGTAGAGGTGATATGAATTGTAGGTGACGGGAATCGAACGCACGCACACAAAAAATAGACTTTCATGGAGACCAGCGGTTGTCAGAAGTTAGCTGCATCGCATCTCTGAGGTCAGGCGTTAGTAGGAGTCCAATTAAGGATCCACATGTGAAATAGTGCGGGAATTGTATATAAGTTAAATTACAGTGATTTTAAAAGTGTTTATGTGTATGGTAAAATAATATGTATTGTCTTAAAGTGAGAAACGCCAGTGATAAAAATATGATTATCATGTGTGAAGTGTATACCATGTGCCGTGTGAGATATATCATGATGGCTTAAACCAAGCATCATGGTAGGCTCGTGGCTGGCGTGCTGGACTAACCCAGCAAAAATGAAAAGTGAGTACAAATTTAAAATGTTGATATAATTAAATAGTTCACCATACAACGAAGCATCACTTTAAGACTAAGATTTAACAGTCATTTATGTACGAGCTTATACCCATCGTATTGTGGTAAAATATGGCTTGGAGGGTGATTTGTTTACGGCTATTTAGGCCTAAGATAGTGATGAAAGTAACGGTAACGTCAAATATTAATAATAATAATAATAATAATCTTGGGTCGGTAACAGTAAAGTAAAATAATAGGCATGTCAGGCCTAGAGTATGTGCAAAGTGTGTCATGTCTAACGTAAAAATACTGTATTTTTGTAAACAGTGAGAAAGTAACGTAAAATACATCGAGATATGAGAGTTTTTCAGTGTCATTGAATTGTTGAATGTAGGGAGCGTGGTGGCGCAGTGGCTTAGCTGCTCGTCTTTCACCCGGACGGCCGGGGTTCGAATCCCGGTGACAGCGGGGTGGAATTTTCACCTGAAAAATCACGTGGCGTCAGGAAGGGCATCCGGCCTTAAATCCCCGGCCAAAACCAAAATGAGCCTGGTTGGCTCCGGCGACCCCAATTAATTGGGAAAAGCCGACGGAAGAAGAAGAAGAAGAAGATTGAATTGTTGAATGTATATTTAATATGGTAAATTCTACAGGGTTGTATTTGAGAAACATTAAGATAATGTAAGCCAGTAAATTTATACTTGTTTTAGGAGCTACATAAAGCTATGGCTTAAGAGTAATTGCAAAGAGGACGCGAGTGCTTTAATAATTGAGTCATCTAAGAGAAGTATTGTTTGAGCCGCATACAGCGAGCAAGTAACGTAGAATCAAGAGATTTACGTCAATAAGTTGCGGGGATCATCCAAACATAGCTTGCACGTTAGGCGAAAAAGTCGGCTAATCTACGAGATAGTATCGCCTTGGAGCATACTGGTATTATTCGCAGCGAGTGGGACGGAGACTGTCTGTATCCACCGCTTGCAGGAATTGTTGCCCGCAGGGATAACTGTTCGAGACCCTGTGTGAGCCCATGTGTTAATTGATCTGCCCTTAGAGGTAAGACTCATGTTCGCCGTATAGGAAACGCCGATTTCCTTATTATAGGCAGCTGCCCGGTGAGAAAACTTGGATACTCATTCGAGATGCGCGCCAGAAGCCACTAATGTCGCCACAGAACGGCAAGGCTATTACATGATCCATCCCCTGCCATGAATATTAATTAGGAGCCGAATTGAGCCCATTATACTAAATGTAGGTGTTAAATAATTAGAATGACTCAATTACTAGGGACAACACTCAGGGTACCTCCATTGTACTGCACATGTAAACAAACTTGACCTTGCTATGAGCCAGATGGGGGTGGCAGGAAGGCCACGAGACAGGCGGCCATCTTTCTCAGTCAGCTGGAACGAATTTATTGCCCGCTTGGAAAGGAGGTCTATTGACCTGAGCCTTTTACTTTAAAAGCGTAGTGGGACACTGAAGAATCTCGATATTTCGAAAAGTAATTAAGTAATGATTGATGTGATGATGTCAATTGAATTAAATTAAGTATTTCCACACACATACCATGTTGGATCGCTGTGATCGGATAATATTTGGCCAAGTTATTCTCTGAGGAGGAATGCTGCACCAAATAAAAATAGGCATCTTTGTAAAGTGTTTGCCCAGTTCACACTAATTTATGCAGACGGGTAGAGTGATTTCAATGACATGACACGTTTGTAACGATAATGTTTTGACCAGACCCAGAAAATCGTTGTATGGTGAAGCTATAAACATTTCTATCCATGTGTATTTTGGAAGGGAAAACGTACCACTTCAGCGTTTCAAATTGATGGGGAAAAAGAATACGAGTTGCACGAAACAACACATGTTAATTAAGGCTTAAGATAATGAATTTATGTTAATGAAAGTAAATGCCCCGTGAGAAACGGATTAATGTTTAATAATTGTAGAATTAATGTCATTTACAGATATTGTGATTATTGTGTTGTGATATTCTAGTTTGTGTTAAATTGTGCCATGTGAAGAACACTATGGACACTCGCAGATGTCAGAGAGTATCAACGATAGGATGCTAGGAATAGATTTGAGTGCAGTATAGCACTAATTAAGAAGAGACTCACAGATAACCTTGATTTTCGTAGTGGGAAGTAAATGTAAAATATCCTTTGTTTGTGTTTTTGTTGTATAGCCATGATTTTCTATCATTAAATGTTATATTTAGGAATATGTTGTTTCTTTCATGTAGAGTAGTTACCTGACAGACTCAAATCCTGAGCATGTGGTCGTATGGTGGGCATGAATGTCCCATACCTTCGAAAGACCGTGAGTTACCTGGGATACGAACACATGTTCCATATGATGACGATTGGGTACAATATATGTATGCATCATCGGGGGTGCGGCCAGGAAAATTCATCTGTGCTCTCTACCTCGGCCCGGAAAAGACGTTATGACTTCACCTAATATGCAAAGAGGACTTTGGATTTCAACTTCCGCGTAAAAGGACTTGTGTGGACTTCACCTACGATGCATATTAGGACTGGCGTTGCGTGTGTTCGAGAACAGGACTCAGCCCCTCGCAATGGAGCCGATTACTTACATAAAATTAGCTAACTTAAGACTAGTAGTCGTGTCAGGCGTCCGGAATCTCCCAAGCTACAGGCTGGACTGTGAAAAGTCGTCATCACACAGTGAGCCGGGCATTCTGGCCTAGTCAGATTCAACTTTGTTTTCGGATACGGGGTGGCTATGCCCTATCCTGAACTCGGTATCGTCTGACTTGTCGGGTCTTGTAGTTCGTCTTGTCTAAATGGGTCATTATAATGTCATTAATATTTCATTTTAATTTATTGCACACTCTGCAATTTCAACTGAATGATTTCTTTTTTTTTAATGAACACCTTGTGAACTTACCATCTAAGCATAGTGTATGGCGAGATTATGTTAGTGTGGGGTATAGTGTGTACTTTTTTGAGGGGGGGGGGGGAGATTCAGCACGGTGCGCCTCTTTGCGCCTAGCTATCGGATTGCTAGCTAAATTCAGCGGCGTTTATCCCTTCACATGTTAGTGGGTGAGGCTTAGGACTATGAAGGGTTTTCCCGTGTTAGTGGGCAAGTGTGTGCGTGTTATAGTTATTAACAATGGGGTAATTGGATGGTTAAACAGGGCTAAGGTGCTGCGGTCCTAACTGGATGTAGGAAAATATTAAAGCGAAGGATTGCTCAACTGGTGAGGGGTGGGGTCGGTAGGAAATGGGGTTTCAGTGCGGTTATTAGTGTCCGTCCTGAGGTAGGGAGATGTGGTGATGTCATAACTAAGACATCATGTCGCATGCAACGTTAAAGATCCCTATGAGGGTGAGAAATGGCATGCGGGATAAAATGCAATTGGTTAAATAATTGTGTTAGGGGGTAATCATTTCACGCTTCGCCGTTAGCTTTGTAGTTCCGAAGTGTTCTTTCTAACACTTAGCATTGAGCGATAATGCATTGGGCACACCCTGGCGGTCGCTTGTCCACCAAGTGCCTTGCTTTAAAGGGGGAAATAGGGGTAGTGTGTAAATTGTATTAGTGTGTGGGCTATGTCAGGGGTGGGGGAATTATGCTGTGCTTGTAGTATCTTTCTGCGATATTTGGCATCTGTGGCCACTTATTGTAATGCACTGCTGTTTGAAACCTGTAGTTTATATTTTGTACTTAGCCTATATACCTGCTATGATAAGACAGGTCAGCTTATTATATAAATCCTCTTATTATAGTTATAACTTACTATATATATTCATGGAAAGGTCACGGGGATGTGTTAAGATACCCTGTGATCGATATTTCCCTCATGTGGAATATTGTCGCTAATATGCTCTCAAGTATATGAATTATTATTTAAAAGCTTGCAATATGTACGTATCTGATTACTATACATAAGTATAATGGGCGCTGTATTAAAGTTCGCGTCCGAGAGATGCATATTTTTATTGGCACTGCAGACTGTCGCTGTGTGGCTAAATGCTGTTTTCCTAAGTGGTAGGATGCACTTCCGTGCGTCGCGTTGCTCTTGGCGAATCGTTTCATCCGTGTGGATGATACTTATAGTGTACCATGTGCGTTCTACTTTTTATATATACTCTTATGGACCGAATCCAATATTTTTTTTTTGGGGGGGGGGGGTGATCAGGAGACGCAATCTGCTGTATGGGCTCTTATGTGTGGGCATATCTGATCCACCAACCTATCTTTTCGCCTTTCAGAATCGTTGGGAATACTTCCCTTGTATTAAAAATGCAAATGGATGTATGTGGGGAATAATGTTCACTTATGGTCAATTGTGTGGACTCTGCTGGAATAATATTCCATAATTTTTGTATTAGGACTTCCTCGTTGGTAATTATAATAGAATTACCCTGCGTCAAGGTGTAATGCCTTTGGTAAAGCTTGCAAAAAAAAAAAAAAATGGTGAGAGATCTAAATATCTTGTGGGGACTGTAACGTCTCTGCCCATAGCGGAGGACGGTAGTCGTACTAGGGCGAATGGAATGTTAAATGTTCTGTACTATGCCCATCACGGGTGGATGGTACTGTGTATATAAGAAAAGCTGTGAAATATGAAAAAGGAAAATGATAGTGTGTTATATAGAGTCATGTGCGCTCTTCGTATAGTAAATGTAATATCGGTAGTTTGTTTTTAAATGGTCACTCTCTGCGCTAGGCAAGGAATGTACTATGGCACCAATATCAGTAAGAACGTTGATATGCCATTATACGTAGTGTACAAATAGGTAAACACTGAGTTCGTTAGCCACGGCATTTTAAAATTAGCGTGCTAGTGTGCAAGTAATCTCATTGGAAATTAATGGCGGCCTCGATGGTCACGTGCTACTAAGGCTGAGTGGTGGTAGAGTATCATGTATCTGGTGGGCGTGTGGAGCGTCATGTAAGTGTTACCGCTAGCTGAGTATGTTGTGCTAATTGGCTATGCCGTGTTGTGAGAGGTGCGGCGAGCGGTCCGTGATGCTGATTGGACATTAGCGATGTGTGTTGTGGAGTGAAGAATGGCCGTTCTTTGCTTACATTTCGCGACCGCATGGATAAGTGTGTGTCTTTGGATGGCAGTAGTTTGTATCATGGATATCTTCCTGGCATACAAAATGGTGTGTTTATTGTGGAGTGTGAGTATAAAAGCTATGCGGTTCCTGTATGGAATATGGGAAATCTGAGTGTTTTCCCGTATCCTGTACAACATCTGTGGAATATCGCTGCTACTACTGGGAAGTGTAAAAAATGAACCAAAATGTCTTTGGTGCTTTTACCCCTGTTTGGAAACTAGGGAAAATGTATGTAGGCATGGTGCGATCACGTCCGCATGTATACCAATGTGTGGGTTCCCGTAGAAAACATTCTGGTGGTTTGAACATGTGTACTCCCGGGAAATATTGAAATACCATGGGATGGTCAATGATTGTCCCATATGGGTGTATAATCTAAGGAGATATGTATGTAAATGTAATGTTCCTCTTATATCTTATACAAGCCAGAAAGTTCGTGTTGGAGCTTAGTAGCTAGTGGGTGCGTTATATGGGGGTGAAAAATGAGTGGACATATAGATATATATTTCTGTGCACTTGTCCGTAAAACGGGGGGGGGGGGAGGTGGTGTTTGTATGTGTTCCTGGTGTGTTTACCTCCGTAAGACGGAAAATTGTGTGTGCTTTGTCTCCTCTGTATGGGTTCTGTGTCCTCTGTGAGAGGAAGATTGAAGTGGGTACTGTCTCCTCTGTAAGACGGAAAACTGGATGTATATGTGCCTGGACCTGTGTAAGGCGGAAAGAGTGGTCTATGTATGCAATTGCACTTTGAATTGCCCGCTTGCATTATATTAGTATAATTATACGTCTAGGCATGGGTAAAATATGTCTAATGAACAAATTACTATCTGGAATTGTGAAGTGTGCTGGTACAAGTCTGAAATTGGATGTGAGAAAAAAGGAAGTGTGGTTTCTAAATACGTGTGTTATGTTTATGCTTACAAGTGCATATTTAATGAGTGAATTAATAGAACCATTGGGCCGTTGTCTATGAATTTCCTAAGATTATGCCATAGGGATGGTATGGGATGTCTTTTGTTGTTTTTACAGCCATGACTCCTTAGTACACTGATGTGTAAACATGAAACTGGAAAACATAAGAAGTCCCACGTCCCTTTGCATATATGGCTTGATATTTATTCACCGTTGTTTTTACGGGACAGGCTCTTTAACGTAAACTACGATACTGACCCGCGAAAACGTTGAGTAATTATGAGCCTCGTTGTTAGTAATACATATATATATATATATATATATATATATATATATGTGTATATATATCGATGCGTAATGTATAATGTAGATGCCTGTGTTGGCCAAAGAATGATTCTGTAGGCAATTGTAAAACTATCGTGTGTATTTAGTGGGATTTGTGTGGACTTTTGTGTCCTTCTGTGGCCTTGTGGCTCTCGTTGAGATATGGTGTTTCTTTATGATATTCCGTTACGTCGCCATACGGCTGTCTACTACGGGCAGTTCATAACCTGGCGTTTATATGAAAGTATGATTCCCTGGACGGTCAGTAATGGGAATAGCCCAAGCCAAGCAGTCTAGCTGCAAGTCCTGACCTTCGATGGCTAAGGATGGTTGGTTGGTTCTTAAGTTTAGGGGCTGCGACAACGCGGTCATGTAGCCCCGTGTACTTTGGGTGTGTGTAGAATCTGTCTGATAACCAGTGTTAATTGTGATGACTGTACTAGTGTGTGTTATCTGTTATTTAATTTAAGTACTGCAACTTAGAATTTTTCAAATAGTTCCTACTTTTGCCGCCAAGCGCCACTGTCAACGACTACTAGGCTTAGTTCAGAACTCAGCTACTAGACGCCACCGCAGTCGGCTCATGGCAACGAACATAGAAACCAAAGAGCGTTGTTTACATTCTTAACCTATCCAATTTAGCTTCACACAGGTTCAATTAGTGGAAGGTTCTTTAACATGCCATAAATCTATGACATGGGACCGCCGGCTTTACTTCCCCTCCGAAGGAAGGCATACTAAGGGATTTTTAACGCTCTTAAAAAATCCGACGGCTTCGGCGGGGTTTGAACCCGCTATCTTGGGCATAGAAGCTCAGCATGCTACCAACTACGCCACCGAAGCCGCCGGCTAAGGATGGATGAAACAATTGAAGTTCAAAGAGGATTCTCTAATCGTCGGCTAAAATGGTGACGCCTTGTTAATGAATTGGCTGTATAGCATGGCCTTATGTCGTTGTAATATGGTCAATTTGACCGCATAGAAAAGAAAAATATATAAGATCCCATTTTAGGCAAAAATAGATGTGCGTGTGTGTGAGTGAATGTGCCGCATGCGGCGTGTACATCTTGGTCACCCTGTTAATCACATGCTGGGAGTATTGTGGAGATTTGTGCTGCGTAATCTTTCCTGCTTCCGGCAGAGTGTGCATGGACCTCGTCTCACTGTTTGTAATCAGTGCGAACGTCTGTATGCAGCGGCCAGTGAAATGTAATTGACAGTGTAGTGTGAATTTATTGCGTGCGATATTGTACTTTATAGGTAAGTAGTGCCTTATCCTTCTCCCAAAAGTATGTCATCCTAAGGACCTGTTGTGTCCTATGTCCTGAGTGTACGATAACCTGTGTTATTGTTGTGTCTGAATGGAAGTATGTCGGTACTGAACTGTGAATGTAGCGTTGCTGTTCATTATTGAACGTGTGGAGACCGTGGACAGAATGGGTAGTGGTAAATAACCTGCGTTATAAAGGTAAATGGTTTATTTACGTGTTAATGACTATTAACCTGTGTTATTGTGGTAGCTCGTTTATGTATTTATTGATGGCTACTAACCCGTGTTATTGTGGTAGGCAATTATTGGACATGCTGGGGTCCGCTAACCTGTGTAATTGGGGTGTCCGAATTCATGTATCCTATCGCGGTACTTCCGGTGTTAGGTATAGTGGGCTAGATTAATGGTGTCCATTAGGTTAACTGTAAGCTATGCCTGTTGCCGTATGTGAACAAGTTATATGTAATTAATCCTGCATATGTACTTTCCTACTTGGTGGCAATTTAGTGGGACGAGGCTGTAACCTCGCCTCGGTATAGGTTCGATTCTGTAATCCGTGTACCTTCTGCATGTGTGTATAGTATAGCTGCGTGTATCGTTCCTATTTGTTCGTGATCTTTCGTGGTAATTCTAGCACTTGTACAGCTGTAGAAAATTGCCTCGGGGCTATAGTTTTGCCTTTGAAGTGCTCTACGTATGATAATATACCGCAGGCGTGTATGCATGGTGAATAGTGAAGACGGTGTTGAAGCTTGCTTTTTTATGTCATGCGGGACAACTAATTGTTGTATCAGTGTATTTTAATCTTCTGTCGGTCGCTACTGAATGTATGTAGAATTATGACGTGTGCGGGTCGTTAGTAGTGCACATTGTGCATACGGTTGCCTTGTAAGGGTATGCAAGTCCCATAGACCTTGTTTCAAAGTAAGTTAATGTTCAGTCGGCCGACTAATAGACCTGAGCCTGGGTGTGACTGTGAGTGTGAATATTTGTGTGAAAATGTTTCTCTTTAGAATACTGTGTGATCTATACTGTGTGCGTGGTCGCCTATTGTAAGTAAACCTCTCTGCGATATTACATGTGTACTCCGGGCGAATGGTATAGAGCACGCACGGCTGTGCATGAGTGTGCTTGGTTGCGTGACTTGCAACGAACACCTGGTACAATGGAAGTACGTTGTGGGCGCTGAGTCAACTAGATGGCTCGGATTACAATATCCTGCTCGTGTAGTGGAATGACTTGAGCTGCTGTCCTACGTGGAAACATGTGTTCAGTTGGACATAAAATTCACTCCCTGAAAATTTCTACATGCACATGGTACCCTAGAACTATGCAACAAAATAATACACTGTGTTGGAAACAGTAACATTTTACCATGCAACTTATGAATAATCACTGTGTAGGCGGTAAATATATAGATAGATAGATTTTATTAATTCCATTTGATCAAATACATGTATAAAATACATTTTTGATATAGGACACGTCAGAATTTACATCTATAAAATAAAAGTAGTAATAGGTATATAATATTAATCCTATAACTATTTATAACTTATTATAATAACAGATCTTAAGAGATACAGTCTTATTGGACAACTATTTACTCCTAACTCTATTATCATAATATGAAAACTTAATTTTCTAAATACAATAACTTACAGCTAGGTATTGCAATTAAAATAGAAAAGTAAAATATAATTATAGATTTCATCACTCCTATAAACTAAGATATTCAACTACAGAATAAAAACAATGGCACTGCAGATAAGCTTTCAACATTCTATCAAAGGTTTTTATTTTTGGGGCAAGTTTTATATACTGGGGTAGTTTATTGTATAATTTAACTCCTGTGTGAAAAGTTCCTTTTTGATATATGCGTGTGTGTGTGTGTGTGTGTGTGTGTGAAATATGAATGTTTTGATTTTGTCTTGTGTTATGCCTATGAATATCATTGTTTGTTTTAAGAAAAACATCCTTATTCATTAAATTCTTAAAAAAAAACATAATACTTTCAAAGATATATATGCAGGGCGGTGGGAGATTGTTTAAATTTTTAAACAGAGGTCTACATGATTCTCTAGTGTTTACATTTGTCTTAATTCTAATCGCCCTCTTTTGTATCCTAAACGTGCTTAGTACATCTGGCAACATACCCCAAAATATGACCCCATTTCTTAAGTATGAATGGAAATAAGCAAAATAAGTATTTCTTAATGTGTGCATGCTAGTACAGGTTTTCAAAATACGTAACGCAAAGCACATCGAGTTCAGTTTAGTATTCAGATATTGTATATGTTTATTCCATTTCAAGTCATGTTGTATCCATAGTCCTGAAAACTTTGTTTCTGATTTATTTTCTATTTGATGACCATTTAATGTTATATTGGGCTTCGCAGGATTCCTATTCTGTATAGTGTGGAAATTTAGAGATACTGTTTTTTTTATAGTTTATAATGAGGTGATTATCTTGTGACCATTTGGTTAACACTCCTGTAACGAAGTCAGCAAACTGCTGTATGACCTATTTAGTTTCACCTTTTATTACGAGTGTTGTATCGTCCGCAAACAAAATTTCCTTATGTGAATGAACGTTCTGTGTTATATCGTCCCCCCTCTGGCAAACTAGCGAAAGTGAAAATTCTTCATTTTACAGGAGAGCTAAAACAAGTTTCATCTACTTGTATAAAATCCAGTTATTTTCTTTTTCGGTCACTTTTAATACTCAGTAGACTGGTTAACCAACATGTTTATAGGGTGCATTGATGCTAGCTCTTGTCTTCATTTTAAGGGCCTAAATGGCAGTTTCGTTACTTTGCCAGAGTGATTTTATCTTATTAGCTCTAGTATTAGTGTTCCTAAGTATCGAATCTGCAATACAATTACAAAAGAAACAATTATTTAAATTACTTTTTAGACCATTAGACTTCCATTTAAAGGAAAAAGTCTAAATTCCAATAATTTTCTTCAAAAATTGAACACAATAAAAAAACAAGAAGGTCCGTGACGAACTAAAGAGCTTACTTTTCTTAAAATTTAAGATTCATGCCAATGATTAATCTATATGGACCTATCTAGAATAATGTCGAAATTAAGTTGGTAATATCGAAATTTCTATTTAGTTCAAAATATACGTGGTATAATGTAGCCTAATAGAGCAATACAGTTGGCAGCCCTGGTGACGAATATATTCTTAGGTCCATCTATTAAGGTAGAGAATACAAAATTTGGTTGAAGTCCAATGGATAGCATGGACGTTACATGCAGTTAGACATTGGATCTATCAACGCGCGTAAAATCATGTTGGCAACAATGTCATGCATGTGTTGGTCAGAAATAATCTGAAATATTATGATCTCTTGTTGCGCCAATTTTGGATGAAATCCATTTGTTAGTACAGAAGTTACATGTAATTTTAAATTGGACCTATCATGTTGGCAGCATTGACGTATATTAGTTGCTCCAAATTAATCTAGAATGGCGGGTACTATACGTGCGCAAAGTTTAGAGCTGTTGGATTACATACTTTCTGATATATTGATAATAGGGTAAGAAAATAGACAGCCTTTATTAACAGTTGGCAGCCCTGGTGGCTCTTAAGAATACGCTCAGTCATATCTGTTTATATATACGAAATTTGGTTGAAATCCAATTGATAGTGTAGAAGTTAGATGCATTTAAAAATTGGACCTGTCAGCAGGCTTAGAATTATTTTGGCAACACTGCCATGTGTGGCCTCCTGGAAATTAAACTGAAATATTATCTATATGTGTGCCAATTTTGGAATAGCTCCCATGCATACCTTCCAAGATATCCAACATGGAGCTCAAATGTCAATTGCGGTTTTTCAGCAGTTGGTAGCACTGACATAATTTTCACATATGGGCTGGAGATATTCAGGTATATATATTTACTCATACGAAATTTGGTTTCGATTTCTGCAGCCATTTAGGCACACAGACAGAAGGACAGACACACATTTTTCCGGATCAATCTCATAAGTCTACTTTTTCCTCATTTTTGCAAAATGTGAAAAGTAGGCTAATTACAATAAATTAATACATAAATTAGCATACCACAATCTACTCAAAATCTGATTCTTCTGAAACATCAGGTTCGGGGAGTGTATCTCTCACTGTTTTTGATGACGGAAAGGTTTCATAAAATGCATGATAAACCTTTGGAATTTGCAGGTTATAGCAAAGTTTTTTCTGATACTTTAATTTTGCACCGGAGATGCAGAATCTTGCAGGGTAAGGTTTCACTACTTGAGAGTCTGATGGGCGGCCTTTTCGGTTCCTGAGAACGAACCTACTAAACATAGCATCTTCATAAGCAGTCTTTATCTGAACTGTACCTGGTTCGTCCTTTGTGTAACGAAACCAAACAGCTTTTCGGAAAGGCAAAGGATTCTTACCTTCAACCGATATAAAACTGTTCTTTTTCGGGCTGAAATCTATAAAGTCAGTGTGCACCAATGAAGAAACATTGTAGGGTGCTGGATTTTTGCATGCATTTCGTATCTGTTGAACCCATCCTTCAGGAGTGCACACTGGGAGGTTCTTTGCACACATGTATATTTTTTGATGTATAGAATCACATTCCATTAAAATGTGCCCTGGCTCAAAATAAATGTGATCAGTCTGCTGGAGCTTTTGGTGTTTCTTGATTGTTTCTAGACACATACAAACAAAGTTGGCATATTTTTGTTGTCCCTTGCAGCTATCTGACATCATTACATTCTCAATATCAGGCGAATCTGACACATTCGTTACTTTGCTGTAGTAAACATTGTTGTATGCTATTGTGATGACTACGGCAAACTAACCAAAGTGAAGATTCGCTACTTTACCATTGTCAAAATTCCATTGTATGCAGTTTCGTAAACAAAGAAGAGCTAATTGTTGCCAAACGGAACAAGCTACAGATACAATACTTTGCCAGACTGTAGATCTTATATTAATAGTAATTCTATGATATAGATTGCAGATTCGCTATTTTTGCACTTTCGCTAGTTTGCCAGAGGTGGGACGATATCATCTATATACAGGGTGTATCTTCATTATACCGACAAAAAATTCAGGGACGCTCTGCGTGTTATGTAAAAGACGATGGCGCAATCGGATTGGCGGAGATAATTTTTCCCTTCGAGAAAATGAGGTTAGTTTGTTACTTCCGGGCGCGCGATTCAAATCTACGAACTGGCCGTATTTGCTGACCAAGGGAGTAAGCCGCTGGCCACCGCTGTGCTTCAAGCAAGTAAAGGGGGTGTGATAGAAGGAGACAGAGATAAGCTGGCGGGCATGCAGCAAGCCTAGACGATCGAGGAAACGTGTGCATGCCCGCCAGCATATCTCTGTCTCCTTCTATCACACCCCCTTTACTTGCCTGAAGCACAGCAGTGACCAGCGGCTTGCTCCCTTGGTCAGCAAATACGGCCAGTTCGTACATTTGAATCGCGCGCCCTGACGTAACAAACTAACCTCATTTTCTCCAAGGGAAAAATTTTCTCCGCCAATCCGATTGCGGTATCGTCTTTTACATAACACGCAGAGCGTCCCTGAATTTTTTGTCGGTATAATTAAGATACACCCTGTATATAAAAATCAATTGTACGTGATAGTTTGTCTGTCTGTCTGTCTGTGGGTGTGTATGTCTCCTATGCGTTCATATACCATTCAACCGATTGCGATGAAACTTGGGTGAGATGTTGAGTACACTCCGAGGAAGGTTTCTGAGCGACGATGCGCGAAGCGTTTCAATCAAGTCCCGTATGTGTTCATATACCATTCGTCCGATAGCGATGAAACTTGGGTGAGTTGTTGTATACACTTACGTGAAGGTTTCAAAATTAGTGAATACATTTCACAGTAGATAGCGCACGAGTAGATTCAACAAATGAGCGACGACACGCAAAGCGTTTCAACAAAGTCCCGTATGCATTCACATACCATTCGTCCGATAGCTATGAAACTTGCGTAAAATGTTGTGTACACTTCAGGGAAATTTTCTGGCCTACTAAATCCACTTTACAATAGGCAGCGCACGAATAGATTCCACAAATGTGCTACGGCACGCGAAGCATTTCAACCAAGTCACGTATGCGTTCATATACCATTCGTCCGATAGCGATGAAACTAGGCTGAGATGTTGTGTGCACTCCAGGAAAGATTTCTGGCTTAGTAAATCCCTTTAAAAATTGGTAGAGCACGAGTAGAATCAACAAATGAGTGACGACGTGCGAAGCGTTTCAACAAAGTCCCATATAAGGTCATATACCATTTATCCGATAGCGATGAAACTTGGGTGAGATGTTGTGTACACTGCAGGGAAGGTTTCTGGCTTAGTACATCCATTTTACAATAGGTAGCGCACCAGTAGATTCAACAAATGAGCGATGACACGCGAAGCGTTTCAACAAAGTCCCGTATAAGGTCATATACCATTCGTCTGATAGTGGTAAATGTTTGGTGAATTGTTGTGTACACTCCAGGAAAGGTTTCTGGCTTAGTAAATCCATTTTACAATACGAAGCGCACGTTTAGATTCAACAAATGAGTGACTACGCGCGAAGCGTTTCGACAACGTCCCGTATACGTTCACATACCATTCATCCGATAGCGATGAAACTTGGGTGAGATGTTGTGTACACTCCAGGGAAGGTTTCTGGCTGAGTACATCCATATTACAATACGTAGCGCAAGAGTAGAATCAACAAATGAGCGACGACACGCGAAGCGTTTCAACCAAGTCCCGTATGCATTCATATACCATTCGTCCGATAGCTATGAAACTTGGGTGAGATATTGTGTACACTTCATGGAAGGTTTCTGGCTTAGTAAATCCACTATACAATAGGCAGCGCACAAGCAGATTCAACAAATGAGGGACGACGCGCGATGCGTTTCAACAAAGTCCCGTATAAGGTCATATACCATTCTGCCGTTAGCGGTGAAACTTGGGTGAAATATGGTGGACACTCCAAGGAAGGTTTCTGGCTTAGTAAATACATTTTACAGTAGGTAGCACACGAGTAGATTCGACAAATGAACGACGACACGCGGAGCGTTTCAATACCGTCCCCTATGTCTTGATATCCCATTAGCGTTTCAACAAAGTCCCGTATAAGGTCATATACCATTCTGCCGTTAGCGGTGAAACTTGGGTGAAATATGATGGACACTCCAAGGAAGGTCTCTGGCTTAGTAAATACATTTCACAGTAGGTAGCACACGAGTAGATTCGACAAATGAACGACGACACGCGGATCGTTTCAATACAGTCCCCTATGTCTTCATATCCCATTAGTCCGATAGCGATGAAACTTGGGTGAGATGTTGTGGACATTTACGTGACGGTTTCTAACTTAGTAAATACATTTTACAGTAGGTAGCGCACGAGTAGATTCAACAAATGAGTGACGGGGCGCGAATCGTTTAAAAAAATCCGGTATGCGTTCATATACTATTCATCCGATTGCGATGAAACATTGAACAGTTATTTTGTATACGCCAGGGTTTCGACTTAGTAAATCCATTTCACAATAAGTAGCGCATGAGTAGATGCAACAAATGGGTGACGACGCGCGAAGCGTTTCAACAAAATCCCCTATTGCGTTCATATAACCTTCTTCGATTGCGATGAAACCTTGATGAGTTATTGTGTACACGCCAGGGAAGGGCTTCGACTTAGTAATACATTTCTCAATAGGTAGCGCACGAGTAGATTCAACAAATGAGTAACAGCGCACGAATCGTTTAAACAAAACCCCGTATACGTGCATATACCATTCATCCGATTGCGATGAAACATTGATGAGTTATTGTGTACACGCCAGGGAAGGGTTTCGACTTAGTAAATCCATTTTACAATAGGTAGCGCACGAGTATATGCAACATATGGGTGACAACGCGCGAAGCGTTTCAACAAAATCCCCTATGCGTTCATATAACCTTCTTCGATTGTGATGAAACCTTGATGAGTTATTGTATACACGCCAGGGTAGGGTTTCGACTTAGTAAATCCATTTCTCAATAGGTAGCGTACGAGTAGAATCAACAAATGAGTGACAGCGCACGAATCATTCAAACAAAATCCCTTATACGTTCATATGCCATTCAACCGATTGCGATGAAACTTTTGAAAGTTGTTGTGCACGCTCCCACGAATGATTCTAAATCAGAAAATCCATTTTACGATAGCTTAGAGGCAGTTAACGGAAATTGAAAAACATGTTGTGTATCCAAAAGCACTTCAAGAAACAAAATTTCAACGCCAACACTTTCTTTGATTGGCATTGCAACGCATGCCGGGTACAGCTTGTTGGTATATAGAAGAAAGAGTAGTGGGCCCAAAACCGATCCCTGGGGTACTCCAAATTTAATAATTCCCTCACTGGACAATGTTTCATTAAGTAATTTGGTTCCATCATCTTTGTGTCTCAAGCTTACTATTTGTTTACGCCTTGTTAAGTAAGACTCTATCCATTTATTAGCTAGAACTCTAATACCATATCGATTTAATTTTGGGAGGAGGATTTTAGGGTCAACAACATCAAATGCTTTCGATAAATCCAAGAATAGGCCAGTTACATGTTCCTTATTGTCAATTAATTTCAGTATGCTATTGATACATTCATACATTGCTGTCTGTGTAGATTTTTCCGTTCTTAATCCATGTTGTGAGTTTGATAATATTTTATTTTTTTCTATAAAACTTATCAGTCTCTTATACATGATTTTTTCCACAATTTTTGCAATACCAGTTGGTAAAGTAATAGGACGATAGTTATCTAAATCATCTTTTGAATCGTTTTTGTGCACTGGAATTACTTTTGATAACTTCAAAATATCCGGGTAAGTTCCTGAGAGAATTGAACTGTTTATTAAGTGTGTACGTGGATTTATTATATTTTCTGCACATTTCTTTAAAATTGCATCAGGGATACCATCAATGCCAGCACCGAATTTATTTTTAGCTCTTTTATAACTTTTCTTACCTCTTCACTTGTAACATGATTTATAAATAAAGAATCACTACATATATTTATTTTATTATTAGAATTTTGTGTATTTACCTGTGATTTATTTAATAATTTTTGTGGAATTTCCAGAAAATAGTCATTAAAAGTGTTTGCTATTTCCTCTGGACTATTAATTACTTTATTATTTCTAGTCAGTGTAATCTTCCTTCGTATTTTAGCAGATTTTCCAGTTTCTTTCTTTATCACGGTCCACATAGCCCTGTTTTTATTAGATGATTGGGAAATAAAATTATCATTATGCATTTTCTTTGCTAGTCTTATTACCTTATTTAATATGCTAGTGTATTTTTGTAGTATAAAATGAATTCAGGTGTTGTGTGGTATTGTTTATATAATTTGTGTAGAAATTTCTTTCTTTGACATGAATTTCTAATCCCTGTTGTTATCCAAATGCTAGTTTTGTTATTTTGAACAGTTCTTTATCTAAAGAACCCTAAAATAGTGTTTTAGGGTACTGTTAAATGCATTAAATTTATCATTTAAATTTTCTAGTTTATACATTTCTGACCATGTTTCCTTATTTAGTATGTCATTGAAATATGTAACATTTGTTTCAGTGAATGACCTGCACTTTGATTTTACTCCATTATCATTATTATTATTTGTTTCGGGTACTTCAAAACTCAGCATTTGTCCATGGTGGTCACTAAAACCCGGACAATATACTTCTATTGAATGGTGATATTTATCTGTATTTTAAAAAATCTGATCAGGAGTGGTTTTACTAAATTTTGTTATTCTTGTTGGGGTATTTACTGTAGGTTTCAGTCCATAAGAAATTAGTAACTGTGTTAATAATTCACAATTTCTATCAAATTTTAAGAAATCCACATTTACATCCCCACAAATTATTATATCGTAATTTACATTACATTGCTCATGTTATTGAGTAACAATTCTATTTATCTATAAACAAAGGAAACTTTCCTCGTAGTTCCGCCCCTTAAAACAACAAGAACTAACTAACTAACTTCCTGATGGAGAACGGTATGCGCATACACTTATTAACTTAAACTCCTGTATTTTTACGACAGAGAATTCAAAATCCTGTTCCATAATTAGATAATCATAAGCTGTTAACTGTTCATGATCTAAATTATTTCTTAAGAAGATACAAGTACCACCATGGCTAATATTAGATCTAGAGTATTTACTAGCTTGTATAAAGCCTGGGAATTGAATTAATTCGAGTTGTTCCTCTTTCAGCCAATGTTCTGAAATACATGGTGCTGAGATGTCTTTAAGTTCATTTTAAGCATTAGATTATGTAATCAATTTTATTATAGAGAGACTGAACATTCTGGTGGTAAATTTTAAATTTGTTACTTTTGCAAGCTTGTATTGGTGATTTATTTACATTATTATTATTATTATTATCATAATTGTTATTATTATTGTTGCCAGACAAATCCGAAATACCATTTTTGCACTCTGTTAAATTTCACATCGAAAGATCTGAATGCCAAACCTCACGTTTGGCTTCTTTTACAAGTTTCCCTGCCTCCACTCTAGAGATATTACTGTTGAACTATTCTTACCATTTGAATTTACAATTTTGCAGATTTCATCACTAAGATACTCTTTTCCTAACCTATTTAAGTGTAGGCCATGTCGAGTGTGGAACTTCCTGTCTAATTTACTTACATGTATAATTTGGACATTTGGAAAACTCTTACAAATTTTACGAATTTTTCCATTTGTAGCCTCTATTTCTACATTTACACATGATTTGGGAATTAAATCGTATCTCTGCGGAATGTTTACAATAATGACATTTGTGTTATGCATGGATGCCAATGTACACTTTAAATCTTTGATTACCTTTTTATTCTCATTTCTATAGACGTCGTTAGCTCCAGCGATGATTAATGCATAGTCCTTTGAAGTGAGGGTCGCACACTCTCCTACAATCCCGTTCGTGACCTCTGCAATTTGTGCTCCTAGCTTTTCTGTCGAAGTGACCTCCATTTCTCCGCTCCTCTCCAATACGGTTGTTGCTACATCTCGCCCGTGGCTATCCGCAATATGTGCCTATTTATGGGAATGACGGTTTTTTGTGTGTTAAGAGGACATGAGATCGAAGGGGGATTTATATATATATATATATAAATAGATAAATGTTAAAATGCGTATCATGGGTATCATGGGTGCGTAGCTCCTACGCCTGAGTTATTGGGTAGCAAAATTGTGTGTTTGTGATATGGCATTTGTGGGTTTGGCAAGACACCTATTGTCGAGTGTGGACTACTGGATGCCATAGCGTATTTGGCGCTCTTGCTTTTGCTTCCCTGGCATGTTATGTCCATGGGGACTTATGGGGATTGTGCGACACGTGTAGCTGATTCATGTGACCTTACAGTCTACCTCTACATGTCTTGCGCTCTAGATAAATGTTAAAATGCGTTGACGCACATGTGTCCTCTACGGTGATAGTTAGTGTGTTATCTTGCACCACTGGGCTTAATATCCCCTTGCTGCGATCGGTATAAGAGTCTGAATGGAGCTCTCAGCGGGGCCTACGTGTCCTTTATAGCAGTAGGATGGTGGTTCGATGTGGGTTGCCGTGTAGATTGGAGTGCATTGGACTATGCGTATGCAATATGTGTAAAACGTGTCTTGCGGGGGTGTAACTATCTGCCTGTAATATGACCATGTGTATATGACATCGACACCGAGCTTTGAGGGAGGGTTACTAGACGTCACTTTGTGTGTAAATAGCGTGATTTATGTTTCCTAGCGTTTATATCCATGGGGAATTATCTGGCTTGTAGGACACGGTTAGCTGCCTTATATAAGTGCGTGGCGTGCCTCTACATGCCTTGCCTTCGTTGGTATATTTTTAACAGTATCGGCCAATGTATGCCCTACATGATAAGACTTAGTGGAGGATCTTGTAGTCCTGGGTTTGATGTTCCCTTTGTGTGACGTGTTCATGAATGTAAAGGGATCCATGAGCCACGTGTATTGGAATAATTGCTGGCCGATTGATGGATTACTACCGTAGGTGGTACATCGGCCTACCTCGGATGAGTATGGCGGCCTTAGCGCCTGGAATCCATTCCGGATGTCCTTTTTGTGTGCGGGGAGTGCCTTCTCCCTTTTGTATGTGGTACATCCGGTACTTCGGCACGAGGTGCCATAGCGTATATCTGTTTACTAATGGGGCGTAGGGGATGCAAGGAGTAGGAATCCTACTCAAATGTCAACCTCACCTGCACGCGGTGCACCCTGCTTTAGACTAACGAGGCTCTGGCGACCGAATGACTCCCGGGATAAGGAGTCACTTGAGTGGTGGGGAGGTCTCTCTCTTTGTTTCTTTCATCGGTTCGCTTCTTGCCGGTTTTCAGTTTGGAATGTGCCCGTTGGCTTGCCACTAGCAGGTAATTGCGTTGGATGGCCGGGCGTGGCCACTCAACTCTGTAAAGCATCTTTAAAGTGGCGGGCCTCTACCAGTATTTTACATCAGCAAACCGCTAAACTGAAACACAAAAAACAAAATCAGAAAATGAATAATCTGAGGCCATTCGAGTTCGCAATTACTTAAATAAGCTTTACGGCTCTCGCGCATGCGTAGATTGTGAGATGCGCATTCCCGCCACATTAAATATGTTTTAGAGAGTTCAGTGGCCGGGTTTGGCCATTTGGCGTGGTTCCTTGTTGGTGGTGGGTTGGCGAGCATATTCTGGATTGAGGGCCGGCAATAGGTGGGCTGGTGGGAGAAGCAGGGAGTGAGATTTCCATACTGCTCAACGAAATAAAATGCAAACCTTCCACCGCACTAACGCCATCTAGCAACTGTTTACGGAACTGTTTGGACTTCTAGTCCCACGTTGCTAGTAGTAGGTAATCTGTGCACGTTGCTAACTTGTCATTGCATAGTTCAACCGAGATCCAATAGATGGCAGTTTAATTTTATGGATCGAAAACAATATATATTACGAGGTTTAAATAATATGATCGTTTCTCAATATCAGAATACCGGGTGAGTTAGCCGTGGTCGTTACGGCATGACTGCTGGCAGTCGCTCACATCCGGGAGGCGAGGAGGTTTGAATCCCCCCACCGGCAACCTTGAAGATGGTCTTCTGTGGTTTCCCATCTTCCTTCCAGGCAAATGCCGGCGTTGGTCCCTAACTATAGGCCACAGCCGCTACCTTCCAACTCCTCGACCTTCCATTCCAACTTTCCTCCCCAACGGTTCTTGTAGCTCACCCATTCGGTGTCCGTCTCGAAGCAGCTACATAAACTGGCGAGCCGAACATGTCCTCGGACACTCCCGGCACTAACAGCCATACGCTAAAAAAAATAGTAAAAATGGGGCGTATTCTCTGTAGGGGTGCGTTAATTATTGCGTGTATCCTATTCTCCCATGATAATTGAATATACGAATTTATTCGGGCTGTCCAAGCCGTGGGAGCTATGTCACTGCCTTTATGCAACCTCCCCTTTCTCAATGGGGTTAGTGTGCGCAATGTTGTCTATGGTACCCCTCCTATGGGCCTGGGGGTTTGGGTAGGCGGGTAATTAATGGATGCAATTTTCTATCTACTATGTAGTGTGTAGAAAGGGCGTATCTTCTGTAGGGGGTGTAAGTGGTTAATTTCCGTTAAAGAGTGCTTGTCAAAACCCTATATCTATCTGGGGGGTTAGGGTGGGTAATTAATTATGTATTTTCTTTGTGTTCACCGCACTATACTCTGAAAAAAAAATCACGTTATTTAGGGGCTTGGCTCTTTGCTTGGCTAGCGTACTCTGAAAATAATTTTCAGATCTGGGTGGGTTCTGGCGTTTGCTTGGCTAGTAAAAGGTAAGTCGTGATCTTCCGCAGAACCACGTTCTATGTGGTCCTATAGATACTTGTCCTAAGACAATGTCGCGGTACCCCGTGCCTCCTCGAATTTTAAGGGTTCTTTTTGTGGTAACCGATACAATGTTGTGTTAAGGGGGATGAGATGTAAGAATCTGGGGGATGTTTGGGATTCGAGTGTAGGGTGTGTAGGCGATTGAGCTGTCAGGGGGCGTTGACGTAGCTCGGAAGGAGAACTCCCAATTGTTCAGTCTGGTTGGGTAGCTCTAGGGTGTGATAGCGGTGCTAAGGGCGGTTTAGGAAGTATGGATTTAAACGGCTGTGCCGCTACTCGGCTTAATACTAGCGTGAGCTGGCTAGCAAGGACTTGGAGCGAATACGCTGATGCAAGCACGGTGACGGTGTAGCAAGTGGCTGTCCGCTGACGCCACGAAACAACTAAACAAATAATACTAGAGGATCCTACCAGGATGGGGTCTAGAGGGTAGGAACTTATTAGCTAATTAAATAAACTGAATGACCAGTTAGCTTAAGACGTCTAGTTTTTAATGTGTACTTCTAGGGAGAAGTACTAATAGAGTTTGCAGTTCAGCTATTGTGCTAATTATTCAGATGCAAATACAATACAAGCAATAGGGGTTGAAAGTGTATGTGTGTGTGTAGAATGATACTCGCTATACACTTAACCAGGTGGCACCAGTCGTGACGACGCTCGGCTGAGGTTCGGCACTACAAAACAAGGTCTGTTCAGGTATGACCTCGATTCATGAACTCACAGAGGTTTTATAGATTCGGAAGTGCGGCGTGTGCAGAGTTTCACATTCCTTTAGTGTCGAGGCACCTACAGGGGTCGTTCAAGTTGAGGCGTGAGGTTACCTGAGTTTATTGAGGTGATATGATTTTAGATGTAGCTGTAATTTATAGAAGTGGGCCTGAAGGCATGTATTTGGATGTAGTTGTATTGTAACGATTCGATCCCATAGCTGTTATATTTAAAGGGTTATTCATTTATTATCATGTTATTATTATTATTATTAACTAGTACATCCATGAGATGATTTTTATATCAGATAATTGTAAGCGGTTTTGATTATTATATTCAATTAGATTTTTATTAACAATTACTTGTAAAGAGACGAAGTATTATATATTGCAACAAGACTGGCGATATGGACTAACCCTGTGCGTCACAAACTGAACGACGTAGTAAGAATTTCACCACGGCAAACTGCGTCATTTTCCTGAGATGTTAAGAAACCCACTATGGGGTAACCAACACGCCATTTTCTACGGTATATACGCGTCAATATATATTGCAAGTTATGAGTCAAGAATGGAGAAGGCTAATAGAGAGGGAAGCTGTGACACCACGTGACAAGGAAGTCATTAGTATTTGTACCTGCAACATCGGACAAGAATGGCATTGATCTACAGCTCTTAATGAAGGAAGGAAGTTGTAACCTTGCTTTCTGGGTCCTAATGGACTGAGCACCGAGAGTCGACACTGAACGATGTCTTGCCGACATCTATATCAATACATAATGGGTTATATCCCTGATCAAGAGTCTTTCTACAGATGGCAACGTACTTAATGAGGATATTTCATAGTAATTGAGGTATCACATCATTTTTTTAAACATAAGCGACGTAACAACGAGATCATCGATCGTTTCTTAAATATGACGAGTCTTCGACTGGGTGAGCCAACAATTCAATAAAACTATCGTCTCTATTATAATTTAACTTCATTTAACTTTCAATTCATTTTTATATTCATTTTCTTTTAAATAATTAATTGCCGCATTGAGTAATTTTAAATTCAATTGTGTGACTATCACTATTCTGTTTTATTAGTATTTTGTTCTTGAGTAAATAAATTCATTTCCTTTAACGTAATGCCTATTTCTTTCATTGTAGTTGGTACTTTAAGGCAATCATACTCCTTGATTAAATACGGATTGGTTAGATGACTTTGTCTCACTACGGCCCGGGTAAGTGGTTCTCGACTCTACTGCTGATAGCCGAGGTTAAATCAATAAATTTCGATTCACTATCTTAAATAGGAATCTGGCGCTCAACAACTTATTATATTACACTATCACAGGTAAGGTCACACCACAGTGTATATTATTTATTCATATCATGTTTGTTTTATTGAACCACAATAGTCATCACCACGTTTAGTTAACTCATTAAAAATGTTACATTTGGCGCCACAAAGTAGGACACGAAAACCATTCGGTATTTAGTCAGAGGAGTGTATAATTTCAGTGCAAATTGTCAGTGCTTTTGGGGGACAGTGAAGTGAAGTGAAATTTTGGACGGGCAATTGTTATACGGTGTACTTCAAGATGTCGGAGGAGGAACAGAGGCAGTTGAGAAGTAGGGATGCAGTCAAGAAAGTTAATTATAAGGAGGTTGATAGCGGTAGCGATGTTGAGAGCGTAGAGAATAATACCAAGATGTCGGAGGTAAATCTTGAGAATAATCCTGAGAGTAATCCTGAAAATAATCCTGAGGTTAACCCTGACACTAATTCAGAGGAAAATATCGAGACGAATATAGAGGTACATCCTGAGACTAGTGGTAGTCTAGAGAAAGAAAAGTCTATAGAGATTCCTGAAGATCCATTAACTGCGCTCATAAGGCAGATGAGTAGAGATTTAAGTGCGAAATTTGATGAGAGTATGAATAAAAATAGTAGGGAGATGAAAGAAGATATTGGTAGGCTAAATCAAAATATGGAAGAGAATAAGAAAGATAATTTAGAAAGTAGGAAGGAATTCAATGATAAATTTGAGAAATTAGATAAAGATATGAATAAAAATATGGAAGAGAGTAAGAAAGATAATTTAGAAAGTAGGAAGGAATTCAATGATAAATTTGAGAAATTAGATAAAGATATGAATAAAAATATGGAAGAGAGTAAGAAAGATAATTTAGAAAGTAGGAAGGAATTCAATGATAAATTTGAGAAATTAGATAAAGATATGAATAAAAATATGGAAGAGAGTAAGAAAGATAATTTGGAAAGTAGGAAGGAATTGAGTAGAGATTTAGGTGAGAAATTAGATAAGAGTAATCAAAAGATGAGAGAGGATATGAGTAAAATAAATCAGAAATTGGAAGAGAATAATGTAAAACTAGATATTGTGGAAACGATGAATAGAGAATTAAGCATGAAGTATGATATGCTACAGGAGAGTATTCAGGGGGTGAAACAGGAAATCAGAGGTGAAATTAAGGAGGAGGTAGAGATGAAGGCTAAAGATATTATTAAGACAGTAGATAAGAAATTAGAAGCAGCAGAAAGTAGGATTCAGGAAAGAATAGTAACTGTGATTGAAGAGAAAATAGCAACTCAAGGTGAAAGTTTTAGCAAATTGGTAGAAGTGGAAACTAGGCAGGTGGTAGAGACTTTAGGGGAAACTGCAGTAGAATCAGTAAAGACAGCCTGTAAGGAGACTATAATTGAAAGTAGAATGGAGTCAGACGAGATTTTAGGTGAAAGCAAATTGGAATTAGCGGAGATTTTAGGTGAAATCAGATTAGAGTCAGACGAGATTTTAGGTGAAAGCAAATTGGAATTAGTGGAGACTGTAATTGAAAGTAGATTAGAGTCATTGGAGATTGTAGGTGAAAGCAGATTGGAATCGGAGGAGATCTTAGGTGAGGAACGGCAAATAGCGGAGATTTTAGGTGAAATCAGATTAGAGTCAGACGAGATTTTAGGTGAAAATAGATTAGCGTCAGAGGAGATAGTAGGAGAAAGCATAGTAGAGTTGAAGGAGATTTTAGATGAACGCAGGATAGCTGTAGAAGAGACTATAGAATGTAGCGAAAAAGAAGTGAAGAAGATGAGAGAAAAGATAGGGATAGAAGTAGGTAAGATAAAGAAAGTACTAAGCACCCAAGAGATTAAGATGCAGACAATCATAGATAAGTTAGATAGGCAAACTAGGGAAGAATTTAGTCCTGTGATAGAGGAAGTTAATATGAAATTATTAGTGGCAGAGAAGCGTGCGTTAAGTCATAGTCAGAAGAACATAATTAGTAAACAGGTTAAGAGGAGGAGAGAGATAGATAAGAGGAGAAGCAATGGGCAACGGCTAAAGAGAAAATTAAATATTAGTAGTGGAGAAGTGAAGGGAAGACATGTAGGTAGATATTTTAGAAGTAAAATGAAAGAGAAGAGAATTAAGTTGTTAGTGGAAAAAGAAATCAGAATGAAAGAGAGAAAGAAAGCATATGATGTGCAGTGGCGTAATGAATTAGCCAGACTTGGGGAAATGATAGGAGGAAAGCCGAAGTATAATGTTACTGTTGATGAGTGTAGTCCGAAAGAGGTAGAAAGTAATGTTATAAGAAAAGAGGAAAATGGAACCCTAGAAAGAGATAGAATTGAAGATGAAGATGGTAAGAACGGTGAAATGCCAGAGAAAGTAGTGATGTAAATTTATATTACCGATAGTTACTCTTCCGTATGACTTAAATATTAAGTAATGAAGTTTAATATGACTTAAAAGAGGTAGATAAGAAACCTGCTGTGTGTAATTTTAATTCAGTCGTGAAGTTAGGATGGTAAGGGGCGCGTAGTGCCTACGCTTATTGATTTAGATTGACTAAAATTATTTAATTTTGAAGACAGAGGTTGTCGTGCTATTGAGCAATGCAGGTAAGTTGAATGTAGGTCCTTAAACTGCAGGTAAGTTGGATGAAGTAAGAATTAAATTAAAAAAAAAAGGGTAGGAAGATTATTACATAGGTAAGTAATCGAAAGAAAGTAATAATTATTATGGCAACCATAATTAAGAATATAATGGTAATAAAGATATAATTCAAAAGTGAGTGAAGATAAGATGATACAGTGGTAATAAAACGAATGAGTTGAAGAATTAGGTATTGATTTTTAAAGAAGTTTCAGTTGAGGACAGCGAGGTTATCAGTGGATATATTTTGAGAAATTTATAAGTGGTTTAGAATAGTTAATGGTAATGCGTTGTATGAATTAACCAACATCGGGTTGAAATGAGGAAGTAGTAACTAATTAGGACATCTGATACTTGTTGACAGATATGTGTGTGTGTATGTGTGTATTTTCACGTAAATGGACGTGAGTTTGAAGAAGTAAGCCAACGAAGGTAATGCCATTGAGCAATGTGGTTTTTAAAGTTTTGGTAAGATGCCAAATGAAGTTGTTTTTTGAGGAAGTTTTTGGTAAGATGCCAAATGAAGTTTTTTAAGGAGGAAGTTTTGGTAAGATGCCAAATGAAGTTGTTTTTTGAGGAAGTTTTTGGTAAGATGCCAAATGAAGTAGGTTGGAGGAAGTTTTTGGTAAGATGAAGTAGGTCAGCGAGGTATATTCCGTTAAGCAATAATTATTTTTTATGGTATCTACGGGACTACGTGAAGTTAATAAGGGAGTTTTTTTTTAAGTATATATGGATGTATGCACACAAGGTAATAAGAGATTACAAAGGTAAGATTGTCCAAGTTTTAGTTACAGTTACGCACGTTTTAAAGATATTACAAGGCTTGTTATCGAGCTAAACCACTTTGTAGTAAAAAGTTACTGATGACTAATAACGAATTAATGATGTGGTAGATCGTTGTCCTACACACAGGTTAAAATAAAGATGATAATAATAATAATTATATGGTTGGCATAATATTTTCTAGAAGTGAAAGGAATTTGTTATAATTCGACGTTTTGAGGATTTTAAAAGTAAATCATTTTTTTTAGTAGACAGGAAATTAAAGTTTTATTTATGTCATACGGAGTTAGTAAAGATAAGTTTAATATTTTGAAAGAAGAATAAGTTAGTAAGATAAGTGTATACCTAAGGGGTAATAATGAAGTTTCAATTAAAGGCAGGTGTAATTTACGCAGTTAATTTGGTAGAGCAGAGAGTGTCTGAACTGTGTTATAACTCAGGACTTGCTTTATGAAGTGATTATGGGAGAATATTTGCTAATTAGGAGTGTCGGTGTTATTAACTATCAACAGGAACACTGTCATTATTTTAGGAAGACAATAGCTAGGAAAGCATAGTGTGATGTTATTATTCCAAGGAATTAGTCGAAGCATGTAAGATTTTTTAGCTGAAATTTAGTGTGTTATTGGTCAGTAAGAGGTGACCTGTAACAGTAAGAAGAAGTGGGATTATACCACGAATAGGGGAGGTTTTTTTTGTATGTGACGTGTGAAGTCACGATGAGTTTTGAGAGATTCTGGTATAGCAAGAGTGAGCTATAGTCCAGGCGGTCAGAACAAGTAGGAAGTGGTGTTTGGAGGACACGGTACTTAATTAAGAGTTTTGAGAGAAAACTAAGGGGGGTTTTTAGGTATTCAGCAAAAAGTCAAATCATGAATAGACTAAGTTCAAAGTATAAGAGCATTAATATTTTGTGGAACGAAATATTTATTCCGAGGAGTTTGTCATGTGTTTTTGTGAAATAGTTTAGTAATATACGTAATTCAGGTATTGAGTAGTATTTTGTCCAAGTCTTAATCATTTTGTTATGGTAAGTAAGGAATGACGTTACGGTAAAGTTATATCTTGACGCTAAGTTAAATTTTATAAAGTGAACGAGAAGTCAGATTTTATGTTTATTGGTGATTTTGAAAATTCAAGTTATTGTTTTCGAGAAGTAGTAAAGAGGAATTATGGTTTTATGAGAAGTTAAGAAGTCGTGGAGACTTAGGAAGTATTAATTTGGAAGGAGGCGGCCGTGGCCTAAGAAAGAATTAAGCCACGAAGGCAGGTGAGTAGTAACTTGGATATTTAAATGAACTGTTTAATAACTGCTTTGAGGTATTTCGATGTCATTATGTATTTGGGGAAATATTTACATGTATGACATATGCACTGAAATAGGAATTGCCTTAGGTATTTTGCTAAGTTATTTTTTTCTTCAATTATTGAAATTTTACTGCATTTGAGTAATCCCTTTATAAAGACGAAAGGAATATTGTATTGTTTGCATCCTATTATCGTGTGCTGTAATAGTTATTATGGGTTAATCAGCTGGTATTACAACAATGTACTTCTACGCCAGACTGATATACAAAAACTACGTTCAAAAGAGATGAAGCCAAAATTGTATGTCATGCATACGATCACCGAAATATAAACGAGTGCAGCGTTGACATATATGTCAAAAATAAAAGTGAAGGGCATTTTATATGTATATTTTTTACAGCTCGTTTAATACATAAAGAAGAATGAACATTATGAACATTTGGAAGAATGAGAAATGATAGTACAAATATGTAAAGTGAAAAGAGTATGTTCTTGTATATTTTTATGTATTGTTGAAGGGTATTATTTGTATGTTGTCGTTATGGGGGTATTAATATTTAAATTTGTATTCATTTGTGTAGGATGTGTAGTGATATAAATAATGTTACATTTTATTTTAAATTATTTATATCAGGGGCGATTGTAACGATTCGATCCCATAGCTGTTATATTTAAAGGGTTATTCATTTATTATCATGTTATTATTATTATTATTAACTAGTACATCCATGAGATGATTTTTATATCAGATAATTGTAAGCGGTTTTGATTATTATATTCAATTAGATTTTTATTAACAATTACTTGTAAAGAGACGAAGTATTATATATTGCAACAAGACTGGCGATATGGACTAACCCTGTGCGTCACAAACTGAACGACGTAGTAAGAATTTCACCACGGCAAACTGCGTCATTTTCCTGAGATGTTAAGAAACCCACTATGGGGTAACCAACACGCCATTTTCTACGGTATATACGCGTCAATATATATTGCAAGTTATGAGTCAAGAATGGAGAAGGCTAATAGAGAGGGAAGCTGTGACACCACGTGACAAGGAAGTCATTAGTATTTGTACCTGCAACATCGGACAAGAATGGCATTGATCTACAGCTCTTAATGAAGGAAGGAAGTTGTAACCTTGCTTTCTGGGTCCTAATGGACTGAGCACCGAGAGTCGACACTGAACGATGTCTTGCCGACATCTATATCAATACATAATGGGTTATATCCCTGATCAAGAGTCTTTCTACAGATGGCAACGTACTTAATGAGGATATTTCATAGTAATTGAGGTATCACATCATTTTTTTAAACATAAGCGACGTAACAACGAGATCATCGATCGTTTCTTAAATATGACGAGTCTTCGACTGGGTGAGCCAACAATTCAATAAAACTATCGTCTCTATTATAATTTAACTTCATTTAACTTTCAATTCATTTTTATATTCATTTTCTTTTAAATAATTAATTGCCGCATTGAGTAATTTTAAATTCAATTGTGTGACTATCACTATTCTGTTTTATTAGTATTTTGTTCTTGAGTAAATAAATTCATTTCCTTTAACGTAATGCCTATTTCTTTCATTGTAGTTGGTACTTTAAGGCAATCATACTCCTTGATTAAATACGGATTGGTTAGATGACTTTGTCTCACTACGGCCCGGGTAAGTGGTTCTCGACTCTACTGCTGATAGCCGAGGTTAAATCAATAAATTTCGATTCACTATCTTAAATAGGAATCTGGCGCTCAACAACTTATTATATTACACTATCACAGGTAAGGTCACACCACAGTGTATATTATTTATTCATATCATGTTTGTTTTATTGAACCACAATAGTCATCACCACGTTTAGTTAACTCATTAAAAATGTTACAGTATGGGGTGTGAATAATAGGGGGTGGGGTGGTATCCTATGCATACAACAATATAGGACTCCCACTGTTCTTCGGCTGCGTCAAATTCACCGATATTGCCTATAATTCCAGACATAATCGTAATTTCACCAAATTCGAAAATGGCACTAATATCAAACACTTGCTCTTTCTCCAAAAACAACATTAACAGCGTAATGGCGGACGCAAAAACACGTGTTAGACGGCGCAAGCAAGCCACATGACAACCTTGTACGACACACGCACAAAACCAAACCAAAAGCCAAGTTCCTCGTCGTCACTGAGGCGTCCGAGACGTCTTTTCCACAAGGGGAATAAATAAGTAGACCATATTATTCTGTATACTACAGCCCGCACGCTAGACCAGGCAAGACTAGTTGAGGAAGTCAAGTCCACAGCCAAGACACACAGTGAAGTGGCTTCTCGAAAGGTCGGCTGAACACCTGTCAGCCAGGGTAAGGGGAAGGGGGATTGTGTCACGGGCCCATAACATTTATTCACACACAAGTGCCAACTTATACATATGAATAATATCATATACAAGGAGTACAGACAAACAGTATATATATTACATCGACCTTTAGGATTAGTACGTTCACTTTCCCATAGACTATGATGTGCATTAAAATCGCCAAGGACGATATGTTTAGAGATATTGTGAACATATTTCAAAAACATATGCCATTGCTGTTGGGAACCCTGTACATGAGGTGGACTATAAATATGGCTAAAATGAACGTCACCAATATGAACGGGTTGATGATATGTGTGTGGAAGCTGATAATTAATGGGTACCTCGTTGACAAAGAGATCCGTTTTAAACAGCGTTAACAATCCGCCTTAAGCCGGACCATCATTACGAAAAACAGTTTAGTTTGGTATCGAAAAACTTTATTTTGAAAATAACCAAGTTTCTTGGAGAAGAACTATCGCAGGTTGCAATTCTTCCATCAATTGAAGTAATTCATGCTTTTTATTAACTACACTCCTACAGTTCCACTGAAGTATCCACAACCATTAAGGAACCATGGAAGGGATAACTAAGAACCATTTTCGGAAGGAATGAGAGGCGGTTTTAGTTTTCACCGGAGGTAATAGCGGAAGGACCTTATCCAAAGGGTTTTTACACAATGGGCCCATTGCCCGTTATACTCTAAAAGGTCCATAAGTAGCGTAAATTCATTTATGGTGATTCTCGTGGGAGCCGGCTGAGTCGACCCAAAAGAAGTAGATGGTCCGGGGTCTCCCGAAACTCCCGGTACATTATACGGGGGGGAGGTGTTTTGTCTATAGGAGGATTGTTGATGAGCTGTAAATAAGCTGGTCTATCATAGCCAAGAGGCTTAATTATTTACGGTGCTGGATGGACGACATCAGTAAATTTCCGTTTGCGTTTGATCTACCTGCTGCAGAAGCAAGTGGTGGAAATTGTTGCGGAAGCGTTAACGGGTTAAAAGATACACTAGCATTACGGTTCATAATTTCATTGTAGCTCTTATTTTTGACACACATTTGCCTCTTGATTTCAAGTTGTGTCTGCTGGATTTCGCACCTAACCGACCCTGCCGGGTGGTTACCCTGATAGTTGGCGCATTTGAAAAGTACTTCTTTAGACGCAGTAGTAAGATGTTCCTGGGGGCACTGACCGCAACGTGGTACGCGCGCCCGACAGTGGAGCTGAACATGGCCGTAACGTTGACACTTCTGACAGCGAATGGGTGTAAAAATATATAAACTCACTTCTAACAATACATTAAAGATACTCACATATTTGGGCAATTTTTGAGTTTCAAAAAATATTTTAACAGTGCCTGTAGCTATCTTTTACACCTTATCGTTGATAGTTTTCGTACGAAAAAATCGTTGCACACGTATAATGGGTACAGGTGAAACCATATATCGAATCAGCTCGTCCTAAGTCAACGCAGTGACAACACCCCTAACTAATCCTACACGTTGAACGTTAGATGACGGTATAAATGCCACAAGTCGACGTTATTTTAACACAGAGTGTTCAAGGAACTTATTGGCAGCCTCTAAAGACTTAAACTGCACTTGTACTCGATTACGTCCTGTTTTCTTTTTAATTTCCTGAATTCCCTTAATGTTATTCTGATAAAAAGAAGCTGCCCCGAAGCCACAGGATGAAGATTGCCAACATTTTGAGAGTCATCACCCTGGACAAAAAATTATGGGCCTTACAGTAGTGGCATATAATGTGTAACATCTGACATAGAAGAAACCTCACGTGAAATTGTTGATACAGCGGTATTTCATACTATTATTGGCACAAATATTAATTTATTGTAAAAGGAGTGCTTTACAGATATTGTAGTTTATAATACGGAACTCATTTTATTAGATGATTTGTAGCTTCCACCAGCACTAGCCTAAATAAAGAATACGATATGGATCAACTAGATTAATAGACGCGACACCGCCCATAACCTTAAATTGCTTATAAATAGGCCAACTTGCGAGTAAATGCAATGTGCACAACAGTAGATCATGAAAGGCTTGCCCAGTTCCCGGACATCTTGATTCACAGACCAACACGTAATTTCATATGGATTCTGTAAAATGAGTCATATTGATATGATAAATATCGTTTAAAATGATAATCTGGTAGCAAAAATATCTATCCCGTCCGGAATTCGAACCCGAGATCTCTAGATTCACAGTCAGTCGCTAACACCACGGCTATTTCTAGCACGCAAATATAATGCACAAATTTGTGACTTATTTCCACGTTCCAATAATACTGCATTACGGATTTAAGTTTCATTTATATTTTGCTTGTTTCGATAATGTTCCTACGTGAAATTGAGTTAAAATGCCTTATTATGAATAGACCCTCTTGTGAGTAAAGAGCCATGGGTTCCCCCCACTCTCCACTACTGGCTAACGTGTTTATGGCTAACTTCGAAGAAGAAGCGATCAAGGAGAGCCCATTGAAGCCTAAGTGTTGGTTCAGATACGTAGACGACGTCTTTTTGATATGGGAACATGGACGCACCACACTTCAGGACTTTCTAGATTTCATGTGCTCCAGACATCCGAGCATCAACTTCACAATGGAAGTAGAAGAAAATAATCAGCTGGCCTTCTTTGACGTTCTGCTATATAAACGAACATATAACACACTCGGACACAGGGTCTATAGGAAAGATACTCACACAGATCGGTACCTACATGCTAACTGAAGTCATCCTCCATCGCAGAAAGAAATGGTAGCTAGAACACTCCTCACCAGAGCCAACCACATTTGCGATAAGGATAGCGTGAATGAAGAAAAGAAACTTGTTTAGAACACGCTCCTAGCTAATGGCTACAGCAAAGGACAAATAAATAGGGCCACACGGAAGGTAGAACAAAGCCGAAGAACTGGCAAAAAGAACAAAGATAGGCCCCACCATAAAGCCTTTCTGCCGTACGTACAGGGGTTGACAGATAGAATCGCCAGGCTGCTTAAGAAACACGATGTGACTACTGTGATGCATCCTATAAACAAGCTGACGCAAGTGGTGCGTAAATCAAACGAGATAAATCTGCCAAACCAGGACGCAGGAGTTTACAAAGTGCCTTGCTCCTGTGGACAGATTTACATAGGGCAAACAAAAAGACGCGTTTCCATTAGGATTTCAGAGCACATTCGGGACACGATACAGATAAACTACAGATCTGCAATAGCTGAACATGCTGACGTCACGAGACACGCCATCGAAACTGTTGCTAAAATTCGCGGATACCGAAACAGGTTAATTAGAGAGGCAATAGAGGTCGTGAAGCATCCCAATAATTTCAATCGCGAAGATGGGTTCAAACTCAGCAACATTTGGAAAGTTCTCCTAGCGCGCGACTGCCAGGGTTGGAGACCAATTAGCGAGCAGCGTGACGTCAATGCAGGGCAAGCAAGCACATCTAATTAATTTCTAAAGACGCGCTCGAAAGAGCATTAAACCTAAATCTAATACATTGATATTTAGTTTTCACTATATTCTCTTATTGTCTTTGTTCTTTTGCCACAGAGTATTATATGGTAACGGTCGCACTACCTGTTGCACAATGAGCATATACAGTGTTCACCAGGTTGGTGAAACCTTTGAGGTCGGCAGATTTTATGGTGGAAGCCATGGGTAGCAAGTCTGGTTACCACATGCCTTTGGTCTTGCCCAGACTCTGTCCATTGTCGGTCTATCATTGCGCTTGTGCCATAGAAATCGGGATCAATATCCGTCCTCTTCATCCATCGCGATTCGAGTAGCGCTTGGAATGGGCCTGTAGATGGTAGCATGAACTGAAGTCTTAAGTCCTCCTCTTGCTTTCACACTTTCCAATCTTGTGAGATCGCTGTTTGTTAAATGCGGCCATATTAATTCTATTCCATATGAGGCTATTGGAGAAACGACTGCCTTAAATAAGGTCATTGCAGTAGACAATGATAGTTTGCTGATATTCTTTATTCTGTGAATGGCTTTTATAGCTGCTGAGACTCTCTCTTGAATGTGGATCCTGTAGGAAGACATGGCTGTTTGTAAATACACTCCTAAGTATTGAAATTTATTCACTGTTGTTAGCTTAACACCTTGCAGGGTTAAATGGTCATCTGTTGCCAGTTTACCTCCTTTTCTGAGAATCATGTAGAAGGTTTTTTTTCTTCGTTGATCTCGAGGCTATTTTCACCAGCCCACAGTGCGAGCTTCTGGAGTGCGATTTGCAGGTCTCTTTTGCTGTGCGATCCTAGTGCCATATCATCAGCGTACATTATTAGTTTCACCGTTGGGTGGTCCTGAACGATGTTTAAAATGTCAGCTGTTAGGACATTAAACAATAGAGGACTCATGGGGTCGCCCTGAAGTACGCCGTTTGTCTGTATGATCTTCTTTGACAGGACTACACCGTCATTAATAACGATATAATTCTATGTTAGAATTGCCTCAACTATTCTTGCTAGTGGATGGGCGTATCCCAGCATCCCTTTTAGTTTATTTATGAGGATATTCCGGTTGATTAAGTCAAATCTTTTCTATAGTCAATGAAGACCACATGGTATTTCCCCTTCTTGTGCCTTAGTGCCTGTTCCGCTTCTTCTTGTAGTACTTTTACTGCTTGTAAAGTACTCCTTCCTTCTCGGAAGCCGAATTGACAATCTGGTATGAACTTATCCACTTCCGTGATTAGTCTTTTCGTCAAAATTTTGGAGAAAAGTTTGAATATCGTGGATTCTAGAGCTATACCCCTGTAAGAGTTCGGGTCTGCAGTGTGCCCTTTCCCTTTATATAGTATTGTCAGCACATCTGACTGGCAATAACCGTTAGTTTGAGTACGGACACCAACTCGTACCTACCCATGATTAATGCTGCTGAAATGTCAGCCGAAACGTCGGGAAATAATAACCGATATCCGACGCGGCTCAATCCTGTAAGACAAGATGATAAACTTGACACAGGCCGCGAAAGCCTTCGATCTAAAGACTGTATTCAGCAATAGTTCATGAAGGCTTGCCTAGTTCCCGTATAACATGTGCTTCAATCAGTTGACACCAGAGTTCGCATGAGCGTTTACCGTCAGAAATGGTATCAATTTCCGACACCGCGCGCTCATTGTTTCCTGGATCTTACCACTGCCAGCCACTTCCGTTCGATCCACCACTGTCTGTCTGTTAGGTAGTCAGCCCGAAGGCTGGTTGGATCCTCAAAAAGTACCGCCGTTACGTTATGTGAGTAGATACCCACAAAAACCCAAGGCAGCACTATTTTGAGGCGTTCTAGGCAAGAAGAGGAGTGAGGTAGTTTGCCATTGCTTTCCTCACTGAGTCAGAACAGTAGTCCTAACCCTATGAGTTGAACCTTTCACAGCATTCACAGGCACTGACTGTGCCTCGAATGCCATTACTAAGCCCCACCCATACCTCAGTAGCTTCCATATAATCACAGCCATGAGTGAGACTGAGACATCGGTGAAAAGCCACCTTTTACTCTAGCCTGTGCCAACTGACAAATGCAAAAGTACTGTATTCATCAAGAGATGGCGAACAGGCCAATCCACCACTGCCAGCTGGACAAAATATCCAGCAACCGAGTGGAAAGATGTTACACATCAAAAACAAGGTACGGTCCAGTATGATTAGGGGGATAGCGATATTCACTGGGTGGACGGCGAACGGGTACCGACGTTGGAACCTCCGTTAAGACCGGGCTATCTTTTGAAGGAAGAAGCTCACTTTCATTTACAATCTGCATATTTTCAACATTTGCATAACCGTCTGCCACTATTTACTCCTTAAGTTCAGGCGGGCGTCCCATCGGACTCCCATCGCTCGTTGCCGACATGCGGGCACACTCGCACTACGACTAGCACTTGACAAAGTTCTGTTAACCAGAAAGAGGAAAAACAAAACCACGTAAGAACACACAAACGTACACCACACCTATCACTCGCCCTCACACACACAAGACTTAATAGGCGTAGGTGTTGCTGCTATCACAGCGGACGAAAGACTGCGCGATCCTCAATATCGTGTGAGCCTATCACCATGGAAGAAGAAACATTTATTTCTCCATGCTATCACCATGTCGTCTCCATAGATGTATATCTTTTTTTTTTTTTTTGATCCTTCTCTTATCGCCTGGACCTGGACTGCGTCATGTGTGGCTACGTTGAACAAAAGGGGGCTCCCTACAGCACTCCGTTGGTCTGCGTTATTTCTGCGGAAGTAGTTACTGCGTCCGAGATTTGAACAGAATTGATACTCAGGAACGCTCAGGAAGTTGTGAGTCAAGATGACGAGTTTCTTTTTGTGCTCCACAAACTGGGTTTGTTTGGAGCAAATTATAGATCTTATTAGTCTGTCGAAGGCTTTAGTGAGATCTATGATCATCGCATGAAATTTTGCACCGGTGAGCTTCAGTGTTTCCTCTATGTCGACTATAAAGTTTCTAATCGCCTGAATTGTACTTATGCTTCTTCTAAAACCGAACTGCTCTTCAGGGATCTTGTTATCAATTTCGTCTGTTAGTCTCTTGTTCATTAGCCTCATGGACAATAGTTTAATGAGATTATTCCCAAATGCGATTCCTCGATAGGAGTTCCTTCTTTCCAGATTTATTTTTCGTAAACATGAGTTGGTGATTTTGCGGTCTCTCAGCTCTAAACAGAATTTCTGAAATTTATTTTTGTTTTTATCTTCACATATTTAATCTTCTTTGAGTCACTTTCCATCATGGCATGAGCCAATTAATAACTCGCAGTGTCAAAGTGGTGTCATCACTCAATAGTAACGTTTTATCAATTCGAGTCTGTTTCTTTTATCAAATTTCTTTTTAGGAGAATGCTAATTCATAGTATTGTTTCAGTGATGTCTAATGGATGTATTATTTTTGGCTGTAAGTATTGCGCATCATATGTTGATTGCACGTATTCTTTGGTTAGGTTACATACATATTATATTTGCAAATGTGGATGCCTGCCATGGTGGCAAAATTAATTATAAATCATTCATACAACAAAAAACAATGCATACAACTTGCAAGAATACATTTTAGAATACAAGGATTGGATATTCGTTCTTTGTGGTGACGGCTGAGGCCGGGATATTACAAGTCCGTAAGACACTACAATGCGCAGGCGCGAGCCCACCGCGCGCATGCGTACGGTGGGCTCGCGCCTGCGAACAAATGAAGTACCGGAAGTACACGAAATGCAGTCAATATCAACACAACTTCTATATACTCTCTTGGCTCTGGGGACAGCAGTCATCTGTTATTCTATGAAGGCAAAGAATATCGCGAGAAAGAAGAACACAGAGACATACTGTTACGGCGCAAGTTTTGACATATCCACACCATCAGATGAAAGGGGGTTTTGAATCCCGACATTCAAGACCGCTACGGGTGACTTTTCGCATATCGAATGCAAGAAATGTCTTAATATAATTAAATCAACACAACGCCTTAACAATCGGGGCCAAACATCGCAAATTCGATTATTCCATTTAGTACATGGGTGGGGAATCGAATCCCGAACTTCAAGGGTCTTACGGGTGACTTTTCGCATAACCAATGCAAGAAACGTCTTAATAATAATTAAATCAACACAACACCGTACGGTTCCGGGGAATAAATCGCAAATTCGATTATTCCACTTAGTACATGGGAGGGGAATCGAATCCCGAACTTCAAGGGTGCTACGGGTGACTTTTCGCATAACCAATGCAAGAAACGTCTTAATAATAATTAAATCAACACAAAAACGTACGGTTCCGGGTCATAAATCGCAAATTCGATTATTCCAATGAGTAGGCCTACATGTGAGGGGAATCGAATCCCGAACTACAAGGGTGCTACGGGTGACTTTACGAAAATCCAATGCAAGAAACGTCTTAATACTAATTAAATCGATACAACGCCGCGCAAATAGTGGCCATACATCGCAAATTCGATTTTTCCTCTTAGTACATGGGAGGGGAATCGAATCCCGAACTTCAAAGGGTCCTACGGGTGACTTTTCGCATATCCAATGCAAGAAACGTCTTAATACTAATTAAATAAACACAACGCCGCACCAATCGGGGCCATACGTCGCAAATACGATTATTCCATTTAGTACATGGTAGGGGAATCGAATCCCGAACTTCAAGGGTGCTACGGGTGACTTTTCGCATATCCAATGCAAGAAACGTCTTAATAATAATTAAATCAACACAACAACGTACGGTTCCGGGTCATAAATCGCAAATTCGATTACCGGTATTCCAATGAGTACATGTGAGGGGAATCGAATCCCGAACTTCAAGGGTGCTACGGGTGACTTTTCGCATAACCAATGCAAGAAACGTCTTAATACTAATTAAATCAACACAACGCCGTACCAATCGGGGCCAAACACCGCAAATTCGATTATTCCATTTAGTACATGGGTGGGGATTCGAATCCCGAACTTCAAGGGTGTTACGGATGACTTTTCGCATAACCAATGCAAGAAACGTCTTAATAATAATTAAATCAACACAACACCGTACGGTTCAGGGGCAAGAATCGCAAATTCGATTATTCCACTTTGTACATGGGAGGGGAATGGAATCCCGAACTTCAAGGGTGCTACGGGTGACTTTTCGCATAACCAATGCAGGAAACGTCTTAATAATAATTAAATCAACACAAAAACGTACGGGTCCGGGTCATAAACCGCAAATTCGATTATTCCAATGAGTACATGTGAGGGGAATCGAATCCCGAACTTCAAGGGTGCTACGGGTGACGTTTCGCATAGCCAATGCAAGAAACGTCTTAAGAATAATTAAATGAACCCAACAACGTACAGTTCCTGGTCATAAATCGCAAATTCGATTATTCCAATGAGTACATGTGAGGGGAATCGAAACCCGAACTTCAAGGGTGCTACGGGTGACTTTTCGCATAACCAATGCAAGAAACGTCTTAATACTAATTAAATAAACACAACGCCGTACCAATCGGGGCCATACGTCGCAAATTCGTTTATTCCATTTAGTACATGGTAGGGGAATCGAATCCCGAACTTCTAGGGTGCTACGGGTGACTTTTCGCATATCCACTGCAAGAAACGTCTTAATAATAATTAAATAAACACAACGCCGTACCAATCGGGGCCATAAGTCGCAAATTCGATTAGTCCATAGTACATGATACGAGAATCGAATCCCGAACTTCATGGGTACTACGGGTGACTTTTCGCATACCCAATGCAAGAAACGTCTTAATAATAATTAAATAAACACAACGCCGTACCAATCGGGGCCATACGTCGCAAATTCGATTATTCCATTCAGTACATGGGTGGGGAATCGAATACCGAACTTCAAGGTTGCTACGGGTGACTTTTCCCATAACCAATGCAGGAAACGTCTTAATAATAATTAAATCAATACAACACCGTACGGTTCCGGCTCATAAATCGCAAATTCGATTATTCCACTTAGTACATGGGAGGGGAATCGGATCCCGAACTTCAAGGGTGCTACGGGTGACTTTTCGCATAACCAATGCAAGAAACGTCTTAATACTAATTAAATAAACACAACGCCGTACCAATCGGGGCCATACGTCGCAAATCCGATTATTCCAGGGGAATCGAATCCCGAACTTCAAGGGTGCTACGGGTGACTTTTCGCATATCCACTGCAAGAAACGTCTTAATAATAATTAAATAAACACAACACCGTACCAATTGGGGCCATAAGTCGCATATTCGATTAGTCCATTTAGTACTTGGTAGGAGAATCGAATCCCGAACTTCAAGGGTACTACGGGTGACTTTTCGCATATCCAATGCAAGAAACTTCTTAATAATAATTAAATATACACAACGCCGTACCAATCGGGGCCATACGTCGCAAATTCGATTATTCCTTTTAGTACATGTGTGGGGAATCGAATCCCGAACTTCAAGGTTGTTACGGGTGACTTTTCGCATAACCAATGCAAGAAACGTCTTAATAATAATTAAATCAACACAACACCGTACGGTTCCGGGGCATAAATCGCAAATTCGATTATTCCACTTTGTACATGGGAGGGGAATGGAATCCCGAACTTCAAGGGTGCTACGGGTGACTTTTCGCATAACCAATGCAAGAAACGTTTTAATAATAATTAAATCAACACAAAAACGTACGGGTCCGGGTCATAAACCGCAAATTCGATTATTCCAATGAGTACATGTGAGGGGAATCGAATCCCGAACTTCATGGGTGCTGCGGGTGACTTTTCGCATAGCCAATGCAAGAAACGTCTTAAGAATAATTAAATGAACCCAACAACGTACAGTTCCTGGTCATAGATCGCAAATTCGATTATTCCAATGAGTACATGTGAGGGGAATCGAAACCCGAACTTCAAGGGTGCTACGGGTGACTTTTCGCATAACCAATGCAAGAAACGTCTTAATACTAATTATATAAACACAACGCCGTACCAATCGGGGCCATACGTCGCAAATTCGATTATTCCATTTAGTACATGGGTGGGGAATCGAATACTGAACTTCAAGGTTGCTACGGGTGACTTTTCGCATAACCAATGCAGGAAACGTCTTAATAATTATTAAATCAATACAACACCGTACGGTTCCGGCTCATAAATCGCAAATTCGATTATTCCACTTAGTACATGGGAGGGGAATCGGATCCCGAACTTCAAGGGTGTTACGGGTGACTTTTCGCATATCCAATGCAAGAAACATCTCAATACTAATTATATCAACAAAACGCCATACCAATAGGGGCCATACCTCGCAAATTTGGTTATTCCATTTAGTACATGGGTGGGGAATCGAATCCCGAACTTCAAGGGTGCTACGGGTGACTTTTCGCATATCCAATGCAAGAAACGTCCTAATACTAATTAAATCAACACAACGCCGTGCCAATTGGGGCCATACATCGGAAATTCGATTATTCCATATAGTACATGGGTAAGGAATCGGATCCCAAACTTCAAGGGTGCTACGGGTGACTTTTCGCATAACCAATGCATGAAACGTCTTAATAATAATTAAATCAACACAACAACGGACGGTTCCGGGTCATAAATCGCAAATTCGATTATTCCAATTAGTACATGTGAGGGGAATCGAATCCCGAACTTCAAGTGTGCTACGGGTGACTTTTCGCATATCCAATGGAGGAAACGTCTTAATACTAATTAAATAAACCCAACGCCGTACCAGTTGGGGCCATACGTCGCAAATTCGATTATTCCATTTAGTACATGGTAGGGGAATCGAATCCCGAACTTCAAGGGTGCTACGGGTGACTTTTCGCATATCCAATGCATGAAAATGCTTAATAATAATTAAATAAACACAACGCCTTACCAATCGGGGCCATACGTCGCAAATTCGATTTTTCCATTTAGTACATGGGTGGGGAATCGAATCCCGAACTTCAAGGGTGCTACGGGTGACGTTACGCAAATCCAATGCAAGAAACGTCTTAATACTAATTAAACCAATCCAACGCCGCACCAAAAGCGGCCATACATCGCAAATTCGAATTTTCCACTTAGTACATAGGAGGGGAATTGAATCCCGAACTTCAAGGGTGCTACGGGTGACTTTACGCTTATCCAATGCAAGAAACGTCTTAATACTAATTAAATCAACACAATGCCGTACCAATCGGGGCCATACATCGCAAATTCCAAGCGAGACGCGCCACGATGCGTGTGGACACCATTTCGCCAACACTCGGAGCGGCTTGCTGGTGAAACATGTGTTATTTCCCTGTAGAAATACAAACCGATATAAAATAAGTGAATTAATTTACGTATTTCACAGTCATACAGCATAACGTTTCGATGTATAAGGATTACAATGCAACCAAGAACTACATTTTCCAACCACCCCGAGCCGAGGAAAAGTTACCTTACAAAAATGATAACAACATTGTTTCTTGGACACACACAATTTTGAAATTAATAAACCAGTTATACAACATTCCAATGTATATTGTGTTAAAATTTGGATTCGATCTGCTGACGGGCTATTGAGATAATAATTCGTAAATGTGACGCATGGTTGAAACACTCTTAAAAACTTGCCCTTTTTGTGTTCCAACTGCGATAAAAAATATTAAAATATATGTTAAAAATTCCAAACCTACATGACTAACGTAAAATAGAACGACGAAAATGATGATGTCATTGGATTTTACGTAGGTCTATTGGTTACTTCACAAACAACCTTAAAACTCGAGTGCACATAATACCTTGGTTAACAGTAGTGCCTGTCACGGGAATGGAACTCTCGTCCCCTAAGGCGTTAGGTGTGACTTATCGCGCAGCCAACATAGGAACGTCTTCATACCATTTTTATGAACATCATACCGTAACATTCTGGGTTACACACCGCAAATTCGAATTTATGACTAGTGCCTGGCACGGGAATCGAACCCTCGTCCCCAAGGGCGTTAGGTGTGACTTTTTGCACAACCAATGTAATGAACGTCTCCATACTATTTTTAAGAACACCATACCGTAACATTATAGGTTACACACCGCAAATTCGAATTTATGAATTAGTGCCTGGCTCGGGAATCGAACCCTCGTCCCCAAGGGCGTTAGGTGTGACTTTTCGCACAGCCAACGTAGGAACGCCTTCATACTATTTTTATGAACACCATACAATAAAATTCTGTGTTACAAACCGCAAATTCGAATTTATGACTTAGTACTTGGGAGAGAATCGAATCCTCGTCCCCAAGGGCGTTAGGTATGACTTTCTGCACATCCAATGTAATGAACGTCTCCATACTATTTTTATGAACACCATACCGTAACATTCTGGGTTACACACCGCAAATTCGAATTTATGACTTAGTACTTGGGAGAGAATCGAATCCTCGTCGCCAAGGGCGTTAGGTGTGACTTTTTTCACAGCCAATGTAATGAATGTCTCCATACTATTTTTATGAACACCATTCCGTAACATTCTAGGTTACACACCGCAAATTCGAATTTATGACTTAGTGCCTGGCTCGGGAATCGAACCCTCGTCCCCAAGGGCATTACGTGTGACTTTTCGCACAGCCAACGTAGGAACGTCTTCATACTATTTTTGTGAACACCATACCAAAATATTCTGGGTTACACACTGAAAATTCGAATTTATGACTTAGTGCCTGGCTCGGGAATAGAACAATCGTCCCCAAGGGCGTTAGGTGTGACTTTTCGCACATCCAATGTAATGAACGTCTCCATACTATTTTTATGAACACCATACCGTAACATTCTAGGTTACACACCGCAAATTCGAATTTATGACTTAGTGCCTGGCACGGGAATCGAACCCTCGTCCCCAAGGGCGTTAGGTGTGACGTTTTGCACATCCAAAGTAATGAACGTCTCCATACTATTTTTTAGAACACCATACCGTAACATTCTAGGTTACACACCGCAAATTGGAATTTATGACTTAGTGCCTGGCCCGGGAATCGAACCCTCGTCCCCAAGGGCGTTAGGTGTGACTTTTCGCACAGCCAACGTAGGAACGCCTTCATACTATTTTTATGAACACCATACCATAAAATACTGGGTTACACACCGAAAATTGGAATTTATGACTTAGTGCCTGGCTCGGGAATCGAACCCTCATCCCCAAGGGCGTTAGGTGTGACTTTTCGCACATCCAATGTAATGAACGTATCCATATTATTTTTATGAACACCATACCGTAACATTCTAGGTTACACACCGCAAATTGGAATTTATGACTTAGTGCCTGGCCCGGGAATCGAACCCTCGTCCCCAAGGGCGTTAGGTGTGACTTTTCGCATAGCCAACGTAAGGAACGTCTCCATGCTATTTTTATGAACACCGTGCCGTACCATTCTGGGTTACACACCGCAATTTCGAATTTATGACTTAGTACTTGGGAGAGAATCGAATCCTCGTCCCCAAGGGCGTTAGGTATGACTTTCTGCACATCCAATGTAATGATCGTCTCCATACTATTTTTATGAACACCATACCGTAACATTCTAGGTTACACACCGCAAATTTGAATTTATGACTTAGTGCCTGGCTCGGAAATCGAACCCTCGTCCCCAAGGGCATTAGGTGTGACTTTTCGCACAGCCAATGTAATGAATGTATCCATACAATCTTTATGAACACCATTCCGTAACATTCTAGGTTACACACCGCAAATTCGAATTTATGAATTAGTGCCTGGCTCGGGAATCGAACCCTCGTCCCCAAGGGCATTAGGTGTGACGTTTCGCACAGCCAACGTAGGAACGTCTTCATACCATTTTTATGAACACCATACCATAAAATTCTGGGTTACACACTGAATATTCGAATTTATGACTTAGTGCCTGGATCGGGAATCGAACAATTGTCCCCAAGGTCGTTAGGTGTGACTTTTCGCACATCCAATGTAATAAACGTCTCCATACAATTTTTATGAACACCATACCGTAACATTCTGGGTTACACACCGCAAATTCGAATTTATGACTTAGTACTTGGGAGAGAATCGAATCCTCGTCCCCAAGGGCGTTAGGTATGACTATCTGCACATCCAATGTAATGAACGTCTCCATACTATTTGTATGAACACTATACCGTAACATTCTAGGTTACACACCGCAAATTATAATCTATGACTTAGTGCCTGGCATGTGAATCGAACCCTAGTCCCCAAGGGCGTTATGTTTGAGGGGAATCGAATCCCGAACTTGAAGGGTGCTTCGGGTGACTTTACGTATATCCAATGCTAGAATCGTCTTAATACTAATTAAATCAACACAACGCCGCACCAATCGGGGCCATACATCGCAAATTCGATTATTCCATTTAGTAGGCCTACATGGGAGGGGAATCGAATCCCGAAATTCAAGGGTGCTACGGGTGACTTTTACACATATCCAATGCAAGAAAAATCTCAATACTAGTTAAATCAACACAACGCCGTATCAATGGGGGGCATACATCGCAAATTCGGTTATTGCATTTAGTGAATGGGAGGGGAATCGAATTCCGAACTTCAAGGGTTCTAAGAGTGACTTTTCGCAATTCCAATGAAAGAAACGTCATAATACTAATTAAATCAACACAACGCCGCACCAATTGGGGCCATACATGGCAAATTCGATTTTTCCACTTAGTACATGTGTGGGGAATCGAATCCAGAACTTCAAGGGTGCTACGGGTGACTTGACGCATATCCAATGCAAGAAACGTCTTAATACTAATTAATTCAACACAACGCCGTACCAATCGGGGCCATACGTCGCAAATTCGAATATTCCATTCAGTTTATGGGAGGGGAATCGAATCCCGAACTTCAAGGGTGCTACGGGTGACTTTACGCATATCCACTGCAAGAAACATCTTAATAGTAATTAAATCAACACAACGCCGCACCAATTGGGGTCATACATCGCAAATTCGATTTTCCACTTAGTACATGGGTGGGGAATCGAATCCGAACTTCAAGGGCGCTACGGGTGACTTTTCCAATACCCAATGCAAGAAACGTCTTAATACTAATTAAATCAACACAACGCCGTACCGATTCTGATCACACATCGCAAATTCGAATTTACAAACTTCTAGCGGAAAGGAGCCTCCGTGGCTTAAGCGGCAGCACGCTGGCCTCTCACCGCTGGGTCCGTGGTTCAAATCCCGGTCACTCCATGTGAGATCTGTGCTGGACAAAACGGAGGCAGACAGGTTTTTCTCCGGGTACTCCGGTTTTCCCTGTCAAAATTTCATTCCAGCAACACTCTCCACTATCGTTTCATTTCATCTGTCATTCATTTAATCATTGCCCCAGAGGAGTGCGTCAGGCCTCGGCAGCCGGCACAGTCCTTATCCTCGCCGCTAGATGGGGGCTTCATTCATTCCATTCCTGACCCGGTCGGAGACTGGAAGCAGGCTGTGGATTTTCATTTTCATATATAGCGGAATGGGATTCGAACCCTCGAATCTCAAGGGCGCTACTGATGAATTTTCGAATATCAGTCTAGTGTTATTCAAAATATGTCTTCAGAACACGCATAATAAGGCATTAACTTAGAATTATGGCAAAAGAAATGAATACAGTCGAACATCGCTATAACGACATCTAAGGGACCGTAAAAGTTATATTATTATGAACAAGTGTTGTTGGGCGTCTTCGGTGGCGTACTTGGTAGCATGCTGAGCTTCTATGCCCAAGATCGCAGGTTTAAACCCGGCCGAAGTCGTCGGATTTTTTAAGAGCCTTAAAAATCCCTCAGTATGCCTTCCTTCCGCGGGGAAGTAAAGCCGGCGGGCCCATGTGATAGATTTATGGCATGTAAACGAACCTTCGACTAGCTACAATAGTGTGTAGCTAATTTTGTAGGTTGTCTCCCTCAAATCCAACCCCTCGTCCTCGTCGTGGGTGATGGGCAACGTAATTAAGTAGGGGATTGCCTGTAGGGGTGAAGTGCAATGGGGACTTTGTGTGCCTCAAGACCGCTAAGGTAGCTGTGAAGGCCCTGCAGGAACCCTGAAGAAATTACGGCTAACGGGGCTCTGGTGAAACAACTGCTGCCTTGTAGTTTGGAGTTGGTTCTTCAAAGGCTAAGGGAAGTAACCCAGACAGAAAATCAGCCTGGTGCCTCAGGCTTAAGGTGGCAGCCCCTCCAAGGCACTCGGAGGCAGTGGGTTAATCACTCGCTCCTCTTAAATAAACTGATTACGGAAACTGAAGCGAAATTACAAAACCAGACGGATAATCTGATGACGACTTTTGGCATGAAGAGGACTACGAAAATCGGTTTCTGGAATGTGAGGACCTTGATGGAGAAAACCAGACTGAAACAAGTGACACGGGAGATGAAAAACTATGGGCTGGATATCCTAGGATTGAGTGAAGTGAGGTGGCCAGGATTTGGTGAAATACAGACAACAGATGGAATTACATTTTTCTATTCTGGGGGCGATGATGAAGAACACAGGGATGGAGTGGGGTTGCTGCTCAACAGAAATGCAAAGAGAAGCCTTATGGAGTGGAAGCCAATTTCTAGTAGGCTCATGTTTGCTAGGTTCAAGACAAAGATTAGGAATGCGATCATCATCCAATGTTATGCGCCTACAGAACAATCGGAGCCAGAGAAGAAGGAAGAATTCTACCAAATGCTGCGAGATGTCACAAGACAAACAAGTAAGAAGGACATTCTCATTGTTATGGGAGACTTCAACGCGAAGGTGGGCTCAAACAATGCGGGGTTGGAGCAGATCATGTGTAAACATGGCCTTGGTGAGATGAATGACAATGGGAAGAAATTTACGGAATATTGCGCCAGTCAGGATTTGGTGATGGGTGGCACGGTATTTCCTCATAGGCGGTGCCACAAGGTCACCTGGGTGTCTCCTGATCAAGTCACAGAAGATCAAATTGATCACATCGCGGTGAGCAGGAGGTTCAGAAGAAGCTTGGAAGATGTAAGGAACAAGATAGTAGCGGACGTTGGTAGTGACCATCATCTTGTGGTTGCCAATTTCCGCATGAAAATCGTCGCAGTTCGCCGAAAGTTTAACACTCGGCACAACAAGTTTGATGTGGGCAAGCTTAAGAACCAGCAGAGATTGGACCAATTTAAACTGGAGCTCAGAAATCAATTCCAGGTGTTGGACTCCGAGACAGAGAAGGACGTGAAGACTGTGTGGAGCGAGGTAAAGAATATCTTCATGGAAACCAGTGAGATGCAGCTCGGGTACAAGAAATACCTGCGGATAGAATGGATATCCGATCAGACCTGGGACAAGATAAATTATAGGAAGGAGATTAAGGCCAAGCTCAACACCTGCAAGACTAGGCAGCAGAAGGCTCTCACACAAGCAAAGTATTCAACAGCAAACAGGGAGGTAAAGAGGAGTGTACGGAAGGATCATAGGAGGTGGATTGATGAGCAGGCGGAGAAAGCAGAAGAAGCGGCAAGAAGGGGGGACGTTAAGGAGCTCCATGGCATCACAAATATGCTTTCGAAGAAAGGTTTTAATAAAACTAGGCCTGTGAAGAGTAAGACGGGCGAGATCCTCACGACGTGTGAACAGCAGCTGACAAGATGGAGAGAACACTTTGCGGAGGTTCTTAATAGAGATAGAGGACCAGAAAGTAAGCAGCGAGGAGAAGATGAATAGGAAGCAGAAAGTGACCCAAGCATCAGCCTCGACTCCCCAACTCGGGACGAAATACGGACAGCGTTGAAGCAGATGAAATGCGGGAAGGCACCAGGTCTGGATAATATCCCAGCGGAAGTACTGAAAGCAGACCTGGATATTACGATCGATCTGCTGCACCCGCTGTTGGAGAAGATCTGGAAGGAGGAGAAAATACCAACCGACTGGAAGAAGGGGTTGATAGTCAAGTTGCCGAAGAACGGGGACACTACAAACTGTAACAACTGGATGGGTATCACCTTGCTGTCCATTCCAAGCAAAGTGCTAGCGAGAGTCATCCTGAATCGTATAAAAGACTGCGTAGAAAAAAGGCTTCGGAAGGAACAGGCTGGATTTCGACAACAACGCAGCTGTGTGGATCTCATCAACACCCTCCGAATCATCCTGGAGCAGAGTGTGGAGTGGCGGAATACCCTTTACCTCACATTTGTTGACTTCGAGAAAGCCTTCGACTCCGTAAATCAAAGAATCATGTGGAAGACCCTCGAGGAATATAAAATTCCAACAAAGATCATCAGAATCATGGAAGAGATGTACGAAGGGCATGAGTGCCAGGTTCTTCACGAAGGCAAATTAACAGAAAAGATAAAGGTCAGTTCCGGAGTGAGACAGGGGTGTGTCCTTTCCCCCACTCTGTTCCTGTTGGTCCTGGATAGTGTGATGAAGAAGGTAATTTGGAGGACGGAAGAGGGGTATTCAATGGGGTATAAATGACAGGCTTGAAGATCTGGATTTCGCAGACGACATTTGTCTTATGGCACAACGGTACCGAGACATAGAAGATAAGCTGGGGAGGTTGCAGAGAGAAGCAGAACGTGCAGGACTGATGATCAACACCAACACGACCAAAGAGATGAGGATAAATTCTGACATCACGACTGGTTTGACAGTCAACGGAAAGGAAATTGAGCGAGTTGAGTCCTTCCTCTACCTTGGAAGTATAGTCACAAATGATGGGGGAGCAGAGGAAGATGTTCGAAGCCGTATCAGGAAGGCAAATGGTGCCTTTGTCCAGCTCTACCCCATCTGGAGAAATAGAAACATTTCCAGGAAGACCAAGCTCCGCCTTTTCAATAGCAACCTAAAGTCGATTCTTCTCTACGGCTGTGAAACCTGGAAAGTCACAAAACCGATCAACAACCAGCTACAGGTGTTCATTAACAGATGTCTGCGTCGCATCATGAATGTGAGGTGGCCGGACATAATCTCAAATGAAGATCTTTGGACAATCACCAATCAACAACCGATTAGCATCCAGATCAAGGAGAGGAAATGGCGCTGGATTGGTCACACACTAAGGAAGCCGGACGGAGCTATTGAGAGGGCGGCGCTAGACTGGAATCCTCAAGGCGCCAGGAAGCGAGGTCGACCTAAGAAGACCTGGAAAAGGACGATCGAAAATGAAATTGCAGAGTTGGACAAGAACTGGAGTCAAGTGAAGAGAATGGCCAGGAACCGTACTGCGTGGAGAAATTTCGCCAAGGCCCTATGCTCCGGAAGGAGCGGCAGGAATTAAGTAAGTAAGTAAGTAATTTTGTAGGTTAGATTTGATTAACACACTATTAAGTTTCAAAGTGCTTGCTGCGGTGGGTGAGTGTTTATTGTGTCAGATTACTAACCCCAAGTTTGCAGGTTGGCTCCTGGCTGTGGTAAGTGATTTTTGAAAGACGGCAAAGATCACGACACGCATGTTATACGATGTTGCAAGGTGAAGAACCCATTTGAATTCAGTAGGCCGTGTTCAGAATGGCAAAATTAATCTCGGGATTTTCTGACAACACAAAGTTCCTCATTTCTCTACTAGAAAGCGCTATTGTGTCAAGGAGCTTAGATATCTAACCTCCTTGACTTCATAGTACTTCAAGGAACAACAAAATTCGACAAGCAAGCTGCCCTCTGGGTGTCAAATAGCAAAGCTTGCACTCGGCAGCCGAGTCCATACATTATTATTATTATTATTATTATTATTATTATTATTATTATTATTATTATTATTATTATTATTATAAGTTCCAAAGTTAGCCTCCAGGTGCCGGTTGTTGTGGTATATAATAACCAAGTTCGCAGTTAGGTGTCATTGATGGTACCATTTGGTAGAAAAAGTACGAATTACTTGACATTGATCATCTGCAGTCCTTACCTGAATTACAGATAACACACACTAATACAGCCATCACAATTGACACCGGTTATCAGGCAGATTCCTAACACACCTTAAGTACGCAGGGCTACATGACTGCGTTGTCGCAACCGGTAAACTGAGGAACCAAACAAGTGTTGTTGAAACGGAGAATCAAATTTTCAGTTTAGTAATGTGGAAAATGAAAGAGAACAAATTTAATTAGCCTAATATTATAAACACACTTTTAAAGCTATGTGAACATGTACTACAATTAAAACAAATTGTAGAGTACTCACCAAATTTCGCCGAACACTGTGCCGAAAGTAATTTTGTAACGTTGTCTGAATCTGTCAATCCACCCACTGCTGAACACAAATTCTTTATCTTTTAATTTCTTGGCAAATTCTTCTGCTTTAACCAAATGGTGAGGTCCACTGCAGGTACACTGTAGCTTCTCTGTTGCTGAAAACACTTAAGCAGTGCTTCATCCACATCGCTCCCTTCAGATTTTCTTAATCGCTTAATCTCTGATCTGTTCTGTTCAAATGCAGTAACAATTTTTCCTTGCTCTTCCAAATCACTTGGACTGTGGAGTTAACTAGGCCAAACTGACCAGACACATCAGTTTTTTTTTTCTTTCCTTTCTCAATTTCATGAAAAACGTTTTCTTTCAATGTTTAAACATTTCTTGCTGCAATAAAATGCATGTACTATATGAAAACCTGCTATGGAAACCAACTTCAGGATCGTACTGTTAATTAGTTCTGTGGAATGCGCAAGGGTCACAATGAGGCGGGGCATCTACAGTACTGAGCTAGGCCTTGATGCAGGACTGGCACCTTGCAGGTTATGTTCACAGGAGAAAGCAGGACTAATGACGAAAGGGAAGAGAAAATACTTTGCCAAATTTTAACAACAGATTTTCTTGTTCTTGGAAAATCTCATTGCAAACCGAGGTTGAAAGTAATGCTATATGCATGGTTCATGCATATCTATTTTTCGTACTAAGCAAGGCTTAGAAACATATTCTTTATGAAGATACATCCTTACCACAGAAGACATGACGTTATAGCAGAGTTGTCGCTGAAACCAATGTTGATATAACAAGTTTAAATGTACGGTACATGAATTAAGGAAAAAAATGGCATAACTTAGCGGCAAGGGCTTCCTTAGTGAAATGTGTACTGCCACCTAATAACAACATACAAAGTTTTAGCAAAAAATTTAGATGTGGTCATATAGACTAATTCTACACTTTCATCTTTGTAGTATCCACAGCAGATGATTGAATATATGCACCAAAGACCACCATCGTGTGCGAGTTTTCCTGTGAAGTTGCGTCAATGGATCTGCCACATATGGCTCAAGAGCATGACAAAACATTTTTGCGAACTAGAGGCACTCGTAAGTTCCTCAAAACAGCATGATAAAGGTCGAAACATCCTCATGAACTAGGGACAGTAAAGCTGAAGAGGCATGGAATGGTTTTGGCCGTCTTGATCTCTCATCTTCTTTCGGTACAGCGAGTTGTTTTTGAAGCCACCTGCATACTTTCGAATGTTAATACCACACAGCAGTTTATGGAGTGGAAAATTTGGAATAGAAATCATATTTGTGTAGATTAAGCAACAATATCAGTTCCTCTATTTTATAATAATAATAATAAAAATTTATTTGTAAAAAGGATTATGCACTGGTGACAAATTACAGAATTGAATGAAATAAATCATGAATTCTACAATGGGCCTAAAAAAAAATCACAATCATAAAACCATCCATCACACACCCATTTTTCTTCTCTCCTTCTTTCTTGCTACTGTCTGACCAGCTATTTAAACTTTCTCACATTTACTGAATGGCCACTGGCAAACTGTTCATTCAATTTACCCTCTTCCCACCTTGCTGTAGTGTTTTCACCTAACTGATGGGTTAAGTTCTGATCTTCTTTGTGTGTGGCTTAAAATATTTAACAATTCATTAAAAATATTGCCTTGGCATACAAATAATAATAATTTTATTAATGCAGCCAATGGCCATGTACTTTTCTTTTCAGGATGAGTCAGGGAAGGGATATTGGAAGGAAATCGGCCGTGGACCTATTGAAAGGAACCGTCCCGGCATTTGCCTGGTGATGAAAATGGGAAACCACGAAAACCATTTTCATGACGGCCGAAGTGGGAATCGAACCCACGAGGCTCGAGGTAGTGCTTTAGCGCTCTCGGCCACCGCGGCCGAATAATACTGTAATATACATCATCTTCTTGACATGACTGATTAAATAATGTGTAAAATAAAACTTAACTTTTGATTTCCCACAATCACATAAAACCATATTCTCCCAATTTACCTACTTTCCTGTCAGAAAAAATCATAATGGCAGAAGAATACTTTATTCCTTATTAAAAAAAATCATTTCATAAACAAACACTTTGTCTGCCTAGGATGTTTTTATGGCACTCAGCAGCAGGTTCGGCTAAAACTACTCCATGTATTTTCAACATAATACTCTAAGCAGTGCTGAACTGTTGGCTTTTATTGCACCTTATTCCCTTCCCCCTTAGTATCACTTAAATATCACCTTAAGAATTAAACCCCTTAATTGGCACCATATTTTCCGCATCCTACCACCTTAACCCTTATGTGACACTTACTCCTCTCCTATTACCACTTATATGCCACATAAATACGACCTTAGAAGTTGTTCTTAACTTTCCACCTCCTTTCCCCTTAGTGCCAATGAAATATGGCCTTAAAAATTGTTGACTATCACCTTGAAAGTTTTCCCCTTAATTGCCACCTTATTGCCTCTTTATTGCTACCGAAAACCCTCATGGTCCACTTTTCATCCTCTTTGTACTTAGCTGCCGCTTTATTTTCATTTTTGCCAGAGTTCCATTCTAGCATTAGCCTACTGTAAAGTCGAAAATGGAGAAACCGCAGAAAACCATTTCAAGGGTGGCCAATTGTCTACAGATGGCTTGGCCCCAGAGCCTTGCTCGTAGCTACCCTGGTCGGTTTGTCAGTTGTTTATCTAATAAAATAAGAGCTTTACTTACCTGAGCATATTTCTTCCAGTAGAACGGCTAGGGACTTGTTCAATCATCATTCATCACTGCTGCCCTTGTTACATTCATTTTTTTGTTCATTTCATTTTAGTACATTTTCTGAAATGTATTCCAACCAATTTTTCTTGTCATGTTCATGTAGTTATGTTGCATTCTTTTAAATAATGGCATATCAAAGTGACAACTTTGCACTCTACTAGAAATGATCCCTCACTTCCCTTCATACCAGTTATTGAAAATATACTTAACGTACTGTCAATGTTTTAAAGGAAGGAAGATTGTAGTTTTACGTGACCGTGAATCTTGTGATTATGAGCCACGGGACCTCCTTTTAACGTGGAATCCGAACCACAGGAGTCAATGTTTTAATTAACCGGTTGTGTGTATCAATGTTCTTATGCATTCAATACTCGGGTAAATCCCCAATTATTATTAGCCTTTCACGATACGAGTGCCCCTGAACTTGGCTGCACTAGCGTTTGTTGATCATAGTAGCTGAAGCCTTGCGGGAGGAGAAAGGAAGTGAAGAATTAAGCACTTGCCAACGTTGTAACGTATAACAAGAAATCAATGTTAGCACATCCAGCTATGAAAGAGACCATTTTAATCTTTTGGTACACTTACAAGAGTAATAATAATAATAATAATAATAATAATATCGTATGGCCTCGGGTGCCGGGTGCAAGCTTTGTAATTTGACACCCAGAGGGTAGCTTGCATGCCGAATTTCGTTGTTCCTTGAATCACTATGAAAGACAAGGAGGTTAGATACCTAAGTTCCTTGAACACTACAGCGTTTTCTAGTAGAAAAATGAGGAACTTTGTGTTGGCGGAAACTCCCGAGAATAATTTTGCCATTATGAACACGGCCTACTAAATTCAAATGGGTTCTTTGACATGCCAACACCGTATGACATGCGTGTCGTGTTTTTGCCGCCTTTCAAAAATCACTTACCACAGCCAGGAGCACACCTGCAAGCTTGGAGTTAGTAATCCGATACGATAACCACTCACCCACCGTGGCAAGGACTTTGGAACTTAATAGTGTGTTAATCAAATCTAACCTACAAATGTACCTACACATAATTGTAGCTAGTCGAAGGTTCTTTAACATGCCATAAATCTATGACACGGGCTCGCCGGCTTTACTTCCCCTCTGAAGGAAGGCATACTGAGGGATTTTTAAGGCTCTTAAAATCCCGAGATATAGGGCATAGAACAGGGGCCCTCACTAGGATTTCTTAGAGAGCCAAATAGTTCGTATCAAATTTTCCTCAGGGCCGCAAGTACAAACTGTATAATTTAGGTTAATTACAAAATATATTTTTCTTATTGCAATACTACACTAAGAAGTGGCGTAGAGTAACGTACAAACAGTATGATTATGACATAAGTTTATACATCAATAAAATAAACTGTTTTCCATATAAAAAGCAGGGAAATGTCTTTTACTTCTCTCAGGAATACTTGAATTTGTTAATTCTTTGAAGTCGATGGGCGAAATCTTTCACAGCTCTCTAATATGGCATCTATGTTAGCAGGTTGGGAAGAAACTGAAATTCTCAAAATGTTATCAACGTTCTCACTCGTTAACCTGGATCTGTACTTGTTTTTTATGAACTTCAGCTTACTGAATGTAGATTCACAGACATATTATGTAGATGCATAAACATACAAAATTTTCTGAGCACAGTCAATTAAGTTAGGAAGTTTGTACTTTTCAACTACTTTCCAAAACTCATAGTGAGCCTTATCCTCCTTTTTTTGCTTCAGAAATATTTTTGAGCTCCGTATCATGCTGAAGCTTAATTAACTCATTCGTATCCAAAAACAGAAAGATGAGCTACATTTGCTGTTGTTATTGCCCATGGATTTTCCACCAAGCGAGATGGTTCTTGATACTTCCTGAAGTCACTAAACCCCACAGACATTTCGTCCTTTAGGTCTGTCAACAGCTTTAGTAAATTAGAAACATCTTGACTTTCATCTGGATTTTCATCAGAGTTTTAACAGAAGGAAAGCTGGAATAATCGCTGTTTGACAATTCTTCAATATACATATTGAGATTTTGTTTCTGTAAAAACACAAAACTCATCATTTTTGTTACAATGATATTGTAGTCTCCTTGCAATCGAGTCGGTGTTTCATTCATAATGCCCATTGTAGCAGTGAGAAACGCTACTTTAAGTCATCAACCAAAATTATAAACATCAGGATACTCTTCTTTCTTCGTAGCCAAAAACAGAGTAATCCCATGACGAATGCTGAAGAAACGTATCAAAACTTTACCCTTACTCAGCCATCTCACTTCTGTGTGGTAAAGCACGTCCCCGTATTGCGATATATGTTCATTCAAAAAATCTTTAAACGTTCTGTGGTTCAGTTCATTCGACCTTATAAAATTCACGATCTTTGCAACTGTTTTCATAACACAGCTGATATTTTCACCAAATTTAACAGCTAAGCTTTCTTGATGAATGAGACAATGAAAACTTAATCAAGTGTCATTTCACAAATGTGTTTTCAACAACTGAACGAACCCTATATTTCACCCTAACATTTATGGGCAACCATCAGTATTACACACAGAAAAAAAATCAAATCAATGCTACGCACGTTACAAAAAAACTTACTATTGTGTTCAAATAATCAATACCTCGAGTTTGTCCAGTCATGGGAAACATGCCTAAAAAATCTTCTTTAACAACACAATCCTTGGATACATACTTAACAAACTATAGAAATTGAGAAAGTGACGTTATGTCTGCACATGAGTCGAGCGCAAGACTAAAATATTTGCTTTGCTACAGTTCATCGGTAAGATTAAGTGCAAGATTTGCTGCTAAGTCCTGTGTCCGTCTCATGCAAGTTGAATCAGACAGCTGCAGCTTAGAAACTTCATCTATTGCTTACTATTAGATAATTGTGAAAACAAAGTTGTACAAACGGTGACAACACACTCTTTTACAATTTCTGCATCAGAAAACGGCTTCATATGTTGGGCTAAAATTTCTGTTACTTGGTAGGATGCTTTTGTAGTAAGCTCATTCTTGTTCAATGCATTAAAAAGGGTACTACGTTCATTGGCTCTGCTCTACTAGCTAGTCTCTCCCATCCAACTACACTGCGGTAGTCTGAGTAAATAATTACGTAGAGAAAAACGACAGATTTTCAATACACTTAATTAATAAATATAGCATATATTTATAAAATGTTGTATAATTTTTTCATAACTCTTATTTTTTAAAAATTCCTATCCCTAACAGTCTTGAGGGCTGCAAAAATTCGTGAGTAGTGAGGATCGCTGGCACGGAAGCTCAGCATGCTACCAAGTACGCCACCGAAGGCGCCCAACAACACTTGTTCATAATAATATAACTTTTAAGGTCCCTTAGATGTCGTTATAGCGATGTTCGACTGTATTCATTTCTTTTGCCATAATTCTAAGTTGATGCCTTATTATGCGTGTTCTGAAGACATTATATTTTGAATAACACTAGACTGATATTCGAAAAGTCATCTATAGCTGCCTAGGGAGTCGAGGGATCGAATCCCATTCCGGTAGAAGTTTGTAAAATCGAATTTGCTATGTGTGACCCAGAACGGTACGGTTTTGTGTTGATTAAATTAGTATTAGGACATTTCTTACATCGGATGTTCAAAAAGTCACTTTAACTCGCAGTCATCAATCTCAACAACAGTAGACCCATGCTTGATCAACTCCAAAAATGGTAGTACGTCAAATATAACAGAATTACAAGCGGCAGAACCAAGAGCATGGTTATACATAGGGCGACTCCACCATACCGCTACAATAGAAATGGTGCAGCGCCACCTAACCAATCTTCATGTGACAAATATAATCGAGTGTGAAGAACTTCCTACCAGCGACACGGTTAAAGCTCTAAGAGTAGTTATACCTCTACAAGAACTTCCAAAGGTCTACGTTCCAGGAGCGTGGCCGAGTGGTGTCATCGTGAGACGATACCGGCTTTTTCGCTCCCGCAATAGAGGAATTTAACTTCCAGCCTAACCAGCTTCACATCTTACTCTGGAATGTTGAGGGTCTTGAGAGCGCCTCAACATTCACTAACAATAACCTACTGCATTATCATGATATACTTATATTACTAGAGACTCTTTCGACCAAACCCATAGACATTAATGGATTCTACGCACAGCATATACCTGCAACACAAGGGCCAAGAGGTAGACCAATGCGTGGCACCTCCTGCTACTACAAACCCAGCCTAGGTAAAATTCAGAGTACGCACCAAGACCATGACACATTGATAATAAACTTCGAATGGATATTAGTGATTGCCATATATGCACGGCCACTAACCCCTATTGAAGAGTTGATAGCAACCATCATGTTTTCCTTGGGACATGTAGCTCCAGACAGAGGCATAATACTGGCTGGAGACCTAAACTGCAGACTAGACATTGATAATCAAAGAGCGAAAGAACTACTTGAACTAATGACAGAGGAAGGCTTTATCCTTGATAACAAGGTTGAAGACAGAACTTATTTTGCACATTCAGGGTGTAGCACAATAGATTTTTTTTTTTTATAAAGGCTGCAACATTAAGCTTCTGAACTACACTGTATGTCTCACTTCAGAGGAGGCGCTGATAAAGAAACATTGTCCAGTCTCGACCCCCTTTAACATCTCAATATTGGATAAGAGAGAAAAACATGAAGATACTAATCCTTCTCGTCAGATCGATAAATATGTTCTTAAACATGAGGAATGGAAATAACCTGATAATTGCATGGAGAAAAACAATATTGACGCAGCCGCCTTATCCCTGGAAAATACAATTAAATATGCATTTGTGTATCAGCTGAAAAGAAGATTGCGAATATGGTTTGATAAAGAATGCTATTTGTTGAGAAGAAGCGTCCTTGAGGCCATGCATGCAGTAAAATTCAATCAGAACCAGGAGGCAATAAAACATTACAGCATCATTAAGAAGGAATACAAAATGCTGTTATCTGTAAAACGAAATGAACATCTCGAAAAAGAGGCGAGAAGGATAATAGAATAAGCTGTCAGCGATTCATTTCTAGCATTGAACCCTAGGAAAATACAATGTAGTGGAAAAATAGAAATGATTGAATGGGAAGAACACTTCAGGATCATACTAAACGTTGAAGAAGATCTCGGCAATCCCGTGGTAGCTTTGTCAGGAACATACCAAAAAGAAACTGACCCGTTCACAATGGAGGAAGTGCACGAAGCTATTATGTCACTAAAAACAGTAAGGCCTTTGGACCCGACGGTATATGCAATGAACATGTGAAAGACTCATCAGAGGTAATACTTTCAGCAATTTCGGACCTAATGAATCTTTGTCTTCAAATGGGTAACATCCCCTCAGCATGGAGAATTTCGACTATCAAAGTGATGTTTAAGGGGAAATGTGACCAGTCAGATCCGAACTCCTACAGAGGGATTGCTATAGAAAATACCATGATGAAAATAATGACAAAGCTTCTTACGAAGAGGATCACAGAAGAAGTAGACCATAAACTCCCAGATGAACAGTTTGGATTTCGTAAAGGACGGAGTGCCTTTCATGCCATTACCAACTTACTCAATGACATTGAAGAAACACTACGACACCCTGGTGGAAAATTTCAGGTTGTTTTTGTCGATTATGCAAAAGCTTTTGACATGTTAAGCAGGCCTTTAATACTCGCTAAACTGGAATCCATAGTGGGTGAGGGTAATAAACTAACGAACCTGATAAGTAACATTCTGACGACAAACATCATACAAATAGATGACCGTGTCTCAACCTCCAATTTGATAATGCAAACCAATGGCGTACTTCAAGAAGACCCACTTAGCTCCCTCCTGTTCAACATAGCGACATATGATGTGGTGATGGCAACTAGGCAAGGAACAGCAAATCTTACAATATTATTATACGCAGATGATATGGTCATTGGCTCGAGATCCATTACTGAAGTTCAAAAAGCCTTAGACAATCTAGATAAGTGGGCAAAGGACAACAAGATGAAAATAATCACAGAGAAAACAGTGAAAATGACGTTTCGGAAAGGAGGCAGAGAGGCTTCAGGAGACAGGATATACCTAGGAACGACTTCCCTTAAGTCAGTCAATACATTTAAATATCTAGGATTGACAATGCAAACAACAGCAAGAGCCTACAGAGTCCACATAAAGTCTCGAGCAATAGCCGCTACCAAAGCCATATATGATATCCAAACAATCACGAAGCTCTATCTGGGAACTGCTATGACATTATTCGACGCGAAAATAACGCCCATCGCCACATATGGACTTGAAATCATATGGGAGAAATTATCACTGGCAGACTTGAGGACGCTTGAAGCAGTCAAATCGCGCTTCCTGAAGGCTGCCCTGGGGATATCGAAACATACAAAATCAAGATTAGCATATGAACTCGCCAGGGAGACCTTCTTCGTTGAGGACCTTCAGATGAAGAGAGGGCTACCATCCACAGACGCCTGGAAAAAACTAATGCAGGAAAGATTACAGAAAAGGAACGAAATCTGGTTTGAGTTTTACACCACGGAGGCCATGATGACTAGGACATGGATGAACACAAATCAAGACTTGCGACACTTTGTCAATTCGATGGCGGTACATGGGTATCACCATAAACTGTGTAATACCGAGTACTTTCATGACCTTGATGAATCCTGCGTATGTAAATTATGCGGGGTGCAATGTAGTAGATACCACGTAATTTCTTGTGCAAATCGGGGATCATCCATTGTGAAATTTTGTGAATGATAGTTTGTTTTCATCAATATGCACAATTAGTGCGATTTATCTTTAATAATAAAAAGTCACCTGTAGCGCCATTAAGGGTCGAGGGTTCAAATCCCAAAATGGAAGAAGGTTAAGACATTTCTTACATCGGATTTTCGAAAAGTCACCTGTAGCGCCCTGGACGGTCGAGGGTTCGATTCCAATGAGGTGGACGTTTGAGAAATGGATTCTGCGATAAGTTAAGTCATAATTTCGAATTTGCAGCGTGTAAAACAGAAAGTTACGGTATTGTGTTCATAAAAATAGTATGGAAACGTTTCTTACATTGGCTGTCTGAAAAGTCACACCTAACGCCCTTGGGGGACGAGGGATCGATTCTCCTCCCAGGTTCGAAGTCATAAATTCGAATTTGCGGCGTGTAACCCAGCATGTTACGGTATTATGTTCACAAAAATGGTGTGGAGACGTTTCTTACATTGGCTGTGCGAAAAGTCACACCTCACGCCCTTGAGGGACGAGGGTTCGATTCCCACCCAGGTAGTCATAAATTCGAATTTGTCGCGCGGTTCTCTAATACAGCCGAACTAATAATAAGGGTGCAAAACTAATAATATATTCGTGATCAGCACCCTCAATTTACCGATAATTCATGTAAAAAAAGTCACAATTTCGTGGAAAATATCCGCATCACCTAAACTCCATAAGTAAAAAAGTCCCAGGTCATAAATTCAAATTTGCGGCGTGTAACCCGGGAAAATACGGTATTGTATTCATAATGTAGTATGGAGACGTTCCTTACATTGGCAGTGCGAAAAGTCACACCTAACGCCCTTGAGGGACGAGGGTTCGATTCACCACCCAGGTGCAAAGTCATAAATTCGAATTTGCGGCGTGTAACCCAGACAGTTACGGCATTGTGTTCATAAAAATAGTATGGAGAAGTTTCTTACATTGGGTGTGCGAAAAGTCACCCGTAGCGCCTTTGAAGTGCGGGAATCGATTCCCCTCCCATGTACTAAGTGGAAAAATCGAATTTGCGATGTATGACCCCAATTGGTGCGGCGTTGTGTTGATTTAATTAGTATTAAGACGTATCTTGCATTGGATATGCGTAAAGTCACCCGTAGCACCCATGAAGTTCGGGAAGCGATTCACCTCCCATGTACTAAGTGGAATAATTGATTTTGCGTTTTATGACCCGGAACCTTACGGTGTTGTGTTGATTTAATTATTATTAAGACTTTTCTTGCATTGGATATGCGTAGAAACCCGTAACACACTTGAAGTTCGGGATTCGATTCCCCTCCCATGTACTAAATGGTATAATCGAATTTGCGATGTATGGCCGCGATTGGTACGGCACTGTGTTTTTTTAATTAGTATTAAGACGATTCGAGCATTGGATATGCGTAAAGTCACCCGTAGCACCCTTGAAGTTCGGGATTCGATTCCCCTCCCATGTACTAAGTGGAATTATCAAATTTGCGATGTATGGCCCGTATTGGTGCGGTGTTGTGTTGATTTAATTAGTATTAAGATGTTTCTTGCATTGGATATGCGTAGTCACGTGTAGCACCCTTGAAGTTCGGGATTAGATCCCCTCCCATGTACTAAATGGGATAATCGAATTTGCGATTTATGACCCGGAACTGTACGGTGTTGTGGTGATTAAATTATTATTAAGACGTTTCTTGCAATGGATATGTGAAAAGTCACCCGTAGCACCCTTGAAGTTCGGGATTCGATTCCCCACACATGTACTATATGGAATAATGGAATTTGCGATGTATGGGCCCGATTGGTATGGGATTGTGTTGTTTTAATTAGTATTATGACGTTTCTTGCATTGGAAATGCGAAAAGTCACCCGTAGCACCCTTGAAGTTCGGGATTCGATTCCCCACACATGTACTAAATGGAATAATCGAATATGCGACGTATGGCCGCGATTTGTACGGCGTTGTGTTTATTTAATTAGTATTAAGACGTTTCTTCCATTGGATATGCGAAAAGTCACCCGTAGCACCCTTGAAGTTCGGGATTCGATTCCCCACCCATGTACTGAATGGAATAATCGAATTTGCGATGTATGGCCCCGATTGGTACGGCGTTGGGTTGATTTAATTTGTTTTGTGACGTTTCTAGTATTGGATTTGCGATAAGTCACCCGTAGCATCCTTGAAGTTCGGGATTCTATTCCCCACCCATGTACTAAATGGAATAATCGAATTTGCGAGGTATGGCCCCTATTGGTACGGCGTTTTGTTGATATAATTAGTATTAAGGTGTTTCATGCATTGGATATGCGTAAAATCACCCGTAACACCCTTGAAGTTCGGGATTCGATCCCCTCCCATGTACTAAGTGGAATTATCGAATATGCGTTTTATGACCCGGAACCGTACGGCATTGTGTTGATTTAATTAGTATTAAGACGTTTCTTGCATTGGATGTGCGAAAAGTCACCCGTAGCACCCTTGAAGTTCGGGATTCGATTCCCCTCCCATGTACTAATTGGAATAATCGAATTTGCGATTTATGACCCAGAACCGTACGTTGTTGTGTTGATTTAATTAGTATTAAGACATTTCTTGCATTGGTTATCCGAAAAGTCACCCGTAGCACCCTTGAAGTTTGGGATTCGAATCCCCACCCATGTACCATATGGAATAATCGAATTTCCGATGTATGGCCCCGATTGGCACGGCGTTGTGTAGATTTATTTAGTATTAAGACGTTTCTTGCATTGGATATGCGAAAAGTCACCCGTAGCACCCTTGAAGTTCGGGATTCGATTCCCCACCCATGTACTAAATGGAATAATCGAATTTGCGAGGTATGGCCCTTATTGGTGCGGGGTTTTGTTGATATAATTAGTATTAAGATGTTTCTTGCATTGGATATGCGTAAAATCACCCGTAACACCCTTGAAGTTCGGGATTCGATCCCCTCCCATGTACTAAGTGGAATTATCGAATTTGCGTTTTATGACACGGAACCGTACGGTGTTGTGTTGATTTAATTATTATTAAGACGTTTCTTGCATTGGATGTGCGAAAAGTCACACGTAACACCCTTGAAGTTCGGGATTCGATTCCCCAACCATGTACTAAATGGAATAAACGAATTTGCGACGTATGGCCCCGATTGGTATGGCGTTGTGTTTATTTAATTAGTATTAAGGCGTTTCTTGCAATGGATATGCGAAGAGTCACCCGCAGCACCCTTGAAGTTCGGGATTCGATTCCCATCCCATGTACTAAGTGGAAAAATCGAATTTGCGATGTATGGCCGCTATTGCTGCGGCGTTGTATTGGTTTAATTAGTATTAAGACGTTTCTTGCATTGGATTTGCGTAAAGTCACCCGTAGCACCCTTGAAGTTCGGGATTCGATTCCCCTCACATGTACTAAGTGGAATAATCGAATTTGCGATGTATGGCCCCAATTGGTGCGGTGTTGTGTTGATTTAATTAGTATTATGACGTTTCTTGCATTGGATGTGCGAAATGTCACCCTTAGAACCCTTGAAGTTCGCGATTCGATTCCCCTACCATGAACTAAGTGGAATAATCGATTTTGCGATTTATAACCCGGAACTGTACGGTGTTGTGTTGACTTAATTATTATTAAGACGTTTCTTTAATTGGATATGTGAAAAGACACCCGTAGCACCCTTGAAGTTCGGGATTCGATTCCCCAAACATGTACTATATGGAATAATCGAATTTGCGATGTATGGGCCCGATTGGTATGGGGTTGTGTTGTTTTAATTATTTTTATGACGTTTCTTGCATTTGATATGCGAAAAGTCATCCCTAGCACCCTTGAAGTTCGGGATTCGATTCCCCTCCCACGTACTAAATGGAATAATCGAATTTGCGATGTATGGCCGCGATTGGTACGGCATTGTGTGGTTTTAATTAGTATTAAGACGTTTCCTGCATTGGATATGCGTAAAGTCACCCGTAGCACCCTTGAAGTTCGGGATTCGATTCCCCTCCCATGTCAAAAGTCAACCCCTGGCACTATACAGCCCTTGACGGGCTAAGGCCGACCAAGCAACCGCTGCCCAGCCATTCGGCCTGCAGATATTGGGGTGACGCGTGATCAGCGCGTCGGGTCCCCTCGGTCGTTAATCTTGATTTTCGTGATCGGGGCGCTGTCTCACTTCCCCTCCCATGTACTAAATGATTAATCGAATTAGTGATGTATGGCCCCGATTGGTACGGCGTTGTGTTGATTTAATTAGTATTAAGACGTTTCTTGCATTGGATATGCGTAAAGTCACCCGTAGCACCCTTGAAGTTCGGGATTCGATTCCCCACCCATGTACTGAATGGAATAATCGAATTTGTGACGTATGGCCCCGATTGGTACGGCGTTGTGTTTATTTAATTATTATTAAGAATTTTCATGCATTGGATATGCGAAAAGTCACCCGTAGCACCCTTGAAGTTCGGGATTCGATTCCCCTACCATGTACTAAATGGAATAATCGAATTTTAGATGTATGGCCGCTTTTGGTGCGGCGTTGGATTGGTTTAATTAGTATTAAGACGTTTCTTGCATTGGATTTGCGTAACGTCACCCGTAGCACCCTTGAAGTTCGGGATTCGATTCCCCACCCATGTACTAAATGGAAAAATCGAATTTGCGACGTATGGCCCCGATTGGTAAGGCGTTGTGTTTATTTAATTATTATTAAGAGTTTTCATGCATTGGATATGCGAAAAGTCACCCGTAGCACCCTTGAAGTTCGGGATTCGATTCCCCTACCATGTACTAAATGGAATAATCGAATTTGCGACGTATGGCCCCAACTGGTACGGCGTTGGGTTTATTTAATTAGTATTAAGACGTTTCTTCCATTGGATATGCGAAAAGTCACCGTAGCACACTTGAAGTTCGGGATTCGATTCCCCTCACATGTACTAATTGGAATAATCGAATTTGCGATTTATGACCCGGAACCGTCCGTTGCTGTGTTGATTTAATTATTATTAAGACGTTTCATGCATTGGTTATGCGAAAAGTCACCCGTAGCACCCTTGAAGTTTGGGATCCGATTCCTTACACATCTACTATATGGAATAATCGAATTTCCGATGTATGGCCCCAATTGGTATGGCGTTTTGTTGATATAATTAGTATTGAGATGTTTCTTGCATTGGATATGCGAAAAGTCACCCGTAACACCCTTGAAGTTCGGGATCCGATTCCCCTCCCATGTACTAAGTGGAATAATCGAATTTGCGATTTATGAGCCGGAACCGTACGGTGTTGTATTGATTTAATTATTATTAAGACGTTTCCTGCATTGGTTATGCGAAAAGTCACCCGTAGCAACCTTGAAGTTCGGTATTCGATTCCCCACCCAGGTAGTGAATGGAATAATCGAATTTGCGACGTATGGCCCCGATTGGTACGGCGTTGTGTTTATTTAATTATTATTGAGACGTTTCTTGCATTGGGTATGCGAAAAGTCACCCGTAGTACCCATGAAGTTCGGGATTCGATTCTCCTATCATGTACTAAATGGACTAATCGAATTTGCGACTTATGGCCCCGATTGGTACGGCGTTGTGTTTATTTAATTATTATTAAGACCTTTCTTGCAGTGGATATGCGAAAAGTCACCCGTAGCACCCTTGAAGTTCGGGATTCGTTTCCCCTACCATGTACTAAATGGAATAAACGAATTTGCGACGTATGGCCCCGATTGGTACGGCGTTGTGTTTATTTAATTAGTATTAAGACGTTTCTTGCATTGGTTATGCGAAAAGTCACCCGTAGCACCCTTGAAGTACGGGTTTCGATTCCCCTCACATGTACTCATTGGAATAATCGAATTTGCGATTTATGACCAGGAACTGTACGTTGTTGGGTTCATTTAATTTTTCTTAAGACGTTTCTTGCATTGGCTATGCGAAAAGTCACCCGTAGCACCCTTGAAGTTCGGGATTCGATTCCCCTCACATGTACTCATTGGAATAATCGAATTTGCGGTTTATGACCCGGACCCTTACGTTTTTGTGTTGATTTAATTATTATTAAAACGTTTCTTGCATTGGTTATGCGAAAAGTCACCCGTAGCACCCTTGAAGTTCGGGATTCCATTCCCCTCCCATGTACAAAGTGGAATAATCGAATTTGCGATTTATGCCCCTGAACCGTACGGTGTTGTGTTGATTTAATTATTATTAAGACGTTTCTTGCATTGGTTATGCGAAAAGTCACCCGTAACACCCTTGAAGTTCGGGATTTGAATCCCCACCCATGTACTAAATGGAATAATCGAATTTGCGGTGTTTGGCCCCGATTGGTACGGCGTTGTGTTGATTTAATTAGTATTAAGACGTTTCTTGCATTGGTTATGCGAAAAGTCACCCGTAGCACCCTTGAAGTTCGGGATTCGATTCCCCTCACATGTACTCATTGGAATAATCGAATTTGCGATTTATGACCCGGAACCGTACGTTGTTGTGTTAATTTAATTATTATTAAGACGTTTCTTGTATTGGATATGCGAAAAGTCACCCGTAGCACCCTTGAAATTCGGGATTCGATTCCCCTACCATGTACTAAATGGAATAATCGTACTTGCGATGTATGGCCGCTATTGCTGCGGCGTTGTATTGGTTTAATTAGTATTAAGACGTTTCATGCATTGGATTTGCGTAAAGTCACCCGTAGCACCCTTGAAGTTCGGGATTCGATTCCCCTCACATGTACTAAGTGGAATAATCGAATTTGCGATATATGGCCCCAATTGGTGCGGTGTTGTGTTGATTTAATTAGTATTATGACGTTCCTTGCATTGGATGTGCGAAATGTCACCCTTAGAACCCTTGAAGTTCGGGATTAGATTCCCCTAACATGTACTAAGTGGAATAATCGATTTTGCGATTTATGACCCGGAACTGTACGGTATTGTGTTGACTAAATTATTATTAAGACGTTTCTTGAATTGGATATGTGAAAAGTCACCCGTAGCACCCTTGAATTTCGGGATTCGATTCCCCTCACATGTACTCATTGGAATAATCGAATTTGCGATTTATGACCCGGAACCGTACGTTGTTGTGTTAATTTAATTATTATTAAGACTTTTCTTGCATTGGATATGCGAAAAGTCACCCGTAGCACCCTTGAAGTTCGGGATTCGATTCCCCTACCATGTACTAAATGGAATAATCGTACTTGCGATGTATGGCCGCTATTGCTGCGGCGTTGTATTGGTTTAATTAGTATTAAGACGTTTCATGCATTGGATTTGCGTAAAGTCACCCGTAGCACCCTTGAAGTTCGGGATTCGATTCCCCTCACATGTACTAAGTGGAATAATCGAATTTGCGATATATGGCCCCAATTGGTGCGGTGTTGTGTTGATTTAATTAGTATTATGACGTTTCTTGCATTGGATGTGCGAAATGTCACCCTTAGAACCCTTGAAGTTCGGGATTAGATTCCCCTGACATGTACTAAGTGGAATAATCGATTTTGCGATTTATGACCCGGAACTGTACGGTATTGTGTTGACTAAATTATTATTAAGACGTTTCTTGAATTGGATATGTGAAAAGTCACCCGTAGCACCCTTGAAGTTCGGGATTCGATTCCCCACACATGTACTATATGGAATAATCGAATTTGCGATGTATGGGCCCGATTGGTATGGGGTTGTGTTGTTTTAATTAGTATTATGACGTTTCTTGCATTGGATATGCGAAAAGTCATCCCTAGCACCCTTGAAGTTCGGGATTCGATTCCCCTCCCACGTACTAAATGGAATAATCGACTTTGCGATGTATGGCCGCGATTGGTACGGCATTGTGTTGTTTTAATTAGTAATACGACGATTTTATCATTGGATATGCGTAAAGTCACCCGTAGCACCCTTGAAGTTCGGGATTCGATTCCCCTCCCATGTACTAAATGGAATAAACGAATTAGCGATGTATGGCCCCGATCGGTACGGCGTTGTGTTGATTTAATTAGTATTCAGACGTTTCCTGCATTGGATATGCGTAAAGTCACCCGTAGCACCCTTGAAGTTCGGGATCCGATTCCCCTCACATGTTCTAAGTGGAATAATCGAATTTGCGTTGTATGGCCCCAATTGGTACGGTGATGTGTTGATTTAATTAGGATTATGACGTTTGTTGCATTGGATGTGCGAAATGGCACCCTTAGAACCCTTGAAGTTCGGGATTCGATTCCCCTAACATGTACTAAGTGGAAAAATCCTCTTTGCGATGTATGGCCCCGATTGGTACGGTGTTGGCTTGATTTAATTAGTATTAAGACGTTTCTTGCATTGGATATGCGTAACGTCACCGGTAGCACCCTTGAATTTCGGGATTCGATTCCCCTTCCATGTACTAAGTGGAATAATCGATTTTTCGATTTATGACCCGGAACTGTACGGTGTTGTGTTGATTGAATTATTATTAAGACGTTTCTTGCAATGGATATGTGAAAAGTCACCCGTAGCACCCTTGAAGTTCGGGATTCGATTCCCCACCCATGTACTATGTGGAATAATCGTATAAGCGATGTATGGCCACGATTGGTACGGCATTGTGTTGTTTTAATTAGTAATACGACGATTTTATCATTGGATATGCGTAAAGTCACCCGTAGCACCCTTGAAGTTCGGGATTCGATTCCCCTCCCATGTACTAAATGGAATAAACGAATTAGCGATGTATGGCCCCGATCGGTACGGCGTTGTGTTGATTTAATTAGTATTAAGGTGTTTCTTGCATTGGATATGCGTAAAGTCACCCGTCGCACCCTTGAAGTTCGGGATTCGATTCCTCTCCCATATACTGAATGGAATAATCGAATTTGCGATGTATGGCCCCGATTGGTACGGCGTTGAGTTTATTTAATTTGTTTTATGACTTTTCTTGTATTGGATTTGCGATAAGTCACCCGTAGCACCCTTGAAGTTCGGGATTCGATTCCCCTCCCATGTACTAAGTGGAATACTCGACTTTGCGATGTATGGCCCCGATTGGTACGGCGTTGTGTTGATTTAATTAGTATTAAGACGTTTCTTGCATTGGATAAGCGTAAAGTCACCCGTAGCACCCTTGAAGTTCGGGATTCGATTCCCCTCCCATGTACTAATTGGAATAATCGAATTTGCGAATTATGACCCGGAACCGTACGTTGTTGTGTTGATTGAATTAGTATTAAGACATTTCTTGCATTGGTTATCCGAAAAGTCACCCGTAGCACCCTTGAAGTTTGGGATTCGAATCCCCACCCATGTACTATATGGAATAATCGAATTTCCGATGTGTGGCCCCGATTGGTACGGCGTTGTGTAGATTTAATTAGTATTAAGTCGTTTCTTGCATTGGATATGCGAAAAGTCACCCGTAGCACCCTTGAAGTTCGGGATTCGATTCCCCACCCATGTACTAAATGGAATAATCGAATTTGCGAGGTATGGCCCCGATTGGTGCGGCGTTGTGTTTATTTAATTAGTATTAAGACGTTGCTTGCATTGGATATGCGAAAAGTCACCCGTAGCACCCTTGAAGTTCGGGATTCGATTCCCCACCCATGTATTAAATGGAATAATCGAATTTGCGAGGTATGGGCCTTATTGTTACGGGGTTTTGTTGATATAATTAGTATTAAGATGTTTCTTGCATTGTATATGCGTAAAATCACCCGTAACACCCTTGAAGTTCGGGATTCGATCCCCTCCCATGTATTAAGTGGAATTATCGAATTTGCGTTTTATGACCCGGAACCGTACGGTGTTGTGTTGATTTCATTATTATTAAGATGTTTCTTGCATTGGATGTGCGAAAAGTCACACGTAACACCCTTGAAGTTCGGGATTCGATTCCCCAACCATGTACTAAATGGAATAAACGAATTTGCGACGTATGGCTCCGATTGGTACGGCGTTGTGTTTATTTAATTAGTATTACGGCGTTTCTTGCATTGGATATGCGAAGAGTCACCCGCTGCACCCTTGAAGTTCCGGATGCGATTCCCCTCCCATGTACTAATTGGAATAATCGAATTTGCGATTTATGACCCGGAACCGTACGATGTTGTGTTGATTTAATTATTATTAAGAAGTTTCCTGCATTGGTTATCCGAAAAGTCACCCGGAGCACCCTTGAAGTTTGGGATTCGATATCCACCCATGTACTATATGGAATAATCGTATTTCCGATGTATGGCCCCGATTGGTACGGCGTTGTGTTGATATAATTAGTATTAAGACGTTTCTTGCATTGGATATGCGAAAAGTCAACCGTAGCACCCTTGAAGTTCGGGATTCGGTTCCCCACTCATGTACTAAATGGAATAATCGAATTTGCGAGGTATGGCCCCTATTGGTACGGCGTTTTGTTCATATAATTAGTATTAAGATGTTTCTTGTATTGGATATGCGAAAAGTCACCCGTAGCACCCTTGAAGTTCGGGATTCGATTCCCCAACCATGTACTAAATGGAATAATCGAATTTGCGACGTATGACCGCGATTTGTACGGCGTTGTGTTTATTTAATTAGTATTAAGACGTTTCTTGCATTGGATATGCGAAAAGTCACCCGTAGCACCCTTGAAGTTCGGGATTCGATTCCCCTCCCATGTAGGCCTACTAAGTGGAAAAATCGAATTTGCGATGTATGGCCGCTATTGGTGCGGCGTTGTATTGGTTTAATTAGTATTAAGACGTTTCTTGCATTGGATTTGCGTAAAGTCACCCGTAGCACCCTTGAAGTTCGGGATTCGATTCCCCTCCCATGTACTAATTGGAATAATCGAATTTGCGATTTATGACCCCGAGTGGTACGGCGTTGTGTTGATTTAGTTCGTATTAAGACGTTTCTTGCATTGGATATGCGTAAATTCACCCGTAAAAGCCTTGAAGTTCTGGATTCGATCCCCTCCCATGTACTAAATGGAATAATCGAATTTGCGACGTATGGCCCCGATTGGTACGGCGTTGTGTTTATTTAATTAGTATTAAGACGTTTCTTGCATTGGATATGCGAAAAGTCACCCGTAGCATCCTTGAAGTTCGGGATTCGATTCCCCACGCATGTACTAAATGGAATAATCGAATTTGCGAGGTATGGCCCCTATTGGTACAGTTGATATAATTAGTATTAAGATGTTTCTTGCATTGGATATGCGTAAAGTCACCCATAGTGCTCTTGAATGTCGGGATATAAATCCTCCTTTCATCTAAAGTTGTGGATATATCACACCTTGCGCCGGAACAGTAGGTCTCTGTGTTCTTCTTGCTCGCGATATGCTTTGCCTTCATAGAATAACAGATGACTGCTGTCCCCAGATCCAAGAGAGTGCGTAGAAATTGTGTTGCTATTGACTGCATTTCGTGTACTTCCGGTACTTCATTTGTTCGCAGACGCGAGTTCACCGTGCGCATGCGCGCCGTGGGCTCGCGCCTGCGCATTCGAGTATCTTACGGACTTGTAATATCCCGGCCTCAGCCGTCACCACAAAGAACGAATATCCCAAGGATTTTTTGGTATAAGAAAATTATAATAATAGGCCTAGAGATAATTATAAAATAAGAATAAGGATAATTTACACTTTTCTTCATCCAACAAGTCATGTACCGCACATTAACGTCTCTTGATCTGGTGCTTTCTTACCGACTCCTTGAATTTTCCAACACCAGAAGGCAAAGGGCTGAAAAAGTCCCCTGGCAAACTGTTCCATTCTACTTCCCCCCTCCCAATGTAAGAATATTGGTTATGGACAAGCAAGTAAACTAAGATTTGTCTTCCGAATGTTGACCCTCAGTAGCTACTTCGTCATCACTGCCATCACTTTGTTCCGTATCTGTATTCCGGACTTGGTCGTCTTGTATCTCTTCTTGTGGATCGACATCAGTCCCTACATCAATTTCATCACCACCCAGTTCATTGTCTGTTTCTGCCGAGAATGATTCATTCAGCATAGAATGAATACGGTCTGCTTCTCTCTCAACTATTTCACCGAAGCAAGGAAAACTTAATCAAATGTAAAATTTAAGTAATAATTTGTATATGAACATAAAAGGTCGCGGCGGGTCGTGGTGACCCGCACACTACTCTCCTTGATAACTGCTACGCTCAAGCCAAATGCTGCATGCTGTACTGTGTAGAGGGGATAGACTTAAGAAGGTACTGGGAAGGGGGTTGCTTTGTCACCGTTGGTGGAGGGGGGATAAACGGAAATGTTCTTGGGTTAAAATAGCAAGAAATAAAAACACATATTTAAGAACTTCAGCACATATATGAGGTTGAGTAGTGACCAGGGTTCGTAATTTCAATACATAATAACGCCCATCATCATCATCATATCGTATATATTATTTCAGTAGCATGCATCCCTCCTGTGGCGCTTACAAGCGACCGATCGTGACAAATGAGGATTCAAATGGAAGAGAATAGACATTAGCAGTGACTTATTGCACTATAATTTCATAAATATCTATAATTTCTTTACAAAATGACTTTAAAACAAATCTGTAGTTGTGTAATAAGAACATAAGTAAAGGTATGGGTGTTGTTTTGTCTAAGATAATAGTATTAATTTATGTACAAATAGAGTTTAAAAAAGTGCAAGTCCTGACAAAATTAATTAAATAATAATAGGCTATGTGAGTCATGGCGACCCACCGCGACCTCTTTAAGATGCACTATGTGTGCGACCACTGCCGGGTTAAATGGGCTGCCATGTTTCAACAGCGCTTTCATCTTGTTCAACTGTCAACAAGGTGCACTCTGGCGGCACACACCCAGGCGCACACATTGTTGCCAACATGTAGGATACAAAATCACTGTTGATAAAAACAAAAAAATCATCTGGGCGCATTAGGCTGTAGCCATTGTCAAATTGCCGCCTGCAGCTAGCAGGGCATGGTTGTCACAAAACCATTGATCTGGGCGCGTTAGGCTGTAACCATTGTCAAAAACCAGTGGATTGGACAAAACGAAGTTTAGAAGGTCGAGGGTAGGTGTGGTTGACACAAATCCATTGATATGGGCGCGTTATGCTGTAACCATTGTCAAAACCACAGTTGTGCTGGACAAAAACAAATATGTATTACAGTGGAGCGATATACTGTGTTGTAAATACAGAGCAGAGAAAATTAAAAAAAAAAAACATTTCAGCCATGGAAAGAAAAAAATTATTACAAAGGAGTGAAATATTGCACACACTAGCCTAATTAGAGCGGTGAACTGAGTACTGCGCACGAATGATGTGCACTAGAGACTGAACAGGGCGCTTCTTCATGTTACCCAGTACTGTAAGGGCGAGGTTGGCAGTATTGTTTTGATGACAGACCAGCGGACCAGTGGGGCTAATGAAGAGACCCGAGTACTCACGACCTCAACCGATGTTGATAGATTTGGAATGATGGCGGCCACAGATGTAATTTTGGCTATATAAGTCGTGATCCTATTTGGGATGGCTGGGTTGGTCACAGACAGTGGAGGAGGAAATATCTATTAAAACATCGCTTCCTGATTTATTTCTTATCGTTTCTTGAGGTATTTTGGCTAATTTATGTATTGTAGAGAATTTTATCGGGCGTTCTATCTCCATTCAGCGATACCATTTTAATTTACAAGAATGACTGTATCTGCCCATAAATGTACCTTCCTTTCCCAAACCCTCTTCAATGTCTTCCCATGCAATTTTCCCCTTGTAAGCTAAGAATATACCCCCTAGTTTTGCTCTTGAACATCTATCTACCAGCCAGACTTTCCCATCCCAAATTCAGAATCATTCTACTTACACTACTTGTTGATCTGTGGTCCTCCATTACATACTGGCGGCCTTCCTTTGCACTCCTTCCAATTCCTTTATTAGGTACCCAGCTTTGTATGACAGTCAGGTCCCGCTGCAATATGCCGCAGTCGTCCAAATCAATTATCCTGCCGTATACAACTATATCATCAGCAAATAATCTTATCTGGGATGATAATTCATCTCCTGTGTCGTTTACGTAAATGAGAAATAGTAAAGGACCCATTTTACTTCCCTGAGGTACCCCCCTTTCCCACCCTTAACTAATCTAACACTGACCCTCCAACCCTTCGTAAGGGATGCAGATTTATCAACCAATTCGCATATTGCCCGTATCAGTGCAGTTCAGTGGGGTGGCAGGGAAATTCTCTGACAAAAAAGACTACCATATTGAAATATGTTTCTTTGTTTTTTTTTTGGCGAGTTTTCATTTATATTTCTTGATATGGTGTACGGCGGTAAAGCTGTTCGCTTCTCACCAAGGCGGACCGGGTTCTATTCCCAATCGGTGCAAGGGCAATTTTCAAAGTGAAATGTCATGTCCTGTGGTTCGCATTCCACATAAAAAGAGGTCCCGTGGCTTATGGTCGCAAGATTAATGGTCACATTGCGCTTGCATGTTGTTGTATCATCATGATGTATTGTTAATTGTAGCGGCTTCGGTGGCATAGTTGGTAGCATGCTGAACTGCTGTGCCCAAGACATCGGGTTCAAACCAGGCCAAAGTCGTCGGATTTTTAAGAGCGTAAAAATCATTCAGTATGCCTTCCTTCAGAGGGGAAGTAAAGGCGGCGGTCCCATGTAATAGATTTATGGCATGTAAAAATCCTTCCGCAGACTAAACTGTGTGAAGCTAAATTTCTATGTAAAATTTTGTTGGAACGCTCTATCAAAGTTTCAACGTTCACCACTAGTTATCATTGATATCTGGTAGCGAAAGTTGGAACTACTTGAGATTGAACGGAACTTGTAGCTCACCCTATGGATGTCCGCTGGAAGCAGCTACAGCCTCTGTCGAGCCGAACATGTCCTCGGACACTCCCGGCACTAAAAGCCATACGATAAATAAATAATAAATAATTGATAATTGTGTAACGAACGTTGTGCTCTGTGGTTGGAAGTAACGATGGGTCTGGCGACGGAGGGAAACGTGTCATAGTGGAGAGTATTTTTGCTCGTTCGGAAATGGTTATCAAGGCGGGCCGAGTTTAAAGTTAATGGCGGAACAATATCGTGAACACTTAATTAAGCCGGCACCAAGCAACCCAGTTATGCTGTCTGTTACAAAATTTCGTCTTACGGTAGTGCATTGTGTCAACGGAAGGGAAGGTCTGATAGGCCAGTAACTATGTCCACAAATGAAAAACATGGATGTGTTCTCAATCAGGTGTTGTGGTCACCAAAGCGAAGTCTCCGGCGAACAGCCCTGAAATTAAACATCAGCAATACGTCACTTCGCCAGTTGTTTAAAGACAAAGGTGGATTTCCGTACCGAATACAGGTTGGACAACGATTGACTGTGCAAGATAGGCATCTCAGGATTGAATAGTGTGCACGACTTTTGGCCATGGTGTACGAGGATCCAGATTTCTTGCTCAACGTGTGGTTCTCTTTAATTTAATTTATTAAACAATCTCCGTCAAATCAATACAAAGTATGTGCGTTATAACGCGCTAGGTGTGGTACTTGTTTCAAACCATAGGATAGCGGTCCTTCTTCAGCCACATTATAACATAATTAAATAACATTACACACAAAAACATTGAGCAAGATCAAATACAACATCATGCATATACACAGTCACTCATAAAAACACATTAAAAATTTGATCAACTTAGACACATTAAAGAAAATTTTAAAAACATTTGAAAAGTGATATTGTCCATTATCTTCTTGTCCAAACATTCTTCAGTTGTTCGGACTTATTGTCATATCCTGTCCATTCAACTGTCCTTTTTGTTAGCTCAGTTATGTTGGGAAAGTTGTTCATTGTACCAAGGTGGTGCCTTGCTTATATAGGGACAAAAAATCGGGAAAATATTCCCAATGAGCAGCTCAAAAAATAAATCTTTGACTATTCCAGGTGGCAAAAGATTAGTCCTCTTGTAATGCCTGCATGTGGCCTGCTGGTGGAGCCGGCTGTTGCAAGGCACCACCTTGATATAATGAACAACTTTCCCAACATAACTGAGCTAAGAAAAAGGACAGTTGAATGGACAGGATATGACAATAAGTCTGAACAACTGAAGAATGTTTGGACAAGAAGATAATGGACAATATCGCTTTTAATGTCTAAGTTGATAAAAAAATTTAATGTGTTTTTATGAGTGACTGTGTATATGCGTGATGTTGTTTTTTATCTTGCTCAATGTTTTTGTGTGTAATGTTATTTAATTATGTTATAATGTGGCTGACGAAGGACCGCTATCCTATAGTTCGAAACTTGTACCACACTTAGTGCGTTATAAACGCACATACTTTGTATTGATTTGACGGAGGTAGTTTAATAAATTAAATCATATTTGTCAATACGGACCAAAAATGGCATTTAATATTCCCAAGTGTGGTTCTCAGACGAAAGTCACATTCACTTGGATGGTTTTATCAATCGCCAAACAACTAACTTTCTTGGTTTCGAGAGGCCAGACGTTATAGTCCAGAAACCGCTACATGGTATGCAGTGTCAGGAAACAGTGTGCTAGGTTCGTATTACATGGAGGATGATGATGGTGCACCTCTTACTGTTAACCAGGAACATTATAGGACATGGTGGTCAGGCCATTTATTCTGGATCTAAGAAGGTTTCGTCCTGCCAGGAACATTCAGATGAATGGACAGTGGTTCCAACGGGACGGGCATCCTGCCACACCGCTCGACAGGACGAATCAGTTCCCCTACCCATCACATTCCCCGAACTGACACCACCTAATGCTTTTCTATGGGGAATGTTACAGGAGAAAGTTTTCAGTTGTCCAGATCCACTCAAAACTGTGCCTGCATTATGTCAGAAGATCGTCTCGTTTTTCAGGACCTAGGTTCCAGAATATGTTTGAAAATCTGCGTGATCATTATGAACACTGTCTACAGCGCAATGGAGCTCATACATTATCATCCCAATAACTACTGTCGACCAAAATATTATGTGCACTCGAGTTTGAAGGTTGTTTGTGAAGTAACCAATAGACCTACATAAAATCCAATAACATCATCATTTTCGTCGTTCTATTTTACGTTAGTTCATGTAGGTTTGGAATTTTTAATTTATATTTTAATATTTTTTATCGCAGTTGAAACACAAAAAAGTGCCCGTTTTTAAGCGTGTTTCAACCATGCGTCACATTTAAGAATTATTATCTCACAAACCCGTCATCAGATCGAATCCAAATTTTTACACAATATACATTGGAATGTTGTATAACTGGTTTATTAATTTCAGAATGTTGTGTGTTCAAGAACGAAAGTTATCACTTTTGTAAAGTAACTTTTTCTCTGCTTGGGGTCGTTGGAAAATGTAGTTCTTGGTTGCATTGTAATCCTTATACATCAAAAAGTTACGCTGAATGACTGTGAAATACGTAAATTAATTCACTTATTTTATATCGGTTTGTATTTGTACGGGGAATTAAGACATGGTTCATCAGCTAGCCGCTCCGGGAAATGCTGTACAGCGTTGCTGATATGGAGCCCATCACTTCCGAGGGAGGCGCGCCATGACGCGTGATGGAGCCCATCTTGGCAACGCTGTACAGCTTTCACCGGAGCAGCTAGCTGGTGATCCATGTCTTAATTCCCCGTACAAATACAAACCGATATAAAATAAGTGAATTAATTTACGTATTTCACAATCATACAGCATAACGTTTTGATGTATAAAGATTACAACACGACCAAGAACTGCATTTTTAAACCACCCCGAGCCGAGGAAAAGTTAACTTACAAAAATGATAACAACTTTGTTTCTTGGACACACACAATTTTAAAATTAATAAACCAGTTATACAACATTCCAATGTATATTGTGTAAAAATTTGGATTCGATCTGATGACGGGTTTTTGAGATAATAATTCTTAAATGTGACGCATGGTTGAAACACTCATAAAAACGGGCACTTTTTGTGTTCCAACTGCGATAAAAAATATTAAAATATAAATTAAAAATTCCAAACCTACATGAACTAACATAAAATAGAACGACAAAAATGATGATGTTATTGGATTTTATGTAGGTCTATTGGTTACTTCACAAACAACCTTCAAACTCGAGTGCACATAATATTTTGGTCGACAGTAAATAATAACAATAACAGTAACATAATTTACCAGTACTGTATATTTTGCTGCATACATTGTACCCCAGCCAGTCATTGGGCAAATGCAGTCGTTAAACCACGCGTGTTGTGCTTCTATCGAGGGCAAGATGTTATGCAAAGTTTTAAAACCATTCTTTCAGTGTTGCCAATACAATCTGTTATTTGTAGCTCTTCAGTCGGTCGACTTGGGGTCTGGGTTTGTGAAGTCTTCATCACGACGCACAGGTTGCCTAAGAGCATCAACTTGAAAGGCTTGCACTAGGCCTCTTTGGATGCCACATGCCATTGTTATTGTTGACTATCGCTGTACATTATAGTTTCCATGGTCACAAAATAGAACGGGCATGGGAATCCTATCCCGTTTCTCTCTGCAGGCTTTCCTAAGACTGAGGAGGAGGTGTGGATGTTTCAAGTGTTTGAATTCACTGGAATGTCCTGAAACACTGAACTTGGTTTCACGCTTCACATCTGTATGGAGGATATTGGCCATAGTCAAAGGATCCTTCTGACCATATCACGCCATGCCATTCCTCCATCTCAACAGGGCGGCTTCGGTGGCGTAGTCGGTAGCATGCTGAGCTTCTATGCCCAAGATAGTGGGTTCAAACCCCGCCGAAGCCGTCGGATTTTTTAAGAGCGTTAAAATCCTTCAGTATGCCTTCCTTCGGAGGGGAAGTAAAGCCAGCGGTCCCATGTCATAAATTTATGGCATGTTAAAGAACCTTCCACTAATTGCACCTGTGTGAAGCTAAATTGGATAGGTTAAGAATGTAAACAACGCTCTTGGGTTTCTAGGTTCGTTGCCAAGAGCCGACTGCGGTGGCGTCTAGTAGCCAAGTTCTGAACTTGGCCTAGTAGTCGTTGACGGTGGCGCTTGGCGGCAAAAGTAGGAACTATTTGAAAATTTCTAAGTTGCAGTACTTAAATTAAAAAACAGATAACACACACTAATACAGTCATCACAATTAACACCGGTTATCAGACAGATTCTACACACACCCAAAGTACACGGGGCTACATGACCGTGTTGTCGCAGCCCCTAAACTTAAGAACCAACCCAACCAACTCAACAGGTGATACCTTCATAGGCAGCCTCTACCTTACATGTTGGTAACTTCCCCGATTGATAACCACAAAGTCCCTTGGTGTATAGTCAACTGAATTTGACATGGCTTTATTCATGGTGGTCAGTCTTCGGTCTAGATATTGTTCATAAGAGTTTTTTGCAGTTGATAGATTTTGGTGGAGTGGTGTGGGACGAGGTGTTAGACCTCATCAACACACCACAGCCGGAGAGGGTTGTGGATAGGTCGAAGGAGCGTTTTGGCCATTTCACACCATACTGCCATCTCTTGAAGAACAACAAGTTCAATGTTGTTATCTTATAGGTGCATTTTGTGGGTTAAAGTTTATCAATGGACCCTGTTGAATGCACCGTTTCTTTCACGGTGAGTTTCTCAAGGGTCAAATCACTCTTCAAAAACTGTTTTAATCATAAGAGAAATGTGCATGTAAAAGGGTCATTACATATTCTTCCCAATAATGGTTCCCTATTACGCACACGACACTTCAGCACCTGGAAGTTGACCACAGTTGTACCGCCACAGGTAAAGTTGTTCGGATAGATCCCAAACAACCTTTTGTAATACTATCGTAGCCTAATGTAGCAAATTTGGTCATGCACTATATTGACTGTGTACAAAGTGGAAAATATAGGCCAAAGGGGAAGTAGAAGGGGGACTGAGGCTATCAAGCAGAGTGTTATAAGTGGAGCAATTTTGTCATTACACTTTAATAAGTCATTTATGCTTGCAGGTAAAATATTGTAAGTGACAATTATATACATTTTGCTCCCAACTATTCATCTCTTACGGCACTCAGGCTTTCTAGGAGTGATATAATCCTATTGCAGTATTTCTTCTTCAGAACTTGGTATGCCTAATTACCAAAATATTATTTGCTACAAATTATACTGTAGCCTAATTCTGATTTCTGTTTTAGGAGCACCGACTTGTAATAAACTGATTATTGTTTCTGACTGGACCGTCATGCCTGATATTAGTGACAAGAATGAAGAGGAACTTACGTTACGACATCGAAAGGAGAGGAAGGACATGCAAGGCAATTTATTTTTCATCTCTCTTTTTCTTTGGTGGGGAGGGTAGCCTGTCCCTAAGATACTGTCATGGTCATTACTGTCTTGTTCTTCTTGTATACAGTGACTCATTCAAGTATTCATACACCTCACTTTATTTCCATTGTAAGAGCCTTCTTTATGCCGTATAGAATTATACTCGTACAATAATAAATGGTCTATAAGTTTATGTAAATTTTTTACTAACATGTTAGAACTTGAACAGAAATGTAGGGAATATGGTATGAAAATCAGCATTTCAAAAACTAAGGTGATGTCTGTAGGGAAGAAACACAAGAAAATAGATTGCCAGGTAGGAGTAACTAAACTGGAGCAGGATGGCCGTATGGGGAAAGAAATAGTCAACCTATAGAAAAGTCAATGCAGTTAGTTCTCAGTTGCGATCTACAGTATTCTGGAAGGAAGAGTGTAGCGACAAAACTCTCCCTTCATCGGAAGTGAGGGTCTGGGTAGATTCATGTAAATCAGTGGTTCTTAACCGGTGGTCCGCAGAAGAAAAGTGGCCACCAGCACGTATAAAAAAAGTGGTCAATAAACGGGGATTTCGAAAACGATGTGCGTTGAACGAGAATTGTCCGAATGTATTCGCAGCGATGACCATCAGGTTTTGAATTGAAATATCTTTAAAATAAGTGTTTTTGAGGAAGGGTTACAACTGATAAGGTGTTTTGGGGGGAAGGGGTAGGGGGTGGGTGGTACGTACATGATTCAATTTCAGTCTGAGTGGTCCGCAGACTTCTACGGGTTCAGAACCATTGATGTAAATGATATGAGGGTAGCACAGAGATTGCAGGGATAAACAGATGGGAGCAATGTCAGGAGGGTACTCGTTATGAAGAGATAAAGCATGGTGGCAACAGAACTGGGAAATCAGGGAAATTTGTCATTCTGGAAATTTCACGGAATTTTGCAAAGGTGTAGTAAAAAATCAGGGAGATTTGAAGAAATTAAAAAATCTAAAATACAACAAATTTTGCGTTGAGCGAGTGAGAATTATCAATATCAGGGAATGTGGCAACATCAGGGAGAAATCAGGGTAATTTGTCAGGCAGAGTCTGTCTCCACCATGTAAAGGCTAAGTTAGAAATAAACGCAGTAGAAGTTGTTCGTATGAGCTGACTCAGATGATGGAGTCGTGTGAAGAGAATGGGAGAGGAGAGATTACCTAATAGGTTAATGAGTTTGACTGTTGAGGGTAAGAGAAATAGAGGTAGATCTAGGAGGCAATGGTTGGATTCGGTGTTGAACGATTTCAAAGTTAGAGGTGTAGAAGCAGAGAAGGCCACGGTGCTAATTGCTAATAGGGGATCATGGAGGCGACTAGACTGGACGCTGCCTGGCAGCGTGGCTCACCGGTAACGTTCTCGCCTGCTGTGTGCAAGGTTGCGGGATCGAATCCTGGCGCAGCCAGCTGGCATTTGAGGGTGTGCAAATGCGAGGGAGCCGTGTCGGTAGATTGACTGGCATGTTAAAGATCTCCTTCGGGGCAAAATTCTGGCATTCCGGCGTTTCTAAAAGCCCCAGTTGTTAAAAGGGGGTAAAACCAACAACATTATTATTATTAGACTGGATGCTGAAAGACAAAACAATCTCAAATGAAAATGTATGTATGCATTATATTTTCTTTGAAAACAAATCAAAACAATGAGATAGTACATCACTTAAAGATATCTTGACAGAGCTTCTTTAATTCCCATTTTTATGTACACCACTGCCCTGGCCTACCTAGTGACCGCTGCCCAGCCATTCGGCTTACAGATGCATGGTCGGCCCGCCAGATTCCGTGACTGGGGCACTACCTCACTGTCAATTGCTCACGAGGTTGAGTGCATCCCGTTCCAGCCTTCATGTCAGCTTCAAAAATACCTGATTAAGCCGGGAATCGAACCTGGGGACACTGGGTGAGAGGCAGGGATGCTACCCCTAGATCACGGGGCTGGCCCCAGTATTTTGTAAGTTTCCTTTAAATTGTTTTAGTATAAAATTTCAAATATTTTAAAATTTGATACTCTATCATTAAGTTCCGTTGTTATTGTTGTTTGAGTGTTCAGTCTTTTGACTGGTTTGATGCAGGCCTCCATGCTTCCCTGTCCTAAGCTAATCGTTTCATCTCTACATAGTTACCAGACCCTACATGCGGGGCAATCTGTTTAACATATTCTAACCTTGGTCTACCCCTACAGTTCTTATCCTCAACCCTTCCTACTATGACTTCCTTCCTTCTTCCTTTTAGCCTACAATGCTATTCCTGGGTGTCTTAATACATGTCCTACCAACCTATCTCTTCTCTTCATTATCAGTCGCCAGAAACATCTCTCCTCTCCCATTCGTCTTACCTCTTCATTTGTAACCCTATCTACCCATCTAATCTTCATCATTCTCCTGTAACACCACATTTCAAACGCTTCTATTCTCCTCTTTTCTGCTGCTCCAACAGTTTCACTTCCATAGAGCACCAGGCTTCAGACAAAGGCCTTCAAAGATGACTTCCTAATACCTAAATCTATATTCGATGTCAACAGATTCCTTTTCTGTAGAAATGCTTTCCTTGCCTGTGCTAACCTACTTTTTATATCCTCTTTGCTTCGCCCATCACTGGTTATTTTGCTTCCTAAGTAATAGAAGTCTCCTACTTCCTGTAGCTTTTCACCTGCCAATTCGACGTCCATAGGGGTTTCTGATTTCTTTCTCCTGCATACCAATATTTTTGTTTTATATTTATTAATTTTCTTTGAATTCATTAAGCTCATTCGGTGTAAAAAATATACTGGATCCTTGAGAAACAGTTTATTTCAATATATAATTGTTATGTTATCCATAAACATCACTCTTGTTCTAAGGCTTCCTTCAGCTCAAGTCACATATTTCTTCTTTTTATTTTAAATTTGCCTCATATTCCTGAATTGAGTTTTTAAACTTTCCTTATAATCCTACAGCATGGGCTGAAAAAATCAAACTTCAATTTAGGTTTACAGAACCTAAAAGTTAAAATGTTTACCTTAATTTCTTCCCCAAATATGACAAGTGATCCGCACCATTTATCTTCCTTCCTCAAGGGAATGTTTGCGTAGTACAGCCTACAATGTTGAATTTTTTCTTGAAAGATCAAGAAAGGAAGGATGTTGTCTCTGTACATCAGATCAGTCATCTTACCGCGGATATGACCAAACATGATCCCACCCTAAATCATGCCTGAACCTCCTTGCTGTTGGTGGCGTTCCTGGATGAAGGGCTCATGAAATGTCTCACACACTCGTCGCCACACTCGAATGCTCCTACAGTATGGGTGCAAACCAATGGAGACCAGGTTTTATTGCCACAGTGCTAGTGGACGATAATGCTCGCCCCATCAATCAAGTTCCTTTAGATACTTGGCATACGGAGAATGGAGTGGCCTGCTTATTCTGTGTGTATTGAACATGCATGGAAAGATCTTAAGAGGACAATTTCACACCGTCCCAGTCTCCCAACACACATTAAGCAACTGCTGTCAAAGAGTGGAATAATCTGCCTAAAGCACGTTGGCAAGGATGCCTTAGGGCTCGTGGTGGCCATACACGGTATTGATATGCCCCAACGTGAACGAGACGTGTGTACCAAGTCCCCCATTATCACTTTTGTTATTCCTTTTATGTTTCTGTCTCTTTTGCACAGCAGATTGTGTTCTTTTTGTATGTACCCTATTGTTTATAATGTGGTTCTGATTACATGCACATAGAAAAATAAGTCACTAAATTGCAATATGCAATCGCTGTAGCATTTAAAACAAACAACACACTTGATAAGCACATACATAACAGCAACCTAGCAAAGAAAAACCCACATTCTAAGTCTGGTGTGTATTTGTTCACATGCCCAAAAGAAGCCTGTAAGGCCAGCTATGTTCTCTGTCAATCCGTAGATGACTTCCATGTATTTGGTTTGATTTAAGAGCTCCTATGTGGGCGTAAACTATGTAAATAAATATATATATATTGAACACATGTACCGTATTTACTCAGCTATAAGACCCCCCCTTTTTTTTAATAAATTTTTAGTTCCGAAATTGAGGGGGGGGGGGGGGGGGGGTACTATAGACGTGAACTTCGTAAAAATCCATTATTTTGGGAAAGGGAGAGAGTAAAAATAAGCTATTTTATTTTGATGTTACGATGTATTTAATCAAAATAAACGAAGTTTACATTTTTAATCAGCCCATTATGAGACTGCCATTACCTCACTTTTCCGGCTATTCCCCAATGACTTTTACTACTATCCCTTGCTAAGCAAAAATCTTATTATCAAAGAAATAGCATGGAATGGACAAAGTATCAGACATGGAAATGCAAACTTTATTTTTATTTGAACACAGGGAGGAAGAATGCATCAATTAGGGAATGAGTGATCACTTCTCACTTACATTTGTAAACACAACAGAGCACGTATTATTCAAATATTTCACATTAATATACCAATAACGTTTCACACAAACGCCGATGGTTATTGCAACAAATGTAATGTATTTAAAATAAAACTAAGGAGACTGTCGTAAACACAATCGAATTGCAACATAAATGATACTAAACAGAAGAATGCAGGCAAGATGAAACCATAACTTTCATTGGCAGATGGCGCTTCTACTCGGCCAATAGTGTGGCATCTTCTATTGGATATCGCGTACGCGGTAAGTTACGCAAAATGGCGGTCATATCGTCTGAATAACAAACTAATATACCGTAACAAGAAAAATATTTTTGTCAAAAGAGAATGAATTTTAGTTGTAATTATAATTCTTTTAAAGAAATCGCCAATTTCCAAGAATGTTGTATTTTGACTCTCAATAATTAAGGAGGGGTACTATAAGTGATTTCCAAGATTTTTTTTATTTTGGCTCTCAAAAATTAGGGGGGGGGGGGGGGTACTATAGGCGAGTAAATACGGTAATTTTTTTTCAGGTTGTTTTTTCCATGTCCAGTAATTGGAATTATACTTTGTTGACCGACTGAAAACTAATATTATTTATCAATAAGACAGGACTGAGAAAATGGCTTCAAAGCTCTGTATTTATCATTGAGCCACTCTCTGTAGGCCTGTCCATTTTTCATTATTTCATATAAAGAGGGCTGGTATATGCTCTGGTTTCTGATATCCTGTATTTATGGTTCCAGGTAAAATACAAGCTCTCAAAAAGTCTGCAACCAAAGGGGACAAGAAGAAGAAAAAGGAAGTGGCTGAAGAAATTGCATTTCTCGAGCATGAACTTGACGAAAGACATGCCGAGGAGTTGAGCCAATTCAAGAAACAGGAATCACAAGTAAACAGTTAATTTTCCTTTTAATGTATAACTAAGGGGCGGGGGATATTATTACCTAGCAGATGTTTCACATTACTACTGTGATCGGTTTTATCAAGACTGAAGAATCAGCTCGTGGCAAGCCAAACGCTCAACTCATGCATACTGCCTTGTGACTGATCAAGTCTTAGAGATGTAGCTATATATTTTGCAGGACTTTTGAATTTTTGTCTAAAGGCTTAGCTTTTACGCTAGATGGGGTGTCATGATTAAACCCCAAACTTAAATTGAAGTTTTTTCAACCCATGCTTTAGGATGTTTTACTGTAGGGGTAGAAACACAATTCAGGGTTTTATGGGACAAATTTAATTTTGGGATGTAATGTCGCTTGTGAATAACAACTGCTGTAGATAAGTCCTGTCTTCATGCTTCAAGGACGATTCACGGTGTGTCAACAATGGACCACCAGGGATTACTCGAGGAAGATGTGGTCTTTCACCTATAGAGTCTCCGGCTCTGTGGCTAAAAGATTAGCAAGCTATGTAGGCTTAAGGGTATGGAGCCGAGGTTAATTCCCCTGGCTTGAAGACTGGGCGTTTCATCTTAATCACAACGCACAGGTCACCCAAGGACACCAAGCCACACCTAGTCTCGGGGGCGAGTGTTGAACCCGTTCAGCCATAACAACTTGTAAAATGTATATTCTTCACAAATTGGTTTGCGTAAGTGCTATAACTCTTCACTTAAAAGGAAGGAAGCTTATAGTTTTACGTGACCATTAATCATGAACCACTTGATCTCCATTTTTACGTGGAATCTGAACCACAGGATGTGATATTACAGTTTGAAAATATCACATACAATGACCGGGAATCGAACCTGGTCCGCTTTGATGAGAGGCAAACGGCTTGACCAATTCCACAGTGGACAGAATCTAGCAGAACTAATTTTTAACTTAATTTTGTGTTTCATGAAGTTGGCTTTCAAGGGTCAACATAATCAAGTGTTATTTTTTAATTCCGTCTTTAAGAACTGTTACCTTATTGCTAGTTAGCTGTAGTAACAAAAGTTCAGTCATGCCTCATGAATTTTTGTAAATTAATTTTCTAGATCAATGAAATAACTGAATCTCTTCAGTCACTTGAATCAAATGATGTCGGTGATGTTCCTGCTCACAGTAACCAAAGAGTAAGCAAAGCACAGAGAAGGAGAGAGAAAAAAGCTACAAAAGAAAAAGAAAGAGAAGAGTATATCAAAGTCCAGGAGAAAGAAAATATTCATGGTGCTCGTAACGTGGAGACTCAGAAAATCAAAAGTATCCTGAAAGCACAGAATTTGATGATTCATGAAATACCATCTGATGGCAACTGGTAAGTACGTAATTGGTTTTAATTGGTTACACAATGATTATCGCACATCAATTAACTTTAATTGAGCAACTTGGCACAATGCACACTACATAGTCACCCAGTCTCTGGCCTGAATTCTCTACCTATGCCTGATATCTGGTTTTGTGGACAGGACGCTTGCCCAAATTTCAATTCCTGGCTCGGATACTGTGGATTTGTGGTGTCCACATCATGACACGTCTCCGATCTTCAGTGCAGATTGCCTGATGATAAGTAAGGTTCGGATGTTAAGGAAAAGTCATATTTTTTTCCTGAACTCATTTTACCCGAAATATGAAAAATAAGTTTGAATGACGGGTCCCTGACCACGTTTAATGCAATTTGATGTTGCCTATAAATGCATATTTCGGCCATTTTTATTGTTTTGGTCATATTTTAGTGATATAAGGTCATACATATTTGGTTATAATTTCAGCATTTTTGTTTAAATTGAGGCGTCGTTAACAAGGTAAGTGTTATCTGCGTCGAGTTTCAAACACAGGATTTCCGAATAGTGTAGTAGATATATTTTTCTTTCTTTTCCCGGTACAGGCAGGTAGCAGGTTTAGCAGACCTGATTCCAAGAGGGTGCTCCTCTACGGACGTCTTTAGCACATATTTCTGGACAAGTTAGATTGCGACACTGTAAGCATGAGGTCACAGAACATGACGATAGTGTGCTTCCACCTTTCAATAGAATGTCACTCCAGTAGATATATTTAGCTCAGAAGCCATTAGCAAACAAGGAAATGCCATGTTTTTTTAGGTCATATTTGGCTAGTTTTTAGGGCATATTTGCTTGCATATTTTGAACTTCTTTAGGTCTTAAATTTCCAAACCCTAAGAGTCCTTTCCTTTGTCTTGGAGCATGTTTTGATATGAAATGTCCTTTCCAGTTTGTATTGTGCAGTGGATTACCAGTTGAAGTATGTGGACAGAACAGAGATGGGCACGGATAGACTTCGTTCCTTGACTAGTGAGTACTTACTGGAACATATGGCCGATTATCTTCCATTTCTGAGTCATCCAGAGTCTGAAGAGCTGATGACCTTTGAACAATATGAAGAATACTGCCGAAAAGTGGCTAATACTGCGGCCTGGGGTGGAGAAGTGGAGGTGAGTCGTGTACAATAATTAACATATTTATATACGATGTTGTTTTATATTCACACGTTGTTCTGTTTTTCTAGTTGCGAGCACTCTCCCATGCATTGAAATGCCCAATAGAGGTGATACAGGCAGTTGGTCCATCCATTGTTATTGGTGAGGAATACCCAGGCAAGAGAATAGCTATCACATACCACAGACACATGTATGGACTAGGGGAGCATTACAACTCTGTGAAACCTTACGAGGAGCCTCCGCACGAAGAGGATGTGGCGCCAACCCCCGAACCCCAAACTCAAGAGTGAATGATAATAGGTAATAATACCAGACATTGGATTTAATACATAGTTGATTGGTGACAAGCTGGAGAAGCACAGCTTATGCCCTGTATTTCGAAAGAAAGAACCTGAAGCATTTGGCGGGGAACGATATAAAATGGCTGTCGCGGGCTCTTATTGGCTGGATTTTGACAGCTAGAGTAACACGTTGCCAGTGCATTGTTCATTCATTCTGTCGCTTGTTAACCGTCTGCGTCGAAGTTCTTTTCATTGTCATTATTTCGTTTACTTTTATACGCCGAGGTTCGACCCGAGGACTGGACACATTAAATGGATGTTTAATTTTCCGCCTTTTCAATACAAGAAAAACATTCATTTAATTATGCAAGAGGATATAAGGAAACCAGAGATATATAAGCAAAGCGAACTGATGTGAGTTTAATAATAATAACGAATTGATGTACATGGATGGCAATAGCGGAACCGCTCAAACTAAACATGTGCGAACATGGCGCGAGTTTTAGACAAACTGAAGCATAAAAGGGCAGGTGGCAGCACCTTACATATATAGAACCGCATACTTGATAAATAAGAATAAAACTACCTAAGTTACAACACTTCTCCTCAAGTACAGGTTCATACAATCTTTCTTCTTCTTCTTCTACCTTATCCGATACGAACGTTGGCTACCACCATGGCTAACACCTTCTTATCCTGTGCAATCCTGAAGAGTTCCGTGGAAGACAGCCCAAACCACGTTTTTAAATTATCCATCCAAGTTATTCGTCTCCTTCCTGGTCCACGCCGTCCTTAAATTTTACCCTGAAGTATAACTTGGAGCAGACGGTATTTTGGATTCCTCATCATGTGTCCCAAGTATTCCAATTTCCTCTTCTTAATTGTGTTTAACAGCTCAGGTTGGCTGCTCACACGCTGAAGAACCTCGGCATTACTCACATGTTCTGTCCACGAAATTTTAAGAATCCGCCGGTATATCCACATTTCAAATGCTCGAATCTTCTTTTCTGTAGCTACGGACAAGGTCCAAGCTTCAACACCATAAAGAAGGGTGGAGACAACATAACACTTCACAATTCTTTTCTTAAGCGTCATACTGAGATCTCGACAGCATAGTAGTTGTTTCATTGTCATAAAGATGGATCTAGCCTTCTCTATACGGCATCTTATTTCAACCGAAGGATCCCAATTCTCATTAATATTCTGTCCTAAATAAACCAAACTCTTGACTCGCTCAATCTGATGTCCATCGACTAAAAGGACTTGTGACAATGCTGGTTTTCGCGATATTATCATATATTTTGTTTTCTTAATGTTGAGGTCAAGGCCATATTGTTTACTCTTTTGATACACCATAGTAACAATCTCTTTAAGTCCTTCGAAACTATTTGCAATCAATACAGTATCATCTGCGTACCGTATATTATTAATATAATTACCATTGACCTTAATACCTTGTTGAATGCCATCAAGTGCCTCGGAGAAAATCTGTTCTGCATAGATATTATAAAGAAGTGGTGAAAGAATGCATCCTTGTCTCACACCACGCATTATTTCCACTGATCTCGATATATGTCCATCAATTCTGATACTAGCCTTTTGACCCCAGTATAAATTAATGATGATCCGAATGTCTTTCTCATCTATTCCTGAGTTCTTGAGTGCATTATACAACTTATCATGCTGACAACGGTCAAAGGCTTTTGCATAGTCCAGAAAACATGCATATACATCCTGATTCACCTCACGGCATCTCTGGAAAAGAACTTGAAGCGCAAATAATGCCTCACGAGTTCCTAGACCGTTGCGGAACCCAAACTGCGTGTCACTGATATTCATGAAGATTAACTGGAGGGTTATCCATATATTTGACTGATATTCATCTCGCATTTCCTGTATATGCGATTATGGATAACTTTGAGAAATATCTTGAGCACATGACTCATAAGACTGATTGTCCTGAAGTCACTACATGACTTAGCCATCGGTTTCTTCGGAAGAGCAATAAATGTAGACAAGAGCCAGTCTTCTGGTAATATGCCCGTGTCGTATATCTTGTTATATAAATTAGTGAGCGTCACAATGCTATCATCATCCAAGATCTTCAATAATTCCACTGGAATGTCATCTTGACCAGGAGCCTTACCATTTTTCGCTATCCTAATCGCATATTTCACTTCATCCATGGTGATCATGGGTCCAACAACTGAAGGAATTTCGGGTCGGGAAGGACGGTGATCATCTTTACACTCTCCAAACCAGCAAACTTCAAGCAATGTTCATGTTTCATTCGACTTAAACTCTTCGTGAGAAAGTCAGCAACTTGATCGTTCGTAGAGATATACTTCAAAACAAAAAATTTACACTCAAAGACTTCACGAACAAAGTGATGTTTGATATCAATATGTTTGCTTCTACTGTGATACATCGCGTTCTTTGCCAAATTAATTGCACTTTGATTATCACAAAAAATGAACATAGTGGCTAAGTCTTTGAAGCCTAACTCGAGCAGAAATCGACATAAGTACACAGCTTCCTTGGCGCACTCTGACAACGCCATGTACTCGGCCTCCGTGGTGCTAAGGGCCACGGTTCCTTGTTTTCTTGAGTCCCACGATATAGGGCATCCGCCGAGCAGGAACACGTACCCCGTGTAGGACCTCCTATCTTCTTGGCAGCTTCCCCAGTCGGCGTCGACGAATCCTTGGATCGGTTCGGTGTCTGCTTCGTAGATCAGCCCGATGTTCGAAGTCCCCTTCAAGTACCGCAGCACTCTCTTGGCCGCTTTCCAATGTTCGACTCCGAAGCAATTGTTGAAATGTCCGGGCGTGTAGTTGTCGACAGATATGTCAGCGCGCCTACCAATTCGCGGTAAGGCAACTTCAACTCGCCAGTACTGGGATTCTCATGTTTGCTCAATTTCGTTCCAGGGTCGAGTGGTGTGACTACAGGGTTGCAGTCGGCCATCTCGTAGCATTGGAGAAGCTCTTCAATGTAACCTTGCTGTAGCATGGCTATACATCCGGTCTCCTGGATTAGTTCGATGCCTAGGAAGTGTTTGGCCAATCCTAAGTCCTTGACCTTGAAATTTTCACTCACGACTGGAAATCTCGGCGATCGTCTTTTTACATTTTGATAGCACCATCATGTCGTCAACGTAAACGGCAATCAAAGTTATGTTATTTCCGGAACCAATTTGGAATAGACATGGATCCGATGCGGTTGGTTTGGCACCGGCCTGTTTCAATCCGTCCAGTGATTTTTGTAGTAAGCAGACCTTGTCGCCTCCCTGCAACTGGCGAAGCATGTTCTTGGCCTTCTCCTTGGTTTCGTCGTCAGTTCCAGACATCGCAATGCTCTCCAAAATCTCCCTGAAGTTCTTCGGTTGTTTCATGAATATTTCCTCGTCTAGGTCACCATACAGATAAGCCGTTGTGATATCGTACTGTCTGATTTTTACACCGAGCTTGGCAGCGAGACAAACCATCAATCGAATTGATTCCATTCGCGCCACCGGTGCGAACGTGTCCAAGTAGTTGATTCCATACTCCTGGTTGAAACCTTGAGCCACCAGCCTGGCCTTCCTCTTCTCAAGTGTTCCATCAGGTTTTAGTTTGTCGCGCAGCAACATCCGGCATACGATGACTTTGGCATCACTGGGAGGATCCACCAGCACCCATGTATTGTTTCTCAGGATAGATTCCATTTCCATGACCATGGCACTATGCCACTCGTTAAGAGTTTGGTCCTGTTATTGCCTCCTTGAATGGAATCTCTGCTAGAAAAATCTCCTCATCTTCTTCTTGCTCCTCCACATCTTGGAGATTTGTTTGAAAAAGTTTCTTCGGTCTTCCCCTTTTTCCAGTTCGCAGAATCTGGGGTCGACCAGGTCCTTGTATCAATTGAGGCGTAGTATCGGATGTTTCGACAGTCGTTCTATCATGATCATCCACTGGCGTCACATCGAAACCGAGGAAAGGTTCGTCATCTTCTCCGATTTCGGGTTGAGAGACTGGTTCCTCCATGACAGCTGGTTGATCTTTTTCTCTTAGTGATTGTGGCGGTGGTTCTGCAAAGAACAGCTCCCAACAAATATCTTGCTTCGAGGATTCCGGGCGCTCCATCCTAGTCTCTTCCAGTGGCTTTTCATTCTCGAAGAATTTTACATCTCGGCTAATCAAAACTTTGTCTTTGTCAGGGGAGTATATGCGAAAGCCCTTGGTTTCTTCGGAGTAACCCATGAACACGCCTTCTCTGCCTCGTTGATCCAGTTTCCCTCTTCCGGGATCCCTGTCCAGGAAGTAAACCTTGCTTCCAAACATTCTGAATTGTGAGACGTTAGGAATCTCTCCTGTCCACAATTCGTACGGTGTTTTGCCTCCGATACTTTTTGATGGCAGGCGATTACGGATGTAATTGCAGTATTCACTGCTTCCGCCCAGAAGCGGTGAGGTAATCCGGCGTCAAACAACATGCACCTGGCAGTCTCCATCAAAGTCCTATTCATCCTCTCCGACTTCCCGTTTTGTTCAGGGTTGTGAGGGACTGTGAGACGTCTTGTGATTCCGCGCTTCTTCAGGTAGTTGTCGAACTCTCGATTCAGGTATTCCCTGCCGTTGTCAGACTGGATCACCTTTACTAGTTTTCCTTTCTGATTCTCCATCCTGGTAACGTACTCGATTGTAGCTTCGTAGACCTCTGATTTTGCCTTCAGAAATCTCACTTCACACCAATGAGAGTGATCGTCGATGAATTCCAATAGGTACCTCGAACCTCCCATAGATGGAGTCGGCATCGGTCCACATACGTCCGTGTGGATCAAATCGAGTAGCTCCGTCCGTCGTTCGGATTTCTTGGGAAACTGCGTCCTGGACATCTTCCCCTCGAGGCAGACTTTGCAGTCCAGAGTCGTTGATGGATTCCTCAGCTCAACGCCAGAAACCCTCCCTTTTCTCACAGCTACCAAGATGTCGCCCACGTTGACATGTCCGAGCCGACGGTGTAGCAATTTTAGATCAATTATTTTGGGCGATGCAGCCATATTTGCACGTTCTTGACTCTCACTGACGTAATATAGGTTATTCTTCCTCTCAGCTCGCATCACGACTTCTCCTTTTTCGTTCATGACGACTGCACCTTCCTTGTCAAAAATCACCTCGTGGGCGCGGTCGGTGATCTTTCCCACCGACAGCAAGTGTGTCCTGAGGTCGGGAACGTGAGAAACATCTGAGAGAGAGACATCTATCTCTTCGTTCGCAATGCGCGTAGATAAGCGAACACTGCCTTTTCCCACGATCTCTGCCTTTGAATCATCAGCCAATTTCACCACACCCCTTCGTGACTCATCGATCTTAGAAAAAACTCGCAGGGTCGCCACAGATATGTGAAGTGGCGCCATTGTCGAGACACCATATTCTGCGTACGCCACTGCTCTGAGTTGTCGTCGCCTGTAAGCATAGTTTTCGAGTCAAATTTGCCGATTGAGTATTAGAATTGTCTTTACCTTTGTTCTTCGATGGATCTCTTTGTTTAAATCTGCACTGGCTGGCTCGATGACCTTGCTTTTTGCACACGTAGCACCGGAACTCAGATCCGCCTCCTTCTGTTTCACTGTTGTTGTTTAGTTTGGGTGTTAGTTTCTTATAGTTCTTGTTACCTGGACCAGTCTTCTTCTTGACGAACATAGCTCCCACTATTTCACCTTGTGTGCTCGATTTTCGTGCGTCATCCTCTTCGATGATTTTGGTCTGAAGGGACTCGGGAGTCGATAGGTTGTCACGTGACTCTATTGCACACCTAAAATTCTCGAACCGTGCCAGAATACTGTATAAACACATAACTGTCAACAATTCTGGCTTGATCGTAATGTTCATATCTCCCAATTTGTCCACGGTGTCGAAGAAATCGTTCAGATGGTCACGCACATCGCCATCGTCCGCCAATTTTCATAAGGTTAGCCTTTTCAGTAAGGTCGCCTTCTGAGCCGGTCCCTGGGATTGGTAGATCTGTTTCAGTCGTTGCCATGTATCACGTGCCGTGACACAATTCTTGACTTGCTTTATTTCACTTGGAGACATCGACAAAATGATCAGCGACCGAGCCTTTTTGATCCTTCTTGTCCCACTCCTGAATTGCCGCCGCGTTTGCATTTCCAGCCGCTGGTTCTGGTTTCGTAGAATTCCCGCCGACGAATTCCCACAAATCGCCCGTAATGAGGATAGCCTGCATCTGCACGGCCCACGTGTCGGAATTATCCTTACCGAGGGGTTCAATTCTCCCAATACTTCCGGCGTTCATTTTTGAGGTTAACTTCTGGCACGTTTTTACGAATAATTACGATTTGTTATTTACGCACTTAGTCACGTGCATCTGGGTCCATAACCTGTAAGAGGATATAAGGAAAGCGAACTGATGTGAGTTTAATAATAATAACGAACTGATGTACATGGATGGCAATAGCGGAACCGCTCAAACTAAACATGTGCGAACATGGCGCGAGTTTTAGACAAACTGAAGCATAAAAGGGCAGGTGGCAGCACCTTACATATATAGAACCGCATACTTGATAAATAAGAATAAAACTACCTAAGTTACAACAAATTATATAAGTCAATACGGACCATCATAGAGCCAATTATTCCAGGAGACTGGACGCACCGTACAGGATGTACAGAAAGAAATACTGAAGGCTACTCAACAAGGAGTTCTGAATATCACGGTGGCAATTCATCAAGCCCTGACGAAGACTATGATGGTGATAATGATAGGGACAGTGAAGGAATGGAAAGTGTCGAACCCTTGCCAAGTGACTCCGGATAATTAATTTATTTAATGGTGTCAGTTCGCTTGTGGCAGTGGATAACAGAGAACAAGCTATTGTTTCCCGTCAATGTGTTCAAATTACCACCTGTCATTCAATGGCCTACAACTTGATAATGTAAAAGCACGGCAATAATATTGCCATTGAGTGCTCGGTCAGTGCTAAATATTTCTTTACCTTAACATTACTGTCGTGTAATCGCGAAAGCTATTATTAACCGTAATGAGTCGCGATACAGTGAGTGTGCATGGTGTTACCATGATCTGTTGTTTCTGTCAACTACTGTACTGTATGCTGTGCACAAACTCCACCCACACTCTTGTTTCTTATTGAAGGATAATCATTGCACGGTGAGTGTTGATATATTCATCAGATTACTTTGTATTAGCTGTAGAATGTTTGTCCTCTTTGCCGTACTTATTGAATTGAATACCGGCATCGCCATGATACCGGTGATAAAGGTAGCATAGCTTCGATATGTAATTTATTTATTAATCTAAGTACCGTATTTCTCTATTTGAATGTCCTCTGCGTTGACTCAGGATTGACTTGTAAAATATATTACGTATAATTGTGCCGAAATAATGTCCGAAGTGAAGACCTGTGTATTATTCGAATCAGCTTATTTACAACAAAAATAAAAACTTGGCAACACAGCCGAGTTGTTCCAAGCTCCCGCCATATCCTTCACGTTCTTTCTTTTGAAATACAGGGTATAGTAGACAAGCCTCATAACACGTTTGACAGTGTTCGCACGAATTGTTCAGACTTTTTTCCAAACTTACTTCCTTAATGACAATTAATCATCATCAACTTCCCTTTTCCAGCTTGGGCCGGGTCGGAGCAAATATGACCCCCCCCCCACTTTACTCTGTCCACCATCCTTCGTCAACCACTGAACTCCACTCCAGGTTCCGTTCTCTTACACTGTCCTTCACCAAATCCATCCACCGTACTCTAGCTCTTCCTTGTCCTCTCTTTCCTGTTATCCGTCTCTCCATCACCTGTTATCCGTCTCTCCATCACTTGTTTCAGCATTTATTCATTACTCATCCTTTTCACATGTCCATACCATCTCAATGCTTGCCAGGGTGCGTGAGTGGTCATTGTGTCGGTCTACTAACCCCAAGCTTGCAGGTTCGCTCCTGGCCGTGGTAAGTGATTTTTTGAAAGGCGGCAAAAATTATGACACCATGTCATACGATGTTGGCATGTCAAATAACTCATTTGAATTCAGTAGGTCATGTTCATAATGGCGAAATTAATCTCGGGAGTTTCCACCAACAGCGCTATAGTGTTCAAGGAGCTTAGGTATCTAACCTCCTTGACTTTCATAGTGCTTCAAGGAACAACGAAATTCCACATGCAAGCTTCCCTTTGGGTGTCAAATTACAAAGCTTGCACCTGGCACCCGAGACCATACAATATTATTATTATTATTCTTTCCGATGAGGCCTGCTAGGGACCACGTGCCAATTTCAATTCTTCACACTTTGTTGTTTTCTCTTCCGTTCCCTCCATTACTCCTTCATCCATTCACTATGCTGCTTCTTTCTGTCCTCGGACCACTTCACACCAGGTTTCTTTGGCAATCTTCCTTGGAATCCTTTCATACTTAATACCCTTTTTCTAAAGATCTCTCTGTTCACCGTTTCTTCTTCACTTATATTATTTCTTTCTAAATCTTTTTTTACTTCTTGAATCCAGCTAGTTGTTGTCCTTTTCTCCCAAAGGTACTTGAATATCCTTTTTGTTAATCTGGAATCATCCATTCTGTAAATATGTCCAAAAAATTGGAATCTCCTTTTTCTTATCGTATCTGTTATATTTTCTATGTTCCTGTATATTTCATCATTAGATCTTAATTTCCATACTACTGCTGTTTTCACTGGGCCTAAAATTTTCCTCATGATTCTCCTTTCTAGTACTTCAAGTTTATCTAATCTATAGTTTAGTACCAGACATTCACTTGCGTATAGACATTCCGGTTTCACCACTGTAGTGTAGTGCCTTATTTTAAGATTTTTAGGTAAGCACTTTTTGTTATAAAAATTCTTAGTGATACCATATGCTCTTTCCATCTTGTGTACTCTTTCTTCTACCGAAGATTTTTCTAAACCATTTTCTTGAATTATTTCTCCCAGATATTTGTATTTCTTTAGTTTTTCCACTGGGCCAATATCTGTTGCCAAATATTTTGAAGCGTTCTTGATGTTTGTAATAAATTTAGTTTTTTCTACGGAGATTCTCAAACCTGTTTTGTTGGCTATTTCTTCCAAGAGATTGATTTGTGTTGTTGCACTTGTTATTACCATCTCAACCTGTTCTGCTCCAGCTTATCATTCAGCTTGTGTACATTCACTTCCTTTCGAATGTCTTCATTTCTCTCTCTCTCCTAGTCTTCTGTACCGTACTCCTCAGGAATATCATTTCGGCTGCCTGTATTCTACTTTCACCTCTCCTCACAATCGGCCAAGTTCTTGCTCCATATGTCATTATAGGCAAGTAATAGGTCTTGTACATCACTTCTTTAGCCTTCAGTGGTATGTCTTTATCCCAAATTAAACTCTGAACCTGATGATAGAAAACACTCCCACATTATATTCTCTTGATCTCCATATCCAATCTTGCATTTTCCATCAATTCACTTGCTAAATATTTGAAGTGCTCTACTACTTCCAGATCTGCATCTCCAATTTCAACAATCCACTAACAATTAGTGGTATAAAAAATAAATTTAGTTTTATGACAATAAATGTGTGCAACGCTCATGATTTGCAATATGAAAATTATGTTTAAATGTAATCATTTAAGTACATAAGCAGCTGATGTCATTTCTCAACTCTTGCCTTCTAGATAATAAGCTGGTAGAGAATTGATTGGGGCAGATGACCTTAAAACAATAACAATAATGGATAATGGATTGCCACTAAGCTGCTGGGGATGTTGCCTGTTGTAGCCAGGGGTGTCCAGTATTGTTATTATACAGTATTTATTGTTATAAAGACCATCTCATGGTGTAGTGGCTAGTATGCTTGGCAGTCGCCCCTAAAGGTTAGGTTCGATTCCCAGCTCTGCCTAGAAATTTAATTCTGGTCTGAGGGCCGGAATGGGGTACACTCAGCCTCGTGAGGCAGAACTGAAAAGAGGTGTGTTTGATTCCTACGTCTGTCGTCTTAAAAGTGGTGTTCTGTAATTTCCCATTTACCTAACTTAATGAGTCTCCTTGACCAATTACAAGTAATAATAATAATAATATCGTATGGCCTCGGTGCCGGGTGCAAGCTTTGTAATTTGACACCCAGAGGGTAGCTTGCATGTCGAATTTCGTTGTTCCTTGAAGCAGTATGAAAGTCAGGGAGGTTAGATATCTAAGCTCCTTGAACACTATAGCACTTTCTAGTAGAGAAATGAGGAACTTGGTGTTGGCAGAAACTCCCAAGATTAATTTTGCCATTATGAACACGGCCTACTGAATTCAAATGGGTTCTTTGACATGCCAACATCGTATGACATGCGTGTCGTATTGTTGTCGCCTTTCAAAAAAAATCACTTACCACGGCCAGGAGCGAACCTGCAATCTTGGGGTTAGCAGACAGACACGCTATCCACTCACCCACCGTGGCAAGCTCAATTACAAGTATACACAGACCTCACAACGATACAGGGTGCTAAATGACCACGACACTAACATTGGTGTAATGAAATGTGTTCTTGAATTTGAGGAATTTTAATTGAACATTCTGACATTTCAAGTAGGCTATGGTATTAATTTTCCCTACAGTAAGTAGCTTCACTAATATACTGTAGTAAATGTTCCACATTTATTTGTTTCTTTTTAAACTCTTTTTCTTTCCAATCATCATCATGTCGTTCCAGTGTGCCAGGCAGGGTGGTTGTATATGAGCATTTTCCAATGTTGCTTGTCCAAACAATTTTCATTCTCTAAGACATGTTCCCAGTTTACATCCTCCTTCAGTTGGTCATCCACCTTTTTCTTGGTCTTTCAACCAGTCTCCTGGCTAGCAGTCCTCTCTCCATATATACACGTGGTAGTGCTCATACTTTTAACATGCCCAAACCATTTTAGTCTGAATGGGCTAAGTCTTTCCTCTATAGGTTCACTTAATCCTTCGTTTAATTGGATCACTTCATTCTTTATGTGATTAGCTGTTCTAAGGAAATTTATCTCACAAACTTGACTGTTGCTGAGGTCCTTTAATGTTAGAGTACGGTACATGTTTCCAAAGAATATGTAGGAATGGGAATGAGATATGACTTACACAGGGGAACCTTCTTATCCCATAATAGATACCACATGAGACTATTGGTTATTCTTTTTATTACTTCAGACTCAACCTTGACATTACTGGCCAACATGCTACCCAGATATCTGAGTTGGTGAACAACTTCTACCTGATGGTCTTGCAGTTGCATGTTGCACCCTACATTTTCCATGATATTTTTTCTCCGATGTCCCAGTGAAATCTCTATAACTTCTTCCAATTATTTTGTGTTTTTTTTACAGTTAAACATTTTGTCCTTCATGCTTTACTCTACCTCATTTTAGACTGCATGTTTGTGTTCGATTAAGTTGGAATGTGTAAATTGAGCAGGAATCCTTTATCCAGATTAACTGTCCTCCACACAGGATGAGCCCGTTCACATGAGATAATCTTGTTTCTGGCCATATCAATCGTCAGTGTGTTCATGCAGAGGCATTGCCATCAGGTGGGGGTGAGCCCCTCACGCCAGAATGAGGCTGTCCAATCAGTTGCCACCCCCTAGATTATTTAGGAATGAGAAATATGATTAATACAAAGTATTGTAAAATATCAATTTTAGTTTCAATAATTTGTACTCGTGGGAATGATTTTTTTCAAATGTCTATGATGCATTCTTCTTAGCACTAAAATCCACTGGTCTACTTTGAAAAAATAATTTGCTATATTTCAATAACTCGCCAATTAAGCGATATTGTTGCTAAATTACTGTCGACCAAAGTATTATGTGTACTCGAGTTTGAAGGTTGTTTATTAAGTAACCAATAGACCTACATAAAATCCAATACCATCAACATTTTCGACGTTCTATTTTATGTTAGTTCATGTAGGTTTGGATTTTTTAATTTATATTTTAATATTTTTTATCGCAGTTGAAACACAAAAAGTGCACGTTTTTAAGCGTGTTTCAACCATGCGTCACATTTAAGAATTATTATCTCAAAAACCCGTCATCAGATCGAATCCAAATTTTAACACAATATACATTGGAATGTTGTATAACTGGTTTATTAATTTCACAATTTTGTGTGTCCAAGAAACAAAGTTGTTATCATTGTTGTAAGGTAACTTTTTCTCGGCTCGGGGTGGTTGGAAAATGTAGTTCTTGGTTGCGTTTTAATCATTATACATCAAAAAGTTATGCTGTATGACTATGAAATACGTAAATTAATTCACTTATTTTATATCGGTTTGTATTTGTACGAGGAAATAACACATGGTTCACCAGCTAGCCGCTCCGGAAATAGCTGTACAGCGTTGCTGAGATGGAGCTCATCACTTCCAAGCGAGACGCGCCATGATGCGTGTGGGCACCATTTCGGCAACGCTGTACTGCTATTCAAGGAGCGGCTAACTGGTGAACCATGTGTTATTTCCTCGTACAAATACAAACCGATATAAAATAAGTGAATTAATTTACGTATTTCACAGTCATACAGCATAACTTTTCGATGTATAAGGATTACAATGCAACCAAGAACTACATTTTCCAACCACCCCGAGCCGAGAAAAAGTTACCTTACAAAAATAACAACTTTGTTTCTTGGACACACGCAATTTTGAAATTAATTAACCAGTTATACAACATTCCAATGTATATTGTGTTAAAATTTGGATTCGATCTGATGACGGGTTTTTGAGATAATAATTCTTAAATATGACGCATGGTTGAAACACACTTAAAAACGGGTACTTTTTGTGTTCCAACTGCAATAAAAAATATTAAAATATAAATTAAAAATTACAAACCTACATGACCTAACGTAAAATAGAACGACTGAAATGATGATGTTATTGCATTTTATGTAGGTCTATTGGTTACTTCACAAACAACCTTCAAACTCGAGTGCACATAATACTTTGGTCGACAGTAGTGGACTTTAATATTAATACAATATTTCATTGGTCTGTTCAGTCAATATACAAATTGTTTCTTTAAAATTTCATTAAATTAAAATTTGTTGTACATATTTTGTGCTACATGTGCCCTTCTTCAGGATGATGACCACGATGTCTGAAGCCCCTAAAATGAATTTATAACAAGCCCTTCTTCAGCAACATTCAATCAATACATTTTGCATCACAAATTCTATTTAAAAAGAAGAAAAAACATTTGACATATATGAATCTTTTGTATTGTACATATTGAAAATGAAGTACATTAAAGCCATTTAGAAAAACTTATGGCTCCTTGCAAATTGGGTATTTTATTGTGATGTTTATGGAAGACGAAAAGTTTGTAACCAAACTTTTCAGTAGGTTACAGACACTGCTTTTTGTTTTGTTTTATCAGGTTGCCAACCATGGACACTTGTTGGTAGGCCGCCATGGAGAATCTTGTGTGCTCTGCCTTGAGATTCTTTGATGGTGGTCAGCCAGTGGCTGGACCAGGTTGCCATGGGAATGGTATTGATAATTGCCATACTGATTTGAAGCTAGTTGGTTTTATGAATGATTAGAATGGTGTTGATTTTTGTTGAGAATTGCCAGGCAAAATGGGAAGCTAGTTGGATTGATGCTGAATGGGAGTCAGTTAATGCACAAGGGGAATGAATGATTGGAAGTGTTGATTTTGTGTGGGATGCCAGGCAAGGATAATTGAAGCTTGCTTATATGTTGACAAACAAGGAATTGTTAGTTTGATTTGCCAGAAATGCAGGTAATGGAAGCTTGCCTTTTATTAATACATTGTGTGTGAATTGAGAAGTTGGTGTACTGTCTTTATGAATTCATTTAAAGCTAGTGTTATAGCCCCTATACCCTGAGGTGGCAAGCTTGAAGTTTCATAATATTACAAGTTAAAACACACTTATTTTAATTTGTACTATATTAGACTAGTAATTGATTATCATTATTATGTGAAGTCTAGTATGAATGTATATAATTGAATACATTATTGCAAACACCAAGTGTAGATATCATTTATCGGCAAGCTATTTTCACAATTTATGAGAGGTGACATGTTTTGATTTTTCAACTTTAATTTATTTTCTTATTTTCACATCAGATGTTAGTATTCGTCAATGATGGATCCCAAGTTGATCAATGGATGCAAGTCTTTTTAGCCCCGTCACATCATTTCAACCGTCAAGGTGCGTGCATGTGTAGGCCTGATAGCCTTGTAAGAGGGTTCATGTTAATTTATAAATTTATTCACTGTAAATTCTTGTTTAAATTGTTTTGTTTGAACAGATATTTAGAGGTGTTTTAGATTTTTCTTAGCCACAGAAATTCATATTCCTCTTTTGGTAAAGTAATCCAACAGCTTCTGCCATAAGCTTGGCGATTTTACATAAATTTAAATTAATGTGTTTATTTCAGAAATTTGTATAAAGGTGTGCCTATAACAATGGAATGATCAGGCATTTGGTAAATAAAGGCTATCCACCATTGTAAAAACTAATGATCTCTGCCCCCCCCTTAGTGAAATATTTGGCGACACTACTGCTTGCATTGTGAGTGAAGTAAGTAGTTTTATTTATGTAGGCTGATATGTGAAGACAGAAAGACATGAAATAAAGGAAGGAGAACAAGCATACCAGTATTAAACATAGAGATATTCTTAGCCAGGAGAAGTCATTGAAGACATAATGAAAAACTATACGTATGTCATAGGTAGAGCCCTGCGCGGATAAACAAAACGTTATCTGCATCCGCACGACTTTATTCGCATCCGCCCTGCATCCACACGTTTGTTATCCAAATCTAGTGGCATTAGTATAATATTTTTATATAGATAAAGCATAAAGTATTAAAGCAACACATGTAGACATATGAGGAGAAAGTCGTTCCCCTAGGCTATGTTTAAAATGAATGTTTAAGGCCTACAGCCAGAATTGCAACCCTTTTCAGTTCGGAGAGTTAATTATGCTTAATAACATATTTTGAATAAGATTAGCTTAAATCATCTATTACATTTGTCATGAGAAAAACATAACGGAAAAATATGTCTTGAACATCCTTGTCCTAATAATGATATGAAACAAATTCGGATTGAAACTTATTCTAAAAGCTATCCGCAAATTTACTCCGAATATTATCCGCAGCTTATCCACACAGCCATGCAAGCTCTATATCCGCATGGCGAAAATTTTTGCGAATATCTGCATCCACGCAGAGCTTTAGTTATAGGCATGGACTAGGTATTGGTGCTGGAGAGAAATGATGCAAGTCTTTCAAATTTCATCAAACAAAAATATATTTTATAGGCCTATGCATAAATATTGTAAATTTTTAAAAAGTGTGATCTCTAATATTTCTTTTAATATTAGTCTTGTGTAATATTTAACATATTGTTGTAGGCAACAATATGTTTGATCTTTCATGTCTTCTGCTATTTTATCAAATGGTGGATAAAAAGGGAGATATTTAGGTTTTTAAATTTTTGTCAGTTCGATTTCTTCGTACGAAGTGAGCAATTATTTTTAAGTTTTGTCTTTGTGATAAATAATTTGATTTAATTTTATATTGTTGTTTGTAGACAAATTTCATAATTATATATTGAGTCAGATTTTATACTCTCTGTGCAACCTTTTGCATGCGAGTTAAGATTTGTATGCCATGTTCAGAAGTATAGTGCTTAAATTCCTTTGTTTATGTGTCCCTCTATCATTTAATTCTTAATCTTCTACCACAAAGCATTCATATTAGCACTTTTGACCTGGTTTTTATCTCTATTTGTTTTTAAGGCAGTAGTATCTTGTATTTCTATTGGCTGAAAGGGTGGTTAACATCTTCTCTGCAAATACCGTATACCACACCTGACCCATCAACGATGGGTACAACAGCTAGTGAGCTATAAGACTAAGTATAATTTTGCAGTTACAGTATAATTAGTTTGTGGGAAAAGTGTTATGATTTGATGTGGATTTTGTGAAGGACGGTCAAACTTTAATCTATTAATATAATTGATGGACCATGTGTGCGTGCAGGCACATGTAAAGCTACCAGTTTGGGAGATAATTGCTGTTTAAACTGGAAACCCTAAAATTTATTTATTAAGTATATTTGCTTTCTTTGGACCCAAAACTATTTGAGGTTTAGGCATTCATATACGTATTAAGAAAACTTCCATAATTTAAAACCAAACTTTTCAAATTTTTTGTAGTGGTTAACTAGAATATAAATGAAGTCAGTTATGACACCAGAATGGTTAACTTACAATTTAAGGGGTATCCAAGATTCCCTTTCTGTTTTTTTGGAAAAAAAAAACAACAAAAAAGAAAAGAAAAATAAAGACATGTTTTGAGATCACCTAGCAACTACCGCACTGAATTTATTTCAATTAACGTTAGTGTTATTGATGTCCCCTACTAAAGTTACTAGTTTATAACTATTATACAAATACATATAACATATTCTGTTGAATATGCAAAATTTCGAAATTATGTTTTTCCCTTCACATTTTTTGAATGGGGACGTTTTTCAGCTTTAGTACAGGGCATTCCTAATTTAATGATCTTTAATTTGAGACCTTGTTGAGGATGACAGGTGAATTACTTGACTTATTCATGTTTGAACATGTAAAAGAATAATAATTCTTAGTTATTGAGTAAATTAAGTTCACAGTTTTGCATTATGATTAGACACGTGCGCTGTCCCCTGGTTTATTTATATAAATTTTCTGAGCATATTTATGCATGAAACATGTAAAAGCCATACATTTTGTTAAAGTTGAAAAATTAAGCTTTCATCTGGAAACAAAAAAAAAAGTAGGGAAGTGTAAATACCATCCAAATATGCCATTTCAAACATATATGAATACCTTAAAGCATGCACCAACATATGAAATTAAGGTAGTTAGTTCTTAGCAGCACATTTCTCTGAATAATAAACCAAATCACCAAAAATAACTGTTAACTACTTGGAATCAGTGCAGAAATAGTGCTAACTCAGTACCTGACAACTGGGCCCTTTTCATGTACATTCGCATGCAAATAGTAATTAGCATTTGACTGATTCTGCATATTCTGGCCTGCATATTTTCCAGGTTTATCTACAAGTAACTTCTTCCAGCGGGATTTCTTCACATACAATAACCCAGGAGAAGCAGGGAAGTTTCTGACGGAACATTCTTCAAAGTGATGACGTCTTGGACCGTAAAACATGAATTGTAGCTTTAAGTTGATGCTTGCTAGTCATTAAATTCAGAGGAAAGTTTTCAGTATATTATTTTACATTACCCCTCTGCCCCCTTAAAGCACATAACTAGAGTTTGTGGTTTATAGTAGCAAAACTGATCACATCACTCTTGAGTGAATTTCAGTGGTATTCAATTTGCAATAAAATCTGAAATAAATGAAATTTTCTTGATTTTCATAAAAATTAACAAATTGTAAAAAAAATAGTTAATGTAAACCTTTCTTAGCACAGTAAAATTTATTGAAATATTTTTTCATTTGCAAAAATTAGCTTTCTTTAAGGTGGACGACTGTGTTTGGAATTTTTCAATGCTAGGTAACTTATTTCTTTTATGGTCAATGATCAAAATGGTTAATCTTCACTAAACTGAATGTACAGTTATGGCATACATTTGTTTATTTATGTATGCCAAGTTCTTCTGTTTTATTTTTCTATAATTTTTATTAGTTATCATAATGTTATTGGTTTTATGTCCATGTTATCTACTGAGAGCAAATTTATATTATTTTAGTCCTATTGCTATCACAATGTCCATGTTATCTACTGAGTGCAAATTTATATTATTTTGTCTTATTGCTATTATAACGTTGCACAACATCCTCACTTTTAATCAATTTGCTACAAAATCCTAAATCTGAAAATCATAGATGCTGATCATAACATAATTCAACATTGATTCTAGGGGAATTTATTCCTAGTCAATTGATCAATCTCACTTCCACTATGTACTGTAATTGCAAACCAATTCCCTTCTTGGCAGATTACCGTATTTCCTCGCATAATCGTCGCACCCCACTTTTCAAACACTAAAATAGGTTTATAAAATTTCATCACATAATCGTATTTGTGCGCCAGTCAGTTGCACATGTTGCCACGACTTTATAACCTGGCGCGACTTTGTCAGAAGAAAAATATCTCGTCTTTATGCTTGTGGGCTATGAACTGTGACACGAGCGGCAAGCTTCGTCACTTAGCACATTCCGCGAGCGTATATTCTGGCGTGATCTTGTCAGGAGAAAGTAATCCCGTCTGTGCCCGCAGTCTATAAACTGTGACGCGAGCGGCCAGCGCACAATCCGCGAGCTTATAGGCCTAATCTGGCGTGATCTTGCCAGCAGAAAGAAATCTCGTCTTTATGCCTGCGGGCTATGAACTGTGACGCGAGCGGCCAGCTTCATCACTTAGCACATTCCGCGAGCTTATAGGCCTAATCTGGTGTGATCTTGTCAGGAGAAAATAATCTCGTTTTTATGCCTGCGGGCTATGAACTGTGACGTGAGCGGCCAGCGCACTTTCCGCGAGCTTATAGGCCTAATCTGGCGTGATCTTGTCAGCAGAAAGCAATCTGGTCTTTATGCTGCGGGCTATGAACTGTGACGCGAGTGGCCAGTTTCGTCACTTAGCACATTCCGCTAGCTTTTATGCATAATCTGGCGTGATTTTGTCACGAGAAAGTAATATTGTCTTTATGCCTACGGGCTATGAACCGTGACGCGAACGGCCAGCTTCGTCAGCACATTTCGCGAGCTTTAACCTGTCGTGACCTTGTTAAGAGAAAGAAGCCTGTTTCTGACTGCAGGCTATGACTCACGCTACGCGAATGACTGGCCCTTGCAGCAAATAATGATACAGTATATTCTTTGAACTTAAATATTCTTCGCATTAACATCACACCCAGCTTTTTTCCACGAAATTTAGGCTAAAAACGTGCGATGATTATGCGAGGAAATACGGTACTTACACTTCAGTCTCCAATCTGTGTTTCATTTCTCTGAATAAAATCTAGATGATTTATTTTGATGAGGAGGTCTGATGATTATTTTAGAGGAGCAGTACTCCTAACACATTGTCACCAGTGAAAAATGGATGTAGAGGCACCGCCATGTGGGAGCACTCCCTGGACAGTATTTGACTCCCCCCCCCCCAACTAAAAAGTGAATCTAGCTGCATTATTTGTTTGATATGTGTACTTGTGTGGATTCTGGTTGCTGTAGTTTCATAACTTTCCTGATTTAAAGACACACAATTATCTCAGGCATGTTGAGTCCAGCATCTGCTCACAGCTGATCAGTTACATCTAAGATTTACATGCTTATTGCTTCAAAATTATTTCTACTATTGATTCTGGTTTTCCATCCGACAGCTCATTCCCAAGGTGTAAGTATAATGCTGAAGCAGATCTGTTTCAACATGCGCATGACGTCACGCTGCGTCAGCTGGGAGTTGTGGCGAGGTGGGAGTAAAGCACGTGTAATCCGCAAAAGCGTTCCTCGGCGTGTTAGCGAAAACAGCCAGGAACGCAATAGCGCTCCTCATGCAGGCAGTTTTATATACGCTTGTAGTTCTCAGTTTTCTAACAGATCGAAGCACAACGCAGATTATCCAGAATCGGCAAAGCCTGCAGTTCCTAAATTTACCACAACTATCGCAGTAATAGTTTTATTTACGGAGATATGATATTTTAGAAAGCGCTCACTGTTTTGTCCACCACGCACTGTTGTTAGTATGTGGCCTCAGCCGCGCGGGATGTGTTCATAAACGATGATCTAGCCGAGTATATCAATAGAGTGTGCGCCGATGATGATTACATTGAGTCTGATGAAGATGTAGCAATATCAGGGTCGTGTAGTAATGATGTTGGTGATTTTATTTCCGATACAGGAAGTGAGAGCAGCGATGACATTCCGCAGTACCATAAACCTCGTGGTATCGTCATTAGTGAAAGTGACAATTTTACTGATTCGGAGAGTGGCGGTGACGCAAATGAAGACAGTGTAGGTGGTAATGACAATAATGCCTGTGTACCTAATACAGGGTTTAGTGAAGTTCCAATTGACAGTGACCGTCAGCTCGAATCCATCTGACATGAGGTTGTACACGCACTTCGATGAGCGACGAACACTGGAATATTGGAAGAAGGTGGTATTTTGCATCTTTGCTCGAATGGTGCTGAATGCCTATTTGATATACTGTACAAAGAAAATACTTCGAGTAAAGTTATGACACGGCTCAAGTCCATAGAATAGCAATGGGTCCAGGAGAAAAACCTACAAACCAAAATGTTGGCTAAGCTTCATCCACCAAGGGAAGGGGAACTTTAGGTGAAATTAAGTGGTATATTATTAAAAAGATTCTTTGTGTGCAGCAAAATAGATGGAGGCCCAGTAGAAAGGTCACAAACTGCGTGTTCCAAGTGTATGAAAGGTCTTCATGGTATCTGCATAGGGTATCACAAGTGCTAAAAGTGAACCAGCATAAAATGTGAAATATGTACAGTGCATGGTGTATTAAAATATTTTTAAAAATAGAAACTATAGTACCTAAGATAATGAAACTTTCCAGAGAGTAAACCAACAACATGTGACTGCAGACAATAACTACCGTTTGTGTGTAATTTTTATTTTGAATTGTGTTTCTTTCTCTCAATTTCGACTTTCTCCTTTTAGTTTCACAGTAATAAAACAAATATTTTTTTTGTATGTTGTAGTGTTATTGTAACATAGTATGTTTCTTAGTAGAATGGTAAAGCAACTCATTTTCAATGATCAGGAAAAATTTTGGGGGTATATCTTCAAAAATACAAAAGTTATAATGATTTTAATACAACATTGCAATTTCTTGAAAAGAAGCCTGGTATTCTTCACATATACCACCTATAAGCGACTGGTACTAAAAGGGTTAAATAAGTTTTTGTTAATTCATATTAGAGGCTTGGAGACACCTTAGTCATGTAGTTGGGCATGTGTTGAACTTGCCTGATACACTATTATAGGTATCACATAAATACAGGTTGTATTAGGGACAGGGATGAGGTAGGTGTCCTGGTACTTGAAATATCTTGAAATTAATAATAATTTTGCTGGGTGTAGGGAGGCTTGAATGCTCAAATGATCCTCAGAGCTATGCTGGTGGAGCATCTGCTTGTAGGCAACCCAAGCCAGCCAGGTCTACGGTGATGAGCCAGACTAAGAGTCCTCCAGGTTGCGGGTTGGGTATGATGCTAACATAATAATGATGATAATTGTTGTTTTAAGGGGCCTAACATCGAGGTTATCGGCCCCTTGATGCTAACAACCTCACACCCTAAAAATCTTACTGTTACAAAACACTCAACCGAGCCTTGGAATGTGGTCAGACTTCATCACAAACCTGGCAAATGAAAATGGTCTAGAACATTGAACTCTCTAGGTGGAATGTAAGAACTATACTTCAGTCAGGATTGTGGAGGAAGTTCTTAAGTATGGAATAAACATGGGAATAGCATTGCAAGAAGATGGAGTGATAATGGAAAAATGGATAAAATGAAACTACTCCATGCTTTACAGTAAGCCTAAGACAAGAGCTGGGCAATGTGGAACAAGGTTTATTATTACCATTGTTCGAAACTAACAAGCTATCTTGGGTTTGAGCCTCTGGGATATTGAAAAGACACAGGTGATCTGTTATATTTGGAGGGTGGATTTATATGCAGTTAAAAATATACTCTAAAATGGAAAAATATGCACAAAAAATATTTTAATATAAGGCGCAAACAAAAATTTTCCGTTCAATTTCTTAGAGAAATGTTGGCTGAAAATGCTGATGTTTATAAATGTTGTTTAATCTGGAAGCTTACTGTAAATAATTATTATTTTTTGTCATAAACTACTTTCCTTTACTCTAAGAAGCCGTCGATGTTGGGTAATAAAAACTAATAGTCGCTATGGATAAAATAAATGTAATCTTTATTTGTATTGGAAATGCAAATACTGTAACTATTTAAATTTCATTGCTTTAGTATCTGTCTTCTGAATGTCCCATTTATTTCTGGAAATATAATGAAAAGCTAACTACAGGGTCTTTCATATAAAATAAGAGCGCCAAGCGGCGTCTTTGTTAACCGCTACTGCGGTCACCTTGGCCGAGCTTTTGGCGCGCCAAGGCCCCCTGCTTTAAGCGTGTGTACAATCCTATATGATGCAGCGGCCTTGCTAGCGTGTGTACAATGCTGAAATCTTACTTTAGTTAGTTATTGTTGATGAAACCGAAACCCCTATAGTATTGAAAGCGCGCGCATAGTACATGCGATGGCTGTTATTATATTTTTTTTTTTCAAGTTCCGATGGATTATAAAAATAACAGATTGACATTACCAAACTTGACCTTGCAATAAGCGTGCAGTTGCTCAGTCGCCAGTCTAAACCTCAAGTGCTAACATGGTGAGACAGTTATCATTGCAACATCGAATTTTTTTATGTAAAACTTATTTTAAGTACGAGTCGGCTTGGCGGGTACGTGATGCATTTGTTCAACAATTTCCTGATGAAGTGCCACCTTCACTAGCACAGATTCACGTAATTGCAAATAAGTTTGACAATACTGGCTCGGTGCTCAATAAAAAACATGCCCACACACGAACAGTTTTAACAGAGGGTGAGCTAGAAGACATTGGCGAGAATCTTGAACGGTCTCCGTATAAATCATTCACAAAATTAGCACAAGTAGGGGTTTCGGTTTCATCAACAATAACTAACTAAAGTAAGATTTCAGCATTGTACACACGCTAGCAAGGCCGCTGCATCATATAGGATTGTACACACGCTTAAAGCAGGGAGCTTTGGTGCGCCAAAAGCTCGGCCAACCGCAGCAGCGGTTAACAAAGCCGCCGCTTGGCGCTCTTATTTTATATATATGAAAGACCCTGTATATGGTATATCAACATTCAGGTTCAAATAACAGGGTTTTGGGTAATAACCTCATGAATAGCCCACAGACTTGAGATTTGCTTTAAAGGAAACTCCATTATTTGTTCTTTAAGGCGACAATAGTCCATAATTTCTAACATGATTAATTACCCTAGAGAAAAATCCACTGGAAATTTTTCAGGCCATTTGAGATGTAAAGCTCACAATTTTATACTTGGAAGTCAATATCAGTAGTGCCTTGACTAACATTTTTACACTGGTTAAAATGTGCAAGTTCGAGTGTGATAAATTCACAGCCATAAATCTGAAACATAACTGTGGAAGTGGCATGTAGCCAACAGCTGTATGCTATGCCAAGATGATTCTTCTTTGTCATGCAGTTTGCAACCAAGGTTACAGCACCAAGTGCAACCCACCTTCAGAACTGAATTAAAAGAGGCATAGTCAGGAGGTGCTTAAAATGGCTTCTTCAATACATACCCTGGGTGTTCACTCTGCTGTAAACTCCATTGTTCAAGTCCACTATGGATGCACTGGAACTGCATAAACAGTAAACTTTAAATGTCTGCACACCAGTTTTCAAAGAAAATGAGATACTTTGACAAATTGATCCAGCTAGTTCCAACTGATTTGCCAGAGTTTCACCCCAGTGGGCTCTTCATTTAGTATGGTACACCTCACCAAGTACATGCTACTATGAACCATGAACAGTGCCAAAAGCTGTTCTCACTTAAATAAAAAAATTGTCTGCCTAGGATTTTTATTTTGAAATGAAATGAATCCCAAAGGATCCAGAATGTTTATACTCTGAATTAACTTGATGACAGTGCATCAAATCGTGTGTCTACAACAAAGTAGAATCAAAATTATTTTCAGCCTAATCAATACTACTCATAAAATCCTTCAATCAGGACATGCTTCGACGTACCAACAAGTCTTTCTCAGCTGTACATATTTCACAAACAAATTGTAGACTAGTAAAATGTGCTCGTTTAAATGCATGCATGCCTACATTCTTCACAATGGTATAAAATATTCTTGAACATGATCCATAATGTTGAGATTATGGTTATTTTCGTGATAATATACCAGTTGCAGTGCTGTGTGTTGACGGCAGTTGCTCGAAAAACTACCTTGCTCGCCATTAATCTGTCTGTTAGGTAGTCAGCCCGGAGGTTGGTTGGATCCTCATAAAGCACCTTCATAGGTTATGTGGAAGAAACCCACAAAACCCAAGGCAGCACTATAATGAGGTGTACTAGGCAAGGTGAGGAGTGAGGTAGTTTGCCATTGCTTTCCTCACCGAGTCAGAACAACAGCACTGACCCTATGAGTAGAACTTTTCACAGCATCCATAGACACTAGCTATGCCCCGAATGCCATTACTCGGCACCACTCATACCTCGGTAGCTTACATATAATCGCAGCCATGAATGAGGTTGAGACATCGGTGAAAAGCCACATTTTACTCTAGCCTGTGCCAACAGACAAATATGAAAATACTGCATCAATCAAGAGGTGGTAAACAAGCCCTCGCCATTAATATGTACCCGCATTAGATATAAAATGGGAGGAAAGCAACCATGTAATAAGAATGAAAACATCCAGTCTGCATTACGCTATCATGCTTCAAGAACACTTCATCCCAATTGTAAAATCTCAGACACATTGGTTTTCCTTTGATTAGTTCTAACTGGTTTGCCAGAGTTTTGCCCCATTGTAGCATGAAGGTGACAATCATCATATTATTTGTGAAAATATTAAACAGAGGATAGTACTGAATTTCTTTGCATAGTTTTAACCTGAAATTCATGGAAGAAAAGCAGGGTGAGACGATTATGCAAAGGATATTTAAGTTCAAAGAAGAAAAACTACAATCGTTTTTTAATATACTGTATCATTTACTGAATTTGTAATTCCGTGTATTTCACTTTCATCAAGATCACTGCATAATTCTTGTATTTTCTCATTGTAGGCACCACGTACGTAACATCACGCATGGGTCTCTGTTGTGATGTTTCCATGGAACGGCTGATGCTAACTGGCACGGGTGTCTTTTATGGAAGTTTCCGACAATAGCAGTCTAGGCTGTTTTCACGTGGGGAACTGGGGCTAGCAGCGTATTGTAGCTTGTCATTCCAAAGCCAACTCGTGGAATTTTTGTAATTTGAAAGTAAGGTGCGGCGATTATGCAAGGAAATACAGTATCTACAGGAGTGCAAATCCACAACCATCAACATCATCTATAAAGATGGTATATTGGCTTTTACAGCCAATGAATTAAAACTCAGCAATTTTTCAAGGTTTGTGCCGCTGATGAGCCAGCCTGGTGTTCCTAGACAAAACCCCACACAAGACACGGCACAAACCTTGAAAAATTGCTGAGATCCTATGAAGTTTATGGAAAAGGGAAGAGGAAGAAGATCATAATACAATTAAACAATGGCTGTTTCGGAGGTGTAGTTGGTAGCATGCTGAGCTTCTATGCCCAAGATCGCGGGTTCAAACCTGGCCGAAGTAGTCAGATTTTTAAGAGCATTAAAAATCCCTCAGTATGCCTTCCTTCGGAGGTGAAGTAAAGCCGGCTGTCCCATGTCATAGATTTATGGCATGTTAAAGAACCTTCCACTAATTACACCTGTATGAGGCTAAATTATATAGATTAAGAATGTAAACAATGCTCTTAGGTTCCTAAGTTCATTGCCAGGAATCGACTGCGGTGGCGTCTAGTAGATAAGTTCTGAACCAGTAGTCGTTGATGGTGGCGGCAAAAGTAGGAACTATTTGAAAAATTCAAAGTCTGCAGTCCTTATAGAATTAAAAAACAGATAACACACACTAATACAGTCATCACAATTAACACCAGTTATCCGACAGATTCTACACACACCTTAAGTACACGGGGCTACTTGACCACGTTGTCGCAGCCCCTAAACTTAGGAACCAACCAACAATTAATTTAAAAATTAATCAAAAAGAAATGTAAATGCTGCGAGTGGTTAGCATTGTTAGCTCCTACCCCAGAGGACTGGGTTGATTCCCAGCTCTGCCAAGAAATTTAATTTTGGTTTGAGGTCCTGGAACTTGTATCGTTGACATGCGCGTCACCCAAGTGTTACTAGCACGAAACCTGTGGGCTGCACTAAAACTCTGAACGGAAGGGTTTGGGTTAGTGTTCACACGTTTCTTTAAGCAACTAACTTGAAAATTTTACTCCTTTCACCAATGCCCAACTCATTCAAGGTTAATATTGTATAGGTACAGCACTGCCAAACCACCTCACGTTGCCTCATAGTGCTGGGCATATACATCATCATCATCTTGCACAGTTTGCAGCCACTGGCCGGGTCTGTTTGGAACACAAGCCTCTCCAACGTCTTCTGTCTTCCCACCATCTCTCAGCCTCCACCCTTGTCCAGTCTTCTCCTCTCTTTTTCACGCTTTCTTCCACCCCTTTCAGCCACCTGTCTCTCGGTCTCTTTCCTTCCCACTTCGTCTCGTGTACTCTCCTGGGTATCCTCTTCTCCTCCATTCGTTTTACATGTCCATACCATCAGTCTGTACCATCCTGTAATGGTTCCTCCTTCATTAATTCTCTGGTCCTCTCATTTCTTATTTTATCCATCCTTGTAGCTCCAGTACTGCTTCTCAAGAACCTCTTCTCACTGGCCTGTATTTTGCTCTTCTCCCTTCCTTTCATAACCCAGGTCTCCAAGGCATACGTCAGGATAGGGACATAGTACGTCTGATATATGATCTTTTTGCTGTTCTGCTTGCTCCATAACATGCTTCTCACACTCCTCCGGAATGCTTCTGCCTGTCTCTCCCGCTCATTTATTTCTCTATCGTTTCTTCCATTTTCTTTTATCAGGCTTCCCAGATACTTGAAACTCTCCACTTTCTTCAGCTGTTCCCCACCAATTGTTATTCCCGTTGTGGTTCTTTCCTTCTTCCTTGTTGTGATCACCATCTCACTCTTATTTATGCTAAATTTCATCCCATGTCCTTGTATTATTCCTTCCCACACGTCCAACTGTTCCTGTACCTCCTCCTCGTTTCCCCAAATCATCAAATCATCTGCAAACACCATTGCTTTCATCTTTCCTTCCCCAATTACTTGTGCCACTCGGGTCATTATGTCATCCATCACCACAATGAAAAGTAACGGTGACAATGCACTTCCTTGTTTCAGGCCGTTTCTCTGTTCCAACCAGTCCGATCTCTCTCCGCCCACTTTCACACAGCTCATGCTTCCCTTTTACATCTCCTTTATCCTCCGTATAGTCCATTTTTCTACTCCTCTATCCTCCAGGGACTTCCATACTTTGTTTCTGCATACAATGTCATATCGTCCCACCTCTGGCAAACTAGCGAAAGTGCAAAAATAGCGAATCTGCAATCTATATCATAGAATTACTATTAATATACGATCTACAGTCTGGCAAAGTATTGTATCTGTAGCTCGTTCCGTTTGGCAACAATTAGCTCTTCTTTATTTACGAAACTGCATACAATGGGATTTTGACAATGGTAAAGTAGCGAATCTACACTTTGGTTAGTTTGCCGTAGTCATCACAATAGCATACAACAATGTTTACTACAGCAAAGTAACGAATGTGTCAGATAGCTGCAAGGGACAACAAAATATACCAACTTTGTATGTGTCTAGAAACAATCGAGAAACACCAAAAGCTCCAGCAGACTGATCACATTTATTTTGAGCCAGGGCACATTTTAATGGAATGTGATTCTATTCATCAGAAAATATATATGTCTGCAAAGAACCTCCCAGTGTGCACTCCTGAAGGAAGGGTTCAACAGATACGAAATGCATGCAAGAATCCAGCACCCTACAATGTTTCTTCATTGGTGCACATTGACTTTATAGATTTCAACCCGAAAAAGAACAGTTTTATATCGGTTGAAGGTAACAATCCTTTGCCTTTCCGAAAAGCTGTTTGGTTTCGTTATACAAAGGACAAACCAGGTACAGTTCAGATAAAGACTGCTTATGAAGATGCTATGTTTAGTAGGTTCGTTCTTAGGAACCGAAAAGGCCGCCCATCACACTGTCAAGTAGTGAAACCTTACCCTGCAAGATTCTGCATCTCCGGTGCAAAATTAAAGTATCACAAAAATCTTTGCTATAACCTGCAAATTCCAAAGGCTTATCATGCATTTTACGAAACCCTTCCGTCATCAGAATCAGTGAGAGATACACTCCCCGAACCTAATGTTCCAGAAGAATCAGATTTTGAGTAGATTGTGGTATGCTAATTCATGTATTAATTTATTGTAATTAGCCTACTTTTCACATTTTGCAAAAATGAGGAAAAAGTAGACTTATGAGATTGATCCGGACAAATGTGTGTCTGTCCTTCTGTCTGTGTGCCTAAATGGCTGCAGAAATCGAAACCAAATTTCGTATGAGTAAATATATATACCTGAATATCTCCAGCCCATATGTGAAAATTGTCAGTGCTACCAACCGCAATTGAAATTTGAGCTCCATGTTGGATATCTTGGAAGGTATGCATGGGAGCTATTCCAAAATTGGTACACACATAGATAATATTTCAGTTTAATTTCCAGGAGGCCACACATGTCAAGTGTTGCCAAAATAATTCTAAGCCTACTGATAGGTCCAATTTTTAAATGCATTTAACTTCTACACTATCAATTGGATTTCAACCAAATTTCGTATATAAACAGATATGACTGAGCGTATTCTTAAGAGCCACCAGGGCTGCCAACTGTTAATAAAGGCTGTCTCTATTTTCATACCCTGTAACGTGTTTTTCGAGGGGTTTTATGCAACTGGCATAAGTCAGTAGGAAGCCATTCTATATTTATTTACGCGGCAAATTGTTCAGCCAAGATAATTTTTCATGTTAATTTATTATTATTAATTTATTATAATTATTATTAAGGTATTTTCGGAGCATTTTATAAAAATTATTAGCATTCAGATAGGTTTTCTATGTCTTAGAAAACGCTATCAAGCAAATTATTACGAACGACGATATCATAGAAAATTATCTGATTACGGAATTTTACGGAGTTTTTGTCAGTTAGGGTATTTGAGAGACATGACTCACTGGGAATTCTAATACAAGCTGATTCCTGTCGAGAAGTATTACGCAAGGTCTAGAAAAGGCGAATTGTGGAAACGGAAATCGACTTCTCCCTCCCGCGGAGTGTAATGAGGAAGGAGTGGGGATCTAGCGCGTAGGGTGCAGCCAATCAGTGGCGACGACGTAAGCTAGATGTCGGTACCATGGTGGGGGAGCCAACAGGTGCATATATCGTTCGACGCGCCGTGAAACAAGAACAATCTGTGTAGTTCTTGCCGAGTGTGGATATACGCGGGAATCGCTCCGATGTTCCGTGGAAGAGGACTATCTGTGAAATACTTGAGGTGTACGGTCGCAAGTGCGTGTCGCTCCGATGTTCAGTGGAGTTAGCGACGAACTTTTGTAAAACTTGGTTGTACGAGTGTTTGGGTCCGAGGTACGGACCATAGAATTATCTAATCTACCAGAATATCATCAAATTCCGACGGAGATGACGACGTCCAGGAGACTGTGGGAAGCTCACAACATCTTCAAGAACGAGGGAAATGCTTTGGCAATTTCCAGTGGTAAGCGCCAATGACGCAGAAATACGCAATCTCTCATTTTCTTTGTTCTACATTTCATATTTCAGTAACTTCATAGCTTGGAAATAAGAGTAAAATCAATTTATCAGACTCCGTTTTCACGTAATTTTCTATCGGTAATATTCAAATCACAACGCTCCAATTTAAATTTTATACTTATTATTATTAATTTTGCTATTCTTGTTATATATAATAAATTCATTTCTTTTACAATGCAATCTTTGCTTTCAGTAGGTAGCATTAGATATAGACCAATTCCTTCTCCTGATACAATTGTTTGTTGGGTTAATGATCAAATCATACCACGATCTGAGTGAATAGAGTCTTGAATGTGTTCTGCCAGAGCTAGACGTTGTTAAATACAAATTTAGATTTCAACATTGCATTGAGGTCTTGGCGCCCATTAAAACAACATAGCTGAGGCAAAGGTAAACAGCTACAATTATCACCCAACAGTGTGGGCTAGCAAAACCATTACATTTGTCGCTCAACGTGAGGGCGAAAGAAACTGTTACAATTGTCGCCGACAACTTGGGGCTGAAAACCTAATAACATTTGTGGAAGGAGAAGGGTATATATTTCTGTGCCTGTATTTTGGGGGTTATTTGTCTTTATCAGTGTATATCATTATGGGGGATGAGAAAGAAAGACAGATGAGGTTACGTAGTGGTCATCAACTGGAGAATGATGATACGAGCAGTATGTCGAGTGATGGTAGTACCGGGGTAGCGGAGGTAAATCCCGATACTGAAACAGGGAGTGTAGGCGGCCAACCAGAATTAAAAACTTTACTTCTCGAGTTCATGTATCAGAACAAAGTTAGTAGTGATGCTTTAAATGCAAAATTAGAACAGAATAATGCAAAATTAGAACAAAACAGTAGGGAAAATAAAGAAAGTACAGAAGCTTTAAATGCAAAATTAGAACAGAATAATGCAAAATTAGAACAGAATAATGCAAAATTAGAACAAAACAGTAGGGAAAATAAAGAAAGTACAGAAGCTTTAAATGCAAAATTAGAACAGAATAATGCAAAATTAGAACAAAACAGTAGGGAAAATAGAGAGAGTAATGAAACTTTAAACGCCAGATTAGAACAAAACAGTAAGGAAAATAGAGAGAGTACTGAAACTTTAAATGCTAAATTAGAACAAAACAGTAGGGAAATGAGTGACAAATTCGAACTGATTAGAGGTGAGATCAGGGGGGTGATGGAAGAAAAGGCTAAAGAAATTATTGCAGATGTAGACAGAAAATTAGGAAAAGTACAGGAGGAGTTGGAAAGTAGAATCAGTACACAGGCTGAAAATTTAAAAGAACTAGTGCAACTGGAAACACAGCAGGTCAAAAAGCAATTGGGGGGAGAAATTGACAAAATTCAGGTAGCTACTAAAGAGGTTAAGGAACAGCTGGGGGGTAGAATTGAGAAAGTCCACTCACAAATAGTTGCAGAAGTAAATGATTTAAGAGAGAGTAATAGAGAGAGCATTAGCAAGATTGAGGAGAAACAAGCAAAGCTATATGATAAAGTAGAAGAATCAGAAGGAAACATTAAATTAACAGTAAACAGTATTGAGAGGAAGGCTGAGGAGAAAATCGCAGAATTAGAGTTAAAATTAAAAGCTAGGATCAGGCAAGAAAATAGTCAGAATAGGCCAGTTTTTGTGAATAGCACACACAGGGAGGTAGAACTGGGTAAGTTCAGCAATCGACAGGGGTGCCCAATGGAGTTCATGAACACTATAGAAAATAAATTCGGGGAGAGGTTGGAAAATGGTAGTATTGAGTGGTGCCAGGTAGTTGAAATTTTAGAACAAGTGTTTGTGGGGGAAACGAGGAATTGGTTTGCTGTCTACAGAGACAAGTTTACTGATATCAATGATTTTAAAATGAAATTCTGTGAAAAGTTCTGGAATGAGGTTATTCAGTCGCAGCATCGTGAGGGAGTAGTGTGTGGTAAATATAACCCTAAAGGAAGCTCCACCATGACCGAATACTTTTTAGGGCAGGTATTAGTGTGTAAATATCTGGATGGCTTGAAGGAGGAAAGTGATGTGGTAAGGTTGCTACTTAGGCACTTTCCCTATAGGATCAAGGAGGCTGCTTGTATCCAGAATGTAAAGACTATATCACAAGTAGAAAATTTGTTAAGCACATTTGATGCACTAGGGAGAGGGGGTTATGATGACAATTTCAATCGGAACCAGGGTAATAATAATAATAGACCTAATGAAGCCAGGCATCAAGAAGTTCAAGGGAACGGTGGCGAAGGGGCCAACGCTCAAAATAGAAATAATAATAATCAGCTGAATCAGAACAGAGGAAATGGCTATGGTAATCAGTATCAAGGGAGGAACAATGATTTCAGGGGAAATCAAGGGAGGAACAATGATTACAGGGGAAATCAAGGGAGAAACAATGATTTCAGGGGAAATCAAGGGAGAAATTATAATGACAATAATTACAACCAGAATAGGGGTCAAGGAAGAGGACAGCCTAGTGGTAGTAATATACAGCCAAACAATGACAACACAGCCCAGAACAACCAGACTAGTTCAGTAGTTAGTAGTACTACGGCCAGCTGTAGCGGTTCTTTAAACGCGAACCAGGCTGCGAAGTAAGGTCAGAATCTCAGTCTGTAGCATGCCCTGTCCATACAATTATACAGGAACCCTATGACCTAAATGTAAGAAATGAATTATTACATGAACTAAATGATGAAGGTATTATTCAGGAAGTGGTTAGTAAGAGCCCCATAGTTAAATTTAACGTGTCCGAGGCGTACACAGATGTTTTAATTGATAGTGGTTGTATGAAGAGTTGCATAAGTAGTGCATTTTATGATAAAATGAAAGGAACTGGAGTAAATTTTGAGGAGATGCCAATTAAAAGCACTTTTGTTATCACAGCTGTTGGGAAGAGGTCTAAAGTAATTTCTAAGCAAGTTTTAGTAGACATTAAAATTAATAATCATGTAGAGAAGCAGATTTGTCTTGTAATTCCAAATTTAGTATTCAGTGTTATCTTGGGTTCAGAGTGGCTAAGTAGAGTGTCGGGTAACTTATGTTATGATGTAGGGAGTTTGAAATTTAAATGGGGAGATTCTGAAGTAGAAGTAGCGTTCAATGACCAAATTCAGAGAAGTAGTGTTGTAGGTGTGATTTGTACTTTAAATGAGATATCGCCAGCCGTAGAGCGGGGTTCTCCATGTTTTGTGGGCAGTGTGATTACGAACGGAAGTCTAGAGGACTCGTTACGTGAGGCTGCATTTCAGGGAAATATAGAGGATGAACAGTGTGTTCGGCTCTATGATGTGTTATGGTGTAATAGGAGAGTTTTTGAGGATCGCATTGGTATGGCCAATTGCTATACACATTCATTGAACGTTATTGATAGGTCAGTATTCACAGGACATAGATATCCTGTACCTTTCGCTTATCAGAGTGCAGTTGAGGCACAAATTAACCAGATGCTTGAAGATGGGATTATTGAGTATTCTAACAGTCCATATGTTAATTCTTTGATCACGGTACCCAAGACCGACGGCACTGTTCGTATTTGTTTAGACGCTCGTTTGGTTAACAGTAGAATTAGTTCAGATCAGCTGAAATCTATGTCAATAGAGGAATTAATGCAAACATTTGAGGGGAAGAAGTATTTCACTTGTGTAGATTTGAGTTCCAGTTTTTGGCAAGTGCCACTTATGTACGAAGATAGACCATTTACAGCTTTTAGTCATAAATATAACCTTTATCAATTTTGTAGAACACCTTATGGGTTAAAGAGTAGTTCAGCTGCTTTAATTAGGGCTTTAAACATCGCATTAGGGGATGACACAGGAGAGTTTGTAACCATTTACATAGATGATATGGTAATTAGTTCACGCAGTTTTGAGGAGCATCTACATCATTTAAATATAGTTTTTCAGAAGTTAGATCAGGCAGGGTTCACTTTGAAGCTGTCTAAGTCGTCATTCTGTCAGTCAGAAGTGACATTTTTAGGTCATAGAGTGTCGAGTAGAGGTGTAACACCAGAAGAAAGTAGGGTTAATAAGATACTTAACGCAGAGGTGCCACAGAATGTTAAACAGTTAAAAACTTACCTGGGAATTTGCAACTTTTTCAGGAGGTTCGTTCTTAAATACTCAGGGTTGGTAGAACCATTCAGGGAATTGCTTAAAAGTGGGACTCGGTGGAGATGGGAGTCCAAGCATGATCAGGCTTTTAGAGCGCTGAAGGAAGGTTTTGAGAAAGCTGTAGTGCTGAAATATCCGTTAAAAGATAAGGAATATGTGGTTATGACAGATGCTTCACATATAGGCATTGCTGGAGTATTATGTCAGAAAGATGATGAGGGTAATCTGTGCATTGTATCTTTAGCCTCGCGAGGACTGACAGCAGCAGAGAAAAGATACACGATTACTGAGTTAGAGCTTTTAGGTATTGTTTTCAGTTTAGGGAAATTTAGAATGTATTTAGTAGGGGGGAAATTTGAGATCCACACAGATCACCATGCATTACTGTATATGAGAACTTGTAAACTCAGTTCTAACAGAGTTAGTAGGTGGATTCTTGCTCTGCAGGAATACGAATTCACAGTAAAATATATTAAAGGTAAAGATAACATTCTTGCAGACATGCTATCGAGGGACACTAATTTATGTAGGGATTATCCTGTGGTTAAAGCAGAGGATGGTATTTTAATATGTGCATGTGTGGACAGTAGCAACAGGGCATCGTTACAGACACTGAGAAATAGGCTAGTAGAGCAACGTGATGACGTTCATTTAAAGGGAGCCACTTGCAAGGTTGGAAGCAGGTGACGCAGAAACATTTATAGTTTCCAAACGTATTGGGAAAACAGCATATGTGCTGGAGAATAGTGAGGGAAACAGATTATACGGGACGTATAATATACATAGTCTACGAAAATATGTGTCATAAAGTGAGTGTGTTTAGCTGGCGAGCCAGCCTATCAAATGAGTAAGTGTGGTATTTGGTGCGTGGGAGGATCTGGTCTTAAGGCAGGCGTATCAGAAGTCACACAGGGGGGTAGTATGTAAGTAAATGAGAGTTTTTAAGGTACAGGGAAATATGACGGGATTGTCGGATGCTGTTGAGCACTAAATTGTCTCGATGCACCAAGGCCATTTTGGCAGCGCTGATGGGTTCCCATTTATCTCCAAGAGATGGGGGAGCGCTTGAATAGGGCTTGTTAGCTTAAGGCGTCCACGAGATAAAAGATGGGCCATCAGAATGCGAGACAGTCCTTCATGAAACTCATACATATCAGCACACGTGATTTCTGTTTACGGCCTCGCCATGTAAGATTTGTAAGTGTGTAATTTAAGATAATTTGTACAATGGTATTATTTGTGTGAGGAGAAATGGTCTGTGTTGAGAACTAGTATTAAGTAGAATATGGTTAACGGGAACTTAACAAGACAGGGCGATTACGGCACAGAAATATTTGGTGTTATATGTAATGCGCATTTACTGTTTTTTTTTCAGAAGTCAATATTAATTTAATCTACTTTAAAGAGAGATTAAGTATTATGGTCACGAGGCGCTGCCACAATAGTGTGATCGTGTGCTCAGTGATAAGTGAGATTAAATTTCACCATAAGGAAGGGACCTCCAGTGAAATTAGGAAGTTCTATGGTGATATAAATATATCAGAACACCTTCAATGCGTGTGATATGACATCATAAATACATAGTGCTCACACATTTATTATGTCTATTTCTCCAACATAGAGGAATTTGAGAGGCGGAAATATCCATGGAACACTAATTTATATGTAAAACATTGGACTGGTTGCAAAGTGCAATCCATAGTGACAACAAACTTTGACGCAAAGTGCGTGAAGAAAAAATATGAGTGTATATATCTGTAATTTAGGGTGATTTCGTTTATGTAATATGTATTTTGGATGGGATTTATTAACGTGTCTGGGATAATCGGATAATGGACCGTCGTCACGGTAAATCATCCGATGATCCGAGGCGAATATGTAACGTGTTTTTCGAGGGGTTTTATGCAACTGGCATAAGTCAGTAGGAAGCCATTCTATATTTATTTACGCGGCAAATTGTTCAGCCAAGATAATTTTTCATGTTAATTTATTATTATTAATTTATTATAATTATTATTAAGGTATTTTCGGAGCATTTTATAAAAATTATTAGCATTCAGATAGGTTTTCTATGTCTTAGAAAACGCTATCAAGCAAATTATTACGAACGACGATATCATAGAAAATTATCTGATTACGGAATTTTACGGAGTTTTTGTCAGTTAGGGTATTTGAGAGACATGACTCACTGGGAATTCTAATACAAGCTGATTCCTGTCGAGAAGTATTACGCAAGGTCTAGAAAAGGCGAATTGTGGAAACGGAAATCGACTTCTCCCTCCCGCGGAGTGTAATGAGGAAGGAGTGGGGATCTAGCGCGTAGGGTGCAGCCAATCAGTGGCGACGACGTAAGCTAGATGTCGGTACCATGGTGGGGGAGCCAACAGGTGCATATATCGTTCGACGCGCCGTGAAACAAGAACAATCTGTGTAGTTCTTGCCGAGTGTGGATATACGCGGGAATCGCTCCGATGTTCCGTGGAAGAGGACTATCTGTGAAATACTTGAGGTGTACGGTCGCAAGTGCGTGTCGCTCCGATGTTCAGTGGAGTTAGCGACGAACTTTTGTAAAACTTGGTTGTACGAGTGTTTGGGTCCGAGGTACGGACCATAGAATTATCTAATCTACCAGAATATCATCAAATTCCGACGGAGATGACGACGTCCAGGAGACTGTGGGAAGCTCACAACATCTTCAAGAACGAGGGAAATGCTTTGGCAATTTCCAGTGGTAAGCGCCAATGACGCAGAAATACGCAATCTCTCATTTTCTTTGTTCTACATTTCATATTTCAGTAACTTCATAGCTTGGAAATAAGAGTAAAATCAATTTATCAGACTCCGTTTTCACGTAATTTTCTATCGGTAATATTCAAATCACAACGCTCCAATTTAAATTTTATACTTATTATTATTAATTTTGCTATTCTTGTTATATATAATAAATTCATTTCTTTTACAATGCAATCTTTGCTTTCAGTAGGTAGCATTAGATATAGACCAATTCCTTCTCCTGATACAATTGTTTGTTGGGTTAATGATCAAATCATACCACGATCTGAGTGAATAGAGTCTTGAATGTGTTCTGCCAGAGCTAGACGTTGTTAAATACAAATTTAGATTTCAACATTGCATTGAGGTCTTGGCGCCCATTAAAACAACATAGCTGAGGCAAAGGTAAACAGCTACAATTATCACCCAACAGTGTGGGCTAGCAAAACCATTACATTTGTCGCTCAACGTGAGGGCGAAAGAAACTGTTACAACCCTATTATCAATATATCGGAAAGTATGTAATCCAACAGCTCTAAACTTTGCGCACGCATAGTACCTGCCATTCTAGATTAATTTGGAGCAACTAATATACGTCAATGCTGCCAACACGATAGGTCCAACTTAAAATTACATGTAACTTCAATAATAACAAATGGATATCATCCAAAATTGGCACAACAAGACATCATAATATTTCAGATTATTTCTGACCAACACATGCATGACATTGTTGCCAACATGATTTTACGCGCATTGATAGATCCAATGTCTAACTGCATGTAACGTCCATGCCATCCATTGGACTTCAACCAAATTTTCTATTGATGGACCTACGAATATATTCAGTCACCAGGACTGCCAACTGTACTGCTCTATTAGGCTACATTATGCCACGTATATTTCGAACTAATTAGAAATGTCGATATTACCAACATAATTTTGACATTATTCTAGATAGGTCCATATAGATTAATCATTGGCATGAATCTTAAATTTTAAGAAAAGTAGGCTCTTTAGTTCGTCACGGAACTTCTTGTTTTTTATTGTGTTCAATTTTTGAAGAAAATTATTGGAATTTAGACTTATTTCCTTTAAATGGAAGTCTAATGGTCTAAAAATTAATTCAAATAATTGTTTCTTTTGATTGCAGATTCGATACTTAGGAACAGTAATACTAGAGATAATAAGATAAAATCACTCTGGTAAAGTAACGAAACTGCCATTTAGGCCCTTAAAATTAAGACAAGAGCTAACATCAATGCACCCTATAAACATGATGATTAACCAGTCTACTGAGTATTAAAAGTGACCGAAAAAGAAAATAACAGGATTTTATACAAGTAGTTGAAACTTGTTTTAGCTCTCCTGTAAAATGAAGAATTTTCACTTTCGCTAGTTTGCCCGAGGGGGGACGATATTCTTTCTCAATGTCCAGGAAGGCCATCAGTAGATCTGTTCCATACTCATAGTGCTGTTCTTGTAACTGCCTTACAGCAAAAATCAAATCCACTGTGGATCTTCCTGCTCTGAAGCCATGTTGTTCTTCCCTCATCCCTCCTTCTATCCTTGTCCTAATTCTCTTTTCCAAAATTTTCTCGAAGATCTTTGCACAATGACTCATCAGTATTATTCCCCGATAGTTTCTGCAATCTGTTCTACTACCTTTCTTGAAGATCGGGACAATTATTCCTTTTTTCCAGTCCTCTGGGGTCTTCCTTTCCTTCCATGCTGTCCTCATCACTCGGTACAACCACTGTATCCCCACCTCTCCTGCTGCTCTCACCATCTCCACACTCAACTCATCCACACCCGGTGCCTTCCCTCATTTTATCTTGTTCACTGCATCTTCCACTTCTTTCCATGTTAAGTCCTTTTCTGTTTGCAGTTCATCTTCCTCTTCCCCGATTTCTTCCTCCTCACCATATTTTCCATTTGGGTTCAGTAGTTCTTCAAAATATTCTTTCCACATTTTCTTCAGTTCTTCCCTATTTTCTATCTCTTGTCCCCTTTTGTTGACCATTCTAACATAATCCGTAGGATCCTTCCGCCTCTTATTTTTTACCATCGCATACAGGACCTTTTTTGTACCTTCACTATCCTCCATCATCTTTGTCCACTCTTCCATCCACTTTCTTCTCTCCTCAGCCACTACTCTCTTCGCCTCCTTTCTTTCCTGGTACTCTTCCCTTGTCTCTACCGTCCTATTTTGATACCACCTCCTAAAGGCTCTATTCTTTTCCCTTACGATATCTTTATCTTCTCATTCCACCATGGTGTTTCCTTCCACCTCCTCTTACTACTTGTCCTCCCACATACTGCTTCTGCTGCACCTACTAGTGTCTTCTTAAATCTAGCCCATTTCTCTTCCACCCCTCTTTCTTCATCTGTTGGAATTCCTTCCTATACCATTTTGAGGTACTCGACCCTTCTATCTCCTTCTTTCAGTTTCCATATCCTTATACGTCTTTCCTGGTTCTCAGTCCCTTTCTTCTCCTTACTCCCTCTCAGGTTCATTACCAGCAATCGATGGTCGCTATCCAGGTTCTCCGATGGTATAACCTTGATGTCCGTGATGTTCTTATTTAGTTCTTTCTCATACAGTATATAGTCGACTACCGACTTCCTGGTCAAGTCATCACTGTACCATGTGATTGTGTGGCTCTCTCTTTTCTTAAACCAAGAGTTCCCAACTAGCAGGCTGTTCCTCTGGCAGAAGTCCAACAGTCTCTTTCCTTCCTCATTTCTTTCGCCCCAACCCTCTGGTCCTAGAACACTCTCATAACCTTGTCTTTCTCTTCCTACATGGGCATTGAGATCCCCCATAATCATATTTCTTCCTACCAGCTGCTTCTGCAATTCCTCTTCAAACTCCTCCTTCTCATCAGAGGCGCAGCCTACTTGTGGAGCATACACTTGCACTATTTCTACGGTCTCTCCCCTCAGTGCTACTTTCACTTTCATCATCCTATCACTTATTCTCCTCACTTCTTCTTTTAAACCATCTCGTACTACTACTCCCACTCCATTCCTCTTTCCCTCTTCGTTCCCACTCCAGTACAGTCTATATAGCCTTTTCTCAGTTCTCTCCTTCCTTCCTTCCCCTTTCCACTTTGTTTCTGCCAATCCCAATAAATCCAACTTCCTTCTTTCCATCATATCCACTATCTCCTCCACCTTCCCCGTCAGCGTTCTTAGGTTTAAAGTTCCAAATCTTAGTCCGTGTGTACAGCCGTGTCGTCTATTAAATCTATCATATCCGAGGCTCGTTCCATTTTTGAAAGCATTTGGTTTCATCCACTACTGGCTTGCTGGGCCTATCGTAGCTTAACCAGAGCCCCGTTAGCAGTCACTTTTCAGGATTCCTGTAGGACCTTCACAGCTACCGTAACGGTCCCGGGGCACACGAAGTCCCCACTGCACTTCGCCCCTACAGGCGATCCCCTACTTTGTGCCATTGCCCGTCTCCCACGACGAGGACGAGGGGTTGGACTTATGGGAGACGCTGGGCATATACAATCCACATAAACCTAATGAGGGGTTATTATTGTCCTAAAGAGGTGCTTTTTGAGGATCCAAACAGCTTCTGGGTTAGTTATAGTACAGCAATGGTGGTGGTGGGGTGTGTGCACCAATGTTCATACATACAGAATATTCATTCATCTACATTTTTATTCAGCAAATAATAAAATAGTTTACAACATATATTTTATCAAAGAACAAAATAAAACTGGGGCATAAATGTTACAATATAAATAAGGGGGAGGAAACCATTGTCTAGTCTGAAATACTGTTCGAAGGAATCTAGCACTTATTAAAATGGTGCATGTAAGAAGAACGAATGATATATTTTTCAATTCAATAAATTTGTACCACTTTTTATAACATTAACACAATAGCCTAGAGATACAACTATGATGATAACTGATAAGGGATTCAATAGAATTTGTGGTATGTAGCATTTTGTTTTGTACTAAATGTGCCAATTAGGACTTAACTAATATATTAGATCAGTGCGTATGCTTGTCGAGTTTTCTATGGCACTGTTTACTTTGTTATGGGGTGATGAAAACACAGCATCTTGAATTCTGGATATTTTCCTGTTGAAACGCAATGGTGTTGAGTGAATAAAATAACATTTCTATCTTGGAGTTCAGTAGAGGACTGAATGCTAGAAGTAGAACAAGAAAATGGTTTTCTCGTTTCGGGGAAAATCACTTTAATGGTATCAACTAGCTGGAAATTGATTTTAGGTATATACCGTACCCTCAGATGTACTAACAGTCAATATGGATCCAGAATTAATAGTTGTAATCCTAAATATAGAAAACTATTTTGACAAAAGATCACTTGAGGATATATTCGTGTGAATCTACATCAAACAATATAGAAACTGGCAGAAAGAATGAGCTGTGATCTCTTGATCATAATGCGTCATTTGTATTCTACGATAAGGTACATGGATTCCATGCGTGTTCACTGTGGCAAACAAAAACCAGCATGTGATCATTGCCAACTGTTCTTCAGATGAAAAATGGTGTCTGTACACAATCATCTACTCTTGGTACTTTGCTCATGGATTCTTCTGCTCACAATTACAAGAGTTCCACAGGCATGACATTGAACTCCTAACATTGTGGGAAGGTCATTGACAATAGTGTACTGTATATCAACTGTTGTGTTAAGTACGGTATTGCATTGTATATGAACGTATGAATCATCCATTAGTTTGATAACATAATATTGCTTAGAGAGAGCTTTGAAGTTATTTTTTCAGTGATGCCTTATTGATATTGCTTGTCATATTATGTACAAAAAAAAACTGGTAGTCTAGAATACTAAGATAGAATGTAACATATTAATATGCAAATTTACAATGTAATTTCACATTTCATAACACACAACCTGTGGTACCACAGCCCATGAAATGCCTTGGCCTACCAAGCGACTGCTGCCCAGCCATTTGGCGTGCTGATTATGGGGTGACAATTCCCCTCGGCTGTTAATCCTGGTCTCCATGAATGGGGCGCTGACCCACCGTCTGACAGCTCCTCAATTGTCCTCACAAGGCTGAGTGCACCCTGTTCTAGCCCTCACATTAGTTTCTAAAATCCCTGACAAAGCTGGGAATTGAACGCAGGGCCTTAAGAGTGCAAGGCAGGAGCGCTACCCCAACATCACAGGGCCGGCCTTATTTGCATCAGTACAGAACTAAAAACTTAATATGTTTTTACCATGCCAATGAAATTTGAAAGCTGGCCTGAATTTAAAGCATTTAATGGTTGGAGAGTTTCCAAAAAAGACATCAGATAGTTTTTTAACGCACTTTGTGATGAATCGAGTGACGTCAATAGGAACATCATCGCTGAATGGATTTCTTTCTAAACTAGCTTCCATAATCCAAAGATACAAGCCGGAAAACAGAACAAATGGTGATGAGATGAGACTATTTTTCCACGGGTTACCAAATAAATCATAGTTTGACAGGTAAGAAGTGTTCTGGAGGAAAACTGTCCAAGGAAAGATTGCTTGTGCAGTGCTGTATTCATTTGTAGCAGAAATATGTAAATACAACACTGAATAAGGTATTTGTCCATTATATATGCATGTAGGCATACCTCCGTTAACCGATCATTAATGGAAATATTTGAGAGTCCCATTCGATTTCGTTGAAGGCAGGTTGTACTGTACTGATATTAACTAAACTTCTAATACGGGAATGAAGTGTGGTAGATTTAAGCTGTCCACATAAAGGCAGTACCATATATATAAGCATTTGATTTAGTGAAATTCTTTCTGTTGATACTTTAAAACTCATTTTTGCAAACAAATGTTTTAGTATTTTTTACAATTTTTAAGAAGTTTTAAAATTTATTTCCTTTGTCAGAAAATGAAGAAAACAATTTTACACTTTGTAGCTAATTCTAAACAGCTAATATCTACTCTTCAGAGGCCATAGAGCATATATATATATACACACACACACGAACTGTTTTTTTTTTTTTTTTTTTTTTTGCAACTGCTAAATACCACAAACTCTAGCTACGAGTACCTTTCACTCTTTAAGACTCATGACATGCCTGGTTGTATAGCCTTGGTATAAGTTAGCAGGAAAACAGGCCATCTGGGACCAAAATTAGTATATTCTTTATGTAAATGGATTAAACTTGAGTGGGATTACATTCCTTCAAGAAATACAGCATTTGAAATGAATCTTGGAGTGCCAATGATGAGGCTAAGTTCTGCAGACAAATCCAGCAGTGCTGACGAGTAAAATGTTTCTGATACTCGTTATACACATACAATTATATTGATATGTATCGACCAGGCGGACCCATTGAGATTATAAGTAACTTCGTAAGTCAATATAGGTGGTTTAAAACAAACTATACAGTAATTTTTCTTTCTTCGCTTTTACCAACATTCCTTTTCCTCTTAGATTGCTGTATTTTTTGTGTACCAATACTGTATGCCGTCCGCAGTCGTGGGCACTGTTTCCTTTTTTTCCCCTCTTAAATACAGTATATAGATTTTGAAGAATAAGTATGGTTTATTAAATACATACTGCATGTTACAATAAAAAAATCTTTTTTCCCCCCCGAATTAAGTCTTGTAATACTTGGGACACACAATTAAAACTACTTTAAATTTACAAACAATATCAATATATTGTTTTCCTTGGAAAGATTCAAGTATTATACAAATCATTATTTCATTCTCAGTAAGCCAGTTTCTTCCTGATCATACAGTCAGTTCTTAACAAAGACCTTAAATTTACCACAGCTCTGTGTGAAAACAGGGGTAGTCAATCAAGTTATAAAGTAAACAACTGGATAACAATAATTAAAGTAAGAGTGGATGATACTGTTTTGCAAGAGTACAAAAAGCATTCACATGCTCATCAAATAAAATGCTACATTGCATCCTTAAAACTTTTTTGCACAATTGATTAGCTTGTTACTAAAAGAGAGCTTGTGAGTAGTATTTCGACACAATATGGAAATGTTAGGAGATTACTGAAGCAACACTGACAAATATGGCTTCTAACAGAATTGCTTTACAGTCTGTCAACACGAATGTGCTCAATTACACTTATCTAATCAACCTATTACCTGAAAAGTAAGTTAGTTATTGTTGTTTTAAGGGGCGAAACTACGAGGTCATCTGCCCCTCTTAACACACAGATTAAAGAATACAAATTTGGAATTGAATTTAAAATTTAGAGGTGGACACCTAAATTTAAAAAGACCTAAAATTAATAAAACAAAAAAATTAACACAAATAATAATTATAAAAATAAACAAAAATTACGGAAAACCAGAAAATTATCATTCAAAAACGAACAAGTCGTTGAGTCAATGTACGCTGGAAAATATGACCTGAAAAGAATTTTACAATTATTTATTTTTATTATACACTTAATTGGATCTCATGTTTTGTTTGCCAGGCGGAAATCGTCAGAGCCTGTTCACTTAAGATTTGGTGGATATGTACCATATATACCCGAATATTACTCGCCCCTGAATAATCCCTGCACACTCATTTTTGTATGGAAATTTAAAAAGAAAACTGTTCCTCATGGTATTAGCCATGTTGTTTGGTCCGTATTGATGAATAAATAAAGTTAGTAACTTAATATAAGAAAACAGATGTTAACTCTGCCAATACAAATGTTAAATTATTATAGTACTTACTAGTTCCGGGGTGCCAGAACTCTTTCAGCAGACAAATCCAAGAATACAAAACAAATATATTGAAGCTATACAGTATATAAACAAGATGTGTTAAGCTTGTGTTCTTCAATTTTTCAGATGAAAGGGTTCTGGTACCCCGAAACACGTAACGCATAAGTACTATAATAATTTAACATTTGTATTGACAGGGCTGACGTTCCATTTTCTTATATTAAGTTATTAACTTCAGAATGGTTAACAACTTTGATAACTTGAAAAATGTAAGTATTGTACATAAAAGTAATACAGTAAAACTTCACTTATACGATTTTCAAGGGACCAAATGAAAAAAACGTATAAGCGTGAAAAACGCGTAAATGAAAGTCGCTAAATAAAAACTGCAAAATGTATGTGACATTATGGGTTATACAGGGACTTGGTGTTATATGCGACGCGGACTCTCGCTCGCGCCCGCCGCGAGCCGGTCCCCCGTCAAGCACTTGGCCGTAATGCGCTTCTTGGCGCCACAAATTTCCCTCCTTTGCAGTGTGCTTTAGCAGTGTGGGGTTCAGTTTAGTCAATTGTTCACGTCTTTAGTGCTCAGTGTGATGTTCCAATGCGATTTTCATTACGTGAACGTGTGTAAATACCTTCATAAAGTGCAGAAAATCTTTCGCGAAAATGAGCTTAAAGACTATATTACAGTTGAAATACAGTCAATCGGTGGTGAGGAACTTCAGAACGTAAATTACAATTTCATAAAGAGGTGCCAGCGATGTGTAGCGGTGAATGGCGAACATTTTCAGCACCAGCTGTGAACTACAGTATAGGCTATATATAGGTCGCGCGAGCTCTGCATTACGGCAAAGTGGCTGGCGGGAGACAGGCCCGCAGCGCGGGCGAGCGATGGCCCCCGTTAAGAAGTGAACAACAGCAATCGTAATGCACTTCCTCTTCCTTTCACCCATGTTCACTGCTATCAAGGTTAACCATAACTGAAGCACCGAACAAGGCAGAACAATGACTGCAGCAAGTGATGTTGTATTTCGCAACACACGCAACTTCAAGGTCGCTCTCGCCACAACATAGCGCCGCGCGAGGGATGGTTTCCGAGAAACGTACAGTGCGTGTCATAAGTTTCTGGCTCCAATATTTTTAGAGATTTTAGGTAGGGAAACCGTTGTAAACGTATAAACGACGCATTTTTCTCTCGGGGACGTAAGATATGATCGTATAAGCGTGAAAAACGAATAAATGTAAAACGTATATCGGAAATAAATTAACATGGAAAGTATAGGGATTTTGCCGGGACCAAGAAAAAAATCGTATAAGTGTAGAAAACGTATAAGTGTGAATCGTATAAAAGAAGTTTTACTGTACATATCCACCAATTCTAAATAGGCCTAAGAGAACAGGCCCTGATGTTTATAAGTATAAATAATTCATGTTAAAGTCTTTTCAGGTAGTAGGTTGATTAGATAAGTGTTATTCCCCAACTAAATTCATTGGGCACATTAGTGATGACACTGAAACTCGATTCTGTTCATAGATTTCTACACAATTCTTCAAATCCAATCCAAAAGACTCAAGTTTGCACAAATTCCAACTGCACAGCCTCGGAAATGTTATATCATGGCTTTGGTGTATAATAAGCCACTTGGCAATACCACCTCTCTTGCTACCACACTAAAGAATTTTCCTCAGCAAATAAACCAACATGCATTGGGCAATCTGTAGAGCAAAGAAACAAAGTGGACACACAAAGGGCGAATACAATGACAGACAGGTGCAGGGATAATAGGGAAATGAGCAATAGAAAAAATTCCCCTGTTCATGTGTTTTTCCCATTTTCTCTCTCTCTCTCTCTCTGCATGCAGCTGCCTGTCATTGTATTTGTCCTTCATCTGCATTCACTAAGTTTATATGCTCATTGAATTTAAATATTATATTGTTATGAAATTTGAAGCTTTGTTAATTCGTATCACATGCTTCCCTCATTTCCATGCATATCGTGCACACACACACCTTGAGTAGATCAGGTCACATTCCTTCTCTAGCTTTCTACCAAACCATTCTCTTATTCATAATGAACATGAAAACCTTACCACTGAGAAAGATAATCATTAACAATTATGCAAAATACTGGCTTATCCAAGCATATACACATGTCTACAGACATGCTGTGCTCATACCACTGCATATTTTGTACATGGAAGAGTTAAATGGTAAATTCAAATGTCTACAAGCAGTACTAAATTTAATACAGAATTGAAATACATAAAAATTGAAACCGAGAATACCAATTCCAATAAATCAGATTTATGACAACACAATCTTGTAACGTGGAGTAATAAATTTTTTTTAACCTAACAAAATAAGTCATGCTGATATACCACAGTGGTTCAAAGTGTTTTTTAGGAGCACACACCCGTAAGGCAGCAAGCAACAATGATGACACTTGGCTGTGGTGAAAAAGCCTACTATTGCAGTAACTCTCCTTCAATTTCCAATGAAGTGCAAGACCTTTTATTTTTTTTTAGAGTAGAAAAGTTGCTTCACTACCTGCATTACATTTGTGCAGTAATTTCTTTCTTCACAGGTAATCAGCATACTGCTGAATAACCAACCATAGGAAAAAAGAGTTCAGAATTTCTAAGAGCAGAATAAATTAAAATACCAATAAATAATCTATGAAAACCAGTGTGATATACTATCCAGCAGCATCTTAACTTTTTGAATGTTGTACAGTATGTGAACCATTCCATTTTCTTACATGCACCTGCCACCGGATTACCGGTAATCACTAATAAATATGTCAGACTGCCATTCCAACAGACTTCCTTATTAGTCCCACAACAGCACAACTATTCTGACAGACCACTACTTCTCTGATCCATTCGGAAGAACATTTGCAGCGTCTTCTTCCTCCTTATGTCTCGTGGGATCATCCGGTTTCATGGCAGGGAAAAAGAGGACCTCCTAAAAATAATGGACAAACAAGTAAATTCCCAAAGCATGCACAAGCGAGCTCTCCCTGGCATTCAGCAATCCTGTATCTTACCCTGTTCTTTAGCTTGTTGCAAGTCCTTACTAATTATTCACTCATGCAAAAAATAAATAAAAATATAAAAAAATCTTGTCATGGATAATAAGTATGTGCACATGAAAAGGTACTTGATTCCAGCTTCTAGTTACCAAGATACAGTACTCCAGCTTAAACTGGAAACTGACAATCTAAAAGTTTACTTATTATGCACATCTGAATTCTTCTGAATCGAAACTTAACACAGACTGCATACGAAGGCTGAAGTCAATTAACGTAAGTTGATTTTTCGAGCAAATTCTATAAGTTGTAATTTGCAAATATCATCAACCATGATTGAGTCTGCTATTTATTCCAAACTTTAGTTAGTTATTATTGTTTTAAGGGGTGGAACTACGAGGACATCTGCCCCTAATTCCAAACTTTAACCCTGAATGTACTTATGGATGATACTACAGGTTATAATGCAATTTCCTGATGCTATTAATTTCATGGCAAAAAAGTTATTTTTAATAGTGGCCAACTTAACCCAGCAAAAGTTGGCCACCCATTTGAAAAACATAATAAATTGCTCTCGCACTTTCCTGAAGATAGTATGTAAGTTTGTTTTCTTGGGTTTTATACAGACGTTGAACCTGACGTAGACCTTGGAATACTATATTGTTTGGCAGCTTGTCTAAAGGACAATTTTTGTGCCTTAATATCCTCAATCGTAGTTTGAAATATGGATACTTGTCTCCCATTGTAACAACGTGTGCACTATGTCATGGAACGCTGTTAAAAAGGAGGAATTCACTCAACTTGCACAAGTCACAGAACGCACACCAATACCGCATGGCCGACTCTCTACTAGAATTGAATTTCATTGCATCTTACAAGAAATAAAAGTAATTGGTATGGCTGCCAACAACAGATCTAAATGATCCGAATACGATTCAAATTAATGGTGTTGACCTTCCAAAGACATTGTCGTTTAAATATCTTGGTCCAACTATTACTGCAGATGGAACCCTCAGACCTGAAATATCACATTGCGTGAGCAGCGCATGGCTGAAGTCGCACTCTTTGCCAGTGTCTTCTGTGATGAAGATTCCAGACCGGCTAAAGTCTTAAGTTTATCATTCTGTGGTCCGTCCCGTTGCTCTGTATGGGGCAGAATGCTGGACTTCAAGAAGTTGGAACAGCAACTTGGTGTGATGGAAACAAAGATGCTCAGGTGGGCATCTGGCTTGACATTCCATGATCATGTCAGCAATAATGACATTCACAAGCCATATGGACATGTCTTACGACCTGCTGAAACAATTGCACACGCTCTAGCTTAGCATTGAAACGTCCAGTCGGAAGTAACAATGGCATCACTATAGTGTTGCAGGAATTCTTTAAACCTGTGTAAATGGCAGATTTTAAGGAACAAAGAAACTGCATAAAATTTTGCTTTAAGCTTAAAACTGCTGCAGCCAAAGTAAAACTTTTTTGTGGAACAAATGCTTCGAAGATGGATAAACGTGTTCAGAACAACCATCGACAAGCCAGCACCGCAAAATATTGAGAACGTTTGAGAGGCTATTGTTGCAGATCATAGTCTAACAATCCATGATGTTTGAGCGATCGTACGAATGTCATACAAGTCCGCTCAACACTACTTTTCAGACAATTTGGGCACGAGGCGCTTTGCTGCAAAATTTATACATAGACTGCCGAGCATCAACCAAAAAGAACATCGCGTGGCTATCTGCACCGAATGGAAAATTGCAGCAAGAGATGACCCCCAACTTCATCTCCATCTCATAACCGGCAATGAGTCATGGGTTACGGTAATCACACGTCAAGTTCATATTGATTTCTTTTTGCATCAAAGGCATTATCCACAAGGAATTTGTCCCCACTGGTCAAACTGTCAATGGGAAGTTTTATTGTGAAGTTTTGGCTACGTGTGGGCATTAGGGGTTAACTTTCAGAACTGTGGAAAAACAACTGCTGGGCTCTCCACCACAACAATGCACCCGCCTACACATCGATAGTCCTTCAGAATGTTTTGACTTAAAATAAAAAACAGGAGTAATTCCCACCACCCTCTTCACCCCAAATGACTTTTTTCTGTTCCCCAGACTAAAGTTCTGATTGAACGTCCATCATTTTGACACAATTGAGGAGATCCATGTAGAATTGCAGGACATGCTTTGAATACTTAACACTTGAAGACTTCCAAGGATGCATGGAATCACGAAAAAAAAAAAAAAAAAAAACGCTAGCATCTCTGTATCCATATCCAATGGGACTATTTTAAAGGAGGCAAAGGAAACTACGAGTTATGGTGACCAATTTTATTTTTATGGTCAAATTCCCGGAAGTTTAGGGTAGCACCCCGTATACTGTCCAAAAATGATTTTAATACCCCACAACTCTATACGACTTTTGGATTATTTTCAGCAAACATTATGGCTACAGTGGGTACACATGGTAGCACTATACTTTCAGGACCTGGGTTTGATTCTCAGTACTTCCATTTCTGCCATATATAGAAAAAGCAAAACAAATACCATGTAAGAGGAGCCTATTTATCTTAAAAATCAAGTCTAAAAGGTGGGATGCATGTCATACAGGAGAACATTGGATATGGATCACCCGAAACCATGTATGCTTTGCCAGTATATGACTAATCGTTTGCCAAGCATTGATTAAATGATGTGGTAAACTGAAGACCCTACACATTATTTACTAAATAATTTAATTCTCCTTTCGCATCAGTTGCTTGACTTTTTAATCCCCTGGTAAAATTCTTCTTCTTCTTCTTTTGCTTTAGCGTTTGTCCCGCCTCGTGGCAAGGTACGCTATGTGAATCCGCTGTCTCCACTTTACTCGGTCATGGGCCATGTCCGGATGTAGGTTGACGCTTTTCAGATCCCTGTGCAGTGTATCGGCCCAACGTTGTCTCGGTCACACCTTTGGTCTTTTCCCGACGACCTCTAGTGTAGCCCTGTTTTGCAATGGTGTCCGCTCCTGATCGTAGCACATGCCCAAACCATTGCAGACGACCCTCGTGCATTTTGATGTTGACTGCCGCGATACCAAATCGTTCCCTTATTCTCTCATTGGGGATGTGATCCAACCTAGTAATGCCAGCTGTCCATCTAAGCATCTTGGTCTCCATGACACTTAGTCGACGTTCTGCTTCCTTCGAGGTAGTCCAACATTCAGTACTATAAAGCGCCACGGGACGAATGACAGTGCGATAAATCTTCGATTTTAGGTGTATTTCATCTGGCGATCGCACATGACACCTGTCGTTGTTCGCCACTTCATCCACGCAGCATTAATTCTTACGTTGACCTCCTCGGTGAGTCGACCTTCAGCAGTTATCGTAGAGCCAAGGTACTTAAATTTTGTCGTTCGAGGCAGATCATCGCCGTCGACTTGGATTGTTCCGATTTTCCCCTGCATCCCGTGATAAAATTGATGCATGTATATACATAGAGTGTATTGCAAAATTCAAACAATATTATGCAACTATGGCATTACACTTCTGCTAGAAAATCATTACGGTACTTTGTCTTGCGTTGTTAGTGGAAGGAACAGCATGGGCTTGTGCTGTGTTGTTACAATGATAGTCGTGTGTTGACCTCGTGCTATGTTGGTGTTCTGTGCATGCTAGTGAACAGCAAAATACACAAGATCATTTACCATGGAAGAAAAGCTTATAATGATCAAAGAAGTAGAAGGAAATAGTGTTGTGGGTAGGTAATACTATGTATTTGAATCATGTTCAAGATTGGAGAAAAATGAAACTTCAAAACTGTTTGCTAATCTCTTACTATTTCAAGGTAAAAAAGCGAAGCAGAAGAATGCAGACTGTGTTATGTATAATATTTGAGTTTATCTCTGCCGTTTCAACAGTTGCCAACTGTGTTGATCTAATAATACGTTTAAGAATTTCCCTACACCAACTGCAAAATTGCTTGGTGCTGAAATTGAACACAGTACATGTGAACCCCAAAAAAGGAACTGATGGGGCTTGGTATGGACTGAGATAAAAATGGTCAGCAACATTCATAATTTAACATTTGCAATACTTCCAAAAGCTTTTCCTCTCAAGAACATCCCTAGTATTCATTGCTTCATCCCCAGCTAAATGTTATAGAGCATTTCTTTTCATTTCACCCTATTTCAATCTGACATGCAAGAATCTTTAGTAAACAAGTCTACCTATTCCCAAAAAAATTTCTCAGCAACACCCACAAATTCATTCCCATACTCGTGTTTCTCTAAGAAGTTTTTACATAATTGAGATGGAATTCCTGCCAGTACATCCTGCAAGAAAAAAAATTAATTGTGTAATTGCTTTTGAAAGTTAATTTCTTCTTTAATTTGCATCCTAGTAACAATTAAGAATGTACAATGAAGGACTGATTCTACCAACTCCTTACATGAGTAGTTATTTACCATAGAAGAAATATTTCTGTTCTACCACCTTCATGTAGCTCTATCAACCTGTACCTGTAAGGTATAGAAATGGTCACCTGGAGGCCAAGAAAGCTTTACTAGCCTGGTGGATGATTGATTTCCAATTCAATGTGCCCTGCTGATTGCCCATCACCATTGTGGTATTGGCTAGGAAACTGAGCCAGTGTACACACATTAGGTACCTCACACTACATGGACTGTTGACAATGTATTAAAATAAAACATACAAAACTTTTATTATACTGTACATACCAGGGCTGTTTTTTCATTCAACCTCATGCATCTAATGCCCGTTGCTCACGGTAAAATTTTCCTTCAAATTTATTGTACAATAATTTAATTTTATAAAATTTCTGTTGCTCATGGTCAAATTCAAGTTTTATAAAACCTTTGATAAAACTTTCCATAAAATAGGACATATTCTATTCCGTAAAATTAATTTTACGAAACGAACCAATCAAGGAAGCTGACATGACGATGCTGCTGGGGCCATGTGGTGAGAAGATTGTGAAGCTCGCTTGTAAACAAACACTTCAAAAATGGCAGGCTCCGGCTGGACTAAGGAAGCTGTGTTTCACTGGACGAATACCAGAAATGTCAGTGTTTGTATGTGGTTAAAACGCCCATATACAACAATAGAAATGCAAGAAGGGAGGCAGAAATCTCAATCGTCGAATATGTTTCACAAATTCGACCGAACACAAGCCAGGCTGATGTGAAGGCGAAGATAAATGGGCTTCGAACTCACTTGCAGTCTCATTTCAGGCGAAATGGCTTGCCTCATGATAGTGTCCTGTCGAATAATTTTGGGACCAACAAGATCTAGGAGTTTTTTAAAACTGCTTTCCTCCATTCTTAGAAAATTCCTATATAAATTCTGACCTTCTGATGATCTAACCTCAACTCATTTTCGACCAAGGGCAGCATTCCTCTACTCTTCTCTTCTTTTTATCCATTCCCGAGTCCAGGACTTCCTAGCATTTCTTTTCTTCCTTTTTACCACTGTAGGACATATAATTGTAGCTAAAGCAGCAATTTTTGCTTTGATTGTTGGAGCCATACTCTCAAACCAATGTGTGTTGAACAGCTGATTCTTGGTTCAGAAGTTTATCGGTAGATGGCAATCCTGATACATCCACGGATTTTATAAAATAATTTTACCGTGAACAATACAGCTTGCTTTCGTCAAATTTTTATAAAATTAGTTGTAAAATAAATTTTAACAAATATTTTACCGTGAGCAACAGGCTTAAGTAAACAAGAGATAGGCATGAACCAGGTCAATTGCGCAATGTCCCCTCCACAACCTTTGCCACTGTTGGCTCCAAAGCACCAGACGAAGCCGACCTCTGGGCAATTGAACATGGTCGCTACAAACGATAAGCCTGACAAGTCGGAACTTGGTAGAAGGGTAAATGGACATCCATGACGAAGGTGGGTAAGGGCGCAAGTCTGTGTATGCCTGGTCGAGCGTGCTGCTGAGTTTGTCTGTGATAGACGGACAATTACGATAAGTGAACTTTCTACAGCAATCCCAGACATTTCAAGGTCTTCTCTGTACAACATTGTGACTACACACCTAAGATTCCAGAAACTTTGTGCACTTTGGGTCCCAAAAATGTTGACTGATGATCACAAAACTCTGCGAATGGCATCAACCGTAATGTTTCTAAAGAGTTACTGAACAAGAAAACAATGGCTATCGTCTTTTGTCTTCTTGGCGGACAAAGGATGTTTATGAGTGTGATTAAAAAAACGAAGAGGCATGCTCACGTCTGGCATGGTTTTGATCCTCGGCTATGCACGACCGCGATGTGCCAACGTGATGAAAGACCTAAAAACTTATAGTGGGAAGTTTTCGATCGTCCACTGTATAGTCCAGACCTTGCATCGAGTGATTGCAACCTCTTTCGGGAATTGAAGGTATGGTTGGGCGGACAAATCTTCGCCACCAACCAAAAACTACACGAGGCTGTCAAGACGACCCTTACCTCACTGGTGGCAGACTTCTTTGCAGATAGCAACGGAAAGTTGATGTCACAATACAACAAATTCCTCAATCTTTTCGGCCCTATTGTTGAAAAATAAGTACGGAAGTACTAAACGTTTAGGAATAAAATCATTTTATGTCAATGTGTCTTTTTTTCTAGTCCATCACAAGTTGGGGAAATAAAAAAAAAAACAGTTCTCATATATGAAAATAAGAATTCCTGTTCTAAAATTAGGGTGCACCGAAGTTGTTGCTGCTTATTTTAGAGGCTGCAACATTGCGGTCATATTGCCCCCTGTATTTTTGAGCATGTGGGGATAACCTGGGTTATTGTGATGACTGCACTAGTGTGTATTTGTAAATTAGGGATAGGATTGGGAAAGAGGCAGTTGTGGCCCGAGTTAGGAACCATCCAAGCATTTGCCTGGAGTAGAAGTGAGAAACCACGTTAAACCACTTCCAGGATGGCGGAGGTGGAAATTGAACCCTCCGACCCACACACCAGAATTAAAATTTCCTGGCAGAACCAGGAATCGAACCCAGTCCTCTGGGGCGACAGCTAAGAATGCTAGCCGCTACACAACGAGGTGGTCGGTGCAGGGATTATGGTAGACATCAGGCCCTTGCAGGAGCACTCTCATTTAACTCACTAATTGGCTGGGGAGGAAGCAGTTTGCTAGCGCTCCCCTCCCCTTCCACCTTCCTCTACTCACACCTTCTAAATGCATAGATTCTTTTGCTTTTCACGAGTTCAAGACCAGGCACATCGGGTCAAATGTGAACTGCTTTTAACTCTCAGAGGGAACTTGGCCATTTGGTTCACCTTATCTCATATAGCCCAGAATGTTAAAAGAGAAAAAACCATCTGTACATTTTTTTTTTGTATAAATGGTGAAATAACCAAATTATTAGTAATAACATAGTAATACTTGCTGAAGTAATCGTGCAGTGTGGAGAATGTTAATATCCAAGTGACTAGCAAAATCAAAATCTTCAGTTTCAATGCCTGTACAGTATGCAACAGAAGGATGAGATCGTAAAACCCTAGAGATTAATTACCTACCTAGGCTGTACTGGGATGCCAGAAGATTAATGGAATAAATATAAAGATCTGCCACTGGACAACAATAATACAATTGTGGAAGCAAGAGGCATGTCTCCTCTACCCTCCCAATTTCTATTGCTTTTGGAAGGCTGCCCTATCTGCGACGGCAGGCACCTTAGCCATATATAACACTGTACTAATTGTTGGAAGCCCCTAACTTTACCACCTGTAACACGCACAATATAATGACTTGTATCAATATCCCTAGCAATGGATCTATTTTGTATTGGGGGCCGATAACCTCGATGTTAGGCCCCTTAAAACAACAATTATCATCATCATCATATTCTGTACTGTTTTGCCACTAACAAGAACAACGACCTATTCTGTATTGTTTTGCCACTTACAAGAACAACGACCTATTCTGTATCGTTTTGCCACTTACAAGAACAACGACCTATTCTGTATCGTTTTGCCACTTACAAGAACAACGACCTATTCTGTATGGTTTTGCCACTTACAAGAACAACGACCTATTCTGTATGGTTTTGCCACTTACAAGAACAACGACCTATTCTGTATGGTTTTGCCACTTACAAGAACAACGACCTATTCTGTATCGTTTTGCCATTTACAAGAACAATGACCAATTTTGTATTGTTTGGCCACTTACAACAACAACCTATTTTGTATTGTTTTGCCACTAACAAGAACAACGACCTATTCTGTATTGTTTTGCCACTTACAACAACAACGACCTATTTTGTATTGTTTTGCCACTTACAAGAACAACGACCTATTTTGTATTGTTTTGCCACTTACAAGAACAACGACCTATTCTGTATCGTTTTGCCACTAACAAGAACAACGACCTATTTTGTATCGTTTTGCCACTAACAAGAACAACGACCTATTTTGTATCGTTTAGCCACTAACAAGAACAACGACCTATTTTGTATGGATTGGCCACTTACAACAACGACCTATTTTGTATTGTTTTGCCACTAAAAAGAACAACAGAGAATAATCAGTGGGCTAAAAAATTCTGTACAGCTGTCAAAAAGATACGAGCCTTACAGTAGTCGCATATGATGTGTAACATCCTAGTATACTACACAGCTTGGACATACTTAAAATTTTAATTTACACTCCATTTTCAGACTGGTACTATGATGAATGTATAAATTGAATTGGAAATATGCTACTGTCACACTTGTGGCGCAGCGATCAAGCTGTTAGTCTATCACCAAGGTAGACCGGGTTTATTCCCAGTCAATACATGTGAGATTTTCGAATTGAAATGCCATGTCCTGTGGTTCGCATTCCACGTAAAAGGGAGGTACCGTGGATCATGATTGTGAGATTAACGGTCACGCAAAACTACAAGCTTCCTTCCTTAATACTTCATAATAACAAAGTGACACACAACGTCGACTGTACTCTCAAATACTGTGAGCACACTCCTCAGTAACTATATCATTGATTATTCTCAAGACTCTCATACAATTCGTCGTAAACAATCAAAACATGCCTTCCTACAATCATGAAATGACCTAGTCTCAGCTTTTATTCCACTCATATAACAACATTCTATTATGCATTTAATATTTGACTAGCCTACTCAACCACAGCTTGCCAATAATGCTGCTTACTTAAGTGTCATTTGTCGTCTTTGTTCTACCCCATGTGATGTTCAACCTTGAACGTGAAGCTTCATAAACTGCTCAATGACAAATGAAAGTCGGTGAAACATTTGCCACTGTGCTCGTCAAACCAGTGCCTGCTAAATGCACTGCCTACTGTATTACCATCTCGCGCTACAGAGCACACACTGCCTTGTTTCCAATACACACATTTTCAATTGTTATTGTAAAAGGGAGTGTTTTACAGATATTGTAGTTTATAATACGGAACTCATGTTATTAGATGATTTGTAGCTTCCACCAGCACTAGCCTAAATAAAGAATACATTATGGATCAACTAGATTAATAGACGCGACACCGCTCATAACCTTAAATTCCTTATAAACAGGTCCTCTTCATTCACGAACACGTAATTTCATATGGATTCTGTTAAAATGAGTCATATTGATGTGATAAATATCGTTTAAAATGATAATCTGGTAGCTGGATCGATCGGGCATAGCATACTTCCGTTGTCCACCACTGCCAGCTAGTACACTTCCGTTTGATCGATCGAGCGGGCAGTCCACCACTGCCAGCTAGTACACTTCCGTTTGATCGATCGAGCGGGCAGTCCACCACTGCCAGCTCGATCGTTCCGATCCACTTCCGTCTCCAATTTTCAAAATCACTCCCACAAAACTATCCAGCAACCGAGCGGAAAGATGTTACACATCAAAAAGTCTACATTTATCAATCACCAGAATTTATCAAAAACTCAGTACATGGTATTGTTACTTACATGGAGGTGGTAGTTCATAACCAACTATGTCAAGAGACAACTAACTACTATTGTACTTTTGAAGAAGTTGGTAGAATTGACAACAGAGGAAAAGAAATCCCACATAAATGCATTCTAATATTAGAAATTTGTTAAATTCAGAAGAAAAGAACTAAAAACATCCAGGAGATTAAAATAACACTAGAAAGTTTACTGAAACGTGACAATAGCCCAAAGAACATCAATCATTATGGATTTAAAAAAAAGGGCCAATATTGAATTTATGTGCACAATGATCATTCATTTAACTCAATTTCCTCACATAAATCTCCATTTAGATAAACCTTCCATTTAAGATAAAAATGTAAAATAGGAGTTCATCTGTATTGATAAAAACTAAGTGTTTAAATCAATCAATGAAAGAGAATCACCATTACCTTTATGTTGTTGGAATCTGTGAGGAACATGGCCAATCGGTCAATACCCATGCCCCAGCCTGCTGTTGGAGGAAGTCCATACTCAAGAGCCGTGCAGAAATTTTCATCCACCATTTGAGCTTCATCATCTCCAGCTGCCTTGTCCTAGATGAAGCATTATTCATAAGACTAGGAATATCTAGACGTAATAATAGGAGAAATAATTACAGACATTTTTACAGCTACAAAAAACAGAACTTCTTTTAGGGCAAGACATTCTCAGCTCCTGGAAAAATGGTATGTAGGGTTTTATATAATTCATCATCATCATCATCATCTTGCACAGTTTGCAGCCACTGGCCAGGTCTGTTTGGAACACAAGCCTCTCCAACGTCTTCTGTCTTCCCACCATCTCTCCGCCTCCACCCTTGTCCAGTCTTCTCCTCTCTCACGCTTTCTTCTACCCCCTTCAGCCACCTGTCTCTCGGTCTCCTTCCTTCCCACTTCGTCTCGTGTATCCTCCTGGGTATCCACTTCTCCTCCATTCGTTTTACATGTCCATACCATCTAAGTCTAGATTTCTCTATACCATCCTGTAATGGTTCCTCCTTCATTAATCCTCTGGTCCTCTCATTTCTTATTCTGTCCATCTTTGTATCTCCAATACTGCTTCTCAAGAACCTCATCTCACAGGCCAGTATTTTGCCTGTTTTACAAAATTACGTTTGTAAAATTCAGCCAACTCTGAAAATAGTTTTTCATTAACTTCCCTGATTTAATAACAAATTATTCAGAAACTGTAAAACTGCATTATGAGTCAATGAGGTATACAGTGTTGCCAACTTAAGTGACAAGCTAATCAATCTAGGGATTTCTACACATATTTTGGTGACTAAGGATAGACATTGCTTATTCAGCGACTTTATATAGTCCCTTTATCTCTATTGATTACATAGGAAACTATAGAGTGGGGTACATGAACGGAGACTTGAAGGTCAAGCAGCCTCAACCTCCCTATGAAGGCTTCCTAAAAGGTGGTATATTGGCTTTCACGGCCGGTGAATTAAAACTCAGCAATTTTTCTAGGTTTGTGCCGTGTATTGTGTGGGGTATCGCCTAGTACACCAAGCTGGCTGCTTGAGCTTTCAGTACTCGCAGTCAAGTAGTGCAGTTGCACTCTATATAAAGGGATGTAGCACGCAGTTCGTTACTCCTGTAGGGGTCCGGGCGGGTACACCAAGAGCCAGCTTGGTGTCCTAGGCGAAACCCCACACAAGACACGGCACAAACCTAGAAGAATTGCTGAGTTTTAATTCACCGGCCATGAAAGCCAATATACCATCTTTATGATATTTATAGTTTATATATCATTCAAATGGCACAAGTTATGGTAAATTAGTGAAAACTGAATGAGAGAGCGATATTCAGGTCTCAAAGCAACGTAATATAACCAACGGTACATACCGTACGTTGATTGTTGGCCAATCTAACCTCAAATATACTGCATCTGCTCTTTCTGCAAGCCGCCCACTGCATGTTGTCTTGCTACCAAATACATCACACTCTTGAGCACTGTAAGGGCTATTAGTATATACTTATACCAACTTCAAAGATAATATCTGGGTTATTTCAACAATTATGTACGTTCTTAGTGCATAAGAATGTCCGGTCACCAATGTGTTAATTATTGTTACATTCCTTTTGATGTGAAAATATATTTTATTTCCACCTAACTCCTTTGCCTTCAAATTTCAAAAGTATAGTATAAATAATAATAATAATGTTATTGGTTTTACGTCCCTTTTAACTACACTGGCTTTTAGAGACGCCGGGGTGCCGGAATTTTGCCCCGAAGGGGATCTTTAACGTGCCAGTAAATGTACTGACACGGCTCCCTCGCATTTGGGCACCCTCAAATGCCAGCTGACTGCGCCAGGTTTCGAACCTGCAACCTTGGGCTCAGCAAGCGAGAACGTTACCCCTGAGCCACGCAGCCAGACATATAGTATAAATATCCTCAAATAATTCAGTGTTCCATCAACTATTTAATGTGGATTTTAGCACCTTATCATCGTCAATATTAACTGAAGACTCTCTGGACAGCTTAAGGGGAAAGACATCTTAGGTATCAACACATTCGAGTAATGTACTTAGAGGGTGTGAAGAGACTGTAAGGGGGTTACAATCTAGAGTTTCCCCATTACTATAGACAGGTGATTAATCTTGTCGTTAGGTAGAATCGGGGTTGTATTCACTGTTGCCACTGAAACTCCATTGTTGACACCAGCTTATGGCAGCTATAACTTGAGTTACAAAAGCTAATATCTGTCAACTGACAAATTTTCTTCAAAGAATAAGGGCTTGAACATCCAAGGTTATTTCAGCCTCTTGAACTTTGGGTGTAGGTCTATAATAGAATGCCTGATAACCTGGGTTATTGTGGTGTATTTAGTTGTGTGTTATTTGTAATTGAGGTACGGGTTGGGAAACATCCTAGCATTTGCCTGGAGTAGAAGTTGGAAACCACCTCGAGGATGGCTGCTGTAGGAATCAAACCCACTCATTCTCAGTTTTGCCTTACGAGGCAGCCCGCCATGAGGTGGCGAGATGACTTCCAAACATATTATGAATTCCCTACGAGGCCATCCATAAGCACTTGAATGGATTAAAGATCTAGCAGCCCATATATGAAGGGTCCTAATGCCGAAAATTGTTTATTTTGTAAATTTATATATATATATATTAGTCTTGTATGCATCATATGCTAAATAAAAAATAATAAATAAAACTTACAAGAATGTGACAAAAGTGTACAATTATTTGAGGGGGAGGTCTATACAAAAATATGTAAGTTTATACCGTATTTTCTCGCGTATATCTCGCCCCCGCGTATATCTCGCACCCCATTTTTTATTTGAAATTTCAGGAAAAAACAAGTACTCGCATATATTTCGCATTCATTACTGACGCCATCATATAAATGACAGTAATAACCTTGAAGTAGAAACACGTTCGATTTAGCGCGCCACAACAGTCGCCATTGTCCAGGAACTTACCCGAAGCGTTACTAACAGGAAGAGCGAGCAACAACGAGTTGATCCGAACTTTGATACGAGCCGATTAGGGATCGAGGCGCCGCGTGCAAGCATACGGCGCAGCGTGAGTGTTAGACGCTGTATATCGTTCGCCGCGTCTGGCAATATTCCCCGCCTTGAGACACGTTCGAATTAGCGATTAGTGCGTCACGTCAGTTGCGGAAGTAGGTCTACTGTTACATCGCAGAGAAACGCAGTTCAGTCTCCTCGAATCTCAATGATTTCGTCTTTACGCATTGCGTCGCATCAGAGCTCGGCCGCGTGCAAGAATACGGCGCAGCGTGAGTGTTAGCACGCTGTACATCGTTCGCCGCGGCTGGCTAAATTCCCCGCCTTGAGACACGTTCGAATTGGAGATTAGCGCGCCACGTCAGTTGCGGAGGTAGGCCTACTGTTACATCGCAGAGAAACGCAGTTCAGTCTCCTCGAATCTCAATGATTTCGTCTTTACGCATTGCGTCGCATCAGAGCTCGACCACGTGCTAGGATACGGCGCAGCGTGAGTGTTAGCACGCTGTACATCGTTCGTCGCGTCTCGGCCGCGGCTGGCTAAATTCGCAGCCTTGACACACGTTCGAATTAGCGATTAGCGCACCATGTCAGTTGCGCAAGTAGGCCTACTGTTACATCGCAGAGAAACGCAGTTCAGTCTTCTCAAATCTCAATGATTTCGTCTTTACGCATTGCATCGCATCAGAGCTCGGCCGCGTGCAAGAATACGGCGCAGCATGAGTGTTAGCACGCTGTACATCGTTCGCCGCGTCTGGCTAAATTTCCCGCCTTGAGACACGTTCGAATTAGCGATTGGCGCGCCACGTCAGTTGCGGAAGTAGGCCTACTGTTACATCGCAGAGAAACACAGTTCAGTCTCCTCGAATCTCAATGATTTCGTCTTTACGCATTGCGTCGCATCAGAGCTCGGCCGCGTGCAAGGATACGGAGCAGCGTGAGTGTTAGCACGCTGTACATCGTTCGCCGCGTCTTTGGCCGCGGTTGGCTAAATTCACCGCCTTGAAACACGTTCGAATTTGCGCGCCACAACAGTTGCGCAAGTAGGCCTACTGTTACATCGCAAATTTTGTGTTTTTTCGGGAATACGGTCATTCCCCGCGTATATCTCGCACCGAAAATTTTCACACATATTTTCGGTCAAAAAAGTGCGAGATATACGCGAGCAAATACGGTAATTTTTTTCAGTTATTAACAGATCTGCAAAATCCAAATGAACTTTCTTTTTTGGCACTATTTTTGCCCTGATAGGAACGCCCATCAGGGCAACAACAGGCTGGCTGCACCCGACCTTCATGCTTACATTCTTGTGTCCCACAGTATAGCAATATTTGACAACTACCTAGTGGTTTTCAGCAAATACGGGGTTCGCAACACATATGGTACTTTCTATTAGCATGAAGTTCAAATTTTAAAAATCGTGCTTCAATGACGTAGAAACAATTTTTAAAATTTAGATCACATGACAAAATGGCACAAAATAAAAGTATCCAAGTAATCAACATGTATTAGGAGTTCCATACCTTAGCCTGTTGTTTAAACCGGTCGCGTTGCACAACGGGATCGTTCAGTTCTGTATATGCATTACATATCTCCTTCTTCAAAACAAACAACTCGAATCTCTCTGTGAGGCCTGGGATAGACCGATGCCATTTAGCCAACGGGCTCATGACCTGGGGGTGGTCACATATGAATGTTGGGTTGATGCACTTCTCTTCCAGAAATTCTCCCACCAACTATACAAACAGAAACCTTACATGTTCAGTACATTATCATGGTTTATAACATTTTGTAGCAAAATATTACATAGTTGCTGCACCTACAAGCCATCCAACATAACAATTCACTTCAGGTTTCTTCCTCCTTACTAGAGCATAGGAAAATGATTAAGCAATTGTTTTGCTGGTTCATATATCCACACATGGCAGGGATATGACTAGAATGGAGGGATTTTGCAGGCACAATTGGGATTCATATAAATATTATTTCTCATATCTGTATGCCAGAGGTAAAGGGCACTAAGTCACAAAATTGGAACTTAACAGGAGAGGCATTTGAATTTTTTTTTTAGGTTTCTTAGGGTGCAGAGTTCTTATTAATATATATTACTAGCAGGTACCCGCGGCTTCGCTCGCGTCATAGTCGTGTCATATTGTTATTCAATGAAATGCAGGTGTACCCCCTTAACAACCCTTTAGAAACTGAATATCCAAAAACCCTTCCTTAGTGGACGTTTTCGACTTACAACGAACATATTCCCAAAATTTCATGTTTCTAGCTTTAATAGTTTTGGCTGGGCGATGATGAGTCAGTCAGTCAGTCAGGACACTTAGTTTTATATAATAGATAAGCATCGGTCCTAGTGGAAAATAATTCTATCACCTGAAACCAAAAATGCATGGGACGAAAAAAAAACATCAAAATATCATAAAATATTTCCGGACCCTAAAAGACGTGAAAAATATAATAAAAGTATTAAAAAAAACTATTTTTCGAAATTTCATTCGAATCAATTTTTATGCCATTCCTTGGACTTATTTCGTTATAATTTTTTAAACAATAAAAAAACTATTGACATAGTGCCCTTTACCTCCAGCATACAGATATACACTAATTCACAAAATATAATACTAATACTAAAGATTAAAGTGGCAAGGTAGCCAGAATACATGTACAAGGGAGGATCGAAAAGTATCTTTTAGAAAATATTTCTCAAGTAGGAAAAGAGGAAATCATATACAGTGCACTCCCGATAATTCGCGTGCGGATAATTCGCTTTGCGGTTAATTCGCGGGTCTCCAAATATATTTTTAAGTAGAAATTCTCACAGCAACTAATCATCATGCTAAGTAAAGCAATCTCTCCGTCATTTAAATGAATTTTCGTGCGACGCAATGCGTATAGACGAAATCATTGACATTCGAGAAGACTGAACTGCGTTTCTCTGTGATGGAACAGTAGGCCTACTTGCACAATGTTCGAAACATACGAGCAGGTTGCCGCGAGTGGTATAGCATAGATTTCCTTTATCTTCGAAGCGCAAACAATACAAGAGGAATGCGCTTTCACTGGGAACCTACCCTCCCTTTCCCAACAGCCACACTCCAAGGTCGCTGACCTGTGAGTTGTGAAGGGTGGATGCGCGGACAGCGTATTGTAAACAGCGATTATTGCGTAATGACGTAAACTTTCGCGAGACCGAGAGCGCGTTTGTTGGATGCTCTTCATGCAGTCAACCAGTCATGAGAGAAAAATACTGCTACAAAAGCAAGCGCTTGCCGACATCTGTAACGACGATATTTCGAACGGGCAAGTTAGACGCCGATAAAGACGATTATGATTTAAGACATGAAAACAAAGATGAAATGGCACGGAATTTGACTGTTGGTGAGGAAAACTGAGATCCAGTTGATATCGAGTGCGGGAGTGATGCAACGGAAATCCCGAAAGTTTCCCACAGTCTCCAGTAACACTGATCTCTTATATAGAAACACGAAATGAATTTTCGTTCTCTTATAATGTTTTCTCCGGAAATGTGCACTCGAAAATTAGAATAAACGATCTAAGAAACAAAATGGGATGACTTTTTTAAAAAATATATTGTAGGCATAATCCACATAGGCCTACCTCTAGCCTAGAATGTCTTATAAGACACTACAATCAAGTGTTTTAATTATTATCTTGTGTTTCAAGCAATTTCAATATTTTAACCAATAGTTTTGTTTTTACTACGCTTAACAAAAATAACTGCGGATAATTCGCGGTTTTCAATAATTCGCGGAATTTCGTGCATTAATTACCGCGAATTACCGAGAGTGCACTGTAGTGATAATACAACAAGAATTCCAAGTCAATGGGTAGCACCGGCACGTGAACCCTAGTGCAGGTCTAACGCCCATAAGCAACCTGATGAACATGTCACAAACACCCAGCCATAGGAATTAACCATATGAAGTTATAACCCCAGTGCCGTGCTATCTTTGCTTGGTTATTCAATCTTCTGCCCAGAGAGCGAGACTGGTTTAGCAAGGGGAGGTATTTGGTACAAACTTCAATTGCTTGACAATTTCATCATCCCAGTCAAAACAATATGGCAAAAAATTTTGAGAGTTACTTTGCAATCTAGATAAATCTGAGGATTACTCTAGAATAAGGCACATTTTAAAATAACTCTAATTTTTAATTTGTACCTTTGCAATTTATAGGGAATGTAGAAGCATCCTTCCCGCTTGTAACCAACCGGTTCTTGTGCATAATACGGTTGTAGTAATCATTCAAGATTCCCCTTACTGTGACAGACTCCTACTAGATGCCATCGCAACCAGTGCCTGGTGACTAACATTGGAACTTAAAGCATTAATCAAACCTAACCTACATATTTTGCTTCACACAGGATTAGTTAATGGAAGGTTCTGTTACAACCAATAATTCTATGACATGGGCCCGCCGGCTTTACCTCCCCTCCGAAGGAAGGCATACTGAGGGATTTTTAACGCTCTTAAAAAATCCGACGACTTCGGCCAGTTTAGAACCCACGACCTTGAGCATAGAAGCTCAGCATGAATATGAGGGAATAACAAACATCTGAGAATGTGGAGTGTTTAGACCAGTGGTTCTGAGCCCTTAGAAGTCTGCGGACCACTCAGCCTGAAAATGTATCATGTACGGACCACTCCTCCCCCAATACACCTTATCAGTTGCAACCCTTCATCGATAACACATATTTTAAAGATATTTCAATTCAAAACCTGATAGCCATCGCCGCGAATACATCCGGACGATTCTCCTTAACACACTTCGTTTTTGAAATCTCCATTTATTGGCCACTTTTTTATACGTGCTGGTGGACCCTTTTCTCCCTGGACCACTCCCGAGGCACTCGCGGACCACCGGTTTGAACCACTGGTTTAGACCAACACATGTGTGACTGTCGGACCAATTGGGACTTGGGCAGCAAGTGTGAGCTGAATACTGACCGGCTGGGGTTGAAGAAGAAGGTTGGAGAATGTCTACAGCCACCCATAAACTGTGTGCAGCAAACTCTTGGTGCTGTATGACATTGCAGATGACTTCCTTTCAAGAATTGTGTCAGGAGATGAAACATGGCTGCATCATTTTGAACTGGAGACGAAGGGAATGGCATCATACAAAATTCACCCAAAAAGAAGAAATTCAAATGGGTGTCTTCAGCAGGAAAAGTGATAGCTACAGTTTTCTGGGATTCACAATGACTACTGCTTGTCAACGTTATGCCTCAGGGAACCACCAACAATTCGGACGCATATGTGGTAACCTTAAAGAAACTTCACGCTCGCCTGAAGCGTTCCGAACACATGGGCAGGAGGAATTGCTTTTGCACGATAACGCGCGACCTAACACGGGTCAGAAAACCAAATACACTATCAAAACACTGGGATGGACAACATTGCAACACCCTTTGATTACCATTTCTTTGGTAAACTTACGGACTCACTTTCAGAACAGAGCTTTGAAGATGACTACTCCCTCATGAAGGATGCTGCACTGTGGGTTACGATGTGCTGGGTCAGATTTTAATCGTGCAGGAATACATGCCCTCGTTCCTAGATGGTGTAAGCAAGTTGAAAGAAACAGATTATGTGGAGAAATTGTATTGTGCCAAAAGGATACAGATATATATATATACTGTAGAAATGTAGATTTAAAAAATATGTGGTGCATTAATTTTGGTGTGACCATATAAGCCTGTAAACATATCAAATGTAGAACATAAAAAATCAAAAATAGAAATACAGTGAAACTTTGATTCATTTTCAGCGGGATCCTAAGGAAGAAAAAAAGAAAATGGATGAGGGATTGTGTTCTACAAGCGTAACAACCCCATTTCCAATAAATTCTTGCTTTCAGGGGAAAATATATTAGGCTCAGACAAAATTTGACAAGGGGGTCATATGAACAATGTTTATGGTTTGATTGCTTTCATAATTGGTGCGGTTTAACATGTGTACGGTAATAGAAAAGGGTTCAAACATTTAATTGTTAATCTTTTATAGAATTTGTTTAATTGAATGTTACTGAAGAAGGTAGCCCGAAATATGTGCAATAAATTTTCAATGGAAGAGTTAATGTTAGCAATAAAGAACACACAAGTCAGAAAACAACCAGGACCAGATGAGATATTCCCAGAATTCATAAAAAATCTAGGTCCATCTGCTCTAAACATACTGCTACAGATATTCAACAAATTTTGGACATCAAATGATAACCTACCTAAAGACTGGACTAAAGCAACCATCATTCCAATCTTAAAACCAGGCAAGCCAAAAAACCAAGTCCCCTCGTACCAACCTATAGCACTTACCTCCATTCTGGTAAAAATTCTAGAAAGGATGATTACAAATAAACTCAATTGGTACTTGGAAACAAAATCTCTTCTATCAGAAGAACAAGCAGGGTTTAGACGAAACAGGTCCTCCCTCCTCCCACCAAATACAGTGGAATCTCGTTAGCACGTTCTCGGTTACGACGTTTTCCCGCTTAGCGCGATGATTTTCTCAAGTCTCAGTCCCAATTCTACAAAATACATGTTGATATATCCCCTTAATACGTTCTCTATTCCCGCTTACGACGATCAAATTTCCGTTGTACTATTTGTACGCGAACCGGATTTTATTCTTATTTCATTATAAAATTCGGCTTCTGGAAAACACGACGCGATATTGCCTCATATTCTCTGATAGTTATTGACAGTGTAGATGATTTCATTGTGTTTGACGGCGTAGAAGTGGCTATAGCAATGACGCAACACAGGTGACGTGTGTCTCTCCCGCTGCCCTTTCTCTCCTTTCTCAAGTCCCTATCCTACTAAATTCATGTTGATATATCCCCTTAATACGTTCTCTATTCCCGCTTACAACGATCAAATCTCCGTTGAACTATTTGTTAGTGAACCGTATTTTATTCTTATTTCATTTTAAAATTCGGCTTCTGGAAAACACGACGTGATATTGCCTCACATTCTCTGATAGTTATTGACAGTGTAGATGATTTTATTGTGTTTGACGGCGTAGAAGTGGCTATAGCTATGACGCAACACAGGTGACGTGTCTCTCTCCCGCTGCCCTTCACCCCCTTCCCTTCGTTTATTTCTCACGTAGGCACATTATTGTCTTCGTGTTCCGCACTATTGTCTTCTAGTTCTTAGTGTTCACGTCCAGTTATGACCTATTTTATTGCGTGTTTCATAATGGATAAGAAGAAAGTCTCATGGCTGTGATTATATGGAAGCTACTGAGGTATGGGTGGGGCTTAGTAATGCCATTCGAGGCACAGTCAGTGCCTGTGAATGCTGTGAAAGGTTCAACTCATAGGGTTAGGACTACTGTTCTGACTCAGTGAGGAAAGCAATGGCAAACTACCTCACTCCTCTTCTTGCCTAGAACGCCTCAAAATAGTGCTGCCTTGGGTTTTTGTGGGTATCTACTCACATAACGTAACGGCGGTACTTTTTGAGGATCCAACCAGCCTTCGGGCTGACTACCTAACAACAACAACAAGAAGAAAGTACGGCAGATAACTAATGATGAGAAGATTAAATACATTCGAGACGTGGACTGCAATCCTCACATGAAGCGTGTGGATATAGCGCGAAAGTGGAACATTCCTCCGTCTACACTGAACATGATTCTCGGCAAAAGGAAGGAAATTGAACGTGCATTTGAAGAAGGGGTGAGTGGCAAAAGGAAACGTGTGCGAGAGGGACAGTTTCCTGAACTAGAAAGCTCTTTATTGAAGTGGTTCAAGCAAGCATGTGCTTCAAACATATGCGTGCGCGGTCGCCGGCGATAGAGCCGTCACTGGCGGAGCGCGAGAATGTCCTTGCTGATCAAATATAAAGAAAGACCCTGTATTATACGTGTTTGGAAGCGGATGGGGAACATTTTCAGCATCTACTGTAAATCATGGCCAGTAAAACTGCATGGTAGGCTGCTGATTTTAAGCACCGTATTCAGCCGTAGGCCTACATATGCGTGCGCGGTCGCCGCCAACAGAGCCGTCACTGGCGGAGCGCGAGAATGTCCTTGCTGATCAAATATAAAGAAAGACCCTGTATTATATGTGTTTGGAAGTGGATGGGGAACATTTTCAGCATCTACTGTAAATCATGGCCAGTAAAACTGCATGGCAGGCTACGGATTTTAAGCACCGTATTCTGCCGTAGGCCTACATATGCGTGCGCGGTCGCCGGCAACTGAGCCGTCACTGGCAGAGAGCGAGAATGTCCTTGCTAAGCAAAAATAAAGACCCTGTATTATACTGTAGAGTAGAGGTACAGTAATTAATTTTTATGTTATTTATTGCGTGTAAGTTACTGATAACCTATGTTTATGTCGTGACTGTAGTAGTGCATACAATCACTTACTAAGGTCGGCGATTGAACGTCCATATATACGCCGCGTTCTTTCTTATACGTTGTAAATGCAGTATGGCGTTTTTCGGTACTACGTTTTCCCGCATATGACGTCCAAATTTTTCAGTCCCTTGAAAAACGTACTAACGAGATTCCACTGTAATGAGATTTACACAAGCTGTTAAAGAAGCCTTTAACAAAAGGGAAAGTGTTCTTGCAGTTTTCATCGATTTTAAAGGAGTCTATGATACTGTATGGCGAAACATGCTGCTAAAGAAACTTATCAACTTCAAAGTAAATGGATGTATGTTAAACTGGTTTTCAAGATTCCTTTCACAAAGAATGATCAATGTTCGTTACAACAACAAAACTTCAGGTTGCAAGCAATCAAAACTAGGCCTCCCACAAGGAGCTGTATCAAGCACAACTTTATTCAATGTGTACATCAACGATCCTCCAAAAACAATAAAGAAAGTAGGTAATGTGAATATCAGCATGTTTGCAGACGATGTTATCATTTGGACCACAGCACGTAACAGCCCAAATCAGCAAATGCTTCTTGAACACAGAATGAACCAGGCACTTATAAAACTCAAAAAACTGGACTGAAAACAATAATATGGAAATCAATACTTCCAAAACAGTATAGCCTACCAGTTTTTCTCCCTGAGACACCACAATCCAACTTTTAGTCTCAAATTTAGTAATCAAGACCTTCCAAAAAGTGAAAGTACAAAGTACCTAGGTATCATCATGGACAAGAAGCTGAACTGGACCAAACACATAAAACATGTGGAGGACAAGGTAAGCAAACGGATGAAATTACTGAAGAGACTAGCAGGAGCTACTTGGGGGAGCACTCAAGACACACTCAACAAAACCTACAATACTTACATCAAACCTATCATAAAATATGGCAGTGAAGTACTCTCTACAGCACCCCAGTCAAACATTGATCGCCTCGAGAGGTGTCAGAATAATGCCCTACGAATCATAACAGGTGCAATAAAAACCACACCTTGCAATTATATACCAACAACTTACCAATAGAAGAAGAGATGAAACATCAAACAGCCAATGCATCTCTCAGTATACAAAGACTACCTCAAATGACATGGATCAAAAAACCAGTTTCTAGCCCCAATCTTAAAACACAAAAAGATCCCTTAAGGGTCGCCAAAGAATATATCAATAAGAGCAATCTGCAAATAAAACTTGAACCACTCTGTATGTCAGTCAACCCCATTGAATATATACAAGTGACTACAGATCTTACTTTGCTAGAAGAGGTCTGCAAGAAAGACTCTTCACCACATGATCTAAAACAACTGGCGCTCTGTACAATAGAAGAAAGATATCCGTCTAATCAATGGCTAAAAATATTTACAGATGGCTCACAAGACAAAGAAAATAGAACTGGAGCAGGAATACATTCATCTCTCTTCTCACTCTACTTCCCAGTAGGCCAAAACAAAACAAACTTTGATGCTGAGATAAGAGCAATTTCACATGCACTCCATCAGTTATTAGGCAGAAACATTGATTATCAAAAATGTGTTATCATTACAGATTCAAAAACAGCAGTCTCGTCAAATTATAAGCCTCAAAATAAAGAACTGAAATAATTTTTTTGTATGATAAAAACCCTTCAAAGACTCCACAAACAGATCTCATTTCAGTGGATCCCTTCTCACGTTGGAATAGCAGGTAATGAAGAGGCAGGCAGATTAGCAAAAAAAGGTACCACACTACAACAACCTGTCAGTCAGGCTGATTTTATGTCAGCAAAAAGGATCTTGAAAAATACTATCAAAAACAGGTATGAAGAAATGGCAAAGAAAACAGCAGAAACCAAATTATGGAAAGACATTGATGCTAAATGGGATCAATATAAATTAACACCAAGAAGAGAAGCTGCAGCCTTCTTCAGACTTAACACTGGCCACGACTGCCTTGCAGCTCATCTGAAACGAATCAACATCCTGAGATCTGAAGAATGCACACTTTGTCACGAACCTGGAAGTAAAATGGATAAGGGGCACCTGCTACATTGCAACAAACTTGATGTGACTGCTAGAACTTCTGGAAACCTCACACAACTCTATTGGAACGCAAGAAAGCTGATGGATTGGAATCCGGGCTAGCCATAGGAAACAACAACAACAACACATTTCAATTTAATATCATTTTATGAAAATGTTGTGTATTGGCTGCACAGACCATTAAACAAACCAGCTTTTAGGAAATTATACAATAATTTTCTGAAATCTTGCCACCAAATAGTGTATTTAAGATGCAGCTATGAAATCGATTGATCGACCAACATCAACTGATCGCAAGACCATTCCTAGTTCTCAAGTCAATGGGAAACTTGAGGCTAGCAAGTCATGTATTCATATATTCACAAAATACATAATTTAAGACAGTATTTTTTAAACTAAATTTGCATGTATCCAATATTCTGCCATTTTGCATTCGTGAAGTTTGTTTATACATTTTTGTAAATTGCCACTAATCCATTGCATTATGGGAGTTACAAAATTAGTGCCACACACTGCACAATGTGTCATAGGCTATTTAATTTGCGAGTTGAACAGGATTGTGCAGGTGAAGAATGATATATAATAAGAGACTAAGAACAAAAATGAATCCAGTGAGTCATTGAGAGCTCACAATTAGACCGGTCCTCGGCAATATCATCATGCACTAAGTCACTAGTGCCTCACTCAAAAGCATGCAACGTGAAGACAAATGTACTGAAAATAAATTTTCACAATCGTAGCAACCACAAACATTGCTTTTGACAGCATAGCAACATTTTACACAATTGTACTGTAACCATTCACAAGGCAATCATGCCAACACTTAAATACCATTTGTTGGTTAAATATTACGTCTTGATTGTTTAAATTAGGAACTTGAGCAAATATGCATTGTAGTTGGTGACTTCCTGTATATTTGAGTGAGCAATAGTGCTGGAACAAGGCTGAAATGCAGGAAGTAGCAGGTGTGCTAACGTTGTTACAAGCGGCCAATGTTGTGTGTTTGGTTTATGAGCGAGATGTATTCGCATTCAAGTACCATATTTGCTCGCGTATATCTCGCCCCGCGTATATCTCACACCCCATTTTTTAGTTTGAAATTTCAGGGGGAAAAAAGTACTCGCATATATCTCGCATTCATTACTGACGCTGTCATATAAATGACCGTAATAACCTTCAGGGCGAAACACGTTCGATTTAGAGCGCCACAACAGTCATTGTCCAGGAACTTACCCGAAGCGATACTAACAGGACGAGCGAGCAACAATGAGTTGATCCGAACTTCGATACGAGCTGATTAGGAATCGAGGCGCCGCGTGCAAGCATACGGCGCATCGTGAGTGTTGGCACGCTGTACATCGTTCGCCGCCTTGAGACACGTTCGAATTAGCGATAAGCGCGCCACAACAGTTGCGCAAGTAGGCCTACTGTTACATCGCAGAGAAACGCAATTCAGTCTTCTCGAATCTCAATGATTTCGTCTTTAGGCATTGCGTCGCATCAGAGCACGGCCGCGTGCTAGCATACGGCACAGCATGAGTGTTAGCACACTGTATATCGTTCGCCGCGTCTTCGGCCGCGGTTGGCTAAATTCGAGCTCGCTCGTGCACGTAGCGAGGAATCGATATGGAAGACTAGCGATCGTATCGATCGCTAAGCGTCTGCGCTCTAAATTCCTTTTCTGCCTTGAATCATCCTTAACGAGCGTATGGCGTCTTTTTCCTAGGTTCTTAATGTCGCATAACCATAACGAATAGAAATAAATGGTGTCGACGGACATTGTTGTGAAGAGCTTCTTGAAGACGGGCATCGCAAATGCATTGGACGCAAGTCAGGATGAAGCAGTATGGGATGATGACCAGAATGATACACGCGAGAGTATCTCGGAGATTGGCAGCAGTGATGGCAGTGACAATGAATAGGGCGAGTACAGTATAACAGTTGCCTTGTTTCAATAATGCAAATTTTGTGTTTTTTCGGGAATACGGTCATTCCCCGCGTAAATCTCGCCCCGAAAATTTTCACACATTTTCGGTGAAAAAAAAAGTGCGAGATATACGCGAGCAAATACGGTATACGTTGTAATTAAACCTGCTATTTATACTTGCCGATTTTCACCTGGGGGAAAAAAAATACAAAATATCACATTTTGGAATTAAATTCAACAAATTATAAGAAAAGTCAACACTATTTTCATACTATTCCTGTTTAGATATTGCAATGATATTGATTTTAAGTCTCTTTTAACTACTGCGGCTTTTAGAGATGCCAGGGTGCCATAATTTTGCCCAAAAGGGGATCTTTAACATGTAAGTGAATCTACTAACACGGCTCCCTCGCATCTGCGTACTCTCAAATGCCAACTGACTGTGCCGGGATTGAATCCTGCAACCTTGGGCACAGCAGACGAGAACGTTACCGCTGAGCCATGCAGCTAGTTGTCCTGTTTAGACCTAATACAATAATTTATGTGGCCGCAGATGGGATTCGAACCCAAATCTCCTACTGTCCGGATAGGTGAATGTGGCCATGCTCCGACCACAGATCACATTTTGGACGGACAGGCGCCCTTGTGGTGGTTTCCGAAATGACGAAATGGGAGATCGAAGATATGACTTCCAAGGAGAGCTATATCGTCATCATCATGTTGTACAGTTTCCAGCCCCAGGCTGGATCTGTTTGGAACATAAGCCTCGCCACTTAGTCCTTTCTTCCCAACACCTCTCCGCTGTCACTCTGGTCCAGTCCTCGCCTCTCTTCTTGACACATTCCTCCACTCCTTTTAGCCATCTATCTCTTGGTCTTCCCCTTGGTCGTTTCTTCTGCATCTGCATCTCATGTATCCTCTTGGGAATCTTCTTCTCATCCATTCTCTTTAAGTGTCCATACCACCTCAGTCTTGATGTCTCAATCCTACCTTGCAAGGGCTCCTCTTTCACCATTTCCCTGACCTTTTCATTCCTCACTCTGTCTCTTCTTGTTACTCCGATCCTACTTCGCAGGAACTTCATTTCACCTGCCTGTATTCTGCTTATGTCTCTTTTCTTCATTGTCCACGTTTCTGAAGCATAGGTCAGTATCAGGATATAGTAGCTTCTGTATAAAGGCTTGGTTTCTCAGAATCGACGCATGCGAGGTGCGAGGCCCGCCTCGCACATATCCAGACTACACGAGCTTATGGCAGTGGTTTCTCACGCTGTGCGGTGCGCAGTTTTCGCAACTTCGCAATGAGACCTCGCAGCGTCACCCCGCACTGATTCATCCCGCCAGATTTGTGCGAGGCGAGAGTAGTGCGAGGCGACATTGTTTCTGTCCTTATTTCCACTGTTAATAAGCAACCAGATGAGTTTCACGGACAAAATGGACGTGATACAGATCGAAAAAGTGAGAATGCACCCAGTGTTTTATAATTTACAACACAAAATCGAAGATAGGATGGCTATTATGAAACAGCTATTAGCTGTTGAAGGACACAAAGAAGATCATCCTGTGGTAGACTTTTTCAAAAGTATGGCAAAGATAGTGATGCCGTGATGGAATGTTCTCCTGAGCTCATCGCCGTAACGTGAATGAAAGTTTGCTAACTTGTAAAACAGAGACGGAGATGCGGAATCTGCACCAACAAACCACTTCATCCATGACGTTTTCATCATCTGTTATCACCGAATTGCCACCTGGTCCATCGTCAGTGCAGGATGAAGTGTCGTCTGCCCTGTCCCAATACATCACTTTATTACCTTGACTGCATCCATATTACAAATAATCTTGCATTGTAAAAACATATTTTTCATACTTTTACCTCGTAGAAAATATTTGGCAACAATTATCTGTTCGGAATTCCAAATTAAAATATGCTCGTACTTTTGAAGAAGACAAATTCATTTTCTTTGTGGAATAATTACCTTAAGATTTACTAAATGATTACACTCACCTTAGTGTGACACAGAGTTTCTTCTCAGGTGTTTTTTTTTTTATACCTGTTATTACTCGGTGACTTCATAATATCTTCTTTGATAAAATTTAAAATCCAATGAAAAAGGTCCCTTTAGACCCATAAATAACTTCTGAATATAGTTTCACTGTCAATCAAATGACGTTTCACAAGAATATTGTAGGCCCCCTCGGTTTTCCTACTTTTAAAGACATCGCTTCCTTCTCCGCCGAAACAACGAAGGATAATTTCTCCCTCATCATCCGCTTCCTCTTCCAAGACTAGCACACAGGCTGCGAGATCCATTAGCCACAAAGCCTTTTTTACGTAGGGGTTACCACCTGAAAATGTTAATTGCAGTGAAAAAGAACTCTAATTCCGTAGACATGTGCTCGGCAACTGATCAGCTTCGCAGCGTGAGAAACCACGAGCCTCGCAGCATCATTGCGACAAAAGTACGCAACGGTGGCCTCGCACCTCGCATGCGTCGGTTCTGATAAACTAAGCCTTAACACTTCCTTGCTTTTTTGTGGGACATCTTTATTCCACACTAAGCTCCTAATGCTTCTCAGAAATGCATCTGCCTGTCTGCCACGTTCCGTAATCTCTTTGTCATTTCTCCCATTTTCCTCCACTATACTTCCCAAGTACTTGAGACTTTCCACCTTCTTCAGCTGTCCACCTCCAAGTGTTATCCCACTCATTGGTCTGTCCTTTTTCCTGGTCGTTAACAGGATCTCACATTTACTGATGTTGAACTTCCATCCGTACTCTCCCACTGTTTCTTCCCAAGCCTTCAGTTGCTCCTGAATTTCCTCCTCCTTGTTTCCCCAGACCATGAGATCATCTGCAAACACCATTGCTTTCATCTTATCTTCTCCTAACTTTCCTGCTATCCGTGTCATTACCTCGTCCATAACCACAATAAAGAGAAGGGGTGACAGCGCACTACCCTGTTTCAGGCCACTCATTTGTCTGAACCAGTCTGTTCTTTCTCCTCCAACTTTCACACAACTCTCACTTCCACAATACATCTTCTTCACTCTGCCTACAGTCCCTTTTTCCACTGTTTTCCATTGCTTTCCAAACCTTCTCCCTACACACACTATCATAGGCCTTTTCGATGTCCAGGAAGGCCATCAACAGATCCTCTCCAAATTCGTAGTGGTGTTCCTGGAGCTGTCTCACTGAAAATATGAGATCCACTGTTGATCTCCCAGGTCTGAATCCATACTGCTCCTCTCTCAATTTTCTCTCCACTTTGGCTCGTATTCTGCTTTCTAATATCTTTTCATATATCTTGGCACAGTGAGGTATGAGTGTGACTCCCCTGTAATTTCTGCACTCCTTTCTTAAATATTGGGACAATTAATCCTTTCTTCCAATCTTCTGGGGTCTTTTTCTCCTTCCATATCACCCTCAACACACGGTACAACCACTGTTTCCCAACCTCCCCTGCTGCCTTCACCATTTCAACACTCACTTCATCCACACCCGGTGCCCTTCCTCCTTTCATCTTGTCTATAGCCATCTCCAGTTCTCTCCAATTCAGGTCCTTTTCCATTCCTGTGTTGTCTTCTCCATCTTCCAGTACATTGTCTTCCTCCCTATGACCATTTGGATTCAGCAAATCCTCAAAGTACTCTTTCCACACTGTCTTGAGTGTTTCTTTGTTGTGTACCTCATTTCCGTTTTTGTCCATCATTACCACATCCTCTCGCAGACCTCTTCTCTTACTTTTGACCATCCCATAAAGTACTTTCTTATTTCCTCTGCTGTCTTCCTCCATCATCTCTGTCCACTTTACCATCCACTTCTTCCTCTCCTCTGCGACAATCTTGTTTGCTTCTTTCTTCTTTATCTTATAATCTTCCCTTGCCAGATCAGTTCTTTCCTGGAACCACACTCTGAAAGCCTTGTTCTTCCTTCCCACAGCTTCTTTTACTCTCTCATTCCACCATGGTGTCTCTTTACACCGCTTTCTGTTGCTTGTTCTTCCACATACTGCCACTGCAGCTTCCACCATTGTGTTCTTGAATTGCTTCCATTCCTCTTCCCCTGTTTTAGGATTGTCTGTTGGCATCCTTTCCCTTATTATCTTCTGGAATTCTTCCTTGACTTCCTTTTCCTTGAGTTTCCATACTCTGATTCTCCTTTCCTGGTACTCTGTCCTCTTGCTATCCTTAACAACTCCCAGGTTCATTACAAGTATTCTGTGGTCGCTATCTAAGGCCTCTGATGGTATTACCTTTATATCTCTGACACTTCTCTTCATTTCCCAGTCGTACAGCATGTAATCTACCAAAGATTTCTTTGTTAAATCACTGCTGTACCACGTTACCTTGTGGCTTTCTTTCTTCCGGAACCAGGAGTTGCCTACCACTAAACCGTTTCTCTTGCAAAAATCCAGCAACTTTCTCCCTTCTTCATTCCTGCTACCCCATCCTTCTGCTCCCAATACATTTTCATATCCTTGCCTTTCACTTCCTACATGTGCATTCAAATCTCCCATGACAATGATGCTCTGCCCATTCAACTGCTGTTGTAGCTCCTCCTCAAAGTCTACCTTCTCTTGAGCTGTACATCCAACTTGAGGGGCATATACCTGGGCTATCTCCAGGCTTCTTCCCTTTACAGTTACTCTGATCTTCATGATCCTGTCACTTATTCCCTTTACCTCTTCCTTCATTCCATCTCTCACAACTACTCCTACTCCGCTGCTCCTTCCTTCACTGTTCCCACTCCAGTACAACCGGTACCCTTTCCTCAGTTCTCTGCGACCTTCTCCTTTCCATCTTGTTTCTGCCAAGCCCAGTATATCCAGTTTTCTTCTCTCCATCACATCTACAATCTCCTCCACCTTTCCTGTCAGTGTCTGTATGTTTAATGTCCCAACTCGTAGTCCATTAGCATATCCGGGTCGTCGTCGTTTGCATCCGTCCTTTCCGAGGCCTGTTCCTGTTTTGAAAGCAAATATGATATCCACTACTGGCTTGCTAGGCCTATCGTCAGCCGTCACTTTTCAGGGTTCCCATAGAGCCTTCACAGCTACCTCAGCGGTCCCGGGGCACACAAAGTCCCCACTGTACTTCACCCCTACAGGCAATCCCCTACTTCATGCCGTTGCCCATCTCCCACCACGTGGAGGAGGGGTTGGACTTGTGGGAGACCCAAGGAGAGCTATATCCCAAAGCCATTTCTATGTTTCAATAGTTTTATTGCTTGTTATTCCCTCACATTCAAGACCAACTGCAATAATATAAAACTGACTTGCAACACAAAGATTTTTTACACAAAATAAAACCATTTTCAAACACCCCTACTGTCGACCAAAGTATTATGTGCACTCGAGTTTGAAGGTTGTTTGTGAAGTAACCAATAGATGTACATGAAATCCAATAACATCATCATTTTCGTCGTTCTATTTTACGTTAGGTCATGTAGGTTTGGAATTTTTAATTTATATTTTAATATTTTTTATCGCAGTTGGAACACAAAAAGTGCACGTTTTTAAGCGTGTTTCAACCATGCGTCACATTTACGAATTATTATCTCAAAAACCCGTAATCAGATCGAATCCAAATTTTAACACAATATACATTGGAATGTTGTATAACTGGTTTATTAATTTCACAATTGTGTGTGTCCAAGAAACAAAGTTGCTATCATTGTTGTAAGGTAACTTTTTCTCGACTCGGGGTGGTTGGAAAATGTAGTTCTTGGTTGCGTTGTAATCGGTATACATCAAAAAGTTATGCTGTATGACTGTGAAATACGTAAATTAATTCACTTTTATTATATCATATCGGTTTGTATTTCTACGGGGAAATAACACATGTTTCACCTGCTAGCCGCTCCGGCAAACGCTGTACAGCGTTGCCGTAATGGTGCCCACATGCATCATGGCGCGTCTCGCTCGGAAGTGATGGGCTCCATCTCAGCAACGCTGTACAGCGTTTGCCGGAGCGGCTAGCAGGTGAAACATGTGTTATTTCCCCGTAGAAATACAAACCGATATAAAATAAGTGAATTAATTTATGTATTTCACAGTCATACAGCATAACTTTTTGATGTATACCGATTACAACGCAACCAAGAACTACATTTTCCAACCACCTTGAGCCGAGAAAAAGTTACCTTACAACAATGATAACTTTGTTTCTTGGCCACACACAATTGTGAAATTAATAAACCAGTTATACAACATTCCAATGTATATTGTGTTAAAATTTGGATTCGATCTGATGACGGGCTTTTGAGATAATAATTCTTAAATGTGACGCATGGTTGAAACACGCTTAAAAACTTGCACTTTTTGTGTTCCAACTGCGATAAAAAATATTAAAATATAAATTAAAAAATCCAAACCTACATGAACTAACGTAAAATAGAACGACGAAAATGTTGATGGTATTGGATTTTATGTACGTCTATTGGTTACTTAACAAACAACCTTCAAACTCGAGTACACATAATACTTTGGTCGACAGTAGTCATAATTTGGAAAGTATAGAATAAATGGCTAAAAACCTCAAACTCTACTGATAATAAATACCTTGTCCAGCAATCGTGCTGCTGTACGGGGAGGTGGACATTCAACCTCGTGTTGCTCACAGAGATCACTCAGAAGTTTGGTGGCTTGGGGAGTGTCTAACTTGTCTGGGTCGGGCAGCTTCACTTTGAGAGCCTCTTCCAAGGCAGGAAACATATAGATACGCTTAAATGGAGCAGAGAAGTCCACTTCCAATGCTTCGCCTTCTGGCCCATCGGGATGGTACACTACCTTGTGACTACCATGTATACTCTTCACCATGCCTGTGAGATTAAAAAATAAACTATGGTCAGGATTTGTATGCAAATGTATAAATGGAATGGCATTTTGAAATCTATGCAAAGATGGTATAAACACATTTCATGGGGAAACAACCACAGTGGAACCTCGTTAGTACGTTTCTCAAGGGACTGAAAAATTTGGACGTAAAAAGCGGGAAAACGTACTAATGAAAATTAAACCTCATTAACTTGTTTCAGTAAGGGAAAAGTAACAAAAAAAAGTGTTAATCGGAAGTAAGTACTATCGAATATACAACTTTAATCAACCTACAGCATGATTGTATTACAGAACTAGTTTACACAGCACAGAGAAACGAAAGCAATGAAAACAAGAGAAAAATGTACTATTCCGGTACCGTACTCTTAATTCAAGTACCGGTACTGTACTACGAGTTGAAAAATTTAGTTTTCTATAATTGATTTCGGCTTAAATACATGTTTTTCTTGATATTCTGTGGAAAAGAAGTGCCGTATTCTTTGGAGTGAACGATTGGATATAAAGGAAGTTTTTTTGAGGTTAGAAATGCTTATGCTCGCGCGTGTACAGAAAAAAACTTCTCGCGCTTAAGGTAAGGATTTCTGTCTACTTCTTCAAGAATTTTTATTTTCTCATCACTAGTTAACGATTTAACGACTTAGGCCTATCCATTATTTCAATACGACGCAATCACTAGGTTTCACAACTTCTTCGGTAGTGTAATGCGTATTTGGGTGAATCAGATCGTATTGAGTTTCAGGGTCGATACGGTAAAATTGTGGAATCGGACCGTATCCAAACTGTGTTCAGGAACGTGATTGTAAACGCGTATTGTATTGAAAGCGAATCTGCGCGCTCTTGAGTTACATTTTTAAACTAATTTAGGCCTACTCTCATCTGTCGCCGAACTCTCTAATCGCTTATTTTAATTTCTGCCCATATTCTTCTTTACTATTTGTGTTCCTGTCGTGGTTGATAAGCGTAGTTTGTTGCAGGTGTTTTTAGCGTTAATGTATTTTTTGTCCGTTTTACCTTTAATGTATGGTGTAACCGTACAACGTAAATTATAGAAAGATGAGAGAAGGGCCAATTAAGGTGAGAAAGGAAGAGACTCCCCAGGCCTTGGATACCCTAATACCGTCGGGGTCGGAAGAGAACAAGAGTTGAACAAGAGAGGTCGACAGAAAAGAAGACGGAGAGGAGCCTGGCACAAGTAAGTGGAAGCAATGCCGGACTCAGATGGAGTCCCATGGTCGCCAACCCACATTCCACTAGATGTGAGCCCCTGGGGGGGGGGGTTACATACAAAAAGCTTAAAAGTTATGGTACTCCTTAGTTAAAAACAAACATGGCTGATGAGTAAAAGAGCAACAAGAACCAGGGAGCCCTTTATATATACTGTGAATATATAATATAGGTTAAAAAGGTTCTATTTCATAAGTGGGAGCTTTTATGGCATAAAAATTCTGACCCTAGTAATGACATTTATCTTGCATCTGTACCTATACAAATGAGTTACTTACCGGACACTAAGGTTTCAGTTAAGACAATCAGATCATTGTAATCTGCATAGGCCATATAAAATTCACAGGTAGTAAATTCTGGGTTATGCGTTAAGTCAATTCCTTCATTTCTGAACTGTCTACCAATTTCATAGACCCTATCAATACCACCAACTACAAGCATCTGAAAATAATAAAAGACAGGGAAATATCATTAAAATGAACAATGAATTTAACAATGTTTATATTATTTTCATAATAATGGTTATGGCTTATTCATAACAATATATAGTACTACAATCATAAGAGTTAAGTGAACACTATATTTATTTTGTTTTCAATGACTCTTTCAACTGCTGTGGCTTTAGAGACTCCAGGGTGCTGGAGTTGTCCTGAAATGGGATTATAAATATACCAGTAAATCTGACACTCATATATTAACCGACTTGGCTGGTATTTGATCCTGCTACCTCTGGCACAGTATGAGTATCCTACGCAGCCTATCTTAGGCGTGATGAAATACTGTGGTACTAGCATAAAGCTATCAGGTTAAGAGGTGATTTTACAGCATACAGACCTTTGTTTTTTTCACTTCAATTAGGAGAATAGAGTTGACATTTATAGTCCCGATGAAGTACTTCTTCTTGAATGCAAATTTGGAAGGTGTGTCAAGACTCTCTGACTTGTCTTTTGTGCAGATGTTGGGACTCCCCAGAATCCTAGGTCCCGATGCATTGCATAATGCAATGGTTCTTTTGAGTTACCACCTGGGGTAGTACTTTCTTTCAGCGACTTTTCCATTCTGCATATGATATTGTGTTACGTAGGGGTAGGAATTATCTTCCTCATAACATGAAGCCAATCAGCAAAGGGGTAAGACAAGGCTGTGGACTCTCTCCATTGCTATTCATAATCTACATGAATGCTATAATAAAGGAATGGAGGTGTGAAAGACATGGTTCAATACCTATCAGCAGGCATCTAAAAAATTTAGATGCTATACTATTTGCTGATGATGTTGCATTGGTAGCAGCTTCTGAAGATGATCTGCAGTGGTCAGTTTTCAACCTCCAGAAAGTGGCATCAAAATTCAGCATGTGCATTTCTACTGAAAAGACTAAAGTAATGGCCTTTAAGGGTAAGGATCCTATCCCCAGTAAAATTTGTCTGGATGGTAAAATTTTAGAGAGAGTTAACGAATTCAAGTATTTAGGTTATCATTTATCATTTCAAGAAGAACAAGACATAACTGCAAAAATAACTAATTATACCAGAACAACAGGAATCATTAATCATGTCATGAAGCCATCTCTTGTCCAAAGGCATACACGCTTGCGTTTGTATAACACATTAGCCAGACCAACCCTATGCTATGGCAGCGAGGCATGGACAATAAGATGTCAGGACATCTCCAGACTCACAGCACGCGAAATGACCTTTATGCGCCGAACAGCAGGCTATACTAAATGGGATCATAAGAGAAACGAGGATGTGCTGAAGGAACTAAAAGTGAAACCAATAACTGCATACATTTGTGAGTACCAAGAGAACTGGAAGCGTCATGTCCAAAGGATGGAACCTGGAAGATTACCAAAGGAGATCCTTCGCTACCAGCCACGGGGAAATAGATCGATAGGACGTCAGATGAAGAGATGGAGGGAAAGTGCAAGACCGTAACGGGACATTTGGCCCAATACTTGGAAGGAAGATGATGATGATGATGATGATAACATGATTTGTACTAAGAGACATATGTCCTCAGCGGGGGGTCCCTGGCAAGGAGTAACATCCTGCAAACCCTAACGCTGGACCTTGAGCAAATATCGTGACGCGTCGGCAGGTGGCGGATAGCCGGCACCTGTCTGGTAGAGACAGTTGACCACTGACGAGCCGGACAGGTGTTTCTCTGAATATATTGAATAAGAGATCGCGGTCCACCTCCCCAACCCCAAGGTGTTAAGTGTGGCTTGCCTTAATCCGTGCCGAAGGGGTGCATGGCACATGGGTGATGTGTCCTTAACGGAGCCTCAGGGAAACTGGGCGACCCCCCTGAGAATGCAGCCTTGCTCGGACAACCGGAGCTCTGTCTGAGTGGACTATTTATTTCTCCGATACTCGTGGGACCCAAATGGAGAACCAAGAAACAACCTCAAGCGAAAGCTCAACCAAGACATTACAAGGAATGGACTCGTCCATAGACTTGTCAACATCAGAAGACTCCACAATGGAGGTGACTGAAACAACTCCAGGAGAGGTGGCAGTACCAGGTACGTCAGGAACTGGGATCAAACCTAAGAAACTCTCTGGAGCACAACGGAAATAACTAATGAGGGAAAGGAAGAAGAAAGAAGGGACCTGGATGGAGAGCAAACCGTTCAGGAGCAAAGAGACCTCAACCTCAACTCAAAAAAGACCACGCTCTGAATCAAGCACCCCAAAGCAGCGAGAACCTAAGCATCGAAGGAATGAACTATCTCAACCTTTGAGCTACAGGGACGCTGCTAAAGGTATCAAGGTAGCCGTAATGGCAAAAAACCAACAACTTAACCAGGAGAAAGCAGAACTGGTGAAAAGGAAAATTCTGGAAATGTTGGATGACAACCCTGAACAGGTGTCACCACAATTTCTAGATAACAAATTCTCACAGGGTATCCTTTGGATGACCTGTGAGAATGAACAAACAAAACACTGGTTATCCGGAGCTATAGGCAGACTTGGCAGCCCTTGGGAGGGATTGGAGTTACAAGTTGTGGACTCCAAAGACCTTCCAAGGAGGCCAAGGGTCCTAGTCTGGGTACCAGTAACAAATGATGTGGAAACCATTAAAAAGAGACTGAAGGCACAGAATTCAGGACTTGAGGTAGGTGAATGGCATATTATGAGCCGAAAGGTGACCGAGAAAGGCCAAACTTTGGCATTCTCGGTGGACCTCAACTCGTATGAAAAGCTAGAAGCCAAACAATTTAAGGCCTTCTGCGGCCTAAGTCAGGGAACCTTTAAACCATTAAAAGGTAAACCCAGACCCAAGGGCGCGAATGAGAGTGGTCCAGATAAATCTTCAACATAGCAGGGCTGCCTCGGCAGCACTGTGTGTGATGATGAGAGACTGTGACCTGGCTCTCATTCAGGAACCCTGGGCTGTAAAAGGCAAAATAAAGGGACTGGGAGGAGTTGGAGGTGAACTGATATTCAGTCGGACAAACCCGACTCCCAGAACCTGTATACTGGCCAAAAAAGGAATCAAGATACTGCCGCTGATGGATTTCTGTTCCAGAGACCTCACGACAGTAGCTATCCAGACATCTTCAAAGGAAGGGCCAAGGAAAATCATCCTTGGATCCGCATACCTTCCCTATGACGATGAGCAGTTACCACCTACCAAGGAAGTAATGGACTTGGTAGCAAGGTGTGAAAAAGAAGGTGAACACCTAATTTTAGGATGCGACGCCAACTCACACAACCTGGCCTGGGGTAGCACCAACAACAACCCCAGAGGTGAGTCCTTGTTAGAATTCATTCTGGAACGTAATTTGAACTTAATGAATAAAGGAAATAAACCAACCTTTGTTATTAAAAACAGAAAGGAGGTTATCGACATAACTTTTTCTACCCCCTATATAGGGAGTAGAGTAAGTGAATGGCATGTATCTGAGGAAGTAAGTTGTTCAGACCACAGATATATAATATTCGACATGGTGGGATTAGAACGACAAACAGAATATTACAGAAATCCCAGGAGAACTGACTGGGGCAGCTTCAAAAGAGAACTAGCTCAGAATCTCAGGGGAATAAATAAAAACTTCAAAAGTACAGAAGAAGTTGAAATTGTTGCAGAACAATTACAGGAAGCAATAATTTCAGCCTACAAAGAAACCTGCCCTCTGGTAGCCAGGCAGTCCAACAGGAATATCCCCTGGTGGAGTAAAGACCTAGCAGACCAGAGAAAACAGGTAAGAAGACTATTCAACGCAGCTAAAAAATCAGGAAAATGGGAGGAATATAGGAGATCCCTTACTGATTACAACAAAGCCTTAAGATTGGCAAAGAGAGAGTCTTGGAGAAGGTACTGCACGGAGATAGATGAGACTCCGGAATGTGCCAGACTTCAAAGAATTCTCTCTAAAGAAAGCCGAAGCAGCATAAACTCACTCCAAAGAGATAATGGAGAATACACCCGAACTGCGGAAGAGACCATGGAAGAACTATTTCATGTACACTTCCCAGGGTCGGAAATCATAGAAGAACCTCCCGGAGGCTGGGGCAGCCTGGAACTGGAGTTTCCATCTTGGAAAACTGACAGGAGAGACTGGGAAACAGCTAGGAAGGTGGTTAACTATGAAACTCTAAAATGGGCAATCTTCTCATTTAAACCGTATAAATCCCCAGGAAGTGATGGAATAATGCCCATCATGCTCCAAGAAGGCTTCCAAATGCTTGCAAGGATTATGATTAAAATACTTAGAGCTAGTTTAGCCCTAGGTTATATACCAATGGGGTGGAGACACTGTAGGGCGGTATTCATACCTAAACCTGGGAAAGTTATAGACCGGGCTAAGTCCTACAGACCTCTCACACTCATGTCTTTTATTCGAAAAACTCTAGAAAAAATGCTTGACCGACACATCAGGGATGATGCATTGGCTGAGAGACCTCTGCACCGGAACCAGTATGCTTATCAAGCCGGTATGTCAACAGAGACAGCTCTTTTCCAAGTAGTACAAAGACTGGAAAAAACTCTGGAACAAAAGGAGGTAGCGTTGGGAGCTTTTCTGGACATAGAAGGAGCCTTCGACAATACCTCCTTTAAATCAATGATCACTGCTGCCCGAGAGCGAGGACTAGATGAAACCTCCTGCAGGTGGATCGAAGCCATGCTTAAAAGCAGAGTGATACACACAACATGTATGGAAAGCAGTCTGTCTGCAAAGGTTACGGGGGGATGTCCTCAGGGAGGGGTCTTATCCCCTCTGCTGTGGAACCTCGTTGTGGATGGACTGCTTAAAAAGGTAAGTCAGCTAGACTTTAATATCTTTGGCTATGCTGACGACATCGTCATTATAGTTCAAGGAAAATTTGCTAACACCGTTAAGGAACGAATGCAAATGGCACTTAACGTTGTATATAATTGGACAGAAAATGAGGGACTTAAAATAAGCCCTCACAAAACAGCCATTGTCCCATTCACCAGAAGAAGAAATCCGAAGGAAACTAACTCCCTGTTTCTAAAAGGTGAAGAAATTAAAATGAAGGGAGAGGTTAAATACTTAGGAGTAATTCTTGACTCCAAGTTGACCTGGAACCAGCATTTGAACAAAATATACAATAAATTTGTAACCTCCTTCATGACTGTGAGGAGGATGTATGGAAATACGTGGGGACTAAAACCTAAGATGATACAGTGGTTGTATACTAGGGTACTGAGACCCTCGATAACATATGGTGCACTGGTATGGTGGACCAAGGTGCAAAATAAAACAACTCTGGTACAGCTGGGAAGAATTCAAAGACAAGTCTGCCTAGCAATTACCGGAGCATTTAAAACTACCCCCACAGCGGCTATGGAGGCCTTACTAGACCTGGCCTCTCTTGACATTCTGATCAAAGGGGAAGCTAGGATGGCATTACATAGGCTGAAACAGGGTAAAGCTGGAAATATTCCTGATTCACAATCAGGAATATCAGCAATAACAAAAATTGTAGAAGATTCCATACTTGAAATGCGATCAGACTACACTCCTACACAATACAACTTCAATAAAACATTTGAAGTAATAATTGAAACAGACTCTTGGAAAACAAAACCCGAGCATCCTGAGGAAACTTTGATCTGGTTCACAGACGGGTCAAGAGACGACTCAGGGGCAGGCTCGGGAGTATATGGAATGAGACCAGGAAAAAGCATTAGCTTTCCCCTGGGAAAATATCCCACGGTATTCCAGGCAGAAGTTTATGCAATACTACAATGCATATAAGAAAATATGAAAAGATCTTATATAAATAAGAAGATTATTATATACTCAGAAGGCCAGGCAGCACTGAAGGCTTTAAAAAGCCCTAAAGTGAACTCAAGACTGGTGGAAGAATGTCTTAATGCCCTAACTAAACTGGGGGAACATAACAGCGTCAAACTGATATGGGTCCCAGGACACAAGGGCATTGAAGGAAACGAAAAAGCCGATGAACTCGCCCGGAAGGGAGCGGCAACAATCTATTATGGACCAGAGCCGGCTCTAGGAGTACCTAAATGCTCCATAAGAGAAGCTATTAAAGACTGGATCAAAAAGGAACACAGGGATAGATGGAAAACTAACCCTGGTATGAAACATGGGAAAATGTTCATCAATGAACCATGTAAGAAAACAGCTGGAAAATTACTCAAATGTAAAAAAATCCAGGTAAGATACACAGTGGCTCTTCTCACGGGCCATGCTCCCGTGAAAAAGCACCTAAACAAAATGGGCATAATCAAAGGAAACCTAGACTGCAGACTTTGCGGGAAGGAAACGGAGACAGCCCATCACATAATCTGCTCTTGCGAAGCTCTAGATCGCAGAAGATTCAATCTTTTTGGGAGACCGACAATTGAACCAAAAGAAATCAAAACAGAGTCCATCATGGGACTGTACCATCTTATTAAAGACACAGGGATAATGGACTGGTGCTGAGTACACAGGGCAGTACAATAAGCCTTTAGGCTGCAGTACATCCGGAGCTTAGCTGACGGGCCCTTGGTATATTAAAAAAGAGACATATGACACAAACGATGAGTAAGAAGACTAAATTATGTGTGTCCTTGAACCCTATCAACCAACTAATTGCTGATCTGTCAGCAGTAGTTCATCTTAAAGTGGGCAAGATTGAAAGTCGAATAGAAGAAAGAGGCTGCTTACAACCGAGTGTTCCTTGAAGGGTTACGCGACATGTAGCCTTGAGATTCAGAAGGTGAACGCGATCAACCGACAGTACACAGGCTAAACTAAGCTTGCACTCGCTTGAACAGGAACTATACTCTTAAGTCCTTCATCAACATATGAACAGCACTCTCACTGAAATTAGGGAAATCCTCATTACTATTTACTGCACATGTCACTTTCTTCACAGTTGGAATTTCATTCTTGAGAAAATAATTAATATACTTTCCAACGAATTCCATATGCAACAAATTCTGAATACTTCGACATCGAACTCTCTTCCTTTGTGACACCAGTCGACTTCTTGCTGGAGACTTGCATTCACCACGAACTTTAAAATCAGCACGGGCAGAGTGAACACAGTACAGTTTACGCCATGGTTTTTGGCCGGTCAACCCCGGCTTCAAAGTCATACAGAGGACAATCGGTAGGCTTCAGGCATGTGCATTTGATAAGAGAGTTTTCAGCTGCGCAGAAAGCAACTCTCATATCAATTGCACATGCCTGAGGTTCGTTACCTGTCCTCTGTACGACTGTGAAACCGGGGCTCACCAGCCATAAACCGTTGCGTGAACTGTACATCAGTACGCAGTTTTCTCCACCAGCTCTTCTATTGTCCACTCATGAATGTCATCCTCAACCTACTTTATACATGGGTTGGTTTTTTAGTTTTGGCACCAATGCTTCAGTGCCAAGTTGCAACAATGTTGGGCGCTGCCACTTTTACCGACGGTTGCTGCCCTGCATCCCCTCCCTCAGAGCACATGACCTCGCCCGACCTCACTAACGCTTGTGTGCAGTCGCACCTGTTAGAGGAGTAGTGTGAGACCAGCGCTCGTGAAAGACAGTCTCAATGTTTTCCAAGCAGGAGCAGAGAACGTGGATAAAAATTCAGTGTGCTAGGGGTCGCAGTGGTAAACAGTGTCACCGAGGATTGCAGGAAGCGTGCGGTGCAGCTGCGTTACCGTTCAGAACGGTAGCAAGATGGGTTGCAGCCTTTCGAGATGGGCGCGAACGTGTGGAGCACATGCCTCGATCTGGTCACCCACCAGTAAGTGATGACAATGTACAGATGGTGTCCGCGTTAGTAGAGGTGGATCGGAACGTAACGATTCGTCTATTAGAGCAAGATGATGCCAGACTTGTAGCTCACCCATTGGGTGTCCGTCTCGAAGCAGCTACAACACTGGCGAGCCGAACATGTCCTCGGACACTCCCGGCACTAAAAGCCATACGCTGAAAAAAAAAAAAAAAAAAAAAAAAAAAAAAAAAAAAAAAAAACGGACTGGCGCATTCAACTGTCCTCCACCCTGAAGGACTTACTGAAAATGAGGAAGATTGCGTCCAAATGGGTTCCGCATGACTTAACCGACATGCACAAATGGCTGCGATATGACGCTTGTCGTATGCACTTGCAGCGTTATGAGCGCGAAGGAGAGGCCTTCTTACGACGTATCATAACCATTGACGAGACGTGGGCCAGATCTTATGAGCCACAGTTAAAACGCCTATCGAATGAGTGGCGGCACCACGGAAAAAAACAGTTCGACCAACCCCCACCAATGTGAAGGTAATGTTGATTCTTGCCTATGATTGGGATGGTGTGATCATTCACCATACTGTTCCCCGAGGAAAAACCGTTAATGCGGCGTACTATTGCTCGTTTCTGCAAGACCATCTCCGAGGAGCTCTGAGAAGGAAACGGCGCCACCACATGGTTACACCGCCCATCGTTTTGCATGACAATGCTAGGGCACACACAGCAGGCGTTGTGTCGGCATTGTTGGATCGCTGGGCCTGGGAGGTCCTCTATCACCCCCCATATTCTCCCGACATCAGTCCCTGCGACTATGATCTCATCCCGAAGATGAAGATGACAATGCGCGGGGAGCGCTTCCGTACCATTGAAGACGTTAAGCAGGCTGCCGAGCGCTCTCTTCGTACCATTGGGCAGTGCCAACGGCATCCAACGACTTCCGCAACGCTGGGAACACGTTGTACGCAACGGTGGGGACTACATCGAGGGCCTGTGAAACTTGGAACCATCTAAGTGAGTTATTAATCCAGTTATAACTAAGGTGCTAAAACTAAAAAAACAACCCATGTACATTACAAGTTATTTTTTTGCACCTCCTACTTAAATTCTCTCAACTTTAATTATTTTTGAAGTATTATATTGGTGATTCAAGCTTACAGCTGCAATTTGAACACATTGTGTACTTCTAGAAGTCATATTGAACTTCCTGCCATCATACCAGTGTTGCCAACCATTGAGTTTGCTTCGCCATAAAATCAAATTACGTCGCTGCTCTTTTGCATCAATGCACAGCGTGTAATTTTAACGATCTAGGAGGACAAAAATGCTATTTCATCAGATATGTCTACCAGGACATCACACAAAGTCATAAAAATCTGACAAAAATTATAGGTATACGCTAATTGAGCAGACATTTTGCACAGCCATTCATAAAAGGTAGCTGGAATAAATATTTTGCATCTCTGTTTAAAGGTAGCATTTGAAAGTTGAGCAGATTTTTGTGGTCAGGAACTCTGCGAACTCACTCCTGACCATGAAGTTGCAACTGCCGCTCTGCCACAACAGTGGGAATCTCATCAGAAATGGCTTTCATTGCATAATGTCACGATACTCACATACAATGGTTTTCCTTGCCCGAGCACAAACATGTGACCAATGAGGAAGTGGGAATCTAATCAAAAGGGTATAGAACGGTAACAATTGCATTTTTATGCTTTTCCACATCCAATCATGAACATCTGACTGCAAGGATTGTGGAAATTCGTCAAATGGGCAAAGAACGGCACTGATTATGCGACTACGATACCAACTCGCACTGTTTCCCATTCATGGCCTCGAACTCAAAATTACAGAGACAGCAAGAATCTTGTTAAATGTACAGAGAGGGTTAAAGAAGTAACATCAGATATGTTACTTCTGCTGAATATCAACATACTTCGAATCGGGATTTTTAACCATTCAAATAATGAAATTGACATTACAAAGAAATTACCTGGAGAGCCACAAAACTAATTTAGTGACCTTAAATTACAGTTTATTTCAATAATTTGAAACTAAGCACAACAGAACCATTTTCAGTCTTGCAAATTGGTGGTGATTATTGGATTCAAAGGGCAGAACATTGAGATCTCTGTCTCACAGTCTTGCAAAACCTGTAGTGAATTATGTATTCAATATTGTGACAGTAAATTTTCAAAATTTTGAATTAAAGAGAGACTGTGATTAAAAATGAATTTTAGATCCCTTGAACTCTGAATTAACCATCTTTTGTTGTAGTGATATTTCCACTGAAGCAGCTACTCTGCCTCTTAAGATGAAGATCTAGACTCTTTACATCAAAGAAATTTCCAAGTATATTCTTAGCAGAATCAAGTTGAAACAACTACAATTAATTAAAGTTGAGGGTTTGACTTCCACGGTTATGGAGCTGTCGAGTGTAGGAATTTTGCCCCTTAAAGGGGATCTTGAGCATGCTAGTTAATCCACTGACTTGATGTCACATTTTAACACTCTTAAGAGAGTCTTTGGTTTTGAAGGCCAACACTACGGTATACCTAATGCACGTATCAGCTGATATTGACAACATGCCATTTAGGTTGAACCATCTTCACATGCAAATACAGGGTGCCAGGAAATGTTCTCCTCAGTGCTTACTTGCTGCTGCAAGAGCTAGCATCAGCAGTTATGTTGGCAGCATGGCTGCCGCTTGTACCAACACAAACAGTAAACGTTGCACTCACCACAGCCATTCATAGCAGCTGCTGGAAGTGTTGGAAGACAGATTTCAACACGGCTACACATATTGTCAAAGACTTTCTTGAGCTAATTTGCGCGTTGATTTTCTTGGACGACGCAGCATTATATCGGAGATTTCATCAAGTGTTTTGTCTGTTAAAAGCGTAGGTAGGCCTGTTTCCGGTACATCGTGAACTGAGCCGGTCACACGAAATGTACTTATCAAATCCTGAATGGTATCCCGGTTTGGACACTTTGAATCAGGAAACCGCACCTGAAATTTTAGTTATAGCTTTTCTATACAACGATCGCCATCGCGTTAAACGTATTCCACCAAACCGCCCGTATACTGATGCACTCTTCCAATAATCTATCTGAACGCTCGCTTACTGCAATACACACTGACTATTTCGAAACCACACAACCCACACGTGTGGCCTTCACTGTACCGCTGTCCCGTCAAGGACACCGTGCTGCCAACTTAACTGCTGATGCTACCCCTGGCAGCAGCATGTAGTCTCTTTCAAACAATTAAATAATTAAAGAATATCCGTTTACCTTATGGTAGAGCTCAGGAGCAATCCTCATGAACAGATCCATGTTGAGATCGTTGTGGTGAGTGACAAATGGCTTGGCAGTGGCTCCCCCAGCTATCATGTTCATCATCGGAGTCTCCACTTCCAGGAAGCCCAGACTGTCAAAATACCGTCGAATGTAGGAAATGATCTGGGCTCTAACTTGAAATTTCTGACGCACCCTCTCATTAAGAATCAGATCAAGGTACCTCTGTCGATACCGTGTTTCCTGTAACATTTATAGCGAAAATATAAAAGTAGACTAACTTAACATGTACAGTACTTAAGAGGATTGAAGACAAAATGTAGATGTGAGAATGGAATAAGTTAATGAAGTGAATACGTAAGACTGATGATAATCATTTGGCTTCTTAGATTTCCTCACAAGGCAGAGCCAAATACACACATCAAAAAAACGTTTTAAGTCCAATTTCATTAACATCCACATTCACTAACTTTATACTGGAATTACGATATTAAAGGACAAGTATTGAGGCGATAAATTTGCTGCATGGCAGGAAACTGATAAAATAAGAAATATGACTTACCTTGTCCTTCAAACCAAAATGAAGATGTGGAAGCATATGTAGACATGGAGCGAGGAGTGTAATTGTCTTAGGTACTATGGATAATTCTCCTTTCTTCGTTTTTCCTGGATGTCCTACACAACCGATAATGTCGCCACGTCGTACTTTACCTGTATCTACACCGAACCGTTCAACGGATTTATATTCCATGGCATTAGCCATCACTTGGATCTTTACTCCTTCCCCTCGTAAATCATAGAATATCAGCTTGGCACCAGATTCTCGCAAGGCGTGAACTCTCCCTGGAAAAACAAACTAGAACCATTTAGCTATGCCCCTAGAACAGAATGTTCAAGTAGAAAAGTTAACAAGGAGGGGTATAATACCTACATAGAAGAAAGTGACTAGATAAGACCACCATAGAAGCACAAAAGACGAAGTCACATGTTGTCCAAATTACTGGTATCAAGCATCTTTTAGTGTCAGTGGGGAAGGGGTAGGATGATCCACATGATGGATGTATAGCTAGATGCTGCTGTGGGATGAGTGGAGGGGGGGGGGGGGGGAAAGGGAGAGGAGTAGGAGCTTTCCTGGACTTGAGGACCAGTTGATAACACTGAGGGGGTGGGGAGAGAGAGAGAGAGAGAGAGGGGTTGACAGTTCTGACAGGGAAACACGTAGTTTCATGTGATCATAAACCCTACCACACAAGTCTGTAAATATTAAATTAAATAAGGCATTGCCACCATGTAATCTATCTGCATTGTGATGCTGCTGGGTTACAAATATTATTTACACTGTTACATATAATTATATAATTAGTGGATATGTTTTTGGGCTGGGGGTTAAGCAAAATGTGTGACGGTCTACCGCTCACCTTGGCCCTAAGCGGGGCATCACATTGCTGCCTATGTCAGGCGTGAAGTGTCTACAGAAACACTTCGATACTTTATTGTGCAGTTGTAGAGTAATTTGCTCAATGCAAACTTCAAAGACTTCGTGTGTCAACAATGTTATAAAGAAACTGGTTTACAGACCTATCCTCATCCACGATTCGATGTTCCTCAGTGTAGCAGGGGAACTTTCATTTTTCCCTGTTTTTTCTTAACTTCTTCTGGGGTAGTCACATATGAGTGACGTTTGAATAAAAAGATTAAGGGGGTAACTATTTTTTTTCCGAAAAACATGGCATAGTAATATTACACAAGATGTGAAATTGATCAAAAAATTTGGCTGATCACAGCCATCAGTGTCTATACTCTGTGGATACTTCATCAGAATTTTAAATAATTGGGAACAATTTTTTCATTCTAATAATTTGGCCACCTTCGTCATGCGTGTGGGCAACGTAACTAACACTTCCTTCCCCATCCCAACTGGTCTCAGGTACCCTACTCTAAGCATCAGTCCCTCCTTCCCTTTCCCTTCCATCACACATCCTTCCTGAGGACTATCCTTCTCCTCTTTTCCAACGATTCATTAATTTGCAATCAAGGTTGTGTCCCCCTAGTGGCAAATTGGGCATACTTAACAAATAAACAATTATACAGTACATCTAACAATTCAATAACAATTAAACTGGAGTATATACACAAGTCGTGAGTCTTTTCTTAACCCTTACAGTGCCAAGATGCCGATGCATCGGCACTTAAGTTCCGTACGAAAAATGCCAAGATGCAGATTCGATTGGCACGCTCTTATATGTGTTGTAGTTATGCGGTGTGGTGCTAGATTGCTCTACAAATCACGTAGTAAGAAGGTAGAATGTTTGTAATTCCTTCGTATGTCATCAGATGGCACTGACATAGCTTATTTTTTGTTTGTTTACTCGTACATTATGAGTGTATAGTCTGCGCGCGCTTGACGTCTATGATACAATATGGCAGCCACCCTGTTTGTTTATGTCCGCGTGTTGTGATTTATTTTTGATCATTTTACGCTCTAACTGACACATTTGAGTTATTTATCGTGATATATTAAGTATATTATTATTTCTACTGTAGTAATAGTTCAGTAGCAATTTATCTAGGACTTAGTGAAGTTGTAATTAGTACATTTGTCGCAAGAAGGCATGCCATCACGTAGGCCTATTTCAGGTGAAGGAATAGAGGAACTTTTAGATCGCTTTGAAGATATAAGCGACTCTAATTTTAGTGAAAGTGACTAGGCACAGTTCTCTCAAATGATCACTATTCCTCTCCTAATTTGATAAAATATCCAGTCGTTGACTGTTACACTGTTGGCGTGTTTCACTCTACATGTTCCATGTTTTGGGAAATTAATTTATAAATTGAGTCGTCAAGTTGCAAAACCCGTTATGTCCAGACAAACACATTTTTCAGGAAGGGCAAAAAACTGTCATTTGTTACGGAACAAAGATAGGAGGTTGATATTTTGTAATTAAACTGTAAACGTTCATCTTCATCATACCGCAAAATCTCCAAATAATGTAACTTATAAATCCCATGTTATTTGCAAAAAACATTTGGACATAACGAGTTTTGTGGCAGTTTTATGGAGATGAAGGTATTTGCAGCAGTATATGGAATAGCGTGTGCAGATTTATGGTGAACATGTTTTATTAGCTATATTTAAAAGAATTACACTATGAAAATAGCATGAATGGAAATAATTTTAAGGTTAGGATATAATCTGGTTTGATTTGACTTTATGATAAGACTACATCAAGAAATTATCATTCATTCAAAAAGTTTTGTAAGTCCTTTAACATTTTGCACAGTTATATTAACAATCCATTATCATCCTCAACAAAATCTCCTACATCAGAGTCATTGTCTGGCAAGTCTTCATTGTTTAAAGTTTGCTAATGGTCGAACAGTGTCTTGAAGAACATGAGGTCATCGTTCCTTATCCACTCTTTCCCGTAATGTTTGGTCAGCAGTGTATTCAGGTCGTTGAGCTTCTCTTTCTTAAGAGGAATCCCTTCCTCCACTGGTACAGGCACAATAGCAGATAAGGATTTCCCACGCTTCAATATGCTTTTCGCTTCACCACAATCGCTGTTGTAGTTTACTTCACCTCTTATAACACAGTTGCCTGATTTTGTTCGTGTAAGTACGATCCTCTTACAAGGTTGAAGTTTGAAATGCCAGTCACCCGGTTCCTTCAGTGTGTGAGACACTGCCTGTTTCCAGTTCATCACAGGACAGCTGTTTCCCACCCGAATCACAGTAGCATGAGATTTAAAGATGTTAACATACTCTTCATCCATAAGAAGTGTTGTATGCTTCTTAATATCGGTCTCGATTCGTCCAAAAACCCTATCAGGAGGGATAAACGAATGCCCTACCACAGGAAACAGCAAGGTTATCTTTCTTATCGAAGGAGGAGAATCTGCAGCCAAGAACTTGGCAAGCATTCCAATTATGATTTTATTTTTCTTTTGGCCTCCACAACCATCGGCGACCAGCTTGATGGAATGGTAATTTGCCAAGTCTGTAGATGTTAACCTGTGGTAAAGTGCAGATGCAATTTCATTTGACCCCTTCTTGTATAAATTCTCAAGCCATACATAGGCAAATGTTTTGTTTCTCCCCTGAGGCGCTTTAGAACCCCCCTCACAAATAGTGAAGTTGTAAATGTACAGCTGCCGTAAAAGTATGCCGCCTGGTCAGGAATTTTTGGGATGGGATGATTCTTTTGACAACCAAAGGAGAAAGTTATTTCTCCATCAATTTCCTGCCGCACATGCTCATAGAATGCATCTGCTTTTCTCTTATGAACGTTTAGTTCAGTATTTAGGTTTTGCTACAATTCCGCATCAGTACAAGATTTGAAGCCTTCTAAAAGGGAGGCACATGGAACAGCAATCGGTGGCAGGTGACCCGAAACCAATATTATAGTCATTATCAAAGATATTACGAAAATAACCGTACTTTACATGTACACTTTCGCCGTGTGACTCTTGATACTGTAGCCATAGAGCTTTAATACTTAACTCACTGGGAAGATACTGTCGAGTTATGTTCTTGCTGCGGCAATAATGTGCTTCAAGTACCTGGATAGATTCAATATATTTCTTTACAGCTTGCTTTCTCTCAGAATATTCCTCAAATTTGCGGTCACCTCCTCGTCGTACAACAGTTACTTCGCCAGTCTCCATGTACTTTCTGCACAATCCTTGAATTTTGTCTCCAGATATACCGTACATAAAGTGTTAATGAAAAGTTGCTTGCACACATTTTCTACACTGCCGTCTTTCAGACTAGGAATAAAATATTTCACTGTTACTTTCTTCCTCCGATAATCTCCATTCTTAACTCTTGATCTATGACGTTGGGGTGTTGAAACTGTGCCGTGATGCATGATGAAATTCTGCTGAATTTCCCTGTTTGGATGACTGTAGAATTTCTGGTGCATGCGTCTTATATCCTGCATGCTTACTTGATTGCACTGATAAGTCACTGCAGCTTTGTGTTGGCATGAAAGGCGTTGAGGGAATGAAGGCGCAGAATATCTGCAATAAAATAATATAACTAGTTGGCTTGCATATAAATGCTGAATATCTGACTATTTAAAAGAGCCAATTTTCAGGTACTGGGAACACTCTCTGCTTGGCTGTAGGTGACCTAACCTATAAAGCAAGAATGTATAAAGTAGTTACCTCATTCGCTTTGCTAATTCCTTTTCCACTTATCCTTATTTGCCCTTTTCTTCCTGCCCTTCCCAAGGAGTGCTGGTTGTACTTGAAGAGGATTCATTGTCAAAAGCACAGAAAACACGTGTCTGATAACTTATTAAATTTACACTGTAACAAAGATTGGTGGTAAATATTACAACTACATACACGTTAATCAAGAGCAAAACTTCAATACCTTACCAGATTTCAAAGAGTTTGCATAAAAGTATTAAACAGAACTAATTAAAACAAAATCCATTCAAAAGTGGGATAAAACTACCGTATATACTCGAATACCACCCGCACATTTTTAAACAAAATCGGACGTGAAAAATTGGGGTGCGGGTCTTATTTGAGTCATCTTGATTTTAAAGATTGAAATTGCCCGCCATACGCGATATCGGGTGTTGCGAGTATCCGCTAGATGGTGCTAGCCTTCTTCCGGCTATCACTTTGTTTTTCCGTAAGCAGGCGGCGTCATACTGTCTAGCGCACGTTTTCCGAGTGTAAACATGAGTTCTACGAAGCGTTTGCGGTCGTTTACTGTGAGTGAGAAGCTGAAAGTTGTGAGGGAAACTGAAATTATTGGAAATCGTGCCGCCGGTAGGAAATATGATATTGACGAGTCATGTATTCGAGATTGGGGAAAGAAGAAAAACGTGTTGCTAACAAGTAGCGGTGCTCGTAGAGCTTTCCGCGGACTGAGTGTACAGTTTCCGGAAATTGAAAAACAACTTTATAAATACGTAACAGAAAGGCGGGAATTGGGAAATGGGGTGTCGACCGAAATGTGTCAATTAAAGGCATTACAGATCGCGAAGGAACTTTCTACGGTAGGGTTTAAAGCAAGCCGAGGATGGATTCAAAATTTTTATAAAAGAAATGGGTTGAGCATACGAAGGCGTACCTCAATTTCGCAGCGTCTTCCTGGTGCCTATGAAGAAAAGTTACTTTCCTTTCAGCGTCACATAATTAAGTTGCGGAAGGAAAATTCATATTTGCTTTCCCAAATTGGTAATGCAGATCAGACGCCAGTCTACTTTGAAATGCCACTGGACAGTACTGTGAATTTAAGGGATCTAAAAGTGTGACTATCAGAACAGGTGGTAATGAGAAACAACGGTGCACGGTAATGTTGTGTATACTCGCTGACGGAACCAAACTTCCGCCGTACGTTGTTTTCAAGCGAAAGACTCTTCCAAAAAATATACCCGCTGGTGTTATCGTTAGAACTCAGGACTCTGGTTGGATGGACAGTTCACTGGTGGAAGACTGGTTAAAGTGTGTTTGGCAACGTCGCCCTGGTGCTTTATTACGACGAAAGAGCTTGCTTGTTCTGGACAGTTACCGCGGCCATACAACAGACGCTGTGAAGAAATTCGTCAAGGATGGGAAAACCGACCTGGCAATCATCCCGGGTGGGATGACGTCTATGCTACAGCCACTGGATGTCAGCGTGAACCGACCGTTCAAAGCAGCCTTGAAACAGCTGTATACGGAGTGGATGGCGGCCGATAAGCACACACTGACCCCAACTGGTCGTATTCAGCGCCCGGAAGTTCAGCTGCTCTGTTCGTGGATTTTGACGGCATGGAATCGTATCTCGGGAGATCTCATACGGAAGAGCTTCAAGAAATGTAGTATTTCCAATGCTATGGATGGCAGTGATGACGACATTTTGTGGGAAAGTGATGGTGAAAAAAGTTCCGAAGTTGGTACTTCTGATGACGATGAATGAAGTGTTTGTGTCTTTTATTTGTATTTTTAATTGTTTCTGTGTTATTTTAGGACGACTTCAGAACTGTTGGAAACTATTTTGTAGAAATGCTATTTTGATTATTTAGTAAAGATTGTAAATAGTTTTGAGTATTTTTATTTTATTTTGTTCTTCAAAATCAGGGTGCGGGTCTTATTCAAGGGCGGGTCGTATTCGAGTAAATACGATACTTTTGCAGCAGTCATTCCATGCTCTTTGCATTTTATGATGGGACATAACGAGTTTTGCAAATCTTTCGTCGTCTGGGACATAACGAGCTTTGCTGCATAACACACACTGGACATAACGACTTCTGCACCAGTTCCAATTCTTTGTCACCTTTAAACATATGGACTAAATGGACTTTGCTCACGTATTGTAATACTGGAATGTGTATTTTGACGAGCTGCATACAATGGCGGTCATAACTCAGTTTGAGAAAAATATGGACATAACGAGTTTTGCAACTTGACAACTCAATTGCAAAGTAGGCCTACTATAACAGTATAAATTGGTAGGCTATATATGATCCTAAATATGAGTCAACATTAATTATCTTCACTTATACACTTTTGATTTAGTGTACAATGTGCTAATTCATTTCAAATCATAAATTTATATTTTTTTTATAAAAAAAATATTATAATTTTGTGCACAGTATTCCATGAAATATTTTTTGTCAAATGTAAGTCACATGTTTATAGTCCTTGGAGTATATCAAGCTAACAAACCAAATTGTATTTCCACATCTTTTAAACTGAGGCTTTTATTAATTTTTTTAGGCAGTGATGCACAATCCACTGAAACATGCCTGGCATTCTATGCATATGATGACCTATTCGGGGTCAGCATCCAAAGGGTTACACACACCTATATGTTTGGGGAAAGGCCCTAAGACTGTGGCAGGTAGGGAGTTCCAGTTGTCAATGGAATGGTTTATGGGAGAATATTTACCATAATTTGTTTGCTGTGGTCAGCCCTTAACTTTGAAAGAATGATCACTCCTACTCATGTAAGTGAGCTTTCCCATACGTTTGCTAAGCTCACCCCATGCTGGTTATTTGTCTACGTGTTGTACTCCGCGCCGAGTCTATATTTCACCCCCCTAGCCTCAAGTGTTTCCCCTCCCAAGTTGATAACTCGATAATTGTGGAGTGGACATTATGCATGGTCATTCTTTTTGTGTTTTTATTTGGCAGGTTACTGCTTTCCTATTGTAAACTCTTAATTTACTAATCTTATATTATCTTATATTATTCGGTGGTGACTGGAGATGGAAATCTGGATGTGGAAGTGTCACACAGGATTCAGGTAGGATGGATGAACTGGAGGAAAATGTCAGGAGTGCTCTGTAACCGCAGGATCAAGCCTAAGGTTAAGGGGAAAATATATAAAACTGTCGTATGACCTGCATTGCTGTATGGCTCTGAAACTTGGCCTGCACGCAAAATGCACACAAACAGGCTTGACGTCACGGAAATGAAATGCTCAGGTGGATGAGTGGAGTGACTAAGCGTGATAGAGTGGAAAATGTCAAAATAAGAGTAACATTGAAGGTTGTGGAAATATCTAAGATGATACAAGAAAAGCGACTTCAATGGTACGGGCATGTGAGAAGAAAGGAGGAATCCTACGTGGGGAGGAAGATGCTAGACATGCAAATACAGGGAGTGAGAATGCGAGGCAGACCTAAACGAAGATGGATGGTATACGGGAGGACCTCAGAGAAAAACAGTTGTCAGAAGAGGATGTGCATGACCGGGTTAAATGGAGGAGAGCTGTCAGAAACATCGACCCCACATAGGAGTGGGAATGATGTAAAGAGAAAGAAGAAGATATTATAACTCCTACCTGCAACACTAACTTCGACATCTTTGAGTATCTCGCCGACTTTAACATGGTTGTAGCGCTCAATGAATTCCTCCAGGGATGTTGAAACATGGAACTTGTGTGGATATGGGTGGTCCCCAGCTTCTTTCAACTGAGACACAGCTGTGCTTCGTAATCTAAAATACTCCTGAAAACAGATCGACACAAGTGTTGGAGACACAAAACATATGGCCAAACAGAACAGTAACTAGAATTATAAACTAAATTGAGAACAAAGTTTCTTTTTAAACTTTTAAATAATTTTTATTTAGACATTAACAAATTTTTGAATTGCATTATCATATTAGAAAATGGATCCTTTGTTGGTTTAAGTATATAAGTTACCGTGATTTGTACGTGTCTAGGAGAATTTATTATTGTAGTCGGTGATGTCATGGATGACATATGGATATTGATGTTTGTTTGATGAGTCTCAATTTGCTGCTATGTAGCTCTCCTGTTTCAATTTTTTAAATGTTTGTACGAGGTTTTTAAACATTGTGTGATCTCATGTGGATGCAGTCACATATGCTCAAGGCCAAAAGCGTGTGAGGTTTGATTGGGAGTTACGAATGTTTATAAATTACTTTTAGTTTGTTCAATTTAATTGAAAGGTTGCACTGCACTCTTCTAAAGCCATGGTGAGACAAAACTATTGGTTGCTACTACGTTAAGACAGATGTCTGGATCACAAGCAAGGGGGTCTGGGACATAAGCCCTAGGGTAGACTTGTTATAAACGCACAGAATTTAACACGTATGCATTGTTTAAACTTCTAGTGTCGTCCAAGATACCTTAGTTGTGATAATTAAGACTTGCTGTGAAGTACTGTACCCTTCCTTGTATCCCGTGAACAGGGTCAGGTATTGAACAAAACATCGAATTTTCCTAGTGGTAACTTACCTTCTCAAGAAGAAGTGGAACTCATGTAGTGTCCGTTGCCTGCCGTCATTAAAATCCGAAAAATATTCTATGGAAATGGCCAATGTTACTTAGATACAGGAGTCAAATATTTTATCGCTAGAGGGTGTTACTGCATTTTTTCAGAGTGCCAACATTATTGTTTCCAGACCAATATTTTCATCCAGACCGATGGTTTTCGCCTAGACCAATAAAGGTTAGGTAGTGCGGCCCGCCCGTTAGGCTAATATAAACACCCCTGGTTTTTGTCACGCACCAATAATCTTTATCCAGGCCAATGGTTTTGCCTAGTAGTACAATCAGTAATTTTCACCAATAATTTCGTCCAGAGAGTCGCCGGGGAAGTGAAGTTGGCAGCAAACATGGGGACGTGCTTTTTGATAAGTTTATTACTTGAATGTTAATGTTGAAAATTTCCTTATTTTGAAAGTGTGAACGTGGTGTTTGTTAATGGCAGTTGGCTTTAATAACGTGGGACAGTATGTACAAACAATTTTCAGAGTACTACTAAGAAAAATAACGCACTTTTGAAATGGGCAACAGACACTACACGAGAGCCGAAGAAGTTGGCAGCAAATTTGTACGAAAGTTTCAGTGTCGTGCAATTTTTACTTGTGGAGGAACCTTATAACAAAAGGTATACAAAAACAATCCATGTACTCTGGAGGCTCGCGAGAACAAAATAACTGTGTTGATACGGCGAGTGTACCAAAACTTCCTACGCCAGTGCAACGTGTGTTTAGAAATTGAAGGACAGTATTTCCGGCAACTACTCTGAAATTCATGCAAGTAATTTATTAAATACGTTAAAAATGTAAATGTGTTAAACTAGTTGGGCACTACGCTGCTGGTAGCGCCAATGCCTTGCTCAACACGCGGATAGCCACAAAACCCCGGCCGCCAGGCAACAACTGCGAGTCTCAGTCTCAGAGAGATGGTCCTCGCAGCATAATAGTGGTACTCTTTGAATAAATAAATAAATAATGAATAGATAATAACACCCCTCCAGAAGTTTGCAGACATAAGCTTAGAAAATGTTACACTCGGGTACATAAATCAGTGTAGAAAATCATAACAGGGTGGACATACAAACAGCGAATGGACGGGAAAAGATGGATATAAGGGAAAAGTTGGATATAAATATGTAAAAAGATAATGATGGAAAGTTAAAGGGGCATGAGTGAGAAAAAAAGTAAATAAAAAAGTGAGTCAGTAAGTACATAAGTGAGTAAGTCAATAAGCAAGCTTGTAGTTTTATGTGACCATTAATTTCACAATCATGAGCCAAGGGACCTACATTCTTATGCGGAATCCGAACCACAGGACATGATATTTCACATGCATTGACAGGGAATCGAATCCAGTCTGCCTTAGTGAGAGGCAAGCAGCTGACCACTGCACCATCATGTCCCCTAAGAATGGGTGTTCTAGCTATCAACCCTATCAATAACTATTCAATGACATTGTGTTTGTCCTTCATACATGTTTCCCTTGGGGGGGGGTGAGAAGCATGTTATGGAGCAAGGATGTCCCTCAGAACAGCAAAAAGATCATATATCGGACGTACTATGTCCCTATCCTGACGTATGCCTCGGAGACATGGGTTATGAAAGGAAGGGAGAAGAGCAAAATACAGGCCAGTGAGATGAGGTTCTTGAGAAGCAGTATTGGAGCTACAAAGATGGACAGAATAAGAAATGAGAGGACCAGAGAATTAATGAAGGAGGAACCATTACAGGATGGTATAGAGAAGTCTAGACTTAGATGGTATGGACATGTAAAACGAATGGAGGAGAAGAGGATACCCAGGAGGATACACGAGACGAAGTGGGAAGGAAAGAGACCGAGAGGAAGACCGAGAGACAGGTGGCTGAAGGGGGTGGAAGAAAGCGTGAAGAAGAGAGGAGAAGACTGGACAAGGGTGGTGGCTGAGAGATGGTGGGAAGACAGAAGACGTTGGAGAGGCTTGTGTTCCAAACAGACCCGGCCAGTGGCTGGAAACTGTGCAAGATGATGATGATGATGATGACATGTTTCCCTTCCCTTGTCCTTAGGTAAACTACAGTGTACTACAAAATCCACCAGCATCTATACAAACCTAAACAGAACAAAGTAATCTTACATTAGGACTGATATCTTCTTCTGCTACTGCTGTTGTCTTTTTAGGAACATCGGTTTCCTTTTCAATCTTAAGTTTCTCCTTTTCAGCTTTCTCCTTGGCTTTTTGCTCTGCCTTTAATCTCCTTTTCAATTCACTGTAAATATAATATAAATACAAATGATTGTAAATTCTGATTTCACTTTGGCATGCAATGAGAATGTACTATTTGACTCTTCATACAGAGTGAATTAATAAAACGTCCCCCTCAAATATCTCTCAAACTGCTGAATATATAAGTTATTATTCCAGACAACTGCAATAACATTTCCATTAACATTAAGCTGCAAGCTCTTAATAATAATAATAAAAATAATAATGATAATCTATTGTTTTTACGTCCCTCTTAACTGCTTCGGCTTTTAGAGACACCGGGGTGCCGAAATTTTGCCCTGAAGGGGATCTTTTACATGCCAGTTAATCTACTGACATGGCTTCCTCATACTTGTGCACCCTCAAATGCCAACTGACTGCACCTCACTGTTCTGCCCCTCAAGAAAACAACAAATCATAATACTACTCCTACCAATCTGTCTTTGATATAAGAAGGCACTGTATTGGTATCACACAGAGAAAAGCATTAAGCAGAAGCAACAAATTCAGTTTCTTCAATAATTTAAGCATTCACTTACAAAAATATCCTTATAGCCTACTTCATGAACTTACAGCATATAAATCACAAACAATATAGTCAAGAGACACCTCTTCCAAGGGGAAAACATACCTTTGTTTATGCAGTAAATTAGAAGATGAAAAATTGCAAGCTATAACTCTAATTCTCTTGACAGATGTGCCAAACTTGCAGCTTACTCCCCTAAATTCCTTCACAATAGTTGGGAGGAGACGCAGCATATTGATATAAATCAATTTCTACGACTCAATGCCATCTGCAATGATACCTATGCTGGTCAACCACAATTCCTGAATATTGAAAAAGATGATGTTGCTGCTTCAATTACGGACTTGAGACATCTTTAGTTGGCAGCTCAGACAATGGAAAATGATTGCAAAGAAATAACTTATAGGTTATGTTGGAATGTGACATAGACCGCACCAGAGCTTCAGTCCGAAAGAGTCGATTTGATCAAAGCATCATGAAAAAATACATTGAAAGCTATACAAAATAAAAACCAAGTGGTGTTTTCTTTGTGTAGTTACATCAACTTCATTCATCCATAACCCCAGCATAAGTTAATATGTTAAATCGGTCATGTAACCATTGTTCGCACAGTTGATAACTTAAGCATGATCGAATTGCAATCTGATTTTAAATCGCTCATTCTATCATACGGTAGCACTTAATGACTTACAAACCATGAAAACTTTCGCCATCAACGATACAACACGCTGTTCACCCCGGCCCCCACCTAATTTACACCAAGCACATGGTTCCTAATCATACATAGCAAAGATATAGATTTTTACATCTGAAGGGCACAATGCATATTTATAAGCAGTAAGCAGTTTTCAAACACGTATTTACCTCTTAGAAATCTGTTCACCTCCAGTATCAGCCATGCTGGCAACGTGGTTTTCACTCAATTTCGTGATTTTTTCTGTCCCGCTCATGCCACGCAGAATCAGGTTGCACTTGTTCAGCACTTACGCAGCTACCGCCTCCCACGTTTCCATTCATGGCATTGGTACCACAATCATCCGGCATGTCTACCAACATATTTCAATACGGTATCAAACAATATTTTCATTTTTTTTTTTAATTTTAATTTTTATACAAAGAATTTATTTCTGACAGAAGGGTATCCAGATTCTAACCAAAATTTATGAATGACTACTAGGCTAATTGTAAATAGTACACAATTCGAAGTGCGTCAGATCATGGTCAAACCAGACTGATATGGCGAGTATTGGACTGGTTGCCATGGCAACATTAGACGGTGTGTAGTATTTGTCAGTAGTTCTTTTCTTTCGTGCTGAAAACATCTGTGTCCATTTCCTTCGGTATAAAATAAGTCATTAGTACCGGATAGTGAGAAGTGTCATGCAAGGATTAAGCCACACATTTAATTCTACGTTCTGTACCAGTAAGCGATAATTACAATTACATTTATATATAGGCCTATATATTTATATTTGGTCTGAATTCAAAATTGGCTTTGAAATGTTTTTATTTTTTGATAGCTTTAACTTTTGATTCTACGCCTTTTACTGTACATTCTCGGTGTAGCCCAGTCAAATGGTAGTTAGGACAAAAAAAAAAAAAAAAAAAAAAAATAGGGTAGAAGGTTTCTCGACGGATTCTTATGTTTTTCGGTGTGCTGAATCCGAATCTGAAGTTTGCCAACAAAAAAAATGGCGGCTTCACAGTGAAAATAGCAGAAAAAACTAAAAATTTCGGACTATTTTCACAAAATCGCTTATAAGTTGAAAAGTATGCATCCTAGTGAATTTCTCACAATTTACAACATTGAAGTAGCCAAAATTTGCTTCACAATTCACTGGTCGCTTTTAATTTTTTTTTTGCAGGGCACCGCCGCTAGAGCGCGCTGAAAAAGAGCAATTTTTTGGCACTTAGGCAAAAACGCGAGAAACTCAGCCCTAACTAGCCCCAGACGCTTTCTTATCGTGTTTCTTATATGAATACGTGTATTATTCAGGTTCTATGGTGGTTACAAGATTATGGAGCCCTTGAAAAACATTGCCCACAGAGTGGTAGGAATTCATAAAGGACCGATCAAGCCGTTTGATTATTTATTTCAAAAATTAAATGAAATGAATATAATGAAAAGGAATGTAATAGCAATTAACTATTAATACATTACAATTAATTTCAATTCTTTAATTGAGCTTCCTCCTTTTTGTCCTCGATGGAGCAGCCTCCGGTTGCCGAGCAGAAGGCCTGGTTGATCGCTATCGGTCGGTAACTCCACTGGAAAAGAAATTGTACATATTATTGTACACAATACTTTCAGGTGTCTAGTTGGAAAACTGTTCAAAACCCAGTGAAATAGGGTGTACGGTATTACAAACATGTAGTTTACCTTCTGCTGAAGCATCCGCTATCGTCGTTGGTGATTCGACCGGGATGGAATCGTCAGGATTCTCGGACACCTCTAAAAAGAAATTGTACGAATACATTAGAGGGTGAAGTAAGCAAACCCCATTGGAATGAGGTGGTGTACAAACATGCTATTTACCTTGTGCTGATGTCTCCAGGATTGTAGGTGGTGACTCAACCGGAGGAGGGTCATCAGGGTCACCTTCATTGTCGATGTCGCATGAGATGTCAACGTTCAGACAGTTTCTCTCGCAGATGGTACAAAGCCTAGAGCAATATAGACCCACACGTCGACAACCGCAGCGTCCTCGACAGTCGCCTTTGCATTTGCAAGAGACCATGTGGAGAAGCTAGTCAGGAGCTGGGGCCTTAGCTGTTCTCGTCGGGATGAGGCCGTTCCTCGACGACTTCCACCCCTACTGTTTTGGGTTGAGCTGATTGTCGAGCCACTGCTGGATCTGGTGGTAAACTCGCAGAAAGTGCTCACGGGCTGCAGCTTCAGTGGGAGGGATCGAGGCCATGCTTCCGGTGATTTTATATGCTGTACTGAGGTACAGCTTGTACCTCAGTTGAGGTACACCTTGTACCTCAGTTCGTTTAGACGAGTGGTATGGTGGTCACCACCATATAAGGCCACTAGAAGTTTTTCGCCAGCATTCACTAGCTTCTCGACTTGTGCTGTGGGGTCCATGTAATGCTCTAGGTAGTTTACAAGATCTGGGTTCTTCTTGAGGGTCTTCAAGAATTTCGTCTTACCCTGGTTGAACATGGCGGATATGGAGTCACAACCACTGACAGCGTGGAGGAATAAAATATGGTGGCTCAGAGGCTCCTCTAGCGAGCTGCCAGGGCTATATAGCGTCAGTGGTACTTTTCCTTTTCCTGGTTTCAGGAAGAACACGTTAGGAGAAGTGTGGATGCCTATCATGATCTCCCAGCACTGCAACTGTGCAATGCGTGGAGGCTATGGATTGAGCCGTTCTTATGATGAGGGCATCAGCATCCTCAATGGCTTGTCGTGATTCAATCCCTGCCTCACTCACAATCAGTCTCCTCCTGATGAGCTGCATGAATCTACTCTTGTTCTTGTCGTTTGAAAGAAAGTTCGAGTCTGATCATCCAGAGGCTCCTCACAAATTGCACATTCACGACGCGACATTTTCGTCCCTCACATATTCACTAATAACAACATTAGTTCACTTGAAAACACTGAAAGAACGGCAGAAACTCAAAGAAGAATGCTTAGCTGTCCCACGAGGAGTAGAGAGCAATCTAAACTAAACTCGAATGGCAGAGGAGTTGGCCGGATGCATGTAGGGGGACCTGTCAAGGACAGACGTGTCGGCAAAAAAGGGACCATTCCTATTGAGGGCTTGAGGGTGAACATATCATACAAAGGGGAAACGACTCCGGTTTCACACTATCAATATATTAAATATATCTCTTTAGGAATGTGTGAGATATGTGTGACATGGTGAGATGTTGAGTTAAAAATAAAAAAAATCTGTTTTACATTACTCACCTCATCACTTTCACACTTTACCATTAAGTGGATAAGTACAGATGGACATACTCCACCTTAACTTGAATATATTAATTTATCAATTTTTTTCCAACGAACTTTCAATCATGTTACCACCATAGAATCTGAATAAAACACGTGTTCATGGAAGAAACACGATTAGAAAGTGTCTGGGGCTAGTTAGGGCTGAGTTTCTCTCGATTTTGCCTAAGTGCCAAAACGTCACTCTTTTTCAGCGCGCTCTAGCGGCGGTACCCTGCACTCAAAAACTAAAAGTGCCCAGTGAATTTTGAAAGAAATTTTGCCTACTTTAATTTTGTAAATAATGAGAAATTCACTAGGTTGCATATTTTTCAACTTATAAGCGATTTTGTGAAAAAAGTCCGAAATGTTTAGTTTATTTTGCGATTTTCACTGTGAAGCCGGCATTTTTTTTGTTGGCAAACTTCAGATTTGGATTCAGCACACCGAGAAACATAAGAATCCGTTGAGAAACCTTCTACCCTTTTTTTTTTTTTTTTTTTGAAACAGGCACTTCTGAGCACCAAATGACTGTCCTAGTGTTGCAAGCACAAGAAAAGATGCCACGAACCAACGGGAACCGCTATCTCCTTCCCTCGCTACATCTATTGTTAGGCTACATGAATAAAATTATGCCACCGTGAGAGTATCATAACTTGTGGAAAGTTGGCGACCAAAGGGCCTCGAGTTGGTTCTGGCATTGTTTCAATTGTGTCGAATTCTCTCTTTCATATTCCATGTCTGCCCTACCTTAATTAATTCCTGATATCTTTCAACTCTGACACTACCGGTAGGCCTATCGGAACATTTGAGGGTCTGTTTATTCTGAACTACTGCTTTTTCCAATAATAATAATAATAATAATAATAATAATATATATATATATATATATATATATATTTTAGTTTTTCGAGGGAAACGTGGGGAAATCTTCAAAAGACAGATTGCAAGCTTCCGGACTTACAACTGTGCAGGATTCTTACCTACTAAAACCCACAAACCCTATACTTGGCTTAAGGCCACCCCGGAACTGCCTGTTCAGCCTTACTTCAGGGTGGAGCCACTGTTACGACCAGAGGTCTCAGTCAATTTCATTAAATGTGATGATAATGAAATTACTCATCATCATCTTCACTGTCTTCAGCAACCAATCTTCTCGGTTCCTCTTCTTTTTTTGTTTTCAGCAGCTCAGAGATGTAGACTGCAATCTGTGCCCAACTTTCTCTGCTGCTGAGCATTTTATCCACCACATTGTCTGGTGTAATGACACCAACTTTTGTCTCCAGAAGCCTTCGAAGATTTCTCCACCTCAAGCATGCAAAGAATGTGTGCTGAACATCGTCCCATTGATCATCACAATAACGACACCGTGAACTCGGTGAAATTCCCATTCGATGGAGGTATGCTTCATAATAACCATGGCCAGAGAGAAACATGGTAATGTAATAATTAACCTCACCATGTTCCCTCGACAACCATGGCTTCAGTTGCTTGATGAGCCTAGCGGTCCACCTGCCACGATGTTCACGTTCCCATTCTTCCTGCCATTCCAGAAGAGATCTGTCTCCTTCCTCCCTCTTCACGCGTATCTTAGAATGCTCGTCTTTGCGCAAGTATATACGGCACCTTTCCTTGGCCAGGATGTAAATGGGTATCGCCCCAGCTATTACTAGCACTGCCGGTCCAGACACTGTACGATAGGCAGAAGTTATTCTGAGGGCAGGTCTTCTGTGAACAGAGTTTATCCGCTTCCTATACATCTCAGAGCCAAGAGCTACTGACCAAATCTCTGCACCATAAACAATAACTGATTCCGCCACTCTCATCAGCAGTTTCCTCTTCAATGGTGAAGGGCCGCCAATATTAGCCTTGAGCCGCGACAAGTTGTTAACAATCCTTGCAGCCCTATCAGCAATCTTGCTGATATGATTCCAGAATGTTAACTTGCTGTCAATCATAACACCCAAGTAACGAACAGCAGGAGCTGTTTCTATCACTTGATTATCTACTAGCATTGGTACAACTCGTGGAACTCTCTTCTTAGTAGCAAGGACTAGTTCTGTTTTATTAACTGCTAGTTGGAGACCATGTTCATTCATCCAGGTGGAAACTCTCCGCATTACCTGATTAAGTTTAAGTTGCAGACCCTCCATGGAGCGCTCCATAATGAGCACAACAAGATCATCAGCATATCCCACCAAAGAAGTGTCCTCTGGCATCTCCATCCGTAAAATGCTGTCATAATTTACGTTCCATAAATCAGGACCTAACACCGAGCCTTGAGCCGCCCCCGCTGTTACCTTGCGACACTTGACTCCTTCATCTGTGTCATACTGTATCCAACGATCACAAAGATAATTCCTCAGAACAGACGCCAAGTAGCGAGGAATGTTAAATGTTGTTTCAAGTGCAGCTATTATGTCAATCCACCGGGCAGAATTGAAGGCATTTTTCACATCCAGAGTAACCAGTAAGCACATTTTCCTAGAGAAATGGTTGCCATGCTCAATGGATCTGACAGCCATCACCACTTCTTCAATGGCGCTGATGGTGCACTTACCCTTCACAAAACCGTATTGTTTGGGGGACAGACCTCCTGCAGCAACAATCGCTGCCTGAAGCCTTCCTTTAATCATCTTCTCAAACAGTTTGCCAGCCATGTCCAACATGCATAGAGGTCTCTGACCTGAAGCAGTAGTGGGATCTCCTTTGCCTTTAGGCATGAGCACAAGCCTGGCCACTTTCCACGGGGTCGCAAAGACTCCCTGTAGTAAACAACAATTATACATATTTAGCAAAACATCTGGTTCCTCTTCGGATATCATCTGTAACACTTCAGCAGGAATTCCATAATAATAATAATAATAATAATAAAACTGGTAATTTTTCAGGAGTGATGAACCTGGATTCTACCCTTTCACTTGTATAATATGTTATTCTCATGATTTTCATACCTTGTTTCATAGCCTATTCTGGGAGTCATTTCCAATTGAAATTACTGTCCATTATCACTACTGCAATGTAAATATGTGCTAAATTACGTAAATATGTATTTTTGTTTTTTACTCAATTGCAAGTTTCAAGCCTCCGTGGCTTAGGCGGCAGCACGCCGGCCTCTCACCGCTGGGTCCGTGGTTCAAATCCCGGTCACTCCATGTGAGATCTGTGCTGGACAAAACGGAGGCAGACAGGTTTTTCTCCGGGTACTCCGGTTTTCCCTGTCAACATTTCATTCCAGCAACACTCTCCACTATCGTTTCATTTCATCTGTCATTCATGTAATCATTGCCCCAGAGGAGTGCGTCAGGCCTCGGCAGCCGGCACAGTTCATATCCTCGCCGCTAGATGGGGGCTTCATTCATTCCATTCCTGACCCGGTCGGACACTGGAAGCAGGCTGTTGATTTTAATTTTCACTCAATTGCAAGTTTGTTACCGATGCGCACACATCGACGTCACATCACTACTGTCACCAACATCTCACGCTCTCCTAGCGTTTGTCTCGCAGTGCAGGGTCCGCTGTTTTGCTACATCTCCTCCATTTCAGCCTGTCGTTGGCATCTTCCGGTTTTGAGTCAACATCGTGCATGTCGACCTTCTCGGTCCACCACTTTGCTGGTCTTCCACGCGGTCGCATTCCACCGCTTGATATCAGACAAGACGGTACACAGTGCGCGGTATAACTGCTGTAGCTCATTCGTCACGAATGCTGCAGTCCAGACATCACATTCACCTCGGGATTAAATAGATTATATTTGAATAATTTCACGAGAACAAAACAGCGTAAGCTATACACATGGTCGAGAAAGAACCACAAATTTCTCACTCACGCTTTCTCAAACAGTTCACACTTCACAGTACTGCAAGAAATGAATGAAAATCCACAGCCTGCTTCCAGTCTCCGACCGGGTCAGGAATGGAATGAATGAAGCCCCCATCTAGCGGCGAGGATATGAACTGTGCCGGCTGCCGAGGCCTGACGCACTCCTCTGGGGAAATGATTAAATGAATGACAGATGAAATGAAATGATAGTGGAGAGTGTTGCTGGAATGAAATTTTCCAGGGAAAACCGGAGTACCCGGAGAAAAACCTGTCTGCCTCCGTTCTGTCCAGCACAGATCTCACATGGAGTGACCGGGATTTGAACCACGGACCCAGCGGTGAGAGGCCGGCATGCTGCCGCCTAAGCCACGGAGGCTTGACAGTACTGCAAGAATTCCTGAATTATTAAAGAACAATACTAACTAACTTTCTTCGGCTTTTCCCAATTAATTGGGGTCGCCGGAGCCAACCAGGCTCATTTTGGTTTTAGCCGGGGATTTAAGGCCGGATGTCCTTCCTGACGCCACGTGATTTTTCAGGTTAAAATTCCACCCCGCTGTCACCGAGATTCGAACCCCGGCCATCCGGGTGAAAGACGAGCAGCTAAGCCACAGCTCCCCTAAAGAATAACACTACCGGTATGAATTCCTATGCATGTGAAAGGAAATGAGTTTCCTATATTTATTATAATAACGATTATTATTACTGTATTATTTTGTTTTAATTGAAAAAATCTGGTATTTGTGCCCCACTGTGCGTGACAAAAACCAGGGGTGTATATATTAGCTAAGCTGGCCGCGCTACCTAGTGAATATTGGTCTAGGGAAAAACCATTTGTCTGGATAAAGGTTATTGCGGGGTTGGCAATGCTGTATTTATCCATAATTCACGCATATAATGGCGGATTCAGCTGGAATTTTACTATACAAGTTGTGATCTAAAACGGGGTTGGGAAGGGGGGTGTTTATATACAGCGGAGGAGAAAATATCTATTGCTACAGCATTTCCACAATTATTATTCATCATCACAAAAGGTATTTTAGCTAATTTAAGTAGGTTTTTAGAAGATTCACCACTTCTGAACTGTTACCAATCAGTGCTTAGTTTTTAAACCCCCCACATGAAACACAATCCTCAGCTCGACGGAGGAGATTTGGGTCGCTAGTTAAAAGACTTTTTGACAAGAGAAAATATGCTATAATATTTGTTGAGAAAATTGAGAATTTACTCCTAAGCATCGAGCTAGACATTACGGAGACCTAAGAAGAAGCCCGTTCTACACCTTCTACAACAAATGCTGCTCAAATTTAAACTGGAATAACTAACGGCAGTAAATGATTAATGTTTGTTGTTGTCGTCGATTCTTTTAGTTTTTTTTCGACATCGTGGTCATGTAGCCCCGTATACTTGGGTGTGTGGAGAATTTGTCTGGTAACATGTATAACTGAGATGTCTGTGCTAGTGTGTGTATTTGTAATCGAGATAGGATTTGAGTAGGAAGCGGCCGTGGCTTTAAGTTAGGTACTATCCTGGTATTTGCCGGGAGTAGAAGTGGGAAACCTCGGAAACTACTTCCTGGATGGCTGAGGTGGGAATCAAACCCGCCTCTTCTCAGTTTTGCCTCACGAGATTGTTGAAATTCATTCGCATTAAATGTTAGAGCAAAGAAAAAAAATCATTTATGTGGTTTTATTCAAATTATTTAAAATATTTATTTACATAAAGACTTTTCAAAAATACTTATTTTTAGTTGAAATAAAATATCTTTCCAGATTACAGTGGTCAAGTTCGGAATTTGTGTCGTAGTTATGATCTTTTATCTATAAGCCAAACAAGAAAAAGAAACAAAAATAAAATCCGTTCCTTAATCTACACTGCCCCAGTGTAGGTCAACCGTGGGAACCGCTGCCCTGGTGTGCCTATGGTATCAGATACTCCTGGATACCTTATGCCACTTCCCAGAATCGAAGTGTCGCCGACTGGCCGCGATTCTGCCGGCTAAATGTGGTGCTGCCAACAAATTTGGACTAATCGTGAATGAAACCAAGACGGAGTACCTCAATATGACTCGCGGGCAAGGCCACATTTTTGGGAAATACATGGATTTCAAATAATCAGAGAGCTGATTTAATGAATACAAATGTAGACTACTTTGTACATTATTATAAACTTTTTATCGAATAATTTTGAAGTAAGCCCACATTATGTCGTCAGGTTAGTGATCACAAACTTAGATGTGGTACACTGTTTGTTAATTCTCTTATGAAATACCTGGTCTCCCACATGACTGCTGACATTATTTGTGAAATTGAAATTGTATTATAATGTCAAATTCAGGAATGAAAGGTTTCAAAATCACAGAAAAAATACGAAGTAAGTTACTTGCAATTGAGCCATTTAAGACCTTAAGATCCTTCTGTTACGTGCCACCCCTAGTGGCACTTTTGTTAACTGGATTACGGTGGGTAGGAAGCACAACACCAATTACTGCTTAAAGAAATAATTAACTTTATTGTGGCCAGAAATATACACTACTCAACAGCAAATAGCAATTATTTGCTTACTCCAGTTTCCTCAAGTCGAGAATACTTCCCCTTTCACTTGTCAACAGACCACAGTTAATCCCTCGTAATGAGGTGGCCCCGTACGCTAGCTCGAAATAGCTGCACTAGCTCTGTCACTCACTGTTTCACAAGCACCACAATCACTTCCTCGGTGTCAAGAGAATCAGCTTCACTCGCTCAAAACACAGTTCCTCTGTAGGAGTCTCACTTCCCCGCTCCACTAGGGGTTTCGCAAGTCACCACACTTCTGTCGCTCACGATAATCGCTCACACTAGCTCGTAAAACACAACAACAACCACTGCTTGACGGGTCACTCTTATATAGCCGGCCGGTGACTCAATAAATGCTTCTAGATCCATCCAGAGTCCACGGCTTCTCGAGGTTTCCAGCGCTGGTCCAGTCACGAATGTTCTGGACTATCCCTTTGTCCTAGTAGCCCTGTTGCATAAGGCGCGCGCAATACAGGAGGCAGGGCACAGCCCAGCCCTGGGGCAGTTGTGACTCACGCGGCGACTGATGACACAAACTCACAGCCGTAACACCACCCCCTTCCTAAAAAGGCTGATCGTCCCGATCAATCATTGGTCCGTCTGTGTCCCTCCGTAGGCTGCCAGGCGATCTCGATGCACGATCTTCATCTTCGCCCTCGGGCTCCGCTGAATCCTGTAGACGACATCGTTGATCCGTTTCACGCCTCGGTACGGGCCCTCCCAGGACTTCTGCAGTTTGGATGACAGGCCTTTCTTCCGTAATGGGTTGAAGAGCCAGACCAGGTCGTCCTCGTGGAATCCGCCGGCATCCGTCTGCTGGTCGTATCGGTTCTTCATTCGGTCGGTCTCGATCCGCAGTTTCCTCCTCGCGAACGCGTGTACGTCCTCCAGTTGGTCGACCAGTTCTTGACAATACTGGCTTACCGGGATCGGATCATTCCCAGGTCGGCCGAAGGCAAGATCGACAGGTAGACGGAGCTCCCTCCCAAACATGGCCCGGGCTGGTGTGCACCCGGTGGCTTCATGCACGGCGGCGCGGTAGGCCAGGAGGAATAGTGGAAGATGCTTGTCCCAATCCCTCTGGTGCTCGCTGACGACTATTCGGAGATGGTTCTCGACGGTGCGATTGAATCGCTCTACCATCCCGTCGGACTGAGGGTGTAGCGGCGTTGTCCTTGTCTTCCGGATCCCCAGCAGCTGGCATAGGTTCTGGAACACCTGCGACTCAAAGTTCCTCCCTTGGTCGGAGTGCAGCTCCAGGGGTACTCCGTACCGGCTGACGAATTCCTTCACCAGGGTCTCTGCGATCGTCGCGGCTTCTTGGTTAGGGAGCGCATACGCCTCCGGCCATTTGGTAAAGTAGTCGCTGACGACTAATATGTAGCGGTTCCCTGCCTCGCTTAACGGGAATGGCCCAGCAACATCGATGGCCACTCTCTCCATGGGGCCGCCCACGTTGTAGGTCTTCAGTGGACCCCGTCGTCTTCGTCCTGGGCCCTTGCTGGCTGCGCAATCGTGGCACCTCGCGCAGTGGTTCTCCACGTCTGTTCGGCATCCGATCCAGTAGAACCACTCTCTCAGCTTCTCCAGGGTCTTCTTTATCCCTAGGTGTCCACCAGATGATCCTCCATGAACTTCCTTCAGGACTTCCTCCGTCATAGCCTTTGGAACGACGACTTGTTCCCGAGATGTCTTCCCGTCGGTGCTCTCCCAGGTACGGCAGATGAGGCCATCCCTTACAATCAGCGAGTCCCACTGTGCCCAGTAGGACTTAAACTTTGGGCTGCAGTCACTCACAATGTTCCTCCCGGGTCTGGGGACACAGGCCCTCTTCCATTCGGCTATCAGTCCCAGGTCATCATCTTCCGCTTGCGCCCGCGTGAAAGATTCGCGGCTCCAGCTCCCTTGAAGTTCCACGGTAGTCCTTCGGCACTGTATCCCGGTGTTCTCCTCCCTTCGGGCACAGAAGGTGCAGTCTTCGGGGCACGGTCTTCGTGACAGGGCTTCGGCGTTAGAATGCAGTTGGCCTTTCCTGTGCTGAATCTCAAAGTTATACTGTTGAAGCCTCTCTAACCACCGCGCGAGTTGACCCTCGGGCTGCTTGAAGGTCAGGAGCCACCTCAGGGATGCATGGTCGGTCCTGATGAGAAATTCTTGCCCGTACAGGTACTTGTGGAAGTGTTCAATGGTCTTCACGATGGCGAGCAGCTCCTTCCTGGTGACGCAGAAGTTCCTTTCTGGCTTTGACAAGGCCTTGCTGAAGTAGGCCACTACTCTCTCCTCGCCGTCCACTACCTGCGACAGGATTCCCCCTATGCCAAAGTCGCTGGCATCGGTATCGACGATGAACCTTGTTCCAGGTCTGGGGTAGGCCAGAATAGGCGCGGTGCACAGAGCCTGCTTGAGTTGTTCGAAGGCACTGTGGCATTCTGCTGTCCACGTGAAGAGTTGGTCCTTCTCAGTCAGGCGATGTAAAGGTTTGGCGATGTCGGCGAATCCCCTCACGAAGCGACGGTAATAAGTGCAGAGTCCCAGGAAGCTTCGTAGTTGGGACTTGTCCTGCGGAACTGGCCACCCCCTCACAGCTGCGGTCTTCTCTGGGTCGGTGCGCACCCCTTCCTCGGAGACGATATGCCCAAGGTACTGGACCCACTTCTGGAAGAGCTGACACTTCTTGGGGCTCAACTTCAGCTGGGCAGCCCGTAGCTTCAACAAGATCTCCTTCAGGTTGCTGTAGTGCTCCTCGAAGCTTCTCCCCAGAACGATGACGTCGTCTAGGTAGACCAGGCAGGTCTTCCAGTGTAGTCCCCTCAGAATGGACTCCATTAGCCTTTCGAAGGTCGCAGGGGCGTTGCACAGACCGAATGGCATGACGGTGAACTGCCAGAGCCCGCTGCCCACAGGGAACGCCGTTTTCTCGCGGTCCTTAGGGTGGACCTCCACCTGCCAGTAGCCACTCTTCAAATCCAAGGTGGAGAACCATCTTGACCCTGATATGGTGTCCAGCGTGTCGTCGATCCGGGGTAGAGGGTAGCTGTCCTTCTTCGTGACGTCGTTCACCCGCCTGTAGTCCACGCAGAACCTGGTGGAACCGTCCTTCTTCTTCACAAGCACGACCGGAGAACTCCAAGGACTATGTGATGGCTCGATCACCCCTTGCTCCTTCATCTCTTCTACCATCCGGTCGACTTCGGCTTGCTTGGCGAGCGGGACACGTCGGAATGGGGCCCTAATCGGTGCGCTGTCCACAACGTCGATTCTGTGCTGGACCAAGCTTGTCCTGCCGAAGTCTTTGCTCCCCACGGAGAAGACATCCTGGAATTCGCGTAGCAGGTCCTGAAGTTGGCGTGATTGTTCCTCGTCTAAATGGTCCTGGGATCCTTGGTACAGCTTCTGCAGTTCTTCTGGCAGTGTGCGTCTTCTTCGGTTGTCCGTCTGCAGGTGTCCGTCCGTCGTGTCGGTGATGCGGGCAATCCAGGTAACGTGCTCGCAGACTCCTAGGTTGCTGTCCCGGTGAACCGTAATGTCGTAGTCGTTCAGGTTGGACAAGCGGACGTACGACCGAGATGTCGTGTTGATGAGGGTCTTGGCAACTAGCAATCCTTTAGTCAGGATGTCCTCATATTTAGGCTCGATGACAGCCGCCACTCCCTCAGCAGTTCCGTCGACAATTACGGCAGCGCTGACCTCCGTCCTGGCGGGAACGATGACGTCTTCTCTCAGCCTTACTCGTCGTGCGGTGATGGACTCGTGCGCAGGTTGCAAAGCAAGTTCCTCACCTCCGAAGTGCAGAGTGTTGGTACTCAGATCCAAGATGATGTTTTTCTGGTCCAGGAAGTCCAGTCCGATGATCACTTCATTTGATACGTCAGCCACAAGCACTGGATGCTTTATCGCCCGTCGACCAATGACGAACTCCAGTGATGCTTCGCCATGTACCGGTGCGGTCTCTCCGGTCGCGGTTATTAGCTGGAGGTTCCTTTGTGTGGGTTGAACTCTCCACTTCGGGATCACGGTGGGACTGACGATGGTCCTCGATGCTCCCGTGTCGATTAGCATGGGCCAGCTCTCTCCGTTGACGACTCCGTCGACCATCAGGCTGCTATTATCCCTCCGTAACTGCGTCACACGAACTTGGACTGCCGGGGCTTGACGACTGTCACAAGCCAACATTTGCCCCCCTAGGCTGGCTGATACTTGCTTTCCTGGGCCGCGCGGTTTCCCTACGACTGACTGTCCCGACGGAAACCCTTGGCGGCGGCGATCACCGCAGTCCTTGCTCAGGTGGCCTCTCTTACGGCAGGTCCAGCAGGTCGGTAGTCCTCTTCCGGGCCGCCTTTCCGGATGTCCTTCGGCTACGTTTTTGTTGGTGGTACTGCGATTCTTGAAGAAACGGCTTAGCGCCTCCATCAATTCGTCGGCCAGGGGCTTGGTCTCGTTGGTTTTTACTGGTTCGTCGACGTCCACTTGACGCACCCGCGCGTGCATTCTGGATGCCTGTTTTGCCGTCTCGAACTCAAGTGCGTGGCTCAGCGCATCTGCCAGGGTCTTATTGCGCGCGAGTCGCAGCGCCTGTTGAGTGTCCGAGTCCCGTAGCCTGTCGTTGAAAGTCTGCGTCGCTATCTGCTCCAGAAAGTCGGCCGGCGCTGTTGGGTAGGCGAGCCTTACGAGGCGTGCGATGTCCATCTCGAACTCCTGCAGGGTTTCCGCGTTCTTCTGTACCCGGGTCCGGAGCTGCATCTGGTAGGCCTGCTGAAGATGGCTATCTCCATATCGGGACTCCATATGGGCGATCAGTGAAGCGTAGTCCTGGGATCCAGTCGGGATGGCCTGAAGGACGTTAAGGGCGTCACCTCTCAGCGCTACAATGAGAGCTGTAGCCTTTTCTGTGTTGTTCCAATTATTTATTGAACAGGCCGCCTCGAACTGACGTAAGTAGGTGCTCCACGGGACCTTTCCGTCGAAGATTGGGGGCGTCACTCTGCTATGTCCCGTTCCTGATATTTCCGGTGTAACGGTGGGCGGGCGTTGGCGCAGCTCGGCAACGTCCTCTTGTAGGGCTTTGACTCTCTCATCCACCCCGGTCGGCGGGCGTCGGCGCAGCTCGGCGACTTCCTCTTGTAGGGCTTTGAATCTATCTTCCATCCCTGTCGGCGGGAGTCGGCGCAGCTCAGAAAATTCCTTTTGTAGAGCGTTGAATCTCTCTTCCACCCCCATCAGCGGTCGTTGGCACAGCTCGGCAACTTCCACTTGCAAGGCGTTGAATTTCTCCTCCACCCCCATCAGCGGGCGTTGGCGCAGCTCGGCAACTTCCACTTGCAAGGTGTTGAACTTCTCCTCCACTGCCGCGACTTCCTCACGTAGGCCCTGTTCTAATTTCCTTTGGCTCTCCTCTAATTTCGTCAGCAGACACTCTTCCAGATTTTTCTGGCCATCCAGAAATTTGGCGGTTAGGTCCTCTGCTAACTTATTCTGGCTGTCTTCCATCTGCTTCAGGTCCTCCGCTAACTTATTTTGGCCTTCTTCTAACTTGGAAGTTAGGTCCTCTGCTAACTTATTTTGGCTGTCCGTCAGGTCTTCTGCTAACTTCTTCTGGCCATCCTCCATCTTCTTCTGGCCGTCTTCCATTTTGGCAGTTAGGTCCTTGGTTAAATTCTTCTGGCCGTCCTCCATCTTGGTTTCCATGCCATTTAACTTTTCTAGCAGTGCTGCCAATTTCTCCTCCATTTTAGTTGTTTGTCTTGTAAAGGGCATGCACTCACAGGAAAATTAGAGAAAATGACCTGCTCGGGTTTTGAAACCAGGACCGTCAGGTGTTGTGCTTGAGTTCGTAATCCGGCTTCTGCAACCAGTTGTTACGTGCCACCCCTAGTGGCACTTTTGTTAACTGGATTACGGTGGGTAGGAAGCACAACACCAATTACTGCTTAAAGAAATAATTAACTTTATTGTGGCCAGAAATATACACTACTCAACAGCAAATAGCAATTATTTGCTTACTCCAGTTTCCTCAAGTCGAGAATACTTCCCCTTTCACTTGTCAACAGACCACAGTTAATCCCTCGTAATGAGGTGGCCCCGTACGCTAGCTCGAAATAGCTGCACTAGCTCTGTCACTCACTGTTTCACAAGCACCACAATCACTTCCTCGGTGTCAAGAGAATCAGCTTCACTCGCTCAAAACACAGTTCCTCTGTAGGAGTCTCACTTCCCCGCTCCACTAGGGGTTTCGCAAGTCACCACACTTCTGTCGCTCACGATAATCGCTCACACTAGCTCGTAAAACACAACAACAACCACTGCTTGACGGGTCACTCTTATATAGCCGGCCGGTGACTCAATAAATGCTTCTAGATCCATCCAGAGTCCACGGCTTCTCGAGGTTTCCAGCGCTGGTCTAGTCACGAATGTTCTGGACTATCCCTTTGTCCTAGTAGCCCTGTTGCATAAGGCGCGCGCAATACAGGAGGCAGGGCACAGCCCAGCCCTGGGGCAGTTGTGACTCACGCGGCGACTGATGACACAAACTCACAGCCGTAACACTTCTATACTCTTCGTTGCACGAATCATACCGGTATTTTTCTAATTAATTATAATGTTACTCAATTTTACACAAGAACTAGCTTTTGATATGGTCAAGAATTTGGTATTTCATAGCTATTTACGATTACACCCATACTAGAAACCCACCCCAGCTTCGCCCGGTATCTTTAACGGTTTACCCAGCGTAAGCTTGAAAGGCGCACGAACGGCAGGTCCCAGACGCAATTCAGAAAAGCCGAGGTAGACAGCGATACTCCAAAAACATATACTCTTTTCTGACGTCTTAACTCTACACGACTCGAAAGTTGATGATGGCCGAAGCTGGAATGATAAACTCGCTCGCTACCTCGTAAACTCGCTCCGAAGCTAGTAATTTATATTTCCACCGAATGGAGATTGTTGGAAGAAATGAAAACGTAAAATCACTTATAGTGGGTGATGTATTAAAGATAGAGATATGCTGTCGCAGACCTTTTTGTAGAACTTTTCATGCTGACCAATTCTTACACTTATAGTTGGCCTGTATAGATATTTTTAACGGTTTATCCAGCGTAAGCTAAAATGGCGCACGGACCACAGGTTTTTCTTCGACTCGATTCACTGAAATCGTTATTGCTCTGCTTCCTGTGGTCACAAATGACTGTTTTTCCACAGAAACCTACCTCGAGAAATCCTTTACAGAATGGTGAAAACCGCATCAAAATCCATCCAGTGGTTCTCGAGATTGCCCGTTACATCCAAGAATCGAGGACTCTGTTCTATACTACAGTATGTCGAGATGACCGCGACTTTCAGTGAAACAAATATATGAATTTATAACTATTATGGGCTATTAATTCTACGTAAGACTCGTTAAATATGTCATTCAACTGTTCCTTGGGATACTTATAGAGGACTGAACTAATAAAAAACAGAGCATTTTTTTTATGTTCCTATGAATTATAAGTGTACAGTACATCAACATTGTGATTTAACATGACTTATGTTTACAATTCAAATATCACTCAGGTGAGTTGAAATTCATAAAACCCCTACAAAAGTGAAATCATCAGTTCCGAGAAAGACGCACTCAAGGCAGTTGCCAGCTTGCTGGCCGCCGCGAGAGCTAGTGTCGCTCCATCTACCAAGAGGATGCAATTTCGTAACGCAGCGAGCTTCGTGACTGTGTATTTTAGTCTGTAGTAATGCAACTCCGCCCTGCCGGGTTTGCGTATCTAACTTTTCCCCCGCGAAATATAGCTTATTTCAAACTGAGGCTAGCGCCAAATAATTTTGAATTCCCCCTGGCGGGACAATATTAGCTTTTTTTCTTTTCTTAGCGGGAGAGATGTTATATGTAAACTTATCTAGTTTTAATTTAAAATAACGCGTTTTAATAAGGACTTAGACATTTCTATAGGTAGGCTACATTAACGCTATTTGTGGGATCGTTATTAACTTCTTGAGCATGAGATCACCGTCGGCCGAGTTGCTTCATATAACGTTAGTACAGTATACTGTATGTCCATCAATAATTTCCCCGAATTACGTTTATCTCCCAGTTACGAGTGAAATTTGTCGCATGTGTTGTGTAAGCAACTAGAACTTTTTCCGGCTGCATGTAGCATTTGTAAGGTAAAGATGACTTAGTAGGTGACAAAAATCTTCGAAAATGATATTTTAGGCGTTCAGGGCTAATTGCAATATAAAGCACAGGATCTTGTTGGAGAACCTGAATATACATAAAAATGAGTAGCCTATTGTATAACTCATAAATCAACATGATACATGATACTTTTGCTGAGACTTCTGTAAATGTTTTCTCTTGTTAAGAGATACGCAGTCTTCATGTTGGTAGCACAGATAGATTCAAGTTTATTTTGTTCCTGTCAGGGGAACATGAATGTTCTAGATTTACCATTTCTGTCCAAAATTAACTTCATTTCTTAAAGAACTGTTTTTCTTTGTTGACTTTTGTGCATATTGTATTACTCGAAAACTTCTGGAGCAAAATACACGAAACTTTTCTTGTGCAATAATATCTCATTGAGAAATGGAAATACTTGTAGGATTGTTGTTAATTAATTTGAGGGGCTTGAGACCTCTTGGTCATCAGACCCGTATAGATGCGTGTGTGTTGAAGTTGTTTGGCAACCTGTATTGCTGTGATGACTGTAGTAATGTGTGTAAATGTATCAAGGACAAGGATGGGGTAGACGCTCCGGGACTTGAAGTAAAGCACTATGCTGGCAATTTACTGTAGGGAGTGTGGAAAAACCACACTCAGGATAACCGCTGTCAGCACCGGAATTCGAGCCTACGATATCCGTACTTACTGCAGCTTCCCTCGCGGCTATGGTGCACGTTTAACGAGTGCGGCTACGCCGCGGGACGAAATGCTTGTAGAATTTGGCTAGAGTAACTATAACGCCCCACATTGGTCGATCCTGGCTACGCTACTGTATGGAGCAGTGGACCGTGCAACATATTCTTTGCCGTGCAACATTGCGTGTTCGCACATGAAACCTATGTGCAAATTGCGGAGTCTGCTGTCGCAACACAGCGGATCTTTGGCCGCCATTTCAAGCCGGAATACAATCCTGCGATGGGTTGAATCGTACAGAGCAACATGAAACATCATGAAGGAGATGAAGAAGAACTTTGAGGTCGCCTGAAAACAACGGCCGAGTGAGCGGGGCACTCATTCGAAGCCCCACTCGATCCGCACGTCGAAATGCACGTAAATTACAGGTTAACCGTGAAAGTGTGTGAAGAATGTTACGGTTCGATATACGCTTCTATCCGTACTAAATGTTGGGAGTTCAGCTGCTCAAACCTACGGATTATGCAGCTCGAGAAGACCTCGCTGTGCGTATGCAAGTGATAATGGAAGAGGACCCAAATGCAGTAGTGATGATGAGCGATGAAGCTCATATTTTGGTGGAGTAATAAGGGGCGTGGTGGCTCAGCGGTCTAGCTGTATGCCTCTCACCAAGGCGGTCCGGGTTCGATTCCCGGTCAATGCATGTGAGATTTTCGAAGTGAAATGCCATGTCCTGTGGTTCGGATTCCACGTAAAAAGGAGGTCCCGTGGCTCATAATCTACAGATTAACAGTCACGTTAAACTACAAGCTTCCTTCCTTGCTTCCCTGGTGGAGTAAACAAACAAAACTTCAATTACTGGCCGCCAACATCCTCGGTGGATCCATGAAACACCTCTTCACTCTGAGCGTGTGACAGTGTGGTGTGCTATTGCCTCGTTGGGAGTAATTAGGCAGTATTTTTTTGAAGAGAACGGCAGAACAGTCACGCCGATACGTCCACATTCTGGAAACATTCTTGCGACCGGAACTGCGGAGACGCTGAATGGACATTCGCAATGTTAATTTCCAGCAGGATAGTGCCACAGCGCATACCGCCAACGCATCGATGACATGTTCCCTGGTCACCTCATTTCGCGGTTCGGTGACGTTCCATGGCCACCAAGATCCCATGACTTATCCTGTTGTGATTCTTTCCTGTGGGGGTACCTAAAGGAACGTGTCTATGTCCACAAACCTCGTAAAATAATGGCGCTGAAAGATGTCATTACAGAAGAGGTGCGTGCGATTGACCAAACGGTGTTCGGCAGAGTTATGAATGCTTTCTCGCGACGACTTGAAACTTGCATTCAAACGGATGACCGCCACCTGAGGGACATTATCTTTCACACCTAAGACCTAACAATGGTAAATGGCAAATGAAATGGTGGAACGTATTCTTAAGTGTGGTAACAATACAATCAGTTTTCCTTGCAAATCAACTGAGTACTGTTCATTTCAAAAACACCCGGTTCTCTATCTTCAATACATTGCCCACTATAAGTGTTTTTACGTTTTCATTTTGACCAGGTCATCCTAGGTAAGAGACCAAGGGGAAGGCCTCGAGACATTTGGGAGAAGCAAATCTAGAGAGACTTGGCCAAGAGGGATGCAGACTGGTAGAAGGAATTGGAGCACAATATGCGGAAGGACCGGACAAACTGCAAGAGGCTCATTTATAACCGTACCTGGCTTGCTGGAGCGGAGAAAGGATGATGATGATGATGATGATGATGGTGATCAGACTGAAGTGAGAGTTGATGATAGGATGAGTTCTTGGTTTAAGGTTGTCGCAGAAGTGAGGCAAGGCTGTAATCTTTCACCAGTGCTATTTATTTTAAATATGGACCATTTACTGAAGGGCAAAACTGGCTGGGTGTGATTCAATTAGATGGAAACCAAGTATGGTCTGGCTTATCCTGATGACTTGGTTTTAATGACCGACTCCGTCAAAAGCTTACAATCCAACTTGTTAGAACTTGAACAGAAATGTAAGGAATATGGTATGGAAATCGGCATGTCAAAAACGAAGGTGATGTCGGTAGGGAAGAAACGAAAGAAAGTAGAATGGCAGGTAGGAGGAACTAAATAGGAGCAGGTGGAACATTTTAAGTAATAGGCTGTACATTCTCTCAGGATAGTCACAGTATGGGGAAAGAAATAGATTTGAGGTGCAGAAAAGCCAATGCAGTGACGTCTCCGTTGCGATCTACAGTATTGTTACGGCTGTGAGTTTGTTTCGTCGCTCGCCGCATGACTCACAACTGTCCCCGTGCTGGGCTGTGCTATGCCTCAGTGTATTACGTGCGCCTTACGCAACAGGACTACTAGGACAAAGGGATGGTCCAGAATATTCGTGACCCAGCCAGTGATGGAAATCTCGAGAAGCCGTGTATCCTGGACGATTCTAGAATTCATTGAGTCACCAGCCTGCTATATAAGCGGCCTCAACGGTGAGGGGGCCGAGTTTTCTGAGGACAGTGTTTCTGAGCTAGTGCGAGCGTTTACCTTGAGCGACAGTTGTTGGCGACGTGACTTGCGAAACCCCTAGTGAAGCTGATTCTCTTGACAGCGAGGGAGTGAGAAGCCTACAGAGGAACTATGTCTTGAACGAGTGTGTTTTCCAGTGCGACAGAGATGATTGTGGTGAATTGTGAAACAGTGTGTAGTACGGTGACAGGCTGAGTGCAGATATTTCCAGCCAGCGCACGGGGCCTCCTCATTACGAGGGATTAACTTCTGCGGCTTATTGACAAGTGAAAGGGAAGTGTTCTCCCCGTGAGGAAACTGGAGTAAGGTTCTAATTGCTTGTATTTGCTGTTGAGTGGTGTATCTTTCTGGCCGCAATAAAGCTAATACGTTTCTTTAAAGGAACAATCTGTGTTGTGCTTCAACCCACCGTAATCCAGTTAACAAAAGTGCCACTAGGGGGTGGCACGTAACAACTGGTGTCAGAAGCCGGATTACGAACTCAAGCACAAGCACAACACCTGAAGGTCCTGGTTTCAAAACCCGAGCAGGTCATCTTACCACAGTTCTCTAATTTTCCGGTGAGTGCATGCCCTTTACTAGACAAACATCTAAAATGGAAGCACAATTGGCAGCATTGCTAGAAAAGTTAAGTGGCATGGAAACCAAGATGGAGGCCGGCCAGAAGAAGATGGAAGATGGCCAGAAGAATCTAGCCGGAGACGTAACTGCCAAACTAGAAGACGGCCAGAATAAGCTAGCAGAGGACCTAACCGCCAAATTTCTGGATGGCCAGAAAAATCTGGAAGGGTGTCTGCTGACGAAATTACAGGAAAGTCAAAAGAAATTGGAACAGGGTCTGCGTCAGGAAGTCAACACCGTCTGCCAGGGCCAACGTGAGGAAGTCACAGCAGTAGAAAAGAAGTTCGACGCCTTACAAGAGGAAGTTGCCGAACTGCGTCAACGCCCACTGACGGGGGTGGAAGAGAAATTCAACGCTTTACAAAAGGAAATTGCTGAGCTGAACCAACGCCCGTCGACGGGGATGGAAGCGAGATTCAACGCTCTTCAAGAGGAAGTTGCCGAGCTGCGCCGACGCCCGCCCACAGGTACACCGGTAATATCAGGAACGGGACAGAGCAGAGTGACGCCCCCAACCTTCGACGGAAAGGTCCAGTGGAGCACCTATTTACGTCAGTTCGAGGCAGCCTGTTCCATAAACAACTGGAACAGCACGGAAAAGGCTACAGCTCTCATTGTAGCGCTGAAAGGGGACGCCCCTTAACGTCCTTCAGGCCATCCCGACTGGATCCCAGGACTACGCTTCACTAATCGCCCATATGGAGTCCCGATATGGGGATAGCCATATTCAGCAGGCCTACCAGATGCAGCTCCGGACCCGGGTACAAAAGAACGCGGAAACCCTGCAGGAGTTCGAGATGGACATCGCACGCCTCGTAAGGCTCGCCTACCCAACAGTGCCGGCCGACTTTCTGGAACAGATAGCGACGCAGACCTTCACCGACGGGCTACGGGACTCGGACACTCAACAAGCGCTGCGACTCGCGCGAAATAAGACCCTGGCAGATGCGCTGAGCCACGCACTTGAGTTCGAGACGGCAAAACAGGCATCTAGAATGCACGCGCGGGTGCGTCAAGTGGACGTCGACGAACCAGTAAAAACCAACGAGACCAAGCCCCTGGCCGACGAATTGATGGAGGCGCTAAGCCGTTTCTTCGATAGTCGCGGCGCCACCAGCAACGACACCGCTGGAAGACAACCGAAGAGGCGGCCCGGAAGAGGATTGCCGACCTGCTGGACCTGCGGTAAGAAAGGCCACGTGAGCAAGGACTGAGGTGATCGCCGCCGCCGAGGGTATCCGACGGGAAATCAGTCGTCTGAAAACCGCGCGGCCCAGGGAAACGAGTATTAGCCAGCCTTGGGGCGCAAAGGTTGGCTTGTGACAGTCGTCAAGCCCCGGCAGTCCAAGTTCGTGTGACGAAGTTACGGAGGGACAATAGCAGCCTGATGGTCGACGGAGTCATCAACGGAGTGAGCTGGCCCATGCTGATCGACACGGGAGCGACGAGGGCCATCGTTAATCCCACCGTGATCCCGAGGTGGAGAGTGCAACCCACACAAAGGAACCTCCAACTAATAACCGCGAGTGGAGAGACTGCACCGGTACATGGCGAAGCATCACTGGAGTTCGTCATTGGTCGACGGGCGGTGACGTATCCAGTGCTTGTGGCTGACGTATCAAACGAAGTGATCATCGGACTGGACTTTCGGGACCAGAACGACATCATCTTTGACCTGAGTACCATCACACTGCACTTCGGAGGTGAGGAACTTCCTTTGCAACCAGCACACGAGGCCATCACCGAACGACGAGTAAGGCTGAGATAGGACGTCATCGTTCCCGCCAGGACGGAGGTCAGCGCTGCCGTAATTGTTGACGTAACTGCTGAGGGAGTGGGGCTATCGTCGAGCCAAAATATGAGGACATCCAGACAAAAGGATTGCTAGTTGCCAAGACTCTCATCAATACGACGTCTCGGCCGTACGTCCGCCTGTCCAACCTGAACGAATACGACATTACGGTTCACCGGGACACCAACCTAGGAGTCTGCGAGCCCGTTACCTGGATTGCCCGCATCACAGACACGACGGACGGACACCTGCAGACGGACAACCGAAGAAGACGCGCACTGACAGAAGAACTACAGAAGCTGTACCAATGAACCCAGGACCATTTAGACGAGGAACAATCACTCCAACTTCGGGACCTGCTACATGAATTCCAGGATGTCTTCTCCGTGGGGAGCAAAGACTTCGGCAGGACAAGCTTGGTCCAGCACAGAATTGACGTTGGGGACAGCGCACTGATTAGGGCCCCATTCCGACGTGTCCCGCTCGCCAAGCAAGCCGAAGTCGACCGGATGGTAGAAGAGATGAAGGAGCAAGGGGCGATCGAGCCATCACATAGTCCTTGGAGTCCTCCGGTCGTGCTAGTGAAGAAGAAGGACGGTTCCACCAGGTTCTTCGTGGATTACAGGCGGGTGAATGACGTCACGAAGAAGGATAGCTACCCTCTACCCCGGATCGACGACACGCTGGACACCATATCAGGGTCAAGATGGTTCTCCACCTTGGATTTGAAGAGTGGCCACTGGCAGGTGGAGGTCCACCATAGGTACCGCGAGAAAACTGCGTTCTCTGTGGGAATCGGGCTCTGGCAGTTCACCGTCATGCCATTCGGTCTGTGCAACGCCCCTGCGACCTTCGAAAGGCTAATGGAATCCATTCTGAGGGGACTACACTGGAAGACCTGCCTGGTCTACCTAGATGACGTCATCGTTCTGGGGAGAAGCTTCGAGGAGCACTACAGCAACCTGAAAGAGATCTTGATGAAGCTATGGGCTGCCCAGCTGAAGTTGAGCCCCAAGAAGTGGCAGCTCTTCCAGAAGCAGGTCCAGTACCTTGGGCATATTGTCTCCGAGGAAGGGGTGCGCACCGAACTGGAAAATACCGCAGCTGTGAGGGAGTGGCCAGTTCCGAAGGACAAGTCCCAACTACGAAGCTTCCTGGGACTCTGCGCTTAATACCGTCGCTTCGTGAGAGGATTCGCTGACATCGCCAAACCGCTGCATCGACTGACTGAGAAGGACCAACTCTTCACGTGGACAGCAGAATGCCACAGTGCCTTCGAACAACTCAAGCAGGCATTGTGCACCGCACCTATTCTGGCCTACACCAGACCTGGAACAAGGTTCATGTCGATACCGATGCCAGCGATTTTGGTATAGGGAGAATCCTGTCGCAAATAGTGGACGGCGAGGAGAGAGTAGTGGCCTACTTCAGCAAAGCCAGAAAGGAACTACTGCGTCACCAGGAAGGAGCTGCTCGCCATCGTGAAGACCATTGAACACTTCCACAAATACCTGTACGGGCAAGAATTTCTCATCAGGACCGACCATGCATCCCTGTGGTGGCTCCTGAACTTTAAGCAGCCCGAGGGTAAACTCGCGCGGTGGTTAGAGAGGCTTCAACAGTACAACTTTGAGATCCAGCACAGGAACAGCAAACTGCATTCCAACGCCGACGCCCTGTCACGAAGACCGTGCCCCGAAGACTGCACCTTCTGTGCCCGAAGGGAGGAGAACACCGGGATACAGTGCCGAAGGACTACCGTGGAAATTCAAGGGAGCTGGAGCCGCGAATCCTTCACGCGGTCGCAAGCGTAAGATGATGACCTGGGACTGCTAGCCGAATGGAAGAGGGCCTGTGTCCCCAGACCCGGGTGGAACATTGTGAGTGACTGCAGCCCAAAGAGTAAGTCCTACTGGGCGCAGTGGGACTCGCTGGTTGTAAGGGATGGCCTCATCTGCCGTACCTGAGAGAGCACCGACGGGAAGATATCTCGGGAACAAGTCGTCGTTCCAAAGGCTATGACGGAGGAAGTCCTGAAGGAAGTCCATGGAGGATCATCTGGTGGTCACCTAGGGATAAAGAAGACCCTGGAGAAGCTGAGAGAGCGGTTCTACTGGATCGGATGCCGAACAGACGTGGATAACCACTGCGCGAGGTGCCACGATTGCGCAGCCAGCAAGGGCCCAGGACGAAGACGACGGGGTCCACTATTTATTTATTTATTTATTTATTTATTTATTTATTTATCGTATGGCTTTTGATGCCGGGAGTGTCCGAGGACATGTTCGGCTCGCCTGAATCTATAGCAGCTTCCACTGAAGACCTGCAACGTGGGCGGCCCCATGGAGAGAGTGGCCAACGATGTTGCTGGGCCATTCCCGTTGAGCGAGGCAGGGGACCGCTACATATTGGTCGTTAGCGACTACTTCACCAAATAGCCAGAGGCGTATGCGCTCCCTAACCAAGAAGCCGCGACGTTTGCAGAGACCCTGGTGAAGGAATTCGTCAGCCGGTACGGAGTACCCCTGGAGCTGCACTCCGACCAAGGGAGGAACTTCGATTCGCAGCTGTTCCAGAACCTATGCCAGCTGCTGGGAATCCGGAAGATAAGGACGGCGCCGCTACACCCTCAGTCCGACGGGATGGTAGAGCGATTCAATCGCACCATCGAGAGCCATCTCCGAATAGTCGTCAGCGAGCACCAGAGGGATTGGGACAAACATCTTCCACTATTTCTCCTGGCCTACCGCGCCGCCATGCATAAAGCCACCGGGTGCACACCAGCCCGGGCCATGTTTGGGAGGGAACTCCGTCTACCTGTCGATCTTGCCTTCGGCCGACCTGGGAATGATCCGGTCCCGGTAAGCCAGTATTGTCAAGAACTGGTCGACCAACTAGAGGACGTGCACATGTTCGCGAGAAGGAAACTGCGGATCGAGACCGACCGAATGAAAACCCGATACGACCAACAGACGGATGCCGGCGGATTCCACGAGGACGACCTGGTCTGGCTCTTCAACCCATTACGGAAGAAAGGCCTGTCACCCAAACTGCAGAAGTCCTGGGAGGGCCCGTACCGAGTCGTGAAACAGATCAACGATGTCGTCTACAGGATCCAGTGGAGCTCGAGGGCGAAGATGAAGATCGTGCATCGAGATCGCCTGGCAGCCTACGGAGGGACACAGACGGACCAATGATTGATCGGGACTATCAGCCTTTTAGGAAGGGGGTGGTGTTACGGCTGTGAGTTTGTTTCGTCGCTCGCCGCATGAGTCACAACTGCCCCCGGGCTGGGCTGTGCTCTGCCTCAGTGTATTACGTGCGCCTTACGCAACAGGACTACTAGGACAAAGGGATGGTCCAGAATATTCGTGACCCAGTCTTTGATGGAAATCTCGAGAAGCCGTGCATCCTGGACGATTCTAGAATGCATTGAGTCTCCAGCCTGCTATATAAGCGGCCTCAACAGTGAGGGGACCGAGTTTTCTGAGGACAGTGTTTCTGAGCTAGTGCGTGGTTTTCCTGAGCGACAGAAGTGTGGTGACGTGACTTGCGAAACCCAGTGAGATTCCTTCCGAGCCTCGGAGCAGTGTGAGGAGTGTGTACTTACCTAGGGCGACAGAGACATTGTGTGGTAAATTGCGAAACGCATTGGGCAGTTCCCTAGCCAGCGGACAGCGAGGCAGTGTGTGGTGGTGAGTGACTGGCCATCTTAAATAACTGTAGTTTGCGTACAAGGAAGTGGTCAGGTATTTCGGCGAGTGACAGACCGGCTAGACACAGGTCAGCCAAATTAGTGAACGGACAGCTGCTTTAGAGAGTGAAGGGGAAGTGACAGCAGCGAGAAAGGAACTTGAGTGAGATACTAGTTGCTTGTATTTGCTATTTGTGTGGTGTATCTTTCTGGCCCACAATAAAGCCAATACGTTTCTTTAAAGGAACAATTACGTTTGTGCTTTCACCCACCTTAATCCAGTTAACGGAAGAGCCACCAGGGGGTGGCACGTTACGGTATTCTGCAAGAATACAGAAGATTACAGAACTCTTCGTATTTTGACTGACCTTGCTGTATGGAAGTGAGAGCTGGGTAGATTCAGGATATATGATACATAAGCTAGATTTACGTGAGGGTAGCACGAATGATTTCTGGGATGAATTGATGAGAGCAATGGCAGGAAGGTAGGTCTACTCGTAATCTATACCAATATAATAAAGCTGAAGTTTGTGTGTTTATGTGTTTAAACGCACTAATCTCTGGAACTACCAGTCGGATTCGAAAAATTCTTTTTGTATATGATAGCCTGATTCAAGAGGAAAAGTTTAGGCTATGTAGCATTAGGCTACACCTCTCAGGTAACCTTAAAGATTGATTTTTGTTCAGTAAGTCGGAAGAACAAGCGCTCCAGAACGGCTTCAATAATACCGACGTCTATTGTTGCCATGTAATGCGGGCCGCATCACGTCTCCCCGGCCAATGTTCTGGTGCAGAATTGCGATCTGCTTATAAATTGCAGTCACGGGGAGTAATTAGTGCAAAAAGATTTCTTAGGCCCCTCAAAACAGTTATCATGTCAATATTATGCCTCTGTATAAGGGCGATGGTGTTGGTGCAGTATACTGAGGTTATCAGCTGCAATAAGCGTTGGTGCTTTCAAATTTACTTTCATTTATTCCGATCCTTATCCTTGAGCGCTCCAGTTCTGTAAAACAAATAAGTCCACCGGGCGAAGCCGGGCACTATTGCTAGTGAAGATATAAACGCTAAGTTAGAAATGAACACACTAGATGAAGCTGTTTGTATGAGCCGACTCAGATGGTGGGGGTCATGTGAAGAGAATGAGGCAGAAGAGATTACCTAACAGGTTAATGAGTTCGGCTGTAGAGGGCAAGAGACCTAGGCAACAATGGTTAGAATCAGTGTTAGTTAGTTATTGTTGTTTTAAGGGGGGAACTACGAGATCATCTGCCCCTGAATCAGTGTTGAACGATTTCAAAGTAAGAGGTACAGAGACAGAGGAAGCCGCATTGCTAACTGCTAATAGGGGATCGTGGAGGCGACTTGTTCGCAAATAGAGACTTGCAGACAAGACTGGATTCTGAAATTTTAAAAAAAGTCTCAAATTATATAAATAATTCATGCTTTTGGGCTAATGCCGTGTGTATTTTTAATTTAAACCATACGTTTCGGAGAAACCTTGCCTCCTTTTTCAATGGAAATAAACAATGAGGCCAAAGAAAGTATATCAATGAGATTACAAAAAATATAGATAAATTCCTCTGTTCGTCACCAGAGAGCAGCTGCCAGAAATAACTGTATGGACCATGGTGGAACGGCGGACAGAGTAGTAAGTAACAAGAAGGTAAAGGGGGCGGTGTGAAAATATAGAAACTCCTCGAAGAATGAGGAGGGGGGGGGAGGGGGGAGGGGGGAGGGGGGAGGGTTAGTTGGATATAAGGAAACATAGACAAAAGGGAATACTAGCTGAACGATACCTAACGTCATACAGTCAACGGCGAAAAAACAGATGGAAACTCCTCCAGTGACGAACAAAGGAGATCAAATCCAGGCTCTGAGCCCTAGAGGGAAAATGTACAATTTTAATATGTGAAGAACAGAGAGACTGAGAGGAACTATCTCCCTAGATCCCTAATAACTGGTAGCCAAGTGTCACTTAGCTGATAACCAGTGTCTCTGTTAAAATTATTGGGATTTTTACGAATTTCAACTGCCTCCCTTATAATTCTAGACTAGTTGTGCTTAACAAGGGCAAGCGCATGAGCATCCTTGAAACATACATCGTGCCCTGAAGACAGGGCATGTTCAGCTATAGCTGATTTGTCAGGTTGGTTTAGACGGATGTTCCTTTGATGCTCTTTGATGCGAGTGGCAATGGACCGTTTTGTTTGTCCAATGTAGACTTTTCCGCAAGTACATGGGACTTCATACACCCCAGGTTGTAGTATTGGGGACAATTTATCTTCGTTTAATGCTAAACGTTGACCAATTTTCGTCATAGTGCCGAAAACTGTTTTTATCTTGTGCTTGCGGAGAATCTTAGCAACGCGGTCAGTGGTGTTGTGAATATAAGGGAGGTAAGCAGTTCCTCTCACGTCGGAGCTCTGAGAAGGTTGTCTATCCCTCCTTCTGGGATGTAGGGACCTATATATAGTGGATTCATTATAGCCATTACCCTTAAACATGGTTTGTAAGGCATGTAACTCTTCCTGAAGAGTTGATGCCTCACAAATACGTTCCGCTCTTTTGGCTAGAGTTGTTATAATTCCTTGATTTTGTGCTGGGTGGTGGTGGGAGTCCGCATGTAAGTAACGGTTAGTGTGAGTTGGCTTACGGTAGACGCTGTGCCCCATGGATCCATCCGCTTTCCTCCTCACAAGAACATCCAAAAAAGGTAAGCATCCACCTGACTCTAGCTCCATTGTGAAGTGTATTGAAGGATGCAGCTGATTTAGGTGGTTCAGAAAGTGGTTCAGTTTCTCAGAACCCTCCTCCCACACCACGAACGTATCATCCACATACCTCCACCAAATCACAGGTTTGAAAGACGCCGAAGATATAGCCTCCTCCTCAAAATGTTCCATGAAAAAATTTGCCACGACAGGCGAGAGTGGGCTTCCCATGGCCACACCATCAGTCTGCTCGTAATATTTACCATCCCACAAGAAATAGCTGGAACACAAGCAGTGGTGGAATAATCGGGCAATGTCCTCAGGAAACAAATCCTTGATGAGTGACATGACCGAGTCCACCGGCACTCTGGTAAACAAGGACTCTACATCAAAACTCACCAAAAATAGCATTTGGTTGAACGGCGATGGTTGACAATTTTCGACGAAATGGGTTGAATCCCTAATGTAGGACTGTGTGCGCCCCAAGTGCGGCTGAAGCAACTTGCTGAGATAAGTTGCTTCAGCCGCACTTGGGGCGCACACAGTCCTACATTAGGGATTCAACCCATTTCGTCGAAAAATTGTCAACCATCGCCGTTCAACCAAATGCTATTTTGGTGAGTTTTGATGTAGAGTCCTTGTTTACCAGAGTGCCGGTGGACTCGGTCATGTCACTCATCAAGGATTTGTTTCCTGAGGACATTGCCCGATTATTCCACCACTGCTTGTGTTCCAGCTATTTCTTGTGGGATGGTAAATATTACGAGCAGACTGATGGTGTGGCCATGGGAAGCCCACTCTCGCCTGTCGTGGCAAATTTTTTCATGGAACATTTTGAGGAGGAGGCTATATCTTCGGCGTCTTTCAAACCTGTGATTTGGTGGAGGTATGTGGATGATACGTTCGTGGTGTGGGAGGAGGGTTCTGAGAAACTGAACCACTTTCTGAACCACCTAAATCAGCTGCATCCTTCAATACACTTCACAATGGAGCTAGAGTCAGGTGGATGCTTACCTTTTTTGGATGTTCTTGTGAGGAGGAAAGCGGATGGATCCATGGGGCACAGCGTCTACCGTAAGCCAACTCACACTAACCGTTACTTACATGCGGACTCCCACCACCACCCAGCACAAAATCAAGGAATTATAACAACTCTAGCCAAAAGAGCGGAACGTATTTGTGAGGCATCAACTCTTCAGGAAGAGTTACATGCCTTACAAACCATGTTTAAGGGTAATGGCTATAATGAATCCACTATATATAGGTCCCTACATCCTAGAAGGAGGGATAGACAACCTTCTCAGAGCTCCGACGTGAGAGGAACTGCTTACCTCCCTTATATTCACAACACCACTGACCGCGTTGCTAAGATTCTCCGCAAGCACAAGATAAAAACAGTTTTCGGCACTATGACGAAAATTGGTCAACGTTTAGCATTAAACAAAGATAAATTGTCCCCAATACTACAACCTGGGGTGTATGAAGTCCCATGTACTTGCGGAAAAGTCTACATTGGACAAACAAAACGGTCCATTGCCACTCGCATCAAAGAGCATCAAAGGAACATCCGTCTAAACCAACCTGACAAATCAGCTATAGCTGAACATGCCCTGTCTTCAGGGCACGATGTATGTTTCAAGGATGCTCATGCGCTTGCCCTTGTTAAGCACAACTGGTCTAGAATTATAAGGGAGGCAGTTGAAATTCGTAAAAATCCCAATAATTTTAACAGAGACACTGGTTATCAGCTAAGTGACACTTGGCTACCAGTTATTAGGGATCTAGGGAGATAGTTCCTCTCAGTCTCTCTGTTCTTCACATATTAAAATTGTACATTTTCCCTCTAGGGCTCAGAGCCTGGATTTGATCTCCTTTGTTCGTCACTGGAGGAGTTTCCATCTGTTTTTTCGCCGTTGACTGTATGACGTTAGGTATCGTTCAGCTAGTATTCCCTTTTGTCTATGTTTCCTTATATCCAACTAACCCTCCCCCCTCCCCCTTCCTCATTCTTCGAGGAGTTTCTATATTTTCACACCGCCCCCTTTACCTTCTTGTTACTACTCTGTCCGCCGTTCCACCATGGTCCATACAGTTATTTCTGGCAGCTGCTCTCTGGTGACGAACAGAGGAATTTATCTATATTTTTTGTAATCTCATTGATATACTTTCTTTGGCCACATTGTTTATTTCCATTGAAAAAGGAGGCAAGGTTTCTCCGAAACGTATGGTTTAAATTAAAAATACACACGGCATTAGCCCAAAAGCATGATTTATTTATATAATAATCCGGGCCGTGAAAGCCTTAATATGCAAAAGTCTCAAATGTTTGAACACCTCGTGGTGTAGCGGCTAGCGTTCTTGCCTGTCACCCCGGAGATCCGGATTCGATTCCCGACTTTGTCAAGATATTGTAATTCTGTTGTGAGGGCTGGAACGCGGTACACTGAGCCCCGTGAGACAAAACTGAGAAGAGGAGGGTTCGATTCCCACCTCTCGCTTGGAAGTTGTTTTCCGTGGTTTCCCCACTTCTGGCAAATACTGCGATGGATCCTAACTTAAGGCCACGACCGCCTTCTTCCCAATCCTATCCCCAATTTAGAAATACACACACTAGTACCGCCATCACAATAACACAGGTTATCACGATGTCGCAGTCCCTAAAATAAGCAACAACAAGAGTCTCAAATGAAAATGTGTGTATGTTTAGAAGTGGACTGATATTACTTGTCTTGTTTCTTTTCAGATTAAGTTGTTCATACACAATGGAGCTCAGTGTCCCAGATTTAAAGCGCTTGGCGGACATACTTAGCCCTCCCCAAGCGGAAGATAGTGATGACGACCTTCCGGAAACAAGCTCTGCGAGATTAGGTGAGTTGTTGGTTGACAGGACCCGCTATGTAGAGCCCTGCGCGGATAAACAAGACGTTATCCGCATCCGCACCACTTTTTCCCGCATTCCCACGTTTGTTACCCGAATCTACTGGCATTACAATAATATTTTAATAGTTGTTGTTGTTTGAGTCTTCAGTCTCTTGACTGGTTTGATGCAGCTCTCCATGCCTCCCTGTCCTGAGCTAATCGTTTCATCTCGACATAGCTACCACGTCCTACATCCGAGGCAATCTGTTTAACATATTCTAACCTTGGTCTACCCCTACAGTTCTTGTCCTCAACCCTTCCTTCCATAACTAAGTTTGCTATTCCTGGGTGTCTTAGTATGTGTCCTACCAACCTATCTCTTCTCTTCATTAGCAGTCGCCAGAAACATCTCTCCTCTCCGACTAGTCTCAATACCTCTTCGTTTGTAACCCTATCTACCTATCTGATCTTCATCATTCTCCTGTAACACCACATTTCAAACGCTTCAATTCTCCTTTTTTTCTGCTGCACCAATAGTCCAAGTTTCCAATCATAAATTACTAAAGCAACATATTTAGACATTTGAGGAAAAAGTCGTTCCCCTAGGATTTGTATGTCATGTGCTACGGTATGTTTAAAATGAATGTTATACAGCCAGAATTGCAACCCTTTCCTGTTCGGAGTATTCATTATGCTTAATGACTGGGAGTCATAGAGACCAGGATGCTGCTGTGGACAGGTGGTGTTACTAAACTGGATCGCATCCCCAATGAATGCATCAGGGAGAGATTTGACATTGCACCCATTCCTGAAAAAATGCGCGAGAGTCGTTGCTACTGACACTGTAGCAAGGGCGGGTTACATGTTGCAAGTCGCCGGTAATAGACCAAAAGGACGACCAAAACAGTGATGGGCCGATACCCTTCACAAAGATCTGAAGAGCGTCAATCTCCACCCTGACATGGCCCAGGACAGAACTAAATAGAGACATCGAATCCATGTAGCGGACCCTGCCACCAGGCGGGACAAACGGTGAAGAAAAAGAAGAAGAATGACATAATTTGAATGAGATTAGCTTAAATCATCCATCATCTTACATTTGTCATGAAAAAAAAACACAACTTAAAAATATGACATGTCATAAGCGTCTGGGTCCTAATAATAATATTTATTCATTTATTTATTTATGTTGTGAACATTACAGGAAGCCCCAATTACATTGCTCACTACTAGAATCATATAATATACAACAATATATAAATAGAAAAACAAAAGATACATAAAGAGAAGATATAGATAAACACGTTATAAATAATAATAATAATAAGAAGAAGAAGAAGAAAAGGAAGGTTAGGTATGAGAAGGAAATGGGCTGAATACAGTACAATATATTACAAGACATCTTGCAGTTTATCACAGGACGCTGCAAACTGGTTTTCTGACATACTGAAAATATCTAAGTCAAGATGATGAACTTTATTATAGTGGGATAAAATTCTGTTAATCGGCGAGTTTTTATGGTTGTCTGTGTGAACTCTCGGAATAAAGAAAATGTTTCGGAATCTACTAGGTTTCACAGCAGGTACATATAACGTAATTCTCTCTCGAATTTTAGCGTCGTCAATTTTATTGTTTACTATTTTATAGAGAAAAAGCAGGCCCTGACAATTTCGCCTGTGAGATAGTTTTCTGACATTGAAGGACTGTAATATAAATGTGTACGATTCGTAAGAGGGATAATAGCCAAATCTTTTGTAATATACATATTTTAAGAACAAGTTCGGATTGTAATCTAACAACTATCCGCAAATTTTCTCCAAACATTATCCGCAGTTTATTCGCTATCCGCACAGCCATGCAAACTATATCCTGTACAGCCCTGGGGGGTGCAGTACCCCCTGAGAGCCACCCCCATCTTTTACCAAAACCACCCCAACTGGCAACACCATAAGACCAGAACATTATCTATACACAGCAAGCGGCGGCCACCCAGCCTGGGAGGTTAGCCAACCACTTGCAAAACACACACAAACATTTACACTTACAACTATCTGGGGCAGACACATTTACGCAATGCTGACCACGCAGCGCCGGAAGGTATAAGAATGGAGTCCTAACTGGAGCCATTATCTGTTCTACCCTGTGCTTCGCCAGCGGCCCGGCCCGACGTCTGTTCCAGTTTTATCATCAGGTGAGATTCAGCTCGTGCTCAGACTCCTTTATTTTGTGAACACCTACCCATAACTTGTACACACAAATTGTATCTTATACTTGTTTAAATTCCCCAAGAGGGACATACCAATTTACATCTACTGACCAATAAACACATGGTCAGTAAGCTACACTTGCATTACTAATTACACTCCACTTCACATCCTCATACCCCACCTGACCTTCGTCACAATTGCCCGTGACCGTAGTAGCCAGTAATTGCTTTGTCAGACTACATTGTACTCACAGCACGCGACTCGACTGCATAGCGTCGAGCCGCTGACTTAGCACGTCTATTGTATTACTCATTCCGCCCAGCTGGCAGGCCAGTATAGTAGCCTGCATTTAGAGATCCATCCCCTAGCAAACACTTGCATCTTGCAGGAATAACCCCAAGAGATTGGACGCTAAACATCAACACACTACACTAGTAAGCTCTCCCACCTAGGAACAACCTTCTAAATTAGCACAGTGACACAACGTGTTTTATCCCAAACTACCCCCCAACCAAGGGATTAAAACAATCCGCATGGCGAAAAAAAATGCGGATATCCGCATCCGCGCAGGGCTTTACCGATATGTCAACTAGAAGGGGATAAGGGGGAAGTCAGGGAGCTAGCTTACAAACAAACAAACAAACAAACAAACAAATAATGGTCTTGAGACATGTTGGACATCAGTGGAATTTTTCTGATAACCTATTATTTCTGTACTGATTGAAGTAGACTCTGTACTGTAGCTGTATTTACTAGGGTCTAGGACTGAAGTAGATGTCTCAGGACATAATAAGTTGTCATCGAGCCATTTCCATAGGTGGACGATATTTTTGAAAGGGGAAGAACATCGAGGTTATAGTTACTTTGAAGACGTTAGAGTTATGCGATAGACACTTGAGGCCTCAGATGCTATCACGGCAAGAGTACAAGAACTGACCAAGGGAGGTATACTAGTATAAAAGAGAGGAGACCAGCACAAAGTAGATGCAATCCTCCTTAAAACACCAACACCACATTTTATTTAAATCTCCACTTTTATCCAGTTGCGGCTGGTGCAGATAATCAGTTGTGTGCTAATTAGAAACATAATTATAAACTTTATAGTGCATCGATAAACAAAATGTGGCTATAGTATAATTAAGTTGAGATATTAACATCCCTTCTGTCGGGAAGAGCTGATGCCTACCTCTAATATCCCCCCCCCCCCCCCCTCGTTTGCTTTGAGCGATTCCCTCTTAAATGTTACCGCAGACTCTAGAGGGAGCCACCTGCCAGTGCTGCCTCTCTGTGTTTGAGCGAGGAATCGCTGCGAAGTCTTGATTCTGGTCTTGGCTGTTGTCCCAACAGCACAGCGCGGAAAGGTTGGGCACGCATGCGCAAAAGGCAGAGTTCCTGTTTGCTGGCAATATTCGTAGAAATTCTCGCTGAGATGCGATCTGCACAGCCAATGCAGGACGCGGAGTGGAGCGCACTACTTGATAGGCTACGTCGTTGTGAGGGGAGTTGATATATTTCCTATTCTTTGGCTGACGTCTTTTTAATGCGCTGTATTTGATAGTAGATAATGTTAATAATGTAATTTATTTTCAAATAAAACAATGTGCTGCAGCACTTCAGCACATAACGTGCAGCCGCCCCTGCTTTTAGCGCAGAAAAGGAAAATGGAGCTGTTGAAGTAGTCGAATGAACACGAAGGCGACATTGCCTTGTCGCAAGGCTGCTGCACGTCACAGTGTCGGCTGGATATTTCTAATGTTTTATTCATCTTTTCCATCTTCTTCAATTTGTGCCAGGCTATCATTAGAGCCCTGCGCGGATAAACAAAACGTTATCCGCATCCGCCCCGCAACCGCACGTCTTTTTCCGCATTCCCCGAATTTACTGGCATTACTATAATAATCTTAATTAGATAAAGCATAAATTACTAAAGCAACATATTTAGACATTTGAGGAAAAAGTATTTCCCTCAGTCTTTGCATGACAAGTGCTATGTTTAAAATAAATGTTAATACAGCCAGAATTGCAACCCTTTCCTGTTTGGAATCTTAATTTTGCTAAATGACATAATTTGAATGAGATTAGCTTATATCATCATCTTACAGTTGTCATGAAAAGAACCTAATGGAAAAATATGATATGTCCTAATAATAAGTTCGATTCCCGGTCAATGCATGTGAGATTTTCGATGTGAAATGCCATGTCCTGTGGTTCGGATTCCACGTAAAACGGAGGTCCCGTGGCTTATGATCGCGAAATTAACGGTCACGTTAAACTACAAGCTTCCTTCCTACTAATAATAAACAAGTTCGGATTGTATTCTTAAAACTATCCGCAATTTTTCTCCAAACATTATCCGCAGTTTATCCGCTATCCGCATCCGCGCAGGGCTTTAGCTATCATTTACTGTTTATTTTAGATTTTGTGATTGATCGATAGTTTTAATAAAGCTGGTATCATTCGTTATCATGATGTGACCCAGACAGTCACTGTGTGTTTGCGGTTCACTCTACTGCCAGAGCACTCTAGCGACAGAAATGTCGTCTAGTTTGGGAAACTCTGTTTTTGTTCGACATCGTGGTCACTCAACTGATAACCTGTGTTATTATAGTGTATGTAGTAGTGGGTGTATTTGTAATTGAGACTGGGATTGGGAAAGAGGCGATCTTGGCCTTAAGTTATTGCGAACCATCCCCGCATTTGCCTGGAGTAGAAGTCTGAAACCACGGAAAGACACTTCTAGTATGGGTGAGGTAGGACTCGAAACCAGCTCTTCTCAGTTCTGCCTCGCGAGACTGAGCGTACCCTGTTCCAGCCCTCACGCCAGCATTAAATTTCCTGGCAGAGACGGGAATCGAACCCAGATTTCTGAGGTGACAGCTACGAACGCTAGCCACTACACTGCCAGGTGGTCTTTGAGAAACGAGGGGTATATAATATCATATATCTGAAACGACGAGGAATTTGCGTTCGAATCTCGTATGCGTCACACTTTTATTATTCTTTCTGCGTACTTCCTTTAATTAAAGCTCCCTTCCTTCTTTTATCCTTGACTATTCCCTTTCTCCATTCATTCTTCCTTCTTTATTCCATCTTTCGTCCATCCATCCATTCATTACTTTATTGCTTCGTTTATTTCCCCTCAGAATTCATGACACTTGCAAGTGTGACTGCACATACTTTCATATAACTATTCAGTCACGACTTCTTTCTTTTAATAATAACTCCAGCCCCAGGCACACAAAAATACACACGTTTTGGTTTGATGTGCATGCGTGCTCATTTATCTTTGTGTTTCTGCCTGCTAGTAAGAGTGTAGATATTTGTGAAAGTACGGAAGGCGTTAATTCTAGTCATTGATATACTTACCAAAAGTAAAGTTATGGCCTTCATCGGGAAAGACTATGAGAGAACAAAAATAGCAATAGAAAATGCAACCCTTGAGCAGGTATCTACATTCAAATATCTCGGCTATAACCTCAGTTACATCCAAGAAACCGATATGCAGCACAAACTCATCAACTTCACTACAGTCGCAGGACTAATAAATAACATCTTCAGGCCATCTTTAGTCCAGAAGCACACACGACTCAAACTATACAACATCCTAGCCAAACATACCCTTCTATATGGCAGCGAGGCTTGGACCCTTCGCAAAGGGGATGAACGGAGACTAACGAGTGCCGAGATGCGGTTCATGAGGAGAACAGCTGGATACACACTATGGGATAGGAAAAGATCTGAGGTTATCCTTAAAGAACTAAAAGTAAAACCAATTATCATCACAGTGCAGAATTACAGATCAGCTTGGAAAGACCATGTACTACGTATGAAGACCGGCCGGATCACCAGACGAGTCCTCAAATACCAACTTAGAGGCAGAAGAGACGTAGTGTAATGTTATTCACTTTGCTCCACGTTGAGCGTACAAGTGTAATGTTTTCTACTAAGATATGTTGTTTTAATGGGCGCCAAGACCTCAACGCTATGTTGAAATCTAAATTTGTATTTAACAACACCTAGCTCTGGTAGAACACCTTCAAGAATCTTTACTCTCAGATCGTGGTATGATTGGATCATTAACCCAACAAACAATTGTATCAGGAGAAGGAATTGGTCTATATCTAATGCTACCTACTGAAAACAAAGATTGCATGGTTAAAAGAAATGAATTTATTGTATAAAAAACAAGTGTAGCAAAATTAATAATAATAATAATAATAATAATAATAATAATAATAATAAGTTTGAATTTAAATTGGAGCGTTGAGATTTAAATATTACCGCTAGAAAATCACGTGAAAACGGAGTCGGATAAATTACTGATTTTACTCTTATTCCCAAGCTATGAATTTTCTGAATTACTGAATATGAAACAAAGAAAGACGAAAGATTGCGTAGTTATGAGTCATTCGCGATTACCACTGGAAAATCACGATACTCATGTCATACGTTGTTGGCATGTTAAAGAACCCATTTGAATTCAGTAGGCCGTGTTCATTGGCAAAATTAATCTCGGGATTTTCGGCCAACACAAAGTTCCTCCATTCTCTACTTGAAAGCGCTGTAGTGTCAAAGAGTTTAGATATCTAACCTCCTTGACTTTCATAGCGTTCAAAGGAACGACGAAATTCGACATGCAAGCTACCCTCTGGGTGTCAATTAACAAAGCTTGCACCAGGCACCCGAGGCCATACGATATTATTATTACCACTGGAAATTGCCGTAGCATTTCCCTCGTACTGGATGTTGAAGTGAGCTTCCCATAGCCTCCTGGACGTCGTCATCTTCTTCGTTGTTGATGATATATTTGTAGATATGAAGATTTATGGTCCGTACATCGGAACCAACACGTACAACCACAACGGTTAAGTTTCACAAAGATAGTCGCTAACTCCACTGAACATCGGAGCCACTCACTCGTGCAACCATACTGGTTACATTTTATAACGATAGACCTCGTTTCCACGGCGTGCCAACCATATATGCCCTCGTCGGTCTCCCACTCCAGTCCCGACTTCCAGCTTACGTGGTCTCCACTGATTGGCTGACCCCTCACGCGCTACTCCCTCTTCTGGCTCATTACACTCGGCGGGAGGGTGAAGTCGTTTGCCGTTCCATACATCCGCCTTTTCTTGACGATGTGACCCAGCCTTGCGTCATACTACTTGACAAGCATAAGCCTGTATTTGAATTCCCAGTGAGTCATGTCTCTCAATATACCCTAACTGACGAAACTCCGTAAAATTCCGTAATCATTTAATTTTCTATGATAATGTCGTTCGTAATAATTTGCTTGATAGTTTCCTAAGACATAGAAAACCTATCTGCATGCTTATAATTTTTATAAAATGCTCCGAAAAATACCTTAATAATAATTATAATAAATTAATAATAATAATAAATTAACATGAAAAATTCTCTTGGCTGAACAATTTGCCGCGTAAATAAATATAGAATGGCTTCCTACTGACTTATGCCAGTGGCATGAAAACCCCTCGAAAAACACGTTACATATTCGCCTCGGATCATCGGATGATTTACCGTGACGACGGTCCATTATCCGATTATCCCAGACACGTTAATAATCCCCATCCAAAATACATATTACATAAATGAAATCACCCTAAATTACAGATATATACACTCGTAATTTTTCTTCACGCACTTTGCGTCACAGTTTGTTGTCACTATGGATTGCACTTTGCAGCCAGTCCAATGTTTTTCATATAGAATAGTGTTCCACGGATATTTCCGCCTCTCAAATTTCTCTATGTTGGAAAAATAGACATAATTACTGTGTGAGCACTATGTATATGAGATGTCACATCACACACATCAAGGTGTTCAGATATATGTATATCTCCCTAGAACTTCCTAATTTCACTGGAGGTTCCTTCCTTATTGTGAAATTAATCCCACTTATCACTGAGCACACGATCACACTATTGTGGCAGCGCCTCGTGACCATAATACTTAATCTCTCTTTAAAGTAGATTAAATTAATATTGACTTCTGAATAGAAAAAAAAAACAGTAAGTGCGCATTACATATAACACCAAATATTTCTGTGCCGTAAGCGCCCTGTCTTCTTAAGTTCCCGTAGACCATATTCTACTTACTACTAGTTCTCAACACAGACCAGTTCTCCTCACACAAATAATACCATGGTACAAATTACCTTAAATTACACACTTACAAATCTTACATGGCGAGGCCGTAAACAGAAATCACGTGTGCTGTTATGTATGAGTTTCATGAAGGACTGTCTCGCCTTCTGATGGCCCATCTTTTGTCTCGTGGACGCCTTAAGCAAAAATACCCTGTTCAAGCGCTCACTCATCTCTAGGAGACAAATGGGAATTCACCAGCGCTACCAAATTCTGGCCTAGGTGTATCGAGACATTTTAGTGCTCAAGAGCATCCGACAATCCCGTCATATTTCCCTGTACCTTAAAAACTCTCATTTGCTTACATACTACCCCCCTGTGTGACTTCTGATACGCCTGCCTTGAAGACCAGATCTTCCACGCACCAAATACCACACTTACTCATTTGATAGGCTGGCTCGCCAGCTAAACACACTCACTTTATGACACATATTTTCGTAGACTATGTATATTATACCTCCCGTATAATCTGTTTCCCTTACTATCCTCTAGCACATATGCTGTTTTGCCAATACGTTTGGAAACTATAAATGGGCCCTCGTAGAGATAAAAAGAACTTGGACATGACTTTCTCTAGCTTATTTGACTGTTTCGGCACTCTAAGTAAGACTCTGTCTCCCGGCTCGAATAGGTCAAATTTAGTTTCTTTTTGTTGGCGAATTCTCTTTTGTGCTGACTTAGATAAATTCTGTTTCGCCAACTGGACAATGTAATCCATCCCCGGTTGCTTACCCTCATTTAATCCCAACACCCTCGCTAGTTCATTTTGTGGTCTCTTTCCGAAGTGAACCTCGTATGGCGTCAATTTCGTGCTCTCATGCTGGACAGAATTCAGCCAAGTCTCGACCTTGGGAAGATGTCCAACCCAGGCCGTATGCTTGTCATGCACTAGAGTCCGAAAAAGACGAGCCACTTCCCTTAATGGACGCTCTGCAGAATTACCCTGAGGGTACCTTACAGAGGAATGAACGTGTGTTATACCAGCTTCCTGCATACTGGTTCTCCATTTCTTTGCAGTAAACTGTGGTCCACTGTCAGATAGTATCCTGAGAGGAAGGCCAAACTCAGGTACATACTTATTAATGATCAGACGGCTACACGCTAGTCCCGTGGCTTTCCTTTTCTTCACTTACTTCCAACCTAGCCAGTGGCTCCCCTAACTTAACGTCATCACGTTGCTCCACTAGCATACTTATTAAAAGCGTCAATAACTATAAAAATGTACTCGTAGCCGTACTGTCCTTTAACGATCGGGCCAAATAAATCCACACACAGTAGTTCGCCGGGACTACTTGTGAGAACTGCAGATCTCTCCCCCACTAAATATTTAACTGGATATTTACTCCTTTGACAGGTGTCACACTTAGCTAAAATCCTCCTAACATCCCTTCCCATTTTACTCCAAATGAAGTCACGACCAATTTCATAGAAGACCTTGGCAGCACCAAAGTGTCCTAATTCCCTATGAATGAACCAAATTAGCTCCTCCCGCAAAGTGGCAGGAACACATATTGCCCACCGATTATTCCTACATTTCCGTGCAAGAAGCCCATCCTGCATCTTGTACGTGAACCGTCCTACTTTCACATATTCTTCTTCACTTATTTCCAACCTAGCCAGTGGCTCCCCTAACTTAACGTCATCACGTTGCTCCACTAGCATATTTCTCAGTGTCTGTAACGATGCCCTGTTGCTACTGTCCACACATGCACATATTAAAATACCGTCCTCTGCTTTAACCACAGGATAATCCCTACATAAATTAGTGTCCCTCGATAGCATGTCTGCAAGAATGTTATCTTTACCTTTAATATATTTTACTGTGAATTCGTATTCCTGCAGAGCAAGAATCCACCTACTAACTCTGTTAGAACTGAGTTTACAAGTCCTCATATACAGTAATGCATGGTGATATGTATGGATCTCAAATTTCCCCCCTACTAAATACATTCTAAATTTCCCTAAACTGAAAACAATACCTAAAAGCTCTAACTCAGTAATCGTGTATCTTTTCTCTGCTGCTGTCAGTCCTCGCGAGGCTAAAGATACAATGCACAGATTACCCTCATCATCTTTCTGACATAACACTCCAGCAATGCCTATATGTGAAGCATCTGTCATAACCACATATTCCTTATTTTTTAAAGGATATTTCAGCACTACAACTTTCTCAAAACCTTCCTTTAGCGCTCTAAAAGCCTGATCATGCTTGGACTCCCATCTCCACCGAGTCCCACTTTTAAGCAATTCCCTGAATGGTTCTACCAACCCTGAGTATTTAAGAACGAACCTCCTGAAAAAGTTGCAAATTCCCATGTATGTTTTTAACTGTTTAACATTCTGTGGCACCTCTGCGTTAAGTATCTTATTAACCCTACTTTCTTCTGGTGTCACCCCTCTACTCGACACTCTATGACCTAAAAATGTCACTTCTGACTGACAGAATGACGACTTAGACAGCTTCAAAGTGAACCCTGCCTGATCTAACTTCTGAAAAACTATATTTAAATGACGTAGATGCTCCTCAAAACTGCGTAAACTAATTACCATATCATCAATGTAAATGGTTACAAACTCTCCTGTGTCATCCCCTAATGCGATGTTTAAAGTCCTAATTAAAGCTGCTGAACTACTCTTTAACCCATAAGGTGTTCTACAAAATTGATAAAGATTATATTTATGACTAAAAGCTGTAAATGGTCTATCTTCGTACATAAGTGGCACTTGCCAAAAACTGGAACTCAAATCTACACAAGTGAAATACTTCTTCCCCTCAAATGTTTGCATTAATTCCTCTATTGACATAGATTTCAGCTGATCTGAACTAATTCTACTGTTAACCAAACGAGCGTCTAAACAAATACGAACTGTGCCGTCGGTCTTGGGTACCGTGATCAAAGAATTAACATATGGACTGTTAGAGTGCTCAATAATCCCATCTTCAAGCATCTGATTAATTTGTGCCTCAACTGCACTCTGATAAGCGAAAGGTACAGGCTATCTATGTCCTGTGAATACTGACCTATCAATAACGTTCAATGAATGTGTATAGCAATTGGCCATACCAATGCGATCCTCAAAAACTCTCCTATTACACAATAACACATCATAGAGCCGAACACATTGTTCCACCTCTATATTTCCCTGAAATGCAGCATCACGTAACGAGTCCTCTAGACTTCCGTTCGTAATCACACTGCCCACTAAACATGGAGAACCCCGCTCTACGGCTGGCGACATCTCATTTAAAGTACAAATCACACCTACAATACTACTTCTCTGAATATGGTCATTGAACGCTACTTCTACTTGAGAATCTCCCCATTTAAATTTCAAACTCCCTACATCATAACATAAGTTACCAGACACTCTACTTAGCCACTCTGAACCCAAGATAACACTGAATACTAAATTTGGAATTACAAGACAAATCTGCTTTTCTACATGATTATTAATTTTAATGTCTACTAAAACTTGCTTAGAAATTACTTTAGACCTCTTTCCAACAGCTGTGATAACAAAAGTGCTTTTAATTGGAATCTCCTCAAAATTTACTCCAGTTCCTTTCATTTTATCATAAAATGCACTACTTATGCAACTCTTCATACAACCACTATCAATTAAAACATCTGTGTACGCCTCGGACACGTTAAATTTAACTATGGGGCTCTTACTAGCCACTTCCTGAATAATGCCTTCATCATTTAGTTCACGTAATAATTCATTTCTTACATTTAGGTCATAGGGTTCCTGTATAAGTGTATGGACAGGGCATGTTACAGACTGAGATTCTGACCTTACATCGCAGCCTGGTTCGTGTTTAAAGTATTGCTACCGCTTGGTGTAGTACTACTGACTACTGCACTGGTCTGGTTGTTCTGGGTTGTATTAACGGTATCTCTCTGTCCGTTATTACCATTGGGCTGATTCCCTCCTTGACCCCTGTTCTGGTTATAATTATTATTATTATTATTATTATTATTATTATTATTATACCGCCCTTGGTTACCCCTATAATCGATATTTCGGCCTTGATTTCCCCTGAAATCATTATTTCTACCTTGGTAGTTCGTACCATACCCATTTCCTCTGTACTGGTTATGCTGATTATTATTATTATTACTATTTTGGTTCCCCCTATTTTGAACGCTGGCCCCTTCGCCACTGTTCCCTTGAACTTCCTGGTTCCTATTCTCATTAGGCCTGTTATTATTGTTACCCTGGTTCCTACCGAAATCTCCTCGTAACCGCCTCTTCCCAGAGCATCGAATGTACTCAATAAATTCTCCACTTGTGAGATAGATTTAACATTTTGGATACAGGCAGCTTCTTTGATTCTGTATGGAAAATGTCTTAGTAATAGCCTGACTACATCACTCTCCTCCTTCAAACCATCTAGATATTTGCACGTTAATACCTGTCCTAAAAAGTACTCGGTCATAGTGTAGTTGCCTCTCGGGTTATATTTCCCACACACAATTCCCTCACGATGCTGAGACTGAATGACCTCATTCCAAAATTTCTCACAAAATTTAACTTTGAAATCTGTAATATTCTCAAAATTGTCTCTGTAGACAGCAAACCAGTTTCTTGTCTCCCCTACAAACGCTTGCTCTAAAATTTCAACTACCTGGCACCACTCAACACTACCATCTTCCAGCCTCTCCCCGAATTTATTTTCTATAGTATTCATGAACTCCATTGGACAACCCTGCCGATTACTAAATTTGCCTAGTTCTATTTCCCTGTGTGTGCTATTCACATAAACTGGCCTACTCTGGCTATTTTCCTGCCTAATTCTAGCTTTCAACTTCTGTTCTAATTCGGCAATTTTCTCCTCAGCTTTTCTTTCGATATTAGTTACAGTTAACCTAATGCTCCCTTCCGATGCTTCAACTTTACCACTTAACTGAGCTTGTTTCTCACTAATCTCATTAATGCTTTCCTTATTCCTCTCCCTAAAAGTGTTAACTTCAGTGATTATTTCTGCATGTACTTTATCAATTCTTCCCCCCAGCTGTTCTTTAACCTCTTTTGTTGCTACCTGAATCTTATCAATTTCTCCCCCCAATTGCTTTTTGACCTGCTGTGTTTCAAGTTGCACTAGTTCTTTTAAATTTTCAGCCTGTGTACTGATTCTACTTTCTAACTTCTCCTGTACTTTTCCTAATTTTCTGTCTACATCTGCAATAATCTCTTTAGCCTTCTCTTCCATCACCCCTCTGATCTCACCTCTAATCAGCTCAAATTTATCACTAATTTCCCTACTGTTTTGTTCAAGTTTAGTATTTAAACTATCGCTCAATTCCCTATTACTCTCTTTATTTTCCCTACTATTTTGTTCAAGTTTAGCGTTTAAAGCTTCAGTACTCTCTTTATTTTCCCTACTATTTTGTTCAAGTCTAGAGTTTAAAGCATCAGTACTAATTTTGTTTTGTTGCATAAATTGGAGAAGCAAACTCTCTAACCCTGCTTGACTGTTTTGATTACCCCCCTCAGTATCGGGATTTACCTCCGACATCCCTGTACTGCTTTCATTTCCAAGACTAGCCATACTGCTCGTATCTTCACTATCCAACTGGTGACCACTACGCAACTTCATCTCTTCCTCAACACTACCCATGCTGATACACACCGATAAATGAAAAACCCCCAAAAGACAGGCTCAGAAATATATACCCTTCTCCTTCCACAAATGTTATTAGGTTTTCAGCCCCAAGTTGGTAGCGACAAGTGTAATGTTAGATCGTGGTATGATTGGATCATTAACCCAACAAACAATTGTATCAGGAGAAGGAATTGGTCTATATCTAATGCTACCTACTGAAAACAAAGATTGCATGGTTAAAAGAAATGAATTTATTGTATAAAAAACAAGTATAGCAAAATTAATAATAATAATAATAATAATAATAATAATAATAATAATAATAATAAGTTTGAATTTAAATTGGAGCGTTGCGATTTAAATATTACCGCTAGAAAATTACGTGAAAACGGAGTCGGATAAATTACTGATTTTACTCTTATTCCCAAGCTATGAATTTTCTGAATTACTGAATATGAAACAAAGAAAGACGAGAGATTGCGTAGTTATGAGTCATTCGCGCTTACCACTGGAAATTACCGTAGCATTTCCCTCGTACTGGATGTTGAAGTGAGCTTCCCATTGCCTCCTGGACGTCGTCATCTTCTTCGTTGTTGATGATATATTTGTAGATATGAAGATTTATGGTCCGTACATCGGAACCAACACGTACAACCACAACGGTTAAGTTTCACAAAGATAGTCGCTAACTCCACTGAACATCGGAGCCACTCACTCGTGCAACCATACTGGTTAAATTTTATAACGAAAGACCTCGTTTCCACGGCGTGCCAACCATATATGCCCTCGTCGGTCTCCCACTCCAGTCCCGACTTCCAGCTTACGTGGTCTCCACTGATTGGCTGACCCCTCACGCGCTACTCCCTCTTCTGGCTCATTACACTCGGCGGGAGGGTGAAGTCGTTTGCCGTTCCATACATCCGCCTTTTCTTGACGATGTGACCCAGCCTTGCGTCATACTACTTGACAAGCATAAGCCTGTATTTGAATTCCCAGTGAGTCATGTCTCTCAATATAGCCTACCCTAAATGACGAAACTCCGTAAAATTCCGTAATCATTTAATTTTCTATGATAATGTCGTTCGTAATAATTTGCTTGATAGTGTTTCCTAAGACATAGAAAACATATCTGTATGCTTATAATTTTTATAAAATGCTCCGAAAAATACCTTAATAATAATTATAATAAATTAATAATAATAATAAATTAACATGAAAAATTCTCTTGGCTGAACAATTTGCCGCGTAAATAAATATAGAATGGCTTCCTACTGACTTATGCCAGTGGCATGAAAACCCCTCGAAAAATACGTTACAGTAGGTCGACCTACGAAGGGATGGAACGAGACCGTAACAGGCCATATGGCCTAACACTTGATAGGAAGAAGAAGAAGATATACTTTATATCTCCTTGAAAAAGTCTGTGTCAAGGCGATCTGCACAGAAGGACGTGTTACAGCTGTTCTACACATATAGAAAAGGGAGAAAGTAAGCGAACATATAGGGGAGGTTTTCGCTCGTTGTCACTCACAGTACCCCTTGCCTTAACCCTATAACATTTCAGAAACATACCCCTTCTCTTTATTGTATTTATGAACGAGGTAATGACACGGGTAGCAGGAAAGATAGGAGCAGATAAGATGGAAGCAATGGTGTTTGCAGATGATCTCATGGACTGGGGAAACAAGGAGGAGGAGATTCAGGAGCAACTGAAGGCTTGGGAAGAAACAGTGGGAGAGTACGGATGGAAGTTCAACATCAGTAAATGTGAGATCCTGTTAACGACCAGGAAAAAGGACTGACCAACACTTGGAGATGGACAGCTGAAGAAGGTGGAAAGTCTCAAGTACTTGGGAAGTATAGTGGAGGAAAATGGGAGAAATGACAAAGAGATTACGGAACGTGGCAGACAGGCAGAAGCATTTCTGAGAAGCATTAGGAGCTTAGTGTGGAATAAAGATGTCCCACGAAAAATCAAGGAGGTGTTATACAGAAGCTACTATATCCCGTTACTGACCTATGCTTCAGAAACGTGGACATTGAAGAAAAGAGACATAAGCAGAATACAGGCAAGTGAAATGAAGTTCTTGCGAAGTAGGATCGGAACAACAAGAAGAGACAGGGTGAGGAATGAAAACGTCAGGGAAATAGTGAAAGAGGATGCCCTGCCTGTCGTAGGAGGCGACTAATAGGGCCGACACGGCCGAATAACTTGCCAGTTTTTAATTTGTTCAGACCCCCTGTGGATGGGGAGGGCAGAATTCATCCACGGTATCCCCTGCCTGTCGGAAAAGGCGACTTAGAGGGGGCCTTAAAAAGGTCGACTTTGGTTTTCTGGTCCCAGCTCTGGTTTGACCAATAGAATTAAACATGCATGCTGTTAGGGGAAGGGCCACCAGCTTGGCCATCTGGCCAGAAAGCCTAGACGGTATGCCCCATCCCGTCAGGTGGGTGCGCCATGTACCCTACAGTAGTATCCGCCTTACAACGAAGGTCCCTGCATGGCCGAATACTGGAGCTGAATAAATCCTGTGCATGCCGAGGGGGAAGTGCCTGTTCGAGGCACTGGGACCCTGGGCAATATCTGCTATGCCAGGTAGGTATTGCCTTGGCTGGGTGGCGCCCACAGTGATAGCCCCCGTTCGGAGTGGGCAGTATTCGGGGAGGATTTCGTCCGGGATGCCAAGTAAGCGATCACGGACACCTGTACAGGGTGGCACCCTTAAAAAGCCGTCTCTTGAGTGACGAGCTAATCCCAAGGTGTATACGCCTTGGGATGAAGCCTTTAATAGAAGATTCACCGCTGATAGGTCTCCTCACTACCTGGTAGCTACGAGGACTGACGGGGTTGATTTTAAACTAGTAAAATCGATAATTTTTTCTGAGGAAATCGAGGGGAAATTCGGGGACCTAAGCGGGATATCCAAGCTCCGGAACGGTCAGCTGCTGGTGCACACCGTTGATCGGAAGCAAACCGAAGCGTTGCTGGAATGCACGCAATTCGGCGAAATTCCCGTTAAGGTCTCAAAACACGAAACGCTGAATGAGGTCCGAGGAGTTATTTTCCATCGTGACCTCATTTTGAATAGCGATGCGGAATTGTTGCGAGATCTGGGGAAGAGAGGCGTCACCAAGATTAGGCGCATCACCCGATAGATTGGAGAGAACAGCGTCGATACCGGCGCTTTTATTCTCCATTTTGAGGGTGATGTTGTGCCTAAGCAGGTGAAGGTCACATCGTACCACTGCGATGTTCGACCGTACATCCCTCCACCTATGCGCTGCTATCAATGCCAGAAATTCGGGCATGTTTCCGCCAGGTGCACTGCCAAGGCCGTGTGTAGAGAGTGTGGCAAGGGGACACATGAGGGTGAGAGGTGTACGCCTCCCCCGATTTGTCCTAACTGCCAAGGAAGCCACTCTCCACGATCGAAGCAGTGCCCTGAGTTCTGTAAGGAAGCAAAAATTCAAGAAATAAGAACTCTTGATAGGCTTTCATATCACGACGCTCGCAAGAGGTACCGTGATATGAATGCCCCCGAATTTCGGGTATCGTTTGCAGCTGCAACGATGCCCTCATTCACCCCTGCTGCATCTTTACCGAGTGTAGTACCCTCGACGCCCGTATTTTCAGCAGTATTAAAATCACCCCTCGCTGTACCAGCGAAAAATGTCAGCCCGAAGGAGGTACAACAACCTTCTTCGGCCCAGCAAAAGAAGGCGCCGGTTATACCACCTAAACCGGCGCAATCGGAGAAGAAGTCATCTTCTTCTCCGAAACGGTCGGCGAATAAGTCTTCCCCAGTTAAAGGGGGAAAGAAGACTTTGCCGACCGGGGCTGGTCCTTCTTCCAGCCCACCTAATACGAAAAATATAGGGGAGAAGAGGGAGTCGGTTCGTCGCCGTCTCTCTCGCCCTCCTGCTGACGGGGTGGCTACTGTCTCTGCTGGCCTTTCCGCTCCCACTACCACCAAGGGAGCGAAGCCTGCTGAAGCCAAGTCCGTCCGTATGGAGGAACTCCCCTATAGAAAAGAAAATAGATCGGCGGAGGAGAGGGGAGCGGTTCAGCGCCGTTCCTCTTCCTCTCCTAAAGGCAGAGCTGCTCACGTATCTGCTGGCCATCCCGCTCCCACCACTACCAGTGGAGCGGTGCCAGCAGGAGCGACCTTGTTTTATAAGGAACCGGCGTCTGTGGGGAAGGGACCATCTACTTCCCCAAACACACGTCGGCGCCGATCCAAGAAGAAATCTCTTCGGGGCGTGTCGGGGACTGACACCCAGTCTTCGGACCGGGAGAAAGTCCCTCGACACCGCTCTCGCTCTTCCCCAAGAGCGAGACTCGTGAGGTCCGACGACGACCACGCGCAACCCAAGAGAGCGCCCGCTCCATTTTCTTCGTCTTCGGACGGAGATGTGGAGATTGAGGTGTGCTCTCCTGCCCCATCATCTCCAACTAGAGATGGGGAAGGGTGGCAAACGGTCAAGCATAAGTAGAAGACCCACTTCTACTTAAGTCCACACCATGGCACTATTACAATGGAACTGTAATAGCTATTCTGTTCATCTCGCTGAGTTACGACAATTAATATCTTCGTTTTCGGCAACCATTGTCTGTCTTCAGGTTTCGTCCTGGACATGAGACAACAATGCGTCACTTCAAACTCTTCTCTAAAGACCGGGTGGACGGAGCTGTGGCCGCTGGTGGCGTCTGCACTCTCGTCCACTCTAGCCTCTTTAGTGAAGAGGTGCCGTTGCGTACTCAGCTAGAGGCAGTTGCAGTTCGTACTTCGTTGCCAGTAATGAACAGTATGTAACGTGTACATCCCGCCTGATTCTCAGCCGGATTACGACCAGCTGGTGGATCTAGTCTCTCAGCTCCCCCCTCCTTTCCTCCTTCTGGGAGATGTTAATGCCCACAACACCATCTGGGGCTCCGCTACCACTAACGGTAAAGGGAGAGATTTTGAGAGGCTGATCAGGCGGCTGGACCTGTGTCTGTTGAACACAGGGGAACCTACGCACTTCTCTATTGCACACGGTACTTATTCAAGTATCGATATTACCCTGTGCAGTCGTGCGCTGATTCCCCTGCTACAGTGGGGTGTACACGATGACCTTTGTAATAGTGACCATTTTCCAATTATCGTTACTCTTCCGAACCAGAGAGCCATCGAGTTACCAAGTCGATGGCTTCTCCGTCGGGCTGATTGGCCAACTTTCACGGCACGTGCGGTGTTTGCCGAAGATACCTTTGAAAGTGTCGACGATCATACCATTCACATAACGAATGGTATTTTGGCTGCTGCTGAGGAAACAATACCTTCCTCGTCCGGCAACTCACGCCGGAAGCTTGTCCCTTGGTGGACAGCCGAGATTGCAGCAGCCATTAAAGATCGTCGACGTGCTTTCAAATGCTATCGGAGGCAAAACACTATGGCCAACCTTATCACCTTCAGAAGGATGCGTGCTAGAGCCCGATATCTGATTCGGGAGAGTAAGAAAACGACGTGGGAAAAGTATGTGTCGTCCATGATGGCGCATACTCCTTCATCTCAAGTGTGGACTAAGCTTCGTCGGATCTCCGGACTCCCGACATCACTGTCGATACCCGGAGTGTCCATCAATGGAGACATCATCACGGACCATCTCGCCATTGCCAACAGCATTGGCTCGCACTTCTCCGATGTATCCTGCTCCGGGAGTTACGATCCTACATTTCTGACTCTGAAGCGGGAGGCAGAGACTCACCCCTTGTCCTTTGCCACTGCTGCTTCGGAGTCCTATAATGTACCATTCTCTGAATGGGAACTGCGCAGTGCGCTTGCACTGTGCAGGGATACGGCTCCTGGACCGGATAACATACATAATCAAATGTTGAAACATCTGTGTGAATCCAGTATAAAAAAAACTGTTGATCCTCTTCAATCGTATATGGATTGAAGGGGAGTTTCCATCTCAATGGCGAGAGGGGATCGTGATACCGATTCCTAAGGCTGGAAAGGATCCCAAGTTTGTAAGCAGCTATAGGCCCATTTGTTTGACAAATGGCCTATGTAAGCTGCTCGAAAAGATGGTGAACCGTCGACTGGTGTGGTTCTTGGAGGATAAGGGTCTCCTGTCTGAGTACCAATGTGGATTTCGCTCTCATAGGTCCACCACTGACCATCTGGTGCGACTTGAGAGCGCCATACAGGAGGCTTTTTTCCGAAAGCAGCACCTAGTCACGGTTTTCTTTGACCTCGAGAAAGCCTACGACACCACATGGCGCTACGGGATCCTTTACACCCTTCACAAGTGGGGACTCCGTGGTAACTTACCGACTTTCATTGCGAATTTCATGTCCGTCCGACTCTTCCGTGTAAGGGTCGGTAGGACATTATCGCAATACTATACCCAAGAAAATGGAGTTCCTCAGGGTTCAGTGCTGAGTGTCACCTTGTTCTCGATTGCCATTAATGGCATTGTTGCCGCCGCCGGGTCCGCGGTAGTTCCATCGCTGTATGTAGACGATTTAGCTCTGCATTACAGCTCTGGAAGTATGGCAGTCGTGGAACGGCAATTGCAGTTAGCTATCAACCGGGTCGACAGGTGGGCTCACGACCGGAGTTTTCGTTTTTCAGCAGCGAAAACCTCCGTCGTCCATTTTTGTCGGCTACGGAGGCTACATTTACACCCTGAACTACATCTCAGGGATGCTGCGTTGCCGTTGGTTGACACTTATCGCTTCCTGGGGCTCCATTTTGACAGCAAGTTAACGTGGCAGCACCATATACGGCAATTGAAAATGACATGTCTCAGGAAACTGAACATGCTCAGGTTTCTTAGTGGCACTACGTGGGGGGCTGACCGTGCGGTGCTGCTACGGTTCTACCAAGCCCTCGTCCTGTCCCGGCTAGACTATGGTTCTGCGGCATACGGTTCAGCAAGGCCGGCAACCTTGAAAATGCTGGACAGTATCCACCATAGTGGCGTTAGGCTGGCTACCGGTGCCTTCCGGACCAGCCCGATACCCAGCCTACTCGCCGAATCGGGTGTTCCACCATTAAATTATAGACGCCAACATATGCTTTTAGCATATGCTGCCAATGTGCGTCAAATGCCGCAGCACCCGACCTATCAAGCTCTCTTCGGTACCCAAAACCACCAGGGGTACGCCAACCGGCCTCGTGCCACTCGGCCGGTTGGTATTAGACTTGATAGCTCGTGCACTGAAATAGGAGTGGCTGTAGGTCCCTGTATGATCCGGACATCCAGCGAGGTGCCTCCGTGGCAAGTCCCGCGTCCGGAAATTCGGTTAGATCTTCACCAAGGTCCTAAGGTGAACACGGATGCGTCCGTTTACCGGAGGCAGTTCCACAGCATAGTTCACCAATTTCCGGACGCTGGCATTCTATACACGGATGGTTCGAAGGTGGACGAGAAAGTGGGTTGTGCTTACGTTATTGATGGTGCAAATACCAAGATCTCTTTGCCTGAGGCCTGTAGTGTGTTTACTGCGGAGCTCGTTGCCATCTATGAAGCTCTGCAGTTTGCACTACAGGATGCTCGAATCCACTTTCTCGTGTGTACCGACTCTTTGAGTTCGTTGCAGTCAATTGCTACATGTTTCCCGCAACACCCCCTAGTGCAGCGAATCCACGACCTACTAGCCGGGCTGTGCCACGCTGACACTCGAATCACCTTTCTGTGGCTTCCAAGCCACATGGGAATTGCGGGAAATGAGTTAGCCGATCAAGCTGCAAAAGAGGCGGTATCACTACCACCTCGACCAATGGAGGTACCCGCTAGAGATATTCGCTCTCAGTTACGCCTACAAGTTCTGGCTTTTTGGGAGAGTCAGTGGCTAGCTGACCCACTGCCCAGTAAACTGAGAGCGATCAAGGGAACAACTCGCGTTTGGCGGAGCTCCTTCCGGGCCCGGAGAGAGTCCGTCATTTTGTGTAGGCTAAGGATAGGTCATACAAGATCCACCCACTCGTACCTAATGAGAAGGGAAGACCCCCCACTTTGTACCTGTGGAGCCGTATTCACCGTGGCCCATATTTTCACCCAGTGTGTGGATCTTGCTGACTTACGAAGAAACCTTGGTTTGCAGATGACACTCAAACTTATATTAGCCGATGACGCGGTGGCTGCTGATCGCGTTATCCGCTTTATAAGTGAGAGTGGGTTAGGGCCAGCAATCTAAATTTTCCAGTGAACATTGACTCAACGACTTGTTCGTTTTTGAATGATAATGTTTTGTTTTTTCCGTAATTTTTGTTTATTTTTATAATTTTTATTTTTTATTTAATTGTTTGTTTTTGTTTTATTAATTTTTGGTCTTTTTAAATTTAGATGTCCACCTCAAAATTTTAAATTCAATTCAAAATTTGTATTCTTTAATCTGTGTTAAGAGGGGCAGATGACCTCGTAGTTCCGCCCCTTAAAACAACAATAACTAACTAACTACTAACTAGTGAAAGAGGAGCCCTTGTAAGGTAGGATTGAGACATCAAGAGTGAGGTGGTATGGACACTTAAAGAGAATGGAAGAGAAGAAGATTCGCAAGAGGATACATGAGATGCAGATGCAGAAGAAACGACCAAGGGGAAGACCAAGAGATAGACGGCTGAAAGGAGTGGAGGAATGTGTCAAGAAGAGAGGCGAGGACCGGACCAGAGTGACAGCGGAGAGGTGGTGGGAAGAAAGGACTAAGTGGCGAGGCTTATGTTCCAAACAGACCTAGCCTGGGACTGGAAACTGTACAAGATGATGATGATGATGATGATGATGATGATGATGATGATGACATGTTGCACAGTAGCAACAAGCAACTAGGCAATGTGGTGCTTAGGGATCACGTCCACCCCATGATACAACATTTCCAACCATACGGGGACGAAGAAGAACAATATCAAGATTCTGCCCTGAATGTATGCGATGTAGAGGTATCGTGCTTCCTGTACCGACCTTGATCGGCTCACTACGGGCTGCCATCAGGAATGTATGGTGCCAGTATCAGCTGCTAGTGCAATCAGGGACGGACCATCCTCTATGCCAAACGTGGACCAACGAGGTATTTATTGATTTGGTGAGCACTCACAAGGGAACGTGCCGACCTCGCTGAAACTTAGCGAACATGTTAGTCCGATCGTAAGGAAAACGTTTCTGATGGTATTTCATTCGTAAATTCACTTGGAGGGGGCAAAATTGTACACGATTAAATACTCACGTGAGACTTGAAGCAGTGCACGTGAATGCGTGCGCTGAGTTGTCATGCACGGGCACCCACAAGGGAGAATCTTAAAACTATTGATATTCGATTGTTCATTGTTCATTTCAGAAATTGAAATGGAAACCAATGGAAACATTGTACTAATTTTCAACATGGTTATGGTTAGTGTTAAACTCCGTATGTTTCCCTAACACTATCACGAGTGGTGGCTATTTTTGTCACCCCTCTTAGCCGTTTGCTCTCGGCATTAATCATAATAAAAGCACGTTCTGGAGATATTTTTAGACATTCCCCTTACCGTGAAAAATAGGTGGGGCGAGGGGGTTTGTTTCATCATCATTCAGTGCCAGGTGGGCAATGGAACAAAATAAAATAAAAATATATCTTCTCTTTAGCAGGAAAGTTGATTTGAAAAAGTGTTATTTGGATCTCCCCCGGAAAAAATCATGTGGGGTGCCCATGTTCTCATATCCTCTCCCAGCAATCGCACAACTACTGTATAACCACTTCCCGAGAGGGTCTATGTACATGCGGGGGGAAGTGGCTGCAGTAGTGCAATTATTTGGAGAGGTTATCTACTTCCATGGGTATCATTGTTGCCACTCTTTCTAAACATTTAGTTAAAACACAGAAGATTTATACTAGGCCTCTTGATTACTATTATTATTATTATTTTTTACACGCGAATGGACCACTTAGGATCACGCTAAAACTTCATTTCTTTTCCTTGGTGCGAAGTTTTCTCTGCACCCAATACTCCTTCATGGGTTCGCTGGCCTGTTTGCGCTGTTCATCCGTCCAGGCTCTTCCGGTCTTCTTAGGTTTTCTTGCGGCTTGAATCCCATCCAAATTACTCAGTATGTTCCTAAATCTATTTATGTCTAACAGTTGGTCTTCAGAGATGTTCAATCTTTCCATATCCGCCTTTGTTTCCTTAATCCATGCTGTTGTGGTCTTCTTTCTCCAGAAGTAATAAAATATCCGTTTGGTGAGTCTATTTTGGTCCATTCTGTATAGATGTCCGAGAAACTTCAACCTCTTCTTCTTCATAGTCTCAGAGATTCTTTCTACTTTCTGATAAACTTCTTCATTACTTCGAAGTTTCCATCCACTTTCGGTTTGAACAGCACCCATAATTTTTCTGAGGATTCTCCTTTCCAAGACCTCTAGTTTATCCAGCTTGTAGTTCATAGACAGACATTCACTGGCATAGAGACATTCTGTCTTCACCACGGTGTTGTAGTGTTTTATTTTGGCATTCCAGGATAGGCACTTTTTATTGTACATGTTTTTTTGTCAAGCCATATGCTCTCTCCATTTTTGAGATCCGATCTTCTATTGCATCTTTCTCTAGTCCATTGGCTTGTATGGTCTCACCAAGGTACTTGAACTTTTTGACCCTTTTGATTCGCCCTATCTCTGTTTCCAGAAATTGTGGTCCATCTTTGGAGTTCATCATGAATTTGGTCTCCCTGTTGAGATCCTCAGTCCTGTTTGGTTAGCAATTCTTTCCAGAAGGTTAATTTGAATGGTAGAGACCTCTGGACTTTGACAGAACAGCAAAGTCATCAGGAAAAGCTAGGCAGTTGATTTTAATCCCTCCGGATTTTCTTCCTAGGCAGATCGGAGTTGTCTTTTGGCGTTCAAGTTCAGAGTTCCAAATTCTCACAATCTTTTCTAAGACTCAGTTGAATAGGAGTGGTGATAGTCCATCACTTTGTCTCACGCCTGTTTTGATTTCAAACGGTTGTGACAAATGCCCCAAGAATTTCGCGCTGGAAGTTGTATCTGTTAGGGTCTCTTGGATTATGTTTGCCAGTTTTGTTTTGACTCCAAATTCTTTAATGATCGTAAGCAAGGTTTCTCTGTCCACCGAATCGAAGGCTTTCTTGAAGTCTATAAACGATACCACTCAGCATTCTGTGGCGGAGTATAGACTTCAGGTTGAATATCTGTTCAATACAGGAGCGGCCTTTCCTAAACCCTGCTTGGAATTCCCCCAGTTGTTCATCTAAAGTCGCCTCTATTCTATTCTATTCAGAAGCAATTTTGAGAGGATGTTATAGGCGATCGGTTGAAGAGACACACCCCTATAGTTGTTGACGTCCTGCTCCTCCCCTTTCTTATGTAGCGTATGTATGAGTGCTGTTTTCCACTCTTCAGGTATTTTCTCCTTCTCCCAAATTTCACTCATGATATGGTGAAGATCATCTAAGATTTCTGGTTATTCCCATTTTAACATTTCTGCTGTTATCGAATCTTCTCCACTTGCTTTGTTGCTTTTTAGGTTCCTGAGTGCTGCTTTGATTTATTCCTTTGTTGGCACTTCGTCACCTTTTGGGCTCTCTGGTATGTCAGGAAATTCTAGTTTCGAAATTGGGGAAAGACAGTTCAGGAGATTGTGGAAGTATCTGGCCAATATTTCGCAGTTTTCTTGGCTATTGAGTCCAATTTTACCCTTTTCATTTCTGAAGCTCAAACGTGGAGTTTGGTATCCTTTGAGTTTGCTTTTGAAAGTCTGATAGAAATCTCTGGACTTGTTCTTAACGAAGTCACTCTGCAGGTTTTCGAGTTGAGTCTTTTCAAATGATCGTTTAGTCATTCGGAATGTTCTGGATGTTTCTTTCCTCTGTTGTCTGAATTGTTCCATGTGTTCCATTCTTCTTCTTGTTATTATTTTAAGTTATTATTCTCATCATCATTGAGGCTTCCGTGATTTTTATATCTTTTGTAATTTGGCTGTAACGTGGCTTGAGACGCCTGCACAATGTACAGTATCGTGTGGAACGGGTTAGCTGTAGTAATGTTAAATAGCCCACAGTATATAGTGGTGTGTGTCTGTTACTCTTTCACTCAAAACTAATCAACCAATTTAGCTGAAATATTCACAAAAGTTTATATTGAAGCCTACGGAGAGCAGGATTGCTCAAATACCAGCTAAGTTTACATAACCATATTTATCTCTAGTTGTGTAGGCTACTTGTAGTATTGACCTAACTACTGTACCTAGGTACATTAGAAAATATCATCACTTAAAAAGGAACGTTTTGTGGCTTCGGTGGCTAGTTGATAGCATGCTGTGCTTCTATGCCCAAGATCGCGGGTTCAAACCCGGCCGAAGTCGTAGAATTTTTAAGAGCGTTAAAATCTTTCATTATGCCTTCCTTCGGAAGGGAAGTAAAGCCGGCGGTCCCATGTCGTAGATTTATGGCATGTAAAGGAACCTTCCACTAACTACACTTGTGGAAGCTAAAATTTGTAGATTAGTTTGATAACGGTATAGTACTTCTAACGTTCGCCGCCAGGTGTTGACTGCGATGTCATTTAGTAGCCACGTACGCAGCTAGGTGTCGTGGACGGTAGCATTTGGTAGCAAAAGTAGGAACTACTTGAAAAAATTAATCTTTTGCAGTCCTTCTACCTGAATCACAGATAACACACACTAATACCGCCATCACAATTAACACCGGTTATCAGAGAAATTCTACACACACCCAAAGTACACAGGGCTACATGACCTCGTTGTCGCAACCCCTAAACTAAGGAAGCAACCAACCAACTAACTATTAATAAAAACAGATATTAACGAAATTGAACATGGTCTGATGATGATCGCTTGACGATCGAAACCTCCAAATGATCCAAATCAATCCCTACGACGCATTGGACAGGGATCTCTTCTGCCAAAGATAGTGACGAACGGGGTCAATCGAGTCTTGCCTCCTAAAACAAGACATGGTGCCCCTTGGACAGAGGAACGCAAGCGCAAGCAGACTCATTCCCAAAGGATGGGGGAATTCTGGGCGCAAAAGAAGGCCAAATGTAACAAGACTTAACGTGGTCCTAGATGACCCTAACGAATTATATCTCTACTTACAGTTAGTATGAAACTAAGCCCCCGATTCTTGGATGTCACGGGTAATCTCGAGAACCACTGGATGGATTTTGATACGGTTTTCACCACTGTAAAGGATATCTCGAGGAAGGTTTCTGTAGAAAAGGATATATTTATGATCAAAGGAAGCCAAGCAGTAACGATTTCAGTGAAAACGTCGAAAAATAAGCTGGCGTCCGTGCGCTTTTTAAGCTTACGCTGGGCAAACCGTTAAACATATTTATATACTATGAGTGCAATAATTGTTCAGCATGAAAGGTTCTACAAAATAGTCCGTGAGAGCATATCTCTATCTTCAATACATCGCCCACTATAAGTGTTTTTACGTTTTCATTTCTTCCAACAATCTCCATTCAATTACTGAGGTGACAGTTTACGAGCTAGCTAGGGGCGAGTCTATCACCCCAGTTACAGCCTAGCTAGTGGGCGAGCCTATTACCCCAGATACAGCCAGCAGCAAACTGTCGAGACGTGTTGAGTTAAGTCTTCAGAGAAGAGTATTATATTTGGAGTTGCCCTGAAAGTGCAACTCGGCTGTTCTTAATTTCGCCTGTGAACTTTCCGTTCCGCAAAATACACAGTCAAGTTAAGATTGGACGGAAGGGGGATTTGTGTTTGATGCACCTCACCATTCTTAAATTACGTCTAACAAGAATTCGTTGCACATGCATCTCCATGATAATATAATTAATAGTCCAGTCAGTGATTTTAACCCATCTTGCCGGGACGTAAAACGGATATAGGTCGTAGTTCATTTACATCGAAAAGAAAAGCGCTTAACACGTAATGCATTCATAACTGTTCCCGGGCGATGCCGGGGCGGGTTACTAGTATGTATATTACCTGTATAATAATAATACTAGGCTGGCCAAAGTTTCGTGGGCGTATTTAAATTGTACAAGTTTACCCTCTCGAGGGATGGCTTAAATGACAGATCTGACCAACATAAGTTCCTACGAAATCGCGAGCCTCCTTGGTCAGTATTACATCAGCTCGCTCCTTGGACAGTCACATAATCTCGTCATATCTCATTGAGATAGAGATAATCAAACGTTTTTGCTTATGACTCCACAATTATTGTCGTGGGAGCATATTGCTCTTGTGTAAACGTCGCTGGAGCTGTTGGTTGACGAATGAATACACCCATCGTCGTAGATGGTGACTAACCTACCAAACTTCAAATGTGAAGGCCCCAGACCAGAATTCATTCATGGTAGCACCTGCTTGTCGCAAAAGCCTACGATAGCGATATCGTGGTTACATAGCCCTGTGTAGCCTATTTGGGTGTGTGTTGAATTTGCGTCGTAGTGTAGTGGCTAGCTTTCTTGGCTTTCCTCGAGGTTCAGGTTCGATTTCCGGCTCAGCCAAGAAATATTTATTCTGGTGTGAAGGCTGCCCAGCCTCGCGAGGCTAAACTGAGAAGAGGAGGGTTCAATTTCCACCTGAGCCATCCTGGAAGTGGTTTCCCGAGGGTTCCCACTTCTATTCCAGGCAAATGCCGATATGGTTCCTAACTTAAGGCCACGGCTGCCTCCTTCCCAATCCTATCCCCAGTTTACAAATATAACTTATACACTAGTACAGCCATCACAATAACCCAGGTTAAAACTTCGGTCTTAGAACAAAAAATAAAGCCAAGTAGTTCCGTGAAGAATGAAATAGTTTATTATATTCGACTGGTCTTTTCCATTTAAAACCCCCTCCCGCCCATTAAAAGGCAAAAAGGAGAAACACGATTCAATTGATTGTTACGAAACAATTATTTAATTATTTAAGGAGATATGAAAAGATTATGAATATATTGAGATTTACTCGTTAGATGTAATATGTCGAAAAGTTGCTGGAATGCAGATAGAGACTGTTATAGTATCTTGGGAAGCACCTCATTTGCTATTTAAACATATAAGGGTAATTTAAAAAGAAACAAGCCGGAGACTATAACATGAAAACCTGTACCGGTGCCCTCTTTCAAAAGTATTATCCAGCACTGTTGAGGCACTTTTCCCACAGCGACATACGGCGGTGAATGGCCTGGGGCTGCGTTGTGAACCAGTTCCGAACGCACCGCTTGACGTCGTCGACCGAAGTGAATTGCTTGCCTCTCAGAGCCTTCTTCAGCTCACCAAAACTGACATAATCACAAGGAGACAGGCCCGGACTGTATGGAGGGTGACTGAGGACCTCCCATTTGAATGTCTGTGTTGGCTGTATTGTATCGTCATGGAGCAGAATGATCCCGCTGCGCGCTGGTGAGCTGTCCCGATCGCTGTGTGAAGAAAGGTCAAGGTTCCGGACTTCGCGCTCACAGTCAAGAATGCTAGTAACTACACCATGAGGTGACGTTTCGGAGGTTAAGGTTGGTTGGTTCCTCGGTTTAGGGGCTTTGACAACGTGGTCATGTAGCACCGTGTACTTTGGGTGTGTGTAGAATCTGTCTGTTAACCGGTGTTAATTGTGATGGCTGTATTAGTGTGTGTTATCTGTTTTTAATTCAAGTAAGGACTGCAGACATTGAATTTTCAAGTAGTTCGTACTTTTGCTACCAAACGCCACCGTCAACGACAACTAGTTCTAAACTTGGTTACTAGATGCCACAGCAGTCGGCTCCTGGCGACGAACGTTGGAATCTTAGAGCGTTAGTCAAATCTAACCTATAATTTAGCTTCACACAAGTGTAATTAGTGGAAGGTTCTTTTACATGCCATAAATCTATGACATGGAACCGCCGGCTTTACTTCTCCTCCGAAGGAAGGCATACTGATGGATTTTTAACGCTCTTAAAAATCCGACGTCTTCGGCCGGGTTTGAACCCGCGATCTTGGGCATAGAAGCTCAGCATGCTACCAACTACGCCACCGAAGCCGCCTGAGGTTAAGGTTATTATTATTGAGATCTCAAATGGTGTTGCATTTAGTTGTTATGTTTTTGATGTACTTCTAGGCCATTTTGTCATGAGAAAGACCGTCGTGCACAATTTTATTTTAGTGATGCCAATAATTGTTGGTTTGTTTTTAGAATGCGGTAGTTTACTTTCAGAAAGTTGAATAAATAAACTATCTCATGCGAACATCTGGAGTGTTTTCTGAACAGGTCCGGCTGACATCGTCCCTGCGAAGAGCTCGACCAGCAAGTCCAATAACGTGAGTAAAGCCACTCCTGAAGACCCCCGTGCTATTTGGAACGAGGAGGAGGTGCCGGAGAACGCGGTCTGTGAAGAGAGTGCAGATCCTCGCACCAAGCCCGAGTATGACATCAAGTTCAGACAGGCCGTGAGCACAGAGGACGTGTTCTTACAGGTCAGTGCACACACACGGTATCGCCATGACCAATTTCAGCCATTTAACAACTGATTCCTCATTAATTGCCCGCATTTTATACACAACAGAGTGATCTGTAGTCACGTATTGTTTGTTTAAGGGGGCTGATACACCTGCAATGCATGCATTTTGTAAATTACTCAATTCAGGGCCATCCACACAGCGCTCCCCGAGCGCTAGCGCTCCGGCCGCGCTCTAAGCCAGTGCTCCGAGCACTTGGGTGGAAGGTTAGGGGTGGGAGGAGCTTGGCTGGCTGAGTGCGTCTAGTCGCTGTCTAGTCCAAAGCGCTTTGTTGACAGCGTGTAAGTAAGTCAATTAAGCAGTGGTCATGACTGAACATCATATTTAAAAAAGGAGTGGCGAAGCAGCAGCCCTTAAAGCAGAACGGGAAATTTCATTTTTTTTGTACAGCTTATAAAGGGCATGCCAAATGTTTAGTGTGCCACCGAGATTTAATGTGTTTAAAGAAACACAATTTGGGACGGCACTGCTGTGCCAACCACAGGGATGATTACAGTGATTTGACAGACACCAGTCGCCAATCGAAGTTGGATGAATTGAAAGAAAATTACAAGCAGCACTTTTCTGTAAGTATTATTGTTTTAATTTTAAAGTGCTTGTTTACAAACAAATTACTTAATTAACTGAAGAACACCAAAATTGTTACTTGCCGTATTTCTGTCCAACAGGAGATAGAGGGGAGTGAGGTTCGTGGACCCAAATTACGTGCAATCTACAAATGTTCGATGCGAATTGCCAAAGCTGGGAAACCCTTCGCGGAAGGGAATTTAATCAAGTAGTGCCTAATGGACGCGGCGGCATGTGTTCGTCCTATGGAGCTAGTTGAGAAATTAGAAAAAATCTCAACCTATAGGCCTATGTGAGGTATATTTTTATGGCAAAACAGTCCTATCAATATGCTGTCAACACTCCCACGAAAGCCGTCGACCAGACGACTGTACGTACGCATTTTGTCAGCGCGGTCGGAACATCGTCCGTCTGTCTGAGGTCTCCTTCCCTGCCGCAGTGTGGTGGTGGTAGGGGAAGGAGCACTAGTCTGCCTGCCCAGTGCTCCCCGAGCGCGGCCGCGCTCTCAGAGCGCAATGACTGGATGGCCCTGGTAGATCTATGGAACCGTAACAGGGATTTGAAATTAACTTTGTACACTTCTAGTAAAAATGCTGGACTTTCATTAGTTTAAAATTTCAATACATACAAATGCAATAAAATTTGCATTTTAAAATATTAAAAAAATCTTCCTTGAATGTTACAAAAACAACATTTCTTGAAAACTATCAATGTGATTGGCATAAACTATTTCTTCCTTTCAGACACCACTAAATTACTCAGGATAAACCTCTATAAACTTAGTGGAACAATAGGTTACCCTTTTATAGGTATTTCATTTGAATATTGAAAACAAATAAGAATTTCACATGATGTTTTAGGTGCACGGAGCATATTTTTCAAAGGAATTCAATAAGCGAGGTTCATCCTTCATGCAATTTGGACCATTAGTTCTTGAGTTCTTGCTGAGCTTCTATGCCCAAGATAGCGGGTTCAAACCCGGCCGAAGCCGTCGGATTTTTTAAGAGCGTTAAAAATCCCTCAGTATGCCTTCCTTCGGAGGGGAAGTAAAGCCGGCGGTCCCATGTCATAGATTTATGGCATGTTAAAGATCTTTCCACTAATTACACCTGTGTGAAACTAAATTGGATAGGTTAAGAATGTAAACAACGCTCTTAGGTTGCTACGTTCGTTGCCAAGAGCCGACTGCGGTGGCGTCTAGTAGCTAGTTCTGAACTAGGCCTAGTAGTCGTTGACGGTGGCGTTTGGCGGCAAAAGTAGGAACTATTTGAAAATTCAAAGTTGCAGTCCCTACTTGAATTAAAAAACAGACACACACACTAATACAGTCATCACAATTAACACCGGTTATCAGACAGATTCTACACACACCCAAAGTACACGGGGCTACATGACCGCGTTGTCGCAGCCCCTAAACTAAGGAACCAACCAACCAACCATTTTGTTTTTTGTGTGAATATATTAAACTTTTGGGAAAATGACTCTAAGCATTTCCACGTACAAGCCCACAAAGCTGACAGTTCAGTACATGCATGAATTTAAATCGAAATATCTCTGTCAAAATCCAAAAGTTTGCTATTAAATTTCAGATTTAGGTAAAGAAATGTGTATTCTTTCATTCGAGATGAAAAACAAAAGATCGAAATATTTCATATTTCCAGGTGTATCAGCCCCCTTAATGCCTGCCACTGCCATATACGGATATTGTGTGAAGTCTACCCCTTAGGCGCATGGGGGCACGCGAAAGAGAATGTTTTGTACAGTGAGGGCCCTCTCTATAGAACGGAGCCTCACAGAGCCCGTGCGGTGAACGCGTTGCCATGAGTCACCGCCAGATTTATAGCAGCAGCTTTGGTGGTGTAGTTGGTAGCATGATGAGCTTCTATGCCCAAGGTCGCGTGTTCAAACCCGGCCGAAGTATGCCTTCCTTCGGAGGGGAAGTAAAGCCGGCGGTCCCATGTCATAGATTTATGGCATGATAGAGAATCTTCCACTAATTACACTTGTATGAAGCTAAATTATAGGGTATCCTTAGCTAACGCTCTTAGGTTCCAACGTTCGTCCCCAGGAGCCGACTGTTGTGGCATCTAGTAACAAAGTTCAGAACTAGTTGGTCGTTGATGGTGGCGTTCGGTAGCAATAGTTGGAACTACTTGAAAATCGTTGTCTACAGTCCTTACTTGAATTAAAAACACATAACACACACTAATACAGCCATCCCAATTAACACCGGTTATCAGACATATTCTACACACACCCAAAGTACACGGGGCTACATGGCCGCGTTGTCGCAGCCCCTAAACTGAGGAACCAACCAACCAGATTTATAGCATGTACCGATTGTAACAGTGGGAAGGGAAGTCCTGGATACTGCCATAGAATTTATTACATACGTAGCTGACAAGATACCTTAGTTGAGGTATTCCGTGAACATGGTTAAGTGTAGAACAAGTCATCGTATTTTCCTAGTGATAATATATCTTCTCAAGAAGAAGTCTTCCAGTAAATGTGTTCATAAATTTCAGCGCCGTGCGATTTTTTCTTTCGGTGGAATCTCAAACTAAAGGTATACAGAAAGAATCCGCGTACTCTGGAGGCTCTCGAGAACGAAATAACTGCACCGATACGAAATATCAGTGAGGGTGAATCAGAGAGAGTGAACCAAAACTTCCTACGTCGCGTCGGTGCAACGTGTGAAGGACAGCAACTACTCTGAAGTTCATGTAAGTAATGAGATTCTTTTGCTGGAGCGGGCCGGCGGCCGACTGCCGAGCGCGCGCGCCTTCCGCCAGCCAACAGGGTTGCGCGACGCGGAGGCGAGCTAACCAGGGTCATTTAAGTAATTAAGTTACTAAACTTTCATCAACGAGGTTGTGTAGTGTCAGCGCACAGATAAGAAGGTAACATAAACAACAGCTGCAAGATTTAATTAAAGAAGAAGAGATATTTTTTATTTCTCTGGAATCTGGATGACCTCACGTCACCAGTTAAAGATTACAACTTATCTTTTCACAGAAGATGCTGATTATATTCTCCTTCAGCTGACAGACAGTAACTTTGGAAGTTACATCGTTGCATTAAGCAGCTACTCCTGCACCCCCGTGCGTGTTCACTGTAATTAATCAAAGCACGGACCTAAGCCTGTTTGATGTTCAATTGTGGGTTAGTTTAAAATACAAAGTGTACAGATCAATTACCTGTATTCTAGTGGAGCTGGAGAACAATATACGGCAGCAGATATCCGTCGCAACAGAAGGGAATCAGAACGTATAAACACTAATTTATTTACACGGTACAACGCCTGTCTGTCAGCTGAAGGAGAACATTCTTAACATCTCCCGTGGATAGGTAAGTTCTTTAGTCATGATTTTCTGGTGAATTCACCATTAATTAATGTACTTTGTTACGGTTTCCACCTGCGTGCAATCCGCGGTGCAAGCTCGGTTGGCTGGCGGAAGGCACGCGCGCCCAGCAGCCGGTCGCCGGCCCCGCTCCACCAAAAGAATCACCCTGTACGTTAAAAGGCGTAAATGTGTTAAACTAGTTGGGCGCTACGCTGCTACACACAGTGTCCCTGCGAGGCTCCGTTCTATAGGGCAGGCTCTCACTGTAGTTTTACCTATGTTGCACTACTCGGATCATCGTTGGTCCTAGTGTCTTTTACCAACAACATACCCAGAATGTAAAATCAATATCTTGTCAACCAAACTGGTGGTTAAAGCATGAACAAACTGTTGCCACACCGGTATGAAAACATTCCCAGCTGTTTATCTTGACAGCCTATACGTAAAGCCCTGCGTGGATTAACCCGCGGATATCCGCAACATTTGTCATCATGCGGATATAGTTTGCATGGCTGTGCGGATAACGGATAATGTTTGGAGTAAATTTGCGGATAGCTTTTAGAATACAAGCTGAGCTTGTTGAATATTATACATACATACAGTATTTTTAGCCTGCTTTTCTCCTTTTGCAAAAATGAGGACAAGTGGACTTATGAGGTCGATCCGGGAAAATGTGTGTGTGTCTGTCTGTCCTTCTGTCTGTCTGTCTGTGTGTCTCCCCCCTTCCCCCGATCAACTCCTAAACGACTGCAGGTATCGAAACCAAATTTGGTTAGAGTAAAGATCTATACCTAAATATCTCACGGTCATATTTGAAATTGACGTCAGTGCTACCAACTGCTGAAAAATCGCAATTGAGCTCCAAATTGGATGCCTCAGAAGTTATGCATGTGAACTATTCCAAAATTGGCACTCATATAGATAGTAACATTCCAGATTAATTCTCAGAAGTCCATACATGCCACTGTTGCCAACATGATTCTAAGCCTACCGATAGGTCCAATTTTTAAATGCATATAACTTCTATACTATCGATTGGATTTCAACCAAACTTCGTATGCACTATGTGTACCACAACAGACATGACTGTGCGTATTCCAAAGAGCCACCAGGGCTGCCAACTGTTAATAAATGCTCTCTCTATGTTTAACCCTAATATCAAGTATGCAAATTAACAGCTCTAAACTTTGCACACGTTTAGTACCTGACATTCTATCTTAGTTTGGTGTAACATATATATATATATCAGTGCTGCCAACTCGATTCTAAGCCTGCTGATAGGTCCAGTTTTTAAATGCATATAACTTCTATACTAACAAATGGATTTGAACCAAATTTCGTATGTGCTTTGTGCACCATAACAGTTATGACTAGACATATTCTTAAGAACCAGCAGGGCTGCCAACTGTTAATAAATGCTTTCTTTATTTGTTTAATCCTAATATCAATATATCAAAAGTACGCAAGCCATCAGCTCTAAACTTTGCATACGTGTAGTACCTGGCATTCTAGATTAATTTGGAGTAACTAAATTACGTCAGTGTTGCCAACATGATTCTAAGCTTTCTGATAGTTTCAAATTTTAATTACATGTAACTTCTATACTAACAAATGGAATTTATCCTAAATTGCCTCTTTTTTTTTTGAGTCGTTTCGGCCATCAATGGACCACGATGTTCTTCACTCATATGATCACTGTAAAGCTTGTTTTCTTGTCTGCCAGTAGATCTTCATTCTTGACGAATGTTCAGCTCTCCTTTCTTCCGTCCACTTGCAGTGAGGGCGAGGCATCACAGATGTTAAGGGTGTAGATTACTGGTTGATTTAACCGCCTTTCTGAACAGGTTCCTATCCCAAACCAGAGTTTGATTGATTCGAGCTTCTGTTAGGTCCTTTTTAACTTGCATCGACCATTTACAATAGGAATTTTTTTTAGAGATTGATGAGTGGATTCGATATGAAAGTCGATGATGCTCCATCCGCTCCAAATGTCCAAAGAAAGACATTCTCCTTTTTCTCATCACACTCACCAAATCTTCTATATGTTCAAATAATTCATTGTTATGTCTTCTTCTGTAAGTACCATTATCATTAACAGGTCCTAATATTTTCCTTAGAATTTTCCGATCCTTCCTAAATTGCCTCTATAATAGATCGTAATATTTTAGATTAATTCTGAGTATCACATACATGACATTGTTCCCAACATGATTTTACGCGCACTGAAAAATCCAATATCAAACAGCTTGTGACGTCCATACTATCCATTAGACTTCCACCAAAGTTTGTATGTGGATTCTATACCTTAAGAGATGAAAACAGGAATATATTCAGAGTCGCCAGGGCTGCCAACTGTAATAAGTTACTACTGTATATTAGGCTGCATTATTTTCGGTGTATTTCAGACTGCAGCACTGAAGACTGTTAGTATTACCAACTTGATTTCGTCATTATTCTAGATAGGTCTATATAGATTGGCATGAATCTTAAATTTTAAGAAAAGTAGGCTCTTTAGTTCGTCACGGAACTACTTGTTTCCGTTATGTTTTTCCATGACAAATGTAAGATGATGATTTAAGCTAATCTCATTCAAATTATGTCATTAAGCAATAATTAACACTCCGAACTGAATAGGGTTTCAATTCTGGCTGTATAACATTCATTTTATACATAGCCTAGGGGAACGACTTTCTCCTCAAATGTCTAAATGTTTTGTTTGAATACTTTAAGCTTTATCTAATAAATTAAAAATAAACATACGAGTATGAATACCGACAGTAGTGGCTCAGCTGGCTAAAGCGCAGCGTTAGGTCATGGGACCAAGCTCTCTGCTGACTCGGTAGACGCGTGAGTTCGAGCCCCACCGTCGGCTGTCCTTGAAATGGTTTTCCGTGGTTTCCCATTTTCAACACCAGGCAAATGCTGGGACAGTACCTTCTGATAGGCCACGGCCGCTTCCTTCCACATCCTTGCCCAGTTTCATTCACCATCATTCATTTCATCTCTCATTAACTCCTCTCATGAGGTTGGCGTCAGGAAGGGCATCCGGCCGTAAAAACCACCGCCACAATGACTTCCATCGCATCTCATCCCCGACCCCGTTGGAAAAACGGGAATAATAAGGGGTAGACATACATACATACACGAGTATGAATGTCAGTAGATTCACATAAAAAACGTGAGGATGCGGATAAAAATCGTGTGGATGCGGATAACAGTCGTGCGGTTGCGGGACGGATGCGGATAACTGTCGTGTGGATGCGGCGCGGATGCGCATAACAGTCGTTCGGTTGCGGGGCGGTTGCGAATAACAATCGTGTGGATGCGGCGTGGATGCGCATAACAGGCGTGTGGATGCGGCGCGGATGCGCATAACAGTCGTTCGGTTGCGGGGCGGTTGCGAATAACAATCGTGTGGATGCGGCGTGGATGCGCATAACTGTCGTGTGGATGCGGCGCGGATGCGCATAACAGTCGTTCGGTTGCGGGGCGGTTGCGAATAACAATCGTGTGGATGCGGCGTGGATGCGCATAACAGGCGTGTGGTTGCGGATAACTGTCGTGCGGTTGCGGGACGGTTGCGGATAACAGTCGTGCGGATGTGGCGTGGATGCGCATAACAGGCGTGTGGATGCGGCGTGGATGCGCATAACAGGCGTGTGGATGCGGGGCGGATGCAGATAACTGTCGTGTGGATGCGGGGCGGTTGCGGATAACTGTCGTGTGGATGCAGCGCCGATGCGCATAACAGTCGTGCGGTTGCGGGACGGTTGCGGATAACAGTCGTGCGGATGTGGCGCGGATGCGGATAACAGTCGTGTGGATGTGGGGCGGACGCGGATAACTGTCGTGTGGATGTGGGGCGGATGCGCATAACAGTCGTGCGGATGTGGGGCGGATGCGGATAACAGTCGTGTGGATGTGGGGCGGATGCGGATAACAGTCGTGTGGATGTGGGGCGGACGCGGATAACTGTCGTGTGGATGTGGGGCGGATGCGCATAACAGTCGTGCGGATGTGGGGCGGATGCGGATAACAGTCGTGTGGATGTGGGGCGGACGCGGATAACAGTCGTGTGGATGTGGGGCGGACGCGGATAACAGTCGTGTGGATGTGGGGCGGATGCGCATAACAGTCGTGCGGATGTGGGGCGGATGCGCATAACAGTCGTGCGGATGTGGGGCGGACGCGGATAACTGTCGTGTGGATGTGGGGCGGATGCGCATAACAGTCGTGCGGATGTGGGGCGGATGCGGATAACAGTCGTGTGGATGTGGGGCGGACGCGGATAACAGTCGTGTGGATGTGGGGCGGACGCGGATAACAGTCGTGTGGATGTGGGGCGGATGCGCATAACAGTCGTGCGGATGTGGGGCGGATGCGGATAACAGTCGTGTGGATGTGGGGCGGACGCGGATAACATTTTGTTTATCCGCGCAGGGCTCTACCTATACGTGCCTCAGGGTTTATGAGATTCAAAAGACATTTGCGTCCCTAGCTCCCTGGTGAGTGTGAGCTAGGGACTTTGTGACATCGTGGTCATGTAGCCCCTTGTACTTGGGTGTGTCTGATAACCAGCGTATTTGTGGCTGAGGCTATGATCGGAGAAGAGGCGGCCGTGGCCTTAAGTTAGGAACCATCCTGACATTCGCCAGGAGTAGAAATGGAAAACATGTTTACAAGAGAAGTATCGGGTAAGACAGGTCGAAACCCATCTCGAAACTTTGTGACCGCAATCCTTGTATTATAAGAGGACAACGTGCGGAAAATCAGCCGCCAGATTGAACTACAAGGCTCCGAAATCGTACCTGACATCCTGGTACGATGACTGGTGGAGCTGGACATCATCCCTGCGGCACTCGTTATTGCTGGACGCAGTGCAACACCCCCCCCCCCCCAGCTGACTGCAGCGTGCGGCTGCTTCCCACCGGCCTTGAGTGCCTGGGCCGTCAGGGCTGTCCCTTCCAACATGTACGGTACTCGCTACTTCCCATTTATTAATATGCGAGATTCGCCACATGATTTCGGAGCCTTGCAGTTCAATCTGGAGGCTGGTTTCAGCACATTATCCTCTTATAGCACAACGATTGCGTCCACAAAGTTTCAAGATAGGTTTCGACCTGTTTTACCTGATGTTTCCCTTGATAGGAAAAGGCTCAAAGACTGCGGCAGGTAGAGAGTTCCAATTATCAACGGCACGGTTTACGAAAGAATACAGTGTTTACCATAATTTTTACGCTGTGGTCGACCCTTAACTTTGAAAGAATGATCACTCCTATTCATGTAAGTGGGCTTTCCCGTACAGTACGTTTGCTAAACTCACCCCATGCTGGTTGATTTGTATACATGTTGTGCATAGCGCGGAGTCTAGATTTCATCCTCCTAGCCTCAAGTGATTCCCACCCAAGTTTCTTTAACATACGGGTCACACAGCTCCTGGGATTAATAGCACAAGCAATCCTGCCAACATTTCCGAGTTCATTCTCCTCAGATGCACATAAAAAGTCACTCTCTTCTCTCGTATTGTGATGGTGGTCGTGCATACAACCAGTGCCGGATTAAGGTAAAATGAGGCCCAAGTCCCTCAGATTTTTGGGGTCCCTTTATTTTTTTTCAAATAATTTATATTTTTTAGCACCTGTACATTTAATAAAGTATATACAAGAGTTCTTTTTTTTTCAAGATGAATAATACACTTTTTTTATTAAATCATACATAGGCCTACATAATATACATACATTTCAATTGAAACGATCATCGTTATTTGAAAACATTTTAGATGGTTTGATGAACAATTTAACAAATCACACTATTTTTTTACTTCTGTAAAATGTAATTAAATATTTTTTCTGTTTTTTTTCGGTCAATGAAATCTTCTACAATGTCATCGAAATCAATTTTCCGCAGAACATCTGACTCGATATACATTAAACTCAGCATGTCTAATCGTTCTTGTGACATGATACTTCTTTGCGCACGTTTGATCCGTTTCAATTTTGAAAACGAGCGCTCCGCAGAAAAATTCATTATCATGAGGGTCAGGAAAATGCGAAAAGCAATTTCAACGTTCGGAAAAACAAACTCAAGCTTGTCTCGAATAAGAATTTCGTCAAGTTCAGAATGAGTGAACTCGGTGTTTAAAGGACATCGTAAGGAAAAACAAACTCAAGCTTGTCTCGAATAAGAATTTCGTAAAGTTCAGAATGAGTGAACTCTGTGCTTAAAGGACATTGTAATTTAATATAATGTTGAAACTGTCTCAGTTCTGCATTAAAAAAATTCTAAATCTTCGGAATAAAACTAAACGAAATTAGAACTTGCCTGGGGGCCCTAGATAATTGGGGGCCCTAGGCCTGGGCCTAATGGGTAATCCAGCACTGCATACAACTCCTTGTTGGATCTCAGATGGAATGTAAACTTTCCTGGATCTTGTTCTCCTCAATTAGGGGATCTATTTTGGTCATGTTCTTGGCAGCATAGCATATAAGCACTACAAAGTAGTTGTGTTGCCCACCAGATGGGGAACCGTACGCCGTCCACTGCCAGCTGCGAGGACATGGTGGTGACGATCCCGCTACCAGACGAGCGCTACGAGAACGTCAACCTAAACGTTGAACGGAGCCGTATCGACGTGCGGTCGCCGCTGTACCGACTGGTGCTGCCTCTACCGCACACTGTGGACCCCAACTCGAGTCGCGCGCAGTGGGACCACGAGAAACACGAACTACGGGTCATTCTCCGAGTGGTGCGCGAGTTTGACTTCATCAACTTCTGAGCTGACATGTCTTCAATGTAGCATTCAATATGATTCACTCACCTATTGTAATCACGTTTATAAAATACAAACTGTTCTACCCGGCATTGCTCGGGTGATGTTTAAATAATTCTACCGCCCCTTTCCCGTGGGGGTATAGTGTAGTCACTGACGCTTGTACAATGTATTATTGAAGGATTTGCATTATTAATAATATCCATACAATGAATATAAAGCCTCCTGTCTCATCTATTGTTCCCATAACTAGCCTACGTGAACGTTAAATAAATAAATAAATAAATAAATAAATAAATAAATAAAAAAAGAAACACCCAATTATCCTTGTCTTACAAGGGGACCGTGCCTACTCGTCATCACTGATTTCGTCCAAATTTATGGCATATTCAGCTTTTGGCCAGAAGTGCAAGTTACAGAAGTGGGAACACCAGATGGCCGGGCGGTTATAAAAATATAGCACTTTTGGTGCGAGTCCGGCGAGGCCACGTATCAACTTTAAAACAACCATCATCATCATCATCATCATCATTAGGGCCCGGATGTTGATGACATGTCATCTTTTTACTGAGCTGTCTAAAACAATGCTGAAGTACATAGAAACTTCGGACGGGCCACTCCGTCTTCAAATACCGTATGTCATTTTTATTTTGCATCTTTTGCATTTATTTTGCTATTTTTCCATTTAAGAGCATTTTTTAAAATTTGGTAGATTTTTTGGTCATATTTTATAGAAAGCAGACTTTTAAGGTAATTTTTTTTCTTCAATTTAGTCATGTCACAGCCATGACGAATAGAAATAAACAGTGTCATCACTCCGCTACTTAAGCATTGTAGTTCATGGTCCAGCCAGTGTGTGGCGCGGAAGTCGCGACGAACCATAAGCACGTATGACAGTAACCCACGAGGTTAGTACTGTAATATCCTGTGCGCGAGAAGTCATATTATTCGAGGGAATTTGTTTCTTTGTAATAATTTACGAATGTCTGTGCAGTGCTTTGTGTGTGCAAACAACTAAGTTTTCTGTTGTTTCGGGAAAATGTCGTAAAGTTTTGTTCCTGGAAGTAAATCGGGGTACGAAGAAAATCTGATGGTAGACATTTTTCACACCGCCAAAAGAAACAAATCTGTTTTCGAAATGGGCGAGAGTTTTCCGTGGAAGGATAAGCAATTGTCGATCAAAAATAGAATCTGTGACGAACGTTTTTCGGAAGATTTAATTATTATAAAGGCGGACTCTTTCGTAGTGAACTATGAGAACGTGAAACTTCCTCGCGTGAAGTGGAAATTAAAACCAGGATCAGTACCTCAAATTTTTCAAAATTTACCGAAATATCTATCCACTGATGTAAAATCACGAAAGCCGCCCAGTAGGATACGGAATGAAGGCAGCCTTCCATGGTTACTTGTTCTATTTCGTGCCATCCTTACCTAAAACGAAAAAAAAATCCGTCTTAATAATAATAGGCCTAAAATAATGATAGTTGTTGATTCTTTAGGGACTTAACGACATCGTGGTCACGTATCCCCGTGTGTTTGGGTTTGTTTATAATTCGTCTGATAACCTGTGTCATTATGATGTCTGTAGTAGTGTGTGTATTTGGAATTGAGGTCGGATTTGGGTAGGAAGCGGCCGTGTCCTTCAGTTAGGTACCATCCTGGCATTTGCCTGGAGGAGAAGTGGGAAACCACGGAAATCCACTTCCAGGATAGCTGAGGTAGGAATCGAACACGCCTCTTAACATTTTGGCCTCACGAGGCTGAGTGAACACCGTTCCAGCCCTCAGACCAGTATTACATTTATTGGCAGAGCTGGGAATCGAACCCGGACTTCCGTGGTGATAGCCAAGTGGCCAAGAATGAGTCGGACATATAATAATGGCCAACCTGCCAATAAAATAAACGGTCATCCAATTCTTCGCTTCCGTTACCGTCCTCCTGATCTTCGGATCTTGTTTCAACTTTGTCTTCAGTATCAGAGTCACAAATTCCTTTGAAATTACTGAATCATGAACTAGCTATTCGTTATCTTTCAGCAGAAGGTGACACGCTTCATCTGCATCCTTAGTTTTTCGTAAGGCGCAGTCTCCTTACTGATATTAACTAAGGCAACATACTAAGCCAAATAAGAGTTATAACAGCACACCTGCCACTCACTAACAGAATGTAACATCATTGGGAGCGCTGGTACTATCAATATCACGCTGACAAAGTGTTACACGTGATAAAGTTATTTTTAGGCACGCTATTTCACAACTCCAGAAAAATGCTTACTAGGGTTTGGTGTAAGATGTCACGAGACGATTAGATCATAACTTGAACTGTTGGCTTGATATTAAAACTAATATAACGAACCATGGAGCTGTCAGACCAATGTGCGACTAACGGAGGGTTTTAAACGATAGTTCTACATGGGGACAGAGAATATTAATGCTAACTTTTTGACAGTATTATTCATAAGTCTAAACACACAATTTGTTGTAATCAGCGTAACCGCAGCCTTCGTAAAGAGGTTTACGTAGCCCAGCGCGTATCCCACTATTGAACAGCTGTCTGTGTAGCGTTGGGGATCAGCGCCGCTAGCGCTAGCAGAGCGGGGCGCGGTTGAACTCGGTGAGTGATAACACTATTTATTTCTATTCGTCATGTCACAGCTTTATATGAGGTTGTTACGTCTCTCAGAGTTAAGAAGAAGCTAGTAACTATGAACATAAACCTTTTGTTAAGTGCTAGAAATCTATTTTGATTGACTTTTCAGTTTTAGCTTCAGATGTCATTTTTGAAATATTGGTGAGTTTATTATTATAAGATCATTTCTCCATTTTATAGTGCATTTTTTCGAATTTTTGAAATATTGGTGAGTTTAGTCTATTATTATAAGATCATTTTCTCAATTTTATAGTGCATTTTTCGATTTTTAGGTAATTTATTACTGTGATTTTTGAAAATTTTAAGTGCATTTTTTAAACTTTTTTACGGCATCAACATCCGGGCCCTAGTCATCATCGTTGACCAACTCCAGTTTCCCAAGTGTGGCACACATGCCCCATCCATCTCTGTCGATCCATGAACCATTCTTCGTCCACAATCCTCTCCCACTCCTGTCCTCTCTCCTGTACATCCTTCTTCACCAGATCTGTCCACACACTAATACACCCATCACAATTAACACCAGTTATCAGACAGATTCTACACACACCTTAAGTACACGGGGCTACATGACCGCCTTGTCGCAGCCCCTAAACTAAGGAACCAACCAACCAGATCTGTCCATTGTTTTCGAGGCCTGCCGACTGGTCTCCTCCCTCCTAGGTCCCTTTCATACTCCCTTCTTGCAGTTTTATTGGCACACATTCTCTTCACGTGGCCAAACTATTACATTCTTGCCTTCTGGATCTTTTGTAGTGTACAGTCTTATATTCTGACCTCTTTTCTGGTCTCATCATTCCTGATCTTGTCTATCCTGGTCTTCTGGATCATAGTACGCAGTAACACATGGACAAGATTTGCAGTGCATGGTTTTCATTTTCGAGTCTGTAAGACGGAAGTTTACCATTCGCCTGCTGCAGAGTTATTTGCAAATTTTGTGGGAAACGTTGTGAACGGTATCACGCCCTGGAATGCGAACGGAAGCTATCGCCCAAGGAACTGTGTAGCGACAATGATCCTCCATGTTAGTCTGAAATGTAATGTAGTATTGTAATTTAATTTTCTTTGGCCATTGACTGTAATAAATATTTAGTACGCAGTAACTTCATTTCTGCTGCTTGGAGTTTCGAATTGTCCTTCCTGGTTAGTGTGGTGGTTTCCAAGCTGTATGTGAGGATTGGTGTGTAGTAGGATTTGTACAATGTCACCTTGGTTTTGAGTGGCACTTGTTTATCCCAGAGTACTTGTCTTACTTGGTGGTAAAAGTGCATTGCTTTGCTGATTCGATTGTTCAATTCACATGTGGCTAGGTTATCTTTGGATACTATACTGCCCAAGTATTGAAACTCTGAGACACTGTCCAGCATGTAATGTTTAAAATGCGGCGTTTATAGCGTGTGCAAGAAAATTACTGCTTCCCCTTGTTTTACGATAAATATCACCCCAACACGTGTAAATCATCAATTGTAAAAACATAAATGTATCTAATGTTGTATACAACGTTCTTGTGTACGCCTTAATTGCAATCCCTTCCTGGATATTTATTTTCCATCCCAAATGTTCCTTTGCCTTTCTGTTTCATGACTTTTAAGCAAATATATAGATACAATATATATATTTTCGTAGTCAGTTTACCCTCCAGATAGGCTTTTCCCACGGGCTCAGCGAGGGATCCCACCTTTACCACCTCTACGGGCAGTGTCCTGGAGCTTGACATCGCATCGGGGGATACAACTGGGGAGCGGGACTAGCATGTCGCCCAGGTAGCCTCACCTGCAAAGTGAACAGGGGCCTCATGAGGGATGGGAAGGGATGGGAGGGATAGACAAGGAAGAGGGAAGGAGGTGGCCGTGGCCTGACAGTGGCGAAGTGGGAAACCATGGAAAACCACTTCGAGGATGGCTGAGGTGGGAAACGAATCCCCTCTACTCATTTGGACCACCCGAGGCTGAGTAGACCCCGTTCCAGTCCTCATACCACTTTTCAAATTTCGTGGCAGAGCCGGGAATTGAACCTCGGACCTCCGGGGTGGCAGCTAAGCACGCTGACCACTACAACACGGAGGCGACATTGAGCATTATTTCAGTTCTTTTGCAGTGTAAGCAACGTACTAAAATAAAAACAAGACAAAAAGTTTCTGAACAGGGGCTCGACCCCACGACCCTCGGATTACCGTTCTGTACATTTTCCGCTGCGCCAACCGCTGCCTGGAAACTACGCTAACATAGGTGGCTCGTGCTTCGCCCGACACGCGCCAAAAATGCTATTTCTTCTCAACGCTTGGCCATCTGGAGCTCTCACTTCTGTAACTTTCATTTCTCGTCTAACACTGAATATGCCATACATTTGGTCGAAATTTATGATGCCGAGTAGACACGATCCCCTTGCAAGTCATACGGTATCTTACGCTGAAATACCATTGAAAAGATGTAAGCCAAGCATTTTCTAGCCTTCTTTTCTTTTTGTGAGTTGTAGAGGATACACATAGAATACAGTTGCTGTAAAGGTGCGATCTCAGCATATTCACATACACTCACCGTCCAGTTATGAAGTCTTCATGTGCGCACAACTTCATGGGTTAACTGGGTACATGAGAAATGTGAACGATAGCATACCAAAAAGTAATTTGCTGCATCAAATGCATATCGGCACCCCAATCCCCATTAAATAACGAGAAAAAGTTAACAATATTTTTCATATTTTCTCGTCGCCTCCGTGGTGTAGTGGTCAGCGTGCTTAGCTGCCACCCCGGAGGTCCGAGGTTCAATTCTCGGCTCTGCTACGAAATTTGAAAAGTGGTATGAGGACTCGAACGGAGTCTACTCAGCCTCGGGTGGTCCAAATGAGTAGAGGGGGTTCGATTCGATTCCCATCTTCGAAGTGGTTTTCCTTGGTTTCCCACTTCGTCTTCAGGCGAATACCGAGATGGTACCTACTGTCAGGCCACGGCCACCTCCTTCCCTCTTCCTTGTCTATTGCCCCCATTGTTCCCATCCCGTCCCATACCTTATGAGGCCCCCTGTTCGCTTTGCAGGTGCGGCCGCCTGGGCGAGTCGCTAGTCCCACCTCCCCAGTTGTATCCCCTGACGCGATATCAAGCTCCAGGACACTGCCTGTAGAGGTGGTAAATGTGGGATCCCTCGCTGAGTCCGTGGGAATAGCCTATCTGGAGGGTAAACTGACTACGAAAAAACAAAGACTCACCAACAGATGAATAAATAGAATTAAATTGAGTCCTTGTCGCCTACCAGCTGACTGACTGGACCTAATGCCCTCTTCCAAGTTATCCTTGGTGATGTCTGATGAATGGAGCAACGTCACGGTTGTTTTGACAAAGCCGTAAAACTTAATGAAGTTTTGTTTGAGCTCTATTAACGTGATGATGTAATTGTCTTGGGTGGGGCTCGGTGCTCCACAAATAATGTGCTCTGATTGCATCTAAGTACAGCACTTACCTCCTCAGCGGACACAACCTGTCCCATCCTATGTTCCTCCCTTTAAACACAGTACAGTGTTGTCAGATTTATTTAACCACGATTTACCCTGAACGTAGTATAATTTTTGTTGTTTATACATTTAGGGGCTTGCGACATCCTGGTCGAGTAGCCCCGTGTATGTCTGGAATTGATAACCAGTGTCATTGTGATGGCCATAGAAGTGTGCGTAATTTTAATTGATGCTGGAAGGAGGTGTCCGTGGCCTTATGTTAGGAACCTATTTGCCTGGAGTACAAGTGGGAAACCAAGATAAACCACTTCTAGGACAGCTAATGAGGGAATCGAACTCATCTTTTCTTGGTTTTCCCTCAGACCAGAATTGGCAGAGTCGGGATTGGAGCCCAAGTGTCAATACGGATGCCGAGACCTCAGATCACCTCATATGTGGTGACTAGCATTCTTGGATGTCGCAAAGCTTCTAAATGGACCAGCAAATCTTCTTTCTGCTCAACCTCAGAGAAAATTTACACCGTGGCCGTATGTCTGTTTTTGTGACGTCTTGTACTACAATATTGGAGTGTTGATGTTGGTGATTTGTTTTAAGGGTTTGGGACATACTGGTCATCAGCAGGGCTCGTATAATTATGTGCTTAACTTTTCACAAATATGTATTTAGCCTATCGATGTGCTTAAAAGTGGAAAATATGTGATTAAGTTTCCAAAATATGTTTTTAAATTTGTATCATATTTTTGTCCCCCAGCTACTCTAAATATAGTAGAAACGTCCAGCTGGTTTGCTTAAGTACAAATGTTCCCGCTTAATAGGCCGGGGATTTCCTCAGTTTCCGAATCCTACAATACTTACTGCACATGCGCGATATGAAATCATGCCTTCGAATTTCATTCTAAAGAGCAGAAAAAAAGGTCACTTCAAAAACTTTCATAGCACTCTGTCAACCCCACCCACAATTTTCGCAGACCACTGTAGATTCAAGTAAAATTTCCTGTCAAATTAAGGTCTATTGAGGGCTATTATGAGACAGTTGGTTCCAGCCTCCCCTCCCCCCCCCCCCCCCACTGCTATACTTAATGACCGGGAAATTCCTGTCTTGAAATACTACTACAATACAGTGAAGGGTGCATTTACGAAATACAGAAGCAAATTACCGGAATTGCCAAGGGTCGAAAATGTGGGCAGCAGTCATCTAAGGAGTGTAACATACCACCAAATATTGGAAATAGGTTCTTATGAATAAATTCGCCAAATATGTATTTATTTGTAAAAAACGGGAAAAATATGTAAATAAATAGAAAATAGTTAAATAACAAATATTTATCTGGGCCTTAGTCATCAGCCTCGTGTACTTGGTTGTGTGTAGGTCTATATTCATGTGGTGATTGTAGTACTTATCAGGGTAGGGAATATGATAGGTGTTTCGTGATTTGGAATAAGATAGTATTCCGGCATTTTCCGGAGGGAGTGTGATAAATCTAAAGTGAACCCAAAGTCAGCGCAGTGGCGGGTTCGAGCCTGAGACCTACCGGCATGCTGCTGTCTGCTGGAATATAGCATGCTTCTTCTTTCCTTCCCTGTAGGAGGAGTCACTGCACTGTGCGTCTATCTTCCTCCACAAACAACGAAACTGGTCACCTTCTGCTACCATAAATTTGGACGAAATTGGTGATGCCGAGTAGACATGGTCCCCTTGTAAGTCATACGGTATCTTACGCTGAAATACCATTTAGAAGATGAAAGCCAAGCATTTTCTAGCCTTCTTTTCTTTTTTGTGAGTTGTAGAGGATACACATAGAATGCAGTTGCTGTAAAGGTGCGATCTCAGCATATTCACATACACTCACCGTCCAGTTATGAAGTCTTCATGTGTGCACAACTTCATCGGTTAACTGGGTACATGAGAAATGTGAACGATAGCATACCAAAAAGTAATTTGCTGTATCAAATGCATATCGGCACCCCAATTCTCAGACCAAGCCACTGATAATACTTATCATAGAGTAGATGAAACGTCTGATACAGACACAGTTAATGAGGACTACAGCAAGTCCGCAGATCGTAATGCTGATAGTGTCCACCCACACTCACAAAATGACGGGATGATAATTTATTTAAAGTCCTGGGGTACTTACCCAAACCTTGATCCCAATAACTACAGTCACACCCACAAGTACATGGAGCTGTGCCAAGCGATTAATTGAAACAACAACAACAGCAATAATGCAGTGGCGTAGTTGGTAGCATGCTGAGTTTCTATGCCCGAGGTCGCTGGTTCAAACCCGGCCGAAGTCGTCGGATTTTTTAAAAGCGTTAAAAATCCCTCAGTATGCCTTCCTTCGGAGGGGAAGTAAAGCCGGTGGGCCCATGTCATAGATTTATGGCATGTAAAAGAACCTTTCACTAACTAAACTTGTGTGAAGCAAAATTTGTAGGTTAGGTTTGATGAATGCTCTTAAGTTCGAACGTTCGTCACCAGGCGCTGGTTGCGACGACATCTAGTAGTAGCCAAGTTCACAGCTAGGTGTCGTGGACGGTAGCATTTGGTAGCGAAATTAGGAATTACTTGAAATTATCGGCTGCAGTCCTTATTTGAATTAAAAGAGATAACACACACTAATACAGCCATCACAATTAACACCGGTTATCAGACAGATTCTACACATACCCAAAGTAGGCTAAATGGGGCAACATGACCGCGTTGTCATTGCCCCTAAATTAAGGAACCAACCAACCATCAACAACAATGCCTGGCATTTGATTGACTCCATGAAGTATTGTACATAGGTAGGCGTACGTACACCTTGCCAATAAATAAAGCAACATCATTATTGTGAGCTGTGGCAAACGTGGCACAGGTACAACTCCAGCATATTTGAGGAGAGTAGATTAGAAAGCTGGGAAATGATAGTCGCAGTCTTTGTGAGCGTTCAAACCTCGCTCCTCAGACTATGTCCTTAGCAATCAGCGTGAGTGGCGAACTTGATAAGGTATCCCTCAATATAGGCAACTCATTTAACTGTACCCGGCCCTCCATTGAAATACAGTAAGTACTGTAAGTGATATCTTTCATCTGAATATAGGCAACCCTTCTAGCTCAAGAATTTATTGACTGTCATTTATTCAGGTGTGACCTGCCAAGGGTGCAGGGGTTCGAGTCTCGATTGTGCTGCTGTTTGCTGGACGAGACCGGAAAGAGAAGTCAATAGTCCACAATGCCACACCGCACTCAGCCAAGGCTCACAGCATGTATTGTCTGAAAGTTCAAGGCAGACCACTCAAGCTGTCATCCACGAAGATTATACCAACTTATCCTCACTCTCAAGATTCCCGTTAGACGGGGAGATCCTCTACTTCTCTCTTGTCAACCTCCCTTGATCAACATTTGGTCGCTTCTGATCCTGACGGTAATAGGGCATCCGAGTCTATCATTTCATTTCATCCCTTTCCATGTACCACAAGTAAGATTACTTGCAAGGTCGTTCTAATTCACCATTATACTTAATAATTTATAGCTTTGTAACTCTTCTTCTTCTTCTTCTGCTTTTACGGCCTCATTGGACCACTTCAGTCCATCATTTCTTGGTCCTCTTTTTCAGTAAGTTTCCTTTCCGAGTCGCCCAGTAGCTTTTCATTCGCTCTGATCTTCTCAGGCGTTCCTCATCTGTAAATACCCCTTTTACTGTATTACTTTTGTCTATTTTAGCCTGAAATCTTATTTTTATATCTCTCAGTTTTTAATATTTTTGTTTTGTTTTGTTTTGCAAGTCATCCAAGGTTATTTCTAATTCTTTCATATCTTCTCTAATTTCCTTAATCCATCCTACTTGTTGTTTCATATTCCAAAGTTTCACTACAATTTTTCTGAATAACCTGTTTTCTGGTGTCCTCATGATGTGACCAACACAAGAAATCCGTTTCTTCCGCATAGTATCAGTGATGGACTCCAGTTCTCTGTATACCACTTCATTTGGTACTATCCGCCACTGTCCATCTTTCTGATATTTATCGCTTTATAAAACACTGTTTTTTTAATCAGCGTTGCCCGAGTGCTGATGTACCATGTCTTGGTCTCTTCTTTGTCATTGATTCTGTTCTTTATTCTTTAGAGAAAAATGAAAAATAAATAATTGTGATAATAATAATGTTATAGATTTAGCGTCCCTTTTAACTACTGCGGCTTTTAGAGACGCCGGGGCGCCGGGATTTTGCCCCGAAGGGGATCTTTAATGTGCCAATAAATCTTCTGACACGGGTCCCTCACTTTTAAGCATCCTGATATGGCAGCTGACTGAGCCGGGATACGATCCCGCTATATTGGGACCAGTAGGGCGGAGCTCGTTGCCATCTATGAAGCTCTGCAGTTTGCACTGCTGGATGCACGAATCCACTTTCTCGTGTGTTCCGACTCTTTGAGTTCGTTGCCGTCAATTGCTACATGTTTCCCGCAACACCCCCTATGCAGCGAATCCACGACCTACTAGCTGGGTTGTGCGGCGCTGACACTCGAATCACCAAGCCACATGGGAATTGCGGGAAATGAGTTAGCGGATCAAGCTGCAAAAGAGACGGTATCACTACCACCTCGACCAATGGAGGTACCCGCTGGAGATATTCGCTCTCAGTTAGGCCGACAAGTATTGGTATTTTGGGAGAGTCAGTGGCTAGCTGACCCAATGCCCAGTAAACTGAGAGCGATCAAGGGAACTACTCGCGTGTGGCGGAGCTCTTTCCGGTCACGGAGGGAGTCCATCATTTTGTGTAGGCTAAGTATAGGCCATACAAGATCCACCCACTCGTACCTCATGAGAAGGGAAGATCCCTCACTTTGTACCTGTGGAGTCGTTTTCACCGTGGCCCATATTTTCACCCAGTGTGTGGATCTTGCAGACTTACGAAGAAACCTTGGTTTGCAGATGACACTCAAACTTATATTAGCCGATGACGCGATGGCTGCTGATCGCGTTATCCGCTTTATAAGTGAGAGTGGGTTAGGGCCAGCGATCTAAATTTTCCAGTGTGCATTGACTCAACGACTTGTTCCTTTTCGAATGATGAATTTTTGTTTTTTCGTAATTTTTGTTTATTTTTATACGTAATTATTAGTTTTATTTAATTTTTGTTTTATTGACTTTCGGTCTTTTCAAAGTTAGGTGTCCACCTCTAAATTGTAAATTCCATTCCAAATTTGCATACTTTAATCTGTGTTAAGAGGGGCAGATGACCTCGTAGTTCCGCCCTTTAAAAAACCAATAACATAACAAAACATAACGAGAACTTACTGCTGAGCCACGCAACCAGTAAAAAAAAATAAAAATAAAAAAAAAAAAATGGAAATGAATGTAAGAAAGGTAGGGGTACAATAAAGTAGTGACCAGGCACAAGGAACCGTAATTTATTTGTGAGGTAAATTCAGTTCCTTCAGAAAATACGCGCCAAGTATTATTACACATTGCTATTATTAGAATTTAGTACATAGTTCCCCTTGTCTCTAATGCTACTCACAGGTTCAACAGCATAATGTAGGATACATTCAGAAGGTCGTGTAAGCCATGTAACTGAAAGCTCTCATTTGTCACCGCGTGGTGTAGTGGTTAGCATTCTTGGCTGTCATCATGGAGGCCCCGGCTCCATTCCCGGCTCTGCCAAGATATTTAATTCAGGTCTGAGGGCTGGAATGGGGTACACTCAGCCTCGTGAGGCAAAGATGAGAAGGGGTGGATTCGATTCCTATCTGTGCCATCCTGGAAGTGATTTTCCGCGGGTTTCTCACTTCTAATCCAGCAAAATGCCGGGATGGTACCTAACTTAAGAACACGGCTGCTTCCTACCCGAATCCTACCTGAATTACAAATACACGCACTAGTAAAGATAACACATTGACACAGGTTATCAGTTAAATTTTACACACACCCAAGTAAACGGGGCTACATGACCACGATGTCACAAAGCCTCTAAAAGAACCAACAAAAATAAATGAAAAATGATGCAGTCAGTCTGAGAGACTAGACTTTATATAAGACTCCATTACCCATTAACTTAGGCTTCCCGCGCGGGGAACGGAGAGCGGAAGGTGCACTCTGTGCATGACGTCACGCACTCGCCGTCTCCGTATCGCATAACGCCAGACCCCAGGAGTAAACTCAGACTCAACAGACTCCATTACCCTTTAACTTAGGCTTCCCGCGTGGGGAACGGAGAACGGAAGGTGCACTCTGTGCATGACGTCACGCACTCGCCGTCTCCGTATCGCATAACGCCATACCCCAGGAGTAAACTCAGACTCAACAGACTCCATTACCCATTAGCTTAGGCTTCCCGCGCGGGGAACGGAGAGCGGGAGGTGCACTCTGCTGCATGACGTCATGCACTCGCCGTCTCCGTATCGCATAACGCCAGACCCCAGGAGTAAACTCAGACTCAACAGACTCCATTACCCTTTAACTTAGGCTTCCCGCGCGGGGAACGGAGAGCGGGAGGTGCACTCTGCTGCATGACGTCACGCACTCGCCGTCTCCGTATCGCATAACGCCAGACCCCAGGAGTAAACTCAGACTCGGTGCATATGCACTGAACAACTTGATGACGTCATACACGCCGTGACCGTAACGCATAACGGTAGACCAAAGCATAACGACGAAGTCGACAAGATCACTTGAAATGATAAAACAACAACTTGTCATAATTCGGTTCGAGAACATCTAATTGTTGGAAGTTAATTGTAGTTCTTCCTAGCTTTCTTGGATTTTACACTGAATGAGGGAAAATAGGATAACGAACATCTGAGCCCCATACGTGAGGTGCATCGTACCAGCTGATGAGCCCAATGGTACGCTGGGGAGAAACGCTGACATAATAGATGGAGGACCCTGGATTATTTGATTTTCCTTGTAAACCGAATTGATGCGGTTGGGCTGAACTAATGGAAGAACACCAGCACAGAACAGAACTAGTAACATCCGACATCACTGTGCTGGAGGACGCCTGGAAGTATGTCACATGAACCTTGTCCTCGGACTAGCATTTGCATACATGAGACATGATCTCCTGCATAGAGCGTGTGTGTGTGGGATCTGTCTGTTAACCTGTATTATTGAGGTGGCACGACCAGTATCAGGGTAGGAGGTGGCCCTAGCTGTTATTTAGGAGAAGAGTAGAAGCGAGAAACCACGGAAAAGCACTTCTAGGACATTTGAGGTGTGAATCTAACCCACCTCTTCTCACTTGTGCAACACAAGGCTGCGTTTATCCCGTTCCTTCCCCCAGACAAGAATTATCTTTCTTGACATAGCTGGGAAGGGAACCAGGACCTCCACGGTGAAAACCAAGAATGCTAGTCACTACACCACGCGGTGAACCTGTAAATAAACAGGTAGGTTTCTCAACCGTCCAGCCTTTGCTGGACATGTCCTGCATTTCAGTCATATTTATTCGTGTCTTGTCTAAATTTTCGAAAATATCTGGCATGATGGAATATCTCGTGTGTGCTATATGTACAACATGGAGGTGTAGTAATAGAGGCCTCCAAATAATTCGACCAGTTTTGCATCGTCAGGATTCATGTAAACAAAAATGCACATGAGGATAAGGACGCAATACGTCTTCCAATCCACCGGCCGGCCTTTCTTCTTCGAAAACAATGTTAATGGATATTCTTACCAGGAGATGCTTAATGAGTGGTTGGTGCCACAGTTGCAAGAACAATTGTATCGAAGACACTGTTGTCTCACAACAGGATGGAGCACCAGCACACTTCGCGATTCATGGCCGGTGGATTGGAAGAAGTTCTGCATCTTTACCAGCTTCCTTTGCCTGGCCTCCAAGAAGTCCCGATCTGACGACACCAGACAATGCTCTCTGGGGTTTAATAAAGCAGCAAGTAAGAAACACTCGATATCACACAACGCAAGAATTACGAGCAGCTGTGGAACACACCTTCACCGTCATGACTCCGGAGTATCTCCGCAAAACATCTGCGAGAACATGGCGCAGCATTCAGCTGTTACGACAAGGATGGTGCTCATACCGATGTTTATGATTCTTAAGACTTCAAGAAAACTGTGTATAAAACATTCAACCATACCTAACATAATGTTAAAAATCAAAGGGGGAGAGGGGTGTACGCCCACTTCCGGACCACCCTGTACATCACAATGTAATTTTCTTTTAAATTTGCATAACAATGAAACCTTTCCTGAACGTATAGGCAATATAATATTATTTGCTATTCCAGCCACTAATACCCTCTATGGAACATTTCCTTGCTTTATAAATGTCCAATGGATACCAGAGAAGAATTGTTTATTGATACAGTGAGTGGAATCTACTAGAAGAGGTATGTCTAGGGTTCGGAAGTTTAACACCTAAAGAAGTACAAAATATGCAAGCAAATATGCCCTAAAAACTATAAAATATGACCTAAAAACATGGCATTTCCTTGTTTGCTAATTGCTTCTGAGCTAAATATATCTACATTCTATTGCAAGGCGGAAGCACACTATCGTCATGTTCCGTGACCTCATGCGTACAGTGTCGCAATCTAACTTGTCCAGAAATATGTGCTAAAGACGTCCGTAGAGGAGCACCCTCTTGGAATCAGGTCTGCTAAACCTGCTACCTGCCTGTACCGGGAAAAGAAAGAAAAATATATCTACTACACTATTTGGAAATCCTGTGTTTGAAACTCGACGCAGATAACACTTACCTTGTTAACGACGCCTCAATTTAAACAAAAATGCTGAAATTATAACCAAATATGACCAAAACAATAAAAGTGGCCGAAATATGCATTTATAGGCAACATCAAATTGCTTTAAACGTGGTCAGGGACCCGTCTTTCAAACTTATTCTTCAGATTTCGGGTAAAATGAGCTCAGGAAAAAAATATAACTTTTTTAACATCCGAACCTTAGTCATTACAAATATGTAGGATTTTAAGAATTGACAAATAAAAGTAATGAAAGTAAATGTCGTTGACTAATGCAGCTTCAAAGAAATATAATTGCAGCAAGGACTGAACATTAATTAATATAAATGACAAAAGGTTGGTGCTTTTCAGTCGGTCAACACAATTGTACCCAAATGTGATGGGTTGTTCCCTAGTCCTGAAAAATTTCACGAGATTAATATTTTTTTTTCAGGATTAGGGAACAACCCATCTCATTTGGGTACAATTGTGTTGACCAACTGAAAAGCACCAACCTTTTGTTTACTAAGGCAACACTGAAAAATGGCTTCAAACACCATAAGAAGATAATTGAATTTGAAATGCGGTTTAATATCTAATTTAGGTGTCCATTTTCGTATGAAAGTCGTGCTTTTTGAAATATAAAACCGGTTTTCCAAAATTCTCAGTTGGTAACCCTTATTATTATGTGATATGTATCGAGTAACACTCCTTTTTGAATTCGGACGATAAGATGTTTCATTTTTAGTTTCTTCAGACCCATTACCAGAGCCTTGGAAAAAATCCCGTTGATGACATCAGCAGACATCACAGAGTTACTCGCACATCTTCCCGATTTCTTCTGCGAACGGTGCATATTTGTTGATTTTTGTGCCTGAGTGGAATTGAGGTTTTGGCTTAGTGGTACCGTGATGTCTATCAGATTAACCTTTTGTTAAGGTACATGATATCTGGTCGATTTAACAAGAATTTCTGGTCCTTTAGGATAGATCTGTCCCAGTACTGTCTGTACACCTTGTTTTCAAGTACGTTATTGTGCTAGTGCTGGCATTCAATTCAAGTCTCTTTATAACCACATGACCTAATAATTACACTACCATAGCCACCACAAGAGCACAGGTTATTAGACGAATTTGTGCTACAGTACTGGCCAACGGGACCTAGTTAAGGAAAGCTGCCCAACAGATCTACTCACCCTTTGCCTAATCAGCCTCGTGTGATTGCTGTGTGTAGAATTTGTCTGATAACATACGTCATTCTGGTGTCTGTAGTAATACGTTTATGTGCACAGAAATCCATTTCTAGAATGACCGAGTACGGGATGATACCCATCTACCTATTAATCTCATGAGGCTCAATGTAGCCACATCGTTCGAAACCACATACGACATTAAACTTCTTGGTATAGTTGAGAATCGAAAGGAGTGTTCCTTAGACCACGGAAAGTGGTCCTAAACCTAATCTGTGGCATGAGTCTGTAAGAGGGTGGAATTTACTACAAGTGACGTAGAAATCCTCTGGTAATGGCACGTTTTCTGCGTGTTATTGCGGCGTAAAACAGCATGACTCACACTGTGTGGAGAGCCACAAATACAGCAGCAGAGAATATTTCTTCAAGAAGTGGCTAGTGTTATTGTGGTGGCTATGGTGGGGCAATTATTAGGGTCATGTGCTTGTGAAGAGAGTCCTCCAATAGAGCAAAGCCAGTGATTTCTACTTGGTTTTCCCTACGATTCATGGAAATAATGTCAGTTCCACCTTCTGCTAAGCAATGGCCACATTCATTCAGGAGGAGGTTTTTTCACATGACTCGTGAATGAAAGATTATGGTGTTTGGGCCGAAGAAACACTCAGCTCATTCCTGAATACGTTAACAAGTGAAAGTGCGCCAAACAGCGTTAGGACACCGAAAATCCGAACACCAATTACCTGAACACGTTATCCGAAAAGATTTTCCTTAATAACATTTTTTCCGAATCTTATTTCCATATTACCTGGTAAAGTGGCCGCCAGACATAATCGTCACCCTAGTTTTCCAATCCAAAATGTGCTTATATAAACAGGATATAATCTTCGTTTTTGTAAAGCAAAAATACGGTAGTGGAATGCAGCCACAAGAAATTGGAAACCCCAATTGACATCGAGAAGCTAAAGAAAGTAGGAGATTTCTGCCCTTGTGAAGCTAAAGGAAGTAGGAAAGTTCATCTACTTGTGAAGCTAATGGAAGTAGGAGAAATCTGCTACTTGTGAAGCTAAAGAATGTAGGAGAATTCCGCTACTCGTCGAGCTATAGGAAGTAGGAGAATCCTGCAACATGTGAAGCTATAGGAAGTAGGAGAATTTTGCTACATGTGAAGCTATAGGAAGTAGGATAATTTTGCTACATGTGAAGCTAAAGAAAGTAGGAGAATCCTGCAACATGTGAAGCTATAGGAAGTAGGAGAATTTTGCTACATGTGAAGCTAAAGAGAGTAGGAGAATCCTGCAACATGTGAAGCTATAGGAAGTAGGAGAATTTTGCTACATGTGAAGCTATAGGAAGTAGGAGAATTTTGCTACATGTGAAGCTAAAGAAAGTAGGAGAAACCTGCAACATGTGCAGCTATAGGAAGTAGGAGAATTTTGCTACATGTGAAGCTAAAGAAAGTAGGAGAATCCTACAACATGTGAAGCTATAGGAAGTAAGAGAATCCTGCTACTTGTGAAGCTAAAGGAAGTAGGAGAATTTTGCTACATGTGAAGCTATAGGAAGTAGGAGAAATCTGCTACTTGTGAAGCTAAAGAACGTAGGAGAATTCCGCTACTCGTGGATCTATAGGAAGTAGGAGAATCCTGCTACTTGTGAAGCTATAGGAAGTAGGAGAATTTTGCTACATGTGAAGCTATAGGAAGTAGGAGAATTTTGCTACATGTGAAGCTAAAGAAAGTAGGAGATTTCTGTTACATGTGAAGCTAAAGATAGTAGAAGGATTCTGCTACTTGTAAAGTTAAAGGAAGTAGGAGAATTCTGCTTTTGGGTCATCTGATTTGTAGGGTTTAAGGTAGTAAGAGTAAACTGGTCGAGCTCAGTCTCTTATTCTCAAAATATCCGATATTAATTCTGAGTGGTTTGAATCTTTTAGCTTCACGAATTGCCTGATTAGCTGTGAATATTATCGTGATGGAATCAATTTTCAGTTTTGCCTTAGTAATTGAAATGTAATGCTTTTCAGCGGCCCTAAAGGATAATATGTAAGGCTTTAGGGTAAATTTGTTGATGGTTCATTCAGTGGCTTTGCAACATAGTGGCCATGTAGGCCCGTGCATGATAACCTGTGCCATTGCGATGGCTGTACTAGTGTATTTTCAATTGGGGCTAGGATTTGAAAGGAGGTGGTCGTGGCATGAAGTTAGGTACTGCCCCCGAAAATTGAATTATTCTGGGACAAAATGAGAGTATTTTCTGTCCCCATGATAAAATTTAACCAGCAAATATAAATTCTGGAAGTGTGACACAGGAGGGTAGTGTTACAAGCTCGAGGCCGTGGGAGAGCCCGATCACGTGACATATTGCACAATAGACGCTTCTAGAAGGCTGAAATTGGCATAGCAACAGTGAGTTTGGAAATTAATATTATAAATATTGTTATAAATTATGCTATTGGATCCCAGCCCAGAGCCAATGAGAAGAGGTCTTATTAAAGACGGGATCAACTTCAACTACATAATTTGGTGAAATTATGCATTTAGGCCCTTAGAAGAAGATTTTCTTATTTGGTAATGAAGATAATATTAAAAGAAATTATGTCTGATACTTTAAAAACCGCAGATCGGTTAATCTACGCAGTAATAAGCATTAGTAATCTACGCGCTAAAATTATGGTGGGAGATTGATATGGCCGCCAAAATTTCGACTTGGAGGGATCGAGGTTCTTGTTCCAGCAGTCTTTGAAGAGTGAGGAAGTGTTTTTACTGGGTTAACGGAGATCCCAAAGCTTTGTCCGAGTGGGACGACTGTCGACTTGTGGAGACGCTAGGATAGCTAGGTAGAACGTTGGAGATTACCGCACTTCCATTTTAAGTGAAGTTGTGAGAAACATTGAAATTAGTATATCTCTTATATAATTGAGATTTGAGTTCAACTAAGTCAATATATATAAAGAACAGGTCGAATACTACATTCTGCTGAAAGTCGAGCGTTCTAAAATTTACCATTTTGACAATATAAGCCTGTTAAGACAGATTTTCAAATGTGTTGGAAATAAAGCTGAATATCATTTTAGATTGCAACGTGAAGTTGGCGAACGCAGTTCAAGTGAACAGTAGCGAAGAACTTTTAACATTGGTGCAGCAAATAAACATTATCATAATGACTATCATTATTCTTCAAGTGGTTTCATTCAACATAATTAACATTGTTGATATGATGAACTAAATAGTCATGCGCCAGAGACATATTCGATAGCAGAAGTTAAGATACAATGATGGAACTTCGTTAGACGACGTATTCTTCAATACAGACGTAGTGTACGGTCTATCTTGTACATTTTCGTCAGTCTACGAACACTAATGTTACATCAATTAGCAATAGAAATATTTCATTCACCATCTATATGAATATTTCTATAAATTATTTTCCAATGGTGAGGCTGATACATATTTGCGCCGGAGAATGAAAATTCTACAGAAGAGATTTGTCAACATGCTAGGGGTAGCTCAGCAACAATAGAATAATTTGCCAGAAGGATGTCGTTCGAGCCCAGGCGAATGTTGGTGAATTCCGGAGAGGGAATGCGTTTCCTATCTCTGAGGTCGCAGATCCGAGGTTCGAATGCAGATCCATCTCAGTATCTTGAACTGAGGAAACATCGAAAGTATTGTGTGAATACTTACGTAGATCTTCAAGTTTTCGTCCAAATAAGGTAGCTGTGTCTCTTATTTTTAGTATAGAGCTTGATTAGTGACATCCTGAGCCAACGATCTTACTTCATATTTTCACATTTCATGTATTTCAGTGTTCTCATGTATTTTACACTTCAGATGTGTGCTAAGATTTTTATGCTTCAAGATTATTTAGGAGATGATTGCCTTTCATCTATTTTTCAATTTTATTCTACGGATCAGTTGTTGAACTGAGATTAAAAATTTTGTTTGAGGAATCATATCGCCTCATAGAAGACTAGTCGTTTCGACTCTTGAATTATAATAATTTATTTAAACCAAGTATTCTGACATTGTGTCATAGCTTCAAATTAAATTTAAATTTAATTTGAGCACTTTAATGTAACAACATCAAACTTCAAGAACAGAAGAAACATCGAATGATATTGTTATATCATTATTGTACATAAACTTTCGACGATCTAGGAAATACTAGTCGTTTGATAAGACCGAAGTCTTAATCCCTATAAACATTCTTTGTGTAGAGTGGAAAAACATTACGACGTTGACAAATCTTTTTATTATTTGTAAAGCTGAGAGCTTTGTTCATTTAATATGTTAGAGGAAATATCTTTTGATAGAAGATTATTCAAATCTTTGGCTAGGAATTCAAAGCTTGTTTATCCCGGTCAAGATTTATTCTATTTGGCACTATAAATAACATGTGTGTTATTTTACACTATTTGTGTAATATCACGTCATTATGTAGACCTGATATTACAACGATATACAATTTAAAGCTTGATAAGTGAGATGAGACAGGAGTATTATTTTTATTACATGTATTTGCGACAGACGAGTTAACAGTTAATTATCTTTCTGTATAGTATACTTTAGGAGGTCAATCACGACAGTCTAATATCGTTCATTACGATTGGAAGTTTCGTTTGAAGAAATTAAGTATGTATAATTGTAGATCAGTAGTCATGTGAAACGATACTGAGTGTCATGCCATTATTTGAGAAATGTTCCTACAGAATAAATGTTAATAACAATTAATCCGTTTTTGGTTATTGTTTAACATAGTGGATGATAATTGTTTATGCCATATATATTGTTATATGAGGATTTATAGAGCTATGGAGCGCTCATGCGAAGGAAGTTCCGCATTTTAAAGGAAGTCAAAGTATTATTGTTCTTTGATAAGAAAGGCATGGATCATGATAAGAGTCGTTGTATACAAGTAGTCCAGTTCATGTGAAGTAACGTTTTAGCTGTGTTGACAGAAGGGTTTTAGCGGAAATACGATTAGAGAACGATTGTCTACTCATGTCAATGATACCAATATTATATTTTATTAAACCCGAAGTTATGTAATTACGTACAGTTAGTCTTTATCAGTCGACTGTATTAGACCGACAATGTAATGAAAACCTATATAAGACGATGTGTGAGCAGTATATGGAAACTACGGAGTGTTAGAAAATGATTATGTGGAAAACAGTGTAAATAATTAATTGGGAATTGTATTGTAACCGAGAATCCAGAATCTCGAAAGTAACGTATTAGCAACGTTAAATAGTGTCAATTAGTATGAACAAATTACATGTAAATATTTTTCGGAAATGATTTAATTAGTTAAATAAATTTTGGTAGGATTTATTAATCGAATGTTTTGGAATAGCGTGTGTTTTGTGAGCGGATGTGTTTGTATGAATGATTGCCCACTGTTAAGGGTAATTGTTGAACCGAATTGATCTAGAACAATTTCGGGGTGCGAATGAAAGATTGTATGAAAATTCCAGAATGATTGTTAAAGGAACATAGAAGTTATGAGCATTTTTGTAAGATCTGAATGTTCATTTTATACGTGTATTTTAAACGCACACAAGGCAGTCTCAATGCAGGCAAGATAGAATGATTCACCGTTAGGAGTGGAGGACTTGGTGTGACATAATGAGAACAGTTGGCGATTCACAGCCTTGTATAAAATGTAAATAGTTCCGAGTGCAACGCTGTGCTATCGCTCATTCATAAAGCAAGCCAGTGCACGTGCCTTTTCAGACGCGTGCCAATGAAGGTAACCTGTTCCCAGGAATACCACGAATGTAAGAGCATCCCTTAAACGTTTTCCTTTTAAGTAGTGTAGGCCTAAACCTACCAAGGCTTTTATGCTGATATTTTTACACAGCAATGTAGTAAGCTGTGGTGTAGAAAGAAAGTGTGTGTGATTGTATTGTTTTATTTCTTTTTGTTGTTAGGTTAGTTTATTGTTATTTTGTTTATATTAGGTTAGTTTACCATTGTTAATAAATTTATTCAGTTCGTTATCTGTTGGTGTTGACGTGTGATTCATTTTAAATATAAGGATTAGAGTATTGTGGATGTATTGTAGGCGAAGCTGAGTTCCCAGTCCCCGAGAACCTAAGTAAAGGTAAGTGTGCCCCGTGTAGTTGGTTGTTTATCCACAATATTCTTGTAACTGCTGTATGTATATCCCTAAAGACCATGTTGGAGCGATTTCTAATGTAGTAATTTGCCGGTGGTGTTAGAAATAGGCGATCCAGCTGGGGCAATGGATATTCCATCAGGCTACTTTCCGGATTTACGGGTACAGCACCTTCCCGTCATTTGCATGGGGTAGAAGTGGGAAACCACTTCCAGGTTGGCTGAGGTGGGGTTGAAACCGACTTCTTCTCAGTTTTAGCTGTCTGGCAGAGCCGAAACTCATGATCGGACTCCAAGGGTGACAGCTGAGAATGCTAACCACTACGCCACGAGGTAACAATCATCATCATCGTTGACCAACTCCAGTTTCCCAGGTGTGGAATACGAGCCCCCTCCATCTCTGTCGATCCTTGAACCATTCTTCGTTCACAATCCTCTCCCAATCCCGTTCTCTCTTCTGTACATCCTTCTTCACCACACCTGTCTCCTCCCCCCTAGGTTTCATACTCCCTTCTTGCAGATTTATTGGCACTCATTCTCTTCACCTGGCTGAACTACTTCATTCTAGCCTTCTGGATCTTTTGTAGTATAGAGTCATCTATTCTCACCTCTTCTCTGATTTTATCATTCATGATCTTGTCTTTCCTGGTTTTCTGGATCATAGTACGCAGGAATTTAATTTCTGCTGCTTGGAGTTTAGAATTGTCCTTCCTGGTTAGTGTGGTGTATGTGAGGATTGGTGTGAAGTATGATATGTACAATGTCACCTTGGTTTTGAGTGGCACTTGTTTATCCCAGAGTAGTTGTAACAATGTGACAATTAAACCTATAAAATATATTTTTGTGTGTGCCCTAAATTCTCTCTTCGAATCTGATAATATTCTCATACCGAAGCAATATTGCAGGCAATTAATATTGATTAATATTAAAGCAGAAAGAGTTAAATAGGCCCAGGTTTTAGTTAAATATCTTCATGAAATACTAAGGATTGAACCAAATGAGAATACTTTTCAGGATGGAATCTAAGTACTGACTGTATTCTTGTGCTGGGTCACTGACTATTCCATTCCATGGAATTAACAAGAAAAACTAGAGATCCCGAAGAACTACCTTACGCCTCCACTTTGTCCACCACAAGTCCCAAATGCATCCACCGCGATTTGATCCAAGGATACAGCAACGCCCAAGTCATGGAGAGTCAATTATGAAAGTGGAAGCGCAAATTGTTCTCATAAAGTAATTACGAGATGGAAGTGTTTGGAAACTACTCTCTACTCGCAGCAAACATCTGGTGAGGAAAGAGATAATCATAATTTAGTGACCGCTCAGTCTAATGGCAATTAGCACATCCATAAAGCGCCATCTGGAAGAGTGTATCAAGAGATGACTCACTTAGCGTGGACCTTCTTATTTTGAGTGTCTCACAGAGCGAATGTGTATGATCGCACGAAATGCGAGTATTTCACATCTTGATTTATGATTGTACTGAATTCATAATGTTTCAAGAGTGTACAAGAACGCACCACATAAGGAAGGTATGGCAGTGACGGGGTGGGGATTTACAGAAGTGTACTCTATTCGTAATTAAGCCACGGTCAGATTGTATTACGCAGCGTTACATTCTTCAATATTGCATGCAGACTCATGTCAAGTAAGATAAAATTCGCCAATCGGGTTCGTTCTGTCGGGAACTAATTTCTAGTGCAAGTACATATTGTGTTGGTTACTAGGTAGGATCCAGTGACCAATCCAGTATGAGAATATCAGGAATTTCAGACAATTACAGTTGCCAATCATGTCTTTGTTTCAACTCCGTAGTTTTTTTTCATCGCACATACGTGCTTCAAAGATACTGTCTAGAATAATTTACAAGAGGATGGAAAGGCAGATAGAAACTGAGTTGGGTGAAGACCAGTTTGGCTTCAGGAGAAATTTAGGAACAAGGGAAGCTGTACTAACTCTTAGGTTGATTTTGGAAGTTAGAATGAGGAAATGTAAGAGAACGTTCATGGCATTTGTAGACTTAGAAATGGCTTTTGATAACGTTGATTGGGCTAAATTGTTTGACATTTTTAAAACGATTGGAATTATGTACAGGGGTAGGAGGGTGATATACAATCTATACAGAAACCAGACAGCAGTCATTCGAGCTGAAGGACATAAGAGAGAAGCTGGTATTCAGAAAGGGGTAAGGCAAGGCTGCAACTTATCACCCATATTTTTAGCCTACTTTTCACATTTTGCAAAAATGAGGAAAAAGTAGACTTATGAGATCGGGCAAATGTGTGTCTGTCTGTCTGTCCTTCTGTCTGTCTGGCTGTGTGTGTGCCCCCCCCCCCCCCTATCAACTCCTAAACGGCTGCAGCAATCAAAACAAAATTTGGTGGGAGTAAAGCTCTATACCTGAATATCTCACGGCCATATTTGAAAATGATGTCAGTGCTACCAACTGCTGAAAAATCGCAAATTGAAATTTGAGCTCATTGTTGGATATCTTGGAAGGAATGAAAGGAAGCTATTTCAAAATTGGCACACGTATAGATAATAATATTTCAGTTTAATTTCCAGGAGACCATACATGGCAGTGTTGCCAAAATGATTATAAACCTGCTGATAGGTCCAAATTTTAAATGCATGTAACTTCTACACTATCAATTAGATTTCAACCAAATTTCGTATGTGGTATGTGTACATAAACAGATATGACTGAGCATATTCTTAATAGCCACCAGGGCTGCCAACTGTTAATAAATGCTCTCAATTTATTTTATCCAAATACCCATATATCAGAAAGTATGCAAGCCGACAGCTTTAAACTATGCACACGTATAGTACCTGACATTCTATATTAATTTGGGGTATCTTATATACGTCAGTGCTACCAACATGATTCTAAGCCTGCTGAGAGGTCCAACTTTAAATACATGTAACTTCTATACAATCATTTGGATTTCAACCAAATTCCGTGTGTGCTATGTGTACCATAACAGATATGACTATGCCGATTCTTAAGAGTAACCAGGGCTGCCAACTGTTAATAAATACTGTCTCTATTTTTGTTACCCTAATATCAATATATCAGAAAAAATGCAAGCCATTAGCTCTAACCTTTGCACACGTATAGTACCTGGTATTCTAGATTAATTTGGAGTAACTAATATAGGCCTACGCCAGTGCTGCCAACATGATTCTAAGCCTGCTGATAGGTCCAATTTTAAAATACATGCTACTTCTATACTAACAAAAGGGATTTCATCCAAAATTGGTACAACACGAGATCATAATATTTCAGATTATTTCTGACCAACACATGCATGACATTGTTGCCAACATGATTTTACGCGCGCTGATAATTCCAAGGTCTAACTGCATGTAACGTGCGTGCTATCCATTGGACTTCAACCAAATTTTGTATTCTGTACCTTAAGAGACGCAACTAACAATAGCCTATATTCAGTCACCAGGGCTGCCAACTGTACTGCTCTATTAGGCTGCATTATATAAGGTATATTTCGAACTAATTAGGAATTTCGATTTGCCAACTTAATTTCGTCATTTTTCTAGATAGGTCTATATAGAATGGCAAGAATCTTAAATTTCAAGAAAAGTAGGCTCCTTAGTTCGTCATGGAACTTCATGTTCAATCTTTACATTGAACAAGCAATGAAGGAAATTGTAGACAAAAGTGGGAATGAAGATTCAAGGAGAAATAATTTCTACTCTGAGATTTGCTGATGACATCGTCATCTTGGCCGACACGCCTCAGGATTTGAATGAGTTTTAAAATGGTATGGACTCCGTCTTGAGGAATGATTTCATGATGAAAATCAATAAATGTAAAACAAAAATATTGGAATGCAGCCGAAATAAATTAGAAACCTCTACGGACATCAAATTGGCAGGTTAAAATCTTAAGGAAGTATGAGACTTCTGTTACTTAGGAAGCAAAATAACCAGTGATGGACGAAGTAAAGTGGATATAAAAAGTTGGTTGGCTCAGGCAAGGAAAGCATTATACAGAAAAATAATCTGTTGACATCGAATATAGATTTAGGTATTAGGAAGTCAGTTTTGAAAGCCTTTGTCTGGAGCGTGGTGCTCTATGGAAGTGAAACGTGGACTATTGGTGCAGCAGAAAAGAGGAGAATTGAAGCGTTTGAAATGTGGTGTTACAGGAGAATGATGATCAGATGGGTAGATACAGTAACAAATGAAGAGGTAAGACGAGTGGGAGAGGAGAGATGTTCCTGACGACTGCTAATAAAGAGAAGAGATAGGATGGTAGGACACATACTAAGACACCCAGGAATAGCAAGCTTAGTTATGGAAGGAAGGGTCGAGGACAAGAACTGTAGGGGTAGACCAAGGTTAGATATGTTAAACAGATTGCCTAGGATGTAAGGTGTGGTAGCTATGTAGAGATGAATCGATTAGCTCAGGACAGGGAGGCGTGGAGAGTTGCATCAAACCAGTCAAAAGACTGAAGACTCAAACAACAACCTACGTGCCCTTGTTTTGTGTAAATTCATCAGGACAGCGCACTGGAATATATTTGGACTCATCATAGGTCATTGCCAGAGAATAAAACAGTTCAGTTTCATGCTGAAAGTTTATTCCTTACATAACCTGTTGGGCGGCTTCGGTGGCGTAGTCGGTAGCATGCTGAGCTTCTATGCCCAAGATAGCGGGATCAAACCCGGCCGAAGCCGTCGGATTTTTTAAGAGCGTTAAAATCCCTCAGTATGCCTTCCTTCGGAGGGGAAGTGAAGCCGGCGGTCCCATGTCATAGATTTATGGCATGTTAAAGAACCTTCCACTAATTACACCTGTGTGAAGCTACATTGGATAGGTTAAGAATGTAAACAACGCCCTTAGGTTTCTACGTTCGTTGCCAAGAGCCGACTGCGGTGGCGTCTAGTAGTTAGTACTGAACTAGGCCTAGTAGTCGTTGACGGTGGCGCTTGGCGGAAAAAGTAGGAACTATTTGAAAAATTCTAAGTTGCAGTCTGTACTTAAATTAAAAAAAAAAAACAGATACACACAATAATACAGTCATCACAATTAACACCGGCTATCAGACAGTTTCTACGCACACCCAAAGTACACGGGGCTACATGACCGCGTTGTCGCAGCCCCTAAACTGAGGAACCAACCAACCAGCTTATTTATGCATGTCTTAATTATTCTTCGTTCTGTATTAAGCATTTTATCTATTTCAGCTGTATTAGTAGTTTCACTAGCATAAGTCACCTCGACTGTGTAACTGTTTAATAATGTCTTAAATTTTGCTGCAATCGTTAAGTTTCTTTTGTTGTATGTATTTTTGGTTATATAATTGGCTTTATTCAATTTATTTATTCTATTCTGCCAGGTTGGTTTCTCTATAGGTGATAATTTCACATAAATATTTAAATTTATCAACAATTTTGATTTCATGTTCATTAATATTAATTATAATTATTTTCGGGTGGTGAGCCTCCGTGGCTCAGGCGGCAGCACGCCGGCCTCTCACCGCTGAGTCCGTGGTTCAAATCCCGGTCACTCCATGTGAGATCTGTGCTGGACAGAACGGAGGCAGACAGGTTTTTCTCCGGGTACTCCGGTTTTCCCTGTCAAAATTTCATTCCAGCAACACTCTCCACTATCATTTCATTTCATCTGTCATTCATTTAATCATTGCCCCAGAGGAGTGCGTCAGGCCTCGGCAGCCGGCACAGTTCATATCCTCGCCGCTAGATAGGGGCTTCATTCATTCCATTCCTGACCCGGTCGGAGACTGGAAGCAGGCTGTGGATTTTCATTTTCGGGTGGTGAATCAGTCGACATGATTTCAGTTTTTTCAAAAGAAATTCTAAGACCAATCTTTGTGCAATATTTTGCAAAGATCGGATTTGATACTCCGATTCCTGAAGGTGGTTGGCTAATACTGCAAGGTCATCTGCAAATCCCAAACAGTTTAAACTAATTTCTTGCTTAGAACTTCCAATTTCTATATTTTTAGGATTCTCTGAATACCATCCTCTCATTGAAAAATTAAAATCCACAGCCTGCTTCCAGTCTCCGACCGGGTCAGGAATAGAATGAATGAAGCCCCCATCTAGCGGCGAGGATATGAACTGTGCCGGCTGCCGAGGCCTGACGCACTCCTCTGGGGCAATGATTAAATGAACGACAGATGAAATGAAATGATAGTGGAGAGTGTTGCTGGAATGAAATTTTGACAGGGAAAACCGGAGTACCCGGAGAAAAACCTGTCTGCCTCCGCTTTGTCCAGCACAGATCTCACATGGAGTGACCGGAATTTGAACCACAGACCCTGCGGTGAGAGGCCGGCGTGCTGCCGCCTAAGCCACGGAGGCTTCACCATCCTCTCATTACATATTGAATAGCTGAGGTAGCGGCTTCGGTGGCGTAGTCGGTAGCATGCTGAACTGCTGTGCCCAAGATAGCGGGTTCAAACCCGGCCGAAGTCGTCGGATATTTTAAGAGCGTTAAAATCCTTCAGCATGCCTTCCTTCGGAGGGCAAGTTAAGCCGGCGGTCCCATGTCATACATTTATGGCATGTAAACGATCCTTCCACAGACTAAGCTTGTGTGAAGCTAAATTTCTAGGTTGGATTTCGTCGGAACGCTCTATCAAAGTTCCAACGTTCACCACTAGGTGTCAGTGACATCTGATAGCGAAAGTTGGAACTACTTGAAATTGAACGGAACTTGTAGCTCACCCTATGGGTGTCCGCTTGACCCAGCTACAGCCTCTGGCTAGCCAAACATGTCCTCGGACACTCCGGGCACTAAAAGTCATACGATAAAAAATAAATAGCAGAAGTGACAGTCAAACTGTCTTAAGCCAGTTTTAATCATGAATGAGTCAGAAATGTCTCCTCTAAACTTAACTTTTGGTTTAGTATCAGTTAAGGTAAGCTCTATAATTGTAATTAATTTTGGATGGAGTCCAAAATTTCTTAAAGTTTTCAAAATTGAAGGTCTATGTATAAAATCATATGCCTTCTTAAAATCTATAACTGTTATTGCGAGAGGCTTATTTCGTTTCTTGTAATATGCCATAAATAATTTAAGAGTCATTATCTGCCCAGCAGAAGCCTCCGTGGCTTAGGCGGCAGCACTCCGGCCTCCCACGACTGGGTCCGTGGTTCAAATCCCGGTCACTCCATTTGAGATCTGTGCTGGACAAAACGGAGGCAGACAGGTTTTTCTCCGGGTACTCCGGTTTTCCCTGTCAAAATTTCATTCCAGCAACACTCTCCACTATCATTTTATTTCATCTGTCATTCATTTAATCATACCCCAGAGGAGTGCGTCAGGCCTCGGCAGCCGGCACAGTTCATATCCTCGCCGCTAGATGGGGGCTTCATTCATTCCATTCCTGACCCGGTCGGAGACTGGAAGCAGGCTGTGGATTTTCATTTTCATCTGCCCAGCACAACTTCTCCATGGTATAAAACCTCCTTGGTACTCTCCTAGTTCTTCTTCTAATTGTTCTTTAATTCTACTATATAAGATGCGGGAGAAAATCTTATATGTATTCTCCGGATTGGTCTTGTCACCCTTTTTGTGAAGGGGGTGTATTATAGCTGTCGTCCAAATGGTCAGGAAATTTTTCTGTGATCCAAATTTTACTTAAAGTCATGTGTAAGGAAATCTCTACTGTATTACTGTATTTGTATATTTCCACATTTCTACATACACTAGGTCTGATCTTCTCCACATGCTTTATACATTTTTAATTCCTTTGTTGCTTTTCCTACTTCTTGAAACGTTGGAGGATCAATATTATTAGTTTTGTTTTTATTGGAGTATTTGTAGGTATATGTAAACATTCCTTGAGTTCTGCGCAATTCATGGTTGTCTATATGAAATTTCCCTTTATTCTTTTAATATTCTGTGTAAATTTCTTTCTGATATTTTTGAGGTTGACAGTATTTTCATCAGTTTTATGAGTTTGAAATTTTAACCTGCCAGGTGTCTCTCTCTTCATGATGTTCATCACATTCTGATGTCCACCACGAATGCTTCTTTTTTGGATTTAATGGAACTAATAATAATAATAATAATAATAATAATAATAATAATAATAATAATAATAATAATCAAAAAACAAAGTCAACTTCTGGCACTATCCAGCCCATGACGGGCTAAGGCCGACCAAGCGACCGCTGCCCAGCCATTTGGCCTGCAGATATTGGGGTGACGCGTGATCAGCGCGTCGGGTCCCCTCGGCCGTTAATCTTAGTATTCGTGATCGGGGCGCTGTCTCACTGTCAGACAGCTACTCAATTGTCCTCACGAGGCTGAGTGCACCCCGTTCCAACCCTCACGTCAGTTTTAAAATCCCTGACGGAGCCGGGGATCGAACCCGGGGCCTCCGGGCGAGAGGCAGGCGCGCTACCCCAACACCACGGGGCCGGCTAATAATAATAATAATGATAATAAGCTTAACTTCAAGATCATCAACTTATCTTATCACTCAGTACAGGCGATTCATTGCTATTATCTAACAATTATTATCAATAATTAATTATTAACGAATTTATTATTATTATTATTATTATTATTATTAATTAATAAGCTTAGCAAGAAGTTTACCAGAAGGTGGAGGGAGGGTATCTCGGAGACCTGGGACATCTGTACAGAATGAACGGCAATAGATTCACCAAACAGATCAGTTATTTGGTTACTACTGGAGTAAAAAGACCACTACAGCACGGACTAAGGAAAATAAGAAGGATATTGATAGGTTCAACTACTCTGAGGTCCAATTATAATTATTAGACAGAAATATACAGTAGTTAGGAATGTAGTTTTTTTTCTTTTTCTTGTGGCTTCCTGAGAGGCCGAGTGCAGGTCTTTCTAGTCGACGCCCGTGGGCGACCTGCGCATCGTGATGAGGATGAAGTGATGATGAAGACGTCACATACACCCAGTCCCCAGTCCCCGGGTCACGGAAATAACCCCAAGGAGATTAAAATCCCTAATGGCCCGGCCGGGAATCGAACCCGGGACCATTCGGGCCAATGCCTAGTACGTTAACCAATAAGCCATGGAGCCGGACAAGGAATATAGTGAAACATTTGGAAGGCGTTCCAGCCGCAGAAAGAACTAACAATAAGAAGAGCAGAAGAACAACGGAAGCAGGACAGCGAACGCACTGGGCACAGAAAACTCCGCACGAAAAAAAAACCATGATGTAGCGTGATCCTAAGTGGTCAATTCACTCGAAAAAAAAAAAAATTAAAAAGTTTAACTCCAGGAGCATGTACTGGATGCTATGTGAATTGTATTTAGTGTACAGTATCTCTCCGTACAGGTGATTCCTTGCTGAGGCAGAACCGTGATTATGTTACAACAACCACAACAATAATAATAATAATAATAATAATAATAATAATAATAACTCTCATCGAATGGCCTAAGGTGTAGAGTTGGAGTTGGAGCAAGTTAGGCGATCTATCCTTCAATGTTGACGCTCCGATAGCCCTGCCATCTAGTTGACACACTGGAACTCTAGTTGGTTCCTCAGTTTAGGGGCTGCGACAACGCGGTCATGTAGTCCCGTGTACTTTGGGTGTGCGTAGAATCTGTCTGATAACCGGTGTTTTATTGCGATGATTGTATTAGTGTGTGTTATCTGTTTTTAATTCAAGTAAAGACTGCAGACTTTGAATTTTTCAAATAGTTCCTACTTTTGCCGCCAAACGCCACCCTCAACGACTACTAGGCCTAGTTCAGAACTTAGCTACTAGACGCCACCGCAGTCGGCTGTTGGCAACGAAAGTAGGAACCTAAGAGCGTTGTTTACATTCCTAAGCTATACAATTTAGCTTCACACAGGTGTAATTAGTGGAAGGTTCTTTAACATTCCATAAATCTATGACATGGGACCGCCGGCTTTACTTCCCCTCCGAAGGAAGGCATACTGAGGGATTTTTAACGCTCTTAAAATCCGACGACTTCGGCCGGGTTTGAACCCGCGATCTTCGGCATAGAAGCTCAGCATGCTACCGACTACGCCACCGAAGCCGCTACACTGGAACTCTATTGGGCGTTGGGCGACCTGTGGATGAGATCTAATTGAGGGAATGTGAGTTGACATCGTACGATTCGGAGTGCTGCGGTTTTTTCCCGCCACTTCTCTGCCGGGAAGCGAACTCGCGATCTTGGTGGGGAATCTTATAGTGGATGCGGCACGCACTGGTCACTGATTTGGTCCGGCAACACTGGCAGAAGACGAACAAAGACGAACTTCTATCCTGAAGAGGATGGGCTGACACAATGCCTCTATTTACAGGGATGAGGAAGTCCATCACAGCGCCATTAAGATAAGCTATGTACATTTTGATATATTACTAGTGTACATTTTATTTTTACTTACAAGACTCCCTCAAGTTATAAGTCTGCCCTGATGGGCGGAGTTGGATCTTCACGACCACATTGGTGATTGAGGGGGCTTGCAGCTACCTGGTCATGTATTGAATAAATACAGTGGACATATTATGTGGGTGGAGGGTGGAGAGTTAACGTGTTACAAGCGTAAGGAAGACAAACCCGCGATCTTCGGCTTTGACCGCCTATAGGCTACCAAATGAGCAAATACGGCATACGCTTTAATTCTTATGGCAAGGGTTTTGTGACCTACCAGGTTACATGGAGCCGAACCCGATTATTATGTATCGTGTAATCCGCCCTGCCAATATTATGAAGTGATGTTTTATAATAGTACATTATGCAACGATCCTATAAAGGCAATAATTAAGACACGAGTATGTTCATAAAACGAGCGTAGCGAGTTTTATAATATCCATACGAGTGTCTTAATTACCATTATAGGCGAGTTGCATACGACTGTTTATGTTCGACGATAATTATAACTTTACTATATGTTTTCACATACATATTCATAAATATCTGTTGAGATTCAGTCACTTGAATTTTGTGATCGGAATGCAAGCGCTGTGTTTGATATCTCTGCTTTCCAAGTTCTCTGACCGACCGACGCAGGCACTCTGTGTGCTTGGCAATGTCAGACATATTCTTTGATGCCGTATGTTTACAGATTGCCGATGTGCACCTGCATTCAGTCAAACTGCCACCGAAGTCGTCTGAAAGCAATGCACTGTGTAGAAATCGGAGTTGGGGATAGTAAGGTACAGTGCTATTTCTTATCTCATATTCGCCAGTTTATTTACGCGAACATATGGACGGTGCACTTTATATGTCGGTAGTTTATACAGACATGTTGGATTTTGAGCGCATGCACGAAGGTATCCTTACCTAATTGGACAATGAATGAGCTCTGATTGGCTGGAGAAACTGCATCATAATGCAAAATTGCACTATAATGAGCCTCATCATGATACAGTTTTCTGACACATAAAGTTTACATTTCGACATCGTCAAACATAAATACTTTAAACGTACATGTTTCGATATGACAATGATATCTTCATCAGCGTTGATAGTTCAACATGATACATTTTGATTTAAAACCAATAAAAATAGACGTTGCACCTGAAAGCTGGACCAATCCAAATTGACGTTGCGCGTGAAAGTTGGACCAATCCAAATTAACGTTGCGCGTGAAAGTTGAACCAATAAAAATTGACGTTGAGCGTGAAAGTTGAACCATCAAAATTGACGTTGCGCATTGTGAGGTTTGAAGCCATTTTTCAGTGATGCTTAAGTAAACAAAAGTTTGGTGCTTTTCAGTCGGTCAACACGAATGTACCCAAATAGAGCAGGGTTATGCCCTGATCCTGAAATAAATTACATACGATTAATAAATACACTAGGATGACCAGTTTCGATCGTTAAGCGATCATCATCAGATCCATTACACTTAGGCTATAACATCTATGTTTGAGACTACACGTGAAAAATATATACAATATGTACAACTATTTAGTTGCAGTGTTGGTAATGCAACAGTCGTTGTATGTTAAATGTGGTATGTCTGTTAGGGGTGATTATATGGTTTTACAAAATCAACTATGGTTGTACTGAAATAATACAAGCGTATACTTATCGAGTTGTCTCCTTAACTGGAACTTGAAGCACTTGCGTGTTTCCTCCGGCACCAGCTATAGTCGACTACCCGGGTGTTAGCTGGGCGGAACTGGTTTTCCCCTTCCTCCCCCTTTAGTTGCTGTGTTCTTTCAGAGGTCAGTGCCATGTATATTTGTGTGACGTAGCCAAGTCTAGATAAGAGTGTATGCTATTGAATACAGGAGTCTGCAACTATTAAAGACCGTGGAACTATCTTCGCCACGCGTGGACTAAAAAAGCCATTTAAACTAAGCGGTACACGGTGTATTGAAGACGTCCCGGCACCTTTAATACTGCCGCGCATATCGGCCTAGGTTTATTGCAGAAAAATGTGCATAGTACACCTGGTCCAAATAACATTTACCTATAACCACCGCTATTTCCCCCCCCTTTTCTATCTAGCTTGGCTGTATCGCTAAGTTGTGTCTTGTTTTCGACAGGGTGTGTTTTTTACTAGAGCGAAAAGTGGTGAACTCTCCATAAAAGTGTGTTCATTCAGATTGTTGGGATTGTTTTGTTTGGCTAGACGAATCTCGATTGCTTCTTTTATGTCGAGAGCTCTGCCTTTCGATTCGTGATGAATTATTTTTAGATCAGTCTCGATTTTAGTAAAGCTGTGCCCCGTGTCACACATATGTTCGCATACGGCTGAATGTGTTCCGTATCTTATCGCATTCCTATGTTCATTATAACGTGTATCTACTCGTCTTCCGCTCTGTCCAATGTAATTAGCTTGACAACCAATGTCTTGGCATGTAATAGAATAGCCCTGACTTTGAATACGGATCTTGTTTATTTGAATTGCTATTTTGCAGGTGCCTCTCGGTCGTATTATTCGTTGTGAATGCTATTATTGTGCCTTGCTTTTTGAATAGATTAGTGATTTTATATGTGTTCTCATTCACATAGTAGAAGCGCGCGAATTTTTTGACATTAATGTCCGGTTTTGGAATCATTATATCTTTATTTTTATGTTTGGCTACAATTTGGTCTATTTTGCTTGGCAGGAAATTGTTTTCCTTTGCTATTTGTTTAATGGTTCTTATTTCCTTATTATAATTGTCTGTTGACATGGGTATGTTTAAAGCCCTGTGCACCATTGAATTGAACCCCGCTAATTTATGCGTAAGGGGTGATTAGACTGATTGTCGATTGCATGCGAGGTTTGTGTGGCTTTTCGGAATATGGAGTATGAAAGCTCGTTGTCGTTACGTTCAATAGTTATGTCGAGATAATTTATTTTTCGATCTGTTTCGGATTCCTTAGTGAATTTGATTGAGTGGTTTAGGCTATTAATGGATTGGAGAATTGTTTCTTCGCTTGTTAATTCAGTATCGTAGATGCAAATTACATAATCTACGTATCTTTTCCATATTACTATTCCCCTTGTTGAAGTCTTTTCTAAAAACTCATTTTCTAGTACATTAATGAAGATGTCAGCGATTAATCCGCTTAGTGGTGATCCCATCACTAATCCTTCTGTTTGTGTGTACATTTTATTGTCGAATTGAAACACGTTTTAGCCGAGGACGACCCTCAGTAGTCGCACGATCTCTTCAGTTTTTTTTGCCGAATTGTTGGATTCTAAGTTATTTTCGATAGTGTTGATTGCATCATTAATAGGAATATTGGTGTACATGTTAGTTACATCGAAGGATACAAGCCTCATGCTAGGTTTAATTTGTAGGGTGTTCAGTGCTGTTACTAATTCCGTTGTGTTCTTTACAGAGTTGTTTTTGTCGTTGTAAAGGCGGAGTTTTAAGATTTTTAGTAACTCTGTGCTGATTTTGTAAGTAGGCGCATTCCTACAATTGACTATTGGTATCATCGGGCACTCCTTTTTGTGTATTTTTGGTTGTCCCCTCGATGACGGTATTTTCGGGTTCATGTTTATTAGTTTTATTTTTCAGCTTTGGTCAATATGCATTCTGTTTTTTTAATACACTTTTTATTTGTTTTTGGAATTTATTGGGGGGGGGGGGTGTCTTTTGCTAATTCCTTGATTTCGTTGTTGTTTAGGAATTCGACTGTTTTTTCAATGTATTCTGTTTTGTTCAATATTACTGTGGTATTTCCCTTATCTGCTTTTGTGATGATTAAGTCGTGTTCTTTTATTTTTTGTTTCAATGACTTTATTTCTTTTTGTTGTTTGTTGTTTTGAGTGTAATTGTTTTCGCCCTCTCGTTTGAGGATTTTTTTTGGTTTCGTTGGTGGCAATAAAACAAGACACAACTTAGCGATACAGCCAAGCTAGATAAAAAAGGGGGGAAAATAGCGGTGGTTATAGGTAAATGTTATTTGGATCAGGTGTACTATGTACATTTTTCTGCAATCAACCTAGGCCGATATGCACGGCAGTATTAAAGGTGCCGGGTCGTCTTCAATAGACCGTGTACCGCTTAGTTTAAATGGCTTTTTAGTCCACGCGTGGCGAAGATAGTTCCACGGTCTTTAATAGTTGCAGACTCCTGTATTCAATAGCATACACTCTTATCTAGACTTGGCTACGTCACACAAATATTCATGGCACTGACCTCTGAAAGAACACAGCAACTAAAGGGGGAGGAAGGGGAAAACCAGTTCCGCCCAGCTAACACCCGGGTAGTCGACTATAGCTGGTGCGTGAGGAACCACGCAAGTGCTTCAAGTTCCAGTTAAGGAGACAACTCGATAAGTATAAGCTTGTATTATTTCAGTACAACCATAGTTGATTTTGTAAAACCATATAATCACCCCTAACAGACAAATTCCGGATTTTCACCACTATTTTAGAAGTTCACCTAACATTAGACATACCACATTTAACATACACCGACTGTTGCATTACCAACACTGCAACTAAATAATTGTACATATTGTATATATTTTTCACCTGTAGTCTCAAACATAGATGTTATAGCCTAAGTGTAATGGATCTGATGATGATCGCTTGACGGTCGAAACTGGTCATCCTAGTGTATTTATTAATATTATGTAATTTATTTCATGATCAGGGCATAACCCAGCTCTATTTGGGTACATTCGTGTTGACCGACTGAAAAGCACCAAACTTTTGTTTACTTAGGCAACACTGAAAAATGGCTTCAAACCTCACAATGTTCACGGTTAGTCAGGCAAAATCGTGAAGCCAAGAGGTTAAAAACACTCTGGCTTAAACTCATGAACATAGACAGGTCAATTTGGTTCAACAAAAAATGTATAGAACTAAACCTCATCCCCAAATACGTACCAATTAAAACCGTACCGATTACACCAGGCTCAATCATTTCAACTAAACAAGCCAAAGCGCTATGGATAGAAAACGAACTAAGATTTGCATACATAAGCAAGCAAAAGATCAACCAACAACTATACGATATTCAATTGCAACTAAGTAACTTCTGGCACCCATCCCAATGGGACAGTTTTACCGAGCACCTACATGACACCATCAAAATCAGAGCAACGAGGAATCACGAAACGCTAGAATATAAACTAAGAAAACTTGGAGAAACACAGAATAATCAATCTAGTGAACAACACACGAATAACAATGAATTCAATTTCCACAGCAGGGTAAACAACAGAACGAACGTAACCTTCTCTCAAAATAAAATGGATATGTTAGACAAAGGTTTGAAATACAACTGCACAGACGCACACACGAACCATAATATAAAACAGTTAATCACAGATATCGAGATAGCCAGTCACAAGCTCCCAGCAGAAGACAAGGAATTAACCAAAAATCTTGCCACCAACGATGCCAAAAAAATCCTCAAACGAGAGGGCGAAAAGAATTACACTCAAAACAACAAACAACAGAAGGAAATAAAGTCATTGAAACAAAACATAAAAGAACACGACTTAATCATCACAAAAGCAGATAAGGGAAATGCCACAGTAATATTGAACAAAACAGAATACATTGAAAAAACAGTTGAATTCCTAAACAGCAACGAAATCAAGGAATTAGCAAAAGACCCCCCCCCCCCCAATAAATTCCAAAAACAAATAAAATGTGTATTAGAAGAAACAGAATACATATTGACCAAAGCTGAAAAATCATAACTAACAAACATGAACCCGAAAATACCGTCATTGAAGGGACAACCAAAAATACACAAAAAGGAGTGCCCGATGATACCAATAGTCAATTGTAGGAATGCGCCTACTTACAAAATCAGCACAGAGTTACTAAAAATCTTAAAACTCCGCCTTTACAAGGACAAAAACAACTCTGTAAAGAACACAACGGAATTAGTAACAGCACTGAACACCCTACAAATTAAACCTAGCATGAGGCTTGTATCTTTCGATGTAACTAACATGTACACCAATATTCCTATTAATGATGCAATCAACACTATCGAAAATAACTTAGAATCCAACAATTCGGCAAAAGAAACTGAAGAGATCGTGCGACTACTGAGGGTCGTCCTCGGCCAAAACGTGTTTCAATTCGACAATAAAATGTACACACAAACAGAAGGATTAGCGATGGGATCACCACTAAGCGGATTAATCGCTGACATCTTCATTAATGTACTAGAAAATGAGTTTTTAGAAAAGACTTCAACAAGGGGAATAGTAATATGGAAAAGATACGTAGATGATGTAATTTGCATCAACGATACTGAATTAACAAGCGAAGAAACAATTTTCCAATCCATTAATAGCCTATACCACTCAATCAAATTCACTAAGGAATCCGAAACAGATCGAAAAATAAATTATCTCGACATAACTATTGAACGTAACGACAACGAGCTTTCATACTCCATATTCCGAAAAGCCACACAAACCTCGCATGCAATCGACAATCAGTCTAATCACCCCTTACGCATAAATTAGCGGGGTTCAATTCAATGGTGCACAGGGCTTTAAACATACCCATGTCAACAGACAATTATAATAAGGAAATAAGAACCATTAAACAAATAGCAAAGGAAAACAATTTCCTGCCAAGCAAAATAGACCAAATTGTAGCCAAACATAAAAATAAAGATAAAATGATTCCTAAACCGGAAATTAATGAGAAAAAATTCGCGCGCTTCAACTATGTGAATGAGAACACATATAAAATCACTAATCTATTCAAAAAGCAAGGCATAATACTAGCATTCACAACGAATAATACGACCGAGAGGCACCTGCAAAATAGCAATTCAAATAAACAAGATCCGTATTCAAAGTCAGGGCTATTCTATTACATGCCAAGACATTGGTTGTCAAGCTAATTACATTGGACAGAGCGGAAGATGAGTAGATACACGTTATAATGAACATAGGAATGCGATAAGATAGGGAACACATTCAGCCGTATGCGAACATATGTGTTACACGGGGCACAGCTTTACTAAAATCGAGACTGATCTAAAAATAATTCATCACGAATCGAAAGGCAGAGCTCTCGACATAAAAGAAGCAATCGAGATTCGCCTAGCCAAACAAAACAATCCCAACGATCTGAATGAACACACTTTTATGGAGAGTTCACCCCTTTTCGCTCTAGTAAAAAACACACCCTGTCGAAAACAAGACACAACTTAGCGATACAGCCAAGCTAGATAGAAAAGGGGGGAAAATAGCGGTGGTTATAGGTAAATGTTATTTGGACCAGGTGTACTATGTACATTTTTCTGCAATAAACCTAGGCCGATATGCGCGGCAGTATTAAAGGTGCCGGGACGTCTTCAATACACCGTGTACCGCTTAGTTTAAATGGCTTTTTTAGTCCACGCGTGGCGAAGATAGTTCCACGGTCTTTAATAGTTGCAGACTCCTGTATTCAATAGCATACACTCTTATCTAGACTTGGCTACGTCACACAAATATACATGGCACTGACCTCTGAAAGAACACAGCAACTAAAGGGGGAGGAAGGGGAAAACCAGTTCCGCCCAGCTAACACCCGGGTAGTCGACTATTGCTGGTGCCTGAGGAAACACGCAAGTGCTTCAAGTTCCAGTTAAGGAGACAACTCGATAAGTATACGCTTGTATTATTTCAGTACAACCATAGTTGATTTTGTAAAACCATATAATCACCCCTAACAGACATACCACATTTAACATACAACGACTGTTGCATTACCAACACTGCAACTAAATAATTGTACATATTGTATATATTTTTCACCTGTAGTCTCAAACATAGATGTTATAGCCTAAGTGTAATGGTTCTGATGATGATCGCTTAACGATCGAAACTGGTCATCCTAGTGTATTTATTAATCTCATGTAATTTATTTCAGGATCAGGGCATAACCCAGCTCTATTTGGGTACATTCGTGTTGACCGACTGAAAAGCACCAAACTTTTGTTGACGTTGCGCGTGAAAGTTGGACCAATCAAAATTAACGTTGCACGTGAAAGTTGAACCAATAAAATTTGTTCTGGTTATCAAGCAGGTGGCGAGGGCAGACTCTCTGTGACACAGGAACGACTTCTAAATGTGTCACGTGGTGTGGCTGGTGGTTTACGCTCTGTTGGTGCAAGTGGTGGCTGTGTTCTCTCATCACAGCATCCCTAAGCATGCGCATGCTCATAATTTGCAATACCCGGGAACAGTTTACGTTTCCGTGTTTCTTCAGCCTAGTCATTAAAGGAACGCGCACGAGACAGATTGCTTATTTGTTGGGTAGTTTCCACTGATCTCTATACATGGATCGCTGATGGCAGCTCTCCGCTGCACGAGAAAGTACGCCAGGTTGAGCGCGCGGTCCGCCATGTTGGTGTGCCCATTCTCGAGCCATCCTTATGGGGAAGCAATGATAATCTAGTCAATTTTAAATTGTAATTAATGGTGCTTTGGAACAAATAAAAATATAGAGATATGTTCACTCATAGCATAAGGGCATTGGGATCACTGACACGTCATTCCGAGGTCAGTAAATCTCCGGAATAGCAATAAAAATGAATGTATAATAACGGCTGACAAATATCACCTTAGGTGCTGAGTACACACAATTAGCGATCAGTAACAGAGTAACGAGTGAAAAACAATTTCTGGAAACTTTCTTGTAAATTGTATTAATATATATGCCACGAAATTATGCATTCTTCAAATGATGTACCTATAAACGTAGCTCACTGTACACTCGACATATCGTAATCGGTTCTTGTTAATGAATTTCTGTTTCCATGAAATAACGCGCAGTTTAATTTATAAAATGAAAATGTCATTTAAGCAAATTGTACGTATTTATGAAACCAGCAAATATTCAGACCTTGTCAATATATCGCATAACCAGCAGCTTAATTGCCACAGTAAAAATTACACAAACATAAATGTACCGGTAGCCTATATAATTATCAGGGTGCGAAATCGGAAAGAAATGGTGGAGGGGGGGGGGAAGAAGGATTACAGGGCTTAATTACTAATCCCAGCACTCTACATCAAATACTACAGCTTTTAATCACGCTAGCAGCACAATAAACTTAATAATAAAGGGAAGTAGATCTAGGCCAAACTGCCCTTTAAGCCAAACCAATTTCACTCCTCAGCTCCACATAAAAGTTAACACAACTAAAACCTACTCAAAATATACTCTCCCCACAGTTTTACAACTATTAAGCGAACTATTCGCACCCAGAACCGAAAAACCCCGAAATGGGATCAAATTTAAAAACGCTATGGCCTAGCCGATCACGTCTGCTTCAGCACCACCGCATTTGTATACTTAACTTCACAATAACTTCAAAATTAGGGCTAAGTGACCTGTCTGCCTGAGAAGTAAAGGTATTACCGACTTGCCTGGGATGATGGGTCACCAAACCGGTACTTGAAACTCAGATTTTACGCTTTAAATAACCAAATTCAGCCCATTTTAAAACTACAAGAAACACAAAATATTTACTGCCAGTGGCTTATATGTATAACATCAAACTACTACTGTTTATTTCAGGTAGTTCCCGGTGGGGAGTATATAATTTTCCTTTCTCCTGTAAGTAAATTTCCTTCTCCTCCAGAAAAAATGTAAATTATAAATATTTTTGTTTGGCATTCTGTTGTTAAAACAAGAATGATAAATATTAGAAAGTTATACCCTATCATTTCTATATTATTTGTATTATTGCTGATGTTTTTATCAAAATATGCACAGTAAAAAACATTAATTTCTGTAATATATACATTCTACATTTTTCTCATTATTTTATAATGATAGGATCCCTCTCTCTCTCTCCCCCCCTCCTCCCCCGCAATTTCACACCCTGATAATTATGAAACAACATGGAAATGAAACCTGTAAATATTCAAAACTTTTCAAGGCATCACCTAACGTGCAGAGTAATGTTTCACATAAAATAAATTCTCAATTGTGCATAATTCTATAACTAGTTCAAGGAAGAAAGCCCGGGTGATGTACATCACCTTCTTGAAACAACAACTGAAAGAAGTCCACTCACTTTGTCCTCGGATGGTAAAAATAATCATAATGATTGGAATGTAAAATTCAGTCACATTGAGTGATACCAGTAACAGGGAAAAATGTCTAAAAAACACAGTCCTATTTCCAATATTTATCCACATGAATAGTTCAGTTCATTATTGGTGCCTGTGTATCACTAACCTGCTAAGGTCTTTCCTTATTAAATCTCTATGGATTTTCTCTGAAAAATCCTTTCCCTCATGAAAAAATCTTATTTTTGCATATGATTCACTAATAACCTTAATCAACCTGAAGACATGGTTACTTTCTGCAGAAGTACTCAGCATGTGATTTCTGAGCTGTGCAAATGAATCACTCCCTACTTCAGAAAGAACACATGAAACTAAAGTTAACATTGATCTACTATTTGCCATTGCAAGAGGCTGTGAACCATTATTTGAGAGAAACATCCTGAAGTGCTTTTCTGTTGTCATGCATACTCTGATAGTGTCATGAGATGGCACAATCAAATGTCCCCTAGATTTAATTGTCAAAAGTTTGAGACTTGTGTCCACAGCAGCATCTGTAACTAAGACTGATGTGCATTCATCACAATGCACTCTTTTCTTCACCATCTTCACTACATATCCACTGATATATGCCACAGTATTTTCTAAATATTCACTGATGGTAACCTTAGGGATAGGGTCCCTGTCATAATTGTCAACAGTGCAGCCCAGATCAATGTCATTAACTATAGATAATGCAACATCTGTGACATCAATTTCCAAAGATGAGGAGGTATTAATGTAGTCCCTTGTTGTTGTAAGTACTCTTGTGTCATCTTGGGTGTTCACATTACCTCCTTCTTCACAAACCTGATGGGGAAGCAACAGCTTCTTATAAGCTGAAATGAACTGGATCACATTGGGATTGTTATTCCACCCACCCCTTGCCCTAATTCCACAAAACAGAAGCTCAAGATGATCCTGCGAAAGTTTGTAGGTCAGCAAATATTTTACTTGACTTGTTGGAGGAGCAACAAACACATCAAAAATCTTTATCACACTCATTACAGACACACAAAATCCAACAAATGGAACCTTCAGTGGTGTAGTATGCAAAGGTTTACCAGAGGGGTCTGTTAAATTCATGATATATGGTAGAGCTTTCATGAAAAATGGCTCCCAATCAGCTCTGTTACTGACAGTCAGGGGAGCTTTAGAACCCTTTCCCAGAGGATTTCTGGAATTCAACAAATCAAACAGTTTGTTAATTAATTTAATGAACTCCACTGTGGCATGAACATTCTTGAATTGTGGTAACTTCAGTACATCACAACAGAATATGAGTGCATCTGCTACACTGTCACTTAAAGTTTGAGCTGCAAGATTTACTTTCATTTTTTGCTGGTAGAACCTTTTATGAGCTAACCTTAATTTATTCCCTGCCCGAAGACCTTCTTGTGCTTGCAGTTCGTGCAGGGCAGTGATGTATCTCCACTCAATCAATTCCCCATGCTCAGTTTTATATACTCCCAGTTTTGCCCATGTGTTCCTTATCAACTTTAGCATGTGGCAGATATCTAAAATTATATACACTTTCTCACAGGCATCACAAGGATGAGGAAACCAGTGCACTGCATTTGGAAGCTGCAAGTTACCTCCCAGATATTTAACCATTGAAAAATGACATCTCGGTCCATCAAATGTTATGGAAGTAACTGTAACACCCAGATCAAACAACTTTGTTATGACAGCAGTCACCAAATTTGCCCTTTCCTCTCCTGTTAAACTTCTAATAAAATAGTATGCAACAGGAATCTTCCATGATGAATTCAGACTGACTACCATAAAAACCAATGCATTACTTGCAAGAGGTAGGTCACATGCTTCAGAAAGAATGTCTGTTCCTAGATCAATATAACCTCTGTACTGATGACCATCCCACTCAAGATGTTCCTTTATGCTCATTTCATCAAGCATTAAGGAACATATCACTTTCCTTCCAACTTCAGCACACTGCCTAACTTTTACTTTGAGAGCCTGACCTGCTTCCTCAGAAAAACCAGGTTCTGCATTAACACTGTTAGACCAACTGCGAATGACAGAAGGATGAGGAAGAGCCAGGCCAAATGTGTTTCTAACATACTTGTATGCTTTTGTCGAATACAACTGAAGGGTAAGAGCAAATTTCTTCAACAATGGAGGATAGCGTTCACGTGTAACAGAGTTACTGGAGACATTTTTCACCATGCGCTGGAGCATTTCCAATGGTACATCTGTAAATGTCTGTTCTAAAATGTCTAGGGCATCACTTGACATCAAGGATGATTTCTTCAATGTTTCTACTACATCCTTTAAAGACTTTACTTTCTTTCTTAAACGAGAGTTCTTTTCCTTGAAACCCTTTAATTGTTTTGCCACATGACTCTTCTTTTCCTTAGCAATTTCCAATTTCACATTCATCTTTCTAGGACTCAGATAATAACGATGATCATGATCGATAACGTGTGAAGTACCGGTGTCATTTGCATCACCTCCTTCGAAATTAATTGGCCTGGTAATTGGAACTGAACGAGCCATGGGCAGTTTCCTTTTCCTATTTACCTAAAAGCAAGAAGTAATATAATTGTACCTATAGTGAGTATAATTTATTTAAATTATTATGAACAAAATTATTTTATTTTGATTAACTTAAGTAGATTTTTACTACCGGTATTCAAAATAGGAGAATTAATTGGTTAAGTCAATGAAAATATTATCCACAGATTTTGTATAACTTAAATTAATTGAAATTAATCTACTACTGCCTTAAAATGACGTGAAACTAGGGTGTGATAATGGAAAGGGTGTGGAAATGTGATAAAAGTCTATGATAGTGAATAGTGTAAATTGTGGTTATGGTTTTATGATTTCTTAACAGTTCATAAATTGTTACCCCAATTAACTATTAAAGACCTCTCTAATTAAAATAAGCTAATAAAGCAATATTGATGGTCATCATCAGAAATATGAGGTCTAACACCCCTTAAAAGAGCCCCTAATACCACAAATAGCATAGTGGGATAGCTTAAAACACACACCACACTTTCCCTTCTCCCACTCCAGTGTCTGAAACCCATAATAATTATTGCTAATGTAAATCAGGCCTAGAAATCCTCCAGACTTCATTTTCTAAGATCGTTATAAGATTACACGCCAATTCTTTCCTCAAAACCGTCAGATAATGACAAATAAATAACAAGAAGTTCCGTGAAGAACTATACAGCCTACTTTGCATGCCAATGATTATTCTACAGAATATGAACCTATATAGAATAATGACGAAATTAAGTTGGTAATATCGAAATATCTAATTAGTTCAAAATATACCTGGTATAATGTAGCCTAATAGAGCACTAGAGTTGGCAGCTCTGGTGACTGAATATATTCTTAGTTCCATTTCTTAAGGTACAGAATACAAAATTTGGTTGAAGTCCAATGGACGTTACATGCAGTTAGACACTGGATCTATCAGCACGCGTAAAAGCATGTTGCCAACAATGTCATGCGTGTGCTGGTCAGAAATAATCTGAAATATTATGATATCTTGTTGTGCCAATTTTGGATGAAATCCATTTGTTAGTATAGAAGTTACATGTATTTTAAAATTGGACATATCAGCAGGCATAGAATCATGTTGGCAGCACTGCCTTGTATTAATTACTCCAAATTAATCTAGAATGTCAGGTGCTATACGTGTGCAAAGTATAGAGCTGTTGGCTTGCATACTTTCTGATATATTTATATTAGGGTAAAAAAATATAGACAGCATTTATTAACAGTTGGCAGCCCTGATTTCTCTTAACAATACTTATAGTCATATATGTTATGGTACACATAGCACATACGAAATTTGGTTGAAATCCAACTGATAGTATAGAAGTTACATGTATTTAAAAATTGGTACTATCTGCAGGCTTATAATCATGTTGGTAGAACTGACGTATATAAGTTACTCCAAATTAATCTAAAATGTCAGAATATACGTGTGCATAGTTTAAAGCTGTTGGCTTGCATACTTTCTGATATATTGGTATTTGGATAAAATAAATAAATAGAGAGAGCAATTATTAACAGTTGGCAGCCCTGGTGGCTCTTAAGAATACGCGCAGTCATATCTGTTTATGTACAGATATTACATACAAAATTTGGTTGAAATCCAATTGATAGTGTAGAAGTTATATGCATTTAAACATTGGACCTATCAGAAGGCTTAAAATTATTTTGGCAACACTGTCATGGTTGGACTCCTGGAAATTAAACTGAAATAGTATTATCTACATGTGTGCCAATTTTGGAATAGCTCTCATGCATACCTTGCAAGATATCCAACATGGAGCTCAAATTTCTAGTGCTTTTTTCAGCAGTTGGTAGCACTGACATCATTTTCAAATATGGACGTGAGATATTCCGGTGCACATCTTTACTCATACTAAATTTGGTTTTGATTGCTGCAGCCGTTTAGGAGTTGATAGGGGGGGACACACACACACAGCCAGACAGACAGAAGGACAGACAGACAGACAGACAGAAAGACAGACAGACACACATTTTCCCGGATCGATCTCGTAAGTCTACTTTTTCCTCATTTTTGCAAAATGTGAAAAGTAGGCTAAAAATCTCTGAAGTAAATCCTTACTTGCATTACATGTTCAGGAAAATTGAAAACAGTTGGCTGTGTATCACTTCTAATGAGTACATTTTGTCCAGTTCTATCAAAACAGTCTTCCTCAAAGTGATCCGAGCAGAGAACAGCTGTTTTCGAAGGCTCCCAATTCTCCCGCCTGATACTCCTAATCCGTGATCTAGGAAGTTCGGGTCTCGAGAAAGGAAACCTACAAAAATGAATTGCCATTTTCCTCCCAGAATATGCGAAATATAAATAAATATAATAAAACTCAAAACACTACCCTCGAAATATTAATTTTTATTATAGTATAAAACTCACCGATGAAACGATTTCTCTTTCTGCTTTTCGGTTCTGTTTGTACATCCATATGCTGAACACTGCGGCATGTTGAAACCTCATTCAGAATTCACATGAACACATAGTACACATTGAAATTGGATCTTGTAATTTACAAGTATACTACTAGACATCGAACCTAAATTCGCAAAATACACTACTACTTCTTTTGCATTAACACAACACAGAACACTCGTGGAACTACAATCAAGAGGCCTGGCCACTGGGCATGGCGTCACTGAATAAGACAAGAGCGCCCTACGGTCCACGTGGTCTACGAGCAATATTGCACCATGCGCTCGCTGCCATCTTGCTATACCTCCTGTCATCGTCTATTCGGCTTACTGCTGCCCTAACTACCAGCCATCCATGTATAGAGATCAGTGGTAGTTTCCAAGAAGCCTGCTCACTGTATATAGAGGCTACACTGACAGACAGGGGTGCACAAAGTGCCTAGGTTTGCTAGATTTTGAAACTCTATACCGTACCAAAGGCAAGGAAGATTTTGAAAACCACTACATTAATTTTATTCTTAACAAGTAGTTCCGTGAAGAACTATACCGACTATTTTCATATATCCTACTCATGTTAATTGCCTCTATCAACATACAGAATTTCATTTCGTGTGCTGTAATAGATTCGTAGATATCGAGAACTGTCTAAATATTTCAGATGGATGCCATGTTGGATTTTTATATTTGTAGGTCTTAGAGTTATGATATCGCATGATTATGGCACAAGAAATAAAAACAAGATTTTAAAATTTCGCACAGCTGCCATCTTGTGGATATGAAAACAATTGAAATAAATTAGATGCCAATGGATTAAAATTTGTATAAGCATTTACCGTACCAAGGTTTTACTACGCTCGGTTGGTTGAATCGTGAGAAACGCCCCTTTAATATTGTTGTTGTTGTTTTAAGTGGCCTAACATCTAGGTTATCGGCCCATTTAATATTTATATTTTCGTCACCGCCAGTTGGATTTGTGGTCACCAGGTTATTGAAAGCCCCATAGGTGAACTTATGTTTATAGCCTATATCAACATACTAATTTTCAGTTTAATTGCTGTCATAGATTAATACATATTGAGAACCGTCTATATATTTCGGGTGGTCGCCATATTGGATTTCAATATATGTAGGCCATAGAGTTATGTACTATTAGATGAAGATTATTGCGCAGGTTCATTATTCAAACGTTCACTTCGATCGCATGATTAATACACAAGAAATAAAAAACTTAATTTTAAAATTGCGCACAGCCGCCTTCTTGAGGTTATGTAAACAATTGACCTAAATTAGATGCAGTGCATTACAATGTGTATACACATTTACTATACCATATTTCCCTTCGCTCAGATGGTTAAATCGCGAGAAAAGTTTATTAAAATATTTCAAATTCGCTTGATCGCCATGTTCGATTTGTACTTTACAGGTTTTTGAAAGTTACATAGATAAACTTGTAGTAGTGCCTTTTGTCACGGTATAGAATTTCAGGGTGATATCAGTAATAGTTTCGGAGATATAGAATGCTGGTGAAATATTTCGCACAACCGTCATATTGAGGTTATGTAAACAATTGAACTAAATTGGATGCCAGTGCATTACAATGGGTATGGACATTTCCTGTACCAAATTTCACTGCACTCAGATGGGTAAATCACGAGAGAAGTCTGTATTAAAATGTTTCAACTTCGCTTGGCCTCCATGTTCGTTTTGTACTTTACAGGTTTTTGGAAATTTCATAGATAAACTTGTAGCAGTGCCCTTTGTTATCGTACAAAATTGCAGGGTGATATCAGTAATATTTTCGGAGATATAGAAAGCCGGTGAAATATTTCGCACAGCCGCCATCTTGAGGTTATATAAACAATTGAATTAAATTAGATGTCAGTGCAGTATAAACATTTGCTGTGCCAAGTTTCATTGCGTGTGGATGGTTAGATCGTGAGAAAAGTTTATTTAAAAGTTTCAACTTCGCTTGGCCGCCAAGCTGGTTCTGTAGTTAACAGGTTTTTGAAAGTCTCATAGGTGAACCTCTAGTAGTACCCTTTGTCACCATACAAAATTTTCTGGGTGATATCAGTAATAGTTTTGGAGATATAGAATGCCGGTGAAATATTTCGCACAGCTGCCATGTTGGATTGGTGAGACGTAATAAAATTTGTAGGGCACGGTCGGGGTCAGCCAAAATTGTACTAACGAGACCTTACCGAGTTTCAATGAAATCGCTCCAGCCATTTAGCAGTTATTAGAGGACACACACACACACACACACACACACACACACACACACACACGGACAAAATGTGATCTCATAAGCCTATTTTTTCCTAAATGAAAATAGGCTAAAAATGTCTTGAAGGAGAATACAGAACAGCTCTTACAGCGATTACTGTAAATGGGCACAAACAGTTTATGAAAGTTTTGGCTCCTCCTTACAATCCCCCAGAGGCTCACAATTAGTGGGACGTAGGCTGGCGACCACGGGATCCCAGCTGAGCAGGCATTTGCTTCCGCTTTCTTGTACCGTGCACCTCTCTGAATTTTTTCCTATCGATTTCCCTTGGTTAGCTCTTGTTCTTTTCCGACCTCGACGGTATTAGGGTATCCGAGGCCTAGGGAGTCTTCACTTTCCCGCCTTAATTGGCCCTTGTGTCATCTTTCCTGATCCCTCATTCTTCAAGGGGTCAGACCTCTTCTTTCTCTTTTCAGGGGGGCGTGGTGGCGCAGTGATCAAGCTGTTGGCCTCTGACCACTGCAGACCGGGTTCGATTCCCGGTCAATGCATGTGAGATTTTCAAAGTGAAATGCCATGCCCTGTTGTTCGGATTCCGCGTAAAAAGGAGATCCCGTGGCTTATGATCTCGCGATTAACGGTCACTTAAAACTACAACTACAATCAGCGGCTTCGGTGGCGTAGTCGGTAGCATGCTGAGCTTCAATGCCCAAGATAGCGGGTTCAAACCCGGCCGAAGTCGTCGGATTTTTTAAGAGAGTTAAAAATCCTTCAGTATGCCTTCATTCGGAGGGGAAGTAAAGCCGGCGGTCCCATGTCATAGATTTATGGCATGTAAAAGATCCTTTCACAGACTAAACTTGTGTAAAGCAAAATTTGTTAGGTTAGATTTCGTCAGAACGCTCTATCAAAGTTCCAACGTTCACCGCTAGGTATCATTGATATCTGGTGGCGAAAGTTGGAACTACTTGAAATGGAACGGAACTTGTAGCTCACCCTTTAGGGTATCCGCTGGAAGCAGCTACAGACTCAGGCGAGCTAACATGTCCTCGGACACTCCCGGCACTAAAAGCCATACGATAAATAAAATAAACAACTACAATCTTCCTTCTTCTCTTTTCATGTTATCTCCTGCCTTCTAGGGTATGTGGCGCACCATCGTGGTCATGTTATTCTTGAGTGTGGTAACGTGTGTCTATATTAGTGTGTGGACTTGTAAATGGGGTTATGTTCTAGGCTGGAGGTGACCGTGGCCTTAATTTACGTACCATCCTGGTATTTGTCTGAATAGAAGTGGGAAACCACGGTAAACCATTTTTTGGGAATCGAACCCACCTCTTCTCAGTTCTGACTCACGAGGCAGTAATACCTGTTCCGACCAGAATTACATTTCTTGGCAGAATCGAATCGACCCAGACCGCCGCGGGGACAGCCAACAATGCTAGCCACTACGCTACGAGGCGACAGTTTCTATGCTCGTTTTGAGCAGAGGGTTTTACTGAAAGACAGCTCTTGAACTCTGAACTAGAGTGCGCGCTCCAAAGTCACGGGCGAAACATATGCCAATTTCAGTACTGTCCTTGTAAAATATTTCAGTGACTCGTGTAGTCCGACTGATGATGATGATGATAATTGTTGTTTTAAGGGGCCTAACATCTAGGTTATCGGCCCCCATACTGAAAACCAATTCTGTTAACAGACTAAATTACCAGACGTGACTCCCTAAGGGACAAATTGTAAGCTCTTAGCGGAGAAGAATGTTATAAAGAAGGCTAATAAACGTTGTAACAAGTTAGACTTCTGATTTATGGCGGTCTTCTAGCGGAGGTGCGATTTACCTGACGTGGGGAACCCGCCAAGTGTAACAACCCAATTTCTCAGAAACTTCACTCAGTGAAAGAGGGATTGAATTAAGCCAACACATGTTTCGGCTTATCCGTAGGCACTCGACCGTTTCCGAGAAAAAGACGGCTGAAGTGTGTCCGACGTCCTTAATGCTACGTGCGAACCAGAGTCAACTGACGCAGTGGTTGTCGCCGCAGCCTCACTGGTCTGGTCTGGAACCTGTCAGCCAGATGGCCTTTAGAGCTATATCTATTATACGGTATGGGCCTAACAGAACTGGAATAGGGGTGTTGGGTGATTACCTATGTATGTTAATTGGCCAGGATGTGACCTGGTGCTCAGGGCACCTTGAAATACTTAAGTTTAGAGTTATAGAGAAAAATAAAGTAAAAGGAAGGGACTCAGGTGAGCCGTTTTTAGAAGAGTGAAGTCTTTAAGAGCTGTAGTAGCTATTGGGATTTATTCGATAATGATTCGGGGCCGTTTGTGGCGGCACCCGGTTGCTTGGTAATCACCCAACCTGTTCACTAGAGGGTTGGAGTTACGTGTTTTTGTTCTGTAGAGAGTGGCTGCCTGCTGTTTGATACGGGAGCTGATGACCGGGAGTTGGTACTCCGCGTGTAGTTGGGCATTGCGCACGTACCAGGGGGCTCCTGATATCATGCGCAGTGCTTTATTCTGAATAACCTGCAGTTTATTGATATGTGTGGGAGCTGCATAGCCCCACACTGGACAGGCATACTCCATAACTGGACGTACAAGAGTACGGTAAACCAAGAGTTTGCTAAAGTCATCGAGTGAACTTCTGGCCTTAATGAGAGGCCAGACTTGCGCTAGAACGCCCTTTGCACTATCGGCGCGCTTTTTAACTTCCTTTGCAAAGGTGAGACCGCGGTCTAGCGTGGTTCCCAGGTACTTAGTAGCTTCTTGCCATCTTATTACTTCGCCGAAAAGGGCGAGATCCTGGACGTTTGTGAATTTACGTTTCTTAGTAAAAAGTGTGGCAGAACATTTATCAACATTAATTTTTATTCTCCATTTCTCGAACCAGCTTCTTGGAGGTTAATTGAAATTCGATGTCCTTTCCAGGAAGTGGTAGAAATAGCAGTATCGTCTGCATATAGGTGGAGGCTAGTGTTTTTTGTCTTGGGCATGTCAGCGACATAGACGTTGAAAAGGTGGGGGGAAATGACACTGCCCTGCGGTACACCGGCTTTTATTTTCCTCAGAGAGGATTGGGCATCCTCCACCTGAACATAGAATTTTCTTTTCCTAAGATAGGAATTTATAATTTGTAGTAAGTAGTCTGGGAGACCTCTGTGCTTCAATTTGTATAGCAAACCACTGTGCCATACGTTGTCGAAGGCACGACTGATGTCTAAAAAGCAAACTCCTGTCATACGGTTTTCATTAAATGCGCGCGTGATAGTCTCAGTAAGTCTGAGTAGCTGATGAACTGTGGAATGGCCTTTACGAAAGCCGAACTGCTCTTCGTTTAGTGAATCATCGATAATGTTTTGGAGTCTGGAAAGTAAGGTCATCTCGAACAGTTTCGAGATGATTGAGAGGAGACTAATGGGCCTATAATTTTGGGGGAAGGTGCCGTTGGTATGAGGTTTACCTATCATAATTACCTTGGCAATTTTCCACGCTGTGGGGAAGAAACCAAATCTATATATAGCGTTAAATAGCTTTGTGAGGCAAGTGAGGACTATTTTAGGGATGTTTTTAAGAAAAGAAGCCGCTACCCCGTCAGGCCCGGGTGCCTTACGGTTTTTCAGCTTTTTAATTAATCTGAGCAATTCGGCTGGGGTGACAAATTTGAAGTCTGGTGGCAGTCCCTCCTGAAAGCCACCGTGAAGGCAGCCTCACATTTTTGCGCCCCGAATTTGAATCCTGTTTTTTTATTTGTTCCGTTTATTTACTGTTGCCCATTGACGATTACTAATCGAATGTTGCGGCAGTGGCGTCGCAAACGTGGTGTGATACCTTCAAGACAAAGTGACGTATTAACTAAGTAAAAATTCAGACTTTCACGACCGGCGTTGAAATAGGAATCTTCTTTTCGCGGGCTTATAGGCCGTGTTCAGGTTACATTAACCTGTGAACATGCTGAACGCAGTCTTCAGCGAAACGTCAGGACGACAAAATGTCCTTAGAACACGGCCTATGAGCCCGCGAAACAGAGATTCCTATGACGTATTAACCATTGAGAACTGGCGTGGAAAAATATAACAGGAGGACTGGCGCCGGGTCATTTTGACCCACAGAGCGTCACTCCCTTTTCGTCGTAGTCGTACGCATTTTATCATTTTAAATGATCTTGTCGACTTCGTCGTTACGCTGAGGTCTGGCGTTACGTTACGGCAACGGGACGAAATGTACCGAGAATGCACTGAGGTGTGTGACGTCATAGTACCGCTTGAGCTGCCTCCTTTCCCCGCGCGCTCCGGTGAGCGTGACGTCATCCAGCCAGCTACCTCCTTTGGCCTTGGTTTGCACATGCTAATGGAGTTCACGCAGTTCGCTGCATGATCATGAGGCTTTCACCCAGCATTTTTCAGTATTTGTAGCATTTAAAATGATATAAAGTCTAGTCTTTCAGACTGACTGTCACTATTTTAATGAAGTAATTTTACACCTGGCGTCATCTGAACTATTCTCAATATAAAATGAGGATTATTTATATTTCTCAAGTTTAACATGCAGGGAAATGACAACAATTATCGTAACAGTATAATTGGCCTTGAGAGTGGGAGCTAAGCAGTCGTCTCAATTTTTTGAACATAGGAGCTGATGACCAAAGTGTCCATAGACCTTACACATGGATCAACAAGAACGTGAGCTATGTGAGTGTAATGCACAAAAATAGGGGGATTTTCCCACCTTATTTTTTACAGATTGTCCCTACTAACGTAAGCCGAAAATTGTCACACGAGGTCTGGCGCCATGGGTAAATCTGACCCGACCGTAAAAAAGAAAAAAAAACTATGGATATGTTTCTTTTGCAGCGAAAATTTCAAGGCTAGGAAGGAAGGTACTGTAAGAGACAGGAAATAAGGGCTGACCAAACCGAAAATATAGAGTATTTTTAAGCATCGGGTCTTAAATACCCCTGCGCCAGTTCTCGCGGGGTAACACATATTTCAGCACAAAGGAAAAACGTCCATCCGAAGAATTATTGCAAACCGCAGAGACGTTCCAACGTCAAATGGTTGCTATAATTCCGCATTTCGACACTGATTTTTTTAAATCAATGCAAATCAAACTGGATTGCGAATATCACACCAGCACTAAACGAACATTGTCGGACCGAGGTGAAAAAGTCACTGATCTTGCTGTCGACCAATTGAATCACTTGACACATTCATGTATCACCCAATACGGTAGAACACTTTCCGGTAAACCCCTACCAACAATCTTCATATGTCTTCAAGAAGATAGCGGAAAATTCGGGCCTCGAGTACAACGAGAGGCAAACTGCCTACTGGTACAACATCCGAACGTGTACGCAAACGCCAGCAAATCCGGGAAGAAACCTACAATCTGTTTTTGAATAACGTTCTGCAACCTAATGTACTGAGTCTTAGGTTGATTTCGGAAGGTAGAATAAGGAAAGATAAGAGAACGTTCATGGCATTTGAAGACTTAGAAAAGAATTTTGATAACGTTGATTGTACTAAATTGTTTGACATTTTTAAAACGATTGGAATAAAGTACAGGGATAGGAGGGTGATCTACAATCCATACAGAAACCAGACAGCAGTCATTCGAGCTGAAGGACATGAGAGAGAAGCTGGTATTCAGAAAGGTGTAAAGCAAGGCTGCAACTTATCACCCACACTTTTCAATCTTTACATTGAACACGCAATGAAGGAAATTGGAGAAAAATGTAAAGTGGGAATGAAGATCCAAGGAGAAATAATTTCAACTCTGAGATTTGCCGATGACATCGTCATCTTGGCCGACAAGCCTGGGGATTTGAATGAGTTTTTGAATGGTATGGACTCCGTCTAGAGGAAACAATTCATGATGAAAATTAATTAATGTAACAAAGGAGAAACTGTTCCTCCTTTGTTATATAGTGAATCTGTCAATACGGAAAATGAACTTCTTTCAGAGCACAATTTATAATTAATGTAAAACAAAAATATTGGAATGCAGCCGAAATAAATCAGAAACCTCTAAGGACATCAAATTGGCAGGTGAAAAGCTAAAGGAAGTAGGAGAATTCTGTTACTTAGGAAGAAAAATAACCAGTGATGGACGAAGCAAAGAGGATATAAAAAGTAGGTTAGGTCAGGCAAGGAAAGCATTTCTACAGAAAAGGGATCTGTTGACATCGAATATAGATTTAGGTATTAGGAAGTCATTTTTGAAGGCCATTTTCTGGAGCGTGGGGCGTGGGGCTCTATGGAAGTGAAACTTGGACTATTGGTGCAGCAGAAAAGAGGAGAATTGAAGCGTTTGAAATGTGGTGTTACAGGAGAATGATGAAGAGCAGATGGGTAGATAGAGTTACAAACGAAGAGGTATTAAGACGAGTGGGAGAGGAGAGATGTTTCTGGCGACTGCTAATGAAGAGATAGGTTGGTAGGACACATACTAAGACACCCAGGAATAGTAAGCTTAGTTATGGAAGTAAGGGTTGAGGACAAGAACTGAAGGGGTAGACGAAGGTTAGAATATGTTAAACAGATTGCCTTGGATGTAGGGTGTGGTAGCAATGTAGAGATGAAACGATTAGCTCAGGACACGGAGGCATGGAGTGCTTCATCAAACCAGTCAAAAGGCTGTGGACTCAAACAACAACAACCTAATGTTAAAACGGAGCCATTCTTGTACATAATTTATTCATGGGGTGGTCAGTGCGATCCTGCCTTATATGACGAAAAATTCATGGATGAGTATGGAATAGCAAGTTGTTTGTTGAAAGTAATCTCCACGAAGTGTACTCCGCACTGTCACCCTATGGCGTACACTTTTACTGGCAAATACAATTGTTTATCTGAAACCTACAGAATTGTTCTACACCCATTGCAGACGCGACGCAACAAAAATCCACGTACCGGTATTGATTCATAATGAATCGCAAGCGCCAGTTTTTTAGAAAAATGACCCCTTATGCGTGGTTTGTCGCCAACACGTGAAATGTTCAGTAATGTTAACGACGTTTCTTTCCCGAGTTGCAGTCCCTTCCCACCCAGAAATGTAACTGTGGCAAAACTGCCTTCGCAAGTTGCCTCCAAAAGTAAAGAGCCTTGAGCCCATAAAGCAATAAATCTACATGGCACGTGCCCCTATTATGGGAAACATCCAACAAAGGTTTTAAGTTGTAATTTTACAATTAACATAACGACCTTGTATCCACTGACTTGATAAGAAACATTCGTCAATGGACATCAGTAGATAAATGAGAAAAATAAAAAAAATAAAACAATAATACAAAACATCATTAATCGGGATTTGAACAAGGGGCGAAAAAGTGTCGTTACCACGTCAGTCGAATCTGCTTCGCACTAAAAGACACGCAAAGCACTTCGGATACATTTCGTCCATCATTTTCTTGGAAACAGTTGAGTGTCTACGGATAAGCCGAAACATGTGTTTGCTTATTTCGACCCCTCTTTCACTGAGTGAAGTTTCTGGGAAATCGGGAGTGAGCGGAACTGCCGGGCTGATGTCTAAAGATATTCCAGGCCCGAATTGCAGCAACTACGCATATTCTGGTGTCATGCGTGTGTGACACAACTGCACCCGTCCGATAAGAAATGATGGACGACGAACAGAGATCAGATACGCTTGGAGGTGCGAGTATCTGTGTCAGGGCTCTTGAGGCGACCAATGGATGAACTTCCTGGCCATAAAACTAGAGGTTAACCTCTGTCTACCATGACCTTGTCGGGGCTCTGTTGCCTTCCCCTTTTGTACCGATCGTGCGCCTCAAATGTCCCCTGAAACGGTGAGGATAACTTAATTCTATTTTCATTATCACAAACGGTTATAGGTAGAGCCCTGCGCGGATAAACAAATCGTTATCCGCATCCAAACGACTGTTATCCGCATCCGCCCCACATCCACACGACTGTTATCCGCATCCGCTCCGCATCCGCATGACTGTTATCCGCATCCAAACGACTGTTATCCGCATCCGCCCCACATCCACACGACTGTTATCCGCATCCGCTCCGCATCCGCATGACTGTTATCCGCATCCAAACGACTGTTATCCGCATCCGCCCCACATCCACACGACTGTTATCCGCAACCGCTCCGCATCCGCATGACTGTTATCCACATCCAAACGACTGTTATCCGCATCCGCCCCGCATCCACACGACTTTTTTCCGTATTCCCACGTTTGTTAACCGAATCTACTGGCATCACAATAATATTTTTGATTTGATAAAGCATAAATTACTAAAGCAATATATTTAGGAAAAAGTCGTTCCCTTAGGCTTTGTATGTCAAGTGCTATGTTTAAAATGAATGTTACACAGCCAGAATTGCAACCCGTTTCTGTTCGGAGTGTTAATTATGCTTAATGACATAATTTATTTATTTATTTATTTATTTAATAATTATTAGATACAACCATGAATGGTCATTTTACACTAATATTTTAACAATTTCAAATAATATTAACTAAAACAACAGCAACAACAACAACAATAATAACAGGTAATGAACCCTTTATCCTCTGTTGGATAAATGATTCTATGTTTTATTTCTTCAATTAATAAATATTTCCACCAGCATCATGAAAGTAGCCAGACGGAGATGAGGAAATTTCAAGCATTTGTTGGAGACAGCGGGTACATACCTGAAGCAGTTTGACAAAAGGCTAAATACTTTAGCTGTGAAAGGAAATAGCCTAGCGATGTGTCAGAAGGACAGGTGTTGGCCACCTCAAAATAGAAGCGACGCGCAGTGAGACATGGTTCTGGTATGTTCATTGTAATATTCGCGCCTAGAAGAAATATGATGCAGTAACGTGAGTGGCTGATGAAGATAATAGACACTCCTACGACGCCAAGATCTCCTAAAAACCGCCAAGTTACAGAAAATGTGGAACCAATGAGAAATGAATGCCTACGAGCGCGGCAAGACCAGCTTGGGTACGCGGTGACTAGCATTCACGCGGGAAATCGCCTAGACAAAATCTCTACGATCGATTCTAGGATTAATGGGCATATTCTTGACCTGTGCAATGTTACGAGTTCAGTGATATTTATTTCATTCCTGTACCACCATTATTTCGAGAAATTTTTGTATAATTCCCCCCCCCCCCCCCCCCCCCCATCAAGACCTAGGGCCAGTTCATTTATAAGTGGCGTGAAAAGCCAAGACAACGACTATTATTTTGTGTGTCGTGGACACAGGTTGATTATTACTTTTGTGCGTCTAAGGACGTAGGCTGTTATACTTTTGCGTGTCATGAGGACATAGAAGTTATTGTAAGTGTGTTAAATTCAGTGATAGATAGTCACAGTACTATATTTTGTAGGGGCAGTATCGTCGATAATTCGCCAACAAACTGTTACGGGGAAAGTAGTACCTGGAACGGCGAATTTAGTAGTCAGATATCAAGTGTAAATTAATCTAACTTTCTGAATCAGCACCAGAGATGACATCGATCACCATAGAAGAAGTTTGGAATTCTCAACACTCCGTCCATATGGCTGAGATGAGATAAGAACCATTCAATTGGGAGATGGCAGCTGATGTTCTTTGACGGGTGACTGAACGAGAGATGAGTGCAATATAATATTCTTTATTATTTGATAAATTAACTTATGGTTTATGGGACATATTTTTGTAAATACTTTGCTTGTGTGATTAACGTAGTATTTTAGTTTTGGTCTGACACACCTTTTGCATGGAAACAGCTCGCATATGTTATTAGTGGAATGTTCTTGTTTTTGTTTGTCGTTTTAACTAACGTAGCCACGTGAACGGCCGTGTTTGCATATGTTACGCAATGCGGTTAAAAACGTCTCTCGGAGATATGTTGTGTTTCAGAAGTAGGACTGAGTTAATATAATGATACAGTAGATTGGAGGGTAATTAAATTGTTTAAGGTTTATTATTGATCAGATTCAGTGAGATTATTGCCTTTGGAGCAATGTAATTTGTGACGAAGAGCAATCAGCTCTATCGTAGGTTTTAAATATTGTTTTAATAGTTTGTGAGCATCTATTCAGCGGACCTGTGTGAAAATCGTCATGTCATTCCCAGATGTGTGTGATTGTGTGTATTTTGTGGTCATTACAAGCGGGATTTTCAGCTTAGACTGATTTCTGTCAGCTTGGTGCCATGTCCATATTGTAACCTTGCGAGGGCAATTGTGGATATTTTGATTATTGTCTGACCATATGTTGAGGTGGTTGAGATTTTTGTTGCTGTTGGTTCCTTGAGATAACGGCACAGCTGGCCAGTTATTTATATACACTGGAGTTGGGACATGACGAGTATTGAGAAGGGGGAGATGTTTCACAAGGCGGTCTGAACGTTGCAACCAAGGTCATTAGTGAGGAGCGCTTATTGACTCCGTAATTACTTGAAATACAGAATAAGAACTGATCAATGGTAAAAATTGTTTAAATAAATGGGAGTTGCCTACGAATCACGATAATCTCCGAAGCGTTACCTTAACATGCAGTTTTGTTCATATAAAGTAATCTTAGCCGGTCAGGCTTTTGTTGTTGTTGGTTTAGTCCATGTTTATTTTCCATATCAGTGACCCGTGAAGTCACGTGCAATGCTGTCTTTCCTTGTGTGTTTATTGAGCAATTGGCCAGGTTGGCAGCTCAGCTTGTTAAGTGCGTCATCGCACTAATGAGGGTCTCAGGGAGATTCCTGTAAATAGTAGATTTGTAGTGCGTGTGTCAGCATTAGATTTAAGGGTTTTTATTAATGTCATGCCCATATCCATAAACGTTGATTTACGCGATGATGGTTCGTGAGCACCGTGGCTGTTAACCCGTTGTAAACGAACAGTCATCCAAGTACTCATTTTCTCGTAGTTAGTCATCACGCGTACATAAAAATCCAAATGCAAGGTAGTGGAACCTGGATCCACATTTTTATAAAGGGGGAGATCCGTCTGACTCCTCAACATTGATAGATGTTCCTGTCATGGGAAAATTCAGGGAGGATATTGTTTATTATTGTTGTTTATTTTCTTTTTATGCACAATTAGTCATTAAATCATGTTATTATTTTACGTCTTGTCTCCTTACTTTCTTAATTATAGTTTTAATCCTATGACCCTTGCCTCAGTAAAGCATGTTGTTTGGTGGACGTAAACATCACACTATGAACTGAGCGCGACCCCTTGATCAAGATTCTTGCACATAAACACTGCTATTCTGAAGGGTTCAGTAACAATTGGCAGTGATGGCAGTGATGAGAGGGATCTTCTAATGTTATGTTTGAATGTTCTACAGGGAGAGAATATGTCAATATTTGGAAGGGAATTAGATTAGCTTAAATCATCATCTTACATTAGTCATGAGAAAAAAAAACCACAATGGAAACATATGATGTCATAATAAACATCTGGGTTCTGATAATGATATTAAACAAGTTCGGATTGTATTCTAAAAGCTATCCGCAAATTTTCTGCAAACATTATCCGCAGCGTATCCGCTATACGAACAGCTATGAAACCTATATCCGCATTGCGAAAAATGTTGCGGATATCCACGGGTTTATTCGCGGATATCCGCATCCGCGCAGGGCTTTAGTTACAGGAGATTGATAAAGAGCTGCTCGGTTGAAATTACTAAAACTTACAATAAGCTAAATTACACGTCGACAAAATGTTTCGCCATGAATTGATGTGAAATACATCACAACAACAACAAACAACCCCTGGCACTATACAGCCCATGACGGGCTAAGGCCGACCAAGCGACCGCTGCCCAGCCATTTGGCCTGCAGATATTGGGGTGACGCGTGATCAGCGCGTCGGGTCCCCTTGGCCGTTAATCTTGGTATTCGTGATCGGGGCGCTGTCTCACTGTCAGACAGCTACTCAATTGTCCTCACGAGGCTGAGTGCACCCCGTTCCAACCCTCACGTCAGTTTTAAAATCCCTGACGGAGCCGGGGATCGAACCCGGGGCCTCTGGGTTAGAGGCAGGCGCGCTACCCCAACACCACGGGGCCGGCGAAATACATCACACCCCATGTAATTTGTCCGAATATTTACCTATGAATAAGTAAAGTAAATATAATCCACCTTTAAGTCAATAATAGAAGGATATAATCTGAATCACCATTTGAATTATTGAAATAATGAACTAACAAAACCGCTTTATCGCATTTTTCAAAAATCTTGTTGTTACTATTATTTTCTAACATTCACACATCACATTTACTCTAAATTATCTTTGTAAATTGCCTTATATCCTACAATATGTAACCTGTAATTTCTTCAACTACAACCCTAATACACTTCGGTGGAATAGGGTTCCTCTTGCAATGGACCATCATCATCATCTTCATTTCCCCTTTTCCAGTTGACACTGGGTGGGGGCAAATATGGTTCCTCTCCACTTTGCTCTGTCGTTCCACCATTCCTCTTCCGACACAGTGTTCCAATCCAGGTTCCGTTTTCTAATACTATTCTCCGCCGAGTCCATCCAACGCATTCTTGGTCTTCCTCGTCCTCTCTTCCCTGTCATCCATCGTTCCAGTGCTCGTCTTGGTAGCCATACTTCATTAATCCGTTTGACATGTCCAAACCATCTCAATCTGTTTTGCTCCAGTTTGTCATTTAGTTTCTGTACTCCCAGTTCTTTCCGTATATCTTCATTTCTCACTCTGTCCCTCCTCGTTTTCTGGACCATACTTCTCAGGAATCTCATCTCAGCTGCCTGTACTCTGCTCTCATCCCTCTTAGTCATTGTCCAAGTTTCTGCTGCATATGTCATTATAGGAACATAATATGCTTTGTACATAACTTCTTTAGCTTTAATTGGTATATCCTTGTTCCATGGATATGGATGGATATTGAATAATAATAAGTCAATAATATATTGAAAATAATGATAATAAAATACCAGTTTCGGTAATCTTGTAACCTTCCTCATTTATTATTAGGGCTCAGATTTTTAGGTGCAAAAAATCGGGAAAATATTAATTTTCTATGTATTAAAAATACCTGAAATATGTGGCAAAAAAGTAAAAATATTTAATTATAATTTAGTTTATTAATGACAATATAAACAATATGCAGTACTCACGAATGCAATTTATCGTATGCCTCATTAACTTCTGAAGAATTAGAATACACAACGAGATACAGTACATCTTAAGGTTGTCCATCACAAATGACCGTCGATTATCGCGAAACACTTCTTCTGAAGGCGCGAAACTGCGGCAATATATTTCTTGCCCTTGAGGGGTTGTGTAACTTGAGATTGCTGTTTAGCCATGATTGCTTTTCCACATGGTTGGCAGAACAGAACGCCGCCATCAGAAGTAAAAGTATCTTTAAATTCTGCAACAGACGATAATTTGTAGTTGTTTTTACTTTAGGCATCGTAGAAGTGCCTTACACTTCACAGTGCAAGAAATGAACTCCATGTGAGTGACACTGGTTCCAGGTAGCAGGGGGGGGGGGGGGGAGGGGGAGGTATAGCACGTGGTACAATATGGCTATGGACAAGGACATCCACAGTGAGTGGCACGGGGCGACAAGTTAAGAATAACACAGTTGCAAACTGATACACGCTCTGCATGAAGATTAGATAGCTCACAGGTTCTTCACCGTTAAAGTAACACAGAAAAAAATGAAATGAACTGAAAGATCCAGTATACTGATAATGTAAATATTATGTCTTTTTATGTGCTAATAAGTGAAAAGCAGGTATTTATGTATTTATAGACAAAATGTTTAAAATATGCATTAACATACAAAAAATATTATATTTATTAATCTCATGTACCGTAATTTATTTCAGGATCAGGGCATAACTCAGCTCTATTTGGGTACATTCGTGTTGACCGGCTGAAAAGCACCAAACTTTTGTATACAAAAAATATTTATTTACCTAAAAATCCGAGCCCTAGTTATTATTAACATTAAAAATATTAAATAAGAACATCGCTAATCTGAACATTAACATTCCACTGTATGAACAAGAATAGGCATTAAAATAAACATATTCCTGTAACATTTTTTCAGTAATCGATGAATAACTTTCCAAAAAAATTAAACATTCTACTTAAGATAAAGTTAATGCATAATCAATATACTGTATATTATCCATGAGGACATATCTGCCATCCAAATCAACAGACTCCGCTCCAGACATCCTGCAATCAACCTGGCAAACCATAACTTAAATCTTCATGACGCCTGGGCACAAGAATGGTAAAATAACACTCCACCAGAGCTACATAGTGTTATCTAAAGCAACAACAAATCATGGGAAATTGATTTGCCCCGTAGGGCATAGTGTACTCTGAATAGGATACGTACCAACTATGGGAGATGTGGTGATCTTTTTCACAAATGGGGTCCTGTGTGAACCTGTGGATACCCGCGTCAGACAATCAGACATACAGTATAATCGAAGACTGCCCTCAGAACTTGTTTTGTAGTAACCTATTGAACTTTTTTCATGCTACAGCAAATGCGATGGACTATGCAAATAATTTATCTGTAAATTTGTAAATCGTGTATATATTTTTCTTTGTGTTCCAAAAGTGATGTGTAAATGACATACGATTAATAATAATAATAATAATAATAATAATAATAATAATAATAATAATAATAATAATAATAATAATAATAATACTAATAATAATAATAATATACTGTAAAACTTGATAACTATTGTTAAAGAAATCAGATCTGTCACACTTGATGTATTAATGAAAATTTTTAAAAACTTTTAAAAATATTGCTTATAAAAATGAAATGAAAAATCTGGTTGGTTGGTTCCTCAGTTTAGGGGCTGCAACAACGCGGTCATGTAACCCCGTGTATTTTGGGTGTGTGTAGAATCTGTCTGATAACCGGTGTTAATTGTGATGACTGTATTAGTGTGTGTGTCTGTTTTTTGTTAAATTTAAGTACAGACTGCAACTTAGAATTTTTCAAATAGTTCGTACTTTTGCGCCAAACGCCACCATCAACGACTACTAGGCCTAGTTCAGAACTTAGCTACTAGACGCCACCGCAGTCGGCTCTTGGCAACGAACGTAGAACCCTAAGAGCGTTGTTTACATTCTTAACCTATCCAATTTAGCTTCACACAGGTGTAATTAGTGGAAAGTTCTTTAACATGCCATAAATCTATGACATGGGATCGCCGCCTTTACTTACCCTCCGAAGGAAGGCATACTGAGGGATTTTTAATGCTCTTAAGAAATCCGACGGCTTCGGCCGGGTTTGAACCCGCTATCTTGGGCATAGAAGCTCAGCATGCTACCAATACTGATTCAATACATTATTCTTCATCTGTTATTCGGTGGCCTTCCTTCGGAGAGGAAGTAAAGCCGGCGGTCCCATGTCATAGATTTATGGCATGTTATTGGTTTTTTAAGTAATCCAGTTTCGATCAGCGCCAACCTAGAGGAACTATTATACTTGCGTTTGACCGCCAGTCACTAACTTGCTCCTCTATGTAAGTTATATAAAAATGTACTCTTTTGTTTATTCTCTGTAATGGCGGACATGCCATATCTATGTCCAAATATACAATTGATTAAAACTATCCTTTTGTATTAATCTCTGCTGAAACACAACAGATTATGAGGCCCAGAGTACAAAGGAAGTGGACGGACATATTACTGTAAGTTTTGAACTTTTATTTATTTAAAAATTGTTCAATGGCCGGTAATGGCGGATTTGGCAATTCGATGCCGCAAATCGAAAAATTGCATGGAGGCACAAATTATGAGACATGGGCGATGGATATCGATGGATATGGAGATGTATCTTTTGCATGAGGATTTGTGGATGTATGTGGAGTTTAACCTTGCATCGACTGCGTCGGAAAAGCAAAAGAAGCAGGCCCAACGTACTAGAGCCAAGATTTATATGCTATTAGATAATGGACCTAAAATGGAAATTGCTAACATTAAAACCCCAAAAGCGATATGGGACCACTTAAAAACAACCTACGAGAATAAAAGCGTTAATCGGCATATTGCTCTCATAGACCAATTATTTAATATTAGTTTGGCGAATTCAAAGGATATGGAGGCCTATGTTCAGCGATTTACCGAAATAAGTGCAAAACTGAGAAGTATGGGGAAGGAAGTTGACGATGAATTTGTTGCCGTACTCATGTTGAGAGGATTAACGGAAGATTATAAACCTTTTAGAATGGCAATTGAAAACACAGCTACTGGAAAACTGAATACCGAAACTGTCAAGCAAAAGCTACTTCAAGAAGGTTATCGAAGTTCGCTGGAAGTCAAGGAGACTGCGGTGGCATTTAATACTAAACACAAAGTCAAACCTAATAATCCAACATCCTCTAATCCTTCAAATCATGGTGGCAAACGTAAGAATAATACATTTGATATTAATAAAGTTAAATGTTTTAGGTGCAATAATTACGGACATCTAGCAAGGGATTGTTCTCAAAATAATAAAGTTGCGCAAGTTTCTAGAGGAGATGACTCCAGTAAGAGAGCCGACGGCAAAAATAAAGGAAGGGCAAATGCGTGGCTCATGGCCATGGCATCTAATGTTCAACCAGAAAAATGGTACGTAGATTCGTGTTCTTCAGCTCATATGACAAATGATATTGATTTATTAAATTACTTTAGTTCTAACTCGAAAGATAATCTTGAGGTAACTGTTGCAAATAGTGAAAAGATTGGCACAGCAGGAAAAGGCAGTGCAACTATTAGCTTAGTTTAGGGCAACGATCAGGAGCTTAAAAATGTTTATTATGTACCGAAGCTTTCGTCTAATTTACTCTCAGTGAGTTGTATGACTAGAAACGGTGCTTGTGTAATATTTAAAGAGAAGAGCTGTCAGATATTTGACGCAGCAAATTTAAAGATTACAGGGGAACTAATTGCTACTGGTTCCGAAGAAGGTGGAGTTTATACGTTAGATGCGAAAAGTATTGTAGTCAACCGGAAAGAAGAAAGTAGTGAAGCTAGGGCGATGTCTAGTTTAATGGAGGAAAAGAATGGCAAAATATTATGGCACAAAAGGTTAGGTCACCTAGGACACAAAAATATGGCTTTGTTAGAAACTAGGGCTACTGGTATGAAACTGGATAGAACAACGCCGTTTCAACCATGTATCGCTTGCGTTGAAGGTAAACAATGCAGGGAACCTTTCCAAACAAAAAATCCTCGACATGAGAAAACTACCCGCAAATTGGAAATAGTGCACTCTGATTTGTGTGGGCCAATGACACCACCCTCAGTTAATGGAGAAAAATATTTTTTTAACGTTTACAGATGATTTCTCAAGAAAAACGTTCATTTATTTTCTTAAGAGCAAAGATCAAGTGTATGAGTATTTTAAAATATTTAAGGCAAAAGTTGAAAATGAAACAGGGTGTAAGATTCAATGCCTACGTACTGACAATGGAACAGAATATGTCAATTTTAAATGAAACGAGAAATTGAAAACTGTGGTATTAGGCACGAAACTAGTATCCCTTACACTCCAGAGCAAAATGGACTTGCAGAGAGAGTCAACCGTACAATAGTTGAGAAAGCAAGACCTATGCTTCTAGAAGCAAACCTATCTAAAAAGTTGTGGGTAGAAGCTTGCAGGACTTCTGTATACCTTAAAAACAGATCTCCAACTAAAGCGCTAAAAATGAAGTAACGGAAGAGAAATGGTCCGGAAAGCAAGTAGATTTAGGGAATTTACGAGTGTTTGGCTGTGTGGCCTATGCGCATATTCCAAAAGAACATAGAAGCAAGTTTGATTCTAAATCCAAGAAATGTGTATTTGTGGGTTATTGCGAGGAATCAAAGGGTTATCTACTAGTGGATCCAGAAAAGGGATATAAGCAATTAAAATCTAGAGATGTTTTTTTTTAAAACAATTTCATCTCCAGAGAGTCTGAAACCAGTGAGGGTGACAAAACAGATTTTCGAACGTTGTTACCAAAAGTCGATTTTGCGGTTACAATCGAAGAAAATAGTGAGGCCAAATATGATAACGCGAATACGGAAAGAGGGAACCAAATAAATTTAGAGCAAAATATTGAAGTTAACGATAAAAATGCAAACGTTATAAATAGTGATAGTCAGGGTCATACAAGTTTAGAAGAAGACTTGATTATTTGTAATGAGACTTCTGAGAATAATAAGTCTGATATGAGTGAGACAGTAGAGATTGTGCAAGATGAATCAATCAGACGGTATCCTATTAGATCAAGGGTTCCTAAGATATTTCCAGATCACGTTACTTATTTAACGTCAATGAGTGGAAACGTTTGTGACTGCTTACCCGCTCATAATTATCCACAAACAGTGCAAGAAGCCTTAGGGTCGGAAAATAAAATTCAATGGAAAGAGGCAATGAATTTAGAGTTGAAAAATTTAAAGGACAAAGGAGTTTTTGAACTGGTAAATTTGCCAGATGGAAAGATTCCTATAAAATGTAAATGGGTTTTTAAACAAAAGATTGATGCTGCAGGAAAATTGGAGCGTTTTAAAGCAAGAATAGTTGCTAAGGGGTATTCACAAAGATATGGTGTGGATTATCAGGAAACATTTTCTCCAGTTATAAGTTATTCGGCATTACGAATGCTGATAGCACTATCAGTTGAGGTTGGGTTAAATATTTATCATCTGGATGTCACAGCTGCGTTCCTGAATGGAGATTTGACAGAGACTCTTTTTATGGAACAGCCAGAAGGTTTTACAGAGCTGGGCTCTGAAAACAAAGTTTGCTTATTAAAGAAAGCCATCTATGGTCTTAAACAGGCTTCCAAATCATGGTATGATAAATGTAGAAATGTCCTAATGACATTAGGATTCAAAAGAGTTTCAACTGAACCATGTATTTATGTTCAGGGAAGCGGAAATTTACTTTGCATAATAGCTGTGTAAGTGGATGATTTCCTTGTGTTTTGTGAGAATGAAACAATTATTACCAGTCTAGAAAAGTCACTTAAGAAAAATTTTGAAATTAAAAACTTAGGGGAAGCTAAAAAGTGTTTTAGGTATGAGAGTGCAGAGATCAGAAAAGGGAATCACGTTAGATCAGGAACAGTACATAAAAACAATTTTGTCTCGTTTTGATATGCTAGATTGCGAAATAGCGGATACTCCTATGGAACCTAAGTTAGATCTGCCCAAAGGAGATCCAAGTAAATGTCCTGATGTACCATATCAAGCGTTACTGGGCAGTTTAATGTATGCAGCGGTCTGTAGTAGACCAGACATTGCCTATTCTGTTGGAAAACTTAGTCGTTATAACACATGTTACACTAGGGAACACTGGGAATATGCAAAACGGGTGTTACGTTATTTGAAGGGTACGATTGATTTCAAAATAGTTTACAGCAAACCGGGCAGCTCTTTAATAGGATATGCAGATGCAGATTTTGCTAGCGAAAAAGCTGATAGAATTTCATGTACTGGGTACATTTTGTTTCTTGCTAATGGCCCCGTCGCTTGGGAAAGTAAGAAGCAGGATATTGTTGCTCTATCAACAACGGAAGCGGAGTATGTCAGTTTAGCAACATGTACAAGAAAGGCAGTAATTATAAATAGAATATTAAAGGAAATTTTAAAGGGAAACGATTACAAACTTATTTTTAAAAACAGTAAAGTTTTATTGTTTAGTGACAATCAGTCAGCTGTTAAAAATGCCAAATGTAGCGAAATACAAGAAAGGTCTGAACACATAGACGTGAAATATCATTTTGTCAAAAATGCAGTTGAAAAACAAGAAGTATCGGTTGATTTTAAAGGTACTAGTAAAATGATGGCAGATGTTTTGACAAAAAGCTTAGTTAAGTCGAAACATTTGAATTTTTGCAAATTGATGAATTTATTATTGCCGATCGAATCCGATTGATAAAATGACAACTGGATTAAGTGAGGGTATTGGGTTTTTAAGTAATCCAGTTTCGATCAGCGCCAACCTAGAGGAACTATTATACTTGCGTTTGACCGCCAGTCACTAATTTGCTCCTCTATGTAAGTTATATAAAAATGTACTCTTTTGTTTATTCCCTGTAATGGCGGACAAGCCATATCTATGTCCAAATATACAATTGATTAAAACTATCCTTTTGTATTAATCTCTGCTGAAACACAACACATGTAAAATATCCTTTCACAGACTAAACTTGTGTAAAACAAAATTTGTTAGGTTAGATTTCGTCAGAACGCTCTATCCGAGTTCCAACGTTCACCACTAGGTATCATTGATATCTGGTGGCGAATGTTGGAACTACTTGAAATTGAACGGAACTTGTAGCTCACCCTAAGGGTGTCCGCTGGAAGCAGCTACAGACTCAGACGAGCCGAACAGGTCCTCGGACACTCCCGGCACTAAAAGCCATACGATAAATAAATCTGTTATTGCCATCCATTCATATGGTCAGTTGAATGTGGTAATTTAAACTCATAAGTTTCCTTTTGAAATAGATTAAATTGAGGAATGTTGCTAATGGAGATAGTGAAACGTCCCCTGTGTTTTCAAATGCATCATCATCCATACGAAATGCTCTTAAATTGCCCCAACTGGGAGAATCTACATTTGATACCCAAGTCCAATTATTATTCCATGAATTGGGTTTGCAATGATACAAATAGTGCAAGCATGGAGATGGAATTTAGAGAATTTAAATATTTGACACCAGTAAGCCTCGAACCTGTGACTGCACCGGCGCTCTGACACTTTCTGACACAACATCGGAGTGTTTTATCCATCTTCTTTCAGTTCTCTGTAAGCGTTGATATGGTTGGTTCTTTAGTTTAGGAGCTGCGACAACGCAATCATGTTGTAACGATTCGATCCCATAGCTGTTATATTTAAAGGGTTATTCATTTATTATCATGTTATTATTATTAACTAGAACATCCATGAGATGATTTTTATATCAGATAATTGTAAGCGGTTTTTATTATTATAGTCAGAAATATTTTTATTAACAATTATTTGTAAAGAGACGAAGTAATATATATAATGCAACAAGATTGCCAAATAGGATCAACCCAATGCGTCACAAACTGAACGACGTAGTAATACTTTCACCACGGCAAACTGCGTCATTTTCCTGAGATGCTAAGACACCCACTATGGTGTAACCAACACGCCATTTTCTTCGGTACGTACGCGTCTAAAGATTACAAATTGTGGTGCAATTAGCCCTCGTGAGAGAATGAACACTGAAGAAAGGGAAGCTTACTGGAGGGGGAGACCGTCGAAGACCACGTGACAAGGAAGTCATTAGTACCTGCGACTCCGACAAAAGACGCATTGATCTACAGCTCTCAATGAAGTAAGGAAGTTGTAACCTTGCTTTCTGGGTCCTAATGGACTGAGCACCGAGAGTCGACACTGAACGATGTCTTGCCGACATCTATATCAATACATAATGGGTTATATCCCTGATCAAGAGTCTTTCTACAGATGGCAACGTACTTAATGAGGATATTTCATAGTAAATGAGATATCACATCATTTTTTTAAACATAAGCGACGTAACATCGAGATCATCGATCATTTCTTAAATATGACGAATCTTCGACTGGGTGAGCCAACAATTCAATAAAACTATCGTCTCTATTATAATTTAACTTCATTTAACTTTCAATTCATTTTAATATTCATTTTCTTTTAAAGAATTAATTGCCGCATTGAGTAATTTTAAATTCAATTGTGTGACTATCACTATTCTGTTTTATTAATATTTTGTTTTTGCATTTAATAAATTCATTCTCTTCAACGTAATGCCTATTTCTTTCATTGTAGTTGGTACTTTAAGGCAATCATACTCCTTGATTAAATACGGATTGGTTAGATGACTTTGTCTCACTACGGCCCGGGTAAGTGGTTTCGACTCTACTGCTGATAGCCGAGGTTAAATCAATAATTTCGATTCACTGTCTTAAATAGGGATCTGGCGCTCAACAACTTATTATATTACACTATCACAGGTAAGGTCACACCACAGTGTATATTATTTATTCATATCATGTTTGTTTTATTGAACCACAATAGTCATCACCACGTTCAACGACTACATTAAAAATGTTACATTTGGCGCCACAAAGTAGGACACGAAAACCATTCGGTATTTAGTCAGAGGAGTGTATAATTTCAGTGCAAATTGTCAGTGCTTTTGGGGGACAGTGAAGTGAAGTGAAATTTTGGAAGGGCAATTGTTATACGGTGTACTTCGAGATGTCGGAGGAGGAACAGAGGCAGTTGAGAAGTAGGGATGCAGTCAAGAAAGTTAATTATAAGGAGGTTGATAGCGGTAGCGATGTTGAGAGCGTAGAGAATAATACCAAGATGTCGGAGGTAAATCTTGAGAATAATCCTGAGAGTAATCCTGAAAATAATCCTGAGGTTAACCCTGACATGAATTCAGAGGAAAATCTCGAGACGAATACAGAGGTACATCCTGAGACTAGTGGTAGTCAGGAGAAACAGAAGTCCTTAGAGGTCCATGAAATTTCATTAGCTGATATCTTGAGGGAGATGAATAAAAATAGTCAGGAGATGAATAAAAATAGTAGGGAGATGAAAGAAAATATTGGTAGGCTAAATCAAAATATAGAAGAGAATAAGAAAGATAATTTAGAAAGTAGGAAGGAATTCAATGATAAATTTGAGAAATTAGATAAAGATATGAATAAAAATATGGAAGAGAGTAAGAAAGATAATTTAGAAAGTAGGAAGGAATTCAATGATAAATTTGAGAAATTAGATAAAGATATGAATAAAAATATGGAAGAGAGTAAGAAAGATAATTTGGAAAGTAGGAAGGAATTGAGTAGAGATTTAGGTGAGAAATTAGATCAGAGTAATCAAAAGATGAGAGAGGATATGAGTAAAAAAAATCAGAAATTGGAAGAGAATAATGTAAAACTAGATATTGTGGAAACGATGAATAGAGAATTAAGTATGAAGTATGATATGCTACAGGAGAGTATTCAGGGGGTGAAACAGGAAATCAGAGGTGAAATTAAGGAGGAGGTAGAGATGAAGGCTAAAGATATTATTAAGACAGTAGATAAGAAATTAGAAGCAGCAGAAAGTAGGATTCAGGAAAGAATAGTAACTGTGATTGAAGAGAAAATAGCAACTCAAGGTGAAAGTTTTAGCAAATTGGTAGAAGTGGAAACTAGGCAGGTGGTAGAGACTTTAGGGGAAACTGCAGTAGAATCAGTAAAGACAGCCTGTAAGGAGACTATAATTGAAAGTAGAATGGAGTCAGACGAGATTTTAGGTGAAAGCAAATTGGAATTAGCGGAGATTTTAGGTGAAATCAGATTAGAGTCAGACGAGATTTTAGGTGAAAGCAAATTGGAATTAGTGGAGACTGTAATTGAAAGTAGATTAGAGTCATTGGAGATTGTAGGTGAAAGCAGATTGGAATCGGAGGAGATCTTAGGTGAGGAACGGCAAATAGCGGAGATTTTAGGTGAAATCAGATTAGAGTCAGACGAGATTTTAGGTGAAAATAGATTAGCGTCAGAGGAGATAGTAGGAGAAAGCATAGTAGAGTTGAAGGAGATTTTAGATGAACGCAGGATAGCTGTAGAAGAGACTATAGAATGTAGCGAAAAAGAAGTGAAGAAGATGAGAGAAAAGATAGGGATAGAAGTAGGTAAGATAAAGAAAGTACAAAGCACCCAAGAGATTAAGATGCAGACAATCATAGATAAATTAGATAGGCAAACTAGGGAAGAATTTAGTCCTGTGATAGAGGAAGTTAATATGAAATTATTAGTGGCAGAGAAGCGTGCGTTAAGTCATAGTCAGAAGAACATAATTAGTAAACAGGTTAAGAGGAGGAGAGAGATAGATAAGAGCAGAAGCAGTAGTCCACGGCTAAAGAGAGCATTAAGTGATAGTAACGGAGAAATGAAAATGAAACCTAAAGGTAGATATTTTAGAAGTAAAATGAAAGAAAAGAGAATTAAGTTGCTAGAGGAGAAAGAAATCAGGATGAGAGAGAGAAAGAAAGCATATGACGTGCAGTGGCGTACTGAATTAGCCAGACTTGGGGATGTGAGAGGGGGAAAGCCGAAGTACTGTGTTACTATGGATGCATGTAGTACAGAGGAAGTAGAAACTAATGTAACACGGAAGGAATTATGTGGAATTCTAGTTAAAGATAGAATTGAAGATGAATGTGGTAAGAACGGTGAAATGCCAGTGAACGTATTTATGTAAATTTATATTACCGATAGTTACTGTTCCGTATGACTTAAATATTAAGTAATGAAGTTTAATAGGATTTAACAGAGGTAGATAAGGAACCTGCTGTGTGTAATTTTAATTCAGTCGTGAAGTTAGGATGGTAAGGGGCGCGTAGTGCCTACGCTTATTGATTTAGATTGACTAAAATTATTTAATTTTGAAGACAGAGGTTGTCGTGCTATTGAGCAATGCAGGTAAGTTGAATGTAGGTCCTTAAACTGCAGGTAAATTGGATGAAGTAAGAATTAAATTTTAAAAGTAGGAAGGTTATTACATAGGTAAGTAATCGAAAGAAAGTAATAATTATTATGGCAACCATAATTAAGAATATAATGGTAATAAAGATTTAATTCAAAAGTGAGTGAAGATCAGATGATACAGTGGTAATAAAACTAGTGAGTTGAAGAATTAAGTATTGATTTAATAAAGAAGTTTCAGTTGAGGACAGCGAGGTTATCAGCGGATATATGTTGAGAAATTTATAAGTGGTTTAGAATTGTTAATGGTAATGCGTTGTATGAATTAACCAACATCGGGTTGAAATGAGGAAGTAGTAACTAATTAGGACATCTGGTAACTTACTTGGTGACAGATATGTGTGTGTGTATGTGTGTATTTTCACGTAAATGGACGTGAGTTTGAAGAAGTAGGCCAACGAAGGTAATGCCGTTGAGCAAAGTGGTTTTAAGTTTTGGTAAGATGCCAAATGGAGTTATAATGGAGGAAGTTTTGGTAAGATGCCAAATGAAGTTTTAAGAAGGTTTTGGAGGATGAAGTAGGTCAGCGAGGTATATTCCGTTGAGCAATGAGATTTTTTATGGTGTCTACGGGACTACGTGAAGTTAATGTTGTGAGTTTTTTTTAAAGTATATATGGATGTATGCACACAAGGTAATAAGAGATTACAAAGGTAATATGGTCCAAGTTTGAGTTACAGTTACGCAGGTTTTAAAGATATTACAAGGCTTGTTATCGAGCTAAACCACTTTGTAGTAAAAAGTTACTAACGAATTAATGATGTGGTAGATTGTTGTCCTACACACAGGTTAAAGTAAAGATAATAATTATAATTAAAAGGTTGACATAATATTTACTAATATTGAAAGGAATTTGTTATAATTCGACGTTTGAGGATTTAAAGATAAATCTTTTTTTTTAGTAGACAGGAAATTAAAGTTTTATTTATGTCATACGGAGTTAGTAAAGATAAGTTAATATTTTGAAGGAAGAATAAGTTGGTAAGATAAGTGTATACCTAAGGGGTAATAATGAAGTTACAATTAAAGGCAGGTGTAAGTTACGCATTTAATTTGATAGAGAAGAAAGTATCTGAACTGTGTTAGAACTCAGAACTTGCTTTATGAAGTGATTATGGGAGAATATTTGCTAATTATGAGTGTCAGTGTTATTGACTGTCAACTGGAACACTGTCATTATTTGAGGAAGACAATAGTTAGGAAAGCAAAGGGTGATGTTATTATTCCAAGGAGTTAGTCGAAGCATGTAAGATTTTTTTTTAGCTGAAATTTAGTGTGTTATTGGTCAGTAAGAGGTGACCTGTAACAGTAAGAAGATGTGGGATTATACCACGAATAGGGGAGGTTTTTTGTATGTGACGTGTGAAGTCACGATGAGTTTTGAGAGATTCTGGTATAGCAAGAGTGAGCTATAGTCCAGGCGGTCAGAACAAGTAGGAAGTGGTGTTTGGAGGACACGGTACTTAATTAAGAGTTTTGAGAGAAAACTAAGGGGGGTTTTTAGGCATTCAGCAAAAAGTCAAATCATGAATAGACTAAGTTCAAAGTATAAGAGCATTAATATTTTGTGGAACGAAATATTTATTCCGAGGAGTTTGTCATGTGTTTTTGTGAAATAGTTTAGTGATATACGTAATTCAGGTATTGAGTAGTATTTTGTCCAAGTCTTAATCATTTTGTTATGGTAAGTAAGGAATGACGTTACGGTAAAGTTATATCTTGACGCTAAGTTAAATTTTATAAAGTGAACGAGAAGTCAGATTTTATGTTTATAGGTGATTTTGAAAATCCAAGTTATTGTTTTCGAGAAGTAGTAAAGAGGAATTATGGTTTTATGAGAAGTTAAGAAGTCGTGGAGACTTAGGAAGTATTAATTTGGAAGGAGGCGGCCGTGGCCTAAGAAAGAATTAAGCCACGAAGGCAGGTGAGTAGTAACTTGGATATTTAAATGAACTGTTTAATAACTGCTTTGAGGTATTTCGATGTCATTATGTATTTGGGGAAATATTTACATGTATGACATATGCACTGAAATTGGAATTGCCTTAGGTATCTTGCTAAGTTATTTTTTTCTTCAATTATTGAAATTTTACTGCATTTGAGTAATCCCTTTATAAAGACGAAAGGAATATTGTATTGTTTGCATCCTATTATCGTGTGCTGTAATAGTTATTATGGGTTAATCAGCTGGTATTACAACAATGTACTTCTACGCCAGACTGATATACAAAAACTACGTTCAAAAGAGATGAAGCCAAAATTGTATGTCATGCATACGATCACCGAAATATAAACGAGTGCAGCGTTGACATATATGTCAAAAATAAAAGTGAAGGGCATTTTATATGTATATTATTTACAGCTCGTTTAATACATAAAGAAGAATGAACATTATGAACATTTGGAAGAATGAGAAATGATAGTACAAATATGTAAAGTGAAAAGAGTATGTTCTTGTATATCTTTATGTATTGTTGAAGGGTATTATTTGTATGTTGTCGTTATGGGGGTATTAATATTTAAATTTGTATTCATTTGTGTAGGATGTGTAGTGATATAAATAATGTTACATTTTATTTTAAATTATTTATATCAGGGGCGATTGTAACGATTCGATCCCATAGCTGTTATATTTAAAGGGTTATTCATTTATTATCATGTTATTATTATTAACTAGAACATCCATGAGATGATTTTTATATCAGATAATTGTAAGCGGTTTTTATTATTATAGTCAGAAATATTTTTATTAACAATTATTTGTAAAGAGACGAAGTAATATATATAATGCAACAAGATTGCCAAATAGGATCAACCCAATGCGTCACAAACTGAACGACGTAGTAATACTTTCACCACGGCAAACTGCGTCATTTTCCTGAGATGCTAAGACACCCACTATGGTGTAACCAACACGCCATTTTCTTCGGTACGTACGCGTCTAAAGATTACAAATTGTGGTGCAATTAGCCCTCGTGAGAGAATGAACACTGAAGAAAGGGAAGCTTACTGGAGGGGGAGACCGTCGAAGACCACGTGACAAGGAAGTCATTAGTACCTGCGACTCCGACAAAAGACGCATTGATCTACAGCTCTCAATGAAGTAAGGAAGTTGTAACCTTGCTTTCTGGGTCCTAATGGACTGAGCACCGAGAGTCGACACTGAACGATGTCTTGCCGACATCTATATCAATACATAATGGGTTATATCCCTGATCAAGAGTCTTTCTACAGATGGCAACGTACTTAATGAGGATATTTCATAGTAAATGAGATATCACATCATTTTTTTAAACATAAGCGACGTAACATCGAGATCATCGATCATTTCTTAAATATGACGAATCTTCGACTGGGTGAGCCAACAATTCAATAAAACTATCGTCTCTATTATAATTTAACTTCATTTAACTTTCAATTCATTTTAATATTCATTTTCTTTTAAAGAATTAATTGCCGCATTGAGTAATTTTAAATTCAATTGTGTGACTATCACTATTCTGTTTTATTAATATTTTGTTTTTGCATTTAATAAATTCATTCTCTTCAACGTAATGCCTATTTCTTTCATTGTAGTTGGTACTTTAAGGCAATCATACTCCTTGATTAAATACGGATTGGTTAGATGACTTTGTCTCACTACGGCCCGGGTAAGTGGTTTCGACTCTACTGCTGATAGCCGAGGTTAAATCAATAATTTCGATTCACTGTCTTAAATAGGGATCTGGCGCTCAACAACTTATTATATTACACTATCACAGGTAAGGTCACACCACAGTGTATATTATTTATTCATATCATGTTTGTTTTATTGAACCACAATAGTCATCACCACGTTCAACGACTACATTAAAAATGTTACAATGTAGCCCCGTGTACTTTGGGCGTGTGTAGAAACTGTCTGATCATCATCATCATCATCATCATTTCCCCTATTCCAGCTGACCCTGGGTCGGGGCAAATATGGTTCCTCTCCACTTTGTTCTGTCGTTCCACCATTCCTCTTCCGACACGGTGTTCCAATCCAGGTTCCGTTTTCTAATGCTATACTTCACCGAGTCCATCCAAAGCATTCTTGGTCTTCCTCGTCTTCTCTTCCCTGTCATCCATCGTTCCAGTGCTCGTCTTGGTAGCCATACTTCATTAATCCGTTTGACATGTCTAAACCATCTCAATCTGTTTTTCTCCAGTTTGTCATTTATTTTCTGTACTCCCAGTTCTTTCCGTATATCTTCATTTCTCACTCTGTCCCTCCTCGTTTCCTGGACCATACTTCTCAGGAATCTCATCTCAGCTGCTTGTACTCTGCTCTCATCCCTCTTAGTCATTGTCCAAGTTTCTGCTGCATATGTCATTATAGGAACATAATATGCTTTGTACATAACTTCTTTAGCCTTAATTGGTATATCCTTGTTCCAGACCTGTTGGTAGAAAGCACTCCCGAGTTGTATTCTTCAGCTAATTTCCAAATCTAGTCTTCCATCTTCAGTCAGTTCACTTTCCAAATATTTGAAGAATTTGAACTGTCTGATAACCGGTGTTAATTGTGATGGCTGTATTAGTGTGTGTTATCTGCTTCAATTCAAGTAAGGACTGCAGACGATAATTTCAAGCAGTTCCTACTTTTGCTACCAAATGCTACCATCCACGACACCTAGCTTGCGTACTTGGCTACTAGATGCCGTCACAGTCAGCACCTGGCGGCGAACGTTGGAACTAATAGAGCGTTATCAAACTAACCTACAAATTTTGGCTTCACACAAGTGTAGTTAGTGGAAGGTTGTTTTTCATGCCATAAGTCTATGATATGGGACAACCGGATTTACTTTACCTCCGAAGGAAGGCATACTGAGGGACCTTAAACGCTCTTAAAAAATCCGATGACTTCGGCCGGGTTTGAACTCGCGACCCGCTCATGCTACCAACCACGCCACCGAAGCCGCCTAGCGTTGATATGAGGCGTATGCTGTCGAGCTGTGGGAGGGGTGGTTGTCCCAGACCTTACTGCTCATGGACCAATTAGGTCAGGACCTTGATTGCGAGGCGGTAGCAAGCAGTGAGGTTACGTGGTAGCGTCCTACTTAATGCATCTCGTCATCGCTGGAAGCTCTTCTTCCTATGTATAGGTGTATGTTTCACAAAACTCAAGCTCCTAAACCAGAGGGAGTTAGAAGGTGTGGTTTGTACCAAAATCTTCCAAATTGTCTCAATAGCACAGGAAGAATCTTGCGTTTCTTGTTTATAGAGTGCTTTTAAACAAATAAACAAGACGATAGCCCCTGACAGAACTGTGTCGCGTACAGCCCGCATAGAACTAGGGCTGGGCGGGTAGTCTGTACACATGGGGCGCACACAACCCACTATGCGAGAGTTCTCGCACAGGCCCGCTAGTTATTATTGTTCTAAACACCGGCCACGGTGAACGAGAGCGCTATCGCCTCGCTGAAAATCGGGAGAGCGCAGGTTCGAATCCAACCTTGGCCGTCCTGAAAATGGTGTTCGTGGTTTCCCATTTTCACCACCAGGCAAATGCCGCGACGGTTCCTGTCAATAGGTCCACATCCAACTTCCTTCCAAAGTCCCTTCCCTGACCCTTTGGTCGGCCTGCCGTCATCCCCAGTTGTATCTGCTGACAAAGTGTGTTCAGCTCCTTGCGACGGTAGATGAATGATCCTCGCAGAGACCGCGATTGAAGCCGAGCTGGGAGGGTAATTGATCAAAAAGAAAATAATTCTTATCATCACTATTCTCAGACCATTGTCTGGTGAAATACCAAGTTTCAAAATCTGCAGTTTTCCAGCTAACTCTTGATGGCTGCTCTTATATTCAGTGCATCCAGAGATGTTATGCTATTATTATTATTGTGACTACTATAGTGCAACTATTTGTGTTTTTAACTATTTACATTAATATTTCCTCACTATCACCTAACATGTTAAATCAAATTATATACATAAAAAAGAGAAAAATATTAAAGTGTCTCCAGGGTTGGATGACTTTATCTTTTTGAAATTGTATGCGCTGTTCCGTAGCATTAGCCTATACTTGGCTGGAAGCAACAACACATAGCTCTCAGCAGCAACGTCCGATAGACAGTCCATTAACTTTTAATCATGTTCTGTTATGTATTTTCATGTTTTTGTAAGGATATCCATTTTCTCTTTGTATTTGTTATCATAGTTTTTAAGATTCTTTTTATTTAATTTACGCTGTCGAAGGTATCATTGTATACCGAAACATGTACTGTATGTTTTAATTTAATATTTATTTATTTATCGTATGTATTTTAGTGCCAGGAGTGTCCGAGGACATGTTCCGCTCGCCTGAGTCTGTAACTGCTTTCAGAAGACACCCTTAGGGTGAGCTACAAGTTCCGTTCAATTTCACGTAGTTTCAACTTTTGCTACCAGATATCAATGATACCTAGTAGTGAACGTTGGAAATTTGATAGAGCGTTCCGACGAAATCTAGCCTAACAATTTAGCTGCACACAAGTTTAGTCTGTGGAAGGATCTTTTATATGCCATAAATCTATGACATGGGACCGCCGGCTTTGCTTCCCCTCCGAAGGAAGGCATACTGAAGGATTTTGAACGCTCTTAAATAATCCGACGACTTCGGCCGGGTTTGAACCCGTATCTTGGGCACAACAGTTCAGTATGCTACCGACTACGCCACCAAAGCCGCAACATATTCATAATGGTTAATGTCCATGCATTTTATTACACTTTAATAAAAATTACTGAAAAGGGAATGGAGGAAGTCAGGTAAATTGGCGATTTTTTTTTAATATTATCAGGGGAATGTGGGTTAGGAATGTGACAGATGAGAAACACAACAAAGATGCATGTGAATCAAGTACTGCTCGATGCTAAGCTGCGTGAACCTGAGAGGAATGTGCATCGTAAACTATCAGTAATGGTGTTGACGAGTGATGAGGTTTCTCGGTCCGTGCATAGTACAGAACCAAATACATTGGTCGGTGACTCACTCACTCATTCCTAACACCACAGTGGTTTGAGAAGCGTCCGAATGTTAGCAGTATTGGAATAGAATGGAATACCATATATCACGGTGGGCTGTTGACAGATCCTTCTCTTCACGCCCGACCTTTCCCTGCTCTTTCTCCTCACCCCGCAAGTTCATGGAGCTTGGACTCGAGCAGTATACGGGTACAGGAGATGGTATCCTAAACTATAACACTTAGTTGAAGTCTAGGATAGCCTCTCTGTATCAATTAGGATAAGATTAAGTTAGTGCATACTTAATAGCCATTATTGGTGTCTTGATTGTTTATAACATGTAAATTAGTTGAAGACTGCAATTACGGCGTACATCGCCCACGTAATACAGTACTTTGATTGAATGACCTTCATGGTGGGCGGAGACGATAGAAACAATGGCGACCTTAAGAACATTCCTTGTCTTGATAACAACATACAGTATCTGTTACAAACATCGTACTGACCTACATTCTGACCGAGAGGAGTCTACTCTTAATTCAACTGCTCTAAATATTTACTAACTTGTGTAGAGAAATGTCCCAGGGGCAGCCTGCTCTCCTCCAGAATTTCCTATATATAAAGACTTTAAATACAATGTATTTTCAGTCGGTCAACACGAGTGTGTATCCAATTAGATTTGGCGGGGAGTGGCAATTGTTCAATTTTCTAGTGCCTGGAATAAATACAGTACAACCTGCCTAAAGCGGAACGCAATCGTTCCGGATTTATTTTTCCGTTTTACAAAGGGTTGAGTTTGAATAATACAAAATACACTACAAGGGAATACTGTATTATCGCATAGAATTACCATGAAATAATAATTTAAAATATAGGTCTGTAAATAAAAGAGAAAATAGGTTCACATGTATTACACTATATTTTCAACTTTCGTACACAAATTTCAGTTTCCCTTCTCGTTTGCTTGTTTCCACATGTCTTTCAAAGTGTATTGTCGCGACTTCTTTGCAAGAGAACGTTGTATGATCTCCTTTGCATCCTGCATTAACTCCAAGAGTTCTGGAACATTCTTGGAAGCTGCAAATTCCTTAAGGTCACTCACAACAGACAGTGCTTCTCCAATGTGTGTATTTTAGCTCCCTTTCGTCGTCCATTTCTCCCATCACTTCGCACCAACTGTTATCGGCTGCACTTTGAATGTCTTCAGTCGTTAATGATTCCTAGAACTATGGTGCAAATACAGTCGCGCTCAGAATATAGTACTGTACATATCTTTGTATTATGGATAAGATAATCCGTCTCAGTCAGGTTATTCACGCCTACAATTCCAGAATTTCTTTCCGTTTCCGCGTTAGGCAGTTTTACGGATTACAGTGTCATTTTACAGTACATAGGAAACACCTCCGTTCCGAATTTTGTTTTCCCTTTGTCCAGGTTTCCGGTATATAAATGGTCCGGTTTAGGCAGGTTTTACTTAAATTAATTATGTTGCTGTTCGAGTCTTCAGTCTTTTGACTGGCATGATGCAGATCTCCATGTCTCCCTGTCCTGAGTTAATCGTTTCATCTCTACACCTAATATCCCAGACAACCTGTTTAACATATTCTAACCTTGGTTTACCCTTCCATCCATAACTAAGGTTGCTATTCCTGGGTGTCTTAGTAAGTGTCCACCAACCTATCTCTACTCTAGCTTACCACGGTGGATAAGTGGTTAACGTGTCGGATTACCAACCCCCCAAGCTTGCAGGTTCGCTCCTGGCCGTGGTAAGTGATTTTTTTGAAAGGCGTCAATAATCACGACATGGATGTCATACGCTGTTGGCATGTTAAAGAACCCATTTGAATTCAGTAGGCCGTGTTCATAATGGCAAAATTAATCTCGGGATTTTCTAGTGTCAAGGAGCTTAGATAACTAACCTCCTTGACTTTCATAGCGTTCCAAGGAACGACAAAATTCGACATGCAAGCTGCCCTCTGGGTGTCAATTAACAAAGCTTGCACCCGGCACCTGAGGCCATACGATATTATCATTTATTATCTCTTCTTTTCATTAGCAGTCGTCAGATCATCTCTCCTCTCCCACTTGTCTCAATACCTCTTCATTTGTAACCCTATCTACCCATCTGATCTTCATCATTCTCCTGTAACACCACATTTCAAACGCTTCAATTCTCCTAATTTCTGCTGCTCCAACAGTCCAAGTTTCACTTCCATAGAGCGCCACGCTCCAGAGAAAGGCTTTCAAACATGTCTTTCTAGTACCTAAATCTATATTATACACATAATAAAACACTTCTCTCCCAAATGGGGGTTTAATTGTCAGTCAGGACCTTCCAGAAATGAGGTAAGTCTACTCAACCACATTATCAACTCACTTATATTTGAGTGTTAGACCACCTCATGGCGTAGCGGCTAGCATCCTTGGGTGTCACCCTGGAGGTCCCGGTTCGATTCCCGGCTTTGTCAAGATTGTCTGATGGCTGGGACAGGATACACTCAGCCCCATGATGCAAAACTCACAATTTGTGGGTACGATTTCCTATTCAGCCATCCTGAAAGTGATTTTCCGTGGTTTTCCACACTTCTTCTCCAGGTGAATGCCGGGATGGTTCCTAATGTAAGGCCACGGCTGCCTTCTTTTCATTCCTCACCAGAATTACATATAGGCCTACACACACTGATACAGTCATCAGAGAGACACAGGTTATCCATCATTCCACACACACCTAAGTATAGGGGACTAAATAATTAGGATGTTCACTGAAGCAACAACAACGACAATTTAAGTGTTTGTTCAAGTGATTAACCTAACTAACCAAATACAAAAGCGCACCAAGTATATATAGATCTGAAAAGTAAGAGTCGATAACAAAACAGTCTAGAACGCAACTATTTCAAAATCTCGCTACGGTAGAAGTCAACAATTCACATTTATACTCATCGAAATGCTAACAACAAGAGACGCAACATTTACAGAAGTGTGATTAAACATTCCTGTAGCTTAATAATTGTAGCGCTTCGGTGGCGTAGTTGGTAGCATGCTGAGCTTCTATGCCCAAGGTTGCGGGTTCAAACCCGGCCGAAGTCGTCGGACTTTTTAGAAGTGTTAAAAATCCCTCAGTATGCCTTCCTTCGGAGGGGAAGTAAAGTCGGCGGTCCCGTGTCATAGATTTATGGCATGATAAAGACCCTTCCACTAATTAGACTTGCGTGAAGCAAAATTATAGGTTATATTAGACTAACGCTCTTAGGTGACAACATTCGTCGCCAGGAGCCGACTGCGGTGCATCTAGTAACACAGTTCAGAACTAGTTGGTCATTGACGGTGGCGTTTGGTAGCAAAAGTTGGAACTACTTGAAAATCGAATGTCTGCAGTCCTTAATTGAATAAAACAAGAAGTTCCATGACGAACTAAAGAACCTACTTTTCTTAAATTTAAGATTTATGCCAATGGTTAATCTATACGGACCTATATAGAATACTGACGAAATTAAGTTGGTAATATCGAAATTTCTAATTAGTTCGAAATATATCTCGTATAATGTACCCTAATAGAGCACTGCAGTTGGCAGCCCTGGTGACTGATTATATTCTTAGTTTCATCTCGTAAGGTACATAATACAAAATTTGGTTGAAGTCCAATGGATAACATGGGCGTTACATGCAGTTAGACATTGGATCTATCAGCGTGCGTAAAATCATGTTGGCAACAATGTCATGCATATGCTGGTCAGAAATAGTCTAAAATATTATGATCTCTTGTTGTGCCAATTTTGGATGAAATCCATTTGTTAGTATAGAAGTTACATGTATCTTAAAATTGGACCTATCAGCTGGCATAGAATCTTGTTGGCAGCACTGACTTATATTAGGTACTCCAAATTAATCTAGAATGGCTGGTACTATACGTGTGCAAAATTTAGAGCGATTGTCTTGTATACTTTCTGATATGTTGATATTAGGGTACGAAAAATAGAGGCAGCATTTATTAACAGTTGGCAGCCCTGGTTGGTCTTAAGAAAACGTGGTCATATCTGTTATGGTACACATATCACATAAGAAATTTGGTTGGAATCCAACTGATAGTATAGAAGTTACATGTATTTAAAAATTAGTCCTATGATCAGGCTTAGAATCATGTTGGTAGCACTGACGAATATTAGTTACTCCAAATTAATCTAGAATGCCAGGTACTATACGTGTGCATAGTTTAAAGCTATCGGCTTGCATACTTTATGATATATTGGTATTTGGATAAAAACATAAAAAGAGCATTTATCAACAGTTGACAGTCCTGGTGGCTCCTAAGAACACGCTTAGTCATATCTGTTTATGTCCACATATTACATACGAAATGTGGTTGAAATCTAATTGATAGTGTTGAAGTTATATGCATTTAAAAATTGGACCTATCAGGAGGCTTAGAATCCTTTTGGCAACTCTGCCATGTATGGCCTCCTGGAAATTAAACTGAAATATTATTGTCTATATGTGTGCCAATTTTGTAATAGCTCCCAGTCATAACTTCCAAGATATCCAACATGGAGCTCAAATTTCTAGTGCGATTTTTCAGCAGTTGGTAGCACAGACATCAACATGGGCTTGATATATTCAAATATAGATCTTTACTCATACCAAATTTTGTTTCGATTGTTGCAGCCGTTTAGGAGTTGATAGGGGACACACAATCAGAGACAAACAGACAGACAGACCACATTTGCTGGGATCGATCTCATAAGTCTACTTTTCCCTCATTTTTGAAAAAGGGGAAAAGTAGGCTGAAAACAGATAACACACCGGTTTATCAGACAGATTCTGTTTTATTAAGTTAGTGTATAAATAGTTCATGTATTTATTTCAGGTGATCAAATTAACTACCGACAGCCGTGGCTATGCTGGCTAAAGCGCTGCATTAGGTCATGGGGCCGAGCTCTCTGCTGACTCGGTAGACGCGTGGGTTCGAGCCCCACCGTCGGTCGTCCTTGAAATGGTTTTCCGTGGTTTCCCCATTTTCAACACCAGGCAAATGCTGGGACGGTACCTACTGACAGGCCACGGCCGCTTCCTTCCACATCCCTGCCCAGTTTCATTCATCTTCATCCATTCCATCTCTCATCCCAACGCGCAGGTCGCCCACGGGCGTCGACTTGAAAGACCTGCACTCGGTCTCTCAGGAGGCTACACGAAAAAAAAACTGTTACCCCTCACCCAATCCAATTGGGCACACTGATGTTGACCGACTGAAAAGCGATTCTATTAATACATTACTTAAGCAACAATGATAAATGGCGTCAAACATCATATTAGTTCAATACTTTGAACACTTAGTGGCGTTATTTTAACCACAATTTGTCTGGCCTCATGGCGAATTGGTTAGCGCGCTAGCTTTGGCCCAAAGGGTTTCATCTCCTGGAGTTGACTTCTCTCGTCCGGGACTGGGTGTATGTGACGTCTCCATCATCACTTCATCATCATTCGGATGCGCAGATCGCCCACGGTCGTTCGCTAGAAAGGCCTGCACTCGGCCTCCCAGGAGGCTACACGAGAAAAAGCACACACAATTTGAGATTTAATGATATTTGCCTTGTTATCAGCAAAAGTAAATTACAAGCCATGCCGTGGAATTGAACCCTTATCCTTATTATCACTGGATGAACACCCCCTGTATGTGTCAGGGGTGTATATAAGGGGGGAGCCGTGGAGGCTCCAGCCCCCCGCCCCCCCCCAAAAAGGCAATACATATTAAGAGAGTGTGGCTTTGGTAAGAGCATAAAATAATTGTAAATTTGGTTGTACCCTAATCTTAACTTATTGGCTAAGTTATAAACAATATTAAGATTGAAATTATACTAACTCTTGGTATAGTGGCTAGCATTCTTAGTTGCCGCCCCGGAGGTCCGAATTCAATTCCTGGCTCTGCCAAGAAATTTTAATTCTGGTCTGAGGGTTGGAACGGGGTACACTCAGCCCTGTGAGGCAAGACTGATGATTCCATAGCACGATACTTTTGAAATATGAATTATCAATTTGTAAAAAGGTATAACTGTTTACCTTTCTGCTTAATAAATTGACAAATATTTAGATATTTGCAATTCATACTCCATAGGCCATAATAGAAAATTCAAATTTTATGTGTGTGTGTTGTATTTTACAACCCCTCTTCTATTGCCACTAATTGTTGGCTATTTAAACGTAGAATTTGACAATTAACTCTTATCTAAAATAATTACACAAAGTTATATGCTCTAAGATATTGGTTAATATTTCTGGGTATTTTTCGGTGACAATCCCCTGAGAATACTCACAATTTTCCAGGATAGTCAGCCCCCATCTCCCGAAAAAGTATTGTATATACGGCCCTGATATGTGGTATCCATTTAGTCTATGATGTTTTATTTCACCTGGCAATGTTTACGTAGTCCTTTGTCCATGACTCACTGCGCTGACAATGAGTTTCACATGTGTACAGAGCGGAAGTGAAACACGCCACTCACATCAGAGGGCCATGACTTCTAAGAGTAAACATCTCAAGTGCTTGTCTGTCTTCTGTGGGAGGCCGTGGCAGATCAACCATGTTGTCACATCCTTGAAGCAGGGATAACACACACTCCTTATTACACTACCACAGTCCGCCTCGTGACGTAGCGACATGCATTCTTGGCTGTCACCGCGGAGACCCGGGTTTCATTCCCGGCTCTGCCAAGAAATATAATTCTGGTGTGAGGGCTGGATCGGGGTACACTTAGCCTCGCGAGGTAAGAATGAGAAGAGATTAACGTGGTTGGTTTAGGGGCTGCGACAACGCGGTCATGTAGCCCCGTACATTTTGGTTGTGTGTAGAATCTGTCTGATATCCAGTGTTAATTGTGAATGGCTGTATTAGTGTGTGTTATCTGTTTTTTAAATCAAGTAAGGACTGCAGACTTTTGAATTTTTCAAATAGTTCCTAATTTTGCTGCCAAACAGCACCGTCAACGACTACTAGTTCAGAACTTAGCTACCAGACACAACCGCAGTCGGCTCTTGGCAACGAACGTAGGAACCGAGGAGCGTTGTTTACATTCTTAACCTATACAATTTAGCTTCACACAGGTGTAATTAGTGGAAGGTTCTTTATCATGCCATAAATCTATGACATGGGACCGCCGGCTTTACTTCCCCTCCGATGGGAGGCATACTGAGGGATTTTTAACGCTCTTAAAAATCCGGCGACTTCGGCCGGATTTGAACCCGCGATCTTGCACATAGAAGCTCAGCATGCTATCAACTACGCCACCGAAGCCGCTAGATTAACGTGATTTCTACCTCAGCCTCCATGAAGTGTATTTTGTGGATTCCCCATTTCTACTGCAGACAAATGCTGGGATGGTTCCTAGCTTAAGACCACGACCGCCTACTTCGCAATCCCCACCTGAATTACACACACAGACTAATGCAGCCATCACAATAATATAAGGCCTTTCCTAGAAGGAAATGCAACATTAAACCCAACAAATGGTTTGATTACGTTCACAGTATCTGGTAGTGGGTAGACTACTTCATCATTTGGCATCTTCGGTGGCGTAGTTGGTACCATACTGAGCTTCTATGCCCAAGATCGCGGGTTCAAACCCGGCCGAAGTCATCGAATTATTTAAGAGCGTTAAAATCCCTCAGTATGCTTCCCTTCGGAGGGGAAGTAAAGCCAGCGGTTCCATGTCATAGATTTATGGCATGTAAAAGAACCTTACACTAACTAAACTTGTGTGAAACAAAATGTGTAGGTTGGGTTTCATTAATGCTCTTAAGTTCCAACGTTCGTCACCAGGCGCTGGTTGCAATAGCTTCTAGTAGTAGCCAAGTCCATAGCTAGGTGTCGAAATTACAAGCCACTAGGTAACGAAATTATTCGTATGCAGTCCTTACTTGAATTAAAAACAGATAACACACACTAATACAGTCATCACAATTAACACCGCATATCAGACAGATTCTACACACTCCCCAAGTAAACGGGGCTACATGACCGCTTTGTCGCAGCCCCTAAACTGAGGAACCAACCACCAGACTACTTCATCAAATATTTAACATCATCAAGTTTTTCAATGTGAACAGTATAGTGATTGGTTTGTTGTAAACTTTACAGCCAGGTTCAAGATACTCACTTTTATATACTTCCTGCCTTTCTTTCATAACTTCAGTTATACGGGCCTATCTGTGATTAGCGTGGTTAGCATGGCAACAAGTGTTCGACATCTAGACCTATGAATTCTAGTTCAGTAGTAAAAAGGAAGCTTGAAATTTATTGTAGTTTAGTCTACAGAAGGAAGACAGAAGTATGTGTTCTTATAATTACATACGACAGGTGCAAGAAATGTGTTGTGTTTTTTCCAAGGCTGACATAAACTTTGAATATAACAATGGGGAGGGAAATGCGAATAAAATGATGAATATTTGATGTGTGAATAAATGTACAAGAATTAGCCCTGTACGTCTTTACGTTCCGTAATTATATTGACAAACCAATGTTTGACAATGGGAAATTTTCACCGGCATTTTTTGCACATTAGCCAATTACAATAAAATGAACTAAGAACTGGCTTGTGATGCAGGTTAGCCAACCTTATTCGGATATGCGATCACTGGCCAGACAATAAAGCTAAACTTGCGAGAGTTATCGAACTGCGAGCAACTGGCAGCTTATGATTGACGGTTTCCGAAGTACGCGATGATTCCTCGTCTGGTGCTTCTACTTGTAATTCCCTGACGTTGTGTAATCGTTGCGCGATACTCCAAGCCTTGTTTAAGGACGGAGCATTCCTTGTGAGTAATCGTTGCACGATACTCCGAGTCTTGTTTAAGGACGAATAATTCCTTGTGTGTAATCGTTGCACAATACTCCAAGTATTGTTTAAGGACGGAGAATTCCCTGTCATTGTGTAATCGTTGCGCGATACTCCAAGTCTTGTTTAAGGACGGAGAATTCCCTGTCATTGTGTAATCGTTGCGCGATACTCCAAGTCTTGTTTAAGGACGGATAATTCCCTGTCATTGTGTAATCGTTGCGCGATACTCCAAGTCTTGTTTAAGGATGGAGAATTCCCTGTCATTGTGTAATCGTTGCGTGATACTCCAAGTCTTGTTTAAGGACGGAGAATTCCCTGTCGTTGTGTAATCGTTGCGCGATACTCCAAGTCTTGTTTAAGGACGGAGAATTCCCTGTCATTGTGTAATCGTTGCGTGATACTCCAAGTCTTGTTTAAGGACGGAGAATTCCCTGACGTTGTGTAATCGTTGCGCGATACTCCAAGCCTTATTTAAGGACGGAGCATTCCTTGTGAGTAATCGTTGCATGATACTCCAAGTCTTGTTTAAGGACGAATAATTCCTTGTTTGTAATCGTTGCACGATACTCCAAGTATTGTTTAAGGACAGAGAATTCCCTGTCATTGTGTAATCGTTGCGCGATACTCCAAGTCTTGTTTAATGACGGATAATTCCCTGTCATTGTGTAATCGTTGCGCGATACTCCAAGTCTTGTTTAAGGACGGAGAATTCCCTGTCATTGTGTAATCGTTGCGTGATACTCCAAGTCTTGTTTAAGGACGGAGAATTCCCTGTCGCTGTGTAATCGTTGCGCGATACTCCAAGTCTTGTTTAAGGACGGAGAATTCCCTGTCATTGTGTAATAGTTGCGCGATACTCCAAGTCTTGTTTAAGGACGGAGAATTACCTGTCATTGTTTAATCGTTGCGCGATACTCCGAGTCTTGTTTAAGGACGGAAAATTCCCTGTCATTGTGTAATCGTTGCGCGATACTCCAGTCTTGTTTAAGGACGGAGGATTCCTTGTCATTGTGTAATCGTTGCGCGATACTCCAAGTCTTGTTTAAGGACGGAGGATTCCCTGTCATTGGGTATTCGTTGCGCGATACTCCGAGTCTTGTTTAAGGACGAAGAATTCCCTGTCATTGTGTAATCGTTGCGCGATACTCCGAGTCTTGATAAAGGACGAAGCATTCCTTGTGAGTAATCGTTGCACGATACTCCAAGTCTTGTTTAAGGACGGAGAATTCCCTGTCGCTGTGTAATCGTTGCGCGATACTCCAAGTCTTGTTTAAGGACGGAGAATTCCCTGTCATTGTGTAATAGTTGCGCGATACTCCAAGTCTTGTTTAAGGACGGAGAATTCCCTGTCGTTGTGTAATCGTTGCGCGATACTCCAAGTCTTGTTTAAGGACGGAGAATTCCCTGTCGCTGTGTAATCGTTGCGCGATACTACAAGTCTTGTTTAAGGACGGAGAATTCCCTGTCGTTGTGTAATCGTTGCACGATACTCCAAGTCTTTTTAATGACGGATAATTCCCTGTCATTGTGTAATCGTTGCGCGATACTCCGAGTCTTGTTTAAGGACGGAGAATTCCTGTCATTGTGTAATCGTTGCGCGATACTCCAATCCTTGTTTAAGGACGGAGAATTCCTGTCATTGTGGGTAGATTATTAGCTTGGGAATAAGCTAACCCCCAAGGGAAGATGATAAAGAAAAAGAAGTGGGTTTCGGACTGGAGAATAAGGATGGAGAAATAGGAAGAGAGTTTGACATAAGTTATAACTAAGAGTTCTTGCTCAAATGCAACAAGTGGTGAAACCCTATCAATGGATTTATTTTTATTAAATAGGAAGAATCAAGGAAGACAGGATCTTGCCTAACCGTTATATTAGAGAAATGATAAAGCAAAAAACAAATCTTTAATTTATTTAACAATGTAAAAGGAAGTAGTTTTTGTAACAAATATATAATTTTGATTTTTTTTATAAACAATTGGGGTCACAAACCTCCGAAAACATCTAAAGCTTGCGCCAGGCAATTGATAATTCTTTTGGTTTTAAACCTTTTATATGCTTTAAAATCTTCGTAAGATTTTGAAATGGCTAAGGTGAATAAATGAAAAATTTAAGGATAACTGACGTAATTAAAGTTAAACAATAAATCAAGTACAAGGCTTGTACTTTAAGGATTTCTTGATAAGTATCTTAGAAATATGAACAACTTCGAAAGTAACAACAACAAAAAAAACAGGAACAATGAAATAGAAATTTCTATAACTTCTTATATTGATACTGAACTACGTTTAATGATTATACATAGGAGATTATGCAAATAGGGCAGGTCACTTATTGTGAAACCTGAAGAGAACAATTGAAAGGAAGTTTCTAGAACTCCTATGTTTAAGTAGGGATCACGAGAAAAATGGGGCAAGTTTCCCTTTCGTGAAACCTAGAGATAACTCACTTTTGAGTAGAAAGAATTGGATTACCTCATTAAAGGGGAGAAACAATATAATTTAAGGCGTGTACTAGACACGAAGTTGTACAGACATTAATTCGTTATACATGGAGCAAATAAGGGAGGGCACTTATGTAGAGTGACACCTCATTGAAAAAAGACCTAAAGCAACAATTTTATTATTCTAGTTGGTTAATAAAGGGTTTGGGAAAGATCAAATGGGATTGTGGAAAAGTGTTCATGGCCGTATTTATTGTACTCGGACGAGTGCGACGCGGATGAAAAGTTGAACAGGCACTGTTTTCACTATAGTCTGTTGATATAGTTGAAGAGTTCACTGTAGTAGCACAAAACGTTGATAGCAAAGAAAGTTATTGCAATGGTGGAAAATAACTAGTTACACTAGATTTGCGAGAGTCTATTGCTTGAAAAACTTGTAGATTATAGTTGAATGCACCAGAAAAATCCCAACGGAGGAAGAAAAATTAGATATTGATTAGCAGTTCTTAAGGAAGATTCCTTAGTTTGAAAAAGTATTTCCATATGTGAGTGGAAAATACATGACAGTATAACTTGTAGATAGAGTGCAGGTTCTGGAAGGTTCCAGAGCAATGATGACTTGTTTAAATTGGGTAGAGAATCCCTCGGCGGAAAGCTAGATTATATAGACAGTGGGTATTTTGGAAATATCCCTCGATGTGAGATAGCATCTCAGAAAATCTTTCATATTGACAGTAAGACTTGATAGTTTAAATTTGATCAAGAAGACCTCTAGAAAGCAGTTATTTTCACATAGCAACTTTCACTGTCTATAAAATCCAAATAAAAGCATTGAGCCTTTTAAAAGCGATGCGAATGAGGTTAAAACATGAAGTTGGTACTTATCTTTGCTTCATGAAGAAGGCGATGTTGCTGGTGACGGTTGGTTCTAAAATTTGAACATAGCGTCGAGTTTAAAAGTTTGCCTCTAGAGTTGAGGAGGCGAGCTTTAGTTAAGCTCTAACTGACTGGATTGACTTCCGACGTACAAGTGAGAGCTGCTAGACGCAGAGAAAGCACACTAGCCTAGACGGCATGTCCAACAAGAAGTTGAGTGCACTGAGAGGGTGAGCGGTTGCTCACAGCACGGAGACAAGTCGAGACGAAGTGTAGAAGTGAACGAGCGAGCGAGCAGCGCGCGCGGAGACGCGAGCAGTAGGAGGAGGCGAGAAGAGGGGGAAGCGGGCGAGTAAGGGGAGGATACAAAGAGGTTATACATAAACATGAACAAACTTTACAAAAACAAAATTCTTCTTGGAGCGGTGTCTTCAGGGAGTAGTTGGTTGGTGAAGAACACGACGCCCTGCGGATTAATATAGAAGTCTTGATGGTTTGAAGCAATGGAAGTTCGGAAGGCAGCGATGGGACGCTGTCAGGCTGGTTCAGCGGAAAATGCATTTCGGTAAAAAACTGACAGAAAAATGAACAAATGCACGGGGCACACGGGAGGTAACAGTTCGATGTTGGTGTGTGCGGGAAAGAAATGTAAATAAATGGACTGATATAAAGTAATGAAGAACCGCAAAAGCTAATTCCTTCCTTCCGTGTATTTGCAAAAATACACCATGTTGGGGGACAACAGCAAACACCAGCAAAGAACAAGAACACAATATGAAAGAGGTCTTATAATAAACACATTGGTAGTAGAGATAATTCTTTCTCTGACACTTCCCTTCCCTCCTTGGTAACAATCGGTCATTTCGCCAAAGATCTATGCTAGAGGGAGAAAGGGAAAAAGGGGAAGCACCTGTGAGGAACTGACCAGGTGTATGTGGAAGCAAGTTATCAGGGTTATTTGAATGCGGGGGCGACGGGCGCGAATTAACAACGCTGTCAATCACAAAGTAGCTAGAAGCTGCGAGAAATAAAGCTCTAGTGAAAATCGTGACAAGATGCGAAAGGAGAGTTAACAAATTTGAACAAAGCGTATAGAAACAAGTATATCGATTAAGGATAAGAATATACCAGTTAAACAAAGGAACTATGCGAGTAGAAGGCAAGATCGCCATAGGTAACAACAATCTAGTAGCCATAAACAATGACCTTAAGTTATAATAAGCATCAAAATGGTTAATCAGAAAAATACTTAAGTCCGCAAGAAACGTGGCGTAACAAGCATAGATGCAAAAATACATCGAGTGTAACGACGAGAAATAATAAGTTTGTTTAACAATGAACAATAAAAGTGCAAAATATGTAAGCAGGGTGCAATACATGAGCGCATAAAAAATATGCAACGATGTTATGAAACAAGGATCGAAACAGCTATAGGATACGAGTGTGAACTAGTGGGAAAGATAGGTAAGAACGACCTTGACCCACATAGTACAGCGAGATAACAAATATAAATATCAGAAAGAGTCCTTGACCAGAACAAGTTTACTTTGGGAAGGAGGTGAGCAGCTTCTGAAATTACGGGAGCAACTCGCAAGACAATGGTTGGCAGTCAGCCAAAGTTGAGATAAGGAAAACTTGCTTTGACCTTTGTCAAGCATAGAGGAAGTAAACGGCAGCTTGGCCTTACCCGGGCTTGTAAACAAACGAGATTGACAAACAAGCAGTTCAAAATAAACAAACAAAGCGAGTGCAATCAGCCGAGACTTAAAGCGGAACTTCAAGTAACACGTCATGCAGTCATCCGTAGCTTGGGCGTGAAAAAACAGTTTAAAGTCATATGAAATAAAGTAAGTAATCAATTTCGCATAATTTTGAAGATCATGGAATCCGACAATTTTCAAAAGAAAAAAGCTTAATTCTTCTGAACAAAGAAGAGAAGCTGCGACATTGAGAAGGAGTTTATGCGTAAGAATAGTTATTCTAGATGCTAGAGAAGTCAGATTTTCAAGCGTTTTCAAAAGCGGCTTCCGAGTGTGAGAAAGAGGGAAGGAGGCGGCCATGGCCTTCCTACTAAATAGCGAGCGAAGTGAAACATAGCTTACAGCGAAATGATGGTGACTGATAGCCATGGTTTTACACAAGGGGAAGATAGTTTTCGACAGAAAGTTTAAACAATTACCTGCTACACTAAATGACATGAGAAGGTAAACCAAGTGACCCAAGGCGAGGCGAACTTGAATTGCCATTTTGTGCGGAAATAAGGCAAAACCATTTAAACAACTTACAAAGGTGACGTAGTTGTTTACAATGAGACATCGTTTCGGCAAGTGTTTTTCAAATGTATTGAGATCGGAAACATAAGTGTTCTCTTTTTCAGAAAAGGGATTTGAATCGGCAGTAACAAAATTACATTGCGATTTGGTTTGAAGACTGGGATGTTGGATTTGACCAGTGACAACCCAACCAAAATCGGTGTCTCTGGCGACCACGTTTGAAGATAGCCTACGGGTTTGTTTACGAAGGCAATTCCAGAAAATATTGGCACTGAAAAGTATATCAATGGGGCCTTGAGCATTAAAACTGAGGATCAGCTAACCTTAAATGCGAAGGAATCTTTAAACCGGAAGTATTAATAGGGCTGCTAGGGTTGCCTTGCCAATACTGGTAAGAATGAGACAGTTTAAGTTAAGATTGGTGTTTCTTTGACAAATGTCTCTAATTTTTAATTTTGAAGACTGCAAGGCTTGAGTTTTCAAATTGTCAATGCCGGTTATATTGATGGAAGTAGGTGATGAAGAAAGACCTTTTTTTTTAAATTAACGATTGCGAAACAAAGTAGTGAGTTGAAGCGGAGTCAAGAAGACCGCGGGCTCGAAACCAATTTCCAAATTTATCTTGGATTTCAATTTGTACAGTGAACAAAAGGACTTGCGCACTGTGAGAAGTTTCGGCGTTAGAAATGCAGGAAGAAGCATTAGTTTGTTCGGAGCTGCTCTGCATGGAGTTTGAAGAAGCAGGTACTAGTGACCTCGATTGATCATGAAAGTGCAATAAAGAATGATGCGGTCTTTTGCAATGAAAACAAAGGTTGGAAGACGTACAATTAGAAGCAGAATGCTTAGGTGACAGGCAGTTATGGCAATATTTATTATTGGAGACAAACTTCCTTCTGTCTTCAACAGACAATTCTTTAAAGGATTTGCACGAGTACAAATCGTGAGAAACCTTACAGAATGTATATTTTAAAGATTTGTTGAGCGGCCTAATATGTTCTCTTGGGTGGTTGAAAGAGGCAGAACGAGTTTGCTTGTTCTCGACAGATGGGTACTGATGACCATTTGAAGAGACAAGTTTTTTATCCAGGATGTCACACAGAGGTCTAGTTTCGACTCTTTCGCACTGGAATGGGAGTGCTGTAAGGAATTGGCACCAGCTGTTGAGAAACGAGATGAGGTGTTCTAAAGAATGCTCATCCTTGCGAGTGAGTTCGATTTCCCAAGCCTTTAACGTTGAAAAGTCGAATCTGGATGTAGCTAGATGAATAAGGACGGTGTACCAAGTTTGGACCGGTTGCTTGAGTATATACCGCTCTAACATGTAATTGCATGGAGTCTAACAGGTCTCTTAAAGAGGTGACGTCATTAGGTTTTACGACTGGCAAGTTGAACAGGCAGCGAATGTGGCGAGCAACACACAAACGTACATTACCATATCTCTCTTTAAGGAGATTAAAGGCGATGTGGTAGTTATCTGCGCTTTAAGGCAGTGACTCAACCAAGGCCAAGGCCTGGCCTTCCAAGGACGAACGCAAGAAATAGAACTTGTGGATATCGAGAATGTCTGTGTTTTCATGAATAAGGGAGCAGTAAATTTCGTAAAAGGAATACCATTCACATTCCTGGCCTGAGAAGTGAGGTAGGCTTATCTTCGGAAGTAAAGGTTTCGGTTTGTCCTTATGAACTGAAGAGGGTGCGAACTAGGCCGGATTGATGACCCTAGTGTCCGGTTCTGAGATACTGCGGATCAGTTGGTGGGCCTTGGCGATCCCTTCAAAATACAAGGGTTCAACCTCGTCCCGATCCGATTGAAGTTCTGGGCAAGCGGATTCAATGTCGGTTTGAATTTGATCATAGTAATCGTAGGACCGTTCGTACAACTTAAGGCGTTGTGTCAAGACGTCTAGATAACAATCGGTGGGATTTATTTTGTTAATGAAATTTCTAAGTCTGGTGAGCTGTCCTTTGTAGGAAGAACGTCTGGCAATGAGAGTTTCATCCTCTTCAGTTGGCATGTTGAAAATAGGTAAATTGAAGTGTAACTTACGAAACTGTAGCGAGATTTTGAAAATGCTCTCAGGTTGGCAGCAGAAGACAGGTTGCAAGTTAGACAGGCTGAAGAAGACAGGAACGACCTCTACCACCTTCACCAGCTTTGCACTGCGAAGTTATAGCTGAAAAATTCAAAGCAGATATTAATGATTTGCAAAATATTGTCAAATGGACTTTGAGCAATAAATAACGAATAGATTCTCATAAATAGACTCTGAGAAATGGACTCTCCCGGGTTTCTGGGACCAAATTTTGGGTAGATTATTAGCTTGGGAATAACCTAACCCTCAAGGGAAGATGATAAAGAAAAAGAAGTGGGTTTTGGACTGGAGAAAAAGGATGGAGAAATAGGAAGAGAGTTTGACATAAGTTATAACTAAGAGTTCTTGCTCAAATGCAACAAGTGGTGAAAACCCTATCAATGGATTTATTTTTATTAAATAGGAAGAATCAAGGAAGACAGGATCTTGCCTAACCGTTATGTTAGAGAAATGATGAAGCAAAAAACAAATCTTTAATTTATTTAACAATGTAAAATGAAGTAGTTTTTGTAACAAATATATAATTTTGATTTTTTATAAACAATTGGGGTCGCAGACCTCCGAGAACATCTAAAGCTTGCGCCAGGCAATTGATAATTCTTTTGGTTTTAAACCTTTTATATGCTTTAAAATCTTCGTAAGATTTTGAAATGGCTAAACTGAATAAATGAAAAATTTAAGAATAACTGACGTAATTAAAGTTAAACAATAAATCAAGCACAAGGCTTGTACTGTAAGGATTTCTAGATAAGTATCTTAGAAATATGAACAACTTCGAAAGTAACAACAAAAAAACCAGGAAGAATGAAATAGAAGTTTCTATAACTTCTTATAATGATACTGAACTACGTTTAATGATTATACATAGGAGATTATGCAAATAGGGCAGGTCACTTATTGTGAAACCTGAAGAGAACAATTGAAAGGAAGTTTCCAGAACTCCTATGTTTAAGTGGGGATCACGAGAAAAATGGGGCAAGTTTCCCTTTCGTGAAACCTAGAGATAACTCGCTTTTGAGTAGAAAGAATTGGATTCCCTCATTAAAGGGGAGAAACAATATAATTTAAGGCGTGTACTAGACACGAAGTTGTGCAGATATTAATTCATTATACATGGAGCAAATAAGGGAGGGCACTTATGTAGAGTGACACCTCATTGAAAAAAGACCTAAAGTAACAATTTTATTATTCTAGTTTGTTAGTAGAGGGTTTGGGAAAGATCAAATGGGATTGTGGGAAAGTGTTCATGGCCGTATTTATTGTACTCGGGCGAGCGCGACGCGGATGAAAAGTTGAACAGGCACTGTTTTTACTATAGTCTGTTGATATAGTTGAAGAGTTCACTGTAGTAGCACAAAACGTTGATAGCAAAGAAAGTTATTGCAATGGTGGAAAATAACTAGTTACACTAGATTTGCGAGAGTCTATTGCTTGAAAAACTTGTAGGTTATAGTTGTAGGTTATAGTTGAATGCACCAGAAAAATCCCAACGGAGGGAGAAAAATTAGATATTGTTTAGCAGTTCATAAGGAAGATTCCTTAGTTTGAAAACGTATTCCCATATGTGAGTGGAAAATACATGACAGTATAACTTGTAGATAGAGTGCAGGTTCTGGAAGGTTCCAGAGCAATGATGACTTGTTTAAATTGGGCAGAGAATCCCTCGGCGGAAAGCTAGATTATATAGACAGTGGGTATTTTGGAAATATCCCTCGATGTGAGATAGCATCTCAGAACATCTTTCATATTGAAAGTTAGACTTGATAGTTTAAGTTTGATCAAGAAGATCTCTAGAAAGCAGTTATTTTCAAATAGCACTTTTCACTGTCTATAAAATCCAAATAAAAGCATTGAGCCTTTTAAAAGCGACGCGAATGAGGTTAAAACATGAAGTTGGTACTTATCTTTGCTTCATGAAGAAGGCGATGTTGCTGGTGACGGTTGGTTCTAAAATTTGAACATAGCGTCGAGTTTAAAAGTTTGCCTCTAGAGTTGAGGAGGCGAGCTTTAGTTAAGCTCTAACTGACTGGATTGACTTCCAACGTACAAGTGAGAGCTTCTAGACGCAGAGAAAGTACACTAGCCTAGACGGCATGTCCAACAAGAAGTTGAGTGCACTGAGAGGGTGAGCGGTTGCTCACAGCACGGAGACAAGTCGAGACGAAGTGTAGAAGTGAACGAGCGAGCGAGCAGCGCGCGCGGAGACGTGAGCAGTAGGAGGAGGCGAGAAGAGGGGGAAGCGGGCGAGTAAGGGGAGGAAACAAAGAGGTTATACATAAACATGAAAAAAATTTACAAAAACAAAATTCTTCTTGGAGCGGTGTCTTCAGGGAGTAGTTGGTTGGTGAAGAACACGACGCCCTGCGGATTAATATAGAAGTCTTGATGGTTTGAAGCAATGGAAGTTCGGAAGGCAGCGATAGGACGCTGTCAGGCTGGTTCAGCGGAATATGCTTTTCTGTAAAAACTAACAGAAAAAATGAACAAATGCACGGGTCACACAGGAGGTAACAGTTCGATGTTGGTGTGTGCGGGAAAGAAATGTAAATAAATGGACTATATAAAGTAATGAAGAACAGCAAAAGCTAATTCTTTCTTTCCGTGTATTTGCAAAAATACACCACATTGTGTAATCGTTGCGCGATACTCCGAGTCTTGTTTAAGGACGGAGAATTCCCTGTCGTTGTGTAATCGTTGCGCGATACTCCGAGTCTTGTTTAAGGACGGAGGATTCGCTGTCATTGTGTAATCGTTGCGCGATACTCCAAGTCTTGTTTAAGGACGGAGGATTCCCTGTCATTGGGTAATCGTTGCGCGATACTCCGAGTCTTGTTTAAGGACGAAGAATTCCCTGTCATTGTGTAATCGTTGCACGATACTCCGAGTCTTGTTTAAGGACGGAGGATTCCCTGTCATTGTGTAATCGTTGTGCGATACTCCGAGTCTTGTTTAAGGACGGAGGATTCCCTGTCATTGTGTAATCGTTGTGCGATACTCCGAGTCTTGTTTAAGGACGGAGGATTCCCTGTCATTGGGTAATCGTTGTACGATACACCGAGTCTTGTTTAAGGACGAAGAATTCCCTGACGTTGTGTAATCGTTGCGCGATATTGCACGCCTTGTTTAAGGACGGAGAATTCCCTCTGCTTGCGTGATGTGTGGTATTTTAGGCCAGCTCAGGAATTAAGGCCACAACCTTGCAAGGAGTGCAGCAGCCAGCATCATTCCGTGAATACTATCAGCGCGGACTCAATTAAGGGCAAGGCTAGCTTCACACATTACGGAAACTGAACATTCCAAAGGAAGAAGTGTTCTAGGTAAGGATTAAGGTCCCTGGTGTAGTTCCAGATTGAAACTGAGTGCAAATTATTAGGGAATGATAATCAGAAAGAATACTGTTTGTTACATGAAAAAGTCTTCACAGCTGATATTGAAATTTCGGGTTCTATGAACACACAATGTTGCCTGTGTTGAGTGATGGTTGGTTGGTTCCTCAGTTTAGGGGCTGTGGCAACATTGTCATGTAGCCCCGTGTACTTTGGGTGTGTGTGGAATCTATCTGATAACCGGTGTTAATTGTGATGGCTGTATTAGTGTGTGTATCTGTTTTTTAATTCAAGTAAGGACTGCACACAATAATTTTCAAGGAGTTCCTACTTTTGCTATCAAATGCTACCGTCCTTGACAGATAGCTTGCGGACTTGGCTACTAGATGACGTCACAGTCAGCACCTGGCGGAGGACGTTCGAACTAATAGAGCGTTATCGACCGACTGAAAAGCATCACACTTTTTTTAAAATGTGCGCCACTGTGAATACGGCTCCTCAGGTACAAAGTGGGTGGAGGTTCTTCCCACTCAGACGGGAAGCTCTAAAAGAGTGCGCTAACAACGCATCTTACAAGCAAAGCAGGGCCATGGACCAGTGGAGGTTAGACATGACATCGGCACTGGTTGTCAGCTCCTTTGCTCCCAAGAATTACCCTGGTACTCATTTCTGGTGTAAGCTGTGTGAACCCGAGAGTCATTTGCGTTTTCGAAGGTGGTAGGTTTGTTTCTGAAATCCATTACCCGAATGGAAATCGAACCCACTGCCTTTCACTTTAAATCTCAGCGTCTCTACCGACTTGGCTACGCTTATCGCTCATGACTGCAATCACCGAGAGATGTAACATGCCAAGGTTAATGCTGGTTCCGTATTGATCATCTAATTAGTAATAGTTGTGGCAAAAGTTCCGCCTAATCAATACCTCTCATTTTAATAAGTGTTCACTTTGTGGTCATTGGGGACATGTTTCGAGGCCTAATTGTTTTGGTCCCTTCATCAGCCGATAAAAATAAAAAATGTCAAAGAGAACAGGTGGTTGAAAAGCTTAACACTAAGCTTATATCAATAAACCTATAATGGTGCACCATAAGGAAAGATGGACGATGTTTACCCTAAAGATGTGTTTGTAGTCAATTTTTCCCTCCAGGCTGGTGGTTCCCACGTACTCAGCGAGAGAACTCACCACTACCGCCTTTCCAAGCAGTGTCCTAGAGCTGAGAACACTTGGTCGGATTGGATACAACTGGGAAGGTGTGATCAGCACTTCGCCCAGGCGACCTCACCTGCAAAGCGAACAGGGGTCTCATGAGGGATGGAAAGGGAAGGGAAGATTGGGATGGATAGGCAAGGAGGCAGCCGTGGCCTTACAGTAGACACCATCCCGGCATTTGCCCGAAGACGAAGTGGGAAACCATGGAAAACCACTTCGAGGATGGCTGAGGTGGAAATCGAACCCCCTCTACTCATTTGGGCCACCCGAGGCTGAGTAGACCCCGTTCCAGTCCTCATACCACTTTTCAAATTTCGTGGCAGAGCCGGGAATCGTACCCAGGACCTCCGGGGCGGCAGCTAACCACGCTGACTGCTACGCTACGGAGACGACTTTAACCTAAAGATACAATAAAATAATAAGTGAATGAATATAAATAAAGAATGAAATAGGCCTAGTTGACATTTGAAATCTAATCACAATATAATTAAACTCTAAAATGTCACTTTAACTTGTGGATCACTGTATTGGTCATTCTTCAGTTGGGTAATAGTTATGTGGTCCAATTCTTCTGAAAATATGTGGTGAGTATAATACACACGCTACATTGTGGTTTGTAGACGATAAGACATACTCCATTCTCTCTCTACTAATCACCTCATTTTCCCTAATTTTTCTTTATATCCAGACTAGAGGCCTATTACATCATTGCATAAGTTTGAATTGATACACTTCATAATTATGTCTTCCAGAGCATTCTTTGTAAGATGTTATTTCAACACAGCGGCTTCATCATTTTTAGAGCTCTACATCTCTGGTGAAGTATTATAATTTTTCAATACATTTCTATTATCTCTAATGGATTGTATTACCATGTTAATATCATCTCAAATACTGCTACAGAACAAAACCAATACATATTATGTCTCAGTTAACGTCTACAGACCACAGTGAAGCGCGCCTACTACAGAACTGAACCATTACCATTTCTTTCACAGTAACGTCCACAAACCAGAATGTAGCGTGTGATTATCTTCAAAGTTATAATATTCACGCATATTTTCAGAAGAACCATTACCCAACTGAAGAATGCCCAATACAGTGATCCACAAGATAAAGTGACATTTTAAGGTTAATCATATTGTGTTTAGATTTCAAATTTCAACTATTTCATTCTTCATTTATATGCATTCACTTATTATTTCATTGTATCTTTAGGGAAAACACCTTCCATCTTTCTTTAAGGTGCGCCATAATCGGTTTATTGATAAGAATGTTTTTAGCGTTAACCTTTTCAACCACCTGCTTTCTTTAACATTTTTGTTCTATATCGGCTGATGAAGGGACCAAAACAATTAGGCCTCGATAAATATCCCCAATGACCACAAAGTGATCATTTATTAAAATAATAATAATAATAATAATAATAATAATAATAATAATAATAATAATAATAATAATAATAATAGAGTACGTACAACTGGTGATTTATTGTGGTGCGTTAGCTGCCGTTCAAGCGATTGGTATTAAAATTGTGCCACAATATGCAAGGGTCCGTGCGAGCTCAGTGATGCCTCCCCCATGGCAAAAGCGCATGGAGAAGAAGATTGAGGAGCTTCGTAGAGAACTTGGTCAACTGACACAATTCAAAAGAGGAAATCGGTCCCTTAGACAAATCAGGAATGTAGTGCGCATAATACAGCCAAGTCGTTTAGATGAGATGGATCAAGACAAGCTGTCGGAAATATAGACACGCGCACTCAGAGATTGGCTGTCTATAGTAAGGGGCTACGCAGGTACAAAGAAAGTCAAAAGAGGAAGGATCAGAATAGAGCATTTGCATTGAACCAGAAACAATTCTACAACAGCTTGCAAAAATCTAATCCAGAACGTCAGAATAATACTCCTTCAATCGAAGAGGCCACACATTTCTGGTCTAATATTTGGGAACAGCCCAAAGACTACAATTTTCGTGCTAACTGGATGATAGAAGAAGAGGCGAAGTTTTCTGGTGCGATTAATGAAATGAATAGCCCTGACATCATGGAGCATGAGGTGAAGGCAGCGACTCTACGTACACAGAACTGGAAAGCGCCTGGGCCGGATTTTATACACAACTACTGGTATAAGAAGTTCACAGGTGCCCATGAAGCAATAGCCAAAGCCTTCACGCGAATTTTACGATTTCCTGAGGAAGCTCCGGAATTTCTGTTCATGGGAGATACCTTCTTGATACCAAAAGGTGAAGAATCAAGAGATCCGTCAAACTACAGGCCCATCACTTGCCTGTCGGTGCTTTACAAGCTATTTATGGCTATAATTGCGGAACGAGTGTAGGGGCATTGCGAGGCGAATGGGATACTCGCTGAAGAGCAGAAAGGGTGCCAACGGAAAACGCAAGGCTGCAAGGATCAAGTGATAATAGATTCAGTTATTGTAAATTTGGCTATGCAAGGACAAAGAAACTTGTGTATGGCCTACATTGATTACAAGGAAGCCTATGACTCTGTACCTCATTCATATTTGATCGAAATATTAAAAATCTACAAGTGCGATCCCATCATTGTCCAATGCCTACAATCTATCATGTCTAGATGGAATGTGAAACTTCATCTAAAAGACCGAAGCCAAGTCACTCCGTCCCGTGCAATTCGAATTAACCGTGGAATATTTCAGGGAGATTCGTTCAGTCCTCTATGGTTCTGTCTGTGTTTAAACCCGCTCAGTGGGCAGTTAAATAGGAGTGGATTGGGATTTGAAATGCGAGCTGGTGAGGTGAAGCACAAGGTTTCACATAGACTGGACATGGATGACTTAAAAATCTATGCAAGCACACGGCGTCAACTGCAAGGGCTCTTAGATATTACGCAGACGTTTAGCGACGATATAGCGATGGAATTCGGACTTCAAAAATGCAAGGCGATCATACTGGCAAGAGGGAAACTTGATAGGGCAGAGGGCTTCGATGTTGGTCTAGATGAGCTAATCGAGTGTTTGGATGAGGGCGAGACCTACAAATACTTGGGCTTTCTTCAGTTTCGTGGGATCCGACACACACAAATTAAAGCCAATTTACAGAAAAAGTTCTTTAATCGGGTGGATATGGTTTTGAAACCATACTTGGATGCAGGCAAGAAGGTCAAAGCCCTTAACACCTAGGCAGTACCTGTACTTACGTATTCGTTCGGGATCGTTAAGTGGTCTAAGACAGATTTAGGGCAGATAGAACGGAGAGTACGAGTCTCAATGACAAAATATCGGCTTCATCATCCAAAGGCAGCGATAGAGCGTATCACACTACCACGGAGCGAAGGCGGTCGAGGGGTCATTGATCTCGCAATCGCCCAAAGTAAGCAAGTGGAACGTCTGCGACAGTACTTCTTTGGCGCAAGAAATACTCCTCTGTATGAAGTCATTGTTGAAAGTGATAAGAGATTCACACCACTACGACTTGCAGACATGCGATATGACACAAAAGAGCACGTTACTTCGTTTGAACAGCACCAGATGGCATGGTTACGAAAAGAACTGCATGGTGTACACCCTCACTTGTTCAGCTAACATCATGTCGACCGATCATTGTCGAACTTATGGTTGAAGCATGGTTCGCTCTTCAGTGAAACTGAGGGCTTTGTAATTGCGATACGGGATCGTGTCATTGCAACCAAAAATTATAGAAAGCACATCCTTAAAGAGAATGTAGCGGATGATCGATGTCGTAGATGCACCTCAGCGCTGGAAACCATCGATCATATCATCGGTGGCTGCTCTTCGCTGGCTGGTATAGAGTACACCAAGAGGCACAATGATGCTGCTAAGATCTTACACCAAGAGCTAGCTATAACATCTGGACTTCTGGATACTGTAACATTTTTAATAAGTCGTTGAACGTGGTGATGACTATTGTGGTTCAATAAAACAAACATGATATGAATAAATAATATACACTGTGGTGTGACCTTACCTGTGATAGTGTAATATAATAAGTTGTTGAGCGCCAGATCCCTATTTAAGACAGTGAATCGAAATTTATTGATTTAACCTCGGCTATCAGCAGTAGAGTCGAAACCACTTACCCGGGCCGTAGTGAGACAAAGTCATCTAACCAATCCGTATTTAATCAAGGAGTATGATTGCCTTAAAGTACCAACTACAATGAAAGAAATAGGCATTACGTTGAAGAGAATGAATTTATTAAATGCAAAAACAAAATATTAATAAAACAGAATAGTGATAGTCACACAATTGAATTTAAAATTACTCAATGCGGCAATTAATTATTTAAAAGAAAATGAATATTAAAATGAATTGAAAGTTAAATGAAGTTAAATTATAATAGAGACGATAGTTTTATTGAATTGTTGGCTCACCCAGTCGAAGATTCGTCATATTTAAGAAATGATCGATGATCTCGATGTTACGTCGCTTATGTTTAAAAAATGATGTGATATCTCATTTACTATGAAATATCCTCATTAAGTACGTTGCCATCTGTAGAAAGACTCTTGATCAGGGATATAACCCATTATGTATTGATATAGATGTCGGCAAGACATCGTTCAGTGTCGACTCTCGGTGCTCAGTCCATTAGGACCCAGAAAGCAAGGTTACAACTTCCTTACTTCATTGAGAGCTGTAGATCAATGCCTCTTTTGTCGGAGTCGCAGGTACTAATGACTTCCTTGTCACGTGGTCTTCGACGGTCTCCCCCTCCAGTAAGCTTCCCTTTCTTCAGTGTTCATTCTCTCACGAGGGCTAATTGCACCACAATTTGTAATCTTTAGACGCGTACGTACCGTAGAAAATGGCGTGTTGGTTACACCATAGTGGGTTTCTTAACATCTCAGGAAAATGACGCAGTTTGCCGTGGTGTAATTATTACTACGTCGTTCAGTTTGTGACGCACAGGGTTAGTCCATATCGCCAGTCTTGTTGCAATATATAATACTTCGTCTCTTTACAAGTAATTGTTAATAAAAATCTAATTGAATATAATAATCAAAACCGCTTACAATTATCTGATATAAAAATCATCTCATGGATGTTCTAGTTAATAATAATAACATGATAATAAATGAATAACCCTTTAAATATAACCGCTATGGGATCGAATCGTTACAATCGCCCCTGATATAAATAATTTAAAATAAAATGTAACATTATTTGTATCACTACACATCCTACACAAATGAATACAAATGTAAATATTAATACCCCCATAACGACAACATACAAATAATACCCTTCAACAATACATAAAAATATACAAGAACATACTCTTTTCACTTTACATATTTGTACTATCATTTCTCATTCTTCCAAATGTTCATAATGTTCATTCTTCTTTATGTATTAAACGAGCTGTAAAAAATATACATATAAAATGCCCTTCACTTTTATTTTTGACATATATGTCAACGCTGCACTCGTTTATATTTCGGTGATCGTATGCATGACATACAATTTTGGCTTCATCTCTTTTGAACGTAGTTTTTGTATATCAGTCTGGCGTAGAAGTACATTGTTGTAATACCAGCTGATTAACCCATAATAACTATTACAGCACACGATAATAGGATGCAAACAATACAATATTCCTTTCGTCTTTATAAAGGGATTACTCAAATGCAGTAAAATTTCAATAATTGAAGAAAAAAATAACTTAGCAAGATACCTAAGGCAATTCCTATTTCAGTGCATATGTCATACATGTAAATATTTCCCCAAATACATAATGACATCGAAATACCTCAAAGCAGTTATTAAAGAGTTCATTTAAATATCCAAGTTACTACTCACCTGCCTTCGTGGCTTAATTCTTTCTTAGGCCACGGCCGCCTCCTTCCAAATTAACACTTCCTAAGTCTCCACGACTTCTTAACTTCTCATAAAACCATAATTCCTCTTTACTACTTCTCGAAAACAATAACTTGAATTTTCAAAATCACCAATAAACATAAAATCTGACTTCTCGTTCACTTTATAAAATTTAACTTAGCGTCAAGATATAACTTTACCGTAACGTCATTCCTTACTTACCATAACAAAATGATTAAGACTTGGACAAAATACTACTCAATACCTGAATTACGTATATCACTAAACTATTTCACAAAAACACATGACAAACTCCTCGGAATAAATATTTCGTTCCACAAAATATTAATGCTCTTATACTTTGAACTTAGTCTATTCATGATTTGACTTTTTGCTGAATGCCTAAAAACCCCCCTTAGTTTTCTCTCAAAACTCTTAATTAAGTACCGTGTCCTCCAAACACCACTTCCTACTTGTTCTGACCGCCTGGACTATAGCTCACTCTTGCTATACCAGAATCTCTCAAAACTCATCGTGACATCACACGTCACATACAAAAAAAACTCCCCTATTCGTGGTATAATCCCACATCTTCGTATTGATACAGGTCACCTCTTACTGACCAATAACACATTAAATTTCAGCTAAAAAAAAATCTTACATGCTTCGACTAACTCCTTGGAATAATAACATCACCCTTTGCTTTCCTAACTATTGTCTTCCTCAAATAATGACAGTGTTCCAGTTGACAGTCAATAACACTGACACTCATAATTAGCAAATATTCTCCCATAATCACTTCATAAAGCAAGTTCTGAGTTCTAACACAGTTCAGATACTTTCTTCTCTATCAAATTAAATGCGTAACTTACACCTGCCTTTAATTGTAACTTCATTATTACCCCTTAGGTATACACTTATCTTACCAACTTATTCTTCCTTCAAAATATTAACTTATCTTTACTAACTCCGTATGACATAAATAAAACTTTAATTTCCTGTCTACTAAAAAAAAAGATTTATCTTTAAATCCTCAAACGTCGAATTATAACAAATTCCTTTCAATATTAGTAAATATTATGTCAACCTTTTAATTATAATTATTATCTTTACTTTTACCTGTGTAGGACAACAATCTACCACATCATTAATTCGTTATTAATCATCAGTAACTTTTTACTACAAAGTGGTTTAGCTCAATAACAAGCCTTGTAATATCTTTAAAACCTGCGTAACTGTAACTCAAACTTGGACCATATTACCTTTGTAATCTCTTATTACCTTGTGTGCATACATCCATATATACTTAAAAAAAAACTCCCAACATTAACTTCACGTAGTCCCGTAGACACCATAAAAAATCTCATTGCTCAACGGAATATACCTTGCTGACCTACTTCATCCTCCAAAAACTTCCTCCAACCTACTTCATTTGGCATCTTACCAAAAACTTAAAACCACTTTGCTCAACGGCATTACCTTCGTTGGCCTACTTCTTCAAACTCACGTCCATTTACGTGAAAATACACACATACACACACACACATATCTGTCACCAAGTAAGTTACCAGATGTCCTAATTAGTTACTACTTCCTCATTTCAACCCGATGTTGGTTAATTCATACAACGCATTACCATTAACAATTCTAAACCACTTATAAATTTCTCAACATATATCCGCTGATAACCTCGCTGTCCTCAACTGAAACTTCTTTATTAAATCAATACTTAATTCTTCAACTCACTAGTTTTATTACCACTGTATCATCTGATCTTCACTCACTTTTGAATTAAATCTTTATTACCATTATATTCTTAATTATGGTTGCCATAATAATTATTACTTTCTTTCGATTACTTACCTATGTAATAACCTTCCTACTTTTAAAATTTAATTCTTACTTCATCCAACTTACCTGCAGTTTAAGGACCTACATTCAACTTACCTGCATTGCTCAATAGCACGACAACCTCTGTCTTCAAAATTAAATAATTTTAGTCAATCTAAATCAATAAGCGTAGGCACTACGCGCCCCTTACCATCCTAACTTCACGACTGAATTAAAATTACACACAGCAGGTTCCTTATCTACCTCTGTTAAATCCTATTAAACTTCATTACTTAATATTTAAGTCATACGGAACAGTAACTATCGGTAATATAAATTTACATAAATACGTTCACTGGCATTTCACCGTTCTTACTACATTCATCTTCAATTCTATCTTTAACTAGAATTCCACATAATTCCTTCCGTGTTACATTAGTTTCTACTTCCTCTGTACTACATTCATCCATAGTAACACAGTACTTCGGCTTTCCCCCTCTCACATCCCCAAGTCTGGCTAATTCAGTACGCCACTGCACGTCATATGCTTTCTTTCTCTCTCTCATCCTGATTTCTTTCTCCTCTAGCAACTTAATTCTCTTTTCTTTCATTTTACTTCTAAAATATCTACCTTTAGGTTTCATTTTCATTTCTCCGTTACTATCACTTAATGCTCTCTTTAGCCGTGGACTACTGCTTCTGCTCTTATCTATCTCTCTCCTCCTCTTAACCTGTTTACTAATTATGTTCTTCTGACTATGACTTAACGCACGCTTCTCTGCCACTAATAATTTCATATTAACTTCCTCTATCACAGGACTAAATTCTTCCCTAGTTTGCCTATCTAATTTATCTATGATTGTCTGCATCTTAATCTCTTGGGTGCTTAGTACTTTCTTTATCTTACCTACTTCTATCCCTATCTTTTCTCTCATCTTCTTCACTTCTTTTTCGCTACATTCTATAGTCTCTTCTACAGCTATCCTGCGTTCATCTAAAATCTCCTTCAACTCTACTATGCTTTCTCCTACTATCTCCTCTGACGCTAATCTATTTTCACCTAAAATCTCGTCTGACTCTAATCTGATTTCACCTAAAATCTCCGCTATTTGCCGTTCCTCACCTAAGATCTCCTCCGATTCCAATCTGCTTTCACCTACAATCTCCAATGACTCTAATCTACTTTCAATTACAGTCTCCACTAATTCCAATTTGCTTTCACCTAAAATCTCGTCTGACTCTAATCTGATTTCACCTAAAATCTCCGCTAATTCCAATTTGCTTTCACCTAAAATCTCGTCTGACTCCATTCTACTTTCAATTATAGTCTCCTTACAGGCTGTCTTTACTGATTCTACTGCAGTTTCCCCTAAAGTCTCTACCACCTGCCTAGTTTCCACTTCTACCAATTTGCTAAAACTTTCACCTTGAGTTGCTATTTTCTCTTCAATCACAGTTACTATTCTTTCCTGAATCCTACTTTCTGCTGCTTCTAATTTCTTATCTACTGTCTTAATAATATCTTTAGCCTTCATCTCTACCTCCTCCTTAATTTCACCTCTGATTTCCTGTTTCACCCCCTGAATACTCTCCTGTAGCATATCATACTTCATACTTAATTCTCTATTCATCGTTTCCACAATATCTAGTTTTACATTATTCTCTTCCAATTTCTGATTTATTTTACTCATATCCTCTCTCATCTTTTGATTACTCTTATCTAATTTCTCACCTAAATCTCTACTCAATTCCTTCCTACTTTCCAAATTATCTTTCTTACTCTCTTCCATATTTTTATTCATATCTTTATCTAATTTCTCAAATTTATCATTGAATTCCTTCCTACTTTCTAAATTATCTTTCTTACTCTCTTCCATATTTTTATTCATATCTTTATCTAATTTCTCAAATTTATCATTGAATTCCTTCCTACTTTCTAAATTATCTTTCTTATTCTCTTCCATATTTTGATTTAGCCTACCAATATTTTCTTTCATCTCCCTACTATTTTTATTCATCTCCTGACTATTTTTATTCATCTCCCTCAAGATATCAGCTAATGAAATTTCATGGACCTCTAAGGACTTCTGTTTCTCCTGACTACCACTAGTCTCAGGATGTACCTCTGTATTCGTCTCGAGATTTTCCTCTGAATTCATGTCAGGGTTAACCTCAGGATTATTTTCAGGATTACTCTCAGGATTATTCTCAAGATTTACCTCCGACATCTTGGTATTATTCTCTACGCTTTCAACATCGCTACCGGTATCAACCTCCTTATAATTAACTTTCTCGACGTTATTCCTACTTCTCAACTGCCTCTGTTCCTCCTCCGACATCTCGAAGTACACCGTATAACAATTGCCCGTCCAAAATTTCACTTCACTTCACTGTCCCCCAAAAGCACTGACAATTTGCACTGAAATTATACACTCCTCTGACTAAATACCGAATGGTTTTCGTGCCCTACTTTGTGGCGCCAAATGTAACATTTTTAATAAGTCGTTGAACGTGGTGATGACTATTGTGGTTCAATAAAACAAACATGATATGAATAAATAATATACACTGTGGTGTGACCTTACCTGTGATAGTGTAATATAATAAGTTGTTGAGCGCCAGATCCCTATTTAAGACAGTGAATCGAAATTTATTGATTTAACCTCGGCTATCAGCAGTAGAGTCGAAACCACTTACCCGGGCCGTAGTGAGACAAAGTCATCTAACCAATCCGTATTTAATCAAGGAGTATGATTGCCTTAAAGTACCAACTACAATGAAAGAAATAGGCATTACGTTGAAGAGAATGAATTTATTAAATGCAAAAACAAAATATTAATAAAACAGAATAGTGATAGTCACACAATTGAATTTAAAATTACTCAATGCGGCAATTAATTATTTAAAAGAAAATGAATATTAAAATGAATTGAAAGTTAAATGAAGTTAAATTATAATAGAGACGATAGTTTTATTGAATTGTTGGCTCACCCAGTCGAAGATTCGTCATATTTAAGAAATGATCGATGATCTCGATGTTACGTCGCTTATGTTTAAAAAAATGATGTGATATCTCATTTACTATGAAATATCCTCATTAAGTACGTTGCCATCTGTAGAAAGACTCTTGATCAGGGATATAACCCATTATGTATTGATATAGATGTCGGCAAGACATCGTTCAGTGTCGACTCTCGGTGCTCAGTCCATTAGGACCCAGAAAGCAAGGTTACAACTTCCTTACTTCATTGAGAGCTGTAGATCAATGCCTCTTTTGTCGGAGTCGCAGGTACTAATGACTTCCTTGTCACGTGGTCTTCGACGGTCTCCCCCTCCAGTAAGCTTCCCTTTCTTCAGTGTTCATTCTCTCACGAGGGCTAATTGCACCACAATTTGTAATCTTTAGACGCGTACGTACCGTAGAAAATGGCGTGTTGGTTACACCATAGTGGGTTTCTTAACATCTCAGGAAAATGACGCAGTTTGCCGTGGTGTAATTATTACTACGTCGTTCAGTTTGTGACGCACAGGGTTAGTCCATATCGCCAGTCTTGTTGCAATATATAATACTTCGTCTCTTTACAAGTAATTGTTAATAAAAATCTAATTGAATATAATAATCAAAACCGCTTACAATTATCTGATATAAAAATCATCTCATTGATGTACTAATTAATAAGAATAATAAATATGATAATTATAAATGAATAACCCTATAAATATAACCGCTATGGGATCGAATCGTTACAATACGTGCATTGTGTACTACAATTACCAGCCTGCCAACGTGCTTGAAAATGAGCATTATAAGATGTATTGGGATAGACCTATTTTAACCGACCAGAAAACCTTGGCCAATCGACCTGATATTGTCTATCTCAATAAAAGAGAGCAAAAGACCTACTTGATAGACGTTGTTGTCCCACTTAGCCAAAATATGCAAACTACCCAAGCTAAAAAGACAAAGAAGTACGCACCGTTGGCGGAAGAAATACGAAAACGATGGGGATTAAAATGCGTGAGGATTTTGGCGGTGGTGATCTCTTCCACGGGAGTTGTTCCAAAGACGTTGGCAATGACTTTGGAGGAACTGAAAATGAAACATCTGATTGCCAGAATACAGAAGGCAGTGCTGCTGGTTACGTGCCATATTGTTAGGTTATTTTTATCCCAATAATAGGTTTACAGGGTTCTTGATTAACAAATCCGTACCATGTAAACTGAATTGTACCATGATTATGAGAAATTAAATATAATAATAATAATAATAATAATAATAATAATAATAGTAATAATAATAATAATAATAATAATAATAATAATAATAATAATACCGTATGGCCTCGGGTGCCGGGTGAAATCTTGGTTATTTTACACCCAATGGGTAACTTGAATGTCGAATTTCGTTATTCCTTGAAGCACTATGAAAGTCAAGGAGGTTAGATATCTAAGCTCCTTGAACAGTATAACGCTTTCTAGTAGAGAAATGAGGAACTTTGTATTGGCGGAAACTCCCGAGAGTAATTTTGCCATTATGAACATGGCCTACTGAATTCAAATGGGTTCTTTGACATGCCAACATCGTATGACATGCGTGTCGTAATTTTTGCCACCTTTCAAAAAAAATCAATTACTACGGCCAGGAGCGAACCTGTAAGCTTGGAGTTAGTAGACAGACACGTTGACCACTCACCCACCGTGGCAAGCTATTTATTAATATGAAAGGTGTTGATTAGCCACAATTATTACTAATGCCTTTCTTGTTCAAATAAACGCGTAACAGAGCCACACCTACAGAGTGACCCTCATGAACTCATGAGGGTCACTCTGTAGGTGTGGCTCTGAACTAGGGACAAGCCCAGCATTTGTGTGAAGCGAGGAGGGAACCACGGAGCTTCCGCACAGGCACTGAGGCGCGTTGAAGAGGCGCCCACTCGCAGGGCGACATAGCACGGCCGCTCTTGACACACAAAGACTTGGGGTGCGGCGAGGCCAGAGCAGCAGAATTTTGGTTAGTTGCGGTATAAACTGAAATGATTTGAAATGTAAATGTCGAAGGTTCGCGCCGGGAGCGGTCCTGCCTTTGAACACGCACACTGTCAGTATTGTGCCGACACTCGGTGAGAACAGTGCATTCAGGATTACATTCTCTACCAGTGAGTACCCTAGCAACTAGAAATAACACACTAACGTTGACCATCTCGTGGTGTAGTGGTTAGCTGACACCGCGGATGTCCGGGATCGATTCCCGGCTCTGCCAATAACTTCAATTCTAGTCTGAAGTTACACTCAGCCTCGTGAGGAAGAACTGAGCAGAGGTGGATACGATTCCTCCCTCACCATCCTGGAGGTGGTTTTCCCCACCTCTACGTCGGGCAAATGCTGGGATGATTAGGAAACCACACATTGCAGTTGGGTACAATCGTGTTGACCGACTGAAAAGCATTACATTTCGCCCCTAAATAATCAATATCAACAACAAGTCTCGGGCGTATAGTGTGCTAGGAAGTGTCTGTCTGCTTCAAACCACCCGAGGTTTGTTGACGGAAATCGGTAGTCAGATTAAAAGAGGCTTCGCAAAAGTGACAAAGCAAGCCAACTCCGAACATAGAGCCTGACGCTGGGAGTTATGGAGTTTTCAGATACTTTGCTCACAGGAATTACTCTGGTACTCATTTCTCAATCTCCAGGGCATTATTATTATTATTATTATTATTATTATTATTATTATTATTATTATTATTATTTTACAGGAAGTGATAATTCTCCTTCTGATATCCACTAGCCAGGAACTACGACCCGACAAAAGTGAACATGGAAGGTAACTAAATACCTTCCTTGATTTTGGGATAACGAACCAATGTTACACAACAAAGGAGGCATATAATGTGCGCCAGCCTGTACTCGTGCAATGGCTGTCAGAGAGCTAAAGCAAGGATTAAACAGTCCAAAGCCACAGATGCGCTACCACGCAATACTTTTGGCGATATTGATTATTTTGAAAAAATAAGGCAACAACTTTTTTTTTTCGCTATCGTTTTACCCTCCAGGGTTGGCTTTTCGCACGGACCAAGCGAGGGATCCCACCTCTACCGCCACTGAGGGCAGTGTCCTGGAGCTTGAGACTCTGAGTCAGGGATACAACTGGGGTGTGTGACCAGCACTACTCCAGGCGGCCTCACCTGCAAAGCGAACAGGGGGCCTGATGAAGGGATGGGAAGAGTGGGACGGTTAGGCAAGGAAGTGGGAAGGAGGCGGCCGTGGCCTTAGAGTAGGAACCATCCCGGCATTTGCCCGAAGACGAAGTGGGAAACCACGGAAAACCACTTCGAGGATGGCTGAGGTGGGAATCGAACCCCCTCTACTCATTTGGGCCACCCGAGGCTGAGTAGACCCCGTTCCAGTCCTCATACCACTTTTCAAATTTCGTGGCAGAGCCGGGAATCGAACCCAGGACCTCCGGGACGGCAGCTAACTATGCCGACCACTACGCTACGGAGGCGGCAACAATATCTTTAAAAGCCAATAAATATCAATTGCATCACACTAAATCGTTTTTTCCTCGGTGAAAAGAATGCCCAAGAAATATTTACGTATGGGTCGCTCCATATAGGAAGTGGGTATAGAACTCCTTAAGCTCATTCCCATAGCCAAGTATATCTTTTCCATCCGCTGTTAATAATAGGTTTAATATTCTGCCCAATGTTTGGAAATGGTGCTACAGTGCTGCCATCTATAGAAATGGACCCGTGATTCATAACTAATTGGTACTACAGCAGTGAACTTGTAAGTACAAATGTTTTAATATGTTAAAATGACTTATTAAATAATAATACTAATGTCATCGGTTTTGTACTGTGGCTTTTAGAGTCGTTGGGGTGCCGGAATGTTTCCCGGAAGGGGATCTTTAACGTGCCATTAAACATACTGACACGGCTACCTCACATTTGCGCACCCTCAAATGCCAGCTGACTGTGCCAGGAATCTATCCTACAATCTAGGGCACAGCAGGTGAGAACATGAGGGGATACGATGCATGGGTCACCGATTCGAACCATCTTTAGTACACGTGTGGGACATGACCAGGCGTATACCAGGTGCAAGTAGTAAGGTGCGCTTATTAGCCGTTTCCGAGAAATTGGTTAATTGCCATTGCAGTGCGGCGTGTATGTGCGTTGTACGCTACCAAGAATTCAACGATCGCGTGGCTCAGCGGTAAAAGGCCTGCTTCGCATGCGCGGGATAGCTGGATCGAATCACAGCACACAGTGGGTCAAAATCGAAATTTAGGGGGACAACATTATTTTTACATTTAAGGGGCCAATAACCTCGATGTTAGGCCCCTTAAAACAACAATCATCATCATCATCATTTTACATTTAATCATGAATTTAGAGTGAAAGCAACGCATATAATTTGTTTACTTCATAATAAACATCAGTTAAGACCTTTTTTAAGCTACTTCTACACATGCAAGAAATTGTCTATGGCTAGGAGTTGGATAGAGCATTCAGTTATCTCTTCAGGACAATTTTCTACCCCTAATTTACTTTTAACAAAGTCACAAAGTTCCACTTTTGACATAATCGTCGAACCCAGTGCTTCAAACAGTTGTAAACGTGTGAGAACTGGTTTCGCGGCATTTTCTAAAACGTAAAATAACTAAGTAAGTTGCAAAAAGATGCAAACTATCTTTTAACAGGCGTAAACTACAAGACTTAATCTACATTTTAACATTAAGTAGAAAGTGACGCAGAGTGACGAGACATACTATAAATCTAAGTGAAAATGTAATTTTAAAAATAATAGTTACTTCTTATATAATGCAAATATAGCTAAAATTACGTAACAATTACGCCCATTAATAACAAACACGTTACAAGGATCATACCTTCAGCTGCATGTTCCATCTTAAAGCATCACACTAACCACAAAGACAACCAAACCACAGCCACTTACATTCACCCTCGAATTCAGACTGCTCGAACAGTGGTGACAGATTTACACTAAAATGCGTTTATATCCCAGAATAGCGAGCGGCAATTATATGAGAATGCTGTAGAAGTAATAAATTTTGAATTTTTTATTATGAAAATAAATAATTTTGTCCTCCAAGATTTCGATTTTGATCCACTGTGCAGCGGTGAGTCGATCCAGTTTAATGTGTTTACTTTTTTTTTTTTTGAAACCATTGGCAATTTCCAACCAATACGCATAGCAAGAGCCACTGCTTGCGGGGTACGGGGTGGTCTGATAGTTCACAGACGTGCAATGAACGGAACAGACTGGGCCTTCAATGTATAAATGTATACCGGTACATATAATAGAATACACCTGACGGTGTATAATACCAATATTTGTAATGCCGATACTGTACACTATGTAATGTCACAAACGTTGACCCCCATTCGATGATTTCAGATGTCAGGGATCGCTTAACGTTATTACAATTGACTGCAAAATAAACATTGTTCACGACACGTACATTTGTACGAATTGCCAATGTTTACAACAAAAAAGAAACACAACACAGTAAAAAGCTCATCGGTGGGATACCATCCGGCGATCCCGCGCTTACGAAGTAGGGCTCTTAAGACTGCACCACGCTCTCGTTGGCTTCTTGCTAGTGTACAACGCACTTAGGCGCCGCACTGCTATTGTAATTAACTAATTTCTCGGAAACGGCTGAGAAGCGCACCTTACTACTTGCACCTGGTATACGCCTAGTCATGCCCTCATTGCCCTGTACGTGTACTAAAGATGGTTCGAATCAGTGACCCATGCATCGTATCCTCCCCTTGTGAGCCACGCAGCCAGCAACAACAACAACATCCCCCAGGGGCTCACATCTAGTGGGACGTGGGTTGGCGACCACGGGGCCCCAGCTGAGTCTGGCATTGCTTCCACTTATTTGTGCCGGGCTCCTCTGTCTTCTTTCCTGTCGACCTGCCTTGGTCAACTCTTGTTCTTTTCCGACCCCGACGATATTAGGGTATCCGAGGCCTAGGGAGTCTTTCACTTTCCCGCCTAAATTGGCCCTTGTCTCTTTTTTTCTGATTCCCTCCTTCTGCGAGGGATCAGCCTTCTTTTTCTTTTCATGTTATCTCCTGCCTTCTGCTCAAGTCCCTCAAGGAGGCCGGGTGTGTGTAGCCCCACCACTTATGGTGCACCCTGGATAGTGCTACACCCTCAGGGGCTCACGGCTGGTGAGTTCGGGAGTTGGCGACCCCGAGGGATTCCTGAGTTGGGTCCGTTTTCCCCTTTTGTCCCTTACCTTTGGGGAAGACCCTCTCCTCTTTCACTTTCCTATCTGCCTTTCATGGCTCTCCTTCCTTCCAAGTCCCTCAATCCGCATTCTTCGAGGGTTGAGGGCATTTCTTTTCCTCCTGTCCTTTATTTGCCTTATTCTCCTTTAGTTTTCCATTTCTTCTTCTAGTATATAGGTTAGTAGTTAGTTTTAGTTTTAAGTTTGCATTTCATTTTCATCTTCACGATCACCCAAACCATCAGGGGCCGATAACCTCGATGTTAGGCCCCTTAAAACAACAATTATCATCATCATCATCATCATCAACAACAACAACAACAACAACAACAACATACAATGTACAGTGAACGACGTAATAGCTGAAAGGCTTCTTGGTCATGGTTGCCCTTATTGTGTGGAGTGGGAAGGACAACACCTATATCGTATAAACAAATGTTCACAAGCTGAGGAATAATATTACCGGTATTATTCTCCTTAAATGAAAGTATGGAAAGGTAAGCACTTTGAGAATATCTGAGCGAGCGAACTCTTGTGTGGTCTCGCGATTATCAGCGCATTATTCGCAATTTCCTCCAGCATTAGCATACTGGGCACATTCGTTCCGCTCTGTGTGGAGTAACACACAATAACATGGTTATCGTCCATAGCAGGGGCGACCAAACTGTTCGGTAGTGGTGCGACCCCCGCGTCGTGATGGGGATCAAATATTGAAATCAGGGAAACTAACCCTGGGAGTAAAAATTAAGACTTCCACGACCGGCGTTGAAATAGGAATCTCTGTTTCGCGGGCTTATAGGCCGTGTTCTAAGGACATTTTGTTGTCCTGACGTTTCGCTGAAAACTGCGTTCAGCATGTTCACAGGTTACATTAAGCGAGGTAAAACAAGTAAACAGAAGATATAACAAGTAGTTCCGTGAATAACTATACAGCCTATTTTCATATATCCTACATATGATAATTGCCACTATCAGCATACAACATTTCAGTTTGATTGCTGTAATAGATTCGTAGATATTGAGAACCGACTAAATATTTCGGATGGTCGCCATGTTGGATTTTATATATGTAGGTCCTAGAGTTATGTACTGTTACATGAAGATTATTGTGTACGTGTAGCATTCAAATTTCAATCGCATGATTAGGACACAATAAATAACACGGAGATTTTAAAATTTCGCACAGCTGCCATCGTGTGGTTATGGAAACAATTGAAATAAATTAGATGCCAGTGGATTAACATTCGTATAAGGATTTACTGTACCAAGTTTCACTGCACTCGGATGGTTAAATTGCGAGAAACGTCCATGTGAATTTTTATACTTCGCGTCGCCGCTATGTTGGATTTGTGATCACCAGGTTATTTAAAGTCCTATAGGTGAACATAAGTTCATAGCCCCTAAGAACATTAAAACATTCAGTTTGATTGCTGTAAAAGATTCCTAGATATTGAGAACAGTCTAAATATTTCGGATGCTCGCCATTTTGGATTATGGATTGCCATAGAGTTATGTACCATTAAAGGAAAATTATTGCGTAGCTTCATTATTCAAACTTTCACTTCGATCGCATGATTAAGACACGAGAAATAAAAACTTATTTTTAAAATTTCGCACAGCCACCATCTTGAGGTTATGTAAACAATTGAACTAAATTAGATGCAGTGTATTACAATATGTAAAATCATTTACTGAACCACATTTCACTGCGCTCAAAGAGTTAAATCACGAGAAGAGTCTATTAAAATGTTTCAACTTCGCTTGGCCGCCATGTTCATTTTGTACTTTACAGATTTATGAAAGTTACATAGATAAACTTGTATCAGTACCCTTAATCACCGTAAAAAATTTAGGGTAATATCTGTAATAGTTTCGGAGATATAGAATGTCAGTGAAATATTTCGCACAGCCGCCATTTTGAGGTTATGTAAACAATTGAACTAACTTAGACTCCAGTGCATTACAATGTGTATAAACATTTGCTGTAACAAGTTTCATTACGTTTGGATGGTTAAATCGCGAGAAAAGTCTATTTAAAAGTCTCAACTTCGCTTGGCCGCCATGTTGGTTTTGTAGTAACCAGGTATTTGAAAGTCTCATAGGTGAACTTCTACTAGTGCCCTTTATCACCGTACGCAATTTCAGGACGGTATCGGTAATAGTTTCGGAGATATTGAATGCTGGTGAAATATTTCGCACAGCCGCCATGTTGGATTGGTGAGACGTAACAAAATTTGAAGAGCACGGTCGGGGTCGCCCGGAATAGTGCTATAAACTTACTGAGTTTCATTGAAATCGCTCCAGCCGTTTAAAAGTTATTAGGGACACACACACACACACACACACGCACACACACACACGGACAAAAGGTGATCTCATAAGCCTAGTTTTTCAAAATTGAAAATAGGCTAAAAATAGTCAACAACCCACACATAGAGGCTACCATAGCAACGGCGTACCACATAAAAGTAAAGCATCAAGGACAGGGCTGCTCTTCCGTTGCATCTTCTCGTCCACGACGGTCAATGAGGGCAAGCTTGTGGGGATTAAGGACTGGAAGCCAAGCTCTGTTCACTGCCCTCATTGACCGTCGTGGACGAGAAGATGCAACAGACGAGCAGCCCTGTCCTTGATGCATTACTTTTATGTGGTACGCCGTTGCTATGGTAGCCTCTATGTGTGGGTTGTTGACTATTTATATATCTTCTGTTTACTTGTTTTACCTCGCTTAATGTAACCTGTGAACATGCTGAACGCAGTCTTCAGCGAAACGTCAGGACGACAAAATGTCCTTAGAACACGACCTATATGCCCGCGAAACAGACATTCCTATTTTTTTTTTTTTTTTTAGTGTATAGCTTTTATTTCCGGGAGTGTCCGAGGACATGTTCGGCTCGCCAGTTTTGTAGCTGCTTCGAGACGGACACCCAATGGGTGAGCTACAAGTACCGTTGGGGAGGAAAGTTGGAATGGAAGGTCGAGGAGTTGGAAGGTAGTGGCTGTGGCCTATAGTTAGGGACCAACCCCGACATTTGCCTGGAAGGAAGATGGGAAACCACAGAAGACCATCTTCAATGTTGCCGGCGGGGGGATTCGAACCTCCTCGCCTCCCGGATGTGAGCGACTGCCAGCAGTCATGCCGTAACGACCACGGCTAACTCACCCGGTAGAGATTCCTATAACCCTGGGAGATTACAATTCTCAAAGCCTGGTCGGGAATAGGATCTGGGACCTTTGGAGCCGACGTCATTATTGACGTAACTACGTCAAATAAATTGTTGGAATACAGTGACGGTCGTAAAAAAGTGTTACAGTGAAAGGTGATGACATCGTTTTATCTCTCTTCTGCTGCAACGCTCTCTCTCTCTCTCTTCTGTTGCTGCGCTCGAGTGACGCTACTGTCGGTTTTGGATGCGACGGGTGAACCTCTGGATGGGCTTTGATGCGGTTTTCACCATTCTGTAAAGGATATCTCGTGGAAGATTTCTGTAGATAATAATGTATTTATGATCAAAGGAAGCCGAGCAGTAACGATTTCAGTGAAAAGGTCGAAAAAAAACCACATGGCGTCCGTGCTCTTTTTAAGCTTACACTGGGAAAACCGTTAAAAATATCTGAGTGTAAGAATTGTTCAGCATGAAAAGTTCTACAAAAAGTTCCCAAGAGCATATCTCTATCTCCAATACATCGCCCACTATAATTGTTTTTAGGTTTTCACTTCTTCCAAAAATCTCAATTCAAATACTGAGGCGACAGTTTACGAGCTGGCTAGGGACGAGTCTTACACTACAGTTACAGCCTAGCTAGTGGGTGAGCCTATTACCCTAGATACAGCCAGCAGCAAACTGTCGAATCGTGTTGTGTTAAAACTTCAGAGAAGAGTGGTTGTGTTTGGAGTTAACCTGGAAGTGCAACTCGGCTTTTCTTAATTTCGCCTGAGAGCTTTCCGTTCCGCAAAATACATAATTAAAAATATATGAAGCTGAAATTTCGCAAGATCGACAGTTCAAACAAATCAATCCGAGAATACGTTGTCACGCTCAAATATCCTCGCGCATCGTAGTTGCACACACCCAATAATTTATTTTCTTGTTCTTCTTCTTCTTTCTTTCTTTCTTTCTTTCTTCGATTCGGCCAGCTAGGGACCACGTCAGATCAACTGTCTCTCCTTCCGAGCTCTAACTACCGACCAGTGTTCCCGCATTCGTCTCCGGTGTTGTTCTTTTCTCTCTTGGGACCACGCCTTCCCTGTCTTCAGCTTCGGCTTTTCCTGGAAACCTTTGTGCGTACGTAGTTTTCCCGAAGTGGAACACGCTCCTGGATATCTTTAGGGGAAATTTTCATTTCACGTAGATCTTTCTCAACTTCCGTAAACAAAGCCCCTTTGGTTTTCTTATCTTGAATGTACGTCAATATCCGGTTTGATATCCTGACTGGGTTCATTCGTGTCACGTGGCTATAAAAGGCAATCCTTTTTCGAATCGTGTCACTGATCTTCTCCACGTCCTTGTACAATTCGTGGTTGTGACGCCTTCTGTACTCGCTGTTTTCTTTGATGGGACCCAGGATTTTCCTCAAACTCTTTCTTGTTATTATTATTATTATTATTATTATTATTATTATTATTATTATTATTATTATACAGATATGTGGGGAGTGTGGCAAGATGATCAGCAGTTAAAAGACGAATGTTGTGTCTGTAGGGAAAAATCGCAAAGAAGTAGAATGCCAGGTAGGAGGAACTAAATAGGAGCAGGTGGGGCATGTTAAGTGCTTGGGCTGTGTATTCTCTCAGGATGGTCGGTAGTATGGGGAAGAAATTAGTGTGGAGGTGTAGAAAAGCCAATGCAGTGAGTTCTCAGTTGTGATCTACAGTATTACGCAACTAAGAAGTTACTGTAGTGTAGTGATGAAACTCTCCCAACATCCCGTAGTATTTGGACCGACTTGCTGCATGGAAGTGAAAGCTGGGTAGATTCAGGATATCTGATTCATAAGCTCGAGGTAACTGATATGAGGGTAGCACGAATGATTGCTGGAACAAATAGACGGGGGCATTTGTAGGAAGGCACTCGAAATGAAGAGATAAAAGTTAAGTTAGAGATGAACACACTAGATCAAGCTGTTCGTATGAGCCGATTCTGTGGTGCTGGTATAATAATAATAATAATAATAATAATAATATTAATAATAATATCGTATGGCCTCGGGTGCCGGGTGCAAGCTTTGTTATTTGACACCCAGAGGGTAGCTTGCATGTCGAATTTCGTTGTTCCTTGACTATGAACATCAAGGAGGTTAAATGTTAGATATCTAAGCTCCATGAACACTATAGTGCTTTCTAGTAGAGAAATGAGGAACTTTGTGTTTGCGGAAATTCCCGAGATTAATTTTGCCATTATGAACTCGGCCTACTGAATTCAAATGGGTTCTTTGACATGCCAACATCGTATGACATGCGTATCGTATTTTTGCCGCCTTTCAAAAATCACTTACCACGGCCAGGAGCGAACCTGCAATCTTGGGGGTTAGTAGACCGACACGATATCCACTCACCCACCGTGGCAAGCTTATGGTGCTGGTGGGGTCATGCCAAGAGAATGGGGGAGGGGAGATTACCTAACAGGTCAGACAAGGTCCACTCACTCCTATCTGATCAAAACAGGAGACCTCTCTTCAGTTTGCAGCTGTGTGGCCCATACTTTAATCCAGTGCGTGGATCTTGCAGTTCTCCGAAGGAAACTACAAATGTAGACATTGCTCAATCTCGCATTAACTGATAAGTAAGTAAACTCGTAGAGCCAACAGGCCTGGTGCGAGTCTTCACCTCTTGGGTGACTTGCATACCAATAATGCCTTTCCAGTATCTCAAACCACAATTTAATTTCGTGGTAGAGAAGAGATATGAACACGGTCCCCCAAGGTGGTACCTAACGTAAATTAATATGTAAGAGTGCTTTGATAAATAAATAGATTAATTGTATTAAGTAACGGATTGGTGTATTTAACCACGAAAAATTACAGAATCTCTAATGTTAGGAGGCAATGAGCCTGTAGAAATTAAGATCTGTTCACTAGTTTTGTTCCACAATGTTGGTAAGATTTCTAAATTAGGTGGATCAGTCGCGGTTTAATTTGCCCATTTTTAGGTTATGGAAGTACATGAGAATCGTTCTTCCTAGTGTCCGAACTTTGTTTAATAATAAAATTTGAAGTATTGCTGCTGTTCTCGTACCATAAACTCCAAAGCTCATTTCCCTTTCCCCTTCCCATAGAATTTCAGTAGGGCTTGTTTCTTGTTTTTCATTGCTTGGACGTATATTACAAGGTAGTTAAGTTTCTTTCTGAGGTCCAATGGGCCGTGAGGAGGTCCTCAGAGCATAGCATGAAAATATGGAATGTTGACTCATTCATCAGAATCACATTCTGATTTAATTGAACAACAAAATTTAATATAAATAATCCCTCAACTAAATACGCACACAAATACAATTATACCTCATTTGATAATAATAAATAATAATCATAATAATTCAGAAAGTCATGAATCTATGGCAACCTCCTCGCACAAGGAAACATCGCTGGTAGAATGCAATTTGCGATCGGGCAATTGACAACCGAATGCCTGCGTGGAAAAAGTTTAACAGTCACAAAACTGTGGAAAACTGGGAGAACTTTCTTAAAAACCAAAAATATGCTTCCAAAAATTAGGAATAATTATTAATAAGAATTATATATCCGCCTGAATCAATACTATAAAGTATATTCAGGCGGTTATATAATTCTTATTAATAATTATTTTAGCATTTCAATACGGAATCACCATGAATAATTTAAATAAAGTAAAAATTGGGAAAGGAAAACGAGGATAAGGCAACAACAGACTTCGTGAAATCCAGCAGGATTTCACCCATCATAATACTAGAAACTTCTACAAGACGTTTAGAGAAAACTTAAAGGGATATCAGGTGCCCAGCCTATGCTTCAAAACACCCGATGGCACGTTGGAAATTAACGCGAAAGAAAACTGTAAAATATTAGCCCAATACTTCAACTCCCTTCTTAACTGCGAACCACCCCAAGAAAAACTTGCCTTCACTCCTCTGGGTGCTAAACACACCCGGACTCACGAGCCCCTGACCTAGAAGAAATTCAGGAGATCATCCAAAAGCTCAAAAATAACAAAGCACCAGGAGAAGGTGGGATCATTGCTGAATTCTGGAAACTGAAAGATCCTACACTTACGCAGGAACGTCATCACGTCATTTCAGACATATGGATGATGGAGCGAATACCAGAAGACTGGAAATGTGCTCAAAATCACCCGTTACACAAGAAAGGTTATAAAACACCCATCAGTAATTATAGAGCTCCCTGCTCCCGATTGATTATAAAATCCTCTCCAAGGCACTTTTAAACAGGCTAGAACCCCAGGCGGATCCACTAATTGGTGAATACCAAGCCGGATTCACAAAAGGGCGATCATGTGCTGAACAGGTGTGGAGCTGAAAAACGCTATTACAAATGAGAAGATGTAGAAATACAGTAATTACATTCGTCGACTTCAGAAAAGCGTACGGTTCTGTTGACTGTGAGACCCTTTTTATGATCATGGAAGAATTCGGGATAGACAAGACCCGACAAATCATTGAACAGACGCTTACAGGAACTAGGCTATGTCCAAAGTGAAATTCATGGGTGAAATATCGGAGCCCTTTGTCATCAAAACTGGAGTTCTACAGGGGGACGGATTATCCCCAATGCTCTTTAATATTGTTTTAGAAAAGATCATTAGGGAATGGGAACCTCATGTGAAAGGCATTCAAGTTGGTATCAGAAAAGAGAACCGTCTTACAGTCAAGAGCCTCACTGTTCCGGACGATATTGCTATTATCACTAACACGAGACATGAAGCCATACACGCAGTGGAAAAGTTACAAGAAACTGCACAAATAACCGGGCTATAAATTTCTTATGTAAAAACTCACTATATGGAAAGACAGCCAGAAAATAACTCACCTTTAATCACACAATACGGTAAAATAACACAAGTGCCCCATTTTAAATACCTTGGTGAAATCATACAGTCCTCGGGACTAAACCGAATCGCCAACGAACAAAGAATCACCAAACTACAGATGGCCTACAAGCTAACGTGGGATCACCACGACAAGAAGTGCAACTCGCTAGACGCAAAATTAAGGCATTATACAACGGTGATTCTTCCGGAAGCAAGTTACGAAGCCGCAACAATGGTGATCAACGGTCATTTCAAAATTAAAGGTATAGAAAAACAGGAAAGGAAAATTCCCAGAAAGGTTTACGGGGGAGTTTAAGTTATAATAACGGTATTTGGATGAAGAGACCTCAAAATGAACTCTATCAAAGGATCCACACGATAACGGACGTAATCAGAAAACGCCGAGCACAGTTTTATACACACATTTACAGGATGGGAAACTTCAGAACGGCGAAGAAATTGCTCAACGTTATAACACAGAGTGAGTGTGGCACGGAGTGGCTGACAGAGGTCCACAGGGACCTACAAAAGGTCAACATAGAAAAAATCGAGGACCGCACCGAGTGCCGGAATAAAATAAAAAATGATAAGTTTGAGCATAGACCATCACGACAGCCTGGAAGAAAATGGACAGCTGAGCGGAAGAAGGAGCATTCTGAGAGGATGAAGAGATTTTGTGAAGAGAAGCGGGAAAATGCCAGATGAAATCATGTATTCAAGTGCAATCGCTGTCCTAAAGGGGAAAAAATCGATTAAATATACATGAAAATCCACAGCCTGCTTCCAGTCGACCGACTGGGTCAGGGAATGGAATGGAATAAAACTAAACTTATAGGCTACAATGGTAGAAAACTTAGGAGATAACAACACACCTTCTTGGTTCGTTGAGGCCCCTTGGACCACGAGGTTCCTAGCTCTGGCGAGCTTTCTTCTGAGCCCAGTGCAGTATTCCTTCATTTTTGCACTTTGAACACACCTTCATTATTTGTTAGAAGAGGAAGGAGTATGTGACTAGTGAAACTGTGACTGTGCTTCTAAAAGTGTTTCATAATCTGGTTGAAACTGGGATCAGCTGATTCTTAGTAGCGCAGCTAAATTGTGGTCTGTTAATCTATTTCTGGTGCTATTTTTGCGAAGCTTCATTGGAGAAAACATCTGTTCACAGATATAGGCAGATGCAAACATGGCAGCTATCTTCTGTACATGAGATTTCAAGTTTGGGAATCTTGATTTTGGCAGGGCCTTGTAGAACTCAATTTTCGAAACGTTGAGGGATAGTTGTTTCAATGCATTGTTACATTGTAACTCAATCAGTTCTAGCTGCTACTCTATTATACAAAACGCATAAACACAATGAGATTGAAAAAGGTATTCACTTCTAGGTACACAGAACAGGAAATATGACATGTGTAATTGTAGATAGTAGGACTCAAAAGCATGTCGCGGGCCGGATCAGACTAGCTCGAGGGCCGCACTTTGCCCATGACTGCCCTACACTGAGAATTTGAGTACGAACCGCCCAGATGCTACTACAAGCCAATGTTTTCAAGAAGGAACTAGCAATTCTTAACCGTCTTAAATCCAGTGTCTCCACACCCTTCACCGCTCTCCCTACGAAGGTGATTTATACGTTTCTGACCAACGAAAGACTCTTCACCCCCTATATACAGATGAAATATCCTACGCGAGCCTGGTCGACTATCTGGGATAACCTGTGGAATCCCTGGATTCCACTGGAATGGCGCTCGACACTGTATGAGTACCTCAATGAAATTATGCCGACCAGAGAAAAACTGTCACGGCATGGGCAGAGTGATGTAGACCTGTGTGACGCCTGTGGTCGCACTGACACATTAGACCATCGGGTCACTAAGTGTGGGAGTGCGACCCTCCATGCAGTATCGAGAATATGCGGGCGGACGCTGGACGTGGCCGATGGCATGAAGGTGCAGCGTTTTGCAGTACAACATTCCAATGGAGAAAAGCGTAACGCAATCCTTTGGTTCACTGCGGGAGCGATTCATTATAACATCTCCCGCCACAGGTCTCGGGATCACATCCTGGTGGGGTTCTTGGACCACCTCCACCGGGAGAGATGGAAAACGGCTAAACATGGAACACTTACTGCAGCGTTTGGAAAGCTTTTATGTATGTTTTTATTTCTACATGTAAAACTGTTATATTCACAATAAACTATTCTCTACTGTAAAAAAAAAAAAAAAAACACCGCTACCGAATGTAGTCGATGACGCCACTGGGCTGGTGTTTTCACACCTCGCTCACACCAGAGCCTGTTCTCCTTCACATGTGTGATGTGGCCCCCAGCCTCACCTTCATTACTCCATACGGATGTCCTTATTTAGTCATGCATTAATATTGTCATCAAGACTTAATATTGAATGGAGCGGTTTTTACAGCCAGATGCCCTTTCTGTTGACAAATTCAGGAAAAGGCGGCTTCGGTGGCGTGGTTGGTAGCATGCTGAGCTTCTATGCCCAAGGTCGCGGGTTCAAACCCGGCCGAAGTGATCGGATTTTTAAGAGCGTTAAAAATCTCTCAGAATGCCTTCCTTTGGAGGGGAAGTAAAGCCGGCGATCCCATTTCATAAATTTATGACTAATTATACTTGTGTGAAGCTAAATTATAGGTTACATTTGACTAACGCTCTTAGGTTCCAACGTTCGTCGCCATGAGCCGACTGCGGTGACATCAGTAACCAAGTTGAGAACTAGTTGTCGTTGACGGTGGCGTTTGGTAGCAAAAGTACGAACTACTTGAAAATTGAATGTCTGCACTCCTTATTTGAATTTAAAACAGATAACACACACTAATACAGTCATCACAATTAACACTGATTATCAGACAGATTCTACACACACACCCAAAGTACACGGGGCTACATGACCGCGTTGTCGCAGCCCCTACACAGAGGAACCAACCAATCAACTTCAGTAAAGGAATTAAGGAGAGTATAAATGAAAGACGATGAATGAAAATATACAAGGAGTTCCAAAGATGCGGCCGTGGCCTGTTTGAAGGTGATATTTGTCTTCAAGCTGAAAATAGAAAACCACGGAAAAGCAATGGTGGGGTTTGTGCCCATTTGTCTACAGAGTTCGAAGATGGCCTTGCACCTTGTATCGTGCGATAGGTTACCACAAGCACCACATGAATTGATTGCCGGTGGTCGAGATGGGAACTATTCTTTGTTTACGTGTGTCACACGTTAGTCTGCTTCGTTGACAGGTACATTTGCGCGAGTAGGATATGACTCAGTACCAGTAGCCTCAGTCATCGTTTAACTGTCCGTGGTGACATGAGTTCCTGTGACGCGCAATACTGCTTGACTTATGTGCGGACTGCACTCTGTCATTACTGTGTCCTCCGCTTCGCCCCACGGGGCTCATGCTACAATAAACAGCAAACGCAGGCGTGGCCACGCTCAGCGGCAATCAAATCTTGAATGGGTAATAGAACAACGGCGTACAAAGTTCGAGTATCGTGTGTACTAAACACTTGAATTCCCTACACTGTATAATTTCCATCTAAATGACTTGCACTATTGTGCACTTACCTGTTCGAAAATGTATACTTTGTCCGCAAAATAGTATGATGGTATCCTCAACTAATTGAAGTACATGTTTTGAGTTGGTACCATTTAGGCTCTCTACTCTGGAATTTTAACGTTCCGCCTGCGCTGCCATCTAGGGGAGAAACAAGAACTTGTGGATGAGATTCAATTAATTTGGTCCTAGAATCACCAAATGTGATACGACAGGTCTTTTACAAGTGAGCAGCCTACGTCTCGGACTTCTGTAAATTCTTCTGGCCTTATAGAATCCGACTTCTTCGACCTGGAATCGAGCCCAGGATCTTGGGATCACTCTACCACTGGTCCAGTGAGGAAGTCAGTTTGGCACTATGTTATTTACAAAACATTTCATAAATAAATAAATACATACATCATGGACAAACATAAAATTCTAATAATGGCCCTTCAAGAAATAAGGAATAGTGATCAGGACCCAATAGAATCACAAGGGTACCGACTGTATAAAGGAATCCCTGGAAAACGAGTGATGAAAAATTGTCCGCAGTTTGGTAATGGATTTCTAATAAATCTCAAAATCATCGATTCAGTCCTGGAATTTAAATCTCAATCCCCCAGATTTGCAACGCTAACTTTGAAATCTTCAAAGAAAATCTACACAACTGTCAATGTTCATGCTCCCACTAATCAGAAAATGAACACCCTAAAGGATAAAGAAGCAACGCAACAATTCTGGGATCTCTTGGATCAAACTTTAATCAACATACCTCCATCGCACGTTAAAATTCTCCTTGGCGATTTCAACGCACAACTAGGACAAGAAAGAAGGTACCGAGATATCATTGGAAAATGGCCAGCCCATAAGAGGACGAATAAAAACGGTCAAAGATTGCTTGAATTATGCAGAAATCACAATCTCATCTCAAAATCAACGTACTTTAAAAGGAAACCTCACAAATTAAAAACTTGGAAACATCCTGATTTCCGAAAAGGTGAATGGCAACTGGACCTCGTTTGCATGGATAAATTTCACCATCGTGAAGTCTACAATGTCAAAGACCTAAGGGGGGAAGACTCATGGTCAGATCACTATGTTGTTAAGATCAAAATAAAATTAACTCCTAGGGTTAAGAAAAGATCTCCAAATAAGAATAGAAGAAAATTCAACCCACTCACCTTAATAAATAATAGGGAGTACTATAGGAAAACAGGAGAGGGATCTGTCAACACTAATACATAAGAAGAACTGACCACCAAACTAAAATCTATGGCAGAAGAGTTAGCTCCAACAAATCCTAGGAAAAACATGAATGGTGGAATGAAGAATGTGAGCAAGCAATTGAGAGAAGACACCAAGCTTGGATAAATCATCAAGCCCAAAAATACGAAAAATCAAATTTAGAACTGATAAAACAAATGAAGTCAACCCATAAAATCATCGAACGAACCAAACGAAAACATCTTAAACATACCTTACAAAAGATAAAAGAGAGTTTCAACAAAAAACAATCACGAGATTGTTATAAAACCTTTGGCAAATACCTTAAAAAATATGAACCCCCTACATTGATGCTGAGGGATTAATCTGGAAGGTTGGCTCATAGTAATCAAGAAAATGCAGAGATCCTCGCAGAGACATTCAACAAACTTTCAAATTGCGATGATCCACTGGAGACGTTGGAAGTAAATACCGACGCACCCATTTTAACCACCCCCGATCTAATTGATCCGCCTAATATCAATGAGGTAGAACTAGCAATAAAGGAACAAAAAAATTATAAGGCATGTGGTGAAGACTTAGTCTTTGCAGAAATCTGGAAAAACGCAGGGAAACCAGCAATCATAAATCTACATCAGCATCTAGTCAAAATGTGGATCACAGAGAAAATCCCAGATTAGTGGACCTCTGGTGTAATTCATCCATTATACAAAAAAGGAGATAAAACTAATCCAGACAATTACAGAGGAATAAACCTTCTGGACTGCACTTACAAAATTTTCTCCCGCATAATTTAAAATAAGATAAAAAATATTCTGGAACCACAAATTGGAGAATACCAAGCAGGATTTCGCCCATGCAGAAGTTGCCCAGACCAAATTCTCAGCCTGAAACTAATAATGGAATATTACAAATACAGAAATAAACAACTGTTTATTTAATTCATAGATTTCAAAAAGGCATATGATAGTATACACAGACCTACTCTTTTAAAAATTCACAGATCATATGGCCTTCATCCTAAATTAACAACAAGTAGTTCCGTGAAGAACTATACAGCTTATTTTCATATATCCTACTTATGTTAATTGCCACTATCAACATACAAAATTCAGTTTGATTGCTGTAATAGATTCGTAGATATTGAGAACCGACTAAATATTTCGGATGGTCGCCATGCTGGATTTTATATATGTAGGTTCTAGAGCTATGTACTGTTACATGAAGATTATTGTGTACGTGTAGCATTCAAACTTCAATCGCATGATTAGGACACAAGAAGTAACAAGGAGATTTTAAAATTTTGCACAGCTGCCATCTTGTGGTTATGGAAACAATTGAAATAAATTAGATGCCAGTGGATTAACATTCGTATAAGGATTTACTGTACCAAGTTTCACTGCAATCGGATGGTTAAATTGCGAGAAACGTCCATGTGAATAATTATACTTCGCGTCGCCGCCATGTTGGATTTGTGATCACCAGGTTATTTAAAGTTCTATAGGTGAACTTAAGTTCATAGCCCCTATGAACATTAAAACAATTCAGTTTGATTGCTATAATATACTGCTCAAAAAAATTAAAGCACCACTTTTTTCAAAGGCCACCAAATTTTGAAAAGTTGACCTACAAGCTCGAAATCTCAGTATGACGTTTGTCGTGACGCCTACCAAGCATATGCTTCAGCACAACTCCCCAACTTGACTAGTTTCGGGGTAGTACCCCGAAAACCAGCCCATTTTCGAAAACCGCAAATTGAAGTTTGCGAAAAACGCTGCAGGACTTGTCGCAGGTTGCCAAAGCAGTCGAAAATGGATGAGTCTTGCTCTTAAAGGTTCCACAAACACGTAGAAATCGTTACATTTGACGTTTGGGCATTTTCAACCCCCTTCAGCATCCCCTAAACATGGACTACCATTGGGGGCGTCTGAGAAGGTACCGGGTGTGTTTAACCATCTGAAAACCTGCACACCGTCCTCAGTTGCTGATTGCAGTAAGTTCTTAAGGCCTCCGGCAATGTCCACACCCCCTAATACCCTCAACTGGCATGGGACCAAACCACCCCCCTCTCGATTCACCCCTAAGGAAGGTTTTAATCGAGATGTTTATCAGTGCTGTGAATGCGGGGGTCTTCCCCTACAGTTTCAAAAAAGGAGCTGTGCCTTTGTCACCACCCCTTCCCCTGCAACCCCCGTTTGTATGATTTTTCGAATCAGGCCCTTTTTAAGGGCTGAAACGAGGTATTAATCGCTGATAGGGCTGTAAAGTTCCTTAGAAGTAGTGGTGACACGAAATCAACCCCTTCTGATCGATGATTGACATTCCGTCCCCCAAATTCGAAATTTTTGCACCCCCAACCCTCCCTGTCTGGACGCGTAACGCGTCATGGCAGAGTTTTCAGAGTTGGATGGAAATGAAGCTTATGACCTGCAATGGAGCCCAAAACAGCAGGTTGGATAGAAATTCATCGGTAAGTTGGGAAACGGGACCAAAATTTTTCAAAAAAGTGTACAGCCTACAGTAAGTACGCCCATGCATAGGCAACCCACATCACGTCCGTGCGTGTGGGATGCCTATGATCGGCAATAGGTTACAAAGTTTGGCAATGGGAGAAAAATGACGTGATGTGGGTTGCCTATGCATTGGTGTACTTACTAGAGGCTGTTAACTTTTTTGAAGACTTTTTGGTCCCGTTTCCCACCCTACTGATGAATTTCCATCCAACCTGCTGTTTTGGGCTCCATGTCAGGCCATAAGCTTCATTTCCATCCAACTCTGAAAACTCTGCCATGACGCGTTACGCGTCCAGACAGGGAGGGTTGGGGGTGCAACAATTTCGAATTTCGGGGACGGAATGTCAATCATCGATCGGAAGGGGTTGATTTCGTGTCACCACTACTTCTAAGGAACTTTACAGCCCTTTTAGCGATTAAGACCTCGTTTCAGCCCATAAATAGGGCCTGATTCGAAAAATCATACAAACGGGGGTTGCAGGGGAAGGGGTGGTGACAAAGGCACAGCTCCTTTTTTGAAACGGTAGGGGAAGACCCCCGCATTCACAGCACTGATAAACATCTCGATTAAAACCTTCCTTAGGGGTGAATCGAGAGGGGGTGGTTTGGTCCCATGCCAGTTGAGGGTGTTAGGGGGTGTGGACATTGCCGGAGGTCTTAAGAACTTACTGCAATCAGCAACTGAGGACGGTGTGCAGGTTTTCAGATGGTTAAACACACCCGGTACCTTCTCAGACGTCCCCAATGGTAGTCCATGTTTAGGGGATGATGAAGGGGGTTGAAAATGCCCAAACGTCAAATGTAACGATTTCTACGTGTTTGTGGAACCTTTAAGAGCAAGACTCATTCATTTTCGACTGCTTTGGCAACCTGCGACAAGTCCTGCAGCGTTTTTCGCAAACTTCAATTTGCGGTTTTCGAAAATGGGCTGGTTTTCGGGGTGCTACCCCGAAACTACTCAAGTTGGGGAGTTATGCTGAAGCATATGCTTGGTAGGCGTCAGGACAAACGTCATACTGAGATTTCGAGCTTGTAGGTCAACTTTTCAAAATTTGGTGGCCTTTGAAAAAAGTGGTGCTTTAATTTTTTTTGAGCAGTATAGATTCGTAGATAATCAGAGCCGTCTAAATATTTCGGATGATCGCCATGTTGGATTGTTAAATGTATAGGCCATAGAGTCATGTACCATTAAAGGAAAATTATTGCGTAGGTTCATTATTCAAACTTTCACTTCGATCGCACGATTACGACACAAGAAATATAAACTTAATTTTAAAATTCGCAAAGCCGCCATCTTGAGGTTATGTAAACAATTGAATTAAGTTAGATACCAGTGCATTACAATGTGTATAAACATTTCCTGTACCAGAATTCATTGCGTTTGGAACAAAATCGCGAGAAAAGTCTATTTAAAATTTTCAAATTTGCTTGGCCGCCATGTTCGTTTTGTAGTTAACCAGTTTTTGAAAGTCTTATAGATGAACTTACAGTAGTGCCCTTTATCTCCGTACAAAATTTCAGGGTGATACCGCTAATAGTTTCAGAGATATAGAATGCCGGTGAAATATTTCGCACATCCGCCATCTTGTGGTTATGTAAATAATTGAAACAAGTTAGATGTCGGTGCATTACAATGTGTATAAACATATACTGTACCAAGTTTTATTGCGTTTGGTTGGTTAAATCCGGAGAAACGTCTATTAAAAGTCGCAAATTTGCGTGGCCGCCATATTGGTTTTGTAGTTACCAGTGCTTCAAAAGTCACATAGGTGAAATTCTAGTAGTTTCCTTTATCACCGTAAAAAAATTCCAGGGTAATATCGGGAATAGTTTCGGAGATATTGAATGCTGGTGAAATATTTCGCACAGCCGCCATGTTGGATTGGTGAGACGTAACAAAATTTGAAGGGCACGGTCGGGGTCATCCGGAATTGTGCTATGAACTTACCGAGTTTCATTGAAGCCGCTCTAGCCATTTAGAAGGTATTAAGGACACACACACACACACACGCACACGCACACACACACACACACACACACACACACACACACACTGACAAAAGGTGATCTCATAAGCCTATTTTTTCAAAATTGAAAATAGGCTAAAATGATTGAACTAACTTAAACCAACACAATTTCAAAGGTCAAGTTCAGGAGAGAAATGTTGGGTGCTTTTCCAATAAAAAACAGGCCTTAGACATGGTGACGGATTATCCCCACTACTTTTCGATGTGGCTCTCGATTACATCGTGAAAATTTGGCAAAAAGAAAACGCATCTAAAATCAAAATTGGAGCAAAACCCTCAATAAGAACAAACTGCCTAGGGTTTGCAGATGATTTAGCTCTCTTAGCCCTTGACATGGAAGAAGTTAGTGCTCTGATCACCAGTCTCCAGAAAACGGCATTAAAAATAGGATTGCAATTATCTTCTGAGAAAACTGAGATCATGCCAATGAAACCTCTTGACATGAAGGAAGTCATCATAAATGATCAAAAAATTAACATGATTCTACAATTTAAATACCTTGGAGAAATCATTATGCATAACTTAAGCGAAAAAAAAAACAACATGGATAAATAGAACCAACAAAATAAAAATAGCACAATTTCTAACCTGGTCAACTTATAACAAAAATGCTTGTCAAAATGCACTAAGATCCAACACTACAAAACTGTAACTTTGCCCGAAGCCACTTATGCTTGCGAAACCTTGTTAAAATTAAAAATGAAAGAAGAACTGATCAGCTCCTCAAAACTGAAAGAAGAATTATCAGAACCTGCATAAATAAAAAGTACCAGGTTGAAGGAGTCTGGAGAATCCACTCCAATGAAACAGTCTATGGAGAGATTGACCCAGTTACCAGCACGATGAAGAAGAAAAGAATCTCTTCTTTCACATCCTACGATTACCAGAAAACAGGATTTTACGACAACTAGTGATGAGAAATCTGGGAAAGAAGACCGGAGGGCATTGGATCAAAGGAATTCAAGAGGATCTCAAAAGAGTTGGACTCGAAATTACAGATGCAGAGAACAAGAATAAAATAACCACCCTTCTTAAGAATCACAAATTTTCAGCAGAAATGATGCACAGACGGCCTGTAGAGATTTCAGACGAATTAAGAACACTGCGATCAGAACGAATGAAGAAGTACTGGGTAGATAAGAAGAATCAAACAATACAACCTTCAAAGAAAAAGTGTACATGGAAGACTCAAGTGGTCCAATGTGGCCAATAAAGTTAATAATAAATAAATAAATAAATAAATAAATAAATAAATAAATACATAAATAAATAAAATAAATAAATAAACCTCCTCACAAGGGTTTCACAACGTGAGGTAGTTTCGATATACAACCCTTTCAACGTCTATGTTGGGAGGGTAGTTATCCTGCACAGTGGTGATCTTTACGCCATAAGAAGCCACACTTTTTTACTTCTATGTTGGGGAGGGAGTAACCCCTGCACTAGGGTAGGCATTACGCCGTGAGGTACACATAATAAGCGACCCTATTAACTTCTCTGTTGGGCGGGTAGTAACCCCTGCACTAGGGTAGGCATTACGCCGTGAGGTACACATAATAAGCAACCCTATTAACTTCTCTGTTGGGCAGGTAGTAACCCCTGCACTAAGATAGGCATTACGCCGTGAGGTACACTTAAGGGACACTGGGACTGAAATTTTCAAATTCTATATAAACTGAGGTACAGCTTTGAAATTTTATATGGTTATAATAATAATACTTTTATTGCAGCTAAACAGCCATTAAATACATTTAAATATACTATGTTTGCGCACCTGCGCTATGGGTAGCATAGTCTTTTATGGACTTTATTCTTTTGCTGCATTTTTCAATATGGTAGCGTTCACATGTGTGTCCGCATAGTTGACTTACACATGTGTCATTCGGATCATGGTATGCTTTGTTTGTACAAATCAAATGGTGAAAACCATGAACTGCCAGGCGTGTGAACATGTGCCTCATCTCAAAGCTAGCAGATGTCCACGCCCGGTCAACCATGGCCCCCGTTCCATAAAATTCCAGTGGGATTTCTTCTCTCTTCCTTCTGAGAGTCGTTAATAGGTTTTCCGCACCTATTGTGCTAGGTAATACTAGAAGCGTTCTAAAGTCTTCAATTAGGAATGTTTCTCGCGCGAGTAGGTAGACTAGCCGAGATTTGGTCGTCTTGGAAACTCCAATAGCTTTTTTAATGTACAATGCTTTAACACTTTCAAGTGATGATAGATTCTTTTCAGTGAGGAAAGGCCATATGATTTCTATTCCGTATGTCAATATTGGCATTATTTTATTTTTAAATAATGCCATTGCTGTCTCGAGGTTGAGTGTTCTTATATATCTTATATCGTGCATCGCCCGAACCGCTTGTGTAATTTTTTCTGTCACATGTTTTGTAAAGCATTTTGCACTTGTTTGTAGAGTGATGCCTAGGTATTTGAATTCTTTTACTATATTTATTCTTTTTTCCTGTATGAAAATTTCTGTTCCGGTTGGTACCTTTCCTCCTTGTCGAAACACCATCATTTGTGTCTTAGATGTGTTGATGTCAAAATTATATTCAGTGCACCATTCCTCCATGTCTTTTAGAATGTTTTGTAGTTTTATGATGTTATGTGATCCGATCACAATGTCATCAGCGTACGCATATGATACAATATCTGTCTTTTGAGTTATTCTCATTATGTCTTCCGCTGCTAGGATGAAGAGCAAAGGGCTGATTGGGTCACCCTGTAGTACTCCATTCGTTTGAATTATCGGATCAGAGAGTGATATATTATGAATAGTCATATTATAAACCACTTTGGGAAATGTGAGCATTGTAAGTTGATTAGTTCTCTAGATATTAATTATTTTGTACATTTATTGTGCTAATTATTCAAGTTTTATAAAGGTCAGCCGCGTTAAAAAAAACAAGATAGTGTAACTTTTAGGTAATATTCTATTGCACTATAACAATTGGAAGAAACCTACGGATCCGATTTTGAATTGCATTAATGAGTGTCAAGAAATTAATTTTTTTCCATCTCCAAGTTTTTTTCTACAAAAAAATCGTATTTTTTCCAGTTTGAATTTTTTTTGCAGCCAAACCAAAAGTGCAATCTAAAAAACGATCCGCAGGTTTATAGTCATTGCAATGAAGATAATAAATTCCCATTTTGAAAGCAATATCATAAGATTTATGACGCGAGTAACATTTTGAATGCCTGAAAAAGTGAATCCGAGAAAACAGCAATTTTCTAAAATGATGCAGAATTTACAAGGTTTCAGCTTACCAATGACATTAGGACTGTCCTACAGCATAGGTGACACCCTCCTTCTTCTGTTTTGCAGCCTCCTCCTTCATTTCTGTCAGTTTCACCTTCCGTCGACATGCTTTCGCTTCTCCAATTATGACCGCGGACTTACATACTTCCTGCGACTGTCACATCTTTCAAGTGTTTGTGCTGTGACATGAGATACTGAAGTTAGTCTTATTCCTGATTTCAACTCTGTTGTTGCACTACACCCCATGTTGAATTCTGTTACAGAATTCCAAACAGCAATTTCAAGTATCTTCCGTGAAATAAAAATCTCTTTTCGGCACTTCCTCCAGATAACAGAATGCAGAGACTCATTCTGATTTTCAGTAGCACCACGGATGCATCTGGATAGTAGCTCATCTGATGCCAGCCTTTGATAAACAGCATAATCTTGACAACTAAGGGTTCTTATAGTTCTACAGCCATTTTGTCATGACTCTGTGGTGTTTTACCAGCTGCGATACTTCGATTGTAGAAACACCAAGACTCAGAACCTTCAGGACACTTACTGTGCTGGGGCGTTTAAAGGACACACCGTGCATTTTAAAGCTACGCCAGGGCTTTAAAAATGGTGGAATTCGGATAAAACACTGCTATATGATCCGCAGGGGATAGGGGTGTATTAATATGGAAAAAACCGAAAATCGACATTTTCCACAAATTTCACTAAAATTTCAGTCCCAGTGTCCCTTAAGGTTTTTCTCCGGGTACTCCGGTTTTCCCTGTCAAAATTTCATTCCAGCAACACTCTCCACTATCATTTCATTTAATCTGTTCATTCATTTAATCATTGTCCCAGAGGAGTGCGTCAGGCCTCGGCAGCCGGCACAGTTCATATCCTCGCCGCTAAGTGGGGGCTTCATTCATTCCATTCCTGACCCGGTCGGAGACTGGAAGCAGGCTGTGGATTTTCATTTTCATTTCATTAACTTCTCTGTTGGGCAGGTAGTAACCCCTGCACTAGGGTAGGCATTACGCCGTGAGGTACACATAATAAGCGACCCCATTAACTTCTCTGTTGGGCGGGTAGTAACCCCTGCACTAGGCTAGGCATTACGCGGTGAGGTACACTTAATAAGCAACCCTATTAACTTCTCTGTTGGGCGGGTAGTAACCCCTGCACTAGGGTAGGCATTACGCCGTGAGGTACACTTAATAAGCAACCCTTCTTACTTCTATGTTGGGCGGGTAGCAACCCCTGCACTAGGGTAGGCATTACGCCATGAGGTACACATAATAAGCGACCCCATTAACATCTCTGTTGGGCGGGTAGTAACCCCTGCACTAGGGTAGGCATTACGCCGTGAGGTACACTTAATAAGCGACCCTATTATCTTCTCTGTTGGGCGGGAAGTAACCCCTGCACTAGGGTAGGCATTACGCCGTGAGATACACATAATAAGCGACCCTATTAACTTCTCTGTTGGGCAGGTAGTAACCCCTGCACTAGGGTAGGCATTACGCCGTGAGATACACTTAATAAGCAACCCTATTAACTTCTCTGTTGGGCGGGTAGTAACCCCTGCACTAGGATAGGCATTACGCCGTGAGGTGCACTTAATAAGCGACCCTATTAACTTCTCTGTTGGGCGGGTAGTAACCCCTGCACTAGGGTAGGCATTACGCCGTGAGGTGCACTTAATAAGCGACCCTATTAACTTCTCTGTTGGGCGGGTAGTAACCCCTGCACTAGGGTAGGCATTACGCCGTGAGGTACACTTAATAAGTGACCCTATGAACTTCTCTGTTGGGCAGGTAGTAACCCCTGCACTAGGGTAGGCATTACGCCGTGAGGTACACTTAAAAAGCGACCCTATTAACTTCTCTGTTGTGCGGGTAGTAACCCCTGCACTAGGGTAGGCATTACGCCGTGAGATACACATAATAAGCAACCCTATTAACTTCTCTGTTGGGCAGGTAGTAACCCCTGCATTAGGGTAGGCATTACGCCGTGAGGTGCACTTAATAAGCGACCCTATTAACTTCTCTGTTGGGCGGGTAGTAACCCCTGCACTAGGGTAGGCATTACGCCGTGAGGTACACTTAATAAGCGACCCTATGAACTTCTCTGTTGGGCAGGTAGTAACCCCTGCACTAGGGTAGTCATTACGCCGTGAGGTACACTCAATAAACAACCCTATTAACTTCTCTGTTGGGCGGGTAGTAACCCCTGCACTAGGGTAGGCATTACGCCGTGAGGTGCACTTAATAAGCGACCCTATTAACTTCTCTGTTGGGCAGGTAGTATAAGAGTGAGCGCGTCCAATTCGCGCAGAAGGTAACGGAGAATATGAAAAGCACGTCCAGTTGATAACGTTCAGAGAATATAATATTGATAAGATGTGCCTCAGTCTGCGAGGGTGATCACCTTGCAATGTGGCAACCTTGGAGCGGGTTATAATATGTCGAGAGCTAAGGCGGGCTAGCCAGTCCACTGCCAGCCGCTCGCCAAGCAGTCTGCGCTGTTGCGGAGGCTAGTGCTAGCTCGCGCACGTGTTCGTGTTCCTCTACACCAGCAGGTAAGACTACATTCACTATCCCACTAGCGATTGTGCCTGAATTCGCCCGGGTCAACAGTTCCTGTCTGTACGAAGACAGGTGGCTATTGTATCTATTGCAACAGGGTGAGGACAGCGATAGTGATTGACGTTTTAAAGGGTGGAACATCAAGGCCATCTACCCCAAGGATGACGACAGTGCGGTGCAAATATCTCGATAACAGAGCCTCATACATACTTTAAACTTACAGTAGTTGCCGCTGTCCTTCGGACCACATGGTTTTGTTTTTCTGATAGAGGCGCTTGAAACTTATCGACTTTCTGCGTCAAAGTACTGTTATTTTTGAAATGTTATAACCTCTTTTTAATGAGTTCTACTCGGTGAAATTATAGAAACTATTTGAATCATGCCTGTGAATGATCGTGTGGCCTCTGGGGAGGCCAAGTGCAGGTCTTTCTAGTTGACGCCCGAGGGCGACCTGCGCGCCGTAATGAAGACGTCACATACACCCAGTCCCCGAGCCATTGGAATGAACTCCAGGAGATTAAAATCCCTGATGGTCCAGCCGGGAATCGAACCTGGGGTACTTTGGGCCAAAGCCTAGCGCATTAACATTTTAGCCTCGGAGCCGGACATCAAACGTGTAATGATCAAATATACCAAATTTCAAATCAAACCACCCAGCCGTTCTTAATTTAAACAGTCGCAAACTTATAAACAATCAATAACATTCCTCATGAAGCAGTATGAAATGTGTTTAAAAACAACGCGAATTTCCGGGTAAATAATGACACACAAACAAAACAGACGATCAAGTGCTGTCTCTCCAGCAAGCGTGCTCATTGCCTATGTGCTAGTAAGAGTGTAGGTATATTTCTGAAGGTAAGAAAGACGTCAAACTTTAGCACTTTCTATTCTAGTTGTTGTTGTTGTTGTTGATAATTCATTTAGGGGCTTTGCGACATCGTGGTCATTTAGTCCCGTGTACCTGGGCGTGTGTTGAATATGTTTGATAACCTGTGTCACTGTGTTGGCTGTATTAGTTGGTGCGTTTGTAATTGGTGCTAGAATTTGGGTATGAAGCGGCGTGGCACCAAATTAGGTACAATCTCGGTATTCCCCTGGAGTAGAAGTGAGAAACCACGGAAAACCACTTACATGAATGGCTAACTTAGGGTTCGAAGACACCTCTTCTCAGTTACAGCCCCCAGACCAGAATTAATTTTCTTAGCAGAGCTGGGAAACGAATCAGGATCTCTGGGGCATGGGCGTATATAAGGGGGGGGGGGGTGAGGGGTCTCCGCCCCCCCCCCCCTACGAAAAAGCCCATAAAAATAAATAAGAAAGTGTTGCTCTGGTAAGAGCATCAAATAATTGTAATATTGGTTGTACCCTAATCTTAACTTATTGGCTAAGTTATAAACAATATTAAGATTGAAATAAGACTACCTCTTGGTATAGGGGCTAACATTCTTGGCTGCCGCCCCGGAGCCCCGAATTCGATTCCCGGCTCTGCCAAGAAATTTTAATTCTGGTCTGAGCGCTGGGACGGGGTACACTCAGCCTTGTGAGGCAAAACTGAGAATTCCACACCACGGTACTTTGGAGAAATAAATTATCAACTTGTAAATAAAAATAAAAAAAGAACCTGGTTACCTTTCTGCTTTGTAAATTGACAAATATTTAGATATTCGCCATTCATACTCCATAAGCTATAATAGAAAATTCATTAAGTATAAAGTTTTATTTCTGTGTTGTGTTGTATTTTACAACTTTTTTGTATTGCCAGTAATATTGTAGGCTTTATAAACTTTGAATCTTATCTAAAATAATTACACAAAGTTATATGCTCTAAAATATTGGTTGATATTTCTGGGTATTTTGCGGTGACAATCCTCTGAGAATACTCACAATTTTCCAGGATAGTCAGCCCCCACCCACTCCGAAAAAAAAATTGTATATACGCCCCTGCTCTGGGGAGACAGCCAAGAATGTTACTCACTACTCCACGAGGTGGAGGACGGATATCACGGAGCGCGCCGGTGTCAGAAGATCCTCTTGTCTGCTAGGTGGTGTCACTTCTCACCCATCAACTCTCCACATTCTCCTTCCTCTGAGGAAGGAATAATAATACTAATAATAATTGTTATTATTATTATCAGAATGAACAATAACAGATTAACAAAAAGAATTCTCAACCTGGCCTTTTCATTAAAAACCAAGAACAGCCGGCTTCGTGAAATTGAAACAGATCTCCAGGAAATCATCTCAGAAGACATTGTACGGGACAGATGTAAATTCCGAACCATAATCGACAATCACCAATTTGGAGACAACCCCAACATCAGAACCACTATAACTTGGACCGAAGAGCGAAGGAAGAAGCTCAGTGAGACGATGAAGAGATTTTGGGAGGAACAGAAGGCCAACACATCAGCTAAGCAGGTTCAATAGAGTAGGGCATAGCGATGTAGAAAAATAAAAATAATAGAGACCACAGATATTCGCAGTAATTTCGAAAAAATCGCGATATGAATATTGGATTTCTCATTTATCACGAAATAGTTGTAAGGTAATCGCGATAATTTTGTGTAAATTTGAAAGGGATTTTAGGTAAATAGAATAACGCTACATATCAAGTGGACGGTATTTGAAAATATTTATTTTAATGGATCTATTTTGTTTTATTAAAACCATATTGGATATAAATAAATTATAATGTGATTTGGTTTAATAACACGCGGGAAATAAGTATTAAATTGAGTTTATGTTTAAATGTTTGTAATACATTCATTACTCACCTGGAATAGGCCTATACTTCTGAAGCCAAGTTATAACTGCTTGATGATCCACCTTTTCAATTGGAATATTTGTAGTATCCTTGTTATATCCTTTACAAACTCCGTCTTTTATCTTGTTTTACTTTCTTCTGACGATCCAAAAGACCTTCGATAGACACCTGTCTTTTAGTAGATACACTCTTTTCTTTAAGCCGCAAATGCACTTTATTTTTTGATCAATGATTAGACCTGTGTTTTCTTTCTCGCAATCTACCAGCACATTACAATATTTACACATTAAATTTTAAAATCGGACGCACAAGGACCTTTAGCAGAAAATTCTTTGGCTCTGGAATGAACTGTCACTGTTAACGTTCGACCCATCTCTAATTCTCAACTACGACTGAATATTGTAACAGTTCCTAAAATAGCGACTTGTAGACGTTGTTGGTGGCCTTGGAGTTAACACCTGCACCCTTCCAGGAGATGGACAATAGTGTTACACCCTCCGCCAAGTGTCAGCGTTTATCTCAGTCACCTTTGGAATGTATGCTTTTCCCATTCCGACGTTGGCTCGCACAAAGCGTGGTATGGCTGTCATGTTCACAAGTTCAAATGTTTACGAGGTGTATAGAATATTAAAACAAGTAATAGATTCATAGATATTGAGAACCGTCTAAATACTTTGGATGGCCACCATGTTGGATTTTTATATCATAGGCCTAAGATTTAAGTACTATTACATGAAGATTATTGTGTAGGTGTTTTATTCAAACTTCAATCGCATGATTAGGACACTAGAAATAAAAGCGGGATTATAAAATTTCGCTCAGCCGCCATCTTGTGGTTATCAAACTAATTTAAATGAATTAGATGCCAGTCGATTAAAATCTTTATAAGTATATACCGCATCAAGTTTCACTGCGCTCGGATGGTTAAAACGCAAGAAACGTCCATTTGAATATTTAAATTTCGCGTCGCCGCCATGTTGGATTTGTGCTCGCCAGGTTATTGAACGTCCCATAGGTGAAATTATGCTTATAGCCTCTATACACTTACTAAATTTCAGTTTGATTGCTTTAGTAGATTAATATATAATGAGAACTGTCTAAATATTTCGGATGGTCGCCATGTTGGATTCTTATATTTATAGGCCTTAGAGTCATGTGCCAATAAAGAAAAAAATATTGCGTAGGTCTACCAACCCCAAGCTTGCAGGTTCGCTCCTGGCCATGGTAAGTGATTTTTGAATGGCGACAAAAATCACGACACGCAAGTCATAGGTTGTTAAAGACCCCATTTGAATTCAGTAGTGAGCGGCTTCGGTGGCGTAGTCGGTAGCATGCTGAGCTTCTATGCCCAAGATCGCGGGTTCAATCCCGGCCGAATTCGTCGGATTTTTAAGATCGTTAAAAATCCCTCAGTATGCCTTCCTTCGGAGGGGAAGTAAAGCCGGCGGTCCCATGTCATAGATTTATGGCTTGTTAAAGTACTGGAATTGGTTGAATGTTTAGAAAATATTATGAAGTTAGATGTAGAGGATGAGATATGAAGAAAATTAGATTATGTTTTGGTTAAAAGAAGAAAGAATAGATGTTTGGAATTAGAGGATCAGATGTGGAAATAAATATGTGTTGTAAGAAAAAGAGAGTGAACTAAATGAAGAAGAGAATCAATGATGAAGTGTATTCCTTAGTGTGTCAACATACACGCCCCCTAATACCCCAAAGAGTACGTACGGTTACAATGTTGACCGACTGAAAAGCATTTCATTTCTTGCCTCATACCTCTCTGAATAACAGCCTCCCTCCTATGTTCTTTAGCAATAATAAATTCAGTCTGATTTCTGTGCAGATCGTACCGTATATTAAGATGTTACTCTACACAATCATTAGAGTTTTGCCTCTGGGATCGAGAACTGAACAAGAAAGAAAGAAAGAAAGAAAGAAAGTCAAGATCGTTCTTTGTTTGTGTGACTGTACCTCTGACTTATCGAAGTCACTACTTCTGTGCAAGCAACAACAGTCGCGAACGTTGGCCAGCAGTTTTCATGATATAAACATGGTTGAAGCAGAGTGAGATCATGCGCATGTAATCTTAATAACGTATTCTTGTAAGGACCGTTAACACGCTTCTTTTGCTAGAACTGAAACCGGATCTAGAGCGGATGAGAGAAACAGGAACTGGAACGTTCTTCTTTTAGTTTCGTAGGAAAGATAACTGGAACTCGTTTCTTTTAGTTTCGGAGGAACGAGAACTGGAACTCGTTCCCTTCAGTTTTGAAGGAACGATAACTAGAATTCGTTTCTTTTAGTTTCGTAGGAACAATAACAGGAACTCGTTTCCTTTAGTTTCGGAGGAACGATAACTGGAATTCGTTTCTTTTAGTTTCGGAGGAACGAGAACCGGAACTCGTTCCCTGCAGTTTCGAAGGAACTATAACTGGAATTCATTTCTTTTAGTTTCGTCGGAACGATAACTGGAACTCGTTCCTTTTAGTTTCGGAGGAACGAGAACTGAACTCGTTCCCTTCAGTTTCGAAGGAACGATAACTGGAATTCGTTTCTTTTAGTTTCGTAGGAACGATAACAGGAACTCGTTCCCTTTAGTTTCGGAGGAACGATAACTGGAATTCGTTTCTTTTAGTTTTGTAGGAACGATAACAGGAACTCGTTCCTTTTAGTTTCGGAGGAACGATAACTGGAATTCGTTTCTTTTAGTTTCGTAGGAACGATAACAGGAACTCGTTCCTTTTAGTTTCGGAGGATCGATAACTGAAATTCGTTTCTTTTAGTTTCATAGGAACGATAACTGGAACTCGTTCGTTTTGGTTTTGAAGGAACGATAACTGGATTTCGTTTCTTTTAGTTTTGTAGGAACGACAACTAGAACTGTACTCGATCCCTTAAGATGCAGAGGAACGGGAAGTGGTTCCTTTTCGGATGGAAGGTCCGGGAATTTGATCTAGTCACAATTTACTGGCCAAAGCAAGCAATGTAGAGTAATTGGCGGCTCTTCAAGGCCAGTTACTGGTTTTTGCTCAGGTGGAGGAAGATAACAGTAGGCTCTAAACATGGGCCGCTGAGCTGTAACCACAGACCCCAGGCGGACAGCGGGCTACTTAGTCACAGGCGGAGGGCACCGCGTCTCACAAATTACTGGCAATATGCAAGGCTATCCCCACCGTCCTTGAGATTGATTGATTTCAGTGATTTCCCATTTACTACTCCTGACAACTGCCCTAACGTAAGAACACAATCGTTGCTCGGCCATGGACAGTTTCTATACGACAAAAGGAAGGTTTCTGGAGACGATGAGATCGCATTTATTGATACTTGACCTTGACCTCGCCAATTGATTAAAACAGTCCCAGAGTGAGAAACATGAATACCATCATTGTTTGCCTTGCGCAAGCTGCATTCTCGCTCAGAGTTCAATTGCATTTCTCCAGTGAACTCAACAGAAGCCGTGAACCAATATATTGTACTGTTAAGGACAGATTTGTCACTATAATACTGTACTGTATATGGTTATGGCGTGTTCCGGAATGTATATTGCTGCTCCCATTGTCCTTGACTAACAGTACTTCATTACTTCAGCCTGCTGAAATGCTCGACCCTCGAACGATGTTCGGTTCTAACCGGGCAAGTACATTCATGTTCATAAGTCTAAGCAATGAATAAATTGTCAAGATAATTCTTCATGAACAGGGTAAACTTTATATACGAACATTTAGATTCTTCGGCTAAAACTTCCAGTGAGCTATGCAATGATCAAATAGGCCTATGCCCTCTGTTTGTCTGTTAGCTCGTTTTAATAACGTATTCTTGTAAGCACCGTTAACACGCTCCTTTTGCTAGAACTTGTTATGGGTTGGCGCCAAATCACCGGAGCTTGACAACTCGTATCCCTACTGGACTGCAAATTATTTGTGTAGTGCAAAGGGGCGAGAAGGAGCCTCCAATTTATCCAACAAGACACTTGTGTGATTCATATCCACCTCTTGACATTAAGTCGTAGGTTCTGACATGAATTCGTGGAACGTGCTCGAGACGAACAGAAGCAGCACGGAGTGCGGAGTGTGTCCATACACACGCTGTCTACAACCAAGAGTTGGGATGATCAAGCAATTTTTTCAGGGTTGCCTATATTAACTGTTAGTTGTAACTCTTCAGTCGGTCAACACAAATTTGCCCAATGAATGGGCCGGGTTGCAATGTGTAAATAAATAATGTGAACACGATTTACTTATCGCATTTTCACTTTTCTAAATAAAAAAAAAAAACCGAGCCTGTTTCATTGAGATACAAAAAGATCAACACCGTCTACGAATTAAGGAACACTGAGCTAATGTTAAAGCTTCAGGGAAACAGTTGAAATGACGTGGTCCTTTATTGGCCGAAACGAAACAAGAATAAATAAATAAATAAATAAATGAATAAATAAATAAATAATAAATAAATAAATAATAAATAAATAAATAAATAATAAATACATAAATAAATAAATAATTAAATAAATAATAAATACATAAATAAATAAATAATTAAATAAATAAATAAATAATAAATACATAAATAAATAAATAATTAAATAAATAAATAAATAATAAATAAATACATAAATAAATAAATAAATAATTAAATGAATGAATAAATAAATAAATAAATAATTAATTACATAAATAAATAAATAGTTAAATAAATAAATACATAATTAAATCAATAAATAAATATGTAAATAAATAAATGAATGAATGTATGTATGTCTACCCCTTATTATTCCCGTTTTCCAACGGGGTCGGGGATGAGATGCGATGGAAGTCTTTGTGGCGATGGTTTTTACGGCCGGATGCCCTTCCTGACGCCAACCTCAGGAGAGGAGTTAATGAGAGATGAAATGAATGATGGTGAATGAAACTGGGCAAGGATGTGGAAGGAAGCGGCCGTGGCCTGTCAGAAGGTACTGTCCCAGCATTTGCCTGGTGTTGAAAATGGGAAACCACGGAAAACCATTTCAAGGACAGCCGACGGTGGGACTCGAACCCACGCGTCTACCGAGTCAGCAGAGAGCTTGGCCCCATGACCTAACGCCGCGCTTTAGCCAGCGTAGCCACTACTGTCGGTAAATAAATGAATGAATAAATACATAAATATATCAATAAATAAATAATAAATAAATAAATAAATAAACGAATAAATAAATGATTAATTAAATAAATAAATAAATTACCCCGTTATTAATTGTGATCAAAATAAATACATGTAATTTTTCAGGAGTGTATATTTGAAGAGTTACATCACAGCTATTGTAAGTGTTTCACCCAAATATAGGTTCCAATGTCACTAAGTACTTAGGTAACATCGTGTGTTGGTGCAATTCTGTCCACTATTGGCCATTTAGTGGGCAGGGACATTACTGTTAGACCTCGGAGGATCAGCGTTGATATAGTTCCAGGAGAAGAGTTGTATAGTGCTCTCACTCTCCTCGTTCACGAGCGGTTCGCCTTTGAAACCTAGCTGGGCGGATATGTTAACATTCCATGTCTGCGGAGAACCAAGGCTTTCCCAGCTCGAGGTGCAGTGCTGTCAACTCTCCACCGTAGCCACTGAGAGCAAGCAGCGAGACTGTGCAACACTGGAGATCTGACACGCGAGCAGGCCGCCAGGACGAGCAATGGTTATTGTCGGCGCGTGCTACAGTAGCCGGTCGTTAACGAGGAAAGTGAGAGAACTATACCTGGGCTGGATTACCACACAACTTATCACCTGTCCTGAAAGTAGTAGGCTCGATTTAGAAACGTTACAAGGAGTTTAATTGCGGCTTCGGTGGCGTAGTTGGTAGCATGCTGAGCTTCTATGCCCAAGATCGCGGGTTCAAACCCGGACGAAGCCGTCGGATTTTTAAGAGCGTTAAAAATCCCTCAGTATGTCTTCCTTCGGAGGGGAAGTAAAGCCGGCGGTCCCATGTCATAGATTTATGGCATGTTAAAGAACCTTCCACTAATTACACCCGTGTGAAGCTAAATTGGATAGGTTAAGTATGTAAACAACGCTCTTAGGTTCCTACCTTCGTTGCCAAGAGCGGACTGCGGTGACGTTTGGTAGCTAAGTTCTGAACTAGTAGTCGTTGACGGTGGCGTTTGGCGGCAAAAGTAGGAACTATTCTAAAATTGATCGTCTGCAATCCTTACTTGAATTAAAACAGATACACACACTAATACAGTCGGAGGGGAAGTAAAGCCGGCGGTCCCATGCCATAGATTTATGGCATGTTAAAGAACCTTCCACTAATTACACCTGTGTGAAGCTAAATTGGATAGGTTAAGAATGTAAACAACGCTCTTGGGTTTCTACGATCGTTGCCAAGAGCCGACTGCGGTGGCGTCTAGTAGGTAAGTTCTGAACTTGGCCTAGTAGTCGTTGACGGTGGCGCTTGGAGGTAAAAGTAGGAACTATTTGAAAAATTCTAAGTTGCAGTCTGTACTTAAATTAAAAAACAGATAACACACACTAATACAGTCATCACAATTAACACCGGTTATCAGACAGATTCTACACCCACCCAAAAGTACACGGGGCTACATGACCGCGTTGTCGCGGCCCCTAAACTTAAGAACCAATAAGCAAGGAATTTAATTATTTTCTGAGGGCTGAGCGTCTTGGCGACATCGAGGTGAACGGCCCATAGAACGACTTCGTAACAAGTACAGGGTGTTATGTGCATCCCGATAAACACGGCAAGCTAAGCCGTGGCTGCGCGTACCCGGTTCAGCCGGTGGTGGCGCACACTTTCACACTTTTACCAAACATGTCAATAATGTGTACTTACAGTGCTCATAGGCTATGTGGAAAATGTCCTCCCTCTCTTGTAACACACACCTGACATCTTCTGATGAAAGAATGTCTGTCAACTCTTTTACTGTATTATTCACGGAGCCTGTTTCCTTGAATCGTTTAGCGAGCCTCCTAATTGTACTGGCATTAGGCACAGGTCTTCCTGGAAACTTGATTCGAAATTTTCGTCTCGTTTCAGAACAAGATTTTCTGCTTTACATACACGAATTATGGATATACACACGTTCGCGCGATGTGAATTGGTATCTATGCATAACCGTCAATCACAGTAATCACAATACTCACTAAACGTGCAACACTATCGTCTAAGCTTTGCAGATACACGTCCAAATGAATGACAAAACACGTCTGAACTAACAATATGAGTCAGCGGAGCGCGACAACCAACGGATGAACCGCGAACGTGCGTCCGTGATCTGCGCCAGTGGGAGCTGGCTTAGCTTGCCGTGTTTATCGGGGCGCACATACACAATGACCCTATATGTTGATGAACCTAGGTATTAAAGTGCTGTATTTGGTACTCTTTGTCCTCGTAGGAACTTGCTCATTGTATGCAAGGCAATTAAATAAAGACACACCTCTCTCATTCTAGAAATGCTTTTCTACTTCTACTTCAAGCTAATTTCAGATCGGTAACTAACTTAAGCTATGGCCACCTCCTTCAAGATCCTTGTCTTGATTTCAAGCCTACATAAACTAATACCTACATCCTAACAAGACAGATTCCACACATCGGACTGATATCTCAATGCTCTAAATAAAACTATTCAACCATACATAGCTGATGACTGATATATCCCTAGCTCATAAATGTGGATACAATAAAAGCTAGAGCTTGGATTAAGGGTGTATATGTAATCCAGCGTGCCGGCTTCGGTGGCGTAGTTGGTAGCATTCTGAGCTTCTATGCCCAAGATCGCGGGTTCAAACCCGGCCGAAGTCGTCGGATTTTTAAGAACGTTAAATATCCCTCAGTATGCCTTGCTTCGGAGGGGAAGTAAAGCCGGCGGTCCCATGTCATAGATTTATGGCATGTAAAAGAACCTTCCACTAATTACACTTGTGTGAAGATAAATTGTATATAGGTTAAACATTTGACTAACGTTCTTAGGTCCCTACTTACGTCGTCAAGAGCCAACTGCGGTGACATCTGGTAACTAAGTTCTGAACTAGTTGGTCGTTGACGGTGGCGTTTGGCGGCAAAAGTAGGAACTACTTGGAAAAATTGAAGGTCTGCAGTCCTTACTTGAATTAAAACAGATACACACACTAATACAGTCATCACAATTAACACCGGTTATCAGACAGATTCTACACACACCCAAAGTACACGGGGCTACATGACCGCGTTGTCGCAGCCCCTAAACTAAGGAACTGACCAACCTCCAGCGTGTCACGGCATTATCTATTATTTCTAGAACTATCTTTGTCCAGTCAGTAGAGTGTGTAGACTTCCATGATAGCATTCCGCAGATAGCTAACGGAAAACTGCTCTACTGAGAACTTGGAGCCACGGGCTCTGTCTGGAGTGAAGTGGCGCAGCAGGGGTTCACACGAGTCATAGCTGCCCTCTAGCAAAATACCTTCATTACTGAGATAAAACAAAGCTGCGCTTATCGGTGACATTACAAGCATTATTTCCGTCAATTAACAAATATTGCTAATCGAGATTTAGTGCTTTTCAGTCGGACAACACAATTGCACCTAATTGTAATGGGATTTCCCTAAATCTGAAATAAATTTACATGAGATTCATCGAAACTGGTTATCCAAATGTATTTATTAATCTCAAGTAAATATATATATAAGGTGCGTTCAAAAAGTAACGACCAGGAGGCTGGAATGTGCAAACCGGTGACTACATCGGCTAATCGTGGCGTGGTTCCGACCAGAGCGTGGAAGGTCACAGCCCGTCGCTAGAGGGCACGCGTGCACGTCACGTGACGATACAAAGCAAGCAGCAGCATGCATTAATCGTCCAACGCATCGCCGAATGTCACAAGTATACGGCGAACACTGCATGTCCCTTGTAAGGGTCAAGGCGTGGCCCAAGCGCTTCAGAGAAGGACGGGTGTCGTTAGCCGATGATGCCCGGTCTGGGGCACCCCCCCCCCCTCCTCCCTGCATTACCGATGACAACGTCCAGCTGGTTGATGCACTCATTACCCAGGACCGCCGAGTGACAGTGAACGCCATACACGCCGTGGTCGCTCCACGACAATGCACGACCTCATACGGCCAACACAGTCACGAGGCTCCTACAGAAATTCAAATGGGAGGTTCTCGGCCACCCTCCATACAGTCCAGACCTCTCTCCCTGTGATAACGCCATGTTTGGTCCCCTGAAAAGGGCTCTACGGGGCCAACGATTCACCTCGGACGCCGACGTCCAGCTGTACGTGCGGAACTGGTTCACATCGCAGCCCAGGGAATTTTATGAGACAGCAATTCACCACCTCGTGTCACAGTGGGACAAGTGCCTCAACAGCCAGGGCCAATACTTCTAACATACATGTACTGGTTTCTGTAATTATGCCTCCGGCTCGTTACTTTTTGAACGCACCTTATATATTTCAGGTTTAGGGAAAACCCATTACAGTTGGGTACAATCGTGTTGACCGACTGAAAAGCACTAAATCTCGATTACTAAGGCAACACTAAACAAAAAGTTCCGTGACGAACTAAAGAGCCTACTTTTATTAACATTTAAGATTCATGCCAATGATTTCGTCTGTTGCCTCCGTGGTGTAGTGTCAGCGTACTTAGCTGCCACCCCGGAGGTCCAAGGTTTGATTTCTGGCTCTGCCACGAAATTTGAAAAGTGGTATGAGGACTGAAATGGGTTCTACTCAGCCTCGGGTTGTCCAAATGAGTAAAGGGGGTTCGATTCCCACCTCAACCATCCTCGAAGTGGTTTTCCGTGGTTTCCCACTTCGTCTTCGGGCAAATGCCGGGACGGTACCTTCTGACAGGCCACGACCGCTTCCTTCCACATCCTTGCCCAGTTTCATTCATAATCATTAATTTCATCTCACAGTAACTCCTCTCATGAGGTTGGCGCCAGGAAGGGCATCCGGCCGTAAAAACCATCGCCACAAAGACTTTCATCGCATATCATCCCCGATCCCGTAGGAAAACGGGAATAATGAGGGGTAGACATACAATGCCAATGATTTCGTCTAGAACAATGACGAAATTAAGTTGGTAATACTGAAATTTCTAATTAGTTCGAGATATACCTGAAATAATATAGCCTAATAGATGACTACAGTTGGCAGACCAGGTGACTCTGAATATATTCTTAGTTCCATCTCTTAAGGTAAAAAATGCACATCCAAAATTTGGTTGAAGTCCAATGGATAATATGGGCGTTACATGCAGTTAGACCTTGCATCTATCAGCGCACGTAAAATCATGTTGGCAACAATGTCATGTATGTGTTGCTTAGAATTAAAATGAAATATTATGATCTATTGTTGTGCTAATTTTGGATGAATCTATTTGTTAGTATAGAAGTGACATGTATTTACAATTAGATCTATCAACAGGCTTAGAATCATGTTGGTGACACTGTCATGTATGGACTCGTGATAATTAATTTGGAATGTTATTATCTATGTGTGTGCCAATTTTGGAATGGTTCTCATGCATAATTTCTAAGATATCCAACATACTGCTCAAATTTCAACTGTGATTTTTCAGCAGTTGGTATCACTGACGTCATTTTAAAGTAAGGTCGTGAGATATTCAGGTGAGATATCTTTACTGTTACCAAATTTAGTTTCGAACGCTGCAGTCGTTTTGGAATTGATAGGGACACACACACAAACACACACACACACACACAAACACACACACACAGACAGGACAGACGGACAGACAGACAGACAGACACACATCTGCCCGGGTGATCTAATAAGACTACTTTTTCATTTTTTTTCTTCAAAATGTGAAAAGTGGGCTAAAATGTCTTCCAACACGATAGTAAGATATTGCTAATAGAGTGCAATGCGCCTTCTAAATCGTTATTAAGTACCTAAAATGTTCCAAGAATTGTATTTTGATAATGAAAAAAAGAAATGAAAATCCACAGCCTGCTTCCAGTCTCCGACCGGGTCAGGAATGGAATGAATGGAGCCCCCATCTAGCGGCGAGGATACGAACTGTGCTGGCTGCCGAAGCCTGTCGCACTCCCCTGGGACAATGATTAAATGAATGACAGATGAAATGAAATGATAGTGGAGAGTGTTGCTGGAATTAAATGTTGACAGGGAAAACCGGAGTACCCGGAGAAAAACCTGTCTGCCTCCGTTTTGTCCAGTACAGATCTCACATGGAGTGGCCGGGATTTGAACCACGGAACCAGCGGTGAGAGGCCGGCGTGCTGCCGCCTAAGCCACGGAGGCTTCATTTTGATAATAGATAATAATAATAATAATAATAATAATAATAATAATAATAACAATTCTGTTGGTTTTACGTTTAGAGACGCCGGGGTGCTGGAATTTTGCTCCGTAGGGGATTCTAACATGCCAGTAAATCTACTGACAGCCTCCCTGGTATTCTTCTTCTTCTACTTCAAGTGCCGTGTCCTCTCAGGACGTTGGCGATCAGTAGCAGGATCTGTATTTTGTCCATAGCTCTTCTGAACAGTTCGAGTCTTGTAACCCCAAACCACTGGCTTAAGTTGTCGAGCCACGATCTATTTCTTAGCCCCGGACCACGTCTTCCATTAATTTCCCCTTGGAGCATTAATTGAAGGATTTGGTATTTACTGTTTCGTATCATATGACCAAAGTATTCTAATTTTATTCTCTCGATGGTATTGACAATTTCAGGTTTTTTGTTCATACGTTGCAAAACTTCAACTTTGGTAATTTTGGCTGTCCAAGGTATCTTCAGCATCCTTCGGTACGTCCACATTTCAAATGCTTGTAGCTTCTTGCACATGGTTTCAGGTAATGTCCATGCTTCGAGGCCGTAGAGTAGAATGCTGAAAACGTAACATCTGAGGAGTCGTGTTCTTAGTGAAATGGATAGGTCTCGGCTTATTAAAACTTTTCTGACTTTTTGAAAAGAAGTTCTAGCTTGCTCAATTCTGCATTGGATCTCTCTACCAATGTCCCAGTTATCATTAATGTGTCCTAGGTATTTAAATGATGTCACCTTGTCAATCCAGTCATTCCCAACTTTGAGACTGTTATGAATGCCATCTTCTTTCCTACATATAACCATCCACTTGGTCTTCTTCACATTCAGCCTTAGGCCCATGGTGTTACTGGCCTCATTTACAGCATCGAACAGTTCTTGTAAATATTTAAGACTGGTTACAAGTATGATATACCTGATATTATCTATTGTGACTGCATTGAGAATCACTCCTGCAGTCAGTGGGGGCCGGTAATAAGGTTGCAGTGTTGCACAACGACCAGATTTCTATAAGAAACATAATTAATACCGTAATGATATTTTTAGTAATAAAAGATGTACGTTTCCCTTTATATGCATAGGAAATCATAATTTTGTTCTTTAATAATTCCGGAAATCTTATGGTGTAGTAAGTTACTGTGAACTGCCTGAGAAAGCGAAGCGCGCCACCTGTCGAGGAGCACTCGTCCGTTCGGTGGTTGCCAGCCCCAAGCACCGACCAGATCTCAATAGTGAAGGGTATGGCAGAATAAGTCCTATCCCAACAGTGAACTCGGCTGGTCGTTGCCCGCCGATTGCAACAAGGGAGCCGAGATGGTCCGTCAACAGCCTTGCGCACACTTGTGACACTTCTCGCCCTCGTATACAACTTACGTTGTTTTGTTCTCGTGAAGGTTTACATGTAGTCTAACTCAGGTCCGATGTTCTATGAACTGCGACATTAGTGTTTCTTTTATTGATTTTTTTTTAGCGTATGGCTGTTAGTGCCGGGAGTGTCCGAGGACATGTTTGGCTCTTCAGTTTTGTAGCTGCTTCGAGACGGACACCCAATGGGTGAGCTACAAGTACCGTTGGGAGGAAAGTTGGAATGCACGGACGAGGAGTTGGAAGGTAGCGGCTGTGGCCTATAGTGAGGGACCAACCCCGGCATTTGCCTGGAAGGAAGATGTGAAACCACAGAAGACCATCTTCAAGGTTGCCGGCGGGGGGAATTCGAACCTCCTCGCCTCCCGGATGTGAGCGACTGCCAGCAGTCATGCCGTAACGACCACGGCTAACTCACCCGGCGACATTCGTCATGAATGGGGTTCATTCGTTTTACCACGCAATTAAATACAGTATTCTCTGATATCAAACACCACCACCCCCACCACTCCCTTAATGAGAATAGTGCAAGACCCCGAGCAATAATCCGCCAGCTGCCACTCCCTGGAGTCCTAAATGCCAACTGACTGCGCCAGGCGTTGATCTTCTGGGTCAAGTTGTTATGTTTCAATGTTGCCTTTGTTCTGTTTGAAGGTCAAGCTCACAACAGAGGAGCTCTGTGGCTGGCAGAGACACTGAGGGGCTTGGCTATCGTGATCGTTTAACCCCGTCTCTGATAACCTGTGCTATTGTTGTGTCTGTGTGTAATTCAGGTGATAGGAAAGGAGGAGGCCGTGGCCATGGCATTTGCCTGGAGCAGAATTGGGAAACCACTTCCAGAATTGCTCAGGTGGGAATCAAACCCTCCTCTTCTCAGTTTTGCGTCACGAGGCTGAGTGATCCTCGTTCCATCCCTCAGACCACAAGTAAATTTCTTGTCAGAGGCGGGAATCGAACACGGGCCTCTGCGATGACAGCTAGCCAGTACGCAAGGAGGTGGACTCCATGTGAGAAAGGTTACTTTCAGAAGCTAGCGCTGACATTGATCACGCTCAATCAATAATCAGTATGGCCACCTCAATGCTAGGTGCACATCTGAATTTTACGAGTAACATGGATTTGTTGTAGAGCTGTGGTTTATCTGCAATTAGCTGGACAAAGTTCCCACCCCCTAGGTACAAGTGCAAGCGTGCACGAGGGTGCACAGCACCGTCATTTGGGCATTCCGTATATTAATTATTACTATAGGAGGAGAAATTGAAGCTCTGTTCAGGAAATTAAATGAAACTGCTGTTAAAATAGGTCTAAAGATTAATGAAGATGATCATGATCATACAGAGAGAAAACATGACTACAGATCAACGCAATAACCTTCATATAGGCAATTTTACCTTTAAGAACTCGCCAAACTTCAAATCCCTGGGGGTAAATATAAATGACTGCAACAGAAGACAAGTTGAACACCAAATTAGATTACGGAATGCAAACAAAGTTTACTTTTTCCTGGAGAATTTTACTTTCATCCAAACTTCTGACCAGTAAAAACAAAACTAAAACTATACGACACGGTCATCAGGCCAGTACTGCGATACGGAGCCGAAACATGGAGTGTGACCAAAAGGGAGGAACACCAACTTACAGTCTTCGAAAGCAAGGTATATAGAGAAATGTCGGCCCCATATTTGACCAGGAAACACAAAGATGGGTTCTCAGATCAAATCATGAGCTGTACAAGTTAGCCAATCAACCCAGGGTAGTGGACGTCATGAAAGCGAAACGGCTGCAATGGGCAGGGCATGTTATCAGAATGGTCGCTGCCAGAATAGTTCGCCAGGTGTACGAGAAGAAGATCGAAGGCTCGAGACCCCCTGGAAGACCTAGGAGTAGATGGCAAGATGAGGTGACCTCTGACTGCAGACGGATGGGTATTACTGGATGGGAGAATACTGCGCTGGATAGGAGGAAATGGAGGCAGATAACGAGAGCGGCACGTTCCAGAGAAGCCAACGGAGTGAGTGTATAGGGCCTGTGCGAGAAACCACCCACCCGGCTTTACTGTTACGCGGGCTTGACGCGATACAGTTCTAGCAGGGGCTATCGTCCAGTTTGTTTGTTCAAACGCACTAATTAGACAAGTGTTCCATATTTATGAAATCAGAGTGCATTTCGTCACTGCTGCGGGTTATTCTGTTTCTTTTGAATGCACGATTTGTTACGATCGGTTACTTGTGACCGCCTCAAGTGTATTGACTCCCGCCCGGGTTTATTGTTATACGGGCTCGTCTAATTAATATGTTTAAACGCACTTTATTAACAAAAAGCGAAAAGCTCCCCACAATAGGAACTAAGGAAGCTTTTAAGGTCGGCTTTCCCTTCAATCATCTCACTGAAACAGAGAAACCGGAGTTTTGGCCTGAAGGAGTTCTTGTCAGAAGATACCGTTTTCGAGGCCTCAGAAGCAACAACGGAGCATCCTTCGACTAACCAAACACTAAGCCTTCTTTTATGGAATGCGGAAGGACTCAGAAACGCGCTGCAATTCACCCCTCAAGATCTAACAATACATTATGACGTAGTGATCATGACAGAGACTTTTCTATAGGAACCAGTAGACCTACCAGGTTTCTACGGAATACATGCATACGCAAGTGCCACAGGAGGCGGAGTGTCTTGTTTCCTCAAACCATCAGTAGGAAGCATCCTGTCGTACAGGAAAGAGACAAACGCCACAAGGCTCACAATAATAGGAGTATATATCTCTCCAGATGCGGCACCGGAAGACGTTATAGACACTCTTTTAAGGTTATTAAGCCACGCCGCACATCAAGCGAATGTAATATTAGCAGGCGATATCAACTGCAGAACTGATAAGACAAGTACTAAAACTGACCTGGTTTTGGAAGCACTAGAAGAAGAAGGGTTCACGCTAGTTAATGACAAAACTTTCCAAACCTATTTCGCTCCCAACGGGGCAAGCGCCATCGATCAAGTGTTTTACAGGGGAACAGATATACGAATATTGAAACAAGAGGGTTTATGGGCCTCAGGAGCTGCCCCAATTAGAAAACACATCCCCGTGTCCACAGTGATAAAAATAGCACCCCAGACAAAATTAGTGAAATCATCTCCAGAGCAAAAACCTTCCAGGAATCTCGATCTGACAAAATTGCAGAACACAACAGGTATAGAAAAAGCAAGTGTCCTCATCGCTCAGGACCAACTAGATGACGCGGTACAGTGTGTTAACAATCTGATCAGTAAAGCATTCGTCCCGAGAAGAAAGAGATACGCACAAAAATGGTTCGATACAGAGTGCTACCATACTCGGAAGGAAACCCTGCGTGCACTATACAGAGCAAAGTGTACAAACGACAGAGAAGACTTTGAAAAATATGCTACGATGAGGAAACAGTATAAACTGCTACTGAAAACTAAAAGAACTGAGTTCGTTGAGGCCGAAGCAATGGGAACAGCAGAAGCAGCGAGGACAGATCCTTTCTTAGCCCTAAGGAGGTATCAAACTCCCAAGGCGAGGGAGATACCGATAGAGACTTGGGAGAAACATTTCTCCGAGACCCTCAATAAGAATGGAACTGCAACAGCCTACCAAGTCACAGGTACAAATAGTATTGATACAGTAGTCACTCAAATTACTTCAGAGGAAATACAGGGCACTATCATAACGGCTAAGAAGGGCAAGGCGGCAGGGCTGGACAATATATTCATGGAACATATAAAAGAGACACACGAACTACTATTACCAATATGGACAGAACTGTTTAATAGGTGCTTGAGAACAGGAACGATTCCAGTCAGCTGGAGAACAGCCCAAATGACAATACTATATAAAGGGAAAGGGCACACTGCAGACCCGAACTCTTACAGGGGTATAGCTCTAGAATCTACGATATTCAAACTTTTCTCCAAAATTTTGACGAAAAAACTAATCACGGAAGTGGATAAGTTCATACCAGATTGTCAATTCGGCTTCCGAGAAGGAAGGAGTACTTTACAAGCAGTAAAAGTACTACAAGAAGAAGCGGAACAGGCACTAAGGCACAAGAAGGGGAAATACCATGTGGTCTTCATTGACTATAGAAAAGCTTTTGACTTAATCAATCGGAATATCCTCATAAATAAACTAAAAGGGATGCTGGGATACGCCCATCCACTAGCAAGAATAGTTGAGGCAATTCTAACATACAATTATATCGTTATTAATGACGGTGTAGTCCTGTCAAAGAAGATCATACAGACAAACGGCGTACTTCAGGGCGACCCCATGAGTCCTCTATTGTTTAATGTCCTAACAGCTGACATTTTCAACATCGTTCAGGACCACCCAACGGTGAAACTAATAATGTACGCTGATGATATGGCACTAGGATCGCACAGCAAAAGAGACCTGCAAATCGCACTCCAGAAGCTCGCACTGTGGGCTGGTGAAAATAGCCTCGAGATCAACGAAGAAAAAACCTTCTACATGATTCTCAGAAAAGGAGGTAAACTGGCAACAGATGATCATTTAACCCTGAAAGGTGTTAAGCTAACAACAGTGAATAAATTTCAATACTTAGGAGTGTATTTACAAACAACCATGTCTTCATACAGGATCCACATTCAAGAGAGAGTCTCAGCAGCTATAAAAGCCATTCACAGAATAAAGAATATCAGCAAACTATCATTGTCTACTGCAATGACCTTATTTAAGGCAGTCGTTTCACCAATAGCCTCATATGGAATAGAATTAATATGGCCGCATTTAACAAACAGCGATCTCACAAGATTGGAAAGTGTGAAAGCAAGATACCTGAAGAGAGTTCTCGGAGTTGGGATTTATGCACCCTCAAGGATAGTATATGAATTGGCAAGGGAAAGTTTCTTCGTGGAGGACTTAAGACTTCAGTTCATGCTACCATCTACAGGCCCATTCCAAGCGCTACTCGAATCACGATGGATGAAGAGGAAGGATATTGATCCCGATTTCTATGGCACAAGCGCAATGATAGACCGACAATGGACAACGTCTGGGCAAGACCAAAGGCATGTGGTAACCAGACTTGCTACCCATGGCTTCCACCATAAAATCTGCCGAACTCAAAGGTTTCACCAACCTGGTGAAGACTGTATATGCTCATTGTGCAACAGGAAGTGCGACCGTTACCATATAATACTCTGTGGCAAAAGAACAAAGACAATAAGAGAATATAGTGAAAACTAAATATCAATGTATTAGATTTAGGTTTAATGCTCTTTCGAGCGCGTCTTAATAAATTAATTAACAAATAAATATATTTCCGTTTACTTATCACGAAATGCAAGATTTTTCCTGTACTACTGAGACGAGTTGGAAGATTTTGGTACAAACCACACCTTCTAACTCCCTCTGGTTTAGGAGCTTGAGTTTTGTGAAACATACAACTTAGCATATTATAATTATAGTAAGATTATTTATTTGAGTTGTTGAGGCGCGTGGGATCCCATAAATCAATTTATGATCTGCTGCTGTTTTCCTTGGTCCACCAAAACCCCTTCATCGTTTCGCTATGACGTTCCTCCGTCCATTGTTTCCCCGATCTCCTTAGTCGATCTTCAGGTGTGACTTCCCAACTGTGTATCTTATGTCTGAATGCCATTCGATCCTCGATGCATATTGGTGTGATATTGGCATTTCTGAGACCAATTTGGACCTGTGTAATCCAGATTGTTGTCACACTTTAATTTTCCTTTGTAAGTCGGTTGTTATTCAGTCTCATATGTGGCCGTAAAATCTCAGGTCTCGACGTTGGAGTATCTCACTGTGATCACTAGAGCTGGGATTTTTATGTAATATCAAGTGGCATAATATGTACATAAATATGTAACAAAAAGCACCAAAATATGTAGCAAAATATGTAAATTGGGCAAAATATGTAATATCATATAATTAATATAAACTTACCAATTTGTCAGTTACAACACACTAAACATGCTTTACATTACATTTTGTAGCACAGTGAACTATTAAGTATTTTTCGATGTTCTCTGGGGGTCATAGAAAGACGTTTGTCACTTAGGATGTTCTTGTATGCAGAGAAAGATCTTTCAACATCACATGATGTAACTGGTGCAAATTTAAGGAGAGGAATTTTCGCTGGAGAAATGTCCTCGGGAGGATCAACGTCATCTCCATTTAGAATTCGGCACACACTGTGAAATGTTGATTAACCAGGATTTCTCTTCAACACGCAATTTACTCAATACACTTGCACCAGTTTCCCCATGCACAGCACTTATCATCCTATCATCCTCTCAAATACCTGTCGCTCATAATTACCTAATCCCCCAGTTGAGAGGACAGACAACAGTCCCACATTAGGTGTGAAACTTCAATTCAGCAATTTATTTCATATAAAAACAGGAAAACTCTAAAATATGTAATTTTATGTACTATCACTAAGAATATGCAGAATACCCAGAAATATGAAAAAATATGTAAAATATGTAATTACATAGAAATCCCAGCTCTAGTGATAGCAGACGATATCTTTCATATGACACTTTAGGACCCAAGATTTTCCGGATGATTTATCTCTCCGCCTTCTCGAGATCCCCTTTGTAGTTGAGGTGTAAGGTGTCGATCCTCGCCTCGTGCATCTCCTGTTGTAGATGTTCGCGAATTCCGTTTATTGATTATGTTTTGTTTATTATTATATTTATAAGCAAAGCCCGGAATTTTATGCACTATTATATGATTTAATATGCACTAATTATGTTATTGGTCAAATATGCATCACGCTTCAAAAATATGCACTCTGAAATAACTACGGCAATTACGATCATTCCGTATTCTTTAGCGTTTCTATTCTGGATATATGAACAGATGGACATATAACTACACTTATTTTTTATAATATCTCAACTAAGAAACAGTTCTAAATAGTAGGAAATGTTATTTTATGGATCCTCAAGCGGTGTTGACCATCAATAATTATTTTATTATGTTAATTTTTAAGGATAACTGATATCCAATGTTAATAGCTATTGAATATTTACATAGTGAATGCTGAATAAATATATGGGTTGGTTTTTTAGTTTTGGCACCTTAGTTATAACTGGATTAATAACTCACTTAGATGGTTCCAAGTTTCACAGGCCCTCGACGTAGTCCTCACCGTTGCGTACAACGTGTTCCCAGCGATGTGGAAGTCATTGGATCCCGTTGGCACTGCCCAATCTATTGATGGTACGAAGAGAGCGCTCGGCAGCCTGCTTAACGTCTTAAATGGTACGGAAGCGCTGCCATACTGTTCCCCGAGGGCAAACCGTTAATGCCGCGTACTATTGTTCGTTTCTGCAAGACCATCTCCGAGGAGCTTGGAGAAGGAAACGGCGCCACCACATGGTTACACCGCCCATCGTTCTGCATGACAATGCTAGGGCACACACAGCAGGCGTTGTGTCGGCATTGTTGGATCGCTGGGGCTGGGAGGTCCTCTATCACCCCCCATATTCTCCCGACTTCAGTCCCTGCGACTAAGATATCATCCCGAAGATGAAGATGACAATGCGCGGGGAGCTGGCTACCGAGCGCTCTCTTCGTACCATCAATAGATTGGGCAGTGCCAACGGGATCCAATGACTTCCTCATCGCTGGGAACACGTTGTACGCAACGGTGGGGACTACATCGAGGGCCTGTGAAACTTGGCACCATCTAAGTGAGTTATTAATCCAGTTATAACTAAGGTGCCAAAACTAAAAAAACAACCTATGTATAATTGCTATTACGTAACTTGCGAAAAGGACAGAAACATGTCAGGTATTACAATAATTATAGTATTTTTCTGTGATGGACTCTCGGAGTTCGAATCGAAATATATGGCTTTAAAAACTTGAAGGAACAAAAAGCGCTTCAAAACAATAGGTAATTAGAATATTCGCCCGTCTCAAGCAGAGATGTGCACTCAAACAAACAAAGGAGAAAAATGTGATGCATTGTGCCAAAATAACCAAAACATGCATAAAAATGCAAAAATATGATTTTGCATGAACAGCCGGGCCTTTTTAAGATTTCTTCTTTCTTTTGTTTTATTAATATGAGGCTGTATTTTAAATTAGTCATCCACCTCTAATTTGAATTCTAGTAATTGTATTATTTTATCTGTGCTAATAAGGGCAGATGAGATCGCTGTTCCGCCGCCTTATAACAACAATAACTAACATAACAAGACGAGGGTCATGTCGTTATAACGTTATACAATGCGCAAGTAAGCAAGTACTCAGAAACAGGCCATTGTAAATGAATTAAATGTCTTTTACGGTAGTGTGTTCAATAAATCCAATAGCTGTGTGTTGGACCTTAACGACGAATCAGGGGCTCCCCTGTTCCAAATAAACCAGTCAGCAATTGTAAAGCTAATACAAAAACTACGTTTCAATGTATCAAAGGGTCCTGATAATATTGTTAGTGAAGTACTTGAACTAGGAGGTAGGGCCGTGGCACGATACTTGGAGGTGATGTTTAATGTGTCCATAAACAATGCGCAAATCCCAGATGACTGGAAAAGAGCTACGGTAGTCCCAATATTTAAGGGAGGGAGCAGACTTGAATTGGGCAACTACAGGCCGGTTAGCCTTACGTCCGTCGTTTGTAAACAGATGGAGCATCTCATTTGCGACTACTTGAGGGAACAGTGGGAAACATTATCATGGTTTAATGATAGGCAACATGGATTTCGGAAAGGTTACTCATGCGAGAGTCAGATGCTATCACTTTTTCAAGACATTAGCGAATCGTTAGACCATGGAGTTTCAGTCGACGCCGTGGTTATAGATTTTGCGAAGGCATTTGATGTCGTTCCGCATGACATGCTACTCCATAAATTAGCTTCGACGAAGATTGATAGAAGAGTAATTTTATGGATCCAAGAAATTTTGACGGGTCGTTCCCAGAAAGTGAAAGTCGAAGGCATATTCTCGGATGAAATTACCGTAACGTCGGGTATCCCTCAGGGCAGCGTAATCGGAACTTTGTTATTTTTGGCGTTTATAAATGACTTACCAAATGGGATTCGCAGTGACTGTCGATTGTTTGCGGATGATTGTGTAATATATCGAAAGATACATGACTCACAAGACAATGCAGTGCTTCAAGAGGACCTGAACCTGGTCTATAAGTGGGCGATTGTAAATAAAATGAAAATAAACACAAGAAAATGTAGTCTCTTAAAAATAGGGAAAGTGCGAAGGCAGGATTTTCAATATAACATTGGCTCGGAAATACTTGTAGAAGAAGATTCTTGCAAATATTTGGGCGTTCACGTAAGGAATGATATGAAATGGAGTAGTCATGTAGGATGTGTAGTTTCAAAAGCTTACAAATCCCTGCACTTTGTAATGAGGGTATTAAAAGGAAGTAGTGCCTCTGCTAAAGAATTAGGCTATTTGTCACTTGTAAGACCTATTCTGGAATATGCCTCGGTGGTTTGGGATCCATATCAAGTAGGGCTCATCAATGAGTTGGAAATGGTACAAAGAAAGGCCGCTAGATTTGTGCTCAGTGACTTTAATCCCAGGAGCAGTGTGAGCAGTATGTTAAAGAAACTTGGGTGGGAATCACTGGAGGCTAGGAGGATGAAATCTAGACTCTGCGCTATGTACAACACGTATACAAATCAACCAGCATGGGGTGAGCTTAGCAAACGATTGGGAAAGCCCACTTACATGGGTAGGAGCGATCATCCTTTCAAAGTTAAGGGCCGACCACAGCGAACAAATTATGGTAAATATTCTTTTGAAAACCGTGCCATTGATAACTGGAACTCTCTACCGGCCGCAGTCTTAGAGCCTTTTCCCAAACATATAGGCGTGTTTAAGAAAAGACTGACTATTTGTGTAAATACTCCAGTTTAATTGTTGTATAATTGTTATTGAATTGTTATGTATAATTATTTATTTGTTATGTATATACAATTTGCCACCGGGGGACTACCCCCCATTGCAAATAAATGAATAAATATGAAATATGAAATAAGTCGTTTTAGTGCCTGGAATAAGGGATATTCCATTACTATGTTTTCCACACATTGCCCTTGATATTTTTAGCTAATACTGTACACACCGGTAGCTTGCCACGATGGGTGAGTGGATAGCGTGTCGGTCTACTAACCCCAAGATTGCAGGTTCGCTCCTGGCCGTGGTAAGTGATTTTTGAAAGGCGGCAAAAATACGACACGCATGTCATACGATGTTGGCATGTCAAAGAACCCATTCGAATTCAGCAGCCCGTGTTCATAATGGCAAAATTAATCTCGGGAGTTTCCGCCAACACAAAGTTCCACATTTCTCTACTAGAAAGCGCTGTAGTGTTCAAGGAGCTTGGATATCTAACCTCCTTGACTTTCATAGTGATTCAAGGAACAACGTAAATTTGACATGCAAGCTACCCTCTGAGTGTCAAATTACAAAGCTTGCACCCGGTACCCGAGGCCATACGATATTATTATTATTATTATTATACACACCGGTCTTTCATTTTTGCGAAAGCGAAACATTTGACCCCGCGCACAGAGATCAGAGGTAGGCCCTGGCCAGCCCAGCACGTGCCAAGAGTCTCGCGGTGAAGGTCGTCTGCCCTGCCCAGTGATCAGAGGTTGGGGCCGCTACCAGGACACCGTCTCACAACTATCGCCAACTTTTGAACTCAAAGTGTATTGTAGTCGGAATTTATAGTAGCCTAGTTCCTTTTTCTTCAGTTTTGGAGTACTTGTGTTCTTTCTTTTACAGAATTTAAGACATAGGGCCTTCCTTACATACATTTTCATTTTCCACTCCAGACTTCAAGCCTCTGTTTGCGATGAAATACCTGCATGATCCCCTATTAGCAGTTAGCACAGCGGCTTTCTCTGCTTCTACACCTCTCACATTGAAATCGTTCAACACAGAATTTAACCATCGCCATTAATATTATATTTCCCCAAATATACAGTAGTTATAAGCAATGCTAAAGAAGAAGCAAGTCTTACTGATCTTGGCGAGAAGTTTGGAGGTGGAGGGATATGTCCTTTGGAGATTATGGTACAACAATGTTACCAATACCAGCAACAGTTCACATATTATTATCAAACAAAGTTAGGACATTACGAAGAAAGATTCTCCTGTACTCCATCACTCACTATAACTTAAAAAAAGGGCAAATAAAATCCCGACTGATTCTTCTAAATCAGCAATGCCAGCAACATTGCAGAACAAAAACTAGTGAACATATCTAATTCCGGCTGGCGCATTGCCTCCTAACATTACAGATTCTGTAATTTTTTATTGATATACGCACATAGACCTATTCGTTGTTTTATACAATCAATAATAGTCTATGTTCGTGATAACTCACGTGTATGAGTTCACTTTCATTGCATACCTTGGCACATGCAGTAGTCAAAGCCCTCCATGATCCTTCGGTCTCTTATGTTCTTTGGTTCCAGGTAAAGTCAGTTCTTGCATCTAGGTGGCGTTGGAAATCGCCATGTGCGCTGCATTCGTACCCTACACTACGTCATCACGGTCTCATGTAAGAAATTCATAACTACGCAGAGTTGGTTGGTTCCTCAGTTTAGGGGCTGCGACAACGCGGTCATGTAGCCCCGTGTACTTTGGGTGTGTGTAGAATCTGTCTGATAACCGGTGTTAATTGTGAAGAATGTATTAGTGTGAGATATCTGTTTTTAATTCAAATAATGACTGCAGACGATAATTTCAAGTAGTTCCTACTTTTGCTACCAAATGCTACCGCCCATGACACCTAGCTGTGAACTTGGCTACTACTAGATGCCATCGTAACCAGCTTCCAGTGACGAACGTTGGAACTTAAGAGCATTAATCAAACCTAACCTACACATTTTGCTTTACACAAGTTTAGTTAGTGGAAGTTTCTTCTACATGTCATAAATCTATGACATGGCCCGCTGGCTTTCCTTCCCCTCCGAGGGAAGACATACTGAGGGATTTTTAACGCTCTTAAATATCTTCCAAATTCGGCCGGGTTTGAACCCGCTATCTTGGGCACAGCAGCTCAGCATGCTACCGACTACGCCACCGAAGCCGCCTACACAGAGAGTCCCTATGTTATTATATGCTCGTTGCGCTGCACGAAGCGGCTTCGGTGGCGTAGTCGGTAGCATGCTGAGCTGCTGTGCCCAAGGTCGCGGGTTCAAACCCGGCCGAAGTTGGAGGATTTTTAAGACCGTTAAAATCCTTCAATATGCCTTCCTTCAGAGGGGAAGTAAAGCCGACGGTCCCATGTCTTAGATTTATGGCATGTAAAAGATCCTTCCACTAACTAAACTTGTGTGAAGGTAAATTTCTTGGTTAGAATTCGTTGTAACGCTCTATCAAAGTTCCAACGTTCATCACTAGGTGTCAGTGATATCTGGTAGCGAAAGTTGGAACTACTTGAAATGGAACGGAACTTGTAGCTCACCCTATGGGTATCCGCTTGATGCAGCTACAGCCTCTGGCGAGCCGAACATGTCCTTGGACACTCCCGGCACTAAAAGCCATACGATAAATAAATAACTGCGCTGAACCACGAAGTGAACATAGTAGCAGGTCAGCGTATAATCAAACGTCAATGAAAACGTTCATCACTCCTCACCGCTAATGCGATAATAAACACTCCTGACCTACTAGCTCCCTGGAGATGTACTCTGGAATAGCTCCAGGCCTGGCTGGCAATGTAGATCAAGGACTAGCAGCAATATGAGTAGAGTTAACGATTGCTTCCGTTGATCCCTCGCTTTAGCTATAGAGTAATATTAATAAACGCAGGAAATAGTTGCCGTAATAGCACACCATTATGCAAGGAATGAAAGTGAGTGACTACAGACTGGTCAGGATGCGCTTGAGGAAAGGGGAAGTGAGTTGTGTGTAGAACATTTTAAATGAGAATTCAAAAACTGCAACAATTAAAATTTTAAAATTAACACTCTTCTTCTTTTGCCTCTCGGCGTCGGGTCTGCCAGCCACTTTCTGTATTCATCCCTGCGAGTCTCCTGGTTTGCTGCAGAGTCGTTCCCCTCTTCTCTGCCACCTCTCCGACATATTGCATCCATTCCTTCCTTGGACGACCTCTTCTTCGAGTGCCTTCAGGCTTTGTCTCAAACACTTGCTTCGGTTTCCTTTCATCATCCATTCTTATTATATGGCCATACCATTGTAAAGCTTTCTTCTCGATAGTGTGTACCACCGAATTCATCTGTTTGCTATATTTCGTACCCTATCTCCTCTAGTTTTATTCACTTTGTTCCGGAGGTATTTCATCTCTGAGGCAGTCACTCTACTTTCATGTTTGTCCAGCATGGGCCATGTCTCAGCACCATAGGTGAGTGTAGGTAAAAAAACACACGAAACAAAATTATCCTTAATTTTGTCGTTAGGAAGACATATGGATTTCACCAGCTGAGTTTTGCTAGGCAAAGTTGGTTTGGCAATAAACGCTGTTATTATCAGATTAGGCAACAAGGTACAAGCCCTTCCAAGAAGGAATCAATCCTGAGCAGGCTGTGAATGCACATCTCGTGATTGTTGATCAAACCAGGCTACCACTAACCCTCGGTCAGGTGCGCAATGAAGGATGGAGAGGCAGAGGGTTCATAAGAGCATGCGTTCGTGCAGCGGGGATGAGCCCTGAGCTACATAGCCCCCAAACCTCGGTGTCGGAATGGTCTGACTCACGACAATGACAGAGAGTGGTGGGGCTAGCTCTTAGCCCTCAAAGTCTGTGTTGGAGTGGTTTGTCTCACGACAATGACAGAGGGTAGTTGGGGTGAGCTCATAGCCCTCAAAGTCTGTGTTGGAGTGGCTTGTCTCACGATGGGTGGTTGGAGTGAGCTCATAGCCCTCAAAGTCTGTGTTGGAGTGGATTGTCTCACGATGAGTGGTTGGAGTGAGCTCATAGCCCTCAAAGTCTGTGTTGGAGTGGCTTGTCTCACGATGGGTGGTTGGGGTGAGCTCATAGCCCTCAAAGTCTGTGTTGGAGTGGCTTGTCTCACGATGGGTGGTTGAAGTGAGCTCATAGCCCTCAAAGTATGTGTTGGAGTGGCTTGTCTCACGATGGGTGGTTGGAGTGAGCTCATAGCCCTCAAAGTATGTGTTGGAGTGGCTTGTCTCACGATGGGTGGTTGGAGTGAGCTCATAGCCCTCAAAGTCTGTGTTGGAGTGGCTTGTCTCACGATGGGTGGTTGGAGTGAGCTCATAGCCCTCAAAGTCTGTGTTGGAGTGGCTTGTCTCACGACAATGACAGAGGGTAGTTGGGGTGAGCTCATAGCCCTCAAAGTCTGTGTTGGAGTGGTTTGTCTCACGACAATGACAGAGGGTAGTTGGGGTGAGCTCATAGCCCTCAAAGTCTGTGTTGGAGTGGCTTGTCTCACGATGGGTGGTTGGAGTGAGCTCATAGCCCTCAAAGTCTGTGTTGGAGTGGCTTGTCTCACGATGAGTGGTTGGAGTGAGCTCATAGCCCTCAAAGTCTGTGTTGGAGTGGCTTGTCTCACGATGGGTGGTTGGTGTGAGCTCTTAGCCCTCAAAGTCTGTGTTGGAGTGGCTTGTCTCACGATGGGTGGTTGGAATGAGCTCATAGCCCTCAAAGTCTGTGTTGGAGTGGCTTGTCTCACGATGGGTGGTTGGAGTGAGCTCATAGCCCTCAAAGTCTGTGTTGGAGTGGCTTGTCTCACGATGGGTGGTTGGAGTGAGCTCATAGCCCTCAAAGTATGTGTTGGAGTGGCTTGTCTCACGATGGGTGGTTGGAGTGAGCTCATAGCCCTCAAAGTATGTGTTGGAGTGGCTTGTCTCACGATGGGTGGTTGGAGTGAGTTCATAGCCCTCAAAGTATGTGTTGGAGTGGCTTGTCTCACGATGGGTGGTTGGAGTGAGCTCATAGCCCTCAAAGTCTGTGTTGAAGTGGCTTGCCTCACGATGGGTGGTTGGAGTGAGCTCTTAGCCTCAAACTCTGTGTTGGAGTGGACTGTCTCACGACAATGACAGAGGGTAGTTGGAGTGAGCTCTTAGCCTCAAAGTCTGTGTTGGAGTGCCTTGTCTCACGACAATGACAGAGTGTAGTTGGAGTAAGTTGGAGGGTAGTTGGGGTGAGCTCTTAGTCTCAAACTCTGTGTTGGAGTGGACTGTCTCACGACAATGGCAGAGGGTAGTTGGGGTGAGCTCGTAGCCTCAAAGTATGTGTTGGAGTGGCTTGTCTCACGATGGGTGGTTGGAGTGAGCTCATAGCCCTCAAAGTATGTGTTGGAGTGGCTTGTCTCACGATGGGTGGTTGGAGTGAGCTCATAGCCCTCAAAGTATGTGTTGGAGTGGCTTGTCTCACGATGGGTGGTTGGAGTGAGCTCATAGCCCTCAAAGTATGTGTTGGAGTGGCTTGTCTCACGATGGGTGGTTGGAGTGAGCTCATAGCCCTCAAAGACTGTGTTGGAGTGGCTTGTCTCACGATGGGTGGTTGGAGTGAGCTCATAGTCCTCAAAGTCTGTGTTGGAGTGGCTTGCCTCACGATGGGTGCTTGGAGTGAGCTCTTAGCCTCAAACTCTGTGTTGGAGTGGACTGTCTCACGACAATGACAGAGGGTAGTTGGAGTGAGCTCTTAGCCCTCAAAGTCTGTGTTGGAGTGGCCTGTCTCACCACAGCGACAAGCAAGAGCAGAGCCACTGGAGAATCCAGTCCAGACCAAACAAAGCACTTGTATGTCAATGGCCTGGCTGAGTCAGGAACTGTGACCGATAGCGTAACTCTCACCTCATCAGTCGCACACTTCCCATTATGACTGCGCTACACGTCATCTGATCCAATGCGACACTGTGCAGGGCTGCCAAGTTTAAAAGCCCATTAGGGGACAGAGATTTGTTTAAGGATACTGGGACTGAGTTCTCTAATATTTGTAATATTATCCTTCACCCGGTCGCGCCCACGGTAGATTGCCGTCCTATTGAAATAAAAAAAAAAAGCTCGTAGACCACCTCTGATCTTTACAAAGGGCGCAAACGACGCATGTACTCTCAAGGTACGATATCCTTCGCTAATTGACAGAGGACTAACGGTTCTTAACGGCAACGTTTTCGCTCAGTTTTATTCAAAGTGCCAACGGCGCAGTCGAGCGGTTGACTACCGTCGCGCGCGACCTGAAGTGCAGTTTTCTTTGCCGACCACCCAAAACAAAATGTGAGTATTTATCATAGATTTTTTATTTCAAACACTTTTAATTCACTATCGATAGCCCAGTTGCTCGTTCTCCCCCCAACATCCACACACACGCATGCACACAACAATATCTTTGAAGCTGTTCATATAGTGCTTTTTTTTGCCACCATCGTCGTCGCTCTTATTATGGCTTTTTATTGAATAAATAACTTGCCACGGTGGGTCAGTGGTTATCGTATCGGTCTAGTAACCTCAAGTTTGCAGGTTCGCTCCTGGCCATGTCAAGTAATTTTTGAAAGGCGGCAAAAATACGACACGCATGTCATACGATGTTGCCATGTCAATGAACCCATTTGAATTCAGCAGGCCGTGTTCATAATGGCAAAATTAATCTCGGGAGTTTCCGCCTACACAAAGTTCCCAATTTATTTACTAGAAAGCGCTATAGTGTTCAAGAAGCTTAGATATCTAACCTCCTTGACTTTCATAGTGCCTCAAGGAACAACAAAATTCGACATGCAAGCTACCATTTGGGTGTCAAATAACAAAGCTTGCACCCGGCACCTGAGGCCATACGATATTATTATTATTATTATTATTATTATTATTATTATTGAATAAATGTTTGTTTATTTACACCTATGTATGTCAATTACAATGTTCGATCATCCTCAAAGCCAGTCATATTGCCATTGAGAGTGAAAACAAAAAACTAACAATTGAAAAAAAAAACGGGAGGACGGTAGACTACCGCCACGCGACCGTAGGAAGGTTGGCGACGGTTAAATCTCCGACCGAAAAAATCCGACCGAAAAAATCAGCCCTGTGTGCAACAGGCCTTTTAACATTTGTTGTTGCGATTGAACTATGACGAGTTAAATGGCAGATTTGTGGGGATCTGAAAGTCATAGGTAAATTACTTGGGCTGCACCAATTTCTGTTGCTTCCTGTGCCTCTAGGATAGCCGCAACAGAGAACTTCATTATGAAGAGAAAGATTGGCCTAAGCGTGAACCACTTGAACCAGGATCTCACACGCAACTGGTCGAATCCAACAACATAAATCTCCCTGTTCTTCATATAAAATTGGGCCCAATGAAAAACCTTGGGCCATGGACAAAACTGGGGAAACATTTCTCTATTTGCGCGAGAAATGTCCACGTCTTAGTGAGGCGAAAATAAAATAGGGGAATTTCGTGGGTCCCCAGGTACGCAAACTGTACAAAGATGAGCATTTCAACACCATCCTGACAGGCGATGAAAAGTTAGCTTGGGATGCCTTTGTTCAAGTGGCAGCAAACTTTCTAGGAAATAAGAGCGCAGAAAAGTTCAAGGATCTTGTGGCAAATCTTCTGCACTGCTACAATAGACTGGGGTGTAACATGTCCTTAGAAATACATTTCTTAGATTCCCACTTGGACTACTTTCCCGACCACTGTGGTGTTCTAAGTGACGAGCACGGGGAACGCTTCCACCAGCAAATTGCGGACGTGGAAATGAGATACCAGGGAAAGTGGAGTGCATCAATATTAGCAGTAATTGGACCTCAGAAAGAATAACTACTCTTACCTCTTTAACTGCCCCCCCCCCCACCCCAGGGGCTCACACTCAGTGTGACGTGGGTCGGCAACCACGGGACCCCAGCTGAGTCCAGAACTGCTTTTAATTACTTGTACCGGGCTCCTCTCGGTCATCTATTCTGTCGACCTCTCTTGGCTAACTCTTGTTCTCTTCCGACCGTGACGGTTTTAGGATATCAGAGGCCTAGGATGTCTTTCCCTTTGCGCCTTAATTGGCCCATGTGTCATCATTCCAGATCCCTCATTCTTCAAGGGGTCAGACCTCTTGATCTTGACCTTTTGATATCTCATGCCTTCTGTTGAAGGCCCTGAAGAGGCAGGCTGCGTGTTATGCTACACCCTCAAGGGCTCACGGCTGGTGAGCTCGGGACTTGGCGACCTCCGAGGGAATCCTGAGCTGAGACGGGTTTTCCCTTATTCCATTGCCTTTTAGGCTGACCTACTCGTTTTTCCCTGTCCTGATTCTACTTCTATCCAGGCCCCTCAATTCTCATTCTTCGAGGGTTGAGGGCATTTCTGTTCCCTGTCTTCTATTTCCCTCCTTCTTCTTCTTCTAGTGTGTAAGTCGATAGATAGTTTAGTCAAGGACTATGAGTTATTGACTTTCGTCCTGTTGTTCACATCGCTGGAACATAGGGCTTCGACGGAGCATCGCCATCGGACTCGGTTTAGTGCCATTGCCTTCACTTCTCCCCGTTTCTGCAGCTCCCCTCTTCACTGTCCTCCTCCAAGTTTCCGTCGGTTTCCTCTTCTACGATGTCCCTGAGGATTCCAGCTCAAGGCATGCCTCTCTATTGCCGTCTGGTTTTTGCGCAAAGTGTATGTCCGACCCATTTCCACTTTCTTGCCTTTAACGGGCTTCTCGGTTGTAAGATTCCATAGTTCTTCAGGGAACAGAAATGCCCTCAACCTCGAAGAATGAGACTTGAGAGGCCTGGATAGAAGTAGAATCAGGACACTCTCAAGATTCATCGTAAGCATCGGTTTATAAAGTTCTGGATTTTCTTTGTGATTGATTTTGATTTTGTTGATGAGTTATTAGTGCATATAATATTCCGTTACCCACCATTTTCTTGTAAATCATGAATATATGTTGAAGTTAGTGCACCGATACAGGTTTTGTGCACTTTACATTCTCATGTGATTCTCTTTTGTCTTACGTTCCATTGCCATATTGTATCTTAAGTGAAATTGCATCAGTTCGCAAAAGTAGGCCTACACAATAAATAACTAATTTCATTAACAATTGGAAATAAAGGCAAGTTGCTAAACAGTGATAATAGTTTATTGTACATGGTGTTGTCTCCCATAAACACGTACCAACCACAGGGAGGAGTTTAAAAGGTATATTTATGACAACATAGGAATTGCATGTTGCCTTGTGAAATGATGTAATTTGTCGGAGTCCAGCTCAGTTTTGTCGCACAAAAACGTGACGTGTTACGAAGTTTTTGCTGACATTTCCGGCTTCAGGAGGGTCAATTTAGTTGACATAACCTGGTATTAGTCATGTGGGAGAGTTTAAATACATCATGATTAGGGACCGCACATTGGGCACAGATAACTATTAAAATATGCAAGCAATTATGCACTAAAATGTAGAAAACATGCATTAAAAATTGAAACATATGGACTTAACAATAAGCGAATCTTATTCATTCACTTTATACATGTATCACTCACTGCAGATAGATGCATCACAATAGATATTCGCATGTTTTTCAATGTTTTCAGGAGACAAATCGCGTCTATTGTAATAGTTGTCAGTGCATAAATGTCCGGTCCCAAGCCATCAGTTGAATAATCACTATTACCCGACACCCGCTGTTTTAATAAATACTTTCTATTGCTCTTCTCTTTAGGCATTTTGAGTTAAGGATATGCAGACTAAGAATAAAGTAACACATTACCTGACGAAACTCCTCACAAAACAAACCCCGGGCTACTGGCTGCCGAGATGGTGAAAGGAGTGTCCCACCCCATTCCCTTCTTCAAATAGCCAGGCAGCATTGCGTAATGTACGAGTACTGTCATCCAGTTATCTGTTGCTCACAAAGTTGCTTGCAAGGGATGTCCAACACGCAGGGGAAACCTATTTTGTTCAAGATGTTTTAAATTATACTTAATTTCAGCTGTATGTTATGTTCAGAATATGCAACAAATCCAGTAAACCCTCAAAATATGCCCATATGCGTTTTCAAAAAGTCCGGTCCCTATTTATTACACACATACACCCGAGTACTTGGGAGGCAACAACAACAACACCCTCACTAGCAGTCACAATCACAAGGACGAATGAGCACGCAAGCATATCAAACACAGGTGGACGGAAACTTGTGATTTGTTATACTTGATTCATTTAGGAGCTTTATGACGTCGTTATCATGTAGCTTCGTGTACTTGGGTGTGTGTGGAATGTGTCTGACAGCCTGTGTCATTGTAGTGGCTATACTAGTATGTGAATTTGTAATTGTGGCTAAGATTTGGGTAGGAAGTCGTCATGGCCTTAATATGGGTACCATCCCAGCATTCACCTCAAGTAAAAGTGGAGAAACTACCGAAAGACACTTCTAAAGTCTGTTCGCCGAGTGGAGATAGTGGAAGTAAACACAGTTGTACACATGATTGCAGGGCTGCCCACAAGAGCTGTGTATAGCCTACATGTGAAGGTTACATGCTACAGCGCGGTTTCTTTATTGTTCGTTTATGTATTTATTTATTTAATTAATTATTTCTTAACTGCTTATGACAGGCAACAGTACACAGTGCAGCAAGTCTTGTCGTTTCTAGGGCTACGGCATGACTAATGATCTCGGAACTTCTTGGCTACCCCTATCTGCAGAGCCGATGACGTGAACTGGGCGTCAAGTGACCACGTGCAAGTATTTACGCGCACTATCTCGACTCGGCGAACAGACTTTAAGCCAGCAGAGGAATCAAACCAATCTCTTCTCAGTTCTGCTTCAGGGGACTGAGCTCTCGAGCCAGAATCAAATGACGAGCACCACAGTGGACACCACGAGGTAGAATAGCTCTCTGTACAGCTCATAGCGACTATGGTTGGTTGGTTCCTTAGTTCAGGGGCTGTGACAACGCGGTCATGTAGCCCCGTGTACTTTGGGTGTGTGTAGAATCTGTCTGATAACCGGTGTTAATTGTCATGGCTGTATTAGTGTGTGTTATCTGTGATTCAGGTAGAAGGACTGCAGACGTTGAGTTTTTCATGTAGTTCGTACTTTTGCTACCAAATGCTATCGTCCACGACACCTAGCTGCTTACTTGGCTACTAGATGCCATTGCAGTCAACACCCAGCGGCGAACGTTGGAACTAATATAGCGTTATCAAACTAACCTACACATTTTAGCTTCCACAATTGTAGTTAGTGGAAGGTACTTTTTCTTGCCATAAATCTATGACATGGGACGCCGGCTTTACTTCCCCTCCGAGGAAACGCTTTAAAAAAAATCCGACGACTTCGGCCGGGTTTGAACCCGCGATCTTGGGAAAAGAAGCTCAGCATGCTACCAACTACGCCACCGAAGCCGCTCATATCGACTGTAAAGCAACCAACAACACAATCTGCAATTATATTCCCACTAGGTACGAGTTACGCCTTTCATCTGTCACTAGCTACTTTACTAACTTAGAATGAGCGTTTCCATGGCCTACATCTCATTCAGCGCCTTCCATCAGAGGAACTGACAGACGTTGTGTTATTGTTAGAGAGTGTACACTTGGTAGTACAGTCACGTCCCATTGAGTGGGTCATTTATTTTACAGCTTTCATTAGCGTTCCACTTGTGCTCGGCGTGCCCTTTTTCCGGACTAAGATCAAACACTTCTATCAATGCTCTATTAGCCGCTCACAGCTGCTGCCAACACTACAGCGTAAAAATAGACGATAATCAAAGTCCCCCTGTCCGCTACTACACACCATATTAATATCTCTAGCCGTTAGAAATAGTCTTATTTAATTATTGGTGCCTTTATTGCGGCGAAGTTCGGGCTCTAGGCCCTCTCTTACAAATCTTCACTTAAATAGTTAATGAATGGGAAACTGACGAAATCGTCGACCAACTACTTCAAAAAATTAATGTTCTTTAAAGCATCACTTTTAACTCTTGCCATGATAATAGCTTAAATTAAATAAATAAATAATTACATAAATAAATAAATAAATACATAAAAATAAATAAATTAAAAAATAGACAAATAAATAAATTAATAAATAAATAATTAAATAAACACATAAATACATAATTAAGTAAATAAATAATTAAATATATAAATAATTAAATAAATAAATACATAAATAAATACATAAATAATTAATTAATTAAATAAATAAGTAATTAAATAAATAAATACATAAATAAATAAATACATAAATAAATAATTAAATAAATAAATACATAGACAAATAAATAAATACATAGACAAATACATAAATAATTAAATAATTAAATTAATAAATAATTAGATAAATACATAGGCTAAATAAATAAATAAATAAATACATAAGTAATTAAATAAATACATAAATAAATAAATAAATAAATAGACAAATAAATAAATAAATACATAAATCATTAATTAAATGAGTAAATACTTATTTAAGTAAATAAATAAATAATTAAATAATTACATAAATAAATAGATAAATAAATAATTAAATAAATAGATAAATAAATAAATAAATAGACAAATAAATAAATAAACAAATACATAAATAAATACATAAATAAATAATTAAACAAATAAATAAATAGATAATTAAATTAATTAATTAATTAAAAAATGCTACTTTTTATGTGAACGCAAGTTTCGTTTTAGCCTAGTATTGTCGCCATTCAGGAAGATCGAGGTACATAGAACTCCAAAAGTTCATCATAGCTATGATATTCACTGCAGCAGCTAGCAGGAAGTTATGTGTAACTAAACGGGATTCCAAAGTTCTTGGCGGTTGAGGTGTGGCTATTCGTATATCATTGTCTCTCCGCGAGGTAAGGAGAGCGGGAACGGAGAGACAGCGAGCATACAGTACCCCAGTAGAGAGACAACATTTCCACACTCACCCAAGTACACGGGGCTAAATGACCACGATGCCCAAGCCCCTCAACTGTAACTACAACAGCAACATTTAACTAATGCTTTTTGCGTGCAATGGCTTCATTGAGAACAGCGGTAATTTTCAGCTTAGGCCTACTTTCCTTGCTCTGTGCTTTTGAGTCCTTGCTTCGCAGCTTGAGGAGGAAGGTACAAGAGTTCGTCTTCTCTTTAGCTCGGTTCAGTCGCCAGAGACAATTGCTAACCGGCTTGGACGGGCCGGGTGTGTCTGGGTTGGCTACAAGGCGTTCAGTAACATCTGTCTCGCTACTCAGCAATACAAACTCCAGCAAAACTTGTGGATTGTGTTGTGCCTATTGCGAGGTTTCGCCTAGGTGTAGTGCATCTTCAGAATCTTGGTACACCCTACCTTGACCCAAAGATGGAGAGCCGATGTTCAAACTATTGAGTCCTCTATAGGGAACCCTCTATGGATATCAAATTGGCAGGTGAAAAGCTAAATGAAGTAGGAGACTTTTGTTAATTAGGAAGCAAAATAACCAATGATGGACGAAACAAAGAGGATATAAAAAGTAGGTTGGCTCAGGCAAGGAAAGTATTTCTACAGAAAAGGAATCTATTGGCATTGAATATAGATTTAGGTATTAGGAAGTCATTTTTGAAAGCCTTTGTCTGGAGCGTCGCACTCTACGGAAGTGAAACTTGGACTATTGCCGCAGCAGGAAAGAGGAGAATTGAAGCATTTGAAATGTGCTGTTACAGGAGAATGATGAAGATCTGATGGGTAGATAGGGTAACATATGAAGAGGTATTGAGACTAGTGGGAGGGGAGAGATGTTTCTGGCGACTGCTAATGAAGAGAAGAGATAGGTTGGTAGGACACATACTAAGACACCCAGCAGTAGCAAGCTTAGTTAATGAAGGAAGGGTCGAGGACAAGAACTGTAGGGGTAGACCAAGGTTAGAATATCTTAAACAGATTGCCTCAGATGTAAGGTGTCGTAGCTATGTAGAGATGAAACGATTAGCTCAGAACAGGGAGGCATGGAGAGCTGCATTAAACCAGTCAAAAGACTGAAGATTCAAACAATAACGTATAGAATGGGGCAGATGACCTCACTGTTCCACCCCATTAAAACAGCAATATAACCTAGGGTGGAGCTCCTTGCTCCCTCAGCACAGAAGCTTCATATACAGGATGGATGGAAACAAACATGACCATTAAAGGATTGGTCATACTGACAAATAATTTGAAAAATAAAGTCGCTATCATGCGCCTGTGTCATTTTATTAGGTCCGCTTCGTGGTGCAGTGGCTAGCATTCTTAGCTGTCAATGCGGAGGCCCGGGTTCGATTCCTGACTTTGCCAAGAAATTAAATCCGGACTGAGGGCTGGAACGGGGTACACTCAGCCTCGTGAGGCTCAGCTATCCTGAAAGTGGTTTTTATATGGTTTCCCCACTTCCACTCCAGGCAAATAAGACAAGATAGTAATTGTATGGGCAGATCTTCAGAATGTCCAATGATCGACTGACAATTAGGAATTTCATGAAACCAAAGGTAAGAAAATTTGGACGGTTGCAAGAATATGATAAAGATCTTACAGAAATTGATATTCTGGAGGGCAATAAAATATGAACAGCAATGAATTTAGACAAATAATCCAAATCTACCGGGATTTTAAGTTAGGGGCAGAACCCCCCTCCCCGCAAGACGGAGTGGACCTCTTTCAGAAGCTCCGGAGAAGGCAATGAATGATAGGCTCGAGAGATACTGGCAGGCAGGCAGGCGAACAAGAGATAAACACTGAAAATGATATTGTAGTCAGTAGACTAGTGGCTCAATTCGAGTGTAAAAAGATACAGTCAGTCTGAGAGACTAGACTATATATCATTTCAAATGACGCATGCTACACATGTTAGAAAGGCTCGGGACTCTTTCAACAGTCTCCATTACCCTTTAACTCAGGCTTCCCGTGCAGTCTGCTGCATGACGTCACGCACTCGCCGTCTCCGTTCGCATAACGCCCGACCCCAGGTGTAAACTCAGACTCAACAGACTCCATTACCCTTTAACTTAGGCTTCCCGTGCAGTCTGCTGCAATGACGTCGCGCACTCGCCGTCTCCGTTCGCATAACGCCCGACCCCAGGTGTAAACTCAGACTCGGTGCATATACACTGAACAATATGATGACGTCATACACGCCGTAACCGTGACGCATAACGGTAGACCTAAGCATAACGATGAAGTCGACAAGATCATTTCAAATGATAAAATAGCTCTGCACTGTAACGGTTACATTTTAAGAAACGTAGGCTCTTACGTTCATCAAAATATCGGTTAACACAGATGCTGTCAGGTGGACTTGAACGCCACTGTACAGGACTTCGTTAGATATAAATATAGATATTTATGAAATTAGAGTGCAATCCGTCACTGCTAATGTCTATTCTCTTTCATTTGAATGCTCATTAGTCACGATCGGTCGCTTCAGAGCGCCGAAGGAGGGATCTATGCTACTGAAATAATATATATGATGATAACACACAAACAGTGCAAATATATTTCTATTACGTAGCATTTCCGCGATTCGATTGTTCTCGTCCGGGGTCATCGTCCTAGCTGCCGTATGAAATGATATGCCCGTGTGGGAGTAGATACAAGTTTCCACTGAATCCCCAGTTCCTAGGAGAATCAAGTTGAACAAGTGGTTCCGTGAAGAACTAATACACCTACTTTCAAATATCACCCAAGTATACATGCTCTTTATTTCTCAGTACTCAATACATCCAGTCACAAAAATCAGAAAAAACGACCTTAAATTCAGACATTTTGACTTCTACTATGTACAAACTCGACGTGCCGACAGTTAATGTAGGTCTGTGTAGTGACGTGCGGTGGACTTGGGACACAGATGGGTTCCAAGCAGTGTTGACACGACGCAATGATGGAATTACCGTAGAATCATATACAGTATATCAGGTGAATCAGCTGCCCCTAATAATATTGTTTTATGCAGCCCAACTAACGCCTGTTATCAGGAAGGTCGCTATTTCTCTGCTTACATCCCGTATGGTGCTATTAAACTGCAAGCATATCCCACAAACGATGTGATTACAGACTATATATAGTAATAAAAATAATAATAATAATATCGTATGGCCTCGGGTGCCAGGTGCATGCTTCGTTATTTGACACCCAAAGGGTAGCTTGCATGTTCCTTGAAGCACTATGAAAGTCAAGGAGGTTAGATATCTAAGCTCCTTGAACACTATAGCGCTTTCTAGTTGAGAAATTAGGAACTTTGTGTTGGTGGAAACTCCCGAGATTAATTTTGCCATTATGAACACGGTCTACTGAATTCAAATGGGTTCTTTGACATGCCAACATCGTATGACATGCGTGTCGTATTTTTGCCGCCATTCGAAAATCACTTACCACAGCCAGGAGCAAACCTGCAATCTTGGGGTTAGTAGACCGACACGCTATCCACTCACCCATCGTGGCAAGCTATTACAGACTTATACGAGGGAAAAATAATAGGGTTCAGTATATTTTTGTGGGATATGCTTGCAGTGTAATAGTACCATACACGGGGTGTAAGCAGAGAAATATCGACCTTCCTGATAACAACGCTAGTTGGGCTGCGTGGCACCGTCGGTAGAGACGCTGAGCTTCTAACTGAAAGGGGTGGGTTCGATTCCCACCCAGGTAGTGGATTTTAGAACCAAAACTACCACTTTCGGAAACGCAAATAGCCCTGGGGTTCACACAGTCTACACCAGAAATGAGTACCAGGGTAATTGCTGGGAGTAAAGACGGCCGGGCATGGAGCTGACAACTCCATCCCATCTAGTGCTAGCCTCTACCTTCCACTACTCCCAGGGCCTCCATGGTCAGTACAGAGTTGGCTTAACTTAATACGTTAAGGTGTATGTCTCACAAAACTCAAGCTCCTAACCCAGAGGGAGTTAGAAGGTGTGGTTTGTACCAAAATCTTCCAAATCGTCTCAACAGTACAGACAGGAAAAATGTTGCATTTCGTGAAAAGTCAACGGATATATATGTATTTGTTGTTGTTGTTTGCGACATTGTGGTCATGTAGTCCCGTGTATTTGGTGTGTGTAATTTGTCTGATAACCTGTGTTGCAGCGTTGGCTGTATTAGTGTGTGTATTTGTAATTCAGATGAGGATTGGGAAGGAGGTGGATGTGGCCTTCCTTTACGAACGATACCGGGATTTACCTCAAGTGGAAAACCACGAAAAACACTTCCAGGATGAGTAAACCCGCCTCTTCTCAGTTTTGCCTCACGAGCCCTCAAACTAGAATAAATTTTCTTGGCAGGGCCGAAAATTGAACGCGGGCCTCCGCGGTGACAGCCAAGAGTGCTAGCCACTACGTAACGAGGCGGACTCATTTATTTGTTTATAAAGTTCGTTTAAACAAATAAGAAAGACGATAGCCCCTGCATAACAGTAAAGCCGGGCGGGCTCTCAATGGTTGTGTTGTTTCGCTTGGAATCGTGGTCATTAGTCCCGTGTACTTGGTTGACTGGTGTCAGTGGTCAGCTTAGCCGTGGTTAGTCTGATGGGCCATCACGTGTGTGATTTCCTAATCTACAGCCTGCGTATTATTCTACAGAGAATTCACCACAGACAAGTAAATTGGAATTCTGGTCTGAGGGCTTGAACAGAGCGAACCCAGCCTCGTGAGTCAGAACTGTGAGAGGGTGGGTTCGATTTCCATCGCAGCCATCCTGGAAGTGGTTTCCCACTTCTACCTCAAGCAAATATCGCGATGGTTTTTAACTTACAATTAAGGGCCGGAATTTCTTGTCTTTAAAATTGTGAAATAATTGTAAAATAATTCTTTTTAGTTTTTATTAGGTAGAATAGGTTTTTATGTTCGAAGTGTAGCAAAAGTTGACATTAACTACGCAAAGCTTAACATGAATGTCAGTAGACAATCTGATTGTGCAAAAGTTGACATAAACTACGCAAAGCTTAACATGAATGTCAGTAGAGAATCTGATTGTGCAAAAGTTGACATAAACTACGCAAAGCTTAACATGAATGTCAGTAGAGAATCTGATTGTGCAATAGTTGACATAAACTACGCAAAGCTTAACATGAATGTCAGTAGAGAATCTGATTGTGCAATAGTTGACATAAACTACGCAAAGCTTAACATGAATGTCAGTAGAGAATCTGATTGTGCAATAGTTGACATAAACTACGCAAAGCTTAACATGAATGTCAGTAGAGAATCTGATTGTGCAAAAGTTGACATAAACTACGCAAAGCTTAACATGAATGTCAGTAGAGCATCTGATTGTGCAATAGTTGACATAAACTACGCAAAGCTTAACATGAATGTCAGTAGAGAATCTGATTGTGCAATAGTTGACATAAACTACGCAAAGCTTAACATGAATGTCAGTAGAGAATCTGATTGTGCAAAAGTTGACATTAACTACGCAAAGCTTAACATGAATGTCAGTAGAGAATCTGATTGTGCAAAAGTTGACATTAACTACGCAAAGATTAACATGAATGTCAGTAGAGAATCTGATTGTGCAATAGTTGACATAAACTACGCAAAGCTTAACATGAATGTCAGTAGAGAATCTGATTGTGACGAGACTCTGAATATATGATACGGCTTTTATCAAATTATCGCCGAGAACTTCACACTTTGAGGAAATATTTGCTCTCCTTGAATATGTTAATTATTCAAATTCAATATAAGCAAGGATGCCAGAGGTGTTTTATTTTACACTGTAACCCGTTTAATTAACTTTGCTTTTTAGAATATAGGTTTCTTGGAAACAATAAGAGATTTATCCTCAGTTTCCTGACAGTAAATATCCAAACAGTAAGATACGAGTATAAGGTGAAAAGTGATGAAAGTATTTGAATTTCCTGGTAGGTAGAATTTCTCTCAATCTACTAGAGCTAGGAACAAACACTGTATTCAGGGTTACTTTTAAATAGTACGGACTAAAATTTCAAATATACTACAATAAATGGAACAAAACTGCAATTCGGTATTTATTTTAGGTGCTCTCATATCATTTAGGTTTTCTTTAGTACTACATAATTCATGAAGATGACTCTTTTGAGTGTGGTTCGGAAAACATTAAATCATTTTTGTATTTAGGAGTAAGGGGAGAATAGGTAAAAACCTAAGAATCCGGTGCCTACTTGTGATCTATAACTGTGAAGCTTTGTGCGCTTTCATATTGGTATTATTAAGTTCGAATTTCGAAAATTGGCACTGATCTTTTATTCTCAAAATTGTATTGAATTAATGTACTAAAATTTTCAGGAATCAGAAATACTGAATTGTAAATGTGCAAATAATTGCAATTTGTTGCCACCAAACATCACGAGCAAGTCTCCTCTTGTCCAATGCGTCTTATACAAATGTTATAGCGTTAAGATCAATTTCAAAATATCTAATATTTGCCTAATATCGGTTTTTCCTTCATTAAAGCGAGTTTGGTGGAATCTAAAATGATTATGGTTGCATTTTACATCATTGACATGAACTTGCAGAAAGAATATGTTGGAACCCTCTCATTGGACAATACCTGTGCGTCATGTTTATATTATCTCTTATTTCACCGTCTCACACCTATGTGAACCATACGTGACTCGTACAATGAGCACATTTAAAACAACATGGTTTACCTTTCTCCAATAAACAATCCAAATTCTGTTGACTAGGTTGGATTTTTTTAGCAATGCTGGATGCTGACTGATTATTGTAGGAATGTTAATGACATCCCACGGGCGATGGGAACGGCTACCTTGCACACGAGGCTTGGCTTTGTTTTACAAGACAAGAGATGCTGAGAACGGTAGATGTACATGAATACGAAATTACTGCTTAGTCTTATGTTGCACTTGGATCTTATCCGACTTCACCTAGTTCGCTTAATGTTTCGCGATGTTACTGTTGCTAGGATGCCACTTTAGTTCTCTACGAATTCTCGCACAAACAACAATTACATTTACATTTTACGGGGTTGATGACACGTTGGTTCTAGGTCCCAAATCGATACCATAGAAAGAGCATCTCTTTAAGCGCATGAAATTACAGTATCCTGTTATCATCATAGCCAAGCGCTCCACGGCTGCAATGAGAAACTGAAAGGTCGCAGATCTTAGGTTCGAGTCTTCACAGTCCCTCTAGGCCAGAGGTTCCCAACCTTTTAGCAACTGCGTACCACTTGAAATTTTTAGAAATGTTGGCGTACCAATAGTCTTATATTTTTTTATAAACATTAACTTACTGTTGGAAAAGTGCCCAATGGCTTGTTTTATTAAATTACTGATAAAACTTCTTACTTAATTATCAATGCCCTTGTGTTTCGTTTTTTTGAACCCTTTTATCAGACAAAAATAAATATATAAAGGTGTTTCTATTTTTGGTAATTTTTATTTAAAAATATAGGCTATATAGATATGTGCAGTCTGGTATTTTTATAATAAAGGAGAAAAATAGAACGATTATTGCAAATTACAATTTTTAATACTCAAACTAAGCAAAAAACATCAACATCATCCAAAATTTACTTTTAGTGCGAAACGTAGTGTTTGCCTGTGATTAAAACATCAATATCAGGAGTAATTGAATTTAACTTCACTCTTAAGTACTCTTCAACACTTATTCTGTTTCTATGTTTAGTTTTGATGTACAAAACTTCATAAAATCCACTCTCACACAAGTAGCTTGTAAAAAATGGGATGAAATATAGCAGAGCCTTCCGGAAGATCATTGGGTACTCGTGTATACATTCGATCCAGAAGTTAATTACTGATTTCTCTTTAAAACTGCCTTTCATGGAACTATCTTCTGTTAGATCGATAAAACTTTCTTTAAATTTCAACTCATTTGGTGAGGTTCCCGAAAAAGAATTTCTCATCCAGTCAAATTTGGAATAATCTACGGATAAATATTTGTTCAAACTTTCTCGAAGGGCTTCCAAGTGACAATGATATGAGCAAACACACCTGGCATTAGATATATTCCATTTTCTTCAAAAAATTATGATTGAGTAGGAAATGCAGATAAATTTTCCATCTGTACTTGTGAACAATCGTATCACCCACGCGTACCTCTGGTTGGGAACCCCTGCTCTAGGCAAGTTCAAGTTCTGAGACACCAAACCCCAAAGCTCGATCCTCGATGCTAATAATTAGCCTACAGTTAAATACACCACTCCAGTCGCACAGGTTATCAGACGAATTGGACACACATACAAGTACATAAGACTGATGACCTAAATGCCCCCTGGCCTGTGAGCAATGTTACTAACATTATAACATTACTTACTTTACTTGTGGCCGCTAAGGTCCGTGAGATCTCAACTCTTTTTCTTCTTGTTAACCCACCACGCCTTCATCCTTTCGGAATGGGATTTCTTCCATTCATCCGACGGAACATATCTCTTGCTGCGTTTTACTTCCTCTTGATGAACCTGACGGAGTTTTTGTTTTAATGGGGTTCTGAGCAAGATATCTGATTCAGAAATGTCAAACTTTAACAAGTCCTTATCCACTTCCACCAGCCAAAAAGGCATCACTTTAAACCTCGGAAGTATGATATATATATATATATATATATATATATATATATATATATATTTCGTATGACATACAGAGGATACAGTAATACTATATAGAATATAAAGTAATAAATATCTAGTACCATCCACTAACGAAACTAAAAGTCACAGTTATATGTCCAGAGAAGTAATCCACTCCACTGGATCATCAGTTGCGTTCTGCAGGTCGTCTTAACCTCCCTTGAAGGACCGTGAAGGGCATTCCGACACAATATGATGAATTGTCTGCACTGCCACGCCACAATCGCACAGAGGGCTAGAAATGTTCCCCCATTTGTGGAGCCAAAAGTTACATCTTCCGTGACCGGTCCGGACTCTGTTCAGTGACGTCCATATCCTTCTTGGAAGATTGAAGCCAGGAGGTTTCCTGCAGGGGTCGGTGAGCAATCCTAGCTCATCAGGGTTTGATGTAGTCCATTCTTCTCGCCAAGTTTCGTCCATATCGAACTTTGATTCAAAAAACACCTTGCCTAGTTGCCATGACGGGTGTCGAGATTTTAATCTCCCTTGCTTCTGTGGATTACAAACCTGATGTATGGGTAAGAGATCATTTGCACCGCATTTTGATCATTCCCTCCCTTCGCAGGGGAGCAGGGCGAATGTTGGATAATACTGGTAGCCACTTGAGTGGTGTGGATTTGAAAGTGACCGATATTGTTCTCATGGTATGATAATAGACGGTTGGAGAATCTACTGACTGGTATTCTGAGCAGGTGGGCATAGAATATTATTCTCCGTTTCCGGATTACACTTGAGATCTTTTCAGTGTGGGAGAATATTTCTGAATTACTCCAGAGCTTGTAACCTCCATCCTTGAACTTAGGACCAAGAATTTTCCAAATGATCTTTCTTTCCCTAACATCAAGTTTCTCGATCGGGCCAGCTACGCGGTTTGTTAGGCATTCCGCTGCATACAGTGCTTCCGGTCTAATCTCAGTTTGATAATGTCTTAACTTTGCATTCCTAGTGATGGACTTTTTATTGTACAGTTGGTGTGTGCGGCGGGAGGAAGTTTCAAATTTATTGACTCGTGTTGAGATGGGGAACTTTTCAGAATTACTTGATTCGATCCACTCACCAAGATACTTAAAATTTTGAACTTTGAAATCATTGCATTGGCCTTGAATCTTTACTTTTGCTTCCAATATGAGCCTTTGAGGTCCCAAGTGATGTAACTTCTCAGGCAAATACTCACTGTCCGTGAGCTACGCCAGGGCTCTCAACGGCTTATTGGCTGCAACAGTGGCATAACTAGAAATCTGTACTTTTTCAGTTATTAGTCTACTTAAGTAAGCTAAAGTACTGGAAAATATTCTTAATCGATTGATTAAATCGATACTACTCGATCGTTATTCTTGTCAACGCGAGGCTACTTAATTCGTTGTGCCAGTTTTATTAATGCAGCGAATGGCCATTTATTTTATTTTCAGGACGGCCGTGGACCTATTGAAAGGAACCGTCCCGGCATTTGCCTGGTGGTGAAAATGGGAAACCATGAAAACCATTTTCAGAATGGTCGAGGTGGGATTTGAACCCGCGCTGTTGCGTTGCGCGAGGTAGCACGCTAGCATTCGCGGCCAGCCGAGAATATTTCAGTTACATCAAGAATACTGATCCTTTGTGTCATCTGCAGCAAGGTAATAAGTCCCCTATTCAATATGGCGTCAAAACCTCGACATTATTGACATTCACAGTTAAGTAACTTAAATCTTTAAATTTAGTTTTCCAAAAATATCGGTTGGTTGGTTCCTCAGTTTAGGGGCTGCGACAACGCGGTCATGTAGCCCCGTGTACTTTGGGTGTGTGTAGAATCTGTCTGATAACCGGTGTTAATTGTCATGGCTGTATTAGTGAGTGTTGTATGTTTTTCAAGTAAGGTCTGTCGACATTCAATTTTCAAGTAGTTCCTACTTTTGCTACCAAACGCCACCGTCAACGACAACTAGTTCTGAACTAGGTTACTAGATGCCACCACAGTTGGCTCCTGGTGACGAAGGTTGGAACCTAAGAGCGTAAGTCAAATTTAACCTCTAATTTAGCTTCACACAAGTGTAATTAGTGGAAGGTTCTTTTACATGCTATAAATCTATCACATAGGACCGCCGGCTTTACTTCCACTCCGAAGGAAGGCATACTGAGGGATTTTTAACACTCTTAAAAATATCCAACGACTTCGGCCTGGTTTGAACCCGCGACGTTGGGCATAATAGCTCAACTACGCCACCGAAGCCGCATCCACAAATATCATAATTTTGAGTACCATTTACGTACGACTACTTTAATTATTAGGGGCGTGGTGGTGCAGTGGCCAAACTGCTTGCCTCTCACCAACATGGACCCAGGTTAGATTTCCGGTCAGTGCATGTCCTGTGGTTGGGATTCCTCGTAAAATGGAAGTCCCATGGTTCATGATCGCGAGATTTACGGTCAATTAAAACAACAAGCTTCGTTCCTCTTCCTTTTTACTTTAATTATTCCATGTTCTGTGCGTTAGAGACTGCCCCACGTCCTTGGGGGAGAAGGTTTATACAATACCTATAGCTAGAGCCGCCACGCAACCGCACGCTTCTTATCCAAATCCGCTGGCATTACAGTAATATTTTTAATTTATTAGATAAACTATTAAAGCAACACCTTTAATCATTTGAGGAACATTCGTTCCCCTAGGTTTTGTGAATCGCAAGACAATGTTCACTGAGTTCTGTCCCTCTGAGTAACGTGAAGTGAAACAGCGGGTGGCTAATTATAGCACTTACTTAGTCGTTGGATATACCCACGCAGTCTAGAGCAGATACAGATAAAGATACACTCAGTTGCTGGATATTTTTGTGGGAGTGAATTTGAACAATGGGACGGAAGTGGATCGGACGATCCAGCTGGCAGTGGTGGATCGAACGGAAGTGTGTAAGACGCACTGCCAGCTGGATGGATCGATCGATCCAGCTGGCAGTGGTAAGATCCAGGAAACAATGAGCGCGCGGTGTCGGAAATTGATACCATTTCTGACGGTAAACGCTCATGCGAACTCATCAACTGATTGAAGGATATGTTATACGGGAACTAGGCAAGCCTTCGTGAACTATCACTGAATATAGTCTCTTTACTCACAAGAGGGCCTATTCATAAGGCATTTTAAACTCAATTTCACCCAGGAACATTATCGAAACAAGCAAAATATAAATGAAACTTAATTCCGTAATGTAGTATTATTGGAACGTGGAAATAATTCACCATTTTGTGCATTGTATTTGCGTGCATGGAATAGCCGTGGTGTTAGCGCCTCTGACTGTTAATCTAGAGATCTCGGGTTCGATTCCCGGACGGGTTAGATATTTTTGCTACCAGATTATCATTTTAAACGATATTCATCATATCAATATGACTCATTTTAACAGAATCCATATGAAATTACGTGTTGGTCTGTGGATCAAGAGGTCCTGTTTATAAGGAATTTATGGTTATGGGCTGTGTCGCGTCTATTAATCTAGTTGATCCATATCGTATTCTTTATTTAGGCTAGTGCTGGTGGAAGCTACAAATCATCTAATAAAATGAGTTCCGAATTATAAACTACAATATCTGTAAAACACTCCCTTTTACAATAGATTAATATTTGTGCCAATAATAGTATAAAATACCGGTGTATCAACAATTTCACGCGAGGTTTCTCCTATGTCAGATGTTACACATCATATGCGACTACTGTAAGGCTCGTTTTTTTTTTTTGAAATAAGTCAGCACGTATTTAGGGTATTCACATGACTGGCTCCTTTCACCTCTCTATTATTCTCATAAATCCAAGCGAAAGCAAATAGGGAAATAACAAGAAACGTGAGAGACGCAGATCCTAGCAAAATCTAAAATTATTAAAAAAAAATCCAGTTCAATATTGTATTCTAAAAACTATCCACAAATTTACTCTGAACATTATCATCAGATTATCGGCTATCCACATCCTCGCAGGGCTTTATCTATAGCCTCTAATGCAACAACGACAATAACAACAGCAACAACGATTTGTGGAGGCGATGAATATATTTTATTTTACATGCAGAGATTCTGTCGATAAAACTGTTGCATTTCGTCGAGGAACCTTTGGCAGATTACAGCCACATGTGCTATGAGTCAGTGGATCCAAGACCACAAATGCGTTCTTAATTGAATAAAACTTAATTTATTTACAGTTAGTTATCTCGCACAAGTTGGACGAGGGCCAATGAGGTCAAATTTGTGCTTCTGGAAGTGAACATCAACGATTGTCAACTTGGCTGGCGATATTTATTGCCACAGCAAACACGACCTTGGTTTTTATTTCCTTCGTACTAATACTGGTTTACCAACATCCTCTTGCCACGCAGCCATTGCACTGGGTGGCTCACAAGTTGCCTTCTACTCCCTGAATGTCCTTATACAAGTCATACAGAACATAGTGTCACGAGGCTTTCATTAGCGATAAGTTTATTGCAGCCGAATGCCCAGGAGAAGATTTACAATATCTAAAAATAAACACATACAACAAGAAAGCGATTTCTATTAGGACTAAACTACGACACTATCAAACCAAACAGTATGCTTCGGAATGCTTAGGACTAACAACTAAAAAAGAAAATGAAGAAATTTAAATAAAGGAACGAAAAATTTTAAGAAAAATTCTCGGACCAAAGGAATGTGCTGGCACATACCGATTACGCAGTAACAAAGAAGTGTATAAAACATGCAGAAGAATCTCGGATGCCATACGAAAACGAAGGACTAAATTCTTTGGATATGTTTCAAGAATGCCTGACGACAGACTCACTAAGAAAATGTTTAAACAAGCCCAATAGAAAAGGTAACTCTTATGACAAATGGTTTGCTAACACCAAGAAGGATCTACAAGAAATGAACATCACTGATCAAGACATCCGCAACAGAACCACTTTGAGAAATAAGATGCACACATTTGAGGGGTTCCTAGAGCCAGAAACAGCGACCAAGAAGGAACAACAATGGACAGCTGAGAGCAAGAGAATGAAGGAAAACTGGTCCTTATTTGGCCAAAATCGATCCTTCTTCTTCTTCCTTTGTGTTTGTCCCGCCCAGCTGCGGGGTCTGCTGTTGGCCAAAATCGATTATGAAGATGAAAATCACAATTGCACTCCAAAGAGCATTCCACAACTGTCATTTAGCTCTTATAAATGTATTTAAAGACCCTGTCCTGTGTTTGCACTGATTGAAGTGGTAAGTTCGCACTTTCTGCGCGCACATTGTTGATTTACTCGATGATGTTTTGTATTTACACACATTTTATGGTGGAATCAGTGAATTTTCTGCTACTCCTTTTTAAGGGGACCATCTGGAAATAGAAATCGATATTTTGGTATTGGCGAAATATTTTGTCATAAATTTAAAGCACAATTCTTAAAATATTGAGAGTGAATTAAAATAAAATGGCTCTTCCTTCCGGTCAATACTACATTGTTAGCTTTATAAAACAGTTCATGTCTCGGGCTCGAATCTTCAACTGAGTGTTCTTCACAAACCTCTTTCTTGTAGAAACATTTCGCTTTAAAGCACGTCAAATATAAATATTTAGAAACATTTCACTTTAAAGCACATCAAATATAAATATTTAGAAACATTTCGCTTTAAAGCACGTAAAATATAAATATTTAGAAACATTTCGCTTTAAAGCACGTCAAATATAAATATTTAGAAACATTTCACTACCAGATGCTACTGATACTTGGTGGTGAACGTTGGAACTTTGATAGAGCGTTCCAACGTTATCTAACGTAGAAATTTAACTTCTCACAAGTTTAGTTTGTGGAAGGATCTTTTACAAGTTGTATACATTTAACAATAGCGACTTAAGAGGGGGGACTTTTCTTCAGAAAATATCAGTGGCTATTTCAGATCTTTGGATTGTTTGCGCTTAGACCCAAAAACGATTTGGCTGCATTCGAATTGCAAATATGTCTAAAAATAGGGACTGCATGAGGGGGGAGGGGAGGGGGGGGGGGGCGTGGCACCTTGTCAGCTATTAGAGATTCTTTTTGAATTTTAACGCCATCAGGACGTTACAGAGAGAATATTTACGTTACGCTTGGTTCAGCTGTTTACCATAGACTTGGCAAGACAGAGTCACAAAGTAATTCCGTTCAATTTGTCGCTTTTACTCTTGAGAATGACGAGAAATAATATAACTCGAGAACTGGCGCCGGGTCATTTTGACCCAGAGTGTGTCTCTCCCTTTTTATCGAAGTCTACGTATTTCAATGAAGTAATCTTACACCTGCTGTCTTCCTGTGAACTATTCCTAATATAAATTGAGGTTTATTTATATTTTTCAAATTTAACTCGCAGAAAAATGACAATAATTATCGTAACAGTGTAATTAGCCTTGAGAGGGGGAAAAGCAGTCACCTTAATTTTTTTGAACAAGGGAGCTGATGACCAAGGTGTCCCTAGACCCTAAAAATGGATCAACAAGAACGTGGGCGGCTTCGGTGGCGTAGTTGTTAGCATGCTGAGCTTCTATGCCCAAGATCGCAGGTTCAAATCCGACCGAAGTCGTCGGATTTATTAAGAGCTTTAAAAATCCCTCAGTATGCCTTCCTTCGGAGAGGAAGTAAAGCCGGTGGTCCCATGTAATAGATTTATGGCATGTTAAAGAACCTTCCACTAATTACAGCTGTGTGAAGCTAAATTGTATAGGTTAAGAATGTAAACAACGCTCTTAGGTTCCTACGTTCGTTGCCAAGAGCCGATTGCAGTGGCGTCTGGTAGCAAAATTAGGAACTATTTGAAAAATTCAAAAGTCTGCAGTCCTTACTTGAATTAAATAACAGATAATTATAATAATAATAATAATAATAATAATAATAATAATAATAATAATATCGTGTGTCCTCGGTGCCGGGTGCATGCTTTGTTAATTGACACCCAGAGGGCAGCTTGCGTGTCAAATTTAATGATCCTTGGAGTGTTATGAATGTCAAGGAGGTTAGATAGCTTATCTAAGCTCCTTGGCGCAATACCGCTTTCTAGTAGAGAAATGAGGAACTTTGCGTTGGCGGAAAATCACGAGATTAATTTTGCCATTATGAACACGGCCTACTGAATTCAAATGGGTTCTTTAACATGCCAACATCGTATGACATGCATGTCGTGATTTTTGTCGCCTTTCAAAAATCACTTACCATGGCCAGGAGCGAACCTGCAATCTTGGGGTTGATAGTCCGAAACTGTAACCACACACCCACCGTGGCAAACAGCCATCACAATTAACACCAGTTATCATACAGATTCTACACACACCCAAAGTACACGGGGCTACATGACCACGTTGTCGCAGCACCAACCAACAAGAACATGGACTATGTGATTGTGCTGCACCAAAATAAGTGGATCGTCCCGACTATCATAAGCCGAAAATTGTCTCGCGAGGATTAGCGCCTTGGGTTAATACCATAGAAATAACTTGAGTGTACATGTTTCTTTTGCAAGGTGTAGTTCAAGGCTAGGAAGGAACGTACAGTAAGCGACAGGAAATAAGGGCTGGCCAAAATGAAAATATAGAGCATCATTTAATCATCGGGTCTAAAATACCCAGGCGCCAGTTCTCGTGGGTTAATAAATGCTGGGCGTGCTGTCTACCACTGATCCACTGAGAGAGTTCATGATGAGGAGAGAGACGGGATTGAGTTAAGTACAATGCCTGTGCCTGTTTCCTTGTCTGCTAATATCGGTAACGCTGACCTTGATGCTTGACACGATGAACCATAAGGAGTGGAGAATGTGGCAGTTGGCGCCGCGGTGCCAGCCGTCTGGTCTCACTGAAGCTGAACCACGACCCCTCAAGTCGCTTCTGGTCATAAGCCCCGTGTGTAGCTGTAATCAATTTGACATCAGTGTTAATTAATCAATTAATTTATCAAAGCAAAACCTACAACTATGTGAGTACTTTACGCTTGTAATTCAGGAGAGGATTGGGAAGGAGGCGTTCGTGGCCATAAGTTAGTAACCATAATAGAAATGTACCACACCTACTTCGTACCAATCCTCACAATATGGTTTTGAGACATGTACTCTAGTAAACAAACACTGGTTGGTTCCTCAGTATAGGGGCAGCGACAACGCAGTCATGTAGCCCCGTGTATTTTGGGTGTGTGTAGAATTTGTCTGATAACCGATATTAATTGTGATGGCTGTATTAGTGTGTGTTATCTGTGATTCAGGTAAGGACTACAGACATTGAATTTTCAACTAGTTCCTACTCTTGCCGCCAAACGCCACCGTCAACGACGACTAGTTCAGACTTGGTTATTACACGCCACCGCAGTCGGTTAATGGCGACGGACGTTGGAACCTAAGAGCGTTGTTCAAATAACTTAACCTATGATTTAGCTTCACACAGATGTAATTAGTGGAAACTTCTTTAACATGCCATAAATCTATGACATGGGACCGCCGGCTTTACTTCCCCTCCGAAGGAAGGCATACTGAGGGATTTTTAAAGCTCTTAATAAATCCGACGACTTCGCCCGGATTTGAACCCGCGATCGTGGGCATAGAAGCTCAGCATGCTACCAACTACGCCACTGAAGCCGCTTTTAAACAAAGACTACAGTAAAATTCAAGCAACTGAAATGAGATTCATCAGAACCATGAACCAAACTATAAGAAAGGACAAGATCAGAAATGAAGTTAATAGGAAAGTATCTGGCATCGAGGTTCCAATTGCCAGTGACATAAAGAAACGCAGACTACAGTACACAGTGGGTCAAAATCGAAATCTAGGGGGACAAAATTATTTCTACGTTTTAATCATACATTAAGAGTGAAAGCAACGCATATAATTTGTTTACTTCATAATAAACATCAGTTAAGACATTTTTAAGCTACTTCTACACATGCAAGAAATTGTCTATGACTAGGAGTTGGATAGAGCATTCAGTTATCTCTTCAGAACAATTTTCTACCCCTAATTTACTTTTAACAAAGTCACAAAGTCCCACTTTTGACATACTCGTCGAACCCAGTGCTTCAAACAGTTGTAAACGTGTGAGAACTGGTTGCGCGGCATCTTCTAAAACGTAAAATAACTAAGTAAGTTGCAAAAAGATGCAAAGTATCTTATAACAGGAGTAAACTACAAGACTTTATCTACATTTTAACATTAAGTAGAAAGTGACGCAGAGTGACGCGACATACCAAAAATCTAAGTGAAAATATAATTTTAAAAATAATAGTTAAATATTATATATTGCGAATATAGCTGAACTTACGTAACAATTACGCCCATTAATAACTGAAACACGTTACAAAGATCATACCTTCAGCTGCATGTTCCATCTTAAAGCATCACACTAACCACAAAGACAACCAAACCACAGTCACGTACATTCACCCTTCAATTCAGACTGCTCGAACAGTGGAGACAGATTTACACTAAGATGCGTTTATATCCCAGAATAGTGAGCGGCAATTATATGAGAATGCTGTAGAAGTAAGAAATTTTGATTGTTTAATTATAAAAAATAAATAATTTTGTCCTCCTAGATTTCGATTTTGACCCACTGTGCAGTGGTATGGGCACATAATGAGGATGAACATAGACCTGCCAGAAAATATTTTGTCATTAACCTAATAGGAAGAAGACCACGAGGAAGACCAAGAAACGCTGGATAGGGACTGTAAGATCTGATTTGGAGGGGAGAGGAAACAAATAGGAAGATGTCCTGGAACAGAAGATGGCGAGCGCTTGTACACCACACCCGGAAACTGGAGTTGGAGAATGAGAATGATGAGGAGAAATGGGGAACCAGGGAAAAACACTTCTAGGGTGACCAAGGTGGGAATCGAACCCACCCATTCTCAGTTTTGCTGCACGATACTGAGTGTACTCTGTTCCAGCCCAAAGACCAGAATTGGTAGAGCCGGGAATTGAACCCAAACCTCCAGAGCAGCACCAAGAATACTAGCCACTACACCAAGAAAAAATGAAACCAAGGGTGTATTTGGTTATTATATACGGTACCTCCAAATGCAAAGTTTTCGCGGAAATCCCAAATATTCAGGAAAAACGCTTACATATTTTCTAGAGAACAGTTATCATTTGTAGCCCTTCAATCGGTCAATACGAATTTGCCCAATGGCAATGTATAAAATATGTAAATATTTACATGTATTAGTTATGACCACTACTATCATGGAGCAATTTAGGATTAGGTCTACGCGTTTAGACCCTCAAGTCGTAATGATACGATTCGCAATTTGATTGTCGTTATATGGTTGGTTTGTTTTGCGTTAAGGTTTTGTGAATTTGCATGCTATTTTTTGTGAGAATCGAATCTCGGGGACCACATTTTAAGGCCCTAAAACCAACAGTTTTTGAGATATTCCCAGAAAATTAATTTCATTTAATACAATAATGAAAGAAAGCAAGCCGGTAACGATGGCAACAGAAACTCACAGGTCCATCTATTGCTCTAAGACGCAATACAATTTCATTTATTACATTACTGAGATAGTTTGCAAACGGCTATAAGGTTATAACGGAACCAAATTAAGCTGTAAGATTCATCAATACATATAATGCGCTTAAGGGGGTCAATGGGTACTCTAGAATTTTTTCACGCGATTTACACGTGCGGGTGTGGTATGGAAGGTATATTACGTCCCTATCCCTATATTGTTATATTATTATTATAATAATAATTATTATTATACTACGGCCTACAACGACGAGACAAATCTTATTATCAGCCCTTGGTGTCAGAAACAAAACTCGGGGCCCCTAAACAGCCGTAAAGGGTCCCCGAAAACTACATTTTAAGGCTCTAAAACCAAGAGTTTCTGAGATATTCCCAGAAAACTAATTTCATTTAATAAACTAATGTAGGAATGCAAGACAGTAACCATGACAACAGTGTCTCAAAAAGTTACATCCAACTTTCCACCTATTTCTGCAAGAAGTAATGCCACTCCATTTATTAAATTTCTGTGAAAGTTTGCAAATGGCTATAAGGTTATCACGTAACCAACAAAAACTGTAAAATTCATCAATGGGCTTAAGGGGGTCAAGGGGTACCCTAGATTTTTTCACAAGGCTTAAACGTGCGATATGTCGTACAGAAGGTCTATTATATCTTAAAACAGCAACATTATTTTCAAAAATTCCTGATTAAAATAGTTTTTTTCTTTTTTTTTTTCTTTTAGGAATTTGGGCCATTGGAGGCTATAAAACCTGAATTTTCATGCACCTCAAGCCTTTCTAATTTATTAACGGGGTCTTCCCCTGGATGCGGACTTGACACAACAGTGATGGTCAGTTTTTATGTGACGTGTATTGCGTTTCGTCTACGAGGTTTTCAATTTTATTTTCACATCAGGAAGTACACGTTAGTTAAATTTAGTTTCAGAGCATAAATATTTTTCTTTGTCGACAAACAGGTTCCAAGCCCCTAACCATTGCAACAGTATCTCAATTGAATGGGTACTTCTGCTAGTATGTTTATAAAACGAGCGTAGTGAGTTTTATAATTTCCATACGAGTGTCTTAATTACCATTATATGCGAGTTGCATACGACTGTTTATGTTCGACGATAATTATAACTATTTTATGTTCGAACATAAATATTCATAGATATCTGTCGAGATTTCACCAGTTTTATGAACAGAGCGCATGGGACGCAGAGAATACCTTGTATTTGACCATGGCCTCCTGGAGTACCTCACTATGACACTCGCCACGCAGTGAAATTTATAATAGGGGGCCATGGAAGTGAGCACAGGTGCGATGCTATCCTCACCTAATTGGTCACACAACTGTTTCTTGAGCTCTGATTGGTGGGAGAAACTGTATCATAATTATTATTATTAAAGATAAATCGCACAAATTGTGCATATTGATGAAAACAAACTGTCATTCACAAAATTTTACAATGGATGATCCCCGATTTGCACAAGAAATTATGTGGTATCTACTACATTGCACCCCGCATAATTTTCATACGCAGGATTCATCAGGGTCATGAAAGAACTCGGTATTACACAGTTTATGGTGATACCCATGTACCGCCATCGAATTGACAAAGTGTCGCAAGTCTTGATTTGTGTTCATCCATGTCCTAGTCATCATGGCCTCCGTGGTGTAAAACTCGAACCAGATTTCGTCCCTTTTCTGTATTCTTTCCTGCATTAGTTTTTTCCAGGCGTCTGTGGATGGTAGCCCTCTCTTCATCCGAAGGTCCTCAATGAAGAAGGTCTCCCTGGCGAGTTCATATGCTAATCTTGATTTTGTATATTTCGATATCCCCAGGGTAGCCTTCAGGAAGCTCGATTTGACTGCTTCAAGCGTCCTCAAGTCTGCCAGGGATAATTTCTCATATCTGATTTCAAGTCCTTATGTGGCGATGGGCGTTATTTTCGCGTCGAATAATGTCATAGCAGTTCCCAAAGAGAGCTTCGTGAGTGTTTTGATGTCATATATGGCTTTGGTAGCGGCTATTGCTCGAGATTTTATGTGGACTCTGTAGGCTCTTGCTGTTGTTTGCATTGTCAATCCTAGATATTTAAATGTATTGACTGACTTAAGGGGAGTCGTTCCTAGGTATATCCTATCTCCTGAAGCCTCTCTGCCTCCATTCCGAAACGTCATTTTCACTGTTTTCTCTGTGTTTATTTTCATCTTGTTGTCCTTTGCCCACCTATCTTGTACTATAATGAGCCTTATTATAGTAGCCTACAGTTTTCTGACATATAATATTTACATTTCGCCATGGTCGAACATAAAATACAATATATTAGTGCATAGTTTGAACCTCAACTCAGTGATCAGGATCTGATGATGATGGCCGCTTGAAGATCGAAACGTGTAATCCAAAATTGCCCCATTATAACGTTGTTGTTGTTGTTGTTTGAGTCGTCATTCCTCGGACTGGTTTGATGCAGCACTTCATGTTTCTCCGTCCTGAGCTAAGCGTTTCATCGATACATAGCTACCACACCCTACATCCGAGAAAATCTGTTTAACATATTCTAACCTTGGTCTACCGTTACGGTTCTTGTCCTCGACCCTTCTTTCTATAACTAAGCTTGCTATTCCTGGGTGTCTTAGTATGTGTCCTACCAACCTATCTCTTCTCTTCATTAGCAGTAGCCGGAAACATTTCGTTTGTAACCCTATCTACCCATCTGATGTTCATCATTCTCCTCTAACACCACATTTCAAACGCATTAATTCTCCTCTTTTCTGCTGCACCAATAGTCCAAGTTTCACTTCCATAGAGCGTCATGCTGCAGACAAAGGCTTTCAAAAATGACTTCCTAATACCTAAATCCATATTCGATGTAAACAGATTCCTCTTTTGTAGAAATGATTTCCTTGCCTGAGCCAACCTACTTTTTATATCCTCGTTGCTTCGTCCATAACTGGTTATTTTGCTTCTTAAGTAAGAGTTCATCGGAACTTGAAAAAAAAACCAGCTCTCGTATTTTATACTTGTGCCCCGCCCATTGTGTTGACCGACTGAAGAGCAACAACTGACAGTTTGTATAGGCAGGACTGAAATAATGGCTTCAAATGCTTCATCTGATATCCCCAGTTACCACAGACAGTTGGCCATTGAGCTCAACCTGGGACATGACGAATGGCGGTAGTAGCCAGCCAAGAGGCGCCCTGCCCTCCATGTCTGCTTGTAAGCGGCATGCCATCACATTTACAGATAACTACTGCATTTTAACAACATCTTTTATGGCTGTCATTAATTTTTACAGCTGCCCTGTCTATTGTGTTTACCTTCTTCATGGGAAGAGGATGTTCTAGCGACAAGTATTTGGCACCAGCAACCAGCCTCAACATACCAGTGTTATGAAGGTCTCCATTCATATTTACAATTGAATGAGGGGGCTGAGCTTCTAACTGAAAGGGAGTGGGGTACACTCAGCCTCGTAAGGCAAACCTCAGCCAACCTGGAAGTACAGGATCATCGAAATATAATGCCAACATTTAAAAAAATGATAGCACCGAAACCCTTTATGTTAAACGTGTAATTCTTTCACTGAACGCCAGCTGTTTAAGTAAGTTTTGTTTTGGAGCGGACGTGACCTTGCTATGCGCACACTAGATGCGCAGTAGCCAAGGTCAGCCTGGGGTGCGCGCGCCTATGAAGTCCTGACCTCACCCCTTTGGATTTTTTTTCTTGGGGCACATTAAAAACAGTGCATGAAGAAAAAATTCGGGACTTGGACCACCTGCGGGAGCGAATTTCTGCCGCCATCTTGACAGTTACTCCTGAAATGATTGCACGTACCAATCCAGCCATTGGGAAAGCGTACGTTCAATGCTGATGTTGGTGGTCGGCCTGGCCTAGATTTTTTCTCTCCAGTCCCTGTTTCCTTAAACTGATCAAACCATCGAATTACAGCTTTGTAATCAGGTGCAGTTTGTCAGCCGGTGCAGTCATTGGCGCGCACGCCCCCGGCCGACCTTGGCTACTGCGCGTCTAGTGTGCGCATAGCAAGGTCACGTCCACTCCAAAAGAAAACTTACTTTAACCAGCTGGCGTTCAGTGAAAGAATTACACGTTTAACCTAAAGGGTTTCGGTGCTATCATTTTTTTAAATGTTGGCATTATTTTTCGATGACCCTGTACTGGCTTTCCGTGGTTTCCCACCTCTACTCCAGGAAATACTGGGATGCTACCTAACGAAAGGCCACGGCCGATTCCTACCCAAAACCTACCTCAATTACAATAAGTTATGCACACTATCACAGAAGCGGCTTCGGTGGCGTAGTTGGTAGCATGCTGAGATTCTATGCCCAAGATCGCGAGTTTAAATCCGGCCGAAGTCGTCGGATTTTTTAAGAGCGTTAAAAGTCCCTCAGTATGCCTTCCTTCGGAGGGGAAGTAAAGCCAGCGGTCCCATGTAATAGATTTATGGCATGTAAAAGAACCTTCCAATAACTACACTTGTGGAAGCTAAAATTTGTAGGTTAGTTTCATAACGCTATACTAGAACCAACGTTCACTGCCAGGTGCTGACTGCGATGACACTTAGTAGCCACGTCCACAGCTAGGTGTCGTGGACGGTAGCATTTGGTAGCAAAAGTAGGAACCACTTGAAAAAATTCATCGTCTGCAGTCCTTCTACCTGAATCACAGATAACACACACTAATACAGCCATCACAATTAAAACCGGTTTTCAGACAGATTCTACACACTCCCAAAGTACACGGGGCTACATGACCGCGTTGTCGCAGCCCCAAAACTAAGAAACCAACCAACCAATACCATCACAGAGACACAGATAATCATAAAAATTCTACACACACCCAAGTACACGGGGCTACATGACCACGATGTCGCAAAGCCCCTAAAGAATCAACAATAACAACAGACTTATAACAATGTTAAGGCCCATTTTATTTTTTTATTTTGCCGTGTCCGGGAGGTAATATAATTCTTCCTTTCCAGAACTCTGCAGCTCATATTCCTCGGTCTGTGGCCAACATAAGGTCTTCCTGGCTGCAGGTGTATTTCAGATCTTGGCACGTGAGTAGGTGTTGCGGAGTCTGGATTTCTCCACAGTCACATCTTGAATCGTCTGCATAACCCCACTTCACAAGGCTGCTACGACACTTAGGCACTCCTGTTCTTATCCGGTTTAAGGACTCCCAGGTGTTATATGGCAAATGACTACCTCTGCTCAGTTCTTCTTCAGGTGTAAACCCCTCTGGTACTATTTGTACCCAGAGTGACACACGCCGGACGTCTGGATTAGTATGGAGGGATGATAATGATGATCAGGTGCCATCAAGTCGGCGTCGACTCCTAGCGACCGCATGGATGGACTGTCTCCATATGATTCGGTTTTCAGCCATATACTTCAGATCCTTCATTGACATATTCCTGTTGGATTTGATGGAGTCGATCCATCTCAATGCTGGTCGCCCTCGTCTCCGAGACCCTTCCAACTTTTCAAGCATAATTGTCTATTCCAACGAATGAGAACGTCTCATAATGTGTCCAAAATATGACAGCTGTAATCGTATTATTAATGCTTCAAGAGACAGATCTGGTTTGATTTTTTGAATCATCCATACATACTTGTCTTCTTGGCTGTCCAAGGAATACGCAGTATCCTTCTCCAACACCAGAGCTCAAAAGCATCACTATACTTCCTATCTCGTTTCCTTATGGTCCAGCTTTCGCAACCACATGTAATGTAGCTATGGGAAAGACTAGTGCCTTAATCATTCTAATTTTAGTAGGCAAAGAAACATTGGAACACTTGAAGATCTTCCAGGCCTTTAAAAGCTGCTCTTCCTAGGGCAAGTCTTCCGCGAATCTCTTGACTGCATGAGCCACCACTACTAATGGTCGATACCAACAAACAGAAACTATTCACCTCTGTGATTATCTTATTATCTGTCATAATGTTTGATGGTAAACCTGTTGTCATTAGTTTTGTCTTGTTGATATTCAAGTACAAGCCCATGGTTTCACTCTGTTCTTTAACTTTCATAATGATATCCTCGAGCTCTTCCTTGCTTTCAGCAACCAAAGTGGTGTCATCTGCATTTCTCAATTTGTTTATATTCAATCCACCAATCTTAAAACTATGAGGTGACACATCCCATCCAATGGAGGGATACTGTTCTCTTAAACAAACTCTTCCGGGATCTTAGGCGAGGAGTGGTCACCTTGTGGTTGAACATAGAATGTCAACTCACAACATTCTATGAAGTGGAAATTAAAAACTTCGTCCACAGTGATATCGATCTTCACAGTGCTTGTGTCGCAAATAACGATGTTTGTTAGTTATTGTTGTTTTAAGGGGCAGAGCAGCGAGGGCACCTGCCCCTATAATGATGTTACTATACACTAAAACTTAGCAATTTCTCTAGGTTTGTACCGTGTCTTGTGTGGGGTTTCGCCTAGGACACCGAGCTGGCTCATCGGCGGGCTTGAGCTTTTAGTTCTCGCAATAAAGAGACGCAGGTGCGCTTCATAGAAAGGGAGGTAGCGCGCGCAGTTTGCTACTCCTATGGGGGTCCGGGCAGGGACACCAAGAGCCCGCTGATGAGCCAGCTCGGTGTCCTAGGCGAAACCCCACACAAGACATGGCACAAACCTAGAAGAATTGCTGAGTTTTAATTCATTGGCCGTGAAAGCCAATATAACATCTTTTATCATTTTAAATGATTATGTCGACTTTATGTGGGGTCTGGCGTTACGTTACTGTCACGTCATAGTACAATGTAGCAGCCGAGTGCCAAGAAGGCAGTGCGAGAACAGAGTTTCAAGAAGGCAGTGCGAGAACAATCAAGTAGGCAGTGAAGAAACAAAATAGAATCTTGAAACTCTGTTCTCGCACTGCCTTCTTGGTGCTCGGCTGCTAGCATTAAAAATTATATAAAGTCCAGTCAATCATACTGACTATCAGTCTCTTTTTATCATTTTAAATGATCTTGTCGACTTCGTCGTTACGCTGGGGTCTGGCGTTACGTTACGGTGACGGGACGAAATGTACCCAGATGCACTGAGGTGTGTGACGTCATAGTACCGCTTGGTGCATGTGTTCCCCGACAATCTCTACTTCGTTAGTATAAGACAAAAATCCCCGATTCTTGGATGTCACGGGTAATCTCGAGAACCACTGGATGGAATTTGATGCGGTTTTTACCATTCTGTAAAGGATATCTCAAGGAAAAAATCTGTAGAAAATAATTTATGATGATCAAAGGAAGCCAAGCAGTAACGATTTCAGTGAAAACGTCGAAAACAAACTTGGCGTCCGTGCGTTTCCTAAGCTTACACTGGGCAAACCGTTAACAATATCAATATACTATGAGCATAAGAATTGGTCAGCATGAAAAGTTCCACAAAAAAAGTCCGCGAGAGCATATCTCTATCTTCAATACATCGCCCACTATAAGTGTTTTTAGACTGGATGGAAGGGGCTGACGGCATCCCGCGCGCCTGACCTTACTTTGCCCTTGGTTTGCACATGCCATTCGCGACTAATTTGAAACAAGGCAAAGTATTATAAAGCAAGATAATTATTATGGAGATAATTTTCTAACATGTCAAGAGTCTTTGGTTTCGAGCGAAGCGAGAAGCCTCCAGCCTTTCTAGCATTTTTCAGCATTTGTAGCATTTAAAATGATACAAAGTCTAGTCTTTCAGACTGACTGTCACTTTTGTACACACTGTTTGGTAATACATTCATTTTGTTATTTACAATTGTCTTTTTTTAAGGAACATGGGAGATTGAAATAAAAATCGCCCGTGTATTTGTTGACAGTGATCTTGCGATGCGAGTGGTCGAGAGCTGCTTATCGGAACACAGCGATACAAGGTTCAATCTATAATCAATTTATACAACAGCTCTGTAGCACACCTCACTCGTCCTTGCTGGTGTCGGATGTGGGTCATGGCGCGGGGAAGCTCAATGTCGCCGTCACTAAATACGATAACTAGCCTAATATTATTTATCTGCGACGAAATTTCTAATTATTTTCATAGCAACAAGATTTACTGTCTTAGACAGCTGAGAACGAGTGTTTGCATTGCGAAAATAGGATTTCATTTCTTTAAGAATTAATAGGAATGCTACACACATCAAAAAAAGTTTTGCATCACCTCGGTTCCCAGATCTCCGGCATATAGACGTTGACTGTGTATATTGTATCCAAGATATAGTCCCTTTGACTGTTCATAGATGTCACTAAAACTGCTCAAAGATGTAAACAACCATGCATGAGCAGGGCCTATTAGACGGAGGGGGTATGACAGCCGATCAGTTCCAGTCATTCCACCAGGACGAAGGTACGCTGCTCATGTTGTCTGTAGTTCTACCATGCCTAGAAGGTCAATACCGCAGTTCGATCGCGTCCGCATTGTTACTTTGTGTCAAGAAGGGCTCTCAACAAGGGAAGTTTCCAGGCGTCTCAGAGTGAACCAAAGCGATGTTGTTCGGACATGGAGGAGGTACAGAGATACAGGAACTGTCGATGACAGGCCTCGCTCAGGCCGCCCAAGGGCTACTACTGTAGTGGATGACCGCTACTTACGGATTGCCGCTCGGAGGAACCCTGACAGCAATGCCACCATGTTGAATAATGCGTTTCGTTCAGCCACAGGACGTCGTGTTTCAACTCAAACTGTGCGCAATAGGCTGCATGATGCGCAACTTCACTCCCGACGTCCATGGCGAGGTCCAGCTTTGCAACCCCGACACCATGCAGCGCGGTACAGATGGGCCCAACAACATGCTGAATGGACCCCACGGAATTGGCATCACGTTCTCTTCACCGATGAGTGTCGCATATGCCTTCAACCAGACAATCGTCGGAGACGTGTTTGGAGGCACCCTGGTCAGGCTGAACGTCTTAGACACACTGTCCAGCGAGTGCAGCAAGGTGGTGGTTCCCTGATGTTTTGGGGTGGCATTATGTGGGGCCGACGTACGCCACTGGTGGTCATGGAAGGCTCCGAAACGGCTTTACGATACCTGAATGACATCCTCCGACCCATAGTGCAACCATATCGGCAGAATATTGGAGAGGCATTTGTCTTCATGGACGACAATTCTCGACCTCATCGTGCACATCTTGTGAATGCGTTCCTTCAAGATAACGACATCGCTCGACTACAGTGGCCAGCATGTTCGCCAGACATGAACCCTATCGAACATGCCTGGGATATGTTGAAAAGGGCTGTTTATGGACGTCTTGACCCACCAACCACTCTGAGAGATTTACGCCGAATTGTCGTTGAGGAGTGGGACAATTTGGACCAACAGTGTCTTGATGAACTTGTGGATAGTATGCCACGGCGAATACAGGCATGCATCAATGCAAGAGGACGTGCTACTGGGTATTAGAGGTAGTGGTGTGTACTGCAATCTGGACCACAAATGCTGAAAGTCTAGCTGTATGATGGTACAACATGCAATGTGTGGGTCTCATGAGCAATAAAACGAGCTGAAATGTTGTTTGTGTTGATCTCTATTCCCTTTGTATTTAACGGTTCCGGAACTCTTGGAACCGAGGTGATGCATAACTTTTTTTGATGTGTGTAGTTCGATCAATCGTGTTTGATTTGATATTACGGAGGTTTGGATTGTGGGGTGCAATGACGTGGAGGGGGTGAGATCTCTTCGCGTGACAGTATCAAATATGTAACACCAACAGAGTAAAATACATATGAAAATCTTGATGTAATTGCTTCTATCCTACATTTGAGGACGTCAGTAAGTGAAGTATATTTTATAACAGACTTGGCGGTCCAGGGGCCAGGTTGTTTGTCTCTCCCCAAGGTGGGCTGGATTCGATCCTCATTAATACATGTGAGATTTCTGAGGTGAAACGTCACGTCCAATGTGCTCCTGGAAGGTTGGCTAGCTTACATTTTATAATTACAATACTTATTTTGCGTTGTTTCCTACTGCAAGAGCAGCATCGCACAGTGGGTCAAAATCGAAATCGAGGGGGACAAAAATAATTTTACGTTTTAATCATGAATTTAGAGTGAAAGCAACGTATATAATTTGTTTACTTCATAATAAACATCAGTTAAGACCTTTTTTGAGCTCGTCTACACATGCAAGAAATTGTCTATGACTAGGAGTTGGATAGAGCATTCAGTTATCTCTTCAGAACAATTTTCTACCCCTAATTTACTAAAAAAAAGTCGCAAAGTTCCATTTATGACATAATCGTCGAACCCAGTGCTTCAAACAGTTGTAAACGTGTGAGAACTGGTAGCGCGGCATCTTCTAAACCGTAAAATAACTAAGTAAGTTGCAAAAAGGTGCAAAAAATCTTATAACAGGAGTAAACTACAAGACTTTATCTACATTTTAACATTAAGTAGAAAGTGACGTAGAGTGACGCGACATACCAAAAATCCAAGTGAAAATATAATTTTAAAAATAATAGTTAAATATTATATATTGCGAATATAGCTGAACTTACGTAACAATTACGCCCATTAATAACTGAAACACGTTACAAAGATCATACCTTCAGCTGCATGTTCCATCTTAAAGCATCACACTAACCACAAAGACAACCAAACCACAGTCACGTACATTCACCCTCCAATTCAAACTGCTCGAACAGTGGCGACAGATTTACACTAAGATGCGTTTATATCCCAGAATAGTGAGCGGCAATTATATGAGAATGCTGTGGAAGTAATACATTTTGATTTTTTAATTATGAAAATAAATACTTTTGTCCTCCTAGATTTCGATTTTGACCCACTGTGCATTGTGGCTGAGCTTCTATGCCCAAGGTCGTGGGGCCAAACCCGGCTGAGTGTTAAAATCTCTCAGTATGCCTTCCTACGGAGGAGAAGTAAAGCCGGCGGCCCCATGTCATAGATTTATGGCATGTAAAAGAACCTTCCACTAACTACAATTGTGTGAAGCAAAATTTGTAGGTTAGATTTGATTAATGCTCATAAGTTCCAACGTTTGTCACTAGGTGCGGGTTGCGGTGGCATCTAGTACCCAAGTTTGAAGCTAGGTGTCGCTGACGGTAGCATTTGGTAGCAAATGTAGGAACTACTTGAAATTATCGTCTGCTGTCCTTACTTGAATTAAAACAGATAACACACACTAATACAGTCATCACAATTAACACCAGTTATCAGACAAATTCTACACACTCCCAAAGTACACCGAGCTACATGAACACGTTGTCGCAGCCTCTAAGCTAAGGAACCAACCATCCTATTGTAAGAAGTGTCAAGTTTACTTGTCAACGAGTAGACTTGAAGTATTTTAATATTTGTGTCATTATAATGGTTAAAATTCGAGGATCGTTTTTAATTCTCTCTAGGATAAGAATAATTGGAGAGGTACTAGGAATTAGCGACCCGGGTGAGACCAATGATAATGATTAATGACACCGCTGCTTATAATCAGGCCTCCAAAACAGAAAACAAATGCTGCGATAATGACGAAAATAGGTGTGTTTCATTAACTCTCTGTACTGCTTTTGAAAATGCGGTTTATTTTCCCCCGTCACACCTGGTTCATTGGTTAGAGTGATTATAACAATAAGAAAGGAATTGAGATTAAACAAAACTGACATAGTTTTCGGATGCAGATCATTAATCTCTATCAAGTTAACGTATTGTCTAATTTACCGCAAAATAAAGTGGCCTGTGTTATTCTTATTATTATTAATATCACTAGCTTTACCCATCGCGGCTTCGCCCGCGAATATTCTAGTTGTAAAGAGTACACTTAGCAAAATCTCAATCATGAATGCTATGACTGATTTATCCTCGGTATGAATAATCAGACTTTATCAATTCAGCTACTGGTGCAGTGGTTAGGGGTTTGTTATTCCTTCATAGCTACAGTATATCAGAGCGAAGTTAGTTTTCTGGGAATATCACAGACACTGTTAATTTAAGGGACTTTAAATGTGGTTTTCGGGGACCCTTTATAGTCGGGTGAAAAAGACTTTTCGTACCACACTCACACGTGAAAATTGCGTGAAATAATTCTAGAGTGCCCCTTGACCCCCTTAAGCGCATTATACTGTATGTATTGATGAATTTTACAGCTTAATTTGGTTCGGTGATAACCTTATAACCGTCCGGAAACTTTCACAATAATGTAATATTGGAATTGCATTGCGTCTTACAGAAATAGATGGACCTGTGAGATTCTGTTACCATGGTTACCGTGTTGCATTCTTTCATTATTTCGTTGAAAATATACATGTTTTAATGTATTTATTTAATTGTGAGGCATTTAAAGAGTAAGTGAGTGCGTTTCGCTTACGCATTGGGTTATGCTGAACCTGTAGGTACCCCATATGTGTTGGTTGGTGTTAATGGGACCTCATTTTCGGTACAAAACTGGAATGGGACATTAGCAGAATATTATAGGGAGGGATTGTTATTTTTACGACGTTATGTTCAACTAAGGAGCGCTATAGTATTTCACAAATGAATTTGAATTAGCTTTCTTCTCTTCCCAAAATCTCTTATTTCCCTCACTGTGATTTTATGGTGTCCAAGCAGTGGCGGCTCTCATTCGGGGGTTTGCAGAAAAAAAGATGTTTGTTCACCATAAAATTTCCCATAAAATTTCGTATGTTACGTTGACTTCTTTAAGGTTATTTTCAAGTTCTATTATCCAGCTATTCTTGGTTTTTAATGAGGGGGCATGATTAAATATTCCTTTAATGAGTCTTTCATTGTCCATTCTTTGAGCATGTCCATAAAATTGCAATCGTCTTTTTCTAATAGTGTCTGCTATTTTCTCGAAATGTTGGTATAACTGGTGAGATCTTTTTTTCATCCACACTCTCTATGTGCACTGGGCCAAATTTTTAACCATTATTATTATTGATGTGTAACATATTTCCACTCGGTTGCTGGATATTTTTGTGGGAGTGATTTTGAAAAATGGGACGGAAGTGGATCGGACGGAAGTGTGTGCCAGGGATGTGATCCAGCTGGCAGTGGTACCATGTGGAATGTTTATCACATACGGATTACTTCGTAAGAGCAGAGTATCAAGAAGGCAGTGCGAGAGTAGAAATATCAAGTAGGCAGTGAAGAAAAAAAAAGTCTTGGAATTGTTATGTATTATGAGAGAGTGAAAAATAAAAAGATTTTTTGTGTGTTGATGAATGTCAAGGATAATAAAAACGGTAACATCTTCAAGGTAGGATAACATGTCAGATGTTACACATCATATGCGACTACTGTAAGGCTCGTATCTTTATTATTATTATTATTCACAAATATTTCCAATTTTGCATTGGCCATTAGATACGGAGCAATGGTCAAGTACAATCATGGTTATTTAGATGTTTATGAAGCGACGCATGATGTGGCATGAATCAAATATCACAGACTCTTGTGTGCTTCCAATTGCTTCCGTGAGTCCCAGTGAGGTCACCTGGTGCATTTATTAGCCTACTTCGTAACCATCAAGTGATTCCACATAATTAACAATCAACCGCCAGAGAAACATAACATACTACTGAAAAGTATTATCTTGTGATCAACTAACATCTAGGTTATCGGTTCCTAATGGGTTGGGCGATAGTGAACAATGAGATTAGAATGAAGACAATAATACTAACTACAGACTTACAGACTAGAAGAAGAAATGGTAAACAAATAAAGGATAAGGCAAATAAAGGACAGTGAGAAAAGAAATGCCCTCAACCCTCGAAGAATGAGGATTGAGGGACTTGGAATGAAGGAGAGATATGAAAGGGAAAGAGGACAGGGCAGAACGATTAAAGATAAGCGGTCGAATGGTTGTACATAGAGTAATGAATACATAACTAAATTGTGGTGTAGCATTGGACTGCATAAGATTGCTCAGTGTAAGACTTGAGTTGTAATTACCATGTATGTTGGTGTGTTGGTTCCTCAGTTTAGGAGCTGCGACAACGCGGTCATGTAGCCCCGTGTACTTTGGGTGTCTGTCTGATGAAAAATCCACAGCCTGCGTCCAGTCTCCGACCGGGTCAGGAATGGAATGAATGAAGCCCCCATCTAGCGGCGAGGATATGGACTGTGCCGGCTGCCGAGGCCTGACGCACCCCTCCGGGGCAATGATTAAATGAATGACAGATGAAATGAAATGATAGTGGAGAGTGTTGCTGGAATGAAATTTTGACAGGGAAAACCGGAGTACCCGGAGAAAAACCTGTCTGCCTCCGTTTTGTCCAGCACAGATCTCACATGGAGTGACCGGGATTTGAACCACGGACCCAGCGGTGAGAGGCCGGCGTGCTGCCGCCTAAGCCACGGAGGCTTCTTGTCTGTCTGATAACTGGTGTTAATTGTGATGGCTGTATTATTGTGTGTTATCTGTTTTTTAATTCAAGTAAGGACTGCAGACATTGAATTTTTCCAAGTAGTTCCTACTTTTGCCGCCAAACGCAACCGTCAATGACTGCTAGTTCAGAACTGGTTACCAGATGCCATAGAAGGTGGCTCCTGGCGACGAACGTCGGAACCTAAGAGCGTTTGTCAAATGTTTAACCTAGCCTACAATTTAGCTTCACACAGGTGTAATTAGTGGAAGGTTCTTTAACATGCCATAAATCTATGACATGGGACCACCGGCTTTACTTTCCCTCCGAAGGAAGACATACTGAGGGATTTTCAACGCTCTTAAAAATCCGACGACTTCGGCCGGGTTTGAACCCGCGATCTTGGGCATAGAAGCTCAGCATGCTACCTACAAAATTACCATGTATGTTTTGTTTTGCGAGAAGCCATGGTTATGTTGTGTCAAGCTTCCTACAGCGTGTTTTCTGATATGATATGAGCTCTAATTCTGTTATTATCAGCATCTTGTAGACAATACCCGTCATACATAACCCCACAGGGAGTGGTGCAACAGAACTTCTGTACATTGCTGACGTCACGAAAGCGCACCAGGGCCAGTATTTCTCGTCGGCATACACACGTCACTGTAGGGTCATGGAAAGATTTGTTAATACAATTAAGGTGGTGAACGCCATGGGCTGCCAGACGTAAAACACATGCCTCAACACAAAGTTGGATCTTGCCCACGTCCGGTCATATTCCAGTAAAATTCTTGAGGTATGTCTTCTCTTTTTTTCTTCAATGATGTTAGTACAGTAGCTTCGCTGAGGCTCTGGTGTTTGGTAGAGGTAAATAGTTTCTAAGGCCTTCAACCAAGAAATGATTCTATTATACTCTTTGATAAAGACAAAGAGTTATAACTATTACCCATATATTTAGGAAAAAGTTGGCTGTATGTTCTTAACTGAACATCTTGTTATTATTAGTATTATACAGGACGTTGATGACTAAAACGCTTCTGCCTCCAAAAACAAGATAAACGGAGAGCAATATTATTATAAAAGACCAGCTCTTCCATAGTCCAGTTATAATACAGTTGGAATCAGAATCAGTCTTATCTGTTGACAACACTATATTGTCCTAGATGTGAGCAATAGCCACGCCCGTATTTGGTGCGATGTGAGACACTGGATCGCCTGCATGGTGCCCATACGCACTGCGTCCTCGAGTCCTCGGTTCGAAATGAGACTGGGTCCTGCCTGTGACCAACACTTTTGCCACGTTAGTTATTAGGAGCGAATGCCAATTCTGTTTCTTAATAATGTTGTTGTTTGAGTCTTCAGTCTTTTGACTGGTTTGATGCAGCTCTCCATGCCTTCCTGTCCTGAGCTAATCGTTTCATCTCTACATAGCTACCACACCCTACATCCGAGGCAATCTGTTAAACATATTCTAACCTTGGTCTACCCCTACAGTTCTTGTCCTCGACCCTTCCTTCCATAACTAAGCTTGCTATTCCTGGGTGTCTTAGTATGTGCCCTACTAACCTATCTCTTCTCTTCTCTTCATTAGCAGTCGCCAGAAACATCTCTCCTCTCCCACTCGTCTTAATACCTCTTCGTTTGTAACCCTATCTACCCATCTGATCTTCATCATTCTCCTGTAACACCACATTTCAAATGCTTCAATTCTCCTCTTTTCTGCTGCACCAATAGTCCAAGTTTCACTTCCATAGAGCGCCACGCTCCAGACAAAGGCTTTCAAAAATGACTCTCTAATACCTAAATCTATATTCGATGTCAACAGATTCCTTTTTTTTTTTGTAGAAATGCTTTCCTTGCCTGAGCCAACCTACTTTTTATATCCTCTTTTCTTCGTCCATCACTGGTTATTCTGCTTCCTAAGTAACAGAAGTCTCCTACTTCTTTCAGCTTTTCACCTGCCAATTTGATCTCCATAGAGGTTTCTGATTTATTTCGGCTGCATTCCAGTATTTTTGTTTTATATTTATTAATTTTCATCATGAATTATTTCCGTAAGACGGAGTCCATACCATTCAAAAACTCATTCAAATCCCCAGGCTTGTCGGCCAAGATGACGATGTCATCAGCAAATCTCAGAGTTGGAATTATTTCTCCTTGAATCTTCACTCCCACTTTACATTTTTCTCCAATAATAATGCTGCAGTGTTCGCGGGCCTTATAAAGAAAGGTGCCAGTCTCTAGAACCACCCTAGTAGTCGCGTCACGTGTCTTCACGGCTCGTAAAGAGCGTCTGCTGTACATCACGTGCACTACTTGCCCTTAACACTGAACTTCTCTGGGTCCTCAATGTGGAAACCAGATGTGTGTTCCTCTCATTGAGGCACTGTGACGTCATCTGTGACCTAGCCCGACAAATACTGATCTCTAATACACATTTACTCATTGGAGGGGAGGGTGGGAATGAAAGCTCAAATTCCCTCTAACCAACTTACAGTACGGTTTACAGTTCCACTTCCTTCTTTCCTAATGAGTTATTTTTTTAATAATCGTTTCGATTTTTTATGGACCACGTTATTTCAACTGCCTTTTCCGTCGTTCTTTCACATTGGCCCAGTATTCGCGCATTCTTCTTCGGTGAGCTTCCCTTCGTTCTTCGGTCCACTTCTTGCCGGTTTTCAATATAGGTTTTGGCTGAAAACTCTGTATCTCCCCAAGTTTCTTCTTCAAAGAGTCACGTTCCAAGATGTCCTCATGTGATATCCCCAGTTCTTGTAGGTCCTTTTCCACCTCTCTAAACCAGATCCCTTTGGTTTTCTTTCCCACAAAGTAGGCACAGATTCGACTGGACAATCTTCCGGAGTACATTCGTGTTAAATGGCCATAAAAGGAGAGTCTTCTTTTGCGAATGGTGTCCGTTATTTTCTCCACATGTAGATAAAGTTCATCGTTGTGTCGTCTTCTATACTCTCCTCGTTCCTTGACCGGGCCCAGGATCTTTCTCAGAATCTTCCTCTCTTTGGCTTCGAGTTGTTCTGCCAGGCCTTTCTTATTCATCGCCAGGCGTTCTGATGCATATAACGCCTCCGGGCGAATAACGGTAACATAGTGCCTCAGTTTGGCCTTGAAGGACATTGATCGTGTTTAGTAAAAGTCTTTGGTTAAATGGTAAGCTATTTCCATTTTGTAAATAGGCCTAATGAGTTTATTATTATTATTATTATTATTATTATTATTATTATTATTGAGCCTCCGTGGCTTAGGCGGTAGCACGCCGGCCTCTCACCGCTGGGTTCGTGGTTCAAATCCCGGTCACTCCATGTGAGATCTGTGCTGGACAAAACGGAGGCAGACAGGTTTTTCTCCGGGTACTCCGGTTTTCCCTGTCAAAATTTCATTCCAGCAACACTCTCCACTATCATTTCATTTCATCTGTCATTCATTTAATCATTGCCCCAGAGGAGTGCGTCAGGCCTCGGCAGCCGGCACAGTTCATATCCTCGCCGCTAGATGGGGGCTTCATTCATTCCATTCCTGACCCGGTCGGAGACTGGAAGCAGGCTGTGGATTTTCATTTTCATTATTATTATTATTACATCGTTATGCCCATCTGTGGAGCGGATAGAACTTATTTTGCTATTGATGTATGTTTCTTCTCTCGGAAAATCTCTTCATCTGGGCACTGAATATATTCCTCCGTTCTTCCGTCCATGGTCCTGATAGTAATTTTCTCAGAGAAATGATGGCTGTTGATTAATGTTCTGAACTGGAGTCCATCTTGTAACATTTCCTCTGTAATGGCAATTTGTCGAAGGTCTTTCTCTATTTCACTCAGCCAGGTGTTCTTGACTTTCATTGAGAAAGGAAGGTTGAGAATTCTTTTGATGAGCCTGTCATTGTTCATACTGAGAACTTCAACCGCCTTTTCCTGAAGGTGTCAGTGATATTTTTAGAATGCCCGATAAAGCTCCTGAGACTTCCGTTCCATCGAGATTACTTCTGAGCAGACTGCACCAAGGATATGTCTCCAACAAGAGATCTGCCTCCTATGATGAAGGTTTCCGAGGCGTGTTATTGTTATTATTTGTACTAGCATTACCCGTCGCGGCTTCGCCCGCGAATATTCTAGTTGTGAAGAGTAGACTTAGCAATATCTCAATCACGAATCCTATGACTGATTTAGCCTTGGTATGAATAATCAGACTTTATCAATTCAGCTACTGGTGCAGTGCTTAGGGGTTTGTCATTCCTTCATAGGTATATCAGAGCGAAGTTAGTTTTCTGGGAATATCACAGACACTGTTAATTTAAGTACCTTTAAATGTGGTTTTCGTAGACACTTTATAGTCGGGTGAAAAAGACCTTTCGTACCACACTCATGCGTGAAAATTGCGTGAAAAAATTCTAGAGTGCTCCTTGACCCCCCTTAAGCGCATTATACTGTATGTATTGATGAATTTTACAGCTTAATTTGGTTCCATGATAACCTTATAACCGTCTGGAAACTTTCACAGTAATGTAATAATTGGAATTGCATTGCGTCTTACAGAAATAGATGGACCTGTGAGATTCTGTTATCATGGTTACCGTGTTACATTCTTTCATTATTTCATTGTAAATATACATGTTTTAAGGGATTTATTTAATTGTGCGGCATTTAAAGAGTAAGTGAGTGCGTTTCGCGTACGCATTGGGTTATGCTGAACCTGTAGGTACCCCATATGTGTAGGTTGGTGTTAATGGGACCTTATTTTCGGTACAAAACTGAAATGGGACCTTAGCAGAATAATATAGGGAGGGATTATTACAAGAGACTTAACTGCAGATGGTTGGTTGGTTCCTCAGTTTAGGGGCTGCGACAACGCGGTCATGTAGCCCCGTGTACTTTGGGTGTGTGCAGAATTCGTCTAATAACCGGTGTTAATTGCGATGGCTGTATTAGTGTGTGTTATCTGTGATTCAGGTAAGGACTACAGACGATCAATTTTTCAAGTAGTTCCTATTTTTGCTACAGAATGGTACCGTCCACGACATCTAGCTTGCGGACTTGGCTACTAGATAGCATCACAGTCAGCAAATGGTGGCGAACGTTGGAACTAATAGAGCGTTATCAATTCTAACCTACAATGTTTGGCTTCACACAAGTGTAGTTAGTGGAAGGTTCTATCTCATGCCATAAATCTATGACATGGGACCACCGGCTTTAACTTCCCCTCCGAAGGAAGGCATACTGAGGGATTTTTAACGCTCTAAACATATCCGACGACTTCGGCCGGGTTTGAAACCGCAACCTTGGGCATAGAATCTCAGCATGCTACTTAACTGCAGACACGAGCCACTTACTTTCTCAATACTCAGCACTTTAATAGTTAGTCTATATATATAAAGCTCAATGTTTGTCTGTCTGTCTGTCTGTCTGTCTGTCTGTCTGTCTGTTATGTATACAAATCCACACCGTTTCACCGATCTGAACCAAAATTTGTATACTTACCCTTCGGAACCCTGCGGGTAACCCTGTCCACTTGAAATTTCCGACAGACCACCCCATTCCCTGCATTTAGGCCCTTTGGCCCAAATCTACACCGTTTCACCGATCTCAACAAAAATTTGTATACTTACCCTATGTAACCCTATGAATAACACTGTCCACTTAAAATTTCGGACAGACCACCCCATTTCCTGCATTTAGGCCCTTTGGCAAACATCTACACCGTTTGACCGATCCGAACCAAAATTTGTATACTTACCCTTTGCAACCCTGCGGGTAACCATGTCCACTTGAAATTTCGGACAGACCACCCCATTCTCTGCATTTAGGCCCTTTGACCCAAATCTACACCGCTTCACCGATCAGAGCCAAAATTTCTATACTTACCCTTTGGTACCCTGCGAGTAACACTGTTTGCTTGAAATTACGGACAGACCACTCCATTCCCTGCATTTAGGCCCCTTGGCTCAAATCTACACCGTTTCACCGATCTGAACCAAAATGTGTATACTTACCCTTTGTAACTCTGTGAATATCACTGTCCACCTAAAATTTCGGACAGACCATCCCATTTCCTGCATTTAAGCCCTTTGGCAAAAATCTATATCGTTTCAACGATCCGGACCAACATTTGTATACTTACCCTTTCGAACCCTGCGGGTAACCCTGTCCACTTGAAATTGCGGACAGATCACCCCATTCCCTTCATTTAGGCCCTTTGGCACAAATCTACACCGTTTCACCGTTCAGAACCAACATTTGTATACTTACCCTTCGGTACCCTGCGAGTAACATTGTCTGCTTGAAATTGCGGACAGACCACTCCATTCCCGGAAAGAGGACAGGGTCCGTCCCAAAGGCAATGGAAAAAAGGGGTAAAACCGGACCCGCTCTGGAAACCCTCAGGGTTGCCAGCTCCCGAACTCACCAGCCATGAGCCCTTGAGGATGTAGCACTATCGAGGGTGCACCAGAAGTGGTCGGGCTACACACACCCTTCCTCCTTGAGGGTCTTGAGCAGAAGACATGAGATATTAAGAAAAGAAAAAGAAGGCTGACACCTCGAAGAATGAGGCTATCAGGAATGATTAGACAAGGGCCAATTAAGGCGGGAAAGTGAAAGAGTCGCTAGGCCTCGGATACCCTGATACCATCGGGGTCGGAAGAGAACAAGAGTTTGACCAAGGGAGGCTGACAGGTAAGAGAACTGAAAGGAGCCCGGCATCAGTAAGCAGAAGCAATGCCGGACTCAGCTGGGGTCCCGTGGTCGCAAACCCACGTCCCACAAGTTGAGAGACCCTGGTGGGTGTAGGGGGGAGGAGGGGGCCAGGTGTGAGAATAGCTTGCTGATTCATCGCGAGTTGACATGAGAGGAATGTCCAGACCCCGCCGTGTTACCTGGTATTGCTGACAATGCTGATGTTCATACAGGGTCTTTGCTCAAACCACTGTAGTGTTACGAAAGAATGAGTGATTCACCGGTCAATGTGAATAGGACCGGGAACCCCCCCGAACGTCTGTCATCATATATCGTCATCATCTGCGATTCGTGCAGCTTGGACCCGAGCAGTACTCGATAAGCTCTTTCACTACACGCATCGAGTATAGGCCTAAGCCAGAAAATAACGTTCAGACTTTGGAAGACATCGAAGGTAGAAATCTGAATTGCCTATATCAGATTTAAAATTACACCATGTTCGTTTAGTAGTCATTTTCATTACCTTATTATTATCATAAGGGCAAATGACCTAGATGTTACGCCCATTATACCACTAATCACCACACACAATAAGTCTTCATCGCCTGTGAATTTTGAAATATTTCTTTCTATCACGGTAGTTTGTAAGTTTGTCGTGTCAATTCAACAGTAGTTTTCATTATCATCCTCATCAAAAGGGCAAATGGCCTAAATGTTACGTCCATTATACTATTAAGTAACACCACAGTCTTCATCGCCTGTGATTTTAAAATGTGTATTTCCATTAATTTGTAAGGTTGATATACCCGTTCAGTAGTAGTCGTCTTCATTATCATCCTCATCAAAAGGGCAAATGACCTAGATGTTACGTCCATTATACTACTAAGTAACACAACAGTCTTCATCGCCTGTGATTTTAAAATGTGTATTTCCATTAGTTTGTAAGTTTGATTTACCCGTTCAGTAGTAGTCGTCTTCATTATCATCCTCATCAAAAGGGCAAATGACCTAGATGTTACGTCTATTATACTACTAAGCAACACCAGAGTCTACTGTACCTAGCCTGTGATTTTAAAAATATGTATTTGCATTAGTTTGTAAGTTTGATTTACCCGTTCAGTAGTAGTCGTCTTCATTACCATCCTCATCAAAAGGGCAAATGACCTAGATGTTACGCCCATTATACTGCTAGGCAACACCACAGTCTTCCTCGCCGGTAATTTAAAAATATGTATTTCTATTAGAGTATAAGTTTATTATACCCGTTCAATAGCAGTCGTCGTCAGTATCATCTTCATCAATGACGTTGAGTGTTAAGGAGACTGAAATATTATCATCATTCCACCGGGCGAAGCCGGGTACTACTGCTAGTAGTATTATAATTATAATGAGACAGGTGTAATGTCCCTGCGGTCGTCAGGGCCACGAACTTGCCAGATGTGGATTCCTCTTAAAGTCTGTCTCGCGGCCATTTTACACCATTTATTTCACGTCATTGAACATCGGGTCATTGGTACTTGCATTGAGTAATCCGTAATGGCGGATATTTAGTGTCACTGTGTGTGATGAAATACACACCCGAGCACCAGGACTGCACTGCGGAGCTGCATCAAGTCTCAGACAGCGGCCATTCTGAGTGTGATTTCACCCGAGTTTCAAGGGAAATGCCGGGATGGTACCTTGCTTCAAGTCCAAGTCACCTACAGAAACCCAGGTTATCAGACAAATTCAACATACACGGGTATGATGACCGATGTGGCTTCGGTGGCGTAGTTGATGGCATTCTGAACTGCTGTGCCCTAGATCGCGGTTCAAACCCCGCCGATGTCGTCGAATTTTTAAGAGCGTTTAAATCCTTCAGAATGCCTTCATTCGGAGGCGGAAGTCTCATGTCATAGATTTATGGCGTGTAAAAGATCCTTCCACTAACTAAACTTGTGTGAAACTACATTTCTAGGTTCGATTTTGTTGTAACGCTCTATCAACGTACCAACGTTCACCTCTAGGTGTCAGTGACATCAGGTAGCGAAAGTTGGAACCACTCGAAATTGAATGGAACTTGTAGCTCACCCTATGGGTGTCCACTGGAAGCAGCTACAGCCCCTGGCGAGCCGAACATGTCCTAGGACACTCCCGGCACTAAAAGCCATACGATAAAGAAATAAATAAATAAATAATTAAATAACTCCCTAAAATTAATTAATTAATCTGACGTAGGCTACATTTTTCAGGTCTCGGGAAGCCCCCGTTACAATCATGTTTACCGACTGAAAAGCATTAATTGCCTCCAACAGGATAATATTTGTACTTTTCATAACAAGAGAAACGTAACTAAGACTGCGTGTTATCGAAATCTACCAAACTAAATGCCTCTATTGCTAAAAAGTAGGGGACATAAATTAATCAAAGCACATACGGTATATTTAATTGACTAAATACGTAGATACATGTCACCTCCGTGGTGTAGTGGTCAGCATGCTTAGCTGCCAACCCGGAGGTCCTCGGTTCGATTCTTGGCTCTGCCACGAAATTTGAAAAGTGGTATGAGGACTGGAACGGGGTCTACTCAGCCTCAGGTGTTTCAAATGTATAGAGGGTGTTAGATTACCACCTCAGCCATCCTCGAAGTGGCTTTCCGTGGTTTCCCCACTTCGTCTTCAGGAAAATGCTGGGATGGTACCTAACGTAAGGCCACGGCCACCTCCTTCCCTTTCCCTTGCCTAACCGTCCCACTCTTCCCATCCCTTCATAAGGCCCATGTTCGCTTTGCAGGTGAGGCTGCTTGGGCGAAGTGCTGGTCACACTCCCCAGTTGTATCCCCCGACTCAGAGTCTCAAACTCCCGTGCTCTGCCCTCAGTGGCGGTAGAGGTGGGATCCCTCGCTTAGTCCGTGGGAAAAGCCAACCCTGGAGGGTAAAGCGATAGCGAAAAAGAAAAAAGTAACTACTTAAAATACACGACTCTTCCAAAACATCCTTTAATATGGTTGAAGGAGAATCTTACAGATTGAATTATACAATGTTAAGAGATTTCCACAAAGAGAACAGCCACTTTAAGAAAAATATGCAATGTAAAGATATTTGGAGTAGTATTTAGGACATATTTTATTTACATCAAAAAGTGGTTGACTGAGCAGTCTGTAGACATTTCGGATAAGTTACCATATCAGATCTTTTTATTTTCCGTTATCGTTTCACCCTCCAAGGTTGGCTTTTACCACGAACTAAGCGAGGGATCCCACGTCTAGCGCCCCGTTCCGGTGTCATGGAGCTGTAATTAAAAAAAAAAAAAAAAGGTTCACATGTATTACACTGTGTTTTCAACTTACGTACAAACATTTCAGTTTTTCCACTCATTTCTTTCTTTCCAAATGTCTTTCAAAGTGCATTATCACGTCTTCTTTACAAGAGAACGTTGTGTGATCTCCTTTGCATCCTGCATTAACTCCAGCAGTACTGGATCATTCTTGGAAGCTGCAAATTCCTGAAGGTCACTCACAACAGAGTGCCTCTCCAAAAGTGTGTTTTTAGCTCCCTTTCGTTCTCTTCATCGTCGTCGTCGTCGTCATCGTCCATTTCTCCCAGGACTTTGCACCTACTGTTATTGGCTGCAATATCAGCTGCAGTTTGAATGTCTTCAGTCGTTGATGTTTCCTAGAACTTTGGTGCAAGTACAGTCACACTCAAAATTTAGTACTGTACATAGCTTTGTACAGAGAGTCTCTCTCACGACTCGTCCGGCCAGGGGGGGGGGGGGGGGGGGGGGGCGCCCAGCTTATCTGTCTCCCGTTGACTCATCACTCCCTGCTCGGCACAACACAGCACTTGGCTCACTTTATCAGTGCATGACATGAGATACCAATTAACATTTAGAAAGTAAGAATTAATAAACTAAGGTGGTACCTTATGACAGGAGATGTTGGAAATGTTCTCCTCCTACATCCACACATTTCTGACATCGTCTTATGAAACTCCGATTCACACGCATAAGTTCGTCTTCCGTAATTGAGGCTATTTCTCTCCGGATATGTTCTGACATTTCATTTACTTTTTCCTCGTTGTACATGTTTTGTAACACTTCACTTCTTATCGAGTTGAGAACCACGGTCTCTCTATGTGGAGGGCGCACACATGTGTTATGAAACGTTTAACGACTTCCCTGCCAGACTCTGTTTTCACATTACATAAATACCCTTTCCTCGACCGTGTACACACGTGGAGGCATTATGAGAATTATACCCAAAAGTAACACTTCACAACTCGAGAATAGTTGGAGCGACAGATGAACACTAAATACACGTTATAAGCATGGACCAGAACTGCGAAGTGCGCGCTGTGTAACAGGAAGTGATCAGTCAACGGGAGGCAGATAAGCTAGCGCGTCGGCCGGCCGAGTCGTGAGAGAGACTCACTGTATTATGGATAATATGATCCGTCTTAGTCAGGTTATATACGCCTACAGTTCCGGAATTTTGTTTCCGTTTCCACGTTAGGCAGTTTTCCGGTTTACAGTGTCATTTTACATAGAAAATACCTCCGTTCCAAATTTTGTTTCTCTTTTGTCCACGTTTCCGGTGTATAAAGGGTTTGGTTTAGGCAGGTTTTACTGTACTAATGCACAGTAATGTACGAAAATTTAAAAAAATACGTTCAATTGTATTTTATCAAAAAATAGCATTCGTTTTTCGAGTCAAACATTCAACTTTAAATTTAGCTCATATTAAATCGCTGACCACGCGTCACATAATCTGCAGGCCTCATGACTTGGCAGCGGTTGCTTGGTAGGCCTAGGCTCTGCATGGGCTGTGCTGCCACGGCGTTTGGTTTGGTTTGGTTTTTACCAGAACTTTTTCACACGCCCAAATGCACGGGACTGATGACCATGATCTCCAACGCTGACATCACTGCGGTAAGGAAGGTCAGACCGCCGAGTGTGCAATATACACACATCAAAAAAAGTTTTGCATCACCTCGGTTCCCAGATCTCCGGCATATAGACGTTGACTGTGTATATTGTATCCAAGATACAGTCCCTTTGACTGTTCATAGATGTCACTAAAACTGCTCAAAGATGTAAACAACCATGCATGAGCAGGGCCTATTAGACGGAGGGGGTACGACAGCCGATCAGTTCCAGTCATTCCACCAGGACGAAGGTACGCTGCTCATGTTGTCTGTAGTTCTACCATGCCTAGAAGGTCAATACCGCAGTTCGATCGCGTCCGCATTGTTACTTTGTGTCAAGAAGGGCTCTCAACAAGGGAAGTTTCCAGGCGTCTCAGAGTGAACCAAAGCGATGTTGTTCGGACATGGAGGAGGTACAGAGATACAGGAACTGTCGATGACAGGCCTCGCTCAGGCCGCCCAAGGGCTACTACTGTAGTGGATGACCGCTACTTACGGATTGCCGCTCGGAGGAACCCTGACAGCAATGCCACCATGTTGAATAATGCGTTTCGTTCAGCCACAGGACGTCGTGTTTCAACTCAAACTGTGCGCAATAGGCTGCATGATGCGCAACTTCACTCCCGACGTCCATGGCGAGGTCCAGCTTTGCAACCCCGACACCATGCAGCGCGGTACAGATGGGCCCAACAACATGCTGAATGGACCCCACGGAATTGGCATCAGGTTCTCTTCACCGATGAGTGTCGCATATGCCTTCAACCAGACAATCGTCGGAGACGTGTTTGGAGGCACCCTGGTCAGGCTGAACGTCTTAGACACACTGTCCAGCGAGTGCAGCAAGGTGGTGGTTCCCTGATGTTTTGGGGGTGGCATTATGTGGGGCCGACGTACGCCACTGGTGGTCATGGAAGGCTCCGAAACGGCTTTACGATACCTGAATGACATCCTCCGACCCATAGTGCAACCATATCGGCAGAATATTGGAGAGGCATTTGTCTTCATGGACGACAATTCTCGACCTCATCGTGCACATCTTGTGAATGCGTTCCTTCAAGATAACGACATCGCTCGACTACAGTGGCCAGCATGTTCACCAGACATGAACCCTATCGAACATGCCTGGGATATGTTGAAAAGGGCTGTTTATGGACGTCTTGACCCACCAACCACTCTGAGAGATTTACGCCGAATTGTCGTTGAGGAGTGGGACAATTTGGACCAACAGTGTCTTGATGAACTTGTGGATAGTATGCCACGGCGAATACAGGCATGCATCAATGCAAGAGGACGTGCTACTGGGTATTAGAGGTAGTGGTGTGTACTGCAATCTGGACCACAAATGCTGAAAGTCTAGCTGTATGATGGTACAACATGCAATGTGTGGGTCTCATGAGCAATAAAACGAGCTGAAATGTTGTTTGTGTTGATCTCTATTCCCTTTGTATTTAACGGTTCCGGAACTCTTGGAACCGAGGTGATGCAAAACTTTTTTTGATGTGTGTATTTCAATTTGCTGTGAGTGTTAACCTTCACCACCAACAAGATTGTAAATGTCACTGTGCGATGGACAAGGCCAACTGAAGTGCACCTCGCTGGGACGGGGAACATTCGAAACTGCGAAGAGGAGTTAGTTATTGTTGTTTTAAGGGGCGGAACCACGAGGTCATCTGCTCCTCTTATCACAGATTTCAGTATACAAATTTGGAATGTAATTTAAAATTTAGAGGTGGACACCTCAATTTGAAAAGACCGAAAATTAATCAAACATAAAATTAAATATTACTAATAATTATAATATAAACAAAAATTACGGAAAAACAAAAATTCTGCATTCAAAAACGAACAAGTCGTTGAGTCAATGTTCACTGGAAAATGTAGATTGCTGGCCCTAACCCACTCTCACTTATAAAGCGGATAACTGCGAAGAAGAGGGGTTGATTCCCACTCTGCCACCATACAAGTGGTTTTAATTGGATTTCTCCCCCTTCTTCTCCAGGAGAATGCCGGGACGGTAACTAAATAAAGGCCACTGCAGCCTCCTTCCCGAATTCCTGATCCAATTATAAATGCACACACACTGGTACAGCCATCACAATGACATAGGTTATTAGACGGATTTATATATATTTTTCGTAGTCAATTTACCCTCCAGGCAGGCTTCTTCTACGGACTCAGTGTGGGATCCCACCTTTACCGCCTCTACGGACAGTGTCCTGGAGATTGACATCGGATCGGGGGATACAACTGGGGAGGTGGGACTAGCGGCTTGCCGAGGCGGCCTCACCTGCAAAGCGATCTGGGGTCCCATGAGGGATGGGAAGGGGGAAGGAGGCGGCCGTGGTCTGACGGTAGGGACCATCCCGGCGTTTGCTCGAAGACGAAGTGGGAAACCACGGAAAACCACTTCGAGGATGTCTGAGGTGGGAATCGAACCCCCTCTATTCATTAGGACCATCCGACGCTGAGTAGACCCCATTCCAATCCTCATACCACTTTTCAAATTTCGTGGCAGAGCCGGGAATCGAACCTCGGACCTACGGGGTAGCAGTTAAGCACGCTGACCACTAAACCACGGAGGCGACAGACAGAAAATAATATCGTATGCCCTCGGTGCCGGGTGCAAGCTTTGTAATTTGACATCCAGAGGGCAGCTTGCATGTCGAATATTGTTGTTCCTTGGAGCGCCATGAAACTCAAGGATGTTATATATCTAAGTTCCTTGACACTAGAGCGCTTTCTAGTAGAGAAAGAAGGAACTTCTTTGTGTTGGCGGGAAATCCCGAGATTAATTTTGCCATTATGAACACGGCCTATTGAATTCAAATGGGTTCCTTAACATGCCAACAACGTATGACATGCGTGTCGTGATTTTTGTCGCATTTTAAAGTATCACTTACTACGGCCAGGAGCGAACCTGCAAGCTTGGGGGGTTGGTAGTCCGACACGGTAACCACTCACCCACGGTGCAAGCGTTAGACAGATGCAACACGGTGCTACATGACCACAATGTTGCAAAGCCCCTAAATAAATCAACAACAACAGAGGTCGCTATGAACGACAGAATAAATAATCCCTGTTAGCTTATCAACCCACAGGCTGGTTGGATCCTCAAAATGTATCGCCACAGGTTAGGTCAGTAGATACCCACACAACCTCAAACCAGCACTATAATGAGGCGTACTAGGCAAGATGAGGATTGATTGATTGATTTTATTTCCACGGCTGCACTTAGAGCTCCTTTACTGTAGCGCCCTACATACAATAAGATTAGGACTTATAAAAATAAAACATTTCACTAACATTCACAATATAAATAATAATAGTCTAACAATGATAATAACAAAAAGACAATACAATAATTTATTTATTTATTCTCGTATCTGAAACATACATTTTAAACATATACCGTAACACAGTTATTATATTATCTTTGCCCAAAACTTGGCCACTTCCAGTGCACTCTGTGCTCCACAATAATAATAATAATAATAATAATAATAATAATAATAATAATAATAATAATAATAATAATAATAATAACAATAATAATAACAAATGCATGAGCATTAACACTAAAATTCGACATTACGCGACGGTCATCAAACCCGAAACACTCTACGCCAGTGAGACCTTAAACCTCAATTATAAAGGGGATCTTGAAAACATCAAGAAAGCTGAAAGGAAAATCATCCGAAAAATTCTTGGCCCAAGACTTACAGATGAAGGATATCGTTTACAATCGCACAAGATCACAGAAAAATATTCAAATATTGAAACCGATTTCCGTAAACGACGCTTGAAATTTTATGGACACATTATGAGGCTAGATGACAACCGATTAACAAAGAAAACATTGATGTACTCACAAAAATTAAAGACGACAACGGTTTGGATTAAACAAGTCCAAACTGATCTCAATAACGCCAACATCACACCCACAGATATCGAAGACCGCAAAACTTTCAGACATAAGATCTACACTTGGGAAGAGGCTTCAGAAGATAAGTCCAGCAGACCTAGGGGAAAATGGACTGACGAACGTCGAGCTAAACATAGCGACATGAAAGAATTCTGGAAGAACAAGAAAAATAACAGCAACAGATCATAACTTGCTTTATGTGATCCTTTATGGGTCGAAACATACTAATTAATTAAATAAAAGTGACAATACTCTCGCCGAACACTCAGCAAGGCTCGAAGATGATTCAGAAGGAAATTTAGCTCATTCTATAAATGAAGGAGACTCGTGAAGAGTCCGGACACGAAATTAATGTAATGTGAGGTTCCTATAATTTACATACAATGTATTTCAGTACAGATGGTTCCTTGCTAAGGCCGAACCAGGCTGTAATATAAAATGTGACCGGTATCTGCCGTGTAAATGATGCCAACAAATAAACAATAATAATAATAATAATAATAATAATAATAATAATAATAATAATAATAATAATAATAATAATAATAATAATAATTTAATTTAATTTAATTTAATTTATTTAATAAATACTATTTATGTTACATTATTGTGATATGTCTCACGAATAATAATAATAATGGAAAAATTATATACCAAAGAGTACATACAGACACAGTATCAGTCCGAAAAGCAAACACCATATACTAGAAAAGCTATTAAATTAGTCAGGTTGCCAGCTATTGTCCTGATGTTACAATTGGAAATAGTATTATCATTTTAAATGATCTTGTCGACTTCGTCGTTACGCTGAGGTCTGGCGTTACGTTACGGTGACGGGACGAAATGTACGTAGAATGCACTGAGGGGTGTGACGTCATAATACGATGTAGCAGCCGAGTACCAAGAAGGCAGTGCGAGAACAAAGTTTCAAGAAGGCAGTGTGAGAACAATCAAGTAGGCACTGAAAAAACAAAATAGAATCTTGAAACTCTGTTCTCGCACTGCCTTCTTGGTACTCGGCTGCTAGCATTTAAAATGATATAAAGTCCAGTCTTTCAGACTGACTATCCGTGTCTTTTTTTTTTACATAATGCAGTAATCAGATATGAGAGGTATACTGCTCCAAGGAGCAGGATGAAAGACGTCTTTTGAGAGCTGCAGTGCTTGCAATGTTGACGAACTTATATAAATCGAGAGGCGTGAGGCGGTACAAACAAAAGATTTATTGAACTTCATGGTTCGGTGTATAGGAATCTGGAGTGTTAATTTTGTGTATCTATTTTCTCCATTATGGACAGAATGCATTGGTGTAAAGGCATTGTAGATATAACGGGGCCTTGGTATGTGTCTGGATGGCAACTGACAGCTGCCTCCGCTCGTGGAGTTTCAGCTGCACGTAGTAAGGCGGAGAGTGAGGTAGTTTGCCATTGCTTTCCACACTGAGTCAGTACAATAGCACTGACCCTATGAATAGAACAGGCACCAGTTGTTCCCTGAGGCCATTACTCAGCACCACCCATATCTCAGTAGCTTCCATATTAGCACAGCCTTGAGTGGGGCTGAGACATCGGAGGAAAGCCATATTTTAATCTAGCCTGTGCCCAGGCGCCGATCCAGGGGGAGGGGGGGGGGGGGGTTCACGGGGGTCAAGACCCCCTCCCCCCAAACGGAGACCACATTTTTTTTTGCAAACTCAAAAAACGAAAACACAATAACCAGACAAATAAAACTTAACGAATTTTAACTGAAAAACAGTTTTTTTTCCATTTTATTCAATACTGAAAATATCTTTATTGCAATTATTATGTTCTGTTACATGTGTACATATTTACAACTTCATATCTGTTATATAAAAACGATTATTGATATAACAAAATCAACTCGTCTATTTTGTTTAGAAAACCTTGTGATTACCGAATCGATGTCTATAGTGATGTCACGATCAATGTGCAGCAATGCACGGATAGGAATTTGGGGCTTTTTTCGCACCAAAAATTTTTGCCGTCGTCCAAACTGCAAGCTTGGTTGGCAATTTAAGCTGTGACTTTCTACCTTTGTCGGTAACAACTCGACTTGCCGAAACTGTAACGTACCTTGATACTTTTCTCGAAGCTCGATGTAAAAGTGGCAAAACACGCCGTTGCAATTTGTACGAATATTTTTGGTGCGCTAAACGCATCAAATTTCTATCCATATAGCTTGCAAAAAAATTGGTCTGGTTTTGTACGTTTGGTTATTTTGTGATTGCGTTTTTAGTGATACCGGTACCATTTTTTTTAACAATTTCGATTCTCTGACACCCCTCCCCCCCAAGCCAAACTCTAGATCCGTGCCTGCCTGTGCCAACAGATAAATGTACTACATTCACCAAGCGATGGTAAACATAGAGAAATGCAGTAGTAGTATTTTATGATGGCTGTCCGTTAGAATGAATGAGTGCCAAAAGTTAAAAGGAATATAAACTTCCACTTAAACTGAACTTCTGAGAAGTGCGACTATTTTAGTAATGGCCGTGCTTTCCTCACAAGAAACACGCAGAATTTTTTAACCTAATTCAGTAACTTTCCTTAAAGCGTTTGTATAATTACTGCACCTAATTCTTGGAACTCGCAGAGAATGTGTGTCAAGGAATGTCTAGCCAACGTGGATGGAATAACAATCTCGTTAGTGGAATAGCCTTTTAAGTTCAGCGTGACATTTAATTGTCCAACAGAAATTATTAGTTAATGTTTCTTCCCCTTTCTGCAGTATTGATACTGCCGATCCAGAGATGTGGGTTTGATTTCCGCCTCTGTCAAGGAATAGAATTCTGGTCTATGGAGTTAGTTATTGTAGTTTTAAGGGGTGGAACTACAAGGTCATCTGCCCCTCTGGTCTATAGACTGGAACGGAGTTTGGTCAGCCTCATGAGGCAAAACTGAGAACAGTTGGGTTCGACTCTCACCTCAGGCATCCTAGAAAAGATGATGATGATGATGATGATGATAATTGTTGTTTAGGTAAGAAAGACCCGTCTAGGAGACAAACAAGACAGGGATATGGGAAATAAAAAGGAGAAGAGTGTACATAAAAGACAGGAGGAAACGAAATGCCCTCAACCCTCGAAGAATGAGAACTGAGGGACCTGGAAGGAAGAAGAGCCAAGAAAGGCAGAGAGGAATTAGGAGGGGGCCCGCCCCAAAGGCGATGGGAGAAGGAGATGATGATGATGATGATAATTGTTGTTTTAAGGGGCCTAACATTTAGGTTATCGGCCCCTAATGGTTTGGGTGATGGTGAAAGATGAGATGAGAATGAAATCTATAACTAATACTAACTACAAACTTACATACTAGAAGAAGAATTAGTAAACAAATAAAGAATAAGGCAAATACAGGAAGAAAAGAAATGCCCTCAACCCTCGAAGAATGAGGATTGAGGGACTTGGAAAGAAGGAGAGCCATAAAAGGCAGATAGGAAAGGGGAAAGGAGAGGGCCCACCCCAAAGTCATAAGAAAAAGTGGACAAAACGGACCCAGCTCAGGAATCACTCGGGGTCGCCAACACCCAAACTCGCCAGCCGTGAGCCCTTGAGGGTGTAGCACTATCCAGGGTGCACCATAAGTGGTGGGGCTACACACACGCTGCCTTCTTTAGGGCCTTGAGCAGAAGGCAGGAATTATGAAGAGAACAGTAGATGTCTGACCCCTCGAAGAATGAGGGTATCAGGAAAAGATGAGACAAGGGTCAATTTAGTCGCCAAAATGTAAGACTCCTTACGCCTCGGACAGTCTTATACCGTCGGGGTCGGAAACGAACCAGAGTTGACCAAAAGAGGTCCACAGGAAAGACAACAAACAGGAGCCTGGCACAAGTAAGTGGAAGAAATGCCGGACTCAGCTGGGGTCCCGTGGTCGCCAACCCACGTCCCATTAGATGTGGGGCCCTGGGGGCCCCAGGGCAAGAGAAGCCTGCGAGGTGATGGTTAGATTCAGTGCCTAAATATTTAAATGTGAGAAGTGTAGAGTCAGAGGAGGCCGCAGTGTTGGTAAACAGAGACTTGCAGACTAGACTGGACGCTGACAGGCCAAACGGTTTCAAATGAAAATGTGTGTGTGTTATTGTTTCGAGTATGAATGCTAGGGAGTGACCTCTGAGCGCGAGTACAGTTAGACACATAAAGATCGACCTTGACTCCCCGCTGGGGTTGGCATCATGGCGGCTTTATCGCCCGCGATCGTGAATCCCATTATATAAGTTGGCAGGCAGTGTTAGTGTCGAACTCGACCGTCTCGTTCAGAACACTCTGGCTTCGAAGACGCATGGTAAGTACTGCATGTGACTGAGTGGAATGCATATGATAACCTGTGTTTTGTGATGGCTGTATTGGTGTGTGTGTGTTTGTAATTTAGGCTAGGATCTAGAAGGAAACTGTCATGAGCTTAAATTAGGAACATGCCGGCGTATGGCTGAAGGAGAAACCACTTGTTAGGTAGCAGAGGAGGGAATCGAACCCGCCTCTTCTCTCACGGGACTGAGTGTATCTCACACCACAAGTATATCTTCTTTACAGAGCCTGGAATTGAACCCAAGAGCTTAGTATCCGGAGTACCCCGAGATCGCACAAAGGTTTAGTTTGAGGTCTGACAGTTTCACGAACTGGGAGCATGGATTTGGGATACAGGATTTTAAATAGTTTTATACATGTAGAGTAAATAACTTCGTCTCAGTTAATTCATTAACCCTTTATAGGGCAAAACCATTTTTAGCCTACCTTTCACATTTTGCAAAAATGAGGAAAAAGTAGACTTATGAGATCGATCCGGGAAAATGTGTGTCTGTCTGTCTGTCCTTCTGTCTGTCTGGCTGTGTGTGTGCGTGTCTCCCTCCCCCAGCAACTCCTAAACGGCTCTATAAATCGAAATCAAATTTAGTATGAGTAAAGAGGTATACCGGGATATCTCACGTCCATATTTGAAATTGATGTCAGTGCTACCAACTGCCGAAAAGACGCACTAGAAATTCGAGCTCCATGTTGGATATCTTGGAAGGTATGCATGGGAGCTATTCAAAAATTGGCACACATGTTGATAACACTATTTCAGTTTAATTTCCAGGAGGCCATACATGACAGTGTTGCCAAAATAATTTTAAGCCTTCTGATATGTCCAATTTTAAAATTCCTATAACTTCTACACCATCAATTGGATTTCAACCAAATTTTGTATGTAATATGTGTACATAAACAGATATGACTGAGCTTATTCTTAAGAGCCAACAGGGCTGCCAACTGTTAAATAATTGCTATATCTATTCTTTTATCCAAATACCAATATATCATAAAATATGCAAGCCGGCAGCTTTAAACTATGCACACGTATAGTACTTGACATTTTAGATCAATTTTGGAGTAACTTATATACTTCAGTTCTACCAACATGATTCTAAGCCTGGTGATAGGGCCTATATTTAAATACATGTAACTTCTATACTATCAGTTGGATTTCAACCACATTTCGTATGTGTTTTGTGTAACATAACAGATATGACTATAAGTATTGAACCCTTGCAAAGAAGCATATGAGACTCAGATTCGGGGCGTAACAGGTCATATTCGTAAGTTGCTGTCAGGGCGCTTCATTAACTTGCAGGGTAACATATAACAAAATAACATGCAGGAAAGAGTGAAGCCAGGGTTAAAACAACTGAATTTAATAACAAATCACCATATTTACACATAAACAATTAACAACAAAAACTCCCAATTGACTCCCGCTTAATAAAAATGCCAAAAAACTTAGGCGATATCTCTGGAGAGATTAATTACCTGGACCAAGTGTCCTTAAATAAAAGATGCACAAAGTGACCATATAAGTGCGTACGCCGTTCTACATGCACCACGATGTGTACTTTGAATGCGTGATTCGTTATAATCCAGAATGACCCTTCAGACAACGAATCCGCATTTCCTAGAGCTAGACCGACACAAGGGAACACAACTACAATACATTAAATTAAACCGACACTTCCTAAATCTACTATAAACAAACACAAAATTTCCGTGTGAAATTGGACTTAAATTGCCGTAGCAACATTTACTGCCTAAAACCTTAGGACTTCTCACACAAATCAACACAAGTACATAAACACGTGACCAATAGAAAAATACTCAAATGACCGCTGTCAAAATTTACAAATACTCTACCACTACACCAAACGGGTGTGACAAACAAAGTTACATGAAATCGAGTCATTAACAAAGCAATAGGCAGAAATAATATCCACATGCTGGCGCCATCGTTCTATGCCGTGACTAGTCACCTGAAAAGGACTCAAGAAAAATCTATCAAATTAGAACGAAGGTGTTCTACAATTACTTTTAAGTTGGTGCACTCGGCTACCCTAACATGAATAATAACCTGTTCATCAAAATGTTTTACAATCAATTCCTCCCATTCCTATTTCAAATATTAACGTTAATAAAGCACCATTTATCGAATGTAACGGGTTCCGCAATTGCAAGGATAAAAATCACGCACGCACGCCGCGTACATTACACATGACTCAAGAAAAAAAATCAAAATATCAACAAACACATTGGCCACGCGCCAACGGACATTTAAACATATAGTGTCGGTACAAGAAAACCACTATAAAACAAGAAAGAAAAACATGACTATTTACACAGTTCCCCGGCCAAATCTAACTACATAATTGAAATAATCCAATTTTAGTACATCACCGTTTCTGCATGTAGGACTAAGGACATCCTCCTCAACCCATTGCCCTATGGACAATTTAGCACTCCATAGTAGTCGTCTGCGTTGATTTCTTGAAGCTCATCCCAACTTCAGACCACGTGCTGATCATCTTGGTCTCGACTCCTTGGCAGAAAAGTTCAATGTTAAATATTTGCCTATCTATAATCGCTTGCAGGCTACTCAGTTCACCCACAATTGTCCTACTGCGATTAATAGCGAAGACTGGCCCTAATTATATCGCACATACGCACTATAAAAACACACATACAATACACACAATTTATACATAAAATATACATCTCGAGTCCGCGCCACTGGCTCGTTAACAAGTTCAAAATCCTGGCTGCACTCGCAGTCGCTATCTCGTCCGGTATTTCCGTTCCGTCTTGGACTTCGGTTCTGGTAAGCGCTAATTAGGGTGATACGATACTTCCCCCTTAAAGTTGAACTCGTCGTCTTTAAAAGAATGTTACAGTTTATCACGCGCTGGCGTGAAATATTTAGATCACACAACTTAGTTGATTTTAGAACAAAATGTATTATAGCTTTTAAAATTCGATACTGCAAACGCTGCGACTTTAGCTTCCCAGAGCTCAGAAAATAAATTAGCTTCACTGATTTTAGAGCGTAAAAATCACATTTTGAACTGGCGTGGAGTATACCTCTGAAGGCTCCACACAATAAGACTTAGATAAATTCGAGCGTCAAAATCACACTTCAAACTGGCGTGGAGTATGCCTCTGAAGGCTCCACAAGAATAGACTTAGATAAATTCGAGCGTCAAAATCACACCTCAAACTGGCGTGGAGTATGCCTCTGAAGGCTCCACAAGAATAGACTTAGATAAATTCGAGCGTCAAAATCACACTTCAAACCGACGTGGAGTATGCCTCTGAAGGCTCCACACAATAAGTACTTAGATTGGCGTCAGGCCAGACTATTTATGAGAAACTGACAAGGGCGGCGGAGTGGGGCAGAGTCGGATAAAAACTTCCAGAGTTTTTGTCTGACAAAGATGGGGCTAGTGTCATTCTTCTCCAAATAAATCCAACGTCTCAAATTACTCGAGCGGAGATTAATCCGTTCGGCGGTTCCTTAGATACACACTTCCGCGCGCTTTTTACTACTGACGCCGTCCACCTCGTGGTCACAGCTTGGTCTCTTGCGATTGGCTGATTCAATCGTATGTTCGTTGAGAGGACCTCGTGATTCTTCCTTTATGTCTCCAATTTTGGTACAGTAGTTGCACAATTTGGCCTTGAACTCGACTAATTCTGGCCGTCCCCCAGGAATAGCTACCAACTCAGCTTCTGTTGCAATCATTACGAAATGCTGGCCTCCCTAATATCCAAGTCGACTTCCTTATGTGCTGCCTAGGCCGTAGTAATAATAATAATAAATATGAATACTTATTTATCGAAGATCAATAAGGGTTCATTTATCCTCAGCAAGGTTTTGAAATTCGAAACAATTTATTGGTTTGGATTTCAAAAACAAAATCCACTGTAGTAACAACACATCTCTTTAAATCTCACTCAGCTGCTCGAGTGTATGCCCCTCTGACTCAATTAGTGTGCTCCCTTCTCGCTGGAATGTCATTCATATTTTCTCTAGGTCTCCCCCTTCTCCTCACGTAGTTGCCACTCCCGTCGTCTCAGCTGCTCGTTGTTTACAAACAAAGTGCGTACTCACGCGCTCCCCGTGGATTTGAGTGTTTGCTTTAAAAAAAAAAATTTTGGCAATACAGATTCTGCACATATCATCTTTCCTAATCATCAAATGGTTCCCTTCTGTAGTACGGTTTCAAATTGGCGCTATTAAAAACAGATTTTGCACCAGTGCTCACTTCTTCTAATCTGTAGGCATTGTTAACCAGATTCTTAATTACCCGGAACGGGCCAATGAATTTTGGACAGAACTTGGCGAAGACTTTGTTCTTAGGGTCGGAGATTGGTGGTCTACGAACCAGCACTAATTCTTGTTCTTGTAACTCTCGGTGAAACTTCTTTCCTCGGTACCGTCTCAGCCTTCGGTCCGCTTGGTTCCTCATGTGCTCTCTCGTTCGCTGGATTCGCAAATCATGCGCTAATAATGGATCCCTTGGGCAAGGAATGATCTTGTCCCAAGTTCTTTCCGGCAACCTGTTGTGGTGTACAATCAGTGGGACTTGACCCGTCGCCTCGTGCTTAGTAGTGTTCATGCACATCTCAATTTCCCCTACTTTGTCTACCCATTTATTGTGTTCGTTAGGAATCATTACTCTGTAGTATTTAGCGACACAGCGAATTGTTCTTTCGCTCGGATTTCCACAAGGATGACGAATACTTGAAAATATGTGTTTTATTCCTAGGCTCTCCAAACCTTGCCTAAAAACATTGCTTGTGAAATAGGTACCGTGATCTGATAGAATGGATTCCGGCTTCCCAAGCATCGGAATGACTTTGTTCTTAATTCGACTAAGGACTTGTCCTGATGTCGTCTTCTGAATAGGACATAGCACGACCATCTTCGAAAATACATCGACACATACCAAGAGGTGTCGGCATCCACGCTTTCCTTTTACTAAAGGACCAAAGCAATCAATCGCGAGCATCTCGCATGGTTTCTGCGGTAATAGTGGTCTTGGAGGTTGTTTCAGAATAAAGTTGTTCGGCTTTGTGCGCTGACAAGCGTCACACGTTCTAATTACTTCAACAATGGTGAATCTCATCTTGGGCCAAGTAAAGGTCTCCCCTATCGTAGCTTCAGTCTTATCCGTGCCGATATGTGCTAGGCTCTCGTGAACATGCCAAGTTAATCCCCTCTGTAGTGATGCTGGAACTAAGATCCGCAGTTTAGTATGATGCTCATCCACGTACTTATGTAACAAGTTATTCAAGTAGTGAAATCTTGCTTGTTTAGCACTGGCTTCCCGGTACTCCGGTGAATTTGGTTGTAACTCCTTCCTATAGAATTTTATCATCATCATCCATGGGTCAGCTTCTTGCTCCTTCCGAATATCCTTCAATCTCGCCAAAAACTCACGAGCCTTAGGTGTCAAGGTAATATTGTGAACTTCCGCTGTTACTTCGTTTCCGTCCTCAGGGTTTCTACTCAAGGCATCTGGTATGACGTTCAATTTCCCAGGACAATGCTCTATTGTAATGTCAAACTGCTGTATGTAGACGGACCAGCGCGTAACTCTCTCACTTGCTATTGTTGTCTTAAATAAAAATGTCAGTGCATGGTGGTCGGTTCTAACAATGATGGAATAACCATAGATCATCTTGCGCCACTGTTGGAGAGAATATAGAATTGCGAGTAGCTCAAGTTCCGTAACTGTGTAGTTCCTCTCATGTTTCCGTAATTTACGACTCGTAAATGCCAAATAGGATTTCTTCTTGGGTTCTTCAGCGTCCTCTTGGTACAGCATAGCACCAATCCCAATTAACGAAGCATCTGCTTGAATGATAAATTGTTTCTCAAAATCCGGATATCCAAGTTTCACACAGTTTTCCAATAAATCCTTCGTTGCTTTAAAAGACCTGTCGCACTCCTCGTTCCACGACCATCGATTCGCTTTCTTCAACATCTCCTGCATAGGCGCTATTGTTTCTGTGTAACCAGGGCAATTTTCTTTGAAGAAACCTGTCACTCCCAAAAATGCTCTAACATGTTTGACTTTGGTAGGTGTGGGAAATTTCTTAATAGCATCAATCTTGGCTGGATTAGGCCGCACGCCCTCAACATCAATTATATGTCCCAAATATAAAATTTCGCTCTGGCAAAAATGTGACTTTTTTAAGTTGATCTTGAAGTTCATGGTTCTCAGGTTGTCCAGCAGTTTATTTAAATTTATCAAGTGTTCTTCCATTGTCTCAGAAGCGATTAATATGTCATCAACATATCTCGTGGTGAAGTTCTTGACCTCCTCAGTCAGATTTCTATCGAGTGCTCTAATGAGTGCACATCCCGCAGTTTTCACGCCAAAGGGCATTCGACACCAGATATAACTTTGATTATCGAATAAAAATCCCGTCAACAGTTGGGATTTTTCTTCAAGTTCAAGATGGTGGAAACTATTCGTCAAATCAACACTTGAGTATATCTTCTTCCCACGGAAGACTTTCAAAACATCTTTGATCCTCGGTGCTTGGTCGTGCTCAACTAGCAGTTTGCTATTTAAAACTCGCGCGTCTAGGCATAGCCTAATTGATCCGTTTGGCTTGGTTACAGCCAATATTGCGTTCAGATAAGGAGTTGCAGCTTTCCTTATCATGCCAGAATCTAATAAGTTAATAATAATGTCCTTCACCTGAGAAAAATGCTTTTCTGGGATCGGGTACAATTTACTTTTAAATGGGGTCCAATCTGTTACCTGCATCGCATATTGAAAATTTAAAACTTTCCCAGGTACGGTGTCAAAAGCTCCTTTATGTAATCTTAAAATTTCTTCCAATCTTCTTCTATCAGATTCCCCTACGATGGCTTCCTTAAGTCGCTCCTGAAGTAGAATTTCGAATTTGGTTCCGCCCATTTCTTCTTCCGCCAAATGCACCCAAAGTTCCTGCGAAATATCTCGGCTGTCCATTTCTAGCACTGCTGTCTGGTTAACTTGCTCTCCCCTCAAGATCTTATCTCCGGCCTCATTAGTGCATTCCTCAACAACCCAAGTATTGGCCTCTCTCTCCAGCGGATTCTCTTCCATATTTAGACCCACATGATCCAATCCTTCTACTTGTTTGAAGCTTACAGTGTTGTTATGTAAATCAATTACAGCGTGAAAATCGCAGATGAAGTTGGCTCCTAAAATTATATTGTAGTTCATCTTTGGAATAACAATAAATGTTTGCGAAAAAGTATGGTTCAATATTTCCAGATCTAGAAATGCTTGCTGTTTACAATTCATAGTTTTGTCAGGAATGACACCTCTGACTTTCATTAGCGGTACCGGCATAATAGGAACAGTCTGTTTTCTTGCTATTTCTTTAATCAAAATTTCAGTGACTAAGCTCACCTGGCTACCTGTATCAATCAAACATCTCACCCTCATACCTCCAATATGCGCGTAAATAATTGGTAGCTGTCTGATAACATTTTCAAGGTTCTTCACCACTTCCTCCAGGCAGTCGTCTGAGAATGCTACCCACTCTTCTATACTGGCCACTATCATCTCTTCTTGCTCCCTGGCGATCTCCGTTTTTAGCCTGTCTCCTTTCAGTTCATTTGGGTTTTTTTTTTATCCCGGGCCCCATTAGATGTGTTTCGCCGGTTATCATTCTGTCGCTCCTGTTGCCTCAGTAAACTCTCTGCTCCTTCTCCTTGATGGTTGTCTGGGCTCTGTCTGTTCGCCATGGCACGCCCCCACTTCTCCCTCTCCGCTTCTTCATTACTTAATTGATCCAAGTATTTACGGGATTCAATATATCGTTCGTCCCAGTTATTCCTATAATCTCCTCTGTTTTCTTGGCGATAGTCCATGCCGTAACTCCATCTACCATCTCCATTTCTTTGGTAAGGTCTGCCTTGTCTCTGGTTTCCCCTCCAATTCGTGTATTCCCGCTGGTACGTCCACTGATTATTTTGATTTTGGTTATTCTGATGATATCTCCCGCGGTTATTCTGATAATTCTGATTGTTGTTATGGAACTGGTTTCGGCCGTCAAAATCTTGTCTTCTTGGCGTGAACTGTGTCCCTGTGGACTGTGTCTTACTTTGGTTCCCCTGGCCGTGGTTATTTTGGAGTCCCTGAACTACCTCTGCCGTGTTGACACATTCCAAATTCCTTCTTCCTGTCTGTGGGCTTACCATACTCGTCTCATCTAAGTGTCTGAGTAATTCTTCGGCTTGGACTGCGGTCTGAATATTTCCTGCGACTAATAATTGTTGGATATGCATTGGGAGTTGTTTTCCGATGGTTAGAACCATATTCGGCTCGCTAGGCGGGTCATCAAAATCCCTGAATTTTACCAATTGCTGACTGAAGAATTCTGAAAAACGGGTTGGATGTGTACTGTGGTATTTGCGCGTGTACAGGTCCATTCTTAACCCCAGTTGTAACGAAGGACTCCAAAACTTCTTCAAAAACGCCTCGCGGAACTGAGTCATGTCTGTAAACGTGTACTTGAAACTTAAAAACCAGGTCAGGCTAGGTCCTTCTAAAAATTTCTCCACCATTCTTAATTGTTTCTCCGGGCCGATGTGTTGGTCATTAAAGTAGTCAGTTAATTGCCGTAGAAATGCTTTGGGAGTGGTTCCTGAATGTTCTTTAAACTTATCGGGCTTAAAATCATTACCCCGAATGACTTGGATGACTTGGGCTGGTGCCAAGTTCGGTTGCGGAGTTGAAGTCTCCCCCCTGTACTGCTGGAATGCATTAGTCGTTAGTCTGGGACTTTGACCCCGACTCGTGTCCTCAGCCAACTTCGAACCTGCCGGACTTCCAATACTTGTTTGCTTTTCCGGAATATTTTCGTTTGAAAATAATGTCGCATTCTCTAACGATCTAATCTCGTTTTTTATGATTAATTCTGAATGTTCCTGTAATTTCGACTTCATATTTTCCTCCAGTGCCTGCATTCGCTTTAAAACTGCCAGCCTGTCTTCCTTATTCGCATGAGCCTGCTGGTCCCAATCTCGCCGGATCCTACTTTTTAAGCTATTTATTTTCTCCTCGTTCCTCTCCTGATTTTTCTCTAGCTCTTCACGTATCCGTTCCTGCGTTTTTACTAGTTGTTCCCCCACCTCTTCTCTCATAGCCTCTTGCGTTTTTATTAGCTGACCTTCCATCTCTTTTCTTATGATCTCTTGTGTTCTGCCTAATTGCTCCTCTAAATTTTCCCGCAAGTGTATCCGCTCGGTTTCAGCCTTAACTTCGACTTTATCTATTTCCTTTATTAATTCCAGCACGTTGTTATCTACCGAATTAATTTGCTGCTGTAGTTTCTCTTGGGTTTTCTTCACTCCCGCGGTGTTACTGACACATGCTGCCTCTATCTGCTTGAGTTTATCTGCCACCATCTCGTCAAATTGTACTAATTTGTTATCAAATTTCGCCTCCAATTTCTTCATTTCGCCTAACTGTTTGATGTTGTTTTCCGCAACCTCGCCTGCCAGTTTCTCTACTTTTTGAACGCTCTGATTAATATCATTTGTGATTTTTCCTAACTGTTCGGTTTGTGTTACCGCCTGTTGTGACAATTTGTGGTTTAGTTCATTGAATTGTTTGTCAGTGTCTAATTTCTGGACTTCTAACTGGACCGAAATGTTACCGCTCATATCAAGTAATTGTTTTTCACTATGCTCACGCTGAGCTTCTAATTGTTCTTTTAATTGTTCTCCCGTCTTTACGGACATTTGTTCTAATTGTTTTTCACTATGCTCACGCTGAGCTTCTAATTGTTCTTTTAATTGTTCTTCCGTCTTCGCGGACATTTGGATCGACATCTGTTCTAACAATGCCTTTATCTCATCAACACTCGCCATATCACACACAAAATATATTCAGAGAAAAACAGGGTTATGGGCTAAGGTTTCAGCCCTATACGCACATACATGTCACACATTTAAATATTACTGGCTCTAATTTAATGAAAATTTCAGTAACAAAATTTACTGAATACAAAGACACTTATTCCCAAACAACAAAATAACCCCTAGTGATCTGCTTTTAAATTCCTAACCAACAAAATTTACGAAACACCAATTAACCGAAGTCAATTAAATGTCAAATATAAGGCAACATCTTCCTGCTTTGACTGAGTTCATCAATAATGCAAATTTCTAATTTTAATGTGGGCGCCAGAACAAGTTTATAACAAATACCAAATCAAATTCTAACCTTGTTCAATATTTCTAACTTTAGGAACTCAGTGATTTTACTAATGCACATGGCGGTACAACATCGCCTCCATTTACTGAATTTACATGTCCGCTTGACCTGGCATCATTTCTCAACGAAATAAATATGAGATCAGCGAAGCAACAACAACAACAATCCCCACTTGGGCAGCCATTTTTGTTTTATGAACCCTTGCAAAGAAGCATATGAGACTCAGATTCGGGGCGTAACAGGTCATATTCGTAAGTTGCTGTCAGGGCGCTTCATTAACTTGCAGGGTAACATATAACAAAATAACATGCAGGAAAGAGTGAAGCCAGGGTTAAAACAACTGAATTTAATAACAAATCACCATATTTACACATAAACAATTAACAACAAAAACTCCCAATTGACTCCCGCTTAATAAAAATGCCAAAAAACTTAGGCGATATCTCTGGAGAGATTAATTACCTGGACCAAGTGTCCTTAAATAAAAGATGCACAAAGTGACCATATAAGTGCGTACGCCGTTCTACATGCACCACGATGTGTACTTTGAATGCGTGATTCGTTATCATCCAGAATGACCCTTCAGACAACGAATCCGCATTTCCTAGAGCTAGACCGACACAAGGGAACACAACTACAATACATTAAATTAAACCGACACTTCCTAAATCTACTATAAACAAACACAAAATTTCCGTGTGAAATTGGACTTAAATTGCCGTAGCAACATTTACTGCCTAAAACCTTAGGACTTCTCACACAAATCAACACAAGTACATAAACACGTGACCAATAGAAAAATACTCAAATGACCGCTGTCAAAATTTACAAATACTCTACCACTACACCAAACGGGTGTGACAAACAAAGTTACATGAAATCGAGTCATCAACAAAGCAATAGGCACAAATAATATCCACATGCTGGCGCCATCGTTCTATGCCGTGACTAGTCACCTGAAAAGGACTCAAGAAAAATCTATCAAATTAGAACGAAGGTGTTCTACAATTACTTTTAAGTTGGTGCACTCGGCTACCCTAACATGAATAATAACCTGTTCATCAAAATGTTTTACAATCAATTCCTCCCATTCCTATTTCAAATATTAACGTTAATAAAGCACCATTTATCGAATGTAACGGGTTCCGCAATTGCAAGGATAAAAATCACGCACGCACGCCGCGTACATTACACATGACTCAAGAAAAAAAATCAAAATATCAACAAACACATTGGCCACGCGCCAACGGACATTTAAACATATAGTGTCGGTACAAGAAAACCACTATAAAACAAGAAAGAAAAACATGACTATTTACACAGTTCCCCGGCCAAATCTAACTACATAATTGAAATAATCCAATTTTAGTACATCACCGTTTCTGCATGTAGGACTAAGGACATCCTCCTCAACCCATTGCCCTATGGACAATTTAGCACTCCATAGTAGTCGTCTGCGTTGATTTCTTGAAGCTCATCCCAACTTCAGACCACGTGCTGATCATCTTGGTCTCGACTCCTTGGCAGAAAAGTTCAATGTTAAATATTTGCCTATCTATAATCGCTTGCAGGCTACTCAGTTCACCCACAATTGTCCTACTGCGATTAATAGCGAAGACTGGCCCTAATTATATCGCACATACGCACTATAAAAACACACATACAATACACACAATTTATACATAAAATATACATCTCGAGTCCGCGCCACTGGCTCGTTAACAAGTTCAAAATCCTGGCTGCACTCGCAGTCGCTATCTCGTCCGGTATTTCCGTTCCGTCTTGGACTTCGGTTCTGGTAAGCGCTAATTAGGGTGATACGATACTTCCCCCTTAAAGTTGAACTCGTCGTCTTTAAAAGAATGTTACAGTTTATCACGCGCTGGCGTGAAATATTTAGATCACACAACTTAGTTGATTTTAGAACAAAATGTATTATAGCTTTTAAAATTCGATACTGCAAACGCTGCGACTTTAGCTTCCCAGAGCTCAGAAAATAAATTAGCTTCACTGATTTTAGAGCGTAAAAATCACATTTTGAACTGGCGTGGAGTATACCTCTGAAGGCTCCACACAATAAGACTTAGATAAATTCGAGCGTCAAAATCACACTTCAAACTGGTGTGGAGTATGCCTCTGAAGGCTCCACAAGAATAGACTTAGATAAATTCGAGCGTCAAAATCACACCTCAAACTGGCGTGGAGTATGCCTCTGAAGGCTCCACAAGAATAGACTTAGATAAATTCGAGCGTCAAAATCACACTTCAAACCGACGTGGAGTATGCCTCTGAAGGCTCCACACAATAAGTACTTAGATTGGCGTCAGGCCAGACTATTTATGAGAAACTGACAAGGGCGGCGGAGTGGGGCAGAGTCGGATAAAAACTTCCAGAGTTTTTGTCTGACAAAGATGGGGCTAGTGTCATTCTTCTCCAAATAAATCCAACGTCTCAAATTACTCGAGCGGAGATTAATCCGTTCGGCGGTTCCTTAGATACACACTTCCGCGCGCTTTTTACTACTGACGCCGTCCACCTCGTGGTCACAGCTTGGTCTCTTGCGATTGGCTGATTCAATCGTATGTTCGTTGAGAGGACCTCGTGATTCTTCCTTTATGTCTCCAATTTTGGTACAGTAGTTGCACAATTTGGCCTTGAACTCGACTAATTCTGGCCGTCCCCCAGGAATAGCTACCAACTCAGCTTCTGTTGCAATCATTACGAAATGCTGGCCTCCCTAATATCCAAGTCGACTTCCTTATGTGCTGCCTAGGCCGTAGTAATAATAATAATAAATATGAATACTTATTTATCGAAGATCAATAAGGGTTCAGTATTTTTATGAGCAAGCAGGGCTGCCAACTGTTAATAAATGCTGTCTATATTTTTTAACCTAATATCAATATATCAGGAAGTATGCAAGCCAACAGCCCTATACTTTGCACAAGTATAGCACCTGACATTCTAGATTAATTTGGAATAATTAATATAAGTCAGTGCTGCCAACATGATTCTATGCCTGCTGATAATTCCAATTTTAAAATACATGTAACTTCTATACTAACAAATGGATTTCATCCAAAATTGGGACAACAAGATATCATAATATTTCAGATTAGGCTATTTCTGACCAGCACACGCATGACATTGTTGCCAACATGCTTTTACGCATGCTGATAGATCCAATGTCTAACTGCATGGAACGTCCATTGGACTTCAACCAATTTCTTTATTCTGTACCTTAAGAGATGGAACTAAGAATATATTCAGTCACCAGGGCTGCCAACTGTAGTGCTCTATTAGGCTACATTATACCAGGAATATTTCGAACTAGTTAGACATTTCGATATTACCAACTTAATTTCGTCATTATTCTAGATAGGTTCATATACTGTAGAGTACTCATTGGCATGAAACTTAATTTGAAGAAAAGTAGGCTCTTTAGTTCGTCAGGGAACTTCTTGTTTACTTTTATGTGATTCTTTATTTTAATTATAAATAATGTTATTTTTGTTTCTCTAATTTTAATGTCAATAATAATAATAATAATAATAATAATAATAATAATAATAATAATAATAATAATAATAATAATAATAATAATAATATACATTAATAATGTTAATACATTATATTTATTTTTAACTTTCAAGTTATGTTCTTATATCTGATTTTGATATTTTTATTGAATTAATAATTAATTAATTAATTTCGAACTGATTTTTACAATTATTTTCATGATTTTTAGACTATTTTCAAATTTTGAAAAAAAAAAGCTTATGAGATCACCTTTTGTCCGTGTGTGTGTGTGTGTGTGCGTGTGTCCCCCCCTAATAAAATCTAAACGGCTGGAGCGATTTCATTGAAACTCGGTAAGTTCATAGCACTATTCCCGACGACCCCGAAAGTGCCCTTCAAATTTTGTTACGTCTCACCAATCCAACATGGCGGCTGTGCGAAATATTTCACCGGCATTCAATATCTCCGAAACTATTCCCGATATCACCCTGTAATTTTTTACGGTGATAAAGGGAACTACTAGAAGTTCATCTGTGTGACTTTTGAAAACCTAGTAATTACAAAACCAACATGGTGGCCACGCGAATTTGCGACTTTTAAATAGACGTTTCTCGCGATTTAACGAACCAAAGCAATAAAACTTGGTACAGTATATGTTTATACATATTGTAATATACCGACATCTAACTTGGTTCAATTATTTACATAACCACAAGATGGCGGATGTGCGAAATATTTCACTGGCATTCTATATCTCTGAAACTATTAGCGGTATCACCCTGAAATTTCGTACGGAGATAAAAGGCACCACTGGAAGTTCAGCTATAACACTTTCAAAATCCGGTTAACTACAAAACGAACATGGTGGCCAAGCGAATTTGAAAATTTTAAATAGACCTTTCTCGCCATTTAATGTTCCAAACGCAATGAAATCTGGTGCAGGAAATGCTTATACACATTGTAATACACTGGTATCAAATTTAGTTCAATTGTTTACATAACCTCAAGATGGCGGCTTTGCGAATTTAAAAATTACGTTTTTATTTCTTGTGTCGTAATCATACGATCGATGTGAAAGTTTGAATAATGAACATACGCAATAATTTTCCTTTAATGGTACATTACTCTATGGCCTATACATTTAACAATCCAACATGGCGACCATCCGAAATATTTAGACGGTTCTGAATATCTACGAATCATTTATATCAATCAAACTGATTATTTTTATATTCATAGGGGATATGAACTAATGTTCACCTATAGGACTTTAAATAACCTGGTGTTCACAAATCCAACATGGCGGCGACGCGAAGTATAAATATTCACATGGACGTTTCTCGCAATTTAACCATCCGAGTGCAGTGACACTTGATACAGTAAATCTTTATACGAATAATCTTCATGTAACAGTACATAACTCTAGGACCTACATATATAAAATTCAACATGGCGACCATCCGAAATATTTAGTCGGTTCTCAATTTCTACGAATATATCACAGCAATCAAACTGAAATTTTGTATGTAGATAGAAGCAATTAACATAAGTGGGATATAAGAAAATAGGCTGTATATTTCTTCACGGAACTACTTGTTTTAGTTATGTTTATTATTTTATTTTTATATCTCTTTTTTTGATGTGTAACATCTTTCCGCTCGGTTGCTGGATAGTTTTGTGGGAGTGATTTTGAAAAATGGGACAGAAGTGGATAGGAACGATCGAGCTGGCAGTGGTGGATCGAACGGAAGTATGCACTGCCCGCTCGATCGATCGATCCAGCGAGCAGTGGTAAGACCCAGCTGGCAGTGGTACGAGAAACAAGGACGTACTCTCGGCCATGTGAAATGTATATGTCATACTGAACGGTAAACGCTCATGCGAACTCTGGTGTCAAGTGATAGAAACAAATGACATGGTACATGTTCGAAGTCTCACCGGTGGGTCCGTGGTTCAAATCCCGGACACTCCATGTGAGATTTGTGCTGGACAAAACGGAGGCAGACAGGTTTTTCTCCGGGTACTCCGGTTTTCCCTTTCAAAAATGTCACTCCAACAACACTCTCCACTCTCATTTCATTTCATCTTTCATTCATTTAATCATTGGCTCTGAGGAGTGCGACAGGCTTCGGCAACCGGCTCAGTTCATATCCTCGCCGCTAGATGGGGGCTTCATTCATTCCATTCCTGACCCGGTCGGTCGACTGGAAGCTGGCTGTGGATTTTCATCTGTTAATCAATACGGAAATTTCCTTAAATTTTCCAAAAATGGTTAATGTTTTTGCTTTTTCGTTACTGTAACCTCAAACAAACTATTCCTCTAATCACCACAATAGTTCCCTCGCTTGGTCTCGAGCTGGCGCCATTCACGTTGATCTATGAGGTTAGAGGAAAATGTCAGTGCATTGCCTTCTTCCTTCGACTCCGTACTTGGAAAGGCATTTCCCGTCATTACCTATTTTAGCCGTGACTTCATCACAGCTCTTTCCTCTGAAGTGCCATTAGAAAGATTTATATGAAGGGGGCAATTAGTCGTTTACATGGGTACAAAAACATGGCGTGGTAGCTCCGCTTAGTGTAGCACTGTTTGCAAGGGTCAACGGGCCTTAGACGTGTGTGTGTGTATGTGAGACCCTGTGAGTTTGATGCAGACCTCCAGGCCTCCCTGTCCTGAGCTAATCGTTTCATCTCTATAGCTAGCACACCTTACATCCGAGACATTCTGTTTAACATATTCTAACCTTTGCCGGCCCCGTGGTGTTGGGGTAGCGCGCCTGCCTCTCACCCGGGTTCGATCCCCGGCTCCGTCAGGGATTTTAAAACTGACGTGAGGGTTGGAACGGGGTGCACTCAGCCTCGTGAGGACAATTGAGTAGCTGTCTGACAGTGAGACAGCGCCCCGATCACGAATACCAAGATTAACGGCCGAGGGGACCCGACGCGCTGATCACCCCAATATCTGCAGGCCGAATGGCTGGGCAGCGGTCGCTTGGTCGGCCTTAGCCAGTCATGGGCTGGATAGTGCCAGGGGTTGTTGTTGTTGACTTGTTGATATTCTAACCTTGGTCTAACCCTATAGTTCTTGTCCTCAACCCTTTCTTCCATAACAAACTTTGCTATTCTTGGGTGTGTTAGTATAGGGGAGAGTCGGTCAAAACAGGGCACTTAATAGACAAAGTAGCATATCTCATGAACTTGTTGCACTAATGTGTTAAATTTTTAATATATCTACTTACAAATGGCAATGAAGAAAATAATTTAAAGAAAAAGCCTAACCATTAATTGCTTATTTATATAAATGTTTGTCTACCTCGTTTTATCAGACGAGTTGGATGAAACATGGTACTAGATTATAGTGAACATTACCAAATAGAAATGCATTTTACAAACATTGAAATTCGCTTCATTTACAAAAATCACATTTATACGGTTCATCATCTTCATCATCAATGCCGGCACACTTCTACCGGGTAAGTTAGCCGTGGTCGTTACGGCAGTCGCTCACATCCGGGAGGCGAGGAGGTTCGAATCCCCCCGGCGGCAACCTTGAAGATGGTCTTCTGTGCTTTCCCATCTTCCTTCCAGGCAAATGCCGGGGTTGGTCCCTAAGTATAGGCCACAGCCGCTACCTTCCAACTCCTCGGCCTTCCCTTCCAACTTTCCTCCCCAACGGTACTTGTAGCTCACCCATTGGGTGTCCGTCTCGAAGCAGCTACAAAACTGGCAAGCCGAACATGTCCTCGGACACTCCCGGCACTAAAAGCCATACGCTAAAAAAAACACACACTTGTGACACTTCCTCTTCTGACGAGGTGTCATAGGCCTACTCCTGCACTTTTTTTTAACTTTCTTCGATTTATGCTTTACGACATTTGTGACGTCATGAGGCCTAAGTCTAGGAGATTGTGACCTCATTTGAAGTTTCATTTTGGGAGTCTTCCCCTTTTTCATAGATGTAGTTAATTCTTCCTTGTATGGGGAACTTTTCAGAATTGCTGTCGTTCCTGTTCGTCTATTGGGCCTTTCTTTCAGCTCTCGGATGTTTACCGGAAGATGTCACCACGTACCAGACGAGAAAGCTATGATATCCCGTTTCATCAGACTACCCTGTTTTATCAGACTGTCCCCTATGTCTTACCAACCTATCTCTTCTCTTCATTAGCAGTCACCCGGAACATCTCTCCTCGCCCACCCGTCTTAATACTTATTCATTTGTTACTCTGTCAATCCATCTGTAACACCACATTTCAAACGCTACAATATTCTCCTCTTTTCTGCTGCGCCAACAGTCAAATTTCACTTCCATAGAGTGCCATGCTCCAGACAAAGGCTTTCACAAATGACTTTCTAATACCTAAATCTATATTTGACGTCTACAGTTTCCTTTTCTGCAGAAATACTTTCCATGTCTGAGCTAACCTTTTATGTGTATCCTCTTTGCTTCGTCCATCACTGGTTATTTTACTTCCCAAATAGCAGAAGTATATTACTTCCTTTAGCTTTTTACCTGCCAACGACGCCAAGAGGGGTTTCTGAATTATTTCCATATACATTTTAAACGGCCGAAGCGATTTAAATGAAACTTGGTAAGGACTTGCTGCTACTCCATTTGACCTCAACTGTTCCTATCAAATTTTAATGTCAACAATTCAATATGGTGGCTGCGCTAAATATTTAATCAGCATTCAACATCTCCGGAACTACGTTATTGAAATCAACGTGATTTTTGTTTTGGTGGTAGAGGTTACAAAAGTAAGTTCTTGTATGTGACTTTCAAAAACCTGGTAAGTGCAAAACCAATATGGCAGCCACACAAAATTTAAGTTTTTAATGTTTTCTTCTCGCAACCTAGTCATCTGAACGCCGTGAAACTTGGCAACGTTAATTTCCATTTAAAACTTCATATATTGGTGCCTAAATTAATTAAGTTGTTTCAAGAAATTAAAGATGTTAGCTGTGCAAAATTGTAACGTCAAGTTTGTATTTCCTGTGTCCTATTCCAGCAATCGAAGTGAAACGTTTTGTTATGGACCACAGATATAATATTAGTTTGTAAGGCGAATGACACGGGGGATTTTAAATGAAGGACTCACGTAGTTGGTAAGAGTGTTGTATCTTTATGACATCGCACTTTGACAACTGTTCCCTACATGTTGAAATATAAATTTTAGCTAGGAATTGTGGTCTTGTGGTTACTTTCGAGGATGCCGGAATGTATGTAATTCTGGTTCTGAGGGCTGGGAAGGGGTACGCTCAGCCTCGTGAGGCAGAACTGAGAAATGGTGGGTTTGATTCTCACCTCAGCCATCCTCGAAGTGGTTTTCCGTGGTTTCACACTTCTACTTTATGCAAATGCCCGGATGGTTCCTAATTTAAGGACAATGCTGTTTCCTTCTCAGTCATCTGGCATTTCAGGGTGCTCAAATGCGAGGGAGCCGTGTTAGTAGATTGGTTCCTCAGTTTAGGGGCTGTGACAACGCGGTCTTGTAGCCCCGTGTACTTTGCGTGTTTGTAGAATCTGTCTGATAGCCGGTGTTATTGTGATGGCTGTATTAGTGTGTGTTATCTGTTTTTAATTCAAGTAAGGACTGCAGACATTGAATTTTCAAGTAGTTCCTACTTTTGTTACCAAACGCCACCCTCAACGACTACTAGTTCTGAACTTCGTTACTAGATGCCACCGAAGTCGGCTCCTGGCGACGAACGTTGGAACCTAAGAGCGTTCGTCAAACATAACCTATATTTTAGCTTCACACAAGTGTAATTAGTGGAAGGTTCTTTTTCATGCCATAAATCTATGACATCGGACCGTCGGCTTTACTTCCCCTCCAAATGAAGGCATACTGAGGGATTTTTAACGCTCTTAAAAAATCCGATGACTACGGCCGGGTTTGAACCCGTGATCTTGGGCATAGAAGCTCAGCATGCTACCAACCACGCCACCGAAGCCGCCTGTTAGTCGAATAGCAGGCACGTTAAAGATCCCCTTCGGGGCTAAATCCCGGCGCCTCCGAAAGCCTCAGCAGTTAAAAGGGTCGTAAAACCAATAATGATGTGCTGTATGTATGGGGCATGGTGCATGGTCCACTACCCCAGCGGTGGTCCGGGAAGGGTGCACCAAGAGCCCACTGATGAACCTGACACAATGTCCCTAGGCTATTCCCCGCAACAGACATGGCATCATCCTCTAAGATCAGGATCGATTTTGTCCAACTAGGGACCACGTAAATAACTCTTCATTATTTCAGTTTTGTTTGGCGCCAGTATTCCTTCATTCTCTTACTCACAGCTTCAGCTGTCCAATGTTGTTCCTTCTTGGTCGCTGTTTCTGGATCTAGGAACCCCTCAAATGTGTGTATCTTATTTCTGAAAGTGGTTCTGTTGCAGATGTCTTGACCAGTGATGTTCATTTCTTGTAGATCCTTCTTGGTGTTAGCAAATCATTTGTCATAAGAGTTGCCTTTTCTACTGGGCTTGTTGAAGTGGGTTAACATTTTCTTAGCGAGCCTGTCGTCAGGCATTCTTGAAACATGTCCAAAGAATTTAACCCTTGATTTTCCTATGGTATCTGAGATTCTGCTGCATGTTTTTTCATACTTCTTTGTTACTACGTAATCGGTATGTGTCAGAACATTTTTTTGGTCCGAGAATTTTTCTTAAAATTTTTCGTTCCCTTTTTTACATTTCTTCAATGTGTATTTTGTTGTTAGTCCAAGGAATTCCGAAGCATACAGGCGCTCTGGTTGAATTACTGTTTGATAGTGTCGTAGTTTAGTCCTAATATAAATCGCTTTCTTGTTGTATGTGTTTTCCGTAAAGTGGAAAGCAAGCTCCATCCTCCTGGCTCTCTCATGATTTCCTTCTTTGTCGAGTCCGTTAGGTTGGATTATCTCACCAAGGAACTTGAAATTTACAACTTTACTTATCTTATCCCCTTTTGTTGTCATTATGTATCTCGGGGCATCTTTAATGTTGGTCATGGAATGGGTCTTTTCAAACGATATCTGAAGGCCGGTTTCCCCCGCTATTTCTTCCAAACTGTGAACTTGCATTATAGCTGATTCGATGTCCTCTGACAGCAGCACAAGATCATCAGCGAATGCTAAGCAGTTGACAGCAATGTTTTCTTTCTTGCACCCTATCGTTAGAGCACTGCGCGGATAAACAAAACGTTATCCGCCCCACATCCGCACGCTTGTTATTCAAATCCGCTGACATTACAGTAATATATTTAATCCAATAGATAAACTATTAAAGCAACACATTTAGAAATTTGAGGAGAAATTAGTTCCCCTAGGCTTTGTGTGTCGCAAGACAATGTTGACTGAGTTTTGTCCCTCTGAGTGACGGCAAGTAAAACAGTGGGAGGCTAATTACAACACCCACTTACTCGTCGGATAACCCACGCAGGGAAGCGCAGGTTTAAAGCTTTTTTCTTTTCGCATATGTCAACACTAATTGAACCGGGTGAGTTAGCCGTGGTCGTTACGGCATGACTGCTGGCAATCGCTCACATCCGGGACGCGAGGAGGTTCGAATCCCCCCGCCGGCAACCTTGAAGATGGTCTTCTGTGGTTTCCCATCTTCCTTCCAGGCAAATGCCGGGGTTGGTCCCTAACTATAGGCCACGACCGTTACCTTCCAACTCCTCGTCCTTACATTCCCACTTTCCTCCCCAACGGTACTTGTAGCTCACGCATTGGGTGCCCGTCTCGAAGCAGCTACAAAACTGGCGAGCCGAACATGTCCTCGGAGACTCCCGGCACTAAAAGCCATACGCAAAAAAAATTAAAAAAACTAATTGAGAGTATTTCCATGGCTAGCCGCTCTAACTTCTCTAGTATTCTCATACGATCCACGCGAAAGGAAATAGGGAAATAACAAGAAACTTGAAAGACGCAAATCTTAGGAAAAACTAAAATCATTAAAAAAAAGAATCCAGTATTGTATTCTAAAAACTACCCGCAAATTTACTCGGAACATTATCCGCACAGCCATGCAAAGTATATTCGCATGAAATATGTTGCGGATATCCGCATCCGCGCAGGGCTTTACCTATTGTTACTTGGTCCTTAATACATTCTTCTTCTTTCGATTCGGCCATCTAAGGACCACGTCATTTCAACTGCTTCTTCCTGCATCGAGCTTTAACATCCTCCCAGTACTTTCGCATTAGTTCTCGATGCTGTTGTTCCCTTTCTGCAGTCCAGTTCTTGCCAGTTGGAAGCTTTGGCTTTTCTTGGAAACATCGGTGTGCTGTTAGTTTTTATTTAGGGGTGGCTCGTTCCCAAATATCGTTGCCTGTTATTCCCACTTCTTGTAAATCTTTGTCCACCTCAGTGAACCAAGCTCCCTTGCTTTTCTTTTTGAGGAAATAGGTGAGAAATCTATTTGTTAACCGTGCTGGGTTCATTCTTATTGTATGACAGTGAAAGGCAATTCTCCGTTTCCTCATGAAATTAGTTATTTTTTCCACGTGGGTGTAAAGTTCGTGGTTGTGCCGTCTTCTATATATTCCCCATTTTATTTTACCGGACCCAAGATTTTTCTTAGAATTTTTCTTTCTTTCACGTCCTTAATACATTATTATTAATAATATTATCTCTCTGTGAGTTCATTCAGAATTCTGAGCGAAGCTGGCCAAGAGTACAAGGAATTATTTTGAGACAGGGGACCCCGATTTAGAAACGCCCCCTCTGCTTGGTAGACACGCGAGCGGGTGTGAGATACACCACGCCCCATACTTTGCTCACCATAGAGCGGTACGAGTAGGTGCCGCAGGTAAACAACAGATCCCATGTTCCGTATCCACGTGTGGGAGGTGTTGTGTCATGGAGACATTGGGTCTCCAGCACTCATAGATCCTCGAGCGATGAAACATTGGAGAAGTTGCCGTAACTTCTAATTCAATCCTTGCATATACGGCCTCTGTGTGTATATTCTCATGTCCTTAAGAAACGTTAACATTCTTACGTTTCCAAACATATTCAAGTCTCATCGAGGACAGCTAGACTATGACGTCCAGCACAGCTCAGAGCCTGATTTAACGTCTTCTGAAAGAACCGAAACACGGAGATTACCGGAGGAGCGCCTCTAATGCCTTCCCCATGTGACCTTTCCTAACACGAAATTACAAAGCCAGTCTTTTCGTTGTCCAGAGCCGTGGCGACATAGCGTGGGGATTACAAATACATGTACATATGTTGGAAAACGTTCTAGTAATTTTAGTCAGAACTTAAAAATATTTATTAATATGATATTCATCATATTTCATGTGATTTGTCCAATTGATATATAAATTAAGAATGTAGCCTATGAATAGGTAAACAAATATTGATTCACCTCACAGTCAATACTAAACCAGATTTGTGACCTTCTTCGGATATAATAATATAAAGATATTAAACTAACAACATTAATATAGCATTAACATTTTATGAAATAAAGATGAAAATGAAAAACAGATACATTTTCAACATAACTTCGCGACATATTCCAATGTTTTTCTATACTATACCTAGCTAATACTCATCAAGAATTTTTATAACCGAACTGTTTCAACAAACAGTAGGCTACATGTTTCCACATACACATTCCTCATTTCTACGCTGTTTTTCAAGACTTATTGTAACAGATCTGTTTTTTTTTTAGAATGTTACTATGTGCACTTTAGCTACCGTATAGTACTACTCATCATATACCAGCTGAAGAGGGTCACAATGGTACGGTTTTCAATGAAATAAATATTGAATTTAGGTGAATGTAAATAGTTTATAATTAACACGTCAAGAAAGAATCGGGCTATCATGGTCATTCTTATGTCATTCTATGTTCACTATAAAAATGTCTCCAGTATTCGGAGACTAATCTTCCAAAATATTAAAAATGCTATTCTGTTGCATAAACTTTCTCGACCAATTGTATACATAATAGAGCATTGGTGCTGTTGGGTCGAGTGACTCTTTACAAACAGACGTTTCGAGACAAATACGTGTCCCATTATCAAGGTTGGTCAAGAATCAAAGAAAGAAAGAAAGAAAGAAAGAAAGAAAAGAAAGGAAGAAATTAAGAGAGAAAGAAAAGAAAGGAAGAAAGAAAGAAAGAAAGAAAGAAAGAAAGAAAGAAAGAAAGAAAGAAAGAAAGGAAGGAAGAAAGAAAGAATGGAAAAAGAAAGAAAGGAAGAAAGGAAGAAAGAAGAAGAAAGAAAGAAAGAAAGAAAGAAAGAAGAAGAAAGAAAGAAAGAATGGAAAAAAGAAAGGAAGAAAGAAAGAAAGAAAGAAAGAAAGGAAGGAAGAAAGAAAGAATGGAAAAAGAAAGAAAGGAAGAAAGGAAGAAAGAAAGAAATAAAGAAAGAATGGAAAAAGAAAGAAAGGAAGAAAGGAAGAAAGAAAGAAAGAAAGAAAGAAAGAAAGGAAGAAAGAAAGAAAGAAAGAAAGAAAGAAAGAAAGGAAGGAAGAAAGGAAGAAAGAAAGAATGGAAGAAAGAAAGAAAGAAAGAAAGAAGGAAAAAAGGAAGAAAGGAAGAAAGATAGAAAGAAAGAAAGGAAGAAAGAATGAAGGAATGTCACCGTAGGCAAATCCTTGCGATCAGTCGAGGATTCAGTTGGTCTTAACTGTGCTGGAGTAAGCTTCCTGTGGTTACGTATATATTGGTCAAACAGGTAGGAGAATCACAACAAGGGGCAATGAACATCGTAAGCATTTGCGTCTTTGCCAACCAGAGAAGTCTGCGGTTGCTGAACATGCCATACAGAATGACCATCAAATTATTTTTGATGAAACTCCTGTCATCTGTATGGAGAAACATTTCACAACTCGTATGATTCGGGAGGCGATTGAAATAAGCAAACAACCACACAACTTTAATGGAGGTGATTGTTATCCCTTGAGTAAATCATGGCTGCCCTCTATAGTTTCATTACCAACATCTTGTTGGTGTCAGGACATGGCTTCCTATCTTATACCATTTCTCTATGGAGGCTATGCGCCATAGTTTACTTATTCTTCCTTTCTTCCTTTCTTTCATTCTTTCTATCTTTCTTCCTTTCTTCCTTTCTTCCTTTCTTCCTTTCTATCTTTCTTCCTTTCTTTCATTCTTTCTTTCTTCCTTTCTTCCTTTCTTCCTTTCTTCCTTTCTTCCTTTCTTCCTTTCTTCCTTCCTTTCTTTCTTTCTTTCTTTCTTTCTTTCTTGCTTTGTTTCTTTGTTTCTTTCTTCCTTTCTTTCTTTTTTCTTTCTTGACAAACCTTGATAAAGTGAAAAGTAGTTGTCTCGAAACGTCGGTTTTTAAAGAATCAGTCGACCTCACAGCCCCTCCCAAAAGCTATATTATGTATTAAAATGCTATTTAAAATACTCTTAATTATAATCGAAAATATTGTATAATTTGAAGAAATCGTTAAAAATATGGAAAAACATAAAGTAAAATTGCTTTAAAAATTATATGAGCTACAATTGAAACATTATTGAAAAATAAGAAAAACAAATAAAACAATATTGCTTATTATTGTTATTATAATATTTATTATTATTATTATATATTGTTTGGGGGGGGGGGGGGGGAGGGGATTCCAAAATACAGAAATCTGCTTGTATGGCGTAGGAAAACGGTAGTGAAAAGATGTTCCTTATGTTATTATCATCATCAAATATATTGTGTGAACGTTAACCATTTTGAAAATCGCAACAGATTTATCCGTATTGACTGATTGTAATATGTAATTGAGAAATCCCCCTTGTCGATACTGTGAAGGTGATGTTTAATGTTTCGGTATGTCATTAATACCTTCTTCGGCGTAATTGAATGATATTTAATTCTTAAACTAGGTTAATAATGCTGAATAGATCTTGGGCATATAAGCTCAGCATGCTACCAACTACGCCACAGAAGCCACGTCTTGGACGTTATACACTTCTTATTCCTTTCCTCCTGGAAAGCGTTGATTAGTTTTGAAATGTTGGTTTTAGAAGTCTTACATTTGACGTTTTACATTCTAGCGAATGAGACTTATTTCAGCACTAGCCGGATGTGGCCTACTCCTGCTGGACATGGGAGCTGAAGCTATCTTACGAGAGCCTGGAGACTGTTTACGGCATTCCTTTCTTGCTGGAGAGTTATTTCTTTCACACCAGACTGTTAGATAAATATTCCGCAGAAATAAACTGTTGAGATGAAGGACGTGCCCAGTACTAATTCGTGGGACCCTGTGTGTTGGAACTCCGCTCATTGGAACTGTGTTTAAAATACTCGATTGCTAATACACTAGAGTCCAAAAGTTAAGCATAATCACAAAACGAGCCCATACCACCAGATAGGAATGTCAGACGGATTGATGAACAAACGGAAGCTGAATCACACAACTTGTCGAAAAAGACAGTGTCAGAAAGGTTCCGATAGCTAACAACAACTAACAGAACTTGGCAATGTCTTCCACAGCAAAATATGCTGTACATAGGGTGTATGGTTACCCCTAACGGCCACACAGGCTTCACAGCGACGTGGCTTGCTCTCTATCAGATGGTGCAAGAGCTCTTGTGGCAGTCGATCCCATTCCTCCGAAAGGGCAATATATAACAACAAGCACTACCCGTCGCGGCTTCGCCCGCGAATATTCTAGTTTTAAAGAGTACACTTAGCAAAGACTGTTCGCGTCCGTAGCATTCCTTAAGCTACACGTGTCCCCTGGGTGGTGCTAAAGAACGGTCACTCCGTGGGAAACATCTACACCAAGGAGTTTAGGCAGCCAGACAATCCCAGTGATCTCCTGGCTCAAAATATTGCTTGATGTCACAAAACGTGAATACAAATAGCCCTTCTCAGGGTTTTCCAGCTAAGGCATAAGAAGATCGAAATGTCAAGTACTACAAAAAATCCTATTACAAAATGAAATCCAATATTTGTATACCGATTTGTGTAGATAGTTGTAACAGCTGGAATTTGAGTCAAACTCATGTATGTGATAATTTAATGTTTTAATGTGCCATACGCTAAATAATAAATAAAGCAAAATCTCAATCATGAATCCTATGACTGATTTAACCTTGGTATGAATAATCACACTTTATCAATTCAGCTACTGGTGCAGTGGTTAGGGGTTTGTCATTCCTTCATAGGTATATCAGAGCGAAGTTAGTCTTCTGGGAATATCACAGACACTGTTAATTTAAGGGCCTTTAAATGTGGTTTTCGGACACCCTTTATAGTCGGGTGAAAAAGACCTTTCGTACCACACTCACACGTGAAAATTGCGTGAAAAAATTCTAGAGTGCCCCTTGACCCCGTTAAGCGCATTATACTGTATGCATTGATGAATTTTACAGCTTAATTTGGTTCGGTGATAGCCTTATAACCGTCTGGAAACTTTCAGAGTAATGTAATAATTGAAATTGCATTGCGTCTTACAGAAATAGATGGACCTGTGAGATTCTGTTACCATGGTTACCGTGTTGCATTCTTTCATTATTTAATTGTAAATATACATGTTTTAAGGTATTTATTTAATTGTGAGGCATTTAAAGAGTAAGTGAGTGTGTTTCGCTTACGCATTGGGTTATGCTGAAACTGTGGGTACCCCATATGTGTAGGTTGGTGTTAATGGAACCTTATTTTCGGTACAAAACTGGAATGGGACCTTAGCAGAATAATATAGGGAGGGATATATATAACAGTGAAAGTCATAGCCTGCTGTAGAAAAGAGCGGCTTAGGTGGCGTAGTAGGTAGCATGCTGAACTTCTATGCCCAAGATCGCGGGTTCAAACCCGGGCGAAGTCATCGGATTTTTTTATGAGCGTTAAAATCCTTCAGTAAGCCTTCCTTCGGAGGGGAAGTACAGCCGACGGTCCCAAGTCATAGATTTATGGCATGTAAAAATCCTACCACTACAATTGGTAGTGTGTCACTAAATTTGTCGGTTATTTGGTTAGAAACGCTCTATCAAGTTCCAAATTTCGCCGCTAGATGACAGTGATAGTGGTATTTCTGGTGGCCAAAGTTGGAACTACTTGAAATTAAAGTTGTTGGGGAACCTACGGGCGTTCAGATGGAATACCCTAATATGGCCAATGGCTGCAATAAACTTACCACTCTCTTCTAACATTTCCCTCAAAATCTTCGTTTTCTTGGTTTCCGATTTCTGTACCAACCCTTTCTTGTTGATGGCGAGACAGATTATGGACGCTTTCTAGCCTATTTTGATTTATGAAGATCACCTTTTGTCGCTCCCTAATAACTTCTAAATGACTGGAGCGATACCAATGAAACTCGATAAGGTACAGTATTACTGATATCATCCTGAAATTTCGTACGGTGGTAAAGCGTACTACTAGTAGACGTTCAGCTATGATACTTCCAAAAACGTGTGAAATACAAAACGAACATGGCGACCAAGCGAAGGTGAAACATTTTAATAGACTTTTCTCGTGATTTAACCATCTGAGCGCAGTGAAATATTGTACAGTAAATGTTGATACACATTGTAATGCACTGGTATCTAATTTAGTTCAATTGTTCACATAACCTAAAGTTGGCGGCTATGCGAAATTTTAAAATTAAGTTTTTATTTCTTGTGTATTAATCATGCGCTAGAAGTGAACGTTTGAGTAATGAACCTACGCAAAAATCTTCATTTAATAGTACATAAATCTATGGCCTACATATATAAAAATCCAATATGGCGCCCGTCCGAAATATTTAGACGGTTCTCAATATCTACGAATGTATTACAGCAATCAAACTGAAATTTTGTATGTTGATAGAGGCAATTAACATAAGTAGGATGTATGAAAATAGGCTGTATACTTCTTCACGGAAATACTTGTTTTGTTAAATGATAGGCCATTTCAATTTTATCTATGCATGGTGTAAAGGCTTATTTTCGGCCATGTTAGGTTGTATATCTTCACCAAGATACTTAAATGTGTCTAAGCGATTGATTAATCCATGAGTCACTTCTAGCTCTTGGAGCCGGGTTGATGTTTGTTCTAATATATTTTTATTTTCGCTTCAACCACCTATTGACTGCGACTACACAACTTCCATCACTTTCGCGTTTTCTCTGTGTCTCTTTCGCCAGTTCTCATTCTTTATCCTTCGACTTTCTCGTACTTGTTCTTCTGCCAAGAATACTCTGTTATTTATCATTTTCTCGTCGGACAGCTCCTTCACTCCCGCATCTTTACTTATCAACATTTCTCTGTCTTCTGTATTAATCCAGCGGTTTCGGTGGCGTAGTCATAGAATGCTGAGCTTCTATGCCCAAGATCGCGGGTTCAAACCCGGCCGAAGTCGTCGGATTTTTAAGAGCGTTAAAATCCTTCAGAATGCCTTCCTTTGGAGGGGAAGTAAAGCCGGCGGTCCCATGTCGTAGATTTATGGCATGTAGGAGAACCTTGCTCTAATTAAACTTGTGTGAAGCTAAATTTGAAGGTTAGATTTCATTGAAACGATCTATCAAAGTTCCAACGTTCACCACTAGGTGTTAGTGACATCTAGTAGCGAAAGTTGGAACTACTTGAAATTGAACGGAACTTCTAGCTCACCCCATGGGTGTCCGCATTGAAGCAGCTATAGCCTCTGGCGAGCCGAACATGTCCTCGGGCACTCCCAGCACTAAAAGCCATACGATAAATAATGATGTATTAATCCCAGATTTTTCTACATCCCGGCGGACTTGTTGCACCCGTGGGACTTGCGTGGTCCCATCCTTTCCGCATGTGCATAGAAAGTCAATCTATTATTATTATTATTCATTGTGTATGATTTCTGTTTTTGTTCCTTGCACTAATGAATCTATTCCTTTGTTCCCAGGACCATGGGTGGCTGCGTATGGCTATGGTGCGTGCTCTTCGTCACCCTCTTCCACTCACACAGCTTCTGGAGGACGGATCACAGTGAGTGCACTGTCTTTTCCTTTAATGAATCCCTCGAGTAATTATTTTTCTGCCTGGTTACATTTTGTTATTTTACAATTTTGGTCGTCAGTTTCTCGATATTGTCCATAATATTTTCATCATTTTCGAGGATCAAGAACACCATTACACCAAGGTGTATTCAACTGAGTCGGTTTGCACTGCGCTTAAACAGAGTACCTGGAGACTGTCCCATCACCTGGTTACATCAATGTTAATGGAATTGCTTTACCTAAGATGAACCGGGTGAGTTAACCGTGGTCTTTACGAATTGACTGCAGGCAGTCGCTCACATCCGTGAGGCGAGGAGGTTCGAATCCCCCCCCCGCCGGCAACGTTGAAGATGGTCTTCTGTGGTCTCCCATCTTCCTTCCAGGCAAATGCTGGAGTTGGTCCCTAACTATAGGCCATAGCCGCTACCTTCCAATTCCTCATCCTTACATTCACACTTTCCTCCCCAGACAACACTCCACACGTGACGGTACTTGTAGCCCACCCCATGGGTGTCCGCATAGAAGCAGCTACAAACTCTGGCGAGCCAAGCATGTCCTCGGACACTCCCGGAACTAAAAAACCATACGCTAAAAAAGAAAAAAAATACGAGCCTTACAGTAGTCGCATATGATGTGTAACATCCTAGTATACTACACAGCTTGGACATTCTTAAAATGTTAATTTACACTCCTTTTTCATACTGGTACTATGATGTATGTATAGATTGAATTGGAGATATGCTACTGTCACTTTTGTGGCGCAGCGGTCAAGCTATTAGTCTCTCACCAAGGTACACCGGGTTTGATTCCCGGTCAATACATGTGAGATTTTCGAATTGAAATGCCATGTCCTTTGGTTCGCATTCCACGTAAAAGGGAGGTACCGTGGATCATGATCGTGAGATTAACGGACACACAAAACTACAAGCTTCCTTCCTTCCTTTTACATTAATAATTCATAATAACAAAGTGATACACAACGTCGACAGTACCCTAAAATACTGTAAGCACATTCCTCAGTAACTATAACATTCATTATTCTCAAGCCTCTCATACAGTTCGTCGTAAACAATCAAAACAGGGCTTCCTACAATCATGAAATGACCTAGTCTCACATATGATGAAAATACAGCTTTTATTCCACTCATATAACAACATTCTGTTATGCATTTAATATTTGACTACTCACCCACAGCTTGACAATAATGCCGCTTACTTAAATGACATTTGTCGTCTTTGTCCTACCCCATGTGATATTCAACCTTGAACGTGAAGCTTCATAAACTGCTCAATGACAAATGAAAGTCGGTGAAACATTTGCCACTGTGCTCGTCAAACCAGTGCCTGCTAAATGCACTGCCTGCTGTATTGCCATAACAGCGTATTGGTGTGGTACCACTTGTTCCCGACCTGAACGGCGAACTCGACATATTCTTTTTCTTTGGCGATTTCATCCAAAAATATAATTTAGATTGTAATAACTCAGACCTTTTATCTCATTATTCATTCATTATAATCGACACGTGACTTGAATGGAATAATGGTTGGTTGGTTCCTCAGTTTAGGGGCTGCGACAACGCGGTCATGTATCCCCGTGTACTTTGGGTGTGTGTAGAATATGTCTGATAACCGGTGTTAATTGTGATGACTGTATTAGTGTGTGTTATCTGTCTTAATTCACGTAAGGACTGCAGACATTTGCATTTTTCAATTAGTTCCTACTTTTGCTGCCAAACGCCACCGTCAACGACTGCTAGTTCAGAACTTAGCTACCAGACGCACCGCAATCGTCTCTTGGCAACGAACGTAGGAACCTTAGGGTGTTGTTTACATTATTAACCTATACAATTTAGCTTCACACAGGTGTAATTAGTGGAAGGTTCTTTAACATGCCATAAATCTATGACATGGGACCGCCGGCCTTACTTCCCCTCCAAAGGAAGGCATACTGAAAGATTTTTAACGCTCTTAAAAAATCCGACGACTTCGGCCGGGTTTGAACCCGCGATCTTGGGAATAGAAGCTCAGCATGCTACCGACTACGCCACCGAAGCCACCTAAAAATGGAATAATAATCCAGTACAACCTCCCTAAAGTCGCCTCCGTAGCGTAGCGGTCAGCATAGTTAGCTGCCGCCCCGGAGGTCCTGGGTTCGATTCCCGGCTCTGCGACGAAATTTGCAAAGTGGTATGAGGACTGGAAGGGGGTCTACTCAGCCTCGGGTGGTCCAAATGAGTAGAGGGGTTTCGATTCCCACCTCAGCCATCCTCGAAGTGGTTTTCCGTGGTTTCCCACTTCGTCTTCGGGAAAATGCCGGGATGGTACTGCCCCCGTAAATTGAATTATATTGAGACCACGGTGGCTGTATTGGCAAATATGAAGAAAGTTATGGCTGTCATAGTTGTGACGTGGATATTCATGACGTAGGCACGGATGACGCAGACTTCATGCAAGTAGGCTGCTTGAGCTGAGAGTCTTGGTGACGTCATGATTTTGTTCGAGAAAGATCTGAGATTTACGACGCAGTCGCAGGGAAACGTGGAATTGTGCTGAGGAAGAAGTTACGCTATTGGAGGAAAGGCTCGAACCAATGAATGATAGTTTGGAGGGAGACGGAGATAACTGAAACTATCATATTTAATTACTTTTGGAATGCAGAATTGTGGAAATCTATTTTCAGTTATGGCATTGATTTGGAATTTTGAAGAAATTAATTTTGAGTTTTTGAAATTTGAAAATCCGTCAAGTATAGCCAATGTTAGAACTTCTAGCAATGACGGAGGAACAAGCTATGGAAGGGATGGATACGCCCCTTAAGAAGTTGATAAAAGGCCTTGCACAGCAGAGAGGAGCGCTCAGATCTCATATCTCATATCTCATATCTCATATCTCATATCTCATTTTCTCGTGTCTTATAGTGGTTATTCTGATTATCATTTTGTCAGACTTCGAGTGATTCAGCGAAGCAAGTCGTCATTAGCGCGTGTGGTAGAGCCCACCGCATCGAACGAGCACGGAGCAGTGCAGCAGTACCATTTTACGGTTTGAAACTAGGCGAAGTTGAAACGCACACATAAAGGAGTCTACCAGATAATATATCAAGAGTTAGATAATGCCTGTATGCTAATTCTATTGTGCATTACAGTATTAAAGTGTGTAGTAAAGTTGAACATTTTCACGATTATAATTTGGAAGATATTGGCATTTTAAGACGGCAGACAAAAGTGATTTTCTCGCCACCTGAGAAGCACTTTTATAACACCACATTCTACGCTACGGCTGACACGTGTATTGCAACCGTGATACTACATATTGCATTTGCTGATACAACGCTACACTCTAGTATGGAACAATATAATCTGGCAGTTATTTCAACTATGATTATAACAGAAGTGGAGATGGAATACTAAATCTTTAATGCAATTGGGACATATATCAATGGAGTGAAATAGCAGCATGGAACTTCGCTAATCGTCTTTCTACAAAAGCGAGCATGTAGTGAACATCCAACTACACTCATGCATCGTAGTCCAACGCTGAATTATATCAAATGGCAGTGGAAATATTTTCATACTCTACAATTATGAACATTTCTGCGGAAATAATTGCAATAAACTTCATGGCGAATTTCTACCAGAACTTCAGGGAACTATCAAGAGAGGCCAGGGTAGACCCGGCTCACAAAGAAGAGTTTTGCCAGAAGGATGTCTATCGTCTACACGGAGCAGTGCAATTTCCGGAGGAGGAAGCAGTTCTATTCTCCGAGGGCGCTGGTTCCAGGTTCGAGGTCGGAGCACATCTTTTTGGTGAAATGGAACTAACAGCAGTCTTCTTTGGAAGATTTTCCTCTAGAACTTCAATCAACAGATAAGGTAGTCGTGAACGTTTCTTGTTTATTTGAGCCATTTAGCGATATCTGAGCAACCATTTTTCTCATATTTTCTGTCCCATATATTTTGCCCCATTTTCTTGCTTGATATTTCTGTACTCAGTACACTTTGATGATTTATGCCTTGTTCTACGATTTATTAAGACATTGTTATGTCAGTGGCATATTTAAATAATTTTGGATCAGTTGAGACTGATATTTATATTATTTCAGTAATTTGCATATTTTTGTAGTCACGATTTGACTGTAAACTTAACGATTTTCTATAGCAGACTTGAATTCAGACAGCGTGTCATTTTATTAAAGTAATTCTTTTCAGTAAATTACTTTGACCAATTTTCTGTCATCCTCAAGAAAGAAGAATAATTAAAAGATTTTAGAGCGTTAAAATCTATTACTGTATCGACGATCTTGGAAATACTAGTCGTTTTATGAACATGATTGCAACATAGACATTTATCGTCAGTTCTGAAATACCATTGCGTTATAGACAATTTTATGAAATATGAACTTTGATTACGATTTATTGAATACATTATAGTAATGAACATTTGATAGGAGTTTTTCTCAATTCTAGATTGGAACAATAATGTTTGCATTCCACAGTCTAATTGTATTCTATTCGACTATTTATGCAGTTTAGATGAACTTTGATTGAAGATAGTATTTTTATACTGCGTTACTTTGAAGATATTAATCTCAATTTTGATAGACCAGAGAGGCGTGTCTAATCGTATTTGCTATTAAATTTATTTGTGATTGGCAAATTTTTACTTCATATCGATTCATGAATGAAACCCACGAAGGTTAAATATAATAACAGTTTTGACACAATTAATGAATATAAGAATTTTTAAAGAGGAACTATGGATGTATAATCGTTAGTTCAGTGGACGTGTAAAAGTCGCTGATGAATAATGCCCTTGAATAAGTGAAGCAGGTTCCCACAGTAATAAGAATGAAGTTAATGAGTTTATATGTGGAGGTTTTTTTGTATGTATTGTGGAAGATTTTGATGCCATATATATGGAGATATATGATGAATTCTGGGCCTATTTTGTGCAATTTTGTGCGTTTTGGAACGAGGTATTTTTCCGCTGAGAGTATTGTCCAGGTCCTTTGAAAATTAATCATGTGAAGTTACTGTTATAATTAACAAGAGTGTTTAAATAATTTGAGATAACGATTTTGAATGGAGGTTACCGTCACAAATAATAATAATAATTATTATTAAACCTTATTACACCTGAATATAACATTTAAATATAACTAACCTTCATTGGTCGATTATATTACCACGATTTGAGTAATTATCAACCGGATAGACGTGTGGTTTAATGTATTTCTAAAAATAAATAATATAAATATTGTAAATAATATGTAAATATCTTTAATAATAATTGGAAATGAAAGGGATTAATAGAGGCGTGTATAAATTTTTCAATTGTCGTTTGACAATATTATAAACAATTTATAATTGTTATAAATAATTAATAAGCATTTGTTATAAACATTAACGTTTTGCTATTATACTCAAAACAACGCTAGTTATGCATTTGGATTATACCATTAAACAAGGTTTGGGATTATTAGAGTAATCCAGTGATATCTGATTGAAGCATTTGAAAGATTTGCGTGATAATATTTGAGTTGAGTTGAGGACATTTAAAGTGTTTTGAAAAGGAGCTAGGCTCTGATGTAACTAGTATATGCTAACGCTGGCTGGACAGGTGGGTCCACTTGACGATGCAAGCATGCGACATGGTGCAGGTGGCCTGACAACTGTATGATAGAGGCCAAGGTCGTCTACATAGCAGGCTTGCGGTTATAAATAAAGTGTGATGTTTATGAAAGAGGAAAAACAATTGCTATATGTCTCGTCCCAACTCCCTTATCCATTCCAAGTGTATTATTATTATTACGTTCTTATGAGCTAGAAAGCTGAAATTTTGTATGCAAAGTCTACAAGTCCTACAGGAGGACATGATTATATTGACAATGGCTTCTGATTGCCACGTTTATTTTGTTGTTCTATTTTCGTTATATTATTCCTTTATGTGAAATAAATTATTGTACAGTTTAAAGTTTCTTGTTTCCGTTTTGGTTCATTTTAAATATCATGGTGGAGGTTATTGTGAGGGCATACTTTAAGTGATCCAGTTGGCAACCCAGACCCGAGATTAATTTGAATAGGTAAGTAAAGGTAAGTATGAACCCCCCGTATATTTTGGTGTGTTCCACAATAATTTCTTGTTAACTACTGCGCTCTAATCTCGCTAGTATCTGTCAGTGCCATTTTCATTGATGTAGCTGTGCCGGTGCGTTTGATTATTGGCAATCCGATTGAGAGGGCGGATATCTGACAGCCTACTATCCGGATTATCGGGGACAGTACCTACTGTAAGGCCACGGCCGCCTCCTTCCCTCTTCCTAGCCTATCCATCCCATTCTTCCATCCCTTCCCATCCCTCATGAGGCCCCTGTTCGCTTTGCAGGTGAGGCCGTCTGGGCGAAGTGCTGATCACACCTCCCCAGTTGTATCCATCCAGCCCAGATGTTCCAAGCTCCAGGACACTGCCCATAGAGGCGGTAGTGGTGAGTTCCCTCGCTGAGTCCGTGGGAACCACCAACCTAGAGGGTAAATTGACTAAATCAATTTTAAAAAACAACCTCCCTAAAGCTGAACGCAATCGTTTCGGATTTATTTTTCCGTTTTCACAAGTTTCCGTTTTACAAAGGGTTGAGTGTTAATAAGACACTACTGTATTACCGCAAATCATTACAATAAATAATAATTTAAAATATAGGTCTGTAAATAAAAATGAAAATAGGTTCACATGTATTACACTGCATTTTCAACTTTAAAATGGTATTCTGCCCGAAGGCAGGTCCGAGTATCCGAAGAAGCTACCCCCAGCCGGAGTTTACTTGCGGAAGGATGGCCAGGGCCTTTCCGCTCCTCCTTATGTTGGCCAACAGCGCGCATTGCCTAGAACCGGCATACCATCCCAGTTCTGACTGCGCCCAATGTTGCTTAACTGCGGAGTTCTCATGGGATCCGGTGTTTCAACACGGCTAGGCCGTTGGCATTTTCAACTTACGTACAATGATTTCAGTTTCCCTGCTCGTTTCTTTGTTTCCACAAGTCTTTCAAAGTGCATTGTCGCGACTTCTTTACAAGAGAACGTTGTATGATCTCCTTTGCATCCTGCATTAACTCCAAGAGTTCTGGAACATTCTTGGAGGCTGCAAATTCCTGAAGGTAACTCACAACACAGAGTGCTGCACAAAAAGTGTGTATTTTTCGCTCCCTTTCGTTGTTTTCATCATCGTCGTCGTCATTTTCTTCCATGACTTCACACCTGCTGTTTTCAGCAACAATATCAGCTTGACTTTGAATGTCTTCACTTGTTTACGTTTCCTATAACTTTCGTGCAAGTACAGTTGCGCTCAAAATTTAGTAGTGTGCATAGCTTTGCATTATGAATAAGATAATCCGTCTAAGTCAGGTTATTTACGCCTACAGTTCCGGAATTTCTTTCCGTTTCCACGTTAGGCAGTTTTCCGATTTACAGTGCCAATTTCCATAGGAAATACCTGCGTTCCGAATGTTGTTTTCCGCTTGACAAGCTTTCCGGCTTATAAAGGGTCCGTTTTAGGCAGGTTTAACTGTAATAATAATACAAAGCAATGCGTCATACTCAACAGAAGTTGGTAACTATGTCATGTATGTGATGCTCAGAATTAATACAGTATTATAGTGCCAATTTTGGATAAAATCCATTTGTTAGTATAGGAATTACATGTAATTAAAAATTGAAACTATCAGAAAGCTTAGAATCATGTTGGCAGCATTGAGGTATATTTGTTACTCCAAATTAATCTAGAAAGTCAGGTACTATACGTGTGCAGGGTTTAGCTGTTGGCTTGCATACGTTCTGATATATTGATATTAGGATTAAAGCATACAGAGAGCATTTGTTAACAGTTGGCAGCCCTGGTGGCTCTTTAGAATACGTACAGTCGTATCTGTTGTAGTACACATGGTACATACGAAATTTCGTTGAAATCCAATCGATAGTATAGAAGTTACATGCTTTTAAAAATTGGACTTATCGGCGGGCTTAGAATCATGTTGGCTACACTAGCATGTATGGAATTCTGATAATAAATCTAGAATGTTATTATCTATATGTGTGCCAATTTTGGAATAGTTCACATGCATAACTTCTGAGATATCCAACATAGAGCTAAACTTTCAATTGGGATTTTTCAGCAGTTGGTAGCACTGACGTCAATTTCAAATATGAACGTGAGATATTCAGGTATAGATAGAGCTAAACTTTCAATTGGGATTTTTCAGCAGTTGGTAGCACTGACGTCAATTTCAAATATGAACGTGAGATATTCAGGTATAGATCTTGACTCTTACCAAATTTGGTTTTGATAGCTGCAGCCGTTTAGGAGTTGATAGGGAGACACACACTCACAGACAGACAGACAGACAGACATTTTCCCGGATCGATCTCATAAGTCTACTTTTTACTCATTTTTCCAAAATGAGAAAAGTAGGCTATAATAATCAATTTATGACCAAACATTGCTGCTAACCGTTTGAAATGGAGTAGGAAGACCCTCAAAGCAGACCAAAAATAAAATGCTGAGAGGAAGAGGAAGGAGAAGAAGAAGAAGAAGAAGAAGAAGAAGAAGAAGAAGAAGAAGAAGAAGAAGAAGGAGGAGGAGAAGAAGAAGGAGCTCAGTTCCAAGTGTTGCCTCATCGCGCGCTGATAATTTTACACATGTTGCGGAGTTGAGGATTGAGCTGTGCATGCAACAAGGACGTATACATCATATTTGAAAGCTCAATAACTTTCCAGCGACGCAAAAGTGAATCGGGAGATTATTACTGTGTGCATTGACCTCCACAATGCCTAATGTTTGACATCAGAGTAAGTGGTCTCTTCATTACTCAAGATGGGTTCCTCCTGTGTTATGGAGCCCACATCTGGCAAGTTATCGCTTAGCACAACTGTTTGCTGCCAAATGACTTCCGCATCCACCCTGCTCTCTGTAAACACTTGAAGGAAACAGATGAAACCCGTTTTCATAATAAAAGCGTTGTGTTATTCTTTGATTTCAACATATTATATGAGGTTGTTCCCACCTGAATACAAACATAGACACGATCAAGTTGCCAACATTATCCACCAGAAACTGGCCTTGAAGTACAGAGAGTTTAGTTTGTATGTAACGGAGACCCTCGCTTGCCCGCTCGCCCGCGTTGCGCGCCTGTCTCCCGCCAGGCACTTTGCCGTTATGCGGCACTGAGTCATTGAGTATAGGAATTTGTACTTAAATTTGTAGTTCAATGTGATCCTTGACCAATTTTTTGACGAACTGACTAACGGAGAGCGATTGTCTAATTACTTTCAACAAGATTCTGCCACTGCTCACACTGCCGAAGCATCCATGGCAGAATTGCGTCGCATTTTCGGTACGAGGATTATAAGTCGGAACGTGTGGCCCCCCCGAAGCCCAGACTTATCACCATGTGACTTTTATTTGTGGGGGACGCTTTAAAATAGAGTGTATGCGAGAAACCCTCACACTATAAATGAGCTTAAAGACTATATTACAGCTGAAATACAGTCAATCGGTGCTGAGGAACTTCAGAGAGTAAATGCCAGTTTCATAAAAAGGTGCCAGCGATGTGTAGCAGCGCATGGCGAACATTTTCAGCACCAGCTGTGAACTAGGTAAGTACAAATTCCTATACTCAATGACTCAGTGCCGCATAACGGCAAAGTGCGTGGCGGGAGACAGGCTCGCGCCACGGGCGAGCGGGCAAGCGAGGGTCTCCGTTACATACAAACTAAACTCTCTGTACAAAACTCAGCAATTCTTCTAGGTTTGTGCCGTGTCTTGTGTGGGGTTTCGCCTAGGACACCAAGCTAGGCTCATCGGCGGGCTCTTGGTGTCCCCGCCCGGACCCCCACAGGAGTGACGAACTGCGCGCCAACTCCCTTTATATAAGGTGCAACTGCACCACTTGACTACGAGAACTAAAAGCTCAAGCAGTCTTAACCTCCCTATGAAGGCTTCCAAAAAGATGGTATATTGGCTTTCACGGCCGGTGAATTAAAACTCAGCAATTCTTCTAGGTTTGTGCCGTGTCTTGTGTGGGGTTTCGCCTAGGACACCAAGCTAGGCTCATCGGCGGGCTCTTGGTGTCCCCGCCCGGACCCCCACAGGAGTGACGAACTGCGCGCCAACTCCCTTTATATAAGGTGCAACTGCACCACTTGACTACGAGAACTAAAAGCTCAAGCAGCCTTAACCTCCCTATGAAGGCTTCCAAAAAGATGGTATATTGGCTTTCACGGCCGGGCGGGGACACCAAGAGCCCGCCGATGAGCCTAGCTTGGTGTCCTAGGCGAAACCCCACACAAGACACGGCACAAACCTAGAAGAATTGCTGAGTTTTAATTCACCGGCCGTGAAAGCCAATATACCATCTCTCTGTACAAACTTCTTCAAAGCTCCATCCCCTATTGGAAATATGCACCATCCATAATACACAAAAAGCTCTACTGAGACAGAGGAGTTGTAACAGATGTTGCCGTCAATAAAAAACACCGAGAGGCATTACTGACAGACATCGCATGTCCCAACACACACAGCATCCAAACAACAACTGCTGATAACATATCTAAGATGTGTATAGTTGTATCAAGTACTGGTGTTTTACCCAATCTGCATGCGCTGATATACATTGAACTACACAAGGCAGTTCTGTTAAATAGGGCATTTCGCGAGGAAGTTCCTTGGAGAAAACATTCCGCTCCATCACTCAGTAAGGCTCGATGATGATTCAGTTGTCAACTCGCAAGAGAAGTATCGGGTAAAACAGGTCGAAACCTATTTTGAAACTTTGTGGACACAATCGTTGTACTATAAGAGGACAATGTGCTGAAAATCAGCGCCAGATTGAACTGCAAGGCTCCGAAATCCTACCTGACATCCTGGTACGCAGGCATGATGGCTGGAGGAGCTGGACATCCCTGTGGCACTCGGAGTTGTAGCAAGGCGCCCGCTGACTGGATCATGTGGCTGCTTCCCACCAACCTTGAGTGCTTGGATCGTCAGACCTGTCCCTTGCAACATGTACGGTACTCGCTACTTCCCATTGATTTACGTGAGAGATTCGCCACATGATTTCGGAGCCTAGCAGTTCAATCTGGAGGCTGGTTTTCCGCACATTGTCCTCTTACGGAACAAGGATTGTGATCACAGAGTTTCAAGATAGGTTTCCACCTGTCTTAGCTGATACTTCCCTTGTTAGCTCATTTATAAAATGACGGAGACTCGGGAAGAGCGCTGGTAATGTGAGGAATCTGTGCAATGTAATTTGCATTCGTTGTATTCCAGTATAGATGGTTCCTTGCTAAGTTCGGACCTGGCTGTAACCGAGCTATGCCGAGATAATGATGGGAAGTAATAATAATAATAATAATAATAATAATAACAATAGGCTACTAAATGTTGCTTTTAAAATATGAAGTTGAGGACTTGAGCAATTTCACTCAAGGATCGTGATCACTGATGTCACTGGCCCTTGGCGAGGAGAATACATTGTTTCACAACACAAAGCAGCAGGAAGAATAGCTTGACAGCATTTCATAACAAAATGTGAGATTTATTTCCATTGGAATGTGTCTGTGTCTGTTACTTAATCTACTGCTTTCGTTATCACCATGGACATAGCCAGTGGATCACTTCCGCACCTCTTCTGAAATAGTTCCTCCAACTACACTGATATAATATTATTATTACGTCATTCAAATTAAACATTTTTAGCCCATTTTCATTTTATGAAAAAAAAAAATAGGCTTATGAGATCACCTTTTGTCCGTGTGTGTGTATGTGCGAGTGTGTATGTGATGGTGTGTGTGTGTGTGTCTTATAACTTCCAAACGGTTGGAAAGATTTCAATGAAACTCGATAAGATCTTAGCACTATTCTGGACGACCTCGACCGTGCCCTTCAAATTTTATTGTGTCTCACCAATCCAACATGGCGGCTGAGCGAAGTATTTCACCAGCATTCAGTATCTCCGATACTATCACCGATATCGCCCTGAAATTGTGTACGGTGATAAAGGGCACTACTAGAAGTTCACCTATGAGACTATCAAAAACCTGGTGACTACAAAACCAACATGGCGGCCAAGCGAAATTGAGACTTTTAAATAGACTTTTCTCGCGATTTAACTATCCAAGCCTAATGAAACTTGGTACAGCAAATGTTTATACACATTGTAATGCACTGGAGTCTAATTTAGTTCAATTGTTTACATAACCTCAAAATGGCGACTGTGCGAAATATTTCACTGACATTCTATATCTCCGAAACTATTACAGATATTACCCTAAAATTTTGTACGGTGATTAAGGGTACTGATACAAGTTTATCTATGTAACTTTCATAAATCTGTAAAGTACAAAATGAACATGGCGGCCAAGCGAAGTTGAAACATTTTAATAGACTCTTCTCGTGATTTAACTCTTTGAGCGCAGTGAAATGTGGTTCAGTAAATGATTTTACATATTGTAATACACTGCATCTAATTTAGTTCAATTGTTTACATAACCTCAAGATGGTGGCTGTGCGAAATTTTAAAAATAAGTTTTTATTTCTTGTGTCTTAATCATGCGATCGAAGTGAAAGTTTGAATAATGAAGCTACGCAATAATTTTCCTTTAATGGTACATAACTCTATGGCAATCCATAATCCAAAATGGCGAGCATCCGAAATATTTAGACTGTTCTCAATATCTATGAAACTTTTACAGCAATCAAACTGAATTTTTTATGTTCATAGAGGCTATGAACATATGTTCACCTATAGGACTTTCAGTAACCTGGTGAGCACAAATCCAACATGGCGGTGACGGGAAGTATAAATATTTAAATGGACGTTTCCCGCGATTTAACCATCCGAGTGCAGTGAAACGTTGCACGTTAAATGCTTATACAAATGTTAATCCACTGGCATCTAATTTATTTCAATTGTTTGCATAATCACAAGACGGCAGCTGTGCAAATTTTTAAAATATCGTTTTTACTTCTTGTGTCCTAATCATGCGACTGGAGTTTGAATACCACACGTACACAATAATCTTCATGTAAAAGTACATAAATAAAAATCCAACCTGGCGACCATCTCAAATATTTAGACGGTTCTCAATATCTACGAATCTGTCACAACCTTCAAACTGAAATGTTGTATGTAGATAGAGGCAATTAACATGAATAGGATATATGAAAATAGGCTTTAGTTCTTCACGGAACTACTTGTTTTAATCAATGTTACGCTCAAGAATGAGAACATCTATGCTAATATTCGCTGTTTGGTCAACAAGATTCATATTGTTACGTGCCACCCCCCTAGTGGCACTTTTGTTAACTGGATTACGGTGGGGTACAAAGCACAACACCAATTACTGCTTAAAGAAATAATTAACTTTATTGTGGCCAGAAAATTACACGAATCAGCAAATACAAGCAATTAGGAGCCTTACTCCAGTTTCGTCAAGTCTCTTCCTTGAGCGCTCTTGGCCCTTCCACTTGTCAACAAACCACAGAAGTTAATCCTGCCGCTAATGAGCCTAGTGGCCTTGACAGAACTACATGCAACTTCTTTCTAATGTGCGCCTACTACAGTACTTACGAGCACTTGCTGCGCGCTGTCCACCAGCTGGGAGAAACAATGTCACTTAATTTCGACACCACAATATCTGACACTCAGTGAAAGCACACTTACTCAGAACACGGCAGTCCCCTGTATGTTCCTCACTTCGCCGCTACACTAGGGGTTTCGCAAGTCACCACACTTCTGTCGCTCAGAATAAACGCTCACACTAGCTCGTAAAACACAACAACAACTGCTTCACGGGTCACTCTTATATAGCAGGCCGGTGACTCAATAAATGGTTCTAGATCCATCCAGAGTCCACGGCTTCTCGAGGTTTCCACCGCTGGTCCAGTCACGAATCTTCTGGACTATCCCTTTGTCTGTAGTAGCCCTGTTGCATAAGGCGCGCGCAATACAGGAGGCAAGCCACAGCCCAGCCCCTGGGGCAGTTGTGACTCAAGCGGCGAGCGATGACACAAACTCACAGCCGTAACAATATATTCTTATACATCTAATTGATATCAGTAGGGAACCATTTAATCATTCCAAATTAATAGATTACTAGTGGACCCGTGCGGGAACTCTCGCATAATGGGTGTGTGCGTCCCATGTGTACAGACTACCCGCCCGGCAATAGTGCTATGCGGCTGTACGCGACACAGTTCTTCCAGGGGTTATCGTCTTGTTTATTTGTTTAAGAGCACTTTATAAACGAACATATTTCCGCTGACTTTTCAAGAAATGCAAGATTTGCCCTGTACTATTGAGAAGATTTTGGTTTAGGAGCTTGAGTTTTAAGAAACATACACCTTAACTAAGGTGCACTGTGTGTTTCACAAATCTCAAGCTCCTAAACCAGAGGGAGTTAGAAGATGTGGTTTGTACCAAAATCTTCTAAATCATCTCAATACTAGCCCATTGTGAAATGCTTGTTGCCATGGTAACCAGATGGGCCTAAGTCACTCTTCTTCATCTTCTTCTTCAAGTGCCTCGTCCTCCAAGAACATTGGCGATCAGTAGCATGATCTGCTGTTTGTCCATAGCTGTTCTAAACAGTGACACTGTATTAAGTCCAAACCACTGGTGTAAGTTCTTTAGCCAGGATATTCGTCTGCGGCCTGGACCCCTAATGCCATCAATCTTCCCTTTGATAATTAATTGCAAGAGGTGGTATTTGTTGTTTCGCATGAATTGATCAAAGTATTCTAGTTTTCTCCTTTTGATGATACTGAGAATTTCCGAGTCTTTGTTCATACGCCGCAGTACTTCCATATTTGTGACTTTAGCTGTCCATGATATCCTTAAAATCCTGCGATACGTCCACATTTCAAATGCTGTCAGTTTCCTACTTAAAACCTCAGTAAGTGTCCAGGATTCAACTCCATAGAGCAGGGCACTAAAACGTAGCATCGAAGCAGTCGGGTGCGTAATGACAGACTTAAATCACCGCTGGTCAAAACTTTAACATTTTCATGAAAGAACTTCGGGCCTGCTCAATTCTACAGAGAATTTCTTGACTTAAGTCCCAGTTATCATTGATTTGGCATCCTAAATATTTATATGATGAAACCCTTTCAATTCCTTCATTACCAAGTGTAAGAATGCCCTGAATTTCATCTTTCTTTCTACTAACAAGGTCACTCGCGCAATTAAAATATCACTTTCGAAGAGATTTGCGTTTAGTAACATTTTAGAGATTTTTTGTTGATACTAAAATGTTATGTTGGTATGAGTTTTTGTCCTGTGACGTCCTGAGAGGCTGAGTGCAGGTCTTTCTAGTTGACATCCGTGGGCGACCTGCACGCCGGGATGAGAGATGAAATGGATGAAGAATGAAACTGGGCAAGGATGTGGAAGGAAGCGGCCGTGGCCTGTCAGAAGGTACCGTCCCAGCATTTGCCTGGTATTGAAAATTGGGAAACCATGGAAAACCATTTCAAGGATGGCCGACGGTGGGGCTCGAACCCACCGTCTACCGATCAGCAGAGAGCTTGGCCCCATGATCTAACGCTGCGCTTTAGCGAGCATAACCACCGTTTTCGGTATGGTATCACTGATTTTAAATGATAATCGGCGCTAAAAGAAGAAAAAAAAAAAGATCGAAGTTTCGAACGACGTTTAGTAACTTTAGGGACTTTAAGTCCAACACTACGGATTGGTAACATCTCGCGACCGATAATAGTAAGTAATGTTCTTATAGCAACATACTGTACAGATGTCTCTACTGTACAGTCCTAGATGGCGAGCACTTGTTACCATGGTAACCATCGCGTCCTCGCCAATCAGAGCGAAACCTTCAGCCCATGCTAATTCAGTTATCCTCGCTGAGCACTCTTAATTAACTAACCTGTGAGAAAACTATGTTAGTTGATTGGTTCCTCGGTTTTGGGGCTGTGACAACGCGGTCATGTAGCCCCGTGTACTTTGGGTGTGTGTAGAATCTGTCTGATATCCTGTGTTAATTGTGATGGCTGTATTAGTGTGTGTGTTACCTGTTTTTAATTCAAGTACGGACTGCAGACATCGATTTTCAAGTAGTTCCTACTTTTGTTACCAAACGCTACCGTCAACGACAACTTGTTCTGAACTTGGTTACTAGATGCCACCGCAGTCGTCTCCTGGTGACGGACGTTGGAACTTAAGAACGTTAGTCAAATCTAACCTATAATTTAGCTTCACACAAGTGTAATTAGTGGAAGGTTCTTTTACATGGCATAAATCAATGACATGGGCCCGCCAGCTTTACTTCCCCTCTGAAGGAAGACAAACTGGGGGATTTTTGACGCTCTTAAAAATTTTGACGATTACGTTGTCTGCCAAGATGTTGACCCTTACTTTCTCTGCGTAGATGGGGGCCCCTACTTTGTCTGCCAAGATGGTGACCCCTACTTTGTCTGATAAGAAGGGGACCCCTACTTTGTCTGATAAGATGGGGGGCCCTACTTTGTATGATAAGATGGGGACCCCTACTTTGTCTGATAAGAAGGGGACCCCTACTTTGTCTGATAAGATGGGGGCCCCTACTTTCTCTGCGTAGATGGGGGCCCCTACTTTGTCTGCTAAGATGGAGGCCCCTACTTTCTCTGCGAAGATAGGGGCCCTACATTTTCCGCTAAGATGGGGACCCCTACTTTGTCTGCTAAGATGGGGACCCCTACTTTGTCTGCGAAGATGGGGGGCCCCTACATTTTCCGCTAAGATGGGGACCCCTACTTTGTCTGCTAAGATGGGGACCCCTACTTTGTCTGCTGAGATGGGACCCCTACTTTGTCTGCTAAGATGGGGACCCCAACTTTGTCTGCTGAGATGGGGACCCCTACTTTGTCTGCTGAGATGGAGACCCCTTCTTTGTCTGATAAGATGGGAGCCCCTACTTTCTCTGCGAAGATGTGGGCCCCTACTTTGTCTGCTAAGATGAAGACCCCTACTTTGTCTGCTAAGATGGGGCCCTTACTTTCTTTCTTTGTGAAGATGGGGGCCCCTATATTGTCCGTAAGAAGGAGACCCCTACTTTGTCTGCTAAGATGGGGACCCCTACTTTGTCTGCTGAGATGGAGACCCCTACATTGTCCGCTATGTTGGGGGCCCCTACATTCTCTGCGAAGATGGGGCCCCTACATTGTCCGCTAAGATGGGGCCCCTACATTGTCCGCTATGATGGGGGCCCCTACATTGTCCGCTAAGATGGAGACCCCCCTACATTTTCCGCTAAGATGGGGCCCCTACATTGTCCGCTAAGATGGAGACTCCCTACATTGTCCGCTATGATGGGGGCCCCTACATTCTCTGCGAAGATTGGGCCCCTGCATTGTCCGCTAAGATGGAGACCCCTACATTGTCCACTAAGATGGAGACCCCTACATTGTCCGCTATGATGGGGGCCCCTACATTGTCCGCTAAGATGGAGACCCCTACATTGTCCGCTAAGATGGTGACCCCTACATTGTCCGCTATGATGGGGGCCCCTACATTCTCTGCGAAGATGGGGCCCCTACATTGTCCGCTATGATGGGGGCCCCTACATTCTCTGCGAAGACGGGGCCCCTTCTTTGTCTGATAAGATGGGAGCCCCTACTTTCTCTGCGAAGATGTGGGCCCCTACTTTGTCTGCTAAGATGGAGACCCTTACTTTGTCTGCTAAGATGGGGCCCTTACTTTCTTTGCGAAGATGGGGCCCCTACATTGTCCGTAAGATGGGGACCCCTACTTTGTCTGCTAAAATGGGGACCCCTAATTTGACTGCTGAGATGGGGACCCCTACTTTGTCTGCCAAGATGGGGGCCCCTACTTTGTCTGCTAAGATGGGGCCCCTACATTCTCTGCGAAGATGGGGCCCCTACATTGTCCGCTATGATGGGGGCCACTACATTGTCCGCTAAGATGGGGACCCCTACTTTGTCTGCTAAGATGGAGACCCCTATAATGTCCACTATGATGGGGGCCCCTACATTGTCCGCTAAGATGGGGACCCCTACTTTGTCCGCTATGATGGGGGCCCCTACATTCTCTGCGAAGATGGGGCCCCTACATTGTCCGCTAAGATGGGGACCCCTACTTTGTCGGCTAAGATGGGGACCCCTACTTTGTCTGCTAATATGGGGGCCCCTACTTTCTCTGCGAAGATGGGGGCCCTTACTTTCTCTGCGAAGATTGGGACCCCTACTTTGTCTACTAAGATGGGGGCCCCTACTTTCTCTGTGAAGATGGGGGCCCTTACTTTGTCTGCGAAGATGTTTTCAACATTAAAAGGCCAGTCAGATTCCTGGAACAATGTTTCTACGGCATGTATAAATATTCCTCACATTTTGAAACACCCTGTACGCCGCTCTTCTATGGTTTCGACAAACTTAAAACAAGCATAGCTCTGTTAGTTTTGAATTCGAGATTACAGTGACCCCATTAGCAGCCCCCGCTGGCAAAGCTCCTGCTAATAACCTGTGTGCATCTTGTGTTGCAGGGCCAAGGCTGTTCGGAGACAAGATTCCTCGCAGCAAGCTCGTCACATCAACTCGCGAGGTGCAGAGGAAGATCGTCACTTACCACAACTTCTTCCGTACTCAGGTGTCTCCTCCTGCCGCCAACATGCTGCGCATGGTGAGTGTGCTACTCCTGGGGTCGCGGCTGTATTTGTTAAGAAAAACAACAAGCAGAAGAACTGAATAGCTTATTTTCATATATCCTACTTATATCAATTACCTCTATCAACATACACATTTTCAGTTTGATTGCTGTAATGTAGATTCGTAGATATTGAGAACCGTCTAAATATTTCGGATGGACACCATTATGGATTTTTATATATAGGCCTTAGAGTTATGTACTATTACATGAATATTTTTGTGCAGGTGTTTTATTCAAATTTCTATTGCATGATTAGGACACGGGAAATAATAAAAACGAGATCATAAAATTTCGCTCAGCCGCCAACTTGTGGTTATAAAAATAATTTAAATGAATCAGATGCCAGTGGATTAAAATTTATGCAAGCATATACCGTACCAAGTTTCCTTAAACGTGTTAACTACAACAGTTCTAATAGGTAACCCTTTTAACTTCTCCGTTGGGTGGGTAGTACCCCTAAACTACAGTGAGGTACTTTTAATAGGCAACCCTATTAACTTTTCTGTCGAGCGGGTAGTAACCCCTGAACTAGAATGAGGTACTTTTAATAGGCAACCCTATTAACTTTTCTGTCGAGCGAGTAGTAACCCCTGAACTAGAATGAGGTACTTTTGATAGGCAACCCTTTTAACATCTCTGTTGGGGGGTAGAAACCCCTGAACTACAGTGAGGTACAGGCCGGATGTTTGTTTTAGACGAGTGAAAAATTTTAATGGAAGCCTGGAGGCGAGTTACTACAGTACTTGTGTTGTTATCAGCTGCCCCAAGCAGTCCGATGATTGACTAAGCTGTTTCATACTCCTACTGAAGTACAGTCATTGGCAAATATAATGACATTCTGTTCGTAACTACGTAACGTGTACTTCCTCGACACACAATACTTCGATGTGGACTGTACTGTCTGCTCAAGTCTGGAATTCCATTACATCAGATCGGTGGTGACAAGTGTGAAGCGATAGGTTGAGAGAGTGAGTGTGTGTAGGCTCACCCACAGGCTTCAAGGTCAAGGGCAATCGTCTAAAACAAACGTCCGGCCTGTACAATTGGCAACCCTTTTAACTTCTCTGTTGGGTGGGTAGTAACCCCTGAACTAGAGTGAGGTACTTTTAATAGGCAACCCTTTTAACTTCTCTATTGGGTGGGTAGTAACCCCTGAACTAGAGTAAGGTACCTTTAAAAGGCAACCCTTTTAACTTTTCTGTTGGGCGGATAGTAACCCCTGAACTAGAGTGAGGTACTGCTCGGGTCCAAGCTCTGTGAACTTGCGGGGTGAGGGGAAAGAGGAGGGAAGGGTCAGTCGAGAAGAGAAGGGTCTGTCAACGGCCCGCCGTGATATCTGGTATTCCTTTCTATTCCAATACTGCTAACATGGGGCCGTTGCTCAAACCACTGTGGTATTACGAATGAGTGAGTGAGTCACCGACCAATGTATTTGGTTGTGTACTATGCACGGACCGAGAAACCTCATCACTCGTGAACACCACTACTCATAGTCCGCGATGCACATTCCTCTCAGGTTCACACAGCTTAGACCCGAGCAGTACGTTTAATAGGCAACCCCTTTGGTATCTTTAATAAGCAACCCTTTCAACTTCTCCGTTGGGCACAGCAGTGTATATTTTGCTTGGGAATTGCAGGGGTGAGGGCACAGGAGACATGTAGCCTACATTACCAGTACTCACGCTAATAGATAGGGATAAAGGAACTAGTGACTTTTGCACTGAACGTAACGCTTTTATGTTACTAAAATTGGAGTTAATAAAGTGTTCACAAGGAATGTTTAAGGTAACGCTGGACAAGCCCTACCTGCGCTGAGGAGGTTGGTCCACAGGAAAGGAATGTTGGGGCCACGTGCACCTGGTCTGTGTCAAAACATATCCGCGGGCTCTTCTCTGCCGCTCGTATCAATGTAATTATTGGATAGAGCGAGGCGTGTGAGTCAGCGAGGAGAAAGCGCCAGCAATTCGAGACGTGCAAGTTTATAAATAACCCAAGCTGCCGAGTATTGCAATACAAGAAAGATGTTCCCGTTGCGAATGCAGAGGTTCGACAGTTAATTCATGACGTAGTAGCACAGACAGTTTCATAGAATAAACCGTCTATGTCATAGCTCATCACTGAAGAAGAGTCATAAGACATAACAATGGAGGACAGCTCTGCGCTCCAAATTGCTCATAGTGGAGTAAGTTGCACTGACGCGATGTTGCGTAAAAGTACAGCACTAAGCCATGTGAATCAGCTGCCCCTAATCATATTGTTCTATGCAGCCCAACTAACGCGTGCTGTCAGGAAGGTTGATACTACTTTGCACACATCCCATATGGTACTACAGGGTGCCAGGGAATGTTCTCCACAGCGACTACGTGCTCCTGCCAGGGGTAGCATCAGCAGTTCAGTTGGCAGTACGGTGTCGTTGTCAGGACAGAGGTATTATGAAGGCCACACGTGTGGGTTGTGGGGTGTCCAAATCGTCAGTGTGTATTGCAGTAAGCGAGCGTGCAACAGTATACAGGCGGTAATATCTACTACTGGAGAGAGAGCCTTTTTGGAAGAATACGTTTTCGCTCAGGCGATCGGTTTATAGAAAATATAAAACTAAAATTTCAGATGTGGTTTCCTATTTCAAAGTGTCCAAACCGGGATACCGTTCCGGATTTGATAAGTAAATTCCGTGTGACCGGCTCAATTCATTAAACCGCATTAAACAGAGGAAGAACTTGATGAAATCTCCGATATAATGCTGCGTAGTCCAAGAAAATCAACACGCAAATTAGCTCAAGAAAGTCTTTGACAATATGTGTAGACGTGTTGAAGTCTGTCTTCCAACACTTCCAGCATGTGTTATGAATGGCTGTGGTGAGTACAACGTTTACTGTTTGTTTTTATACATCGGCAGCACCCAACTGCTGCAGCAGCAGTGAGCACTGCGGAGAACATTCCCCGGCGCCCTGTACATACTACAAACTATACATAACACTGTTATCTTCCCCTCTTATTAGTCTGTAGTCACATAGTGTTCGGTATCGTTTGCAGGATATGCTTGCAGTACATTAGTACCATACGGGATGCAGCAGAGAAATATCGACCTTCCTGATAACAGGCGTTAGTTGGGCTGCATAACACAATATTACCAGGGGCAGCTGATTCACCTGGTATAGCAAGCTTACACATCCCTTGTTGAGAACAAACCAACAGTCTAGAGTTTTCGTTGAATCAGCAATGAACATAAACTAATTCTGAAGAGAATGGATCATCCCTACGCGGACTGGAGGTAGCGTGCGTATGAAGTCACTCCACAGTCCGTGCGATGTGAATAATAGATATCGTGTCGGAACCACTTTTCAGTGTAGCCTTTATTGTTTTCAGTCGGTCAACACGATGGGTTATTCCCTAATCCTGAAAACATTACATGAGATTAATAAAAACATTTGGATGACCAGTTTTGATCGTCAAGCGATCATCATCAGATCCATTGCACTTAGGCTATTAAATCTGTCTACAAGTATGGGTTATGTTATTTACAATATTTACACTTATTTAGTTGCAGTAGTGGTTAAACTGGGCAACGCCCTAGCCGTATTGAAACTCCGGATCCCATAAGAACTCCGCAGTTAAGCAACATTGGGCGCAGTCAGAACTTGGATGGTATGCCAATTCTAGGCAATGCGCACTGTTGGCCAACATAAGGAGGAGCGGAAAGGCCCTGACCATCCTACCACACGTCAACTCGCGCTGAGGGTAGCCTCTTCGGAGGATCGGACCTGCCTTCGGGCAGAATACCAATTAAATTTAAATTAGTGGTTAAACTAGCACAAGATATGTGTTTTGTTGTTGAGATACGGCGGGCAGCCGGTGACGACAGCTGTAAGAAACACCGGACCACACAGCTAAGTGCACAATCCATAATAACCTGGCCATGTAATAACAATCACATAATCACACTAAGTGAGCAAACTTGAAGGTGAATCTGATGATGATCGCTTGACGATCGAAACTGGTCATTCAAGTGTATTTGTAAATGTTTTCAGGGTTCGGGAACAACATTGTGTTGACCGACTGAAAAACATTAAATTTCCATTGTGTAATCCTTATATACTGTGTTGTGACGTCATGAAGATATTCTTCCGGCCTTGGATACAGATTGCGCAACTGCCCCTTTGTATTAAACATTTGTAACCTTGTTTTATTTTAGGGGCGATTTCTACTTCATCGCGCCATTCGCCCGAGTAGTTTAGATGACAAACGAGAAAGTACATTTGGTCATTACGCAGCTCATCCGGAATAAATACAAAGCTTTAGCCGAAAATTGAAAATGTACAGACAGAAAGCTCACTTTATTTACAGAGGTTAGGATTTTTCTTTTCAATTTCTCGTAACGTAATATTCAATTACGATATACAGCGTTTTAGAAGAAATCTCCTTCAGTATTTACATTTGTAATCGGTAGAAAAGTACCATCAAGCGTTTCACTTTACTCTGAAACTGCAAAATAACGAGTTCGATCCGCTTCAGGTCGATGACCTCGCAAGAGTTATTATTATTATTATTATTATTATTATTATTATTATTATTATTGTCATTATTATTTGATACAGCCACCTACGGAGTACAAATACACAACGACAGTTCAGGTTTTCTTCTTTAAGTTGTTTCTTCCTTGTCGATTGGCTTCCTGCCAAAGATCTTTCATCCTCTGGCTTCTTCTCAATCTTCCTTCGGCTAAAAGTGTGGGTCTTTTTTGGGGGTATCCTTCACACCTGCAATTTTAGTTCTGAATCCTGTCCTGTCCCAGACTTCGGCTGGTCCAATGTTTGTCCTTCTTAAGTCCTGATGGACTTCCTGAAGCCTTGGAGGTTGCACCTTTCATTTCTCCTGAAGGTTGAGAATTTTGTTAGCCAATCTATTGGTCCCCAATCGGTTAATATGTTCATAGAACATCAACCTCCTCTTACTCATGCTGACAGAACTCCCTTCAAACTTGTCATAGAGTTCTCGGGCTGACCTCAGTTGAAATGTGTATCCATCACCAGATAGCTTCTTGGGACCTAAGGTTTTCCGAAAGATCTTCCTTTTTCCTTTTCCCAATTTCAACAGTTTTCATACTTGATAAGGTTTCTGCCGCATAGAGGCTCTGGCTTCACTACTGTGCCATAATGCCTGTACTTGGCCTGATATGAGAGGGATTTGGACTTATATGTATTGATGCAAAGTCTGAATTTCTCCCAAATTCTTAAATGTATAATTCTTCAAAATGATCCCATACTTGGTATTCATTCCTTGAACTTATCCCATTTGTCCAAATTCATATAGGCTACTCTGTTTTCTCAAAAGAGATTTGCATTTATTTTTACATCGTTGAGCCCGTCTAAGAGGCGCTGATCTTGCTATCTTGTCCTCCCAAAATCTCTTCATCTTCTCGCCATGGCTCATCCTGCGCTCCTTCATCCAGGTTCTGTTGGATGCAATGTTTGGGTGGTCTGAAAACTGATGATTGTCAACTAGGTCTCTGAATGTAGATCTGTCCAGTAATATATCGCTTGAGATATATTATTATCTTTATTACCATTATCATCAAGATCATCATTTATATGTTCACCGTATGATTGGGTATAATTCTCCATTTCATGAACATTTGTTGCAAGATGGAGCGGAGTTCTCTATGTTGATACGTTGAGGAACGAATTTTCTGCATATTATGGTAGAGGTTGGCCCTCAGTGACATCGACGGGAACAGCATGATGCCAGTTGATGAGATGTAATATAATAACAAATTTCTGACACCATATTTGTGAGAATTCTTCAGCCAAGGGCGTGTACCTGGTCACTTTCTCAGATTGTTTATGTTGAGGATTGTGATGCCAATTAGAACGGTTCTCTTCTGCAGTTTATCAACAAAAAATAATGTATTATTATTATTATTATTGAAAGGAATCTATGAAACTAGTCCCCATTATATGTAGTGGGTAGCGAACGTGCCGCACGGCGCAATGAGTCAGTCAGCTGTGAGCGTTTTGCTCTTCGTAATCCACAGCCTTGACGGCTAACACGAGCTACTTCCTGGATGTAGTCAGCATTACCAACACATTGTGGAATTGAGTTCTCTGAACTAGGCCGAGTATTAATACTTGCAAAGTTGGTTGTTTGGTTCCTTAGTTTAGGGGCTGCGACAACGCGGTAATGTTGCCCCGTGTACTTTGGGTGTGTGTAGCATCTGTCTGATAACCGGTGTTAATTGTGATGGCTGTATTAGTGTGTGTTATCTGTTTTAATTCAAGTAAAGACTGCAGACATTCAATTTTCAAGTAGCTCCTACTTTTGCTATCAAACGCCACCGTCAACGATAACTAGTTCTGAACTTGGTTACTAGACGCCACCGCAGTCGCCTCCTGGCGACGGACGTTGGATCCTAAGAGCGTTAGTCAAATATAACCTATAATTTAGCTTCACACAAGTGTAATTAGTGGAAGGTTCTTTTACATGCCATAAATCTATGACATAGGTCCGCCGACTTTACTTCCCCTCCGAAAGAAATCATACTGAGGAATTTTAACGCTCTTAAAAATCCGACGACTTCGGCCGGGTTTGAACCCGCGATCTTGGGCATAGAAGCTCAGCATGCTACCAACTACACCACCATAGCCGCCTACTTGCAAAATATATTGGTCATGTAATAGTACATTATGCAACGAGCCTATAATGACTATAATTAAGACTCGAGTATTTTTTATAAAACGAGCGTATGCGAGTTTTATAATTTCCATACGAGTGTCATAATTACCATTATAGGCGAGTTGCATACGACTGTTTATGTTAGACGATAATTATAACTTTATTATATGTTTTAACATAAATATTCATAAATATATGTTGAGAGTCAGCCACGAGAATTTTGTTATCGGAGAGCGAGCGCTGGGTATATCTCTGTCTTTCAAGATCTCTGAACGACCGACGCATGCGCTCTGTGCGCTTGCAATGCCATATTATGCAGGCCATATGTTTACATCTGCCGTCCCTCAGTAATATTGTCACCGCAGTCGTTTGAAGGCTGTGTAGAAATTTGGGTTGATGATATTAAGGTACAGTGCTATTTCTTGTCTCATATTCACCAGTTTATTTACGCGAACATATGGACGGTGCGTATTCCATGTCGGTAATTTATTATAGTTCGATGTTGTGTTTATGTCCGACATGTTGGATTTTGAGCGCATGCGCGAAGGTATCGTTACCAAATTCGTCAATGAACGAGCTCTGATTGGCTGGAGAAACTGTATCGTAATGAAAACCAGTGTTATAATGACCATCATTATGATACAGTTTTCTGACACATAATAGTGAGGGTCGAACATAAAGAATATTATTGCTACTATTTGTCAGCCACTCTCTCTGAGGGACAGATCTGTCCTTCAGTTGGTCAATGGCCAATGAGAGGAGATGATGGAGATACTTTATCTTGAATGAAAAACAATGAAGAATTGGCTTCAAGAACTTACGTAAGAATAAAATGACCTGTACATCATCGTAGCATTGTTCCCTGATATGAGTATGTTTGGAAGAACAGCCTCATTGTCGTACAGCCATGGCAACTGAGTTGTCACGAATAGCTCGTCAACAACCAGTGGTGACTCTTTTGGAAAACTTGTCTTGCGAAGAGATCTGCTCAGTTATTCAATTTCTGTGGGCGAAACATAAAACTGCGGCTAGGACTTCTCACCGAGGGCGTCATCTTCTTTCATGACAACGCTCGACCTCAAACAACCCAGAGGACCACCCCATTGTTGAAGCTGTTTCACTGTGACATCATTGACCAGGCTCCCCACGGCCCGGACCTCGCTCCAAGCGACTTTCACCTGTTTCCTCACTCCAAGGAGCTCCTAGGAGGTCACCGATTCGCTTCACATGAGGAGGTGAAACACTTCGCGACAACGTAGCTGAACACGCCAGGAGAGGATTTTTACCATGAAGGAATACCCAAACTCGTCCCTCAGAGCGACAAGTGCCCAAACCAATATGGAGACTATGTCGAAAAATAACCTCATGTATGTACTATCAGTTGGCTGTATTGGTTGTATGAAACACGGGGCGCCAAAAATATTCTCCGCAGTGCTTACTTGCTGCTGCGAGAGCTAGCATCAGCAGTTACGTTGGCAGCACGGCTGCCACTTGTATCAAAACAAACAAACAAACATTAATCGCTGTACTCACCACAACCATTCATAACAGATGCTGAAAGTATTGGAAGACAGACTTCAACACGTCTACACATATTGTCGAAGACTTTCTTGAGCTAATTTGGGCGTTGATTTTCAGGGACTATGCAGCATTACATCGAAGATTTCCTCAACTTTTTCGTCTGTTAAAAGCGTAGGTAGGCCTGTTCCCGGTACATCGTGAATTGAGCCAGTCACACGAAATTTAGTTATCAAATCCTGAACGGTATCCCGGTTTGGACACTTTCAATTAGAAAACCGCACCTTAAATTTTAGTTTTACATTTTCTATAAACCGATCGCTTTCGCGAAAAACGTATTCCTCCAAAAAAAAAGCTCTCTCTTCAGTAGTAAACATTACTGAAGCACTCCAATAATCTATTGGAACGCTCGCTAACTGTAATACACACTGACTATTTCGACAGCCCACAGCCCACTCGTGTGGCCTCCACTGTACCGCCGTCCTGTCTAGGACACCGTGCTGCCAACTGAACTGCTGATGTTGCCCCTGGCAGCAGCAAGTAGTCGGTGCGGAAAACATTCCCTGGCGCCCTGTATAATGTACACGTTTCACAGCAGCCTTTGTAACCTTAGTTTCTCTTCACACCTCGTATGTCAGATGCCGTTATAAATTTTTCAAAGTAGTTTGAACTCGATGAACAGGAACTGACCAACATTTCGATCGTGCAGTTAGTAAGTTATTATGTCGTAAGCATCGCTCTGCTGTAAACTTGCATGTTGTTGGTTTCATTACTCTCGTGAGGTGGTGAAACTGAAAAGAGGTGAGTTCGATTCCCGATTGATGCATGTCCTCTGTTACAGTCGTGGCACAAGGGAGCAGCGCGGTCTGCCCAACACTGGGCTGAGCGCTGTCTGAGACTGACGCACGATGACGCAGAGGGACGCTGGATCAACAACTTCGGCTCGTGTGGACAGAACATCTTCATCTCCACCCAGCAAGTGCCCTGGTAAGTAGCCTACGTCCATTACTATCAAACTGGTAGAAATAATAATAATACAATTTATATAACCATTTATTTATTTATCTTATGATCAAAAGTCAACCCCTGGCACTATCCAGCCCATGACGGGCTAAGGCCGACCAAGCGACCGCTGCCCAGCAATTTGGCCTGCAGATATTGAGGTGACGCGTGATCAGCGCGTCGGGTCCCCTCAGCCGTTAATATTGGTATTCGTGATCGGGGCGCTGTCTCACTGTCAGACAGCTACTCAATTGTCCTCACGAGGCTGAGTGCACCCCGTTCCAACCCTCACGTCAGTTTTAAAATCCCTGACGGAGCCGGGGATCGAACCCGGGGCCTCCGGGTGAGAGGAAGGCGCGCTACCCCAACACCACGGGGCCGGCACTTTATCTTATGATGGTAGAAGGAATAGATAAAACAATTATTTACAAATATATATACAATGATATACACTAAGATAACCATAAGTCAATAGGATATGTTGTACTGTACCGGTTTCAGTCAAATCGTGACCCCCCTCAGAGTAATTTAGGACATGTAAATGTGCAAGAACATACACTTGATATACATTTTGCCATTACAGAGGGTTCTAAAAATATTCTTGTTCCAAAAATTTTAAAAACCTGACTGTAACAAAAACATGAAATAGTCTTCATAAAAAAGTGTGGAATAGAACAGATGTGGATGTGAAACTAGATAAGTTAAAATAGTTAGGTTATAACTGATAGTTTGGTATGTACAGGGTCATTAAGTGTGTGCGCACCAGTAAACACGGCAAGCTAAGCCGGCTGTGACTGGCGAAGATCGCGGCCACGCGCACCAGGTCCAGCCGGTGGTTGGTGTGCTCCGCTGTATCATATCGTTAGTTTACACGTGTTTTGCCATTCATATGGGCGTGTTTTTGCACAGATTAGACGTGAGTGTTGCACGTTTAGTGAGTATTGTGATTACTGTGATTGATGGTTATGCGTAGACACCAATTCACATTGCGGGAACGTGTGATATCCATAATTCGTATATGATAAGCAGAAAATCTTGTTCTGAAACGAGACGACAATTTTGAAACAAGTTTCCAGGAAGACCTGTGCCTAATGCCAGTACAATTAGGAGGCTTGCTAAACGATTCAAGGAAACAGGCTCCGTAAATAACAAAAGAGTTGACAGACATTCTTTCATTAAGAGAAGTCAGGTGAGTGATATTGTTACGCGCCACCCCCCTAGTGGCACTTTTGTTAACTGGATTATGGTGGGTAGGAAGCACAAGACCAATTACTGCTTAAAGAAATAATTAACTTTATTGCGGCCAGAAAATTACACTACTCATCAGCAAACACAAGCAATTGGAACCTTACTCCAGTTTCCTCAAGTCTCTTCCTTGAGCGCTCTTCGCCCTTTCACTTGTCAACAAACCACAGAATTTAAACCGTCTTAATGAGTCCGGTGGCTTTGACAGAAGCTGCCTGCACCTCTTCCTCGTGTACACCAACCACAGTTACTTACGGTAATCCGCTACCCGCTGTTTCGCTGTCCACAAGCTGGGGAAACAATGTCACTGGATTTCGTAACTCGCACGGCACTTCGTCACCACACTTCTGTCGCACTCGGTCATAAAACACAACAACCCCTGCTTGACAGGTCGCACTTATATAGCAGGCCGGTGACTCAATAAATGCTTCTAGATCCATCCAGGGTTCACGGCTTCTCGAGGTTTCCATCGCTGGTCCAGTCACGAATATTCTGGACTATCCCTTTGTCCTAGTAGCCCTGTTGCATAAGGCGCACGTAATACAGGAGGCAGGGCACAGCCCAGCCCTGGGGCAGTTGTGACTCATGCGGCGAGCGATGACACAAATTCACAGCGGTAACAATATTATCCTTTCACGAATTGATTGTCGGCGGTCGAAATGGGAACTATTCTCTGTTTACTTGTGTCACACGTCACTCTGCTTCGTTGACAGGTACAGTTGCACGAGTAGGATATGACTCAGCTCCAGTAGCATGACGCTTATCTGCGCTTCTAAGACAGGTAGCGCACGCAATGCTGCTTGACTTATGTGCAACTTGCACTGTGTCCTTCTCTTTACCCCGCGGGGCTCCTGCTACTATAATCAACAAACGGTGGCGCAGCCAGACTCAGAGGCAATCAAATGTTAAACGGGTAATACAAGAGAGGGGGGACATTACATGAGCACTGTAAGTACACATTATTGAACATGTTTGGCAAAAGTGTCAAAGTGAGCGCCGGCGGCCGCGCCGGCTGGACCGGGTGTGCGCAGCCGCGATCTGCGCTAGTCACAGCCGGCTTAGCTCGCCGTATTTATCGGGGCGCACATAGATAATGATCCTGTATTTGCGAGGTAGAGAATGGAAACGTTGGAAATAATTGTTACGAGGTAATGTTAGAACGTTCTCCACCTCGCAAATACAACCAAACTATCAGTTATAGCCTAACTATTTCAATGTATACATAGTTTCACATCCACAGCTCTTCTGTTTTATCAAGACTCTTTCATGATTTTCTAAACACCGTTTGTAACAGATATGGTTTTTTTAATATTTTAATTTGTGAACTTTTGGAACAAGAATATTTTTAGAATCCTCTGTTACGGCAACATTTATATCAAGTGTATGTCCTTACACATTTATAATACATGTCTTTAATTACGCTGAGGAAGGTCACAACATGTATTGACTTATGGTTATATACATTTTATTTTAATTACCTCGCCAATAAGGAATGGGGTATCATGGTCATTTTATGGTGGAAATAATAAAAGTGACACAATTAAATGAATATAATTACAAACGGGAGCGCTGCTCTGCTCAAGGCTCTGGGATCGAATACCAGCGCAGTCAGTTGGCATTCGAGGGTGCTTAAAGGCGATGGAGCCGTGTCAATAGATTTGTGTTGTCTTCCGTCTTTAGACTTGGATGACGCAGCTCTCCATGTCTCCCTATTTTGTGCTAATTGTTTCATCTCTACATAGGTACCACACCATACATCCGAGGCAATCTGTTTATATATTCTAACCTTGGTTGACTTCTGCAGATCTTGTATTTAACTATTCCTTCCATAACTAAGTGTGCTATTCCTGGGTTTCTCAGTTTGTGCCCTACCAACCTATCTCTTCTCATCATCAGAACCCGCCACAAACATCTCTCTGCCCTCACTCAATCTTCATGTGCCATATCGTTGTTGTTTTCATTCAGGGGCATGTACGAGGGCTGTTTATTTTTCAAGTTCCGATGGACTGTATAAAAATAGCAGATTGACATACCAATTCTCCCGCTACTGATGTGGGTTCGTCTGGACAGTCTCCTGAAGTGTTTCCTCTTTGGCGAGGCGTTGCCGCCCAACCATACCTTCAATTCTCGAAAAAGGTGAAAATCATTCAGTGCTGGTTTGGACTAAACTGCAGATGGTCCAAAACTTTACACTTGAATCTTTGAAAAAAGTCTATCGTAACGTTGGCTCAGCGCGGTCGTGAATGATTTTCACATTTTTCAAGATCTGAAGGAATGGTTGGGGGCAACGCCTCACCAAAGAGGAAACACTCCAGGAGACTCTCCAGACGAACCCACCTCAGTGGCGGCAGAATGTTTTGCCGAGGGCATTGGAAAGCTGGTGTATCGATACGACAAATGTTTCAATCGTTTCGGCGATTATGTTGAGACATGAGAATAATAAAACAGGCAAACATTTAGTAGTAAAATCAGTTTGATTTGTCAATCTGTTATTGTTTTAGAGTCCATCGGAACTTGAAAAAACAACAGCCCTCGTATTTCGTCGGCATCAGCTCCGTGTACTTTAGTGTGTATATGTAGAATTTGTCTGATGACCTGTGTTATTACTGTGGCTGTGTTAGGATCGTAAATGAAGTGGTAGTGACTTTAAGTTAGCATCCATTCCGGCATTTGCTGCAGTGGAGATGGGAAACCACGGTAAATCACTTGCAAGATGGCTGCGGTTGGAATCGAACCCACCTCTTCACAGCTGAGAGTGCCCCGTTTAAACCCTCATGCCAAATTTCCAGGCGGGGCTGGCAATGCTTACCACTACACCACGAGGTGGGCTCCTTGTAACTTGATCAACAGCTTTCAATCCTGCAGCGTAGCCGTGAATGTTAATACCCGCACCATTACTGCGATGGGGTGGACATCCTGTCTGCCTTATTTTCAGAGATTTTCTACACTCCCTACAGGCAAATGCTGGGATGGTATCTTACTTCAAGACAGCTATCCCAATTCAGGTTCTGTGCTCAACAATTTTAATCCCAGAACTAGTGTAATTGGAATGATAGAAAAACTATGGTGAGAATCTCTGGAACACAGAAGGACGAAATCCAGACTATACGATATGTTTAGCACTTTCACTAATCAGACAGCTAGGTGAGAACTAAGCAAACGTCGTGGTATTGATAATTGGGACTCATTACCTGCCTCAGACTTGGAGCCTTTCCATAAACATAGGCTATTGATGTGTTTAAGAGAAGATTGATATTTTGTGTAAATACTACGATGTGCAAATTATTAGACTGAATGACAGTTTTTCAACATTTCATTTTTCGTTTTTGTTAATTAATGTAGAAAAATTGTTTTGGATGTGGTGAAATGATAATAGAAATAATATCTTATGGCCTCGGGTGCCGGGTGCAGGCTTTGTAATTTGACACCCAGAGGGTAGCTTGCATGTCGAATTTCGTTGTTCCTTGAATCACTACAATATTCAGAAGTATGGCCTGAAAATCAGTATAGAGAAAAGCAAGACCATGGTGATGACAAGAGGGGAAAGACAAGGAAAGGGCACTGTGAAAATTGGAAGTCAGAGTTTGGAAATTGTGGACACGTTCAAATACCTAGGAAGTGAATTGATGCAAACTGGTAGGTTGGACATGGAGATTGGCGGGAGGGTTCAGCAGAGCAATGCATTCTATCAAAGTGTAAGAAAACTCGTTTGGGATAAGGAAGTACCAAGGAAAAGCAAGGAGATAATGTATAAAATGTACTATGTACCCATATTAACTTATGCAGCTGAGACTTGGACCCTGACAAGTAGGCAAGAGAGTAGAATCCAAGCCTGTGAAATGAAATTCCTAAGAAGTATGATAGGAAAGACAAGGAAAGACAGAGTGAGGAATGAAGATGTTAGGAAGGAAGTTGGGATGGGTAAACTAAATGAGAGAATTGAGAAGAATAAACTAAGGTGGTTTGGACATGTAAAGAGGATGGAGGAAAATAGAATACCAAGACAGATGCTGGAGGCCAAGTGCAAGGGTAAGAGAGCAAGGGGAAGACCTAGAACAAGATGGATTGATTCAGTGAAGAACAGCTTGAGAAAAAGAAATCTGGACTGGGACAAGATCGTGGAAGAAGAATTGTGGAAGGAAAGAGGAAAGTGGAGAAGTGCCATAAATACCCCGACCCGGCAGGAGCTGGATAAGGGGAAATGATGATGATGATTGAATCACTATGAAAGTCAAGGAGGTCAGATATCTAAGCTTCTTGAACACTATAGCGCTTTCTAGTAGAGAAATGAGGAACTTTGTGTTGGCGGAAACTCCTGAGATTAATTTTGCCACTATGAGCACGGCCTACTGAATTCAAATGGGTTATTTGACATGCCAACATCGTATGACATGCGTGTCGTATTTTTGCCGCCTTTCAAAAATCACTTACCACGGCCAGGAGCGAACCTGCAATCTTGGGGTTAGTAGACCGACACGCTATCCACTCACCCACCGTGGCAAGCTGGTGAAATGATCAAATCGTTTAATTAACAGTGTTAAATACATTTTGTTTTAAGAAACTCACAAAAATTATTTTTATAATATCCACTAAAACAGGAGCCTTGCTAATGCAGAATGTCACAAGTTTCATTTTGATTACGGTACTTCATTCTAATTTTTGTGAGAAATTAGAACAAAGGAATTTGAAGTCTTTTGATACTGGTGCTCCACTCTTGAACTATTCAAAGATTCGTGGGCAATGGATTGATATCACCTGATTTAGTGGGTGTATTCCAATGTAACTGAAGAAAAAGAAAGAAAACGGACCCAGCTCTGGATTCCCTCAGAATCTCCAATTTTGAAAATTCCCAGACGCAATATCTTATGGGATAAGTTGTAAGTCCAAAGGAGAGAACGCATCACTAAATAGGGTAATGAAATAAAATAAAATGAATTTGAATATAAATATGTGACTGATTTACATACTTTATTTACGTCTAATATAATTTGCACACCTCTGTAATTACTATGGTTCCTAAATTGCGACTTGTATACTTGTTTGATATTGATGTTGGTAATTTTCCACCGGAGAATTGCCTTCATTCGCAAATAAAGTAAATGAATGCTAAAGAAAACCAAACAGCCACCACAATAATACAGGTTAACGTATAACTTGAACACACATCCAAGCCCATGACAAAGCTGTCCCTAGCTGTTAAATGAAGCAACGACTGATCAAGTTTTTGCGACATTATTACGAGTGTTGAAAGAACAGCCATTGACAGCTGGAAGGTCGCTGCGAGCTAAAAGTGTGTGTTATTTTTAGCCTCACTTTGGCGTCTCTGGTCTGGCGACATTATACTTCATCATAAAGAAAATTCGCGTCTATTGGCTGAATTGAGTGAGGGTCAACACAAGAATGACATCACGCGGTCAACTGAAGATGTCAAGCAGGCACTGTGCTTTGGAGCTAATCTTGTTCGTAAGATTGTATTCGTTTAGCCAGAGTGGATCCACAATTAAGATATATGGCCGTGTTCCTCTGCCAGATCAGCTCTGTGGAGACAGTCTGGAGAAACATTGGTTCCAGATGCTTTACATCATTTCTCTACTGGTGTTGTGGACTGCGCAGTTCTCTACTGAACGCTCAAGGCACTGATATCCATAATATTCACTATTGAAAATCTTACAGTTCGCGTCAATTTTTGCCATCAAGAAATTTCAAGAGTCTAAAATTAAAGAGTAGCTTACCGTCCTCTTGTGCAATCTTTCTGGAAACTCTTGGTTGGTTGGTTGGTTGGTTCCTTAGTTTAGGGACTGCGACAACGCGGCCATGTAGCCCCGTGTACTTTGGGTGTGTGTAGAATCTGTCTGATAACCGGTGTTAATTGTGATGGCTGTATTGAAAATGAAAATCCACAGCCTGCTTCCAGGCTCCGACCGGGTCAGGAATGGAATGAATGAAGCCCCCATCTTGCGGCGTGGATATCAACTGTGCCGGCTGCCGAGGCCTGACGCACTCCTCTGGGGCAATGATTAAATGAATGACAGATGAAATGAAATGAAATGATAGTGGAGAGTGTTGCTGGAATGAAATGTTGACAGGGAAAACCGGAGTACCCGGAGAAAAACCTGTCTGCCTCCGTTTTGTCCAGCACAGATCTCACATGGAGTGACCGGGATTTGAACCATGGACCCAGCGGTGAGAGGCCGGCGTGCTGTCGCCTAAGCCACGGAGGCTGTGATGACTGTATTAGTGTGTTTTATTTGTTTTTAATTCAAGCAAGGGCTGCAGACGATAATTTCAAGTTATTCCTACTTTCGCTACCAAATGCTACTGTCCACGACGTCTAGCGGTGAATTTGTCTACTGCTAGATGTCATCGCAATCAGCGCCCGGTGACAAACGTTGGAACTTGAGAGCATTAATCAAACCTAACCTACAAATTTTGCTTCACACAAGTTTAGTTAGTGGAAGGTTCTTTTACATGCCATAAATCTATGACATGGGCCCACCGGCTATCCTTCCCCTCCGAAGGAAGGCATACTGAGGAATTTTTAACGCTCTTAAAATCCGACTACTTCGGTCGGGATTGGCCCCGTTACCTTGGGCGTAGACGCTCAGAATGCTACCAGCTACGCCACCGAAGCCGTCTTTCTGGAGACTCTGTCAAGAAGTTTAATTCTAGTCCGATGGCTGGACCGCGGGGCACACTTAACCTCAGGTGGCAGATCTTCCCCGCCTGACCCAGATGGAATTTTTAACGTATAGTAGCAAAATCATTTGCGTGAACAGAATGAACATATTTCATAATGTTGTGGTGATAGAAGCCATTACTCAGTGTTAGGGGGGACCCTACTGAGTTTTCTATGTTTTGTAATTACCATCCAATTTACATGAAATTCTAGGATTGAGTTGTTGTTAGCAACATAAAGAATATCCCAAAATTTGAACCGGATTGACTGGTTAGTTTCAAAAATATGATCATTTAAAAAATAAAATTGTTGATTTAAAAATGTTCCAGGTGCAGCAATTTTTCATTTTCCATTTCAAAACTTTTTCATTATAGTTAAGAAGGACTAATTAATAAATTGTAGTATTATTTTTATAGTCCGGTTAGTACTTCTATGTTAAAAAGGTATTTTTTGGTACATAATATAAAACTTACAAAAAACTCCAATATTCCATGGCCTGGCACATCATAATTCAAAAATTTACCAACCATTTTCAAAGTGAATGCTACAAATTATGAATACTATGAAACTGTATGTGTATTTAAAATTTCAAGTCATTTTGATCAAAACTGATGCGTGTGGAGCATTTTGAACACTGAAAAAGTACACTTTCGAGAAAAAGCCATTTTAGTAAGCAGGCACATATCTGCCTCAGAACTTGCCATCACCATACATATCCCCTTCCTTGTACTTTTAGGTAGATTTCATTAGAAAGCTAACTATTGCAATGGGTACCATGTTTCGACTTCCGGAAAATTTCGACATATCTTCACGTTTCACATCCCCTAGACCCCAAAAACACCGTCAGTTAAAAAGTTTATATATAATTTATGTATATATATATATATTGTACCCAACTGTCATCATGTGGAACATGTGTTCGTATCCCAGCTAACTCACGGTCTTTCGAGGTATGGGGCGTTCCTGCCCACCATACGACCACATGCTCAGGATTTGAGTCTACCAGGTAACTACTCTACATGAAATACACAACATATTCCTAAAATAAAACATTTACTGGTATAAAATCATGGCTATACAACAAATACAAATAAAGGACAAATTATATTTAATTCCCACAAATAAAATCAGGGTTATTTTATGAGTCTCCTTCTTAAAATAGTGCTACACTGCACTCAAATCTATTTCTAGCATCCTATCATTGATACTTTCAGACTTCCATGGGTTTCCATAGTGTTCATCATGTGACACAATTTTACTTAACTGGAGTATCATAACACAAAAATCACATATCACATCAAAATGACATTAATAAAACATTACTCCGTTTCTTATGGCATTTACTTTGCTTAGCATAAATTCATTATTTTATCTCTTAATTAACAATTATTTGTTGTGTTGTGTGAATCATCTTCCTTCTTTCCATCAAAATGAAACGCTTAAAAAGTGGTACATTTCCCTTCCAAAATAAACATGGATAGAAATATTTATAGTTTCACCATACAACGATTTTCTGGGTCTTGTCGGGCTTATTATCGTTACAAATGTGTCATGTTCTGAGAAATCACATACCCGTCTGCATAAATTAGCGTGAACTGGCTAAAATGCATTCTAAAAGGATGCCTAACACTTTATTTGGTTCAGTGTTCCTCTTCAGAGAATAACTGTGCCAAATATTATCCGATTTCTTTGATTCAACAATGTATGTGTGTTGCAACACATCTTTTAATTCAATTGGCATCATCATTACACTCATATCTTAATTGCATATTGAAATATCGAGATTCTTCAGTGTCCTACTGTGACCATAATTTAAAGGACTGGCAGACCGACGTTCCCTTTCCCCAGCAGGCATTAAATTAGTTCCGGCAAGCTGCACAAGATGGCCGCTCGACTCAGTGGGACAACCCACTTCTCTCATCTGCTGTCAAGGTCAAGTTTGTTTACAAATGCATTACAGCCGGGATACGCTAAGTGTTGTTCCTAAGTAATTGAGTCATTTAATTATTTAACACCTATAATTAGAGTGTATTGGGCTCAACTGGCTCCTTATTAACATTCATGGCTGGGGATGGATTCCTGTGATAGCCTTGCCGTTCTATGGTGAATACTAGTGGCTTTTGGACGCGCATCATAATGAGAACACAGGATTCTCACCAGCAGCTGTCACAATTATAACATGAGGAAATCTGCGTTTCCTAAACGACGAATATGATTCTTACCTCTCAGGGTAGATCATTTACACACATGCTCACGGAGTCTCAACGGACATCATTCGTGGCCATAATTCATGCAAGCGTTGGATACAGACAGGCTCTGTCCAATTCGCTGCGAATAATAGAGTATGCACAAGGACGATACTACTCGTAGATTAGCCAACTTCTCACCTAACGCGCAAGCTATATTAGATTGGTCCCCGCAATATTTTTACGTAAATCCCTGGATTCTACGTTATTTCTGCACGCTTATATGCGGCTCAAACAATACTTCACATAGATGACTCAATTATTAAGGCACCCGCGTTCTCTCTGTAATAACACTTAAGCCAAAGCTTTAAATAGCTCCTAATAACAATGTATAAATTTACTGGCTTACATTACTTTAATGGTCCTCAAATATAATCCTAAGGATTGACCATATCAAATATTCATTCAACACATCATTGACACTGAAAAACTCTCGTATATCGTTATATTCCACGTTACTTTCTTACTGTTTACCAAAATACAGTATCTTTATATTAGACATGACACATCTTGAACATTATTTAGGCCAAAAATGCCTATTACTTTACTGTTGCCGACCCCAGATTATTATTATTATTATTATCATTTAACGTTATCGTTACATTCATCACTATTTTCGGCCTGAATGGCCCTAAACAAATCACCTTCCAAGCCATATTCTATTCAAGACGAGTGGTGAAAACTCGTTCAATCAGTGACTGTTACATCTTAGTCTCAAAGTGATGCATCGTTATATGGTGAACTATTTAGTTATAACAACATTGTAAATTGGTACTCACTTTTTATTTTCGCTGGATGGTACCAGCCTTTCAGCTTCAGGCCTACCATGACGCTTGATTTAAGCCATCATGTTATATTTTTCACAACACTTAATTTCACACATTTCCCACATGATAAACATACTCTTATCAGTGGCCTCTTTCACATTTACACAATGCATATTAATCACTATACACATGAACACTTTTAAATCACTATTACACAATTTATGTACACTTATTCACTATTTCACAGGTTGATCCTTACTCGGACTCTTCCTACGCCTGATCTCAGAGATGCGATGCAATTACGCCAACCGCTGGTCTCCGTGAAAGTTTAACAGCGTTTACGGACGTTTGATCCTCGTCACCTGCAATATCGTTCAGCTCACTGTCACGATTAAGTGGCGATGTTTCCCAAGCTCCCATCATTGTAGTGATCCTGATGATAATGTCATATACAATTCTGTCAATACCTCCCGGTATATGAAATGTTAAAAAACATTATAAGTTCCTCTTTCGCTGTGGCGAATTTATATTTGCGTCAGATAATAGATAAATATCTGTATTAAATTAATTTCGACGCCCCTCATGATTACTTATGAAGCTGTAAGACTTGCTTCTATTGTTCTTCGATGGCTGAGCGTTGATACTTTAACATTTCGCGCTCTTACTGGCAGCGTATTAGTTACGTGTATACTTGAGAACAGGCTGAAGACAACAAGACAACTCGGTTGGTCTGCACTACTCCCTCCTTATAAAGGTTTCTCGTAAAAACTAGTCCACCGGACATGTGGCTGCGACTCCTTCCTTGAAATAATCCCTTTTAAGCCGAAATGACATATACACCTTGTTTATTTAGGTGTGGAGGTTTCATAACCGTTCGCGTGCCGGCGATCGCTTCGGCCAATTAATTACAATTAATTGCCTTAGTCCAGCGCGTCAGGACGCCGTCAGGGTGATTCCCCCTTGACTGGTCACCAAATCACTCCTCTCGAGCGTAGGCTCGGTAGTAACGCGTTCATTTGGAGATATAGACTTTAATTTAGGTGTAAAATCATTCCTAAATTGTCTCTCCTAAAATATATTCACCTGGGTGTACATTTCACTCCATTTTAATGCTCCACTTGGCTGTAATTAATTAATTTCCGTGGATAGTCATCCCTACCCTAGGTTCCATCGTTGTCAAGCGGTGAATACCCGGGTCATTAATTTTGAGCTGTCTCCTCGCTCCAGACGAAAGTAGGTCCCTTGGCGCCTTCGGTCTCCACCCATTTTCCAACTGCAATTAGCAAAACGTCAACTGGCCTGCTCTCGTTCCTGTAGGCTTCGAAAACGTATATTTGCTTGCATTTGCTTGCAATTCTTTACCTTAAAACTGCTATGATATTCACATACAGGTCGTGAAATCATGCTACATTATTATATGTCATATTTTAACACATTGCTCTTCGGGTTCCCTAAAACTGTTCGTCCTCAGAGATCAATGGTTCGATTCTAGTTAGAATCATGTGCCTGGTCTTCTCAGATAGGACCTGAGTTCGATGCCATTCTGCCGTGACCAGTTGGGCACAATATATATATATATCACTTTCTTGTGGACACGATAACTACCGCAATTTTGCACCAATCTGTTTGAATTTTTTACATTATATGTATCCTTATAAAATCTCGGTAGAGTTCGTTAATGGGCACAATCGGTCGACGGGGGTGAAAAGGGGGTCTTTTTTCGAAAAAGTGAAATATCGCTATAACTCTCTTAATATTTGAAATATCGAATCCATTCAAAGTTCATACTATGTGTCGAATAAGGCCCAAAAATGTATGTTTGAAGAGATTTTTGATAGCACCAACCATTGACCAAAGGGGTGGGAAAAAGTGGGTTTTTCGGGAAACATTAATCATATCTCTCTTAATAGGCACAATATCAAAACTGTACAAAATGGACAATATTCCCCTAATAATTACCTAAAACGTTTGTCTGAAAGAATTTTTGATATGACCCACCATTACGCCAAGGGATGAGAAAAATGATTTCAGAATTATAAGAAAATACCAAGAGCTATCAGAGGTTGCCATGACAACACTACTAAATTGATGAGGGATGAGCCATCAGACGTTGCTATGACAACGCACTTGCACGCGATCACATTCAGTTTTCCATCTAAGTGAGAAGCGGCCTCGGTGACGTAACTGGTAGAATGCTGAACTTCTATGCCCAAGTTCGCGGGTTCAAAGCCGGCCGAAGTCGTCGGATTTTCTAAGAGCGCTAAAAATCCCTCAAGTATGCTTTCCTTTTGAGGGGAAGATCCTAGGTTTGTTGCGAGTTGCTGCTTGCGGTGGCATCTCGTAGGCAAGTTTAGAGCTAGGTGTCGTTGACCGTAGTATCTGGTAGCAACATTGGGAACTACTGCTTGAAATTGACCGTCTGCAGTCCTTACTTGAATTACAGACTAATACAGCCATCACAATTCACACTGTTTATCAGACAGATTCTACACTCACCCAAAGTACACGGGGTTACATGACCGCGTTGTCGCAGTCTCTAAACTGAGGAACCAACCAAAATCTCTGCGGGAGATATAATTTTGCGTGAAGAAGTAACAGACCGTTACATAGTTACACATCAGTGTCGACACCTTGCATAAGGACAGTGTGACCACAAGTATAAAAATGTACCCCAAATGACAAGAAGTTTACCGTCTCCATAAGACAATAAAATGTTTAAAATATGCATAAAATGACGAAAAACAAAGTTAATTAAGCTCCGATTATAAAATACTTTCTCGCAATAAATGAGGTCTGATCCTTCTACATTTATTTATTTATCGTATGGCTTTTAGTACCGGGAGTGTCCGAGGACATGTTCGGTTCGCCTGAGTCTGTAGCTGCTTCTAGCGGATACCCTAAAGGGTGAGCTACAAGTTCCGTTCAATTTCAAGTAGTTCCAACTTTCGCCACCAGATATCAATGATACCTAGTGGTGAACGTTGGAACTTTGATAGAGCGTTCTGACGAAATCTAACCTAACAAATTTTGCTTTACACAAGTTTAGTCTGTGAAAGGATCTTTAACGTGCCATAAATCTATGACATGGGACCGCCGGCTTTACTTCCCCTCCGAAGGAAGGCATACTGAAGGATTTTTAACGCTCTTAAAAAAAATTCGACGACTTCGGCCGGGTTTGAACCCGCTATCTTGGGCATAGCAGTTCAGCATGCTACCGACTACGCCACCGAAGCCGCTGATCCTTCTACAAAAACGTGCAAATTCTGCCTATTTTCGCCTATCCTCAAGTTTGCCCCATGAAATCTTTCTCCGCCTTCCGGTATGCCGAGAGAACTTTTTTTTCTTTCTTCTGCCTTGGTGTTTGCCAATCTCATCTTTTTCCTAGCAGTTTTTTTGGTCATGTTTGGTCGTAGCTATGCTCTTCTTTTTCGCACCTCGTGTATGTCTTTGCTTACGGTATATTATGTACACTGCCACTTATTTCTCTGCCTAAAAGGGACATTTTCAGTTTCTGAGTAGCAAGTGCACCCATATTAAATACACTTACAGCATTGCCCCGTCTACTCTTGATTGTGGGGTAAATGAATGTTTAGGTTTCGATTCACTATCAACAACTTCAGCAATAGATTTGTCACCCCATCGCTTCCTAATATTTACCTAGTCCGTTCACTCTTTTTTTGATTTCCTGCTCCTAGGCTTCTTCCAACAACTGTGAATAGAGTTCATTTTACACAGTTCACACCACAAAACCAATAAAATAACCACAAATCAAATAGGTTAGGCTACTGCAAGTTATAAAATCACGAGGCAAAACTTCAAAAAAATAACAGTTCCTTACAAACCATGTGCTTCCTGTGCCCCGTAATCACATCATCACTTAATTTCAACTTAATTCAAAGAAAGCGATCATTTCCAGTTACTATAGACTTTTACATAATAAATATGAATTTACATAACATCTCAAATCAATCAAGTTTCCAACAGTAAAGTAAAGAAAAACAAAAAACAATATTTTCTAATAGGCCTAGTTTCTAATACGAAATGTGAGTCTGGTTACCGTATACACCGAGAGATGGCAGCACTTATGTATTCTGCACATTATCTGAGCTTTTGCCAGATATTTAAAACATAAAAATACGAATAAAAACAGGGTATATCTAACACGAGCACAGGAAATGTGGGTGTGACCTATTAATGCGCCATGCACGCACAATTTAAATGGCTCCGCAAGACATTTAAAAATGTTCGCAGAAAAAAAAACTACTATCCACATGTGCTCACATGTCTGGACTACCAACTTCTGACAAAAACTCATTTTCGTTTTTTTGGCCGTTATTGGGCTAAAAACTCAGTAAGGTCCCCCCAACCAGACTTCTCTACTCACTACAGGTACACTTGCACTAGCAACGCATCACTTATGAATGTGTGAGGGGGGAACAGCCCAGCGAGATAACGAACCCTCACACTCAGGAATTTCCATTCAGTCGAGTGCAAACAGTGACCAAGTGAACTGCTCTCAACAGGACCGCGCAAGACTCAACCAGAAAGTTGCCTTTACAATACAATCTGAATTGACCATTTACAACAACCACATATTCACTCCAAACATGCAAATTCCGGAGGTCAATCACTACTTCCAGTATCTCAACAAAACATCACACAGACTATAACTAATACAATACTGACGAGTTGAATTATCTCAACTAATACTGCAACTAAATAAGTGTATTATATTGTAAATATTTTCACCCATACTTTCAGACATATATTTTATAGCCTAAGTGTAATGGATCTGATGATGATCGCTCGACGATCGAAACTGGTCATCCTAGTGTATTTATAAGTCTCATCTACTTTTTTTTTTTCAGGATTAGAGAATAACCCATCTCATTTGGGTACAATCGTGTTGACCGACTGAAAAGCACCAAACTTTTGTTTACTAAGGCAACACTGAAAAATGGCTTCAAACACCATAATGTTTATGTTAAAAGTTAATATGTACATTCAGAAAGCGTTTGAACCTACGAAAACTATAGGTCATAGCTTTAAACAAAATGTTAATCTATGATTGAACAAATGCTTGATCTTGCGTATGTGCACCGTTATTCTCCTAAGTTGGAATTTCAAATCACGCTAGCTAGGTCCCCTCGAATATTTAGTATATGTTAGACATTTTAAGATATCTTGTGAGTTTCAGCTTCACTGGTACCAACTTTCATGTTTCTAGGATGTCTGGATATGTCTCATTAATTCATGTTTATTTTCAGAATATACCTACTTATATAGGCCTACACACTTTGCTCCACCTTGACTGTGGTAATTTTCAAGAAGTTTGGCTACTCGTAGCGTGGCGGTGCACACTGAGCCTCTCCCGAGGATGGAGGATGGAACGACCGCTCAGAGACTGCACGATCGTTAAACGCACCAGCTGCCTTGATTCGCGACTGATAAGTCAGTTTGGAGAGCGAATTGTTCACTTACACACTCTTAATAGCCAGGAACTATGAACTGCAATAAAATAATCAAGTACATAACAGAAACACTGATTACTGAGGCGAGAAGAGAACGGCCAAGGGAGAATAACGCACATGCATTCAGCTCAAGATTCATGCTGGTGAGCAGTTTGACGAACAGACTCAATGTTTTGTTTCCATGGTGATGCAGTAGCAATCTTTGTGCAAGAACTCTTGTCTTTCAGGATTCGTTAAGCGCCGCATGGCATGATTCAACCAACAACAGCAACTTCAGCAAGGCTATACCAATCCTCAGAACTAATGAGACTATGTAGACTGGGTTTAACGAATATACTTCGCCAGAAACCGTCATGAGCAACGTAAATGCGTTACTCACGATAGATACTGCCAATTCTGTCACTATCAACACCAGTAGAAACCCGTACATACTGGAGGCAATTTCACCAATCCGACACAGATCCATGTAAACTCTACAGAGAATGAGAAGGCTTTGTTCATTGCGACGCGATTCAAGTCTCGAAGGAGAAACCGAAGACTGATCATTTACATGTTTCATATGTCCTTCTGTTGTAGAGACAAGCCGTACATTGCTGCAATTATTTTCTGAATTTAAGGTGAGTTCTGAGATGTCGTGTATGTTGAATATCATCAGGATATTACGATTAAGAATGAGGTATCTGTGTTTGATTACGATAATGATGGTAACATACTGAAACAAAATAAGAATTATGACATATTGCGACATGTACATCGCAAAATAATATTTTCTTTTCCCAGATAATTCTGCAATGAGAGCCGATGCAGCGATAGGGATAAAAGAGGCTCCAGTGATCAGTTTTTAGATCATATTCACTTTATCGTTGTAAGAATGGTTTCTGCACATCAAAGCGTCATCAATATTGCCGAACAACTTCAAAATTTCCTCAATATGTTTACGAAATTTGGTCAAATGCAACAATATTGCCAAGAATGTAATTATAAATGATAAGCATATGGTAGAAAAGTAAGGGATTTTGACACTGGCGGGACCTTTTCCGAAACCACTGGCATACTCAATCAGTTGCACAGTAAGAAACACTGACATAGCCAATGACACTATCACAGAATACACAGTGGAACGTTTTGAGTATCGTAATCTGGGAAACTGTTCACCTTCTTTGTCGTAACTCAAAGGAGCGATTCCAAACACTTTAGAAATAATATACAGAGGTTTAAAAGCTGAGGAGAGTTCCATGGCTAAATACGATGCGCTTGTATACGCCTGCTAATCACTTGCGTACAATCCTCGTGCCGGGAAGAAGACTGGGCTTTTCTTTTAGGTTTGCTTGTTACTGTTCCTAGTTTATTTTCTTCATTGAAGAGGAACTTATAAACAGGGTTTATTGTAGAATAACTTGAGCTTGCTATTATAAAACACACATTTGTAATTTTAAGATCCTCCATGGAACATATTTACTAACTACATTACTGACACAATACATGTAATTTACAAACGAATTTAAAAATATGATTAGAAAGAGGAGTAAGTGAAATAAAAGACACTGGCTAGGGCCTATATCTCATTGGTTGTTAGAAAAGTAGAGACCAATAGTGTCGTCTGTTGTCGCATAGCGCTGTAGGAAAATAATCAGAGCACTTTGAAAAACTTTGGCTGTCCCGAGCTCCTGAGGTAACAACAGCGTCATTTAGCGCTACATAGCGCTGAAGGATATGGATCGGAATAAATGAAAGTAAATTTGAAAGCACCAACGCTTTATGCAGCTGATCTACACCTCTATGTACTGCACCAACACCATCGCACTTATACAGAGGCATACTATTTTCATGATGAAAATGTACTGATTACTGCCTTCGACTACAATTCATAAGCAGCGCAAGATGCAACACTATTTTCGCAATTCTGCACCAGAACACGGTTAGGGGCGGCGTGATACAGCCTGCTTTGTCAGTCAAAAATAGACTTATTAAAATATTCTTACAGTTACACTACTACGTACATGAATGGTTCTAGGGTCTTAAAACGTGGTACTCAAGATCCTTTTGTCTGTTATTCTAAATATAGGAAATGGAGAGGGTTTTCCAAAATATCAAATAGACATTGTTACCAGCAGGGTTTCAAACGGTATGTAAAATTCGTTGTAATTAGGTGAAACGGTTTTGATTTGTGCCAAAGGGCCTAAATGCAGGAAATGGAGTGGTCTGTCCGAAATTACAAGTAGACATTGTTACTCGTCGGGTTCCAAAGGGTAAATACATAAAGTTTGGTTCAGATCGTTGAAACGGTGTAGATTTGTACCAAAGAGCCTAAATGCAGGAAATGGGGTGGCCTGTCCGAAATTTCATGTAGACAGTGTTACTCGCAGAGTTCCAAAGGGCAAGTATACGAATTTTGGTTTAGAACGGAGAAACGGTGTGGATTTGTGCCAAAGGGCCTAATTGCAGGGAATGGAGTGGTCTGTCCGAAATTTCATGTAGACAGTGTTATTCGCAGGCTTCCAAAGGGTAAATATACACATTTTGGTTCAGATCGGTGAAACGGTGTAGATTTGTGCCGAAGGGCCTAAATGTAGGGAATGGAGTGGTCTGTACGAAATTGCATGTAGACAGTGTTACTCGCAGGGTTCCAAAGGGTAAGTATACAAATTTTGGTTCAGATCGGTGAAACGGTGTAGATTTGTGCCAAAGGGCCTAAATGCAGGGAATGGAGTGGTCTGTACGAAATTGCATGTAGACAGTGTTACTCGTCGGTTTCCAAGGGCTAAGTATACAAATTTTGGTTCAGATCGGTGAAACGGTGTAGATTTGTATAAATAACAGACAGTCAGACAGACAGACAAACCAACATTGAGTTTTATCAGACTAGATAACAATCTATAACATTGAGTTTTATATATATTATGCCGAGCGGGGAGTGATGAGTCAACGGGAGACAGATAAGCTGGGCGCGCCGGCCGGCCGAGTCGTGAGAGAGACTCACTGTAGATGTGTGTACTATCAGTTGGCTGTATGAAATACTGTATAATGTACACGTTTCACTGAAGACTTTGCAACCTTAATTTCTGACCACCTCTCCTAAAAGGCCATTGTTGCTTCCTTTCCAATATCAGCCTCAATTGCAAATACACACACTATCACAACCACAAGAATAACACAGTTTATCACACGATTTATGCAAAGCTTAATTACACGGACCTTATGACCATGAAGTCCAAGTCCTGAAATGAAGCAATAACATCAAATATATTCCTGGGATGGTTGGCACATTGAGAAGAAGTTGTTAATTGTTATTAGGGTTCATTTGTTTGATAACCTGTGTTACTGTGGTTATTGTAGTAGTGTGTGTATTTGTAATTTGGGGTAGGTGCTCCAGGACTTGAAATAAGGCACTATCCTAGCATTTGCCTGGAGGAAGTGAGAAAAAACTCGAGGGAAACCACACTCAGGATGCTCCTTGTCATCGCTGAGATTCGAACCTCCGACCAACGAGGGTTGTAAGAGAATTAGGAACCTTATTTAAACGTTTGCCACGGTGGGTGTCGGACTGCCAACCCCCAAGCTTGCAGGTTCGCTCCTGGCCGTGGTAAGTGATGCTTGAAAGGCGACAAAAATCGTGGCACGCATGTCATGCGTTGTTGGCATGTTAAAGATCCCATTTGTTCATATTGGCAAAATTAATCTCGGAATTTTCGGCCAAAACAAAGTTCCTCATTTCTCGACTAGAAAGTGGTATAGTGTCAATAGCTAGATATCTAACCTCCTTGACTTTCATAGCGTTTCAAGGAATGACAAAATTTGACATTCAAGCTGCCCTCTGGGCGTCAAATAACAAAGCTAGCACCCGGCTCCTGAGGCCATACGATATTATAATTATTAGTAACAAGACACATTTGTGTTTAGTACAGTATTATTATCCTCCTCTGTGTCATGCTACGTCACCTTGTTTTTCTTTTTTATTTCTGGTTCTTCTCGTACTTTGAGCCGATAACCTAGATGTTAGGCCCCTTAAAACAACAATTATCATTATCAACTTCTCGTACTTTAACAATGGGACCAGCTTGAAGTTCTTTGTCAGCTTTAAATATTGTAAGTACCCAAAGAATGTAATATTTTAAATGCTCACAAGGTTTGTTATACAGTGTGGTCCACCCGCCCCTTATTATTTAGTTTTATGAAACCCAACTAACATCGCATTTCCCCCGATGGTCGATATTGCTCTGCGCTCTGACTGTGTGACAGCAATGTAATTGGGTCATGGGTCTAGCAAAGAAAAACCGACCTTAAACTTTTCCCCGCCAAATACTATGGCCCATTCAACTAACATATGACTTATTGCTCCTTGAAATAACACAAATACACGAAATACGATCGAATTAATAGTTTACGCCACGTGATCTGTAATAGTAGAAAGTTAAATCAAGACCATAAACCGTGATTGAAGACTTTGAGATGGACTTAAATGTTTGAGGTGGGACGGCTACAGTAACTACAGCACGTTTAGCGCGCTTTTTTTTTTACCATGTGTTGGTGGCTGATAGGTTTAAAGCCTCCCCGTACGTGGTGGGCGCGAGCAGGGAGAACCCTGCATCGAATCCAGCAGTAGGCATACTTTTTTTTGAACGAAAGACCGCATTCCATTTTAGTCAGGATGTAACTACTTTGCCACATTTATTGCCTTACGACGTATTTTTGTGAAGAGTACGTTAAAATATGCTGATTTACAAAGAGAATACGATCGAATTGGTACGTTATGCCACATGACCTGTAATGGCAGAAAATTAAAAAACTGGCATTACTATTAACATAACATATCGATGTGTCGCTCCGGAGGTCCGGGTTCGATTCCCAGCTCTGCCAAGAAATGTAATACTTGTCTGAGGGCTGAAATTGGGTACACGTAGCCTCTTGAAGCAAATATGAGAAGAAGTGGGTTCGACTCCCACCTCAGCCACCCTGGAAATGGTTTTCCGTGGTTTCCCACTTCTACTCGGCCAAATTCCGTGACGGATTCTATCTTAAGGCCACGGCCGCCTCCTTCCCTATCCTTAATTGCAAATACACACATCATTATAAGCCCATAACTCAAGTTATCAGACAAATTCTACACAAACACCCAAGTAAACGGGGCTAAATGACCGCGATGTTCTAGCCCTTCAAATGAAACAAAACAACAACATATCGATGGATATTCTGATCGCCAGTGCTTGCATCGAAGTATACGTATTCCTTAGAAATTCCCATGGTATTATTAGCATACTTTCGATTTTTACAAAAAATTAAAGAAGACTTATGAGATCTACACAGGGCCAAAAAATGTGTGTCTGTCTGTGTGTGTGTGAGACTGTGTGCCTGTGGGTGTGTGAGTGTGTGTACTCTGAATGTCTGCCCCCCCCCCTCCCCCATCAATTCGAACACGGTGAAACTGAATTGAACGAAATTTGGTACACAGGTAGAACTAGCAAAGGGCACCTATGTTTTATATCACCGCCATATTGACGGAAACGTAATGGCCACCACCCAAATGTTCAAAGCTTGAATCAAATTACGAATAACGTAATCATCCGAGCTCTACCAAATTTTTCAACAACATATATTTATATGGCGAGCGTCTTTTGACTAAACTACAAGGTAATCAGCCCAATAGTTTTCAGATGGTGGCCATGTATGTGTGCAAATCGATTCCCCCTACGAATTCAAACACGGTGAAACCGAATTGAACGATATTTGGTACAGAGGTAGCACCAGCAAAGGACACCTCAGTGTCATGTTTTATATCGCCGCCATCTTAACGAAAACGTAATGGCGGCCTCCCAAATGTTAAAAGCTTAAATAAATTACGACCAACCTAATAATCTGATCTCTACCAAATTATGCGACAACATACCTTTATGTGGGAAGCATATTTTGACCAAACTACAAGATCATCAGCCCAACAGTTTGCATATGGCGGCCATGTATGAGTGCAAATCGATTCCCCCTATCAATTCAAACACGGTGAAACCGAATTGAACAAAATTTGGTACAGAGGTAGCACTAGCGTAGAACACCTCAGTGTCATGTTTTATATCGCCACCATCTTGACGGAAACGTAATGGGAGCCACCCAAATGTTCAAAGCTTAAATCAAATTACGACGAATCTAATCATCCGATCTCTACCAAATTTTTCAACAACATATACCTATATGGCGAGCGTCGTTTGACTGAACTACAAGGTCATCAGCCCATTAGTTTGCAGATGGGGGCCATGTATGTGTGCAAATTGATTCCCGCTATCAAATCAAACACGGCGAAACCGAATTGAACGAAATTTAGTACAGAGGTAGCACTAGCAAAGGGCACTCCAGTGTCATGTTTTATATCTACGCCATCTTGACGAAAACGTAATGGTGGCCATCCTAATGTTAAAAGCTAGAATCAAATTACGACCAACCTGATAATCTGATCTCGACCAAATTTTGCAACAACATACCTTTATGTATAGAGAATATTTTGACCAAACTACATGTACAAGGTCATCAGGCCAATAATGTGCGGATGGCGGCCATGTATGTGTGCAAATCAATTCCGCCTATCTTTTCAAACACGGTGAAACCGAATGGAACGAAGTTTGGTACAGAGGTAGCACTAGCAAAGGCCACCTCAGTGTCATGTTTATATCGCCGCCATCCTGACGGAAACGAAATGGCGGCCTCACACCCAAATGTTACAAGCTTAAATCAAATTACGAACAACCTAATCATTTGATCTCTACCAAATTTTTCAACAACATACCTTTTTGTGGGAAGCATCTTTTGACTGAACTACAAGGTGATCAGCCCAATAGTTTGCAGATAGCGGCCGTGTATGTGTGCAAATCGATTCCCCATATCAATTCAAACACGGTGAAACCGAATTGAATGATACTTTTTACAGAGGTAGCATTAGCAAAGGGCACATCATATTCATGTATAATATCCGCATAGCACGTTGTATTTCAAGAAGCTACTACAACCAACATTCAATTATATTCCTTGAAAAGGACAAAGCGTTATAACAATACCCATTCATATAGTAAAATGTAGGCTATACGTTCTTTACCGAACATCTGGTTTTGTTATTACATTTTAACAAAAAGTCTTAGCATAGCTTTAGGCCCGTATCACACGACACTCGCTGGCAAGGAAGCTGCTGTAATCACTGGTACAAAATCCTGTATGATTCTGTTCTCTTCGTCAGTACACCTGCTCGTATGACCGAAGTGTATCACACGCTAGCATTTATACGCTAAGTTGTATGAAATAAAACCGAAGGGCTATCGTTTGAGGGCATTATTTTCAGTTCATTCGCCTTATTAACGCAAAACGGTCGCGAAACTTGCTTTAAGTAAATTTGAAAACATGCCAGGTACTGAATGATTGCATTCCAATCAATATTTAAGATCTAACTGTAATAATTGAATATTTTACCATACGCGTTAATAAGAAGCGCAACAAAAATTTCCAGAGTGTATTGGAAATTTGTGCAAGTGTTATTGCGCCCGCTCGCTCTTTCGAAGATCCCGGGTTCAAGACTATCCAACGGCAGATATTTTAAATTCTTTTTAACCATTTTATTATATACTCCCTACCTCGTACAGCAAGATTTCAACTTGGTTTTGTTCACATTATATACGATGACGATAGGGAAAGTTATTTTATTGTCTCATTTAAATAGTTATTTTCCCTAAATACTGTTCAAAACCATGGATGGATACTATTCGTTATAATTATTATTTTTACGTCGATTTTACCCTCCAGGTTAGGTTTTCCCACGGACTCAGCGAGGGATCTCATCATTACCGCCTCTACGGGCAGTGTCATGGAGCTTGAAACATCTCGTCTGGGGGATAAAACTGGGGAGGTTGGATAAGCACCTCGCCCAGGCGGCCTCACCTGCAAAGCTGATGATGATGATGATAATTGTTGTTTTAAGGGGCCTAACATCTAGGCTATCGGCCCCACCTGCAAAGCGAACAGGGTCCTCTTGAGAGATGGGAAGGGAGGGGAAGATCGGGAGGGATAGGCAAGGAGGAGGGAAGGAGGTGGCCGTGGCCGTACGGTAGGTAACATCACGGAAATTGCCCGAAGGCGAAGTGGGAAACCACGGAAAACCACTTTGAGGATGGCTGAGGTGGGAATCAAACCCCCTCTATTCATTTGGACCACCCGAGGCTGAGTAGACCCCGTCCCAGTCCTCATACCACTTTTCAAATTTCGTGACAGAGCCGGGGATCGAACCCAGGACGTCCGGGGTGCAGCTAATAACGCTGACCACTACTCAACGGAGGCGACTCTATTCGTGATAATTAGAATTTTAATAGGTCAATATATATCCCAGAATAATAATATGACACGTTCTGTAATTACTGCCTTCCTGTGAGGCTCAGCGGTAACGTTTTCGCTTGCTGTACCCAAGGTTGAAGGATCGTATCCTGTCGCAGACAGCTGGCATTTGAGGGTGCGCAGATGCGAGGGAGCCGTGTCAGTAGATTTACTGGCACGTTGAAGATCCCCTTCGGAGCAAAATTCCGGCACCCCGGCGTATCTAAAAGCCAGAGCAGTTCAAAGGGACGTAAAACCAATAATGTTATAATTATCTGTATTTACTGTATGTTTGGGGCAGATGACCTCGTAGTTCCGCCCCTTAAAACATCACTAACTAACTATTAATGTAAGTGTATAGCAAGCGCTTTTCGCACATACGCCGTCGGAGTTTTCCTTTAAACAAAGGTGGTTAAAATTTCGAACACTTGCTACCTTTAATATACAGGATACCTTGCTTCCGTTCTACAGATCATTATGTCGTCGTCCAATCTGGCTGCGTACCATCGGATAAGTACGGTCCTTTTGAGGACCAAATAAAAAATCACTCGTTGGAACAGATAGATATGCGTCCATAATACATCCACAATAAACGACATTAAGAAGAAAAAAAGTAGTTCAAGGTTCGAACCTTCTAAAATGCAACTTCGTTGACGCTATCCTAGCAATTCTTGATTTAACCACCATAGCTACCGAGAAGCATGGTGTATAGCTGTAATTGAATCTATTCGTATACACTTCCTGTCCAAACGTAAGAAGGTGTTATTCGGTGCTCTGATCGTTTCAATCATGCATTACATTTGAGATCATTGAAAGGACACTGCCACTATTGATTTCTACTATATTCGCGAGGATGTACTCAACGGTAAAGTTGTACAATGGACGTAAAGGAGCAGGTATTAATGTTTTTAGGATGACTGTGATATACGCGTTAGTTGGGTTGCCTTCCTCCAAAAAATAAGGGGCTGGTGGACCACACTGTATATTGAAAAATATGAAATAGTGCCTCTCTCGGTCAAATAATAGACAACAGAAAATCTCGCAGGATTTTGACGATTCTGATGCCAAGTTTAGCTACTTGTCGGTTAATGTAATATTCCAACTTTTAGGTCCTCTGTAGGGAGAAGTTACTGTAAATACTGTGTGGTATGTTGGAAAGTTGTTGATTACTCTAACACTAGTGCTACTTGTGTTTCCCCCCAGGGACTCACATCTAGTAGGACGTGGGTTGGCAACTACGGGACCCCAGCTGAGTCCAGCATTGCTTCCATTTACTTGTGCCGGGCTCCTCTCTGTCTTCTTTCCTGTTGACCTCTCTTGGTCAACTCTATTCCCTTCCAACCCCGAGGGTATTAGGGTATCCGAGGCCTAGGGAGTCTCTGCCTTTCCCGCCTTAATTGGCCCTTCTGTCATCTTTCCTGATCCTTCAGTCATCGAGGGGTCAGACCTCTTGTTTTTCTATCAGATATCTCCTCAGTCAATTAGACAGTCATTTAGTTAGCTAGTCAGTCAATCAGCCACTCATTTAGTTAGCTAGTCAGTCAATCAGCCAGTCATTTAGTTAGCTAGTCAGTCAATCAGCCAGTCATTTAGTTAGTTAGTCAGCCAATCAGCCAGTCATTTAGTTAGCTAGTCAGTCAATCAGCCAGTCATTTAGTTAGCTAGTCAGTCAATCAGCCAGTCATTTAGTTAGCTAGTCAGTCAATCAGCCAGTCATTTAGTTAGCTAGTCAGTCAATCAGCCAGTCATTTAGTTAGCTAGTCAGTCAATCAGCCAGTCATTTAGTTAGCTAGTCAGTCAGTCAGCCAGTCATTTAGCTAGTCAGTCAATCAGCCAGTCATTTAGTTAGCTAGTCAGTCAATCAGCCAGTCATTTAGTCAGCTAGTCTGTCAATCAGCCAGTCATTTAGTTAGCTAGTCAGTCAATCAGCCAGTCATTTAGTTAGCTAGTCATTCAATCAGCCAGTCATTTAGTTAGCTAGTCAGTCAATCAGCCAGTCATTTAGTTAGCTAGTCAGTCAATCAGCCAGTCATTTAGTTAGCTAGTCAGTCAATCAGCCAGTCATTTAGTTAGCTAGTCAGTCAATCAGCCAGTCATTTAGTTAGCTAGTCAGTCAATCAGTCAGTAAATCAGTCACTTTTCTAAACAACGAGTTGATTTGTAAAATCCCCCAGTTGTTGTTAATCCAACTCCTGAATTCATGCAACCCGCACAACTGACCCGTGATGTTGGTTGCGAGCTGTGTCAGCAGGCGAACCTCATCGTGGTTGCAGAGAAGTCATTTGAAAGTACGCAAAAAATGACGTAGAATCACAAATTTTAAGGGCAATTACAAGGGGAAATGTTAATACATGAATTATAAAAGTTGTTCATAGATTACAAACTCTGTTGTTGGCTAGCGACATCGTGGTCATGTTGTGTGTGTGTCTGTGAGTGTAATTGAGGTGGCCATGACCTTAAGGAACCTTCCCGGCATTTGCCCGATGTGGAAGAGGGGAAACCACGGTAAACCATTTCTGAGACAGCTGAGGTAGGAATCGAACCCAAGTTTCCTCAGTTTAGCCTCACGAGACTGAATGTACCCCGTACCAACGCTCGGACTATAGTGAACTTTCTTGGCTTCTCTTCTCCTCTTCTCTGCTAACCGAACAGCCCATGTTTCACTTCCATAGAGTGCCACGCTCCAGATCAAGATTTTCGAATATGACTTCCTAACACCAAAATCTATATTTGATGTGTAAATAAAATTAGGCTATCATAAAAGCGGGGGAGGGGGTGGAAATTAATGGGTGCAAAAAAGCACGAGAGCAACAAATTGAAGGTAGCACACTCCCGAAAAGGGAGGTTAAACATTGAATTGAATTGAAAAGGACAAATAAAAATAATAAGTGAGGAAAAACGAGAAAAATGAAAGTGAAATCCCACTTAGCCTTAGCTCACCAAAGACAAGAACATAGAATTCTAAACAAAGAACCTACGCAGTAGGAAACACATCTCATCACCAAGTAACACTTTACTTAAATAATGGTATTACCTAGAATAAACCTCCCGGTATTTACGTGAACGTAGTTGGTAGCATGCTGTAATTCTAAGCCCAAGGTTGCGGGATGAAACCCGGCCGAAGTCGTCGGATTTTTCAAGAGGGTTATTAAAATCCCTCAGTAAGCCTTCCTTCGGACGGGTAGTAGAGCCGACGGGCCCATATAATAGATGTATGGCATGTTAAAGAACCTTCCACTAATTACACTTGTGTGAAGCTAAATTATAGGTTAGATTTGACTCGCTCTTAGGTCCCAACGTTCGTCGCCAGGAGCCGACTGTGGTGGCATATAGTAACCAAGTTTAGAACTAGTTACCGTTGACGGTGGCGTTTGGTAGCAAAGGTAGGAAGTACTAGAAAATTGAATGTCTGCAGTCCTTACTTGAATTAAGAACAGATAACACACAGTAATACAGCCATCACAATTAACACCGGTTATCAGACAGATTCTACACACACCCAAAGTACACGGCGCTACATGACCGCGTTGTTGCAGCCCCTAAACTGAGCAACCAACCAAACAAACTCCTTCTTACAGTTCACTCTCAGTAGTGAATCATTAATCATTAATCTGCCAATGTTACCAGCCGACAAGACCACTAGATCTCATAGCCTCCCGTCATAGCCATACTCTTAAATTTTGATGAGACGTTCGTCGAAATGCGAAAATATAGGTAGCTGGGGAGAGACGGTCTAATAAACGACGTCCAAATAGTCTCCACCACTTTATTTTCGTAAAATTTTTACTAGTCGAAATCTAAATGTAATTCCTTGTCAAGACCTCAATCCTCTCCTACACCTATTTCTTTTCTCTTCTTACTTTTTATTCTTTCTTTTACAACAACTGGTCTTTGTTGAAGTTCCCAAAGCACAGACAAGTTCTCATCAAAAATGTAATAAAGGAATAATCATCGAATGTCCACACATTCCCGCCCAGGTAAGCGGAAATACGTCACACTCCAAGAGTAGTCAGAGAATAGCTGGCCAAGCGACTGACACAGTAATATTTCCCGTGTGTTATGTTTATTTCATTTCATAATCAACCACATGAAATGATTTGATACCGACGACGTATGTTTACTCAAGTGAGATTTTTGCACTATTAGAACTCAAAACTTACCAACTGCTAACTGTTGTGTGGAAAATATAACAGTTGAATTTACGAAGGGTTTGAAAGGGAGTTTCTCACGAACAGAAGTAAACCCTTCCTAGTTCAATACGACCTTGAACCACTATTAATCTCCGCCACTCCACGGATGTCTCGGTGGCAGCCCATTGGCATAGTCACACACTTTGTGTCTATTTTGGTGAATGTCAATATTAAATAAATTGTGCGCCTCCAGCTGATATATTTGCTACTCCCCAGACGAGTGTTTGAGACAGGGAAGCGGGGAGCGACTAGAGGTATTTCTGGCAACCAGACACAAGGCTAATAATCCCATCCAAGTTGAGCAGCCCGTCTGTTCACAACACATGCAATAGCTCAGGCAGTAAACTCCACCATTCACAAATGCACACTCACGCTGCCTGGCCCTGTAGCTGATTGTCTAGCATGCTAAATGGGTCCAGGTTTGATTCCCGGCCGAGCCGTAGGGATTTTAATTTCCTGTAGTTAATTTCCCTGGCTTGGGCACTGGGTCTTTGCGACGTCTTCGAGAAAACAATCTGAAAATAGATTCTTCTTTTGCTTTAGCGTTTGTCCCGCCTCGTGGCAGGGTCCGCTATGTGAATCCGCTGTCTTCACTTTACTCGGTCACGGGCCATGTCCGGATGTAGGTTGACGCTTTTCAGATCCCTGTTCAATGTATCGGCCCAACGTTGTCTCGGTCGCCCCTTTGGTCTTTTCCCGGCGACCTCCAGTGTGTAGCCCTGTTTTGCAATGGTGTCCGCTCCTGAGTTTAGCACATGCCCAAACCATGGCAGACTACCCATTTAGTTGTTGATTGCCGCGACACCAAATCGTTCCCTTATTCTTTCTTTGGGGATGTTATCCAACCTAGTAATGCCAGCTGTCCATCAAAGCATCTTGGCCTCCATGACACGTAGCTGACGTTCTGCTTCCTTGGTGATCGGCCAACGAATGATAGTGCGGTAAATCTTCGATTTTAGGTGGTCTTTCATCTGGCGATTGCACATGACACCTGTCGTTGTTCGCCACTTCATCCACGCACCATTAATTCTTACGTTGACCTCTTCGGTGAGACGACCTTCAGCAGTTATCTTAGAGGCAAGATCACTGATCTCTACCCAAGTATACATGGATGGCTGGTAGCTAAGGCAGCAGCAAGCCGAATAGACGATGATAGGTATAGCAAGATGGCAGCAAGCGCATGGTGAAATATTGTGAATCCGGCTCTGTGATTGGTTACTGGTAGTTCGATGTTATACATGTGTTTATACTGGCAGTAATTATTTAGTGTTTCTTGTAGTTGTAAAATGGGCTGAATTTGGTTATTTAAAGCGTAAAATCTTAGTTTTAAGTACCGGTTTGGTGACCCATTATCCCAGGCAAGCCGGTAATACCTTTACTTCTCAGGCAGATAGGCCGCTTAGCCGTAATTTTGAAGTTATTGTGAAGTTAAGTATACATATGCGATGGTGCTGAAGCAGACGTGATCGGGCTGGGCTATTGCGTGTTTAAATTTAATCCCATTTCAGGTTTTTTTGGTTCTGGGTGCGAATAGTTCGCTAGTAGTGGTTTTTGAGGGATTCAGATCCCTCCACCTCCACACCCTCCACACAAGATGGCGGCAGCCCGATAACTATCGAACCCGTGGTCGGATTTTGACGAATGAGGGGTCATTGAACTCGGGCTGACATCCCCTTTCCAATGGACAACATATTTCCACCCCAAAATAAAACCTACCCCTACTAGAGGGTGAAAATTGCAATTTTTTAGAGAATCTCTGTTTCCAATTGCAACATGTGAGAGTTTGAATGCCGATATGGAATAAAATGTTGTTCCATATAAAGTGCATATGTTCGGTGGAAAGCCACTATGAATTAGCATGCCCACTCATGGCTTTTGAAGAGGGTGGGGGGAGCGGATCTCTGTGGACGGGTCCTTGTTGACAGGTCATTGATGACAAGTCCTTGTGGACAAGTCCTTGTGGACGAGTCCTTGTGGACAGGTCCTTGTGGATGAGTCCTTGTTGACAGGTCCTTGTGGACGAGTCCTTGTGGATGAGTCCTTGTTGATGAGTCCCTTTGGACTTATCCCTTTAGACCGGTCCCTTTGGATTGGTCCCTATGGACTGGCCCATGGTCTCTAATGTTATGATGAAATTAAACGTTGTTCCACATGAAACGCATGTGAAGAGCCGATTGCTACTATGAATTAACATGTTTGTTTTTTGTTTTTACGCATGCGCACTTGTTTTTTTTAAGCGGGCGGGCTTTTTGAATAATGATTTATAGATGAGTTATTTTTTAAAAAAATACCAAAAGATCCATCTCATGAATCAATAAGGCTAGGGACCTGTATGAGAAGTCGTTGGACTTGAGGTGACATTTTGTTTTTGAATATATTATTTATTTATGTCAAAAGGACCTAACTGCACTTTTGTTAATATCTCGCTAACTAATAATCAGAGAGGGTCAAGTGTGGTGTCATAGGACTCAGGACGGTCAACCCTTTTCCATGACCAACGAATTTAACCAAAAGATCTAAGATCATTAGAATTTTAATATCTCATGAATCAATAAGGCTAGGGACCTGTATGAGAGGTCGTTGGACTTGAGGTGACATTCTGTTTTTGAATATATTATTTATTTATGTCAAAAGGGCCTAACTACACTTTTGTTGATATGTCGCTAACTAATAATCAGAGAGGGTCAAGTGAGGTGTCATAGGACTCAGGATGGTCAACCCTTTTCCATGATCAACGAATTTACCCAAAAGATTCAAAACAGCAAGGTCATTGACCTATGATTTTATAAACTAATAATCAGAGAGGCTCAAGTGAGGTGTCATGGGACTCAGGATGGTCAACACTTTTCCATGACCAACGAATTTACCCAAAAGATTCAAAAAAACAGCAAGGTCATTGACCTAATATTTTATAAACTAATAATCGAATATCTACATGTGAGGTGTTATAGGACTTAGAATGGTCAACCCTTTCCCATGGCTAATGGATTTACCCAAAATACCCAATACATCAAGGTCATCGACCTGAGATTTTATAAACTAATAATCGGATACGAACATGTGAGATGTTTACCATGTGTGTGATGAAACATAGCTAGGTAGAGAAAGAATTAGTGTAGGCTACATGTATGGTCATTGACAAGTCTTTTACCATTGAAACTTGTTTTTCAGATCAATCTGCAGTATAGAGAGAGTATAGGTTGTAGGTATGGGTTAATAAATGACGAACGGTTTACACACAAACTCTGATTAATCGATTCAAGAATTAAGAGTAGACTATCTTTAATTGATTGGTTAAAGAGGATAGCTAAAACACAAAAATGCTCAGTGGTTACCGGGGCAAGATGGTCGCTACACACACACAACAAGCTTTAAATACTTGAGGCTAATAATCTATACACACACTCGCTTGTTCTAAACTAAACTGTGTTGCTGTCAGTGCTCAGACAGTAGGCTGATGACAAAAAGTGCATTGCTAACAGAAATATAATCATTTCCGGTTGTATAATGTTACCAGCTATCCATTTTGTGTTGCAGTGTTAAGCACTTTTAGCTCTTGTACAGGTGGTCTTAACTCAATTTCCAGGTCTGATGCCTAGAACGAGTCAAACTATGAAACAAGGGCAAGGTGGTGTAGTGGTTAAGCTGTTAGCCTTTTCACTAGGGTTCGATTTCAGGTTAATATGCATGTCATAAACATATTAAACAAAACAAAACAGAGATAACGTTCAAAACTGATTACATTTGTGTCTTTCCAAATTACTACTTGGATTACAAATACAAAGGTGAACTGGGTTTGATATACATTAATGCTGTCTATCACACACTAGACTGTAAGAAAGCCAAAAGAGCAAAAGCGTAGGTAGAGAAGTTGTAAAATTGCTATATGTAGAGAACTACCTAGCGGTTTTATGAACTGGCAAAGCTATATATCGCATAAACAGTGTAGGATACAATCCAGCAATCAAATTTGTATCTTGTGGAACAGAAAAAATGCACTTTTACCTTGATGGATAGCAAATGAGTGCAGATGAATGACCTATGCATTAGCCTACCATAGGGTTATAACCACGAGGTGGAGGTGTGACTTCTATATTTTATTGTTTAGAGACATGGCTTTTTTGTAACCAGTAGATTTAGTATTTTGTAAATATTCATTTTTGTAATTGAAAAATGGTGGAAACATTTTTTTGTAATAGTAAATGTTAAATGTATAACTAAAAGTTATTTGGGATAAGTGTGCATGTCAAGGATAAATAGCGTGGTTGTATTTGTTTTTCAAAGACAGGTATGGTTGTGTGAATGTATGACTATAGATAGAATGATAGAGAGAGAGAGAGAGAAAGTGTGTGTGTGTGTGTGTGTGTGTGTGGGTAGCATTGATTGTTCAACCAAAGCAAACACGGCAAGGTAGGATGGTGGGGTAATTAATGTATATAGCAAATGGTAAATAGTATACTGTAGTTTTTTTAACACTTGCGTTTCTTTTAAATGCAGCGGTAGATAGGTGTTATTTTGTAAAACAGTCTTACCTACAGTAGTAGTATTAATAGTAGTAGTAGTAGTAGTAGTAGTAGTAGTAGTCCTATACGTTTTTGGAAACAAACAGAAAGAGAATGCACTATTGCCATGGCCAAGCACTTCCATTAAAATAATTTCAAGAAAATTTTAATCAGCAAATGTGTGTTTTACAAAACTAAACTTTCAGCATGGACTAAATCATAAACGTGTCGTCTGTGATATGGAAAAAATAGGAAATCCATGTTTCCATATCAACACAATTTAAAAACTTAAAACTGACCTTTAAAAATGTAAATGGGAAATTGACAAATGTGTAAACAACAACAAAATGGAAAATTCTTGTTTCCGTATCATGAAATCCAAAAACTTTAAACTGACATTTTCAAATCGTGTACATGGAAAATTGACAAATGGCAATGTGTGAAATGTGAAAATGAAGAACAAATGAACAAATGGCTATCATTATTTTAAAAAAATAAAAAAACCGTCGTGATCTATCGTTAAAGTGTGAATCAAACCACATCTACTTATTTGAATCACCCGAGACTGAGTAGACCTGTTTTAGTTCTAATATACTTTTAAAATTTTATGTTAAAGCTCGAATTGAACTCAAGAGCTTTAGAGTGCCAGCTAACTATTATAACCGTTACGTCACAAAGACAACTTTACACTACTCTTAATGAACAATAATAATAAAAAGAATAATAAATATTGATTTTTTTAAGAATGAACATGGTGACACTGTTTCTGTTGCACTGTCTGCTAGCTACTAGCCACCAGCTGGGGTCTTAGAAAACGATGCAGTTGACATTTTGCAATGAGATGTGACATGTTTCAAAGTATAGTATTATGGGTTGCTATTGAGTAAAAACTAATCCTGTACAAGGAAGCAAGGGTTCAAACCCCTTACCTAACATTACTATTGCCTGAACATGGCTTGACGACACTGTATTATTATGATACTCGGTACACAAACCATAGATAGAGTGTATTGTTTAAGATCACTTTCTTTCTGAACATAGGGGGAGATTGTTGATGGTTAACAATGACATTAATATAGTTGGACGTGGGTATAGCAATTAAGAAACAACAGACAATACCCATAAAATATTTTTATTCATTTAATATAAGTACTTGTACAATAGTTACATTCAAAATACATTTTCTTTTTTCTCTATTACTATTTAGTCCTTTTTGATTCTCTTGCATATGAAGGGTAGATAACCTTGTAGTTCAGCCCCTTAAAACAACAACAACAACAACACAACCTTTTTGCATAGTTTGTGATGTTGATAACTCTTGAGATGTGGAAGATGGATTAAACATAACTTTTACAGCAGGGGTTAAATGTTGCTCAATAAACACTGCACTATTTTGAGTAGCAACATTTTTTTCTAGTACTAGCTTTTTAGCATTGTCATGATTAATTGTTGACACCAACAGTGTTTCATTTGGTGCACCACATAGATGATCACTCACACTTAAAACCTTACCATTTCTACTTTTTAGATTGCCTCGACATCTTTTTGACCTCTCTTTTGAGCATCGCCAAAATATTATTCCTTTTACATTTTGACGATTATAGTTATAAGAGTAGCCTTTATAGAGTACACGTTGTTTACCTTTGTTAGTTGTAGTAAGTCCCATAGTAGCAACTAACCTGTTAGTATGATTTGCTCACTACAAAGGTTATAACTGTTCTGATAATAAAATCATTTAGCTTTGGCTTTTATATTTAATATGTACAGTTTGAAGTGATAGCAAAAGTGAGAGCAAAATGGTAGCATAGTGGTAGAAAATATAACATGTATTGTTAAGAAATAGTTTAAGCGGTTATGTGGATCCATTACATAATAATTTTAGCACGACGAAGCTCATTTTCTATATCCAATAGTTCTTCCTCATATTCAGTATAACCAGCCTGTTTATAGACATGCAGTTGCTGAAGCCACCGGATTAGCTTACTTGGATTGTTCCAGTAGACAAAATTTAACAAATGATTTTTTAGGTGTAAACAAAGCATTGCCATTATCATTATTATCTTCATCATCAACATCATCATCATCATAACCATTATCATTATCATCATCATCATCATCATCATCATGATCATTATAATCCTCATCACTATTACTGTATAGTCCTTTTTGATCCTTTTGCAATACCACATTTTGCACAGTTTGTGTTGCCATTGATAATGTTGGGAGTTTTTCAGACATTGACAACTGTCCTAACACGACTTTCTGAGGAGATGATACATGCTTCTTAACAAACAATGCACTATCTTGAGCTGCAATATCTTTTTCTGGGACAAGTGTTTTAGCATTTTGAAGACTTTTTTTTAAACAGCAACGATGTTTTATCTGGTACACTACATTGATGATCACTCACACTTAAGACATCACTATTTTTACTTCTCTGCTCACCTCGACACTGTTTTGAACGATGTTTTGAACAACGCCAAATAACAGTTCCATTTTTATTGGTTCGTTTTACAATATATGTATATCCTTTATAGAATGCGTATGGCATACCATTGCTATTTGTTGATACTTCCATGTCAATTGTCAAGCATGAACTAATCTCTAGCAAAGTTCACTCGATAATATAAATAATAGTTTAAAGTGAGAGGAAAAGTGGGTGCAAGAGTGGGTGCAAGAGTGGGTGCAAGAATGGGTGCAAGAGTGGGTGCAAGAGTGGGTGCAAGAGTGGGTGTCAAAGTGGGTGCCGCTTATAGTAGGCATGAATTTTACTAGAATGTGATTTGAGTAAATGTAATTTCTAAACCCTAGTAGTGAATAGTCAGTTGGTTTTGATCTATGCAAGCGTAAACATGTCGCATACACTGGTGATGGATACTCAAGGCTTTAAGGTCAACGAAAACAAGTACAGTATATATTTAAAGAGGTGGCTATCATTGATTGCACAACACGCGGGTTACCATATCTTTTTTTCGGACTAGTGTTTTAACATTTGATGTATTTTTTTAAACAGCAACGATGTTTTATCTGGTACACAACATTGATGATCACTCACACTTAAGACATCACTATTTTTACTTTTTAGTTCACTTTGACACTGTTATGAACGATGTTTTGAACAACGCCAAATAACAGTTCCATTTTTATTGGTTCGTTTTGCAATATACGTATAACCTTTATAGAATGCGTATGGCATACCATTGCTATTTGTTGATACTTCCATGTCAATTGTCAAGCATGAACTACTCTCTAGCAAAGTTCACTCGATAATATAAATAATAGTTTAAAGTGAGAGGAAAAGTGGGTGCAAAAGTGGGTGCAAGAGTGGGTGCAAGAGTGGGTGCAAGAGTGGGTGCAAGAGTGGGTGTAAAAGGGAGTGCAAGAGTGGGTGCAAAAGTGGGTGCCGCTTATAGTAGGCATGAATTTTACTAGAATGTGATTTGAGTAAATGTAATTTCTAAACCCAAGTAGTGAATAGTCAGTTGGTTTTGATCTATGCATGCGTAAACATGTCACATACACTGGTGATGGATACTCAAGGCTTTAAGGTCAACGAAAACAAGTACAGTATATATTTAAAGAGGTGGCTATCATTGATTGCACAACACGCGGGTTACCATATCTTTTTTTCGGACTAGTGTTTTAACATTTGAAGAATTTTTTTTAAACAGCAACGATGTCTTATCTGTCACATTACATTGATGATCACTCACACTTAAGACCTCACTATTTTACATTTTAGTTCACTTTGACACTGTTTTGAACGATGTTTTGAACAACGCCAAATAACAGTTCCATTTTATTGGTTCGTTTTGCAATATACGTATAACCTTTATAGTATGCATATGGCTTACCATAACTATTCGTTGATACTTCCATATCAATTTTCAAGCATGAAATAATCTCCAATAAATTTCGCTCGATAATAGAAATAATAGTTTAAAGTGAGTGAAAATGTGGGTGCAAAAGTGAGTGCAAAAGTGAACGTAAAAGTGAGTGCAAACGTGGGTGTAGTTTATAGTAGGCATGATTTTTACTAGAATGTGATTTGAGTAAATGTAATTTCTAAACCCAATTAGTGAGTAGTCAGTTGGTTTTGATTTATGCAAGCGTAATCATGTCTCATACACTGATGATGGATACTCAAGGCTTCATGGTCAACAAAACAAGTATATAGTTAAAGAGGTAGCTATTATTGATTGCGCCACACTGAATCTATTTTTGAAATTTTGACAAAGGGCCTAAGTGCACTTTTGTTAATATCTCGCGAACCAATAAGACTAGGGCATTGTATGAGGTATTGTTGGACTTTTTGCCGAAGACTGCTGGTAAACACCTATGTTCCCCATGACCTTTTTAAAGATGGCGGCTAACCCACGAGGGGTGATAAAAAGTAATCCAAGCGGCGCTTTTCGATAAGCAAACCAATAATCAAAGGGGGGATATGACAGGGCTTGAGGCGATAACCCCTTTTGATTGATCCCTGTTGATTTGCCCCTTTGGACTGGTCCCCGTTGACTAGTCCCTCTGGACGCGTTCTTTTTGAAGGGAGTCATTTTTGACGGGCCCCGGCTGACGGGTCACTGAGGACGGGTACCTGTTGACAGGTCCTTTTGACTAATCCCTTTGGACCGGTCCCTTTGGACTGATCCCTATGGGTTGGCCCATGCATTTAGCCAAATTATATCAAAAGGACGGGTCCAAAGGGATTAGTCAAAAGGACCTGTCAACAGGGACCCGTCCACAGTGACCCGTCAGCCGGGGCCCGTCAAAAATGACTCCCTTCAAAAAGGACCCGTCCAGAGGGACTAGTCAACGGGGACCAGTCCAAAGGGACAAATCAACAGGGATCAATCAAAAGGGGTTATCGCCTCAAGCCCTGTCATACCCCCCCCCCCTTTGATTATTGGTTTGCTTATCGACAAGCGCCGCTTGGATTACTTTTTAATCACCCCTCGTGGGTTAGCCGCCATCTTTAAAAAGGTCGAGGGGAACATAAGTGTTTACCAGCAGTCTTCGGCAAAAAGTCCAGCAATACCTCATACAATGCTCTAGTCTTGTTGGTTCGCGAGATATTAACAAAAGTGCACTTAGGCCCTTTGTCAAAATTTCAAAAATAGATTCAGTGTTGTGCAATCAATAATAGCTACCTCTTTAACTATATACTTGTTTTTGTTGACCATGAAGCCTTGAGTATCCATCATCAGTGTATGAGACATGATTACGCTTGCATAAATCAAAACCAACTGACTACTCACTAATTGGGTTTAGAAATTACATTTACTCAAATCACATTCTAGTAAAAATCATGCCTACTATAAACTACACCCACGTTTGCACTCACTTTTACGTTCACTTTTGCACTCACTTTTGCACCCACATTTTCACTCACTTTAAACTATTATTTCTATTATCGAGCGAAATTTATTGGAGATTATTTCATGCTTCAAAATTGATATGGAAGTATCAACGAATAGTTATGGTAAGCCATATGCATACTATAAAGGTTATACGTATATTGCAAAACGAACCAATAAAATGGAACTGTTATTTGACGTTGTTCAAAACATCGTTCAAAACAGTGTCAAAGTGAACTAAAAAGTAAAATAGTGAGGTCTTAAGTGTGAGTGATCATCAATGTAATGTGACAGATAAGACATCGTTGCTGTTTAAAAAATACTTCAAATGTTAAAACACTAGTCCGAAAAAAAGATATAATAACCCGCGTGTTGTGCAATCAATGATAGCCACCTCTTTAAATATATACTGTACTTGTTTTCGTTGACCTTAAAGCCATGAGTATCCATCACCAGTGTATGTGACATGTTTACGCATGCATAGATCAAAACCAACTGACTATTCACTACTTGGGTTTAGAAATTACATTTACTCAAATCACATTCTAGTAAAATTCATGCCTACTATAAGCGGCACCCACTTTTACACCCACTCTTGCACCCACTCTTGCACCCATTCTTGCACCCACTCTTGCACCCACTCTTGCACCCACTTTTCCTCTCACTTTAAACTATTATTTATATTATCGAGTGAACTTTGCTAGAGATTAGTTCATGCTTGACAATTGACATGGAAGTATCAACAAATAGCAATGGTATGCCATACGCATTCTATAAAGGATATACATATATTGTAAAACGAACCAATAAAAATGGAACTGTTATTTGGCGTTGTTCAAAACATCGTTCAAAACAGTGTCAAAGTGAACTAAAAAGTAAAAATAGTGATTTCTTAAGTGTGAGTGATCATCAATGTAGTGTACCAGATAAAACATCGTTGCTGTTTAAAAAAATACATCAAATGTTAAAACACTAGTTCGAAAAAAAGATATGGTAACCCGCGTGTTGTGCAATCAATGATAGCCACCTCTTTAAAAATATACTGTACTTGTTTTCGTTGACCTTAAAGCCTTGAGTATACATCACCAGTGTATGCGACATGTTTACGCTTGCATAGATCAAAACCAACTGACTATTCACTACTTGGGTTTAGAAATTACAGTTACTCAAATCACATTCTAGTAAAATTCATGCCTACTATAAGCGGCACCCACTTTTACACCCACTCTTGCACCCACTCTTGCACCCACTCTTGCACCCATTCTTGCACCCACTCTTGCACCCACTCTTGCACCCACTCTTGCACCCACTCTTGCACCCACTCTTGCACCCACTTTTGCACCCACTTTTCCTCTCACTTTAAACTATTATTTATATTATCGAGTGAACTTTGCTAGAGATTAGTTCATGCTTGACAATTGACATGGAAGTATCAACAAATAGCAATGGTAAGCCATACGCATTCTATAAAGGATATACATATATTGTAAAACGAACCAATAAAAATGGAACTGTTATTTGGCGTTGTTCAAAACATCGTTCAAAACAGTGTCGAGGTGAGCTGAAAAGTAAAAATAGTGATGTCTTAAGTGTGAGTGATCATCAATGTAGTGTACCAGATAAAACATCGTTGCTGTTTAAAAAAACTCTTCAAAATGCTAAAACACTTGTCCCAGAAAAAGATATTGCAGCTCAAGATAGTGCATTGTTTGTTAAGAAGCATGTATCATCTCCTCAGAAAGTCGTGTTAGGACAGTTGTCAATGTCTGAAAAACTCCCAACATTATCAAAGGCAACACAAACTGTGCAAAATGTGGTATTGCAAAAGGATCAAAAAGGACTATACAGTAATAGTGATGAGGATTATAATGATCATGATGATGATGATGATGATGATGATAATGATAATGGTTATGATGATGATGTTGATGATGAAGATAATAATGATAATAGCAATGCTTTGTTTACACCTAAAAATCATTTGTTAAATTTTGTCTACTGGAACAATCCAAGTAAGCTAATCCGGCGGCTTCAGCAACTGCATGTCTATAAACAGGCTGGTTATACTGAATATGAGGAAGAACTATTGGATATAGAAAATGAGCTTCGTCGTGCTAAAATTATTATGTAATGGATCCACATAACCGCTTAAACTATTTCTTAACAATACATGTTATATTTTCTACCACTATGCTACCATTTTGCTCTCACTTTTGCTATCACTTCAAACTGTACATATTAAATATAAAAGCCAAAGCTAAATGATTTTATTATCAGAACAGTTATAACCTTTGTAGTGAGCAAATCATACTAACAGGTTAGTTGCTACTATGGGACTTACTACAACTAACAAAGGTAAACAACGTGTACTCTATAAAGGCTACTCTTATAACTATAATCGTCAAAATGTAAAAGGAATAATATTTTGGCGATGCTCAAAAGAGAGGTCAAAAAGATATCGAGGCAATCTAAAAAGTAGAAATGGTAAGGTTTTAAGTGTGAGTGATCATCTATGTGGTGCACCAAATGAAACACTGTTGGTGTCAACAATTAATCATGACAATGCTAAAAAGCTAGTACTAGAAAAAAATGTTGCTACTCAAAATAGTGCAGTGTTTATTGAGCAACATTTAACCCCTGCTGTAAAAGTTATGTTTAATCCATCTACCACATCTCAAGAGTTATCAACATCACAAACTATGCAAAAAGGTTGTGTTGTTGTTGTTGTTGTTGTTTTAAGGGGCTGAACTACAAGGTTATCTACCCTTCATATGCAAGAGAATCAAAAAGGACTAAATAGTAATAGAGAAAAAAGAAAATGTATTTTGAATGTAACTATTGTACAAGTACTTATATTAAATGAATACAAATATTGTAAGGGTATTGTCTGTTGTTTCTTAATTGCTATACCCACGTCCTACTATATTAATGTCATTGTTAACCATCAACAATCTCCACCTATGTTCAGAAAGAAAGTGATCTTAAACAATACACTCTATCTATGGTTTGTGTACCGAGTATCATAATAATACAGTGTCGTCAAGCCATGTTCAGGCAATAGTAATGTTAGGTAAGGGGTTCGAACCCTTGCGTCCTTGTACAGGATTAGTTTTTACTCAATAGCAACCCATAATACTATACTTTGAAACATGTCACATCTCATTGCAAAATGTCAACTGTATCGTTTTCTAAGACCCCAGCTGGTGGCTAGTAGCTAGCAGACAGTGCAACAGAAACAGTGTCACCATGTTCATTCTTAAAAAAATCAATATTTATTATTCTTTTTATTATTATTGTTCATTAAGAGTAGTGTAAAGTTGTCTTTGTGACGTAACGGTTATAATAGTTAGCTGGCACTCTAAAGCTCTTGAGTTCAATTCGAGCTTTAACATAAAATTTTAAAAGTATATTAGAACTAAAACAGGTCTACTCAGTCTCGGGTGATTCAAATAAGTAGATGTGGTTTGATTCACACTTTAACGATAGAACACGACGGTTTTTTTATTTTTTAAAATAATGATAGCCATTTGTTCATTTGTTCTTCATTTTCACATTTCACACATTCCCATTTGTCAATTTTCCATGTACACGATTTGAAAATGTCAGTTTAAAGTTTTTGGATTTCATGATACGGAAACAAGAATTTTCCATTTTGTTGTTGTTTACACATTTGTCAATTTCCCATTTACATTTTTTAAAGGTCAGTTTTAAGTTTTTAAATTGTGTTGATATGGAAACTTGGATTTCCTATTTTTTCCATATCAGAGACGACACGTTTATGATTTAGTCCATGCTGAAAGTTTAGTTTTGTGAAACACACATTTGCTGATTAAAATTTTCTTGAAATTATTTTAATGGAAGTGCTTGGCCATGGCAATAGTGCATTCTCTTTCTGTTTGTTTCCAAAAACGTATAGGACTACTACTACTACTACTACTACTACTACTACTATTAATACTACTACTGTAGGTAAGACTGTTTTACAAAATAACACCTATCTACCGCTGCATTTAAAAGAAACGCAAGTGTTAAAAAAACTACAGTATACTATTTACCATTTGCTATATACATTAATTACCCCACCATCCTACCTTGCCGTGTTTGCTTTGGTTGAACAATCAATGCTACCCACACACACACACACACACACACACACACACACACTTTCTCTCTCTCTCTCTCTATCATTCTATCTATAGTCATACATTCACACAACCATACCTGTCTTTGAAAAACAAATACAACCACGCTATTTATCCTTGACATGCACACTTATCCCAAATAACTTTTAGTTATACATTTAACATTTACTATTACAAAAAAATGTTTCCACCATTTTTCAGTTACAAAAATGAATATTTACAAAATACTAAATCTACTGGTTACAAAAAAGCCATGTCTCTAAACAATAAAATATAGAAGTCACACCTCCACCTCGTGGTTATAACCCTATGGTAGGCTAATGCATAGGTCATTCATCTGCACTCATTTGCTATCCATCAAGGTAAAAGTGCATTTTTTCTGTTCCACAAGATACAAATTTGATTGCTGGATTGTATCCTACACTGTTTATGCGATATATAGCTTTGCCAGTTCATAAAACCACTAGGTAGTTCTCTACATATAGCAATTTTACCACTGCTCTACCTACGCTTTTGCTCTTTTGGCTTTCTTACAGTCTAGTGTGTGATAGACAGCATTAATGTATATCAAACCCAGATCACCTTTGTATTTGTAATCCAAGTAATAATTTGGAAAGACACAAATGTTATCAGTTTTGAACGTTATCTCTGTTTTGTTTTGTTTAATATGTTTATGACATGCATATTAACCTGAAATCGAACCCTAGTGAAAAGGCTAACAGCTTAACCACTACACCACCTTGCCCTTGTTTCTTAGTTTGACTCGTTCTAGGCATCAGACCTGGAAATTGAGTTAAGACCACCAGTACAAGAGCTAAAAGTGCTTAACACTGCAACACAAAATGGATAGCTGGTAACATTATACAACCGGAAATGATTATATTTCTGTTAGCAATGCATTTTTTGTCATCAGCCTACTGTCTGAGCACTGACAGCAACACAGTTTAGTTTAGAACAAGCGAGTGTGTGTGTGTGTGTATAGATTATTAGCCTCAAGTATTTAAAGCTTGTTTTGTGTGTGTAGCGACCATCTTGCCCCGGTAACCACTGAGCATTTTTGTGTTTTAGCTATCCTCTTTAACCAATCAATTAAAGATAGTCTACTCTTAATTCTTGAATCGATAAATCAGAGTTTGTGTGTACATCGTTCGTCATTTATTAACCCATACCTACAACCTATACTCTCTCTATACTGCAGATTGATCTGAAAAACAAGTTTCAATGGTAAGAGACTTGTCAATCACCATATATGTAGCCTACACTAATTCTTTCTCTACCTAGCAATGAAATTTAGCATAAATAAGAGTGAGATGGTGATCTCAACAAGGAAGAAGGAAAGAACCACAACGGGAATAACAATTGGTGGGGAATAGCTGAAGAAAGTGGAGAGCTTCAAGTATCTGTGAAGCCTGATACAAGATAATGGAAGTAACGATAGAGAAATAAATGAGCGGGGGAGGCAGGCAGAAGCATTTCGGAGGAGTGTGAGAAGCATGTTATGGAGCAAGAATGTCCCTCAGAACAGCAAAAAGATCATATATCAGACGCACTATGTCCCTATCCTGACGTATGCCTCGGAGACCTGGGTTATGAAAGGAAGGGAGAAGAGGTTCTTGAGAAGCAGTATTGGAGCTACAAAGAGGGACAGAATAGGAAATGAGAGGACCAGAGAATTAATGAAGGAGGAACCATTACAGGATAGTATAGAGAAATCTAGACTTAGAGTAAGTATGTAGTAGTAGTTAGTTTTAGTTGTAAGTAGGTAGTTAGTTTGTCTATTAGATATATGTCATTGTTCTATTAGACTGTGGTGTGTGAGTGTGTCTGGTAGCAGTTGCATTGTTTATTAGTTATAGTTCATTGTTTCAGTAGACTGTGATGTGTGAGGGTGCATGTGAGTGTGCCTGGTGACAGACTGTTTTAGTGGTAGTATTTGTTGTTGGTGGAACTTTAGTATTTTTTCGTTAGTAGAATTTTGGTATTTAATTGTTAGTACGGTAGAAGGTTAGTATTTTTGTTAGTAGAATTGCTCTTTACTTATTCTGAAAGGGAGTAGCAGCCTTTCAGAATAAATCAATTCTTTACTAGTCTTATTGACGGTTAAGATATTGATAATATAAGCCAAATAATGGCTACACTGCGTCCTGCTGCACGGCTGAAAGCAACGGGAAACTACAGCCGTATGCTATTCCCGAGGATATGCACCTCTCTATGCATAATTACATGTGATGATGGCCTCCTCCCTTGTAAAATTTCAATCCGGAGGTAAACTAGTCCCCCGTTCGGATCTCCGGGTGGGGACTACTCGAGAGGGGGTTAACATCACAGAAGTGACAGAGGAAATCTGACATTCTACGGATCGGAGCGTGGAATGTTAGAAGTCTGCTAGGAAGTGGAAGGTTAGAAAACTTAGAAAGGGAAATGGATAGGTTGAGGTTGGATTTGGTTGGGATTAGTGAAATGCGCTGGCAGGAAGAACAGGACTTTTGGTCAGGAGACTATAGGGTCATTAGCACTAAATCAAACAATGGCCAAGCAGGGGTTGGCCTCATATTGAGTAGGAAACTTGGACAGCGGGTGGAATATTATGAGCAATATAGTGAACGGATTATTGTAGCAAAAATCAATACTAAACCTACCTGCACCACAGTGGTACAAGTCTATATGCCTACCAGTCAAGCTGATGATGAGGATGTTGAAAAGGTCTACGAAGAAATAGACGAAATTCTGAGGTATATCAAGGGTGATGAGAATGTTATAGTAATGGGAGATTGGAATGCTGTGGTAGGAAAAGGGAGAGAAGGGAAGATAGTAGGAGGTTTCGGATTAGGTGAAAGGAATGATCGAGGAAGCAGGCTGGTAGAATTCTGCACCGAGCATGAGTTGGTCATAGCTAACACCTTATTCAATAACCACAATAGAAGAATATACACATGGATGAGACCAGGAGATACAGGGCGTTACCAAATCGACTTCATTATGGTCAAGCAGAGGTTTCGAAACCAGATTTTGGATTGTAAAACATATCCTGGTGCTGACATAAACTCTGACCACAATCTGGTTGTAATGAAATGCAGATTAAAGTTGAAGAAACTGAAGAAAAGTCAAAAGCCAAAAAGGTGGGCAATAGACAGACTGAAAGAGAAGGATGTAAACGAAAGATTCAAGAAGAGTATAAAGGAAGGACTAATGAAAAACCCTAAACAAACTTCAATTGCAGACGAATGGGCACTTTTGAAGAATGAAATAACAAAATCCGCAGAAGAAAACATTGGTAGGAAAGAAAGAATAGGTAGAAAACCGTGGATCACTCAGGATATACTAGAATTGATGGATGAAAGGCGGAAACACAAGAATGTAAGAGATGAAAAGGGGAAAGCAGAATACAGACGTCTGAGAAATGAGGTTAACAAGAAGTGCAAGGAAGCAAAAGAAGAATGGTTGAAAGAGAAATGTGCAGGTATAGAAAATTGTCTGAAATTAGGAAAAGTGGACACAGCTTATCGAAGGATTAAGAATACTTTTGGGGAAAAGAAGACTAAGTGCTGTAATATTAAGGACAAAAATGGAAAGCCTCTAACAGATAGGGAAGAAAAGGTTGAGAGATGGAAAACTTACATAGAGAGTTTGTATAAGGGAAAGGAGATTGAGAATCATGTAATGGAAAGGGAGGAGGAAATTGATGAGGATGCGAAAGGAGATTTAATATTGAGATCAGAATTTGATAGAGCTTTGGAAGACTTAAGCAGGAACAAAGCACCAGGCATAGATGATATACCGATTGAGTTGCTACGCTGCATAGGAGATGAAGGTCTGATCAGGTTATTTCACTTGGTGTGTAGGATTTATGAGACAGGTGAGGTACCCCCTGATTTCAAGAAGAATGTAATCATCCCTATACCAAAGAAAGTGGGAGCTGACAGATGTGAAGATTACCGTACAATCAGCTTGATTACTCATGCTTCAAAGATCCTGTCTAGAATAATTTACAAGAGGATTGAAAGCCAGATAGAAACGGAGTTGGGCGAAGACCAATTTGGTTTCAGGAGAAATGTAGGAACAAGGGAAGCTGTACTAAGTCTTAGGCTGATTTTGGAAGGTAGAATAAGGAAAGATAAGAGAACGTCCATGGCTTTTGTAGACTTAGAAAAGGCTTTTGATAACGTTGATTGGACTAAATTGTTTGACATTTTGAAATCCATTGGAATAAAGTACAGGGATAGGAGGGTGATATACAATCTATACAGAAACCATACAGCAGTCATTCGAGCTGAAGGACATGAGAGAGAAGCTGGTATTCAGAAAGGTGTAAGGCAAGGCTGCAACTTATCACCCATACTTTTCAATCTTTACATTGAACAAGCAATGAAGGAAATTAGAGAAAAATGTAAAGTGGGAGTGAAGATTCAAGGAGAAATAATTTCAACTCTGAGATTTGCTGATGACATCGTCATCTTGGCCGACAAGCCTGAGGATTTGAATGAGTTTTTGAATGGTATGGACTCAGTCTTACGGAAAGAATTCATGATGAAAATTAATAAATGTAAAACAAAAATACTGGAATGCAGCCGAAATAAATCAGAAACCTCTATGGAGATCAAATTGGCAGGTGAAAAGCTGAAGGAAGTGGAGACTTCTGTTACTTAGGAAGCAGAATAACCAGTGATGGACGAAGCAAAGAGGATATAAAAAGTAGGTTGGCTCAGGCAAAGAAAGCATTTCTACAAAAAGGAATCTGCTGACATCGAATATAGATTTAGGTATTAGGAAGTCATTTTTTGAAAGCCTTTGTCTGGAATGTGGCGCTCTATGGAAGTGAAACTTGGACTATTGGTGCAGCAGAAAAGAGGAGAATTGAAGCATTTGAAATGTGGTGTTACAGGAGAATGATGAAGATCAGATGGGTAGATAGGGTTACAAACGAAGAGGTATTAAGACGAGTGGGAGAGGAGAGATGTTTCTGGCGACTGCTAATGAAGAGAAGAGATAGGTTGGTAGGACACATACTAAGACATCCAGGAATAGCAAACTTAGTTATGGAAGGAAGGGTCGAGGACAAGAACTGTAGGGGTAGACCAAGGTTAGAATATGTTAAACAGATTGCCTTGGATGTAGGGTGTGGTAGCTATGTAGAGATGAAACGTTTAGCTCAGGTCAGGGAGGCATGGAGCGCTGCATCAAACCAGTCAAAAGGCTGAAGACTCTAACAACAACAACTAGCTATGTTTCATCACACACATGGTAAACATCTCACATGTTCGTATCCGATTATTAGTTTATAAAATCTCAGGTCGATGACCTTGATGTATTGGGTATTTTGGGTAAATTCATTGGCCATGGGAAAGGGTTGACCATTCTAAGTCCTATAACACATCACATGTAGATATTCGATTATTAGTTTATAAAATATTAGGTCAATGACCTTGCTGTTTTTTTGAATCTTTTGGGTAAATTCGTTGGTCATGGAAAAGGGTTGACCATCCTGAGTCCCATGACACCTCACTTGAGCCTCTCTGATTATTAGTTTATAAAATCATAGGTCAATGACCTTGCTGTTTTGAATCTTTTGGGTAAATTCGTTGATCATGGAAAAGGGTTGACCATCCTGAGTCCTATGACACCTCACTTGACCCTCTCTGATTATTAGTTAGCGACATATCAACAAAAGTGTAGTTAGGCCCTTTTGACATAAATAAATAATATATTCAAAAACAGAATGTCACCTCAAGTCCAACGACCTCTCATACAGGTCCCTAGCCTTATTGATTCATGAGATATTAAAATTCTAATGACCTTAGATCTTTTGGTTAAATTCGTTGGTCATGGAAAAGGGTTGACCGTCCTGAGTCCTATGACACCACACTTGACCCTCTCTGATTATTAGTTAGCGAGATATTAACAAAAGTGCAGTTAGGTCCTTTTGACATAAATAAATAATATATTCAAAAACAAAATGTCACCTCAAGTCCAACGACTTCTCATACAGGTCCCTAGCCTTATTGATTCATGAGATGGATCTTTTGGTATTTTTTTAAAAAATAACTCATCTATAAATCATTATTCAAAAAGCCCGCCCGCTTAAAAAAAGCAAGTGCGCATGCGTAAAAACAAAAAACAAACATGTTAATTCATAGTAGCAATCGGCTCTTCACATGCGTTTCATGTGGAACAACGTTTAATTTCATCATAGCATTAGGGACCATGGGCCAGTCCATAGGGACCAATCCAAAGGGACCGGTCTAAAGGGATAAGTCCAAAGGGACTCATCAACAAGGACTCATCCACAAGGACTCGTCCACAAGGACCTGTCAACAAGGACTCATCCACAAGGACCTGTCCACAAGGACTCGTCCACAAGGACTTGTCCACAAGGACTTGTCATTAATGACCTGTCAACAAGGACCCGTCCACAGAGATCCGCTCCCCCCACCCTCTTCAAAAGCCATGAATGGGCATGCTAATTCATAGTGGCTTTCCACCGAACATATGCACTTTATGTGGAACAACATTTCATTCCATATCGGCATTCAAACTCTCACATGTTGCAATTGGAAACAGAGATTCTCTAAAAAATTACACTTTTCACCCTCTAGTAGGGGTAGGTTTTGTTTTGGGGTAGAAATATGTTGTCCATTGGAAAGGGGGTGTCAGCCCGAGTTCAATGACCCCTCATTCGTCAAAATCCGACCACGGGTTCGGGAGTTATCGGGCTGCCGCCATCTTGTGTGGAGGGTGTGGAGGTGGAGGGATCTGAATCCCTCAAAAACCACTACTTTCGCTTAATAGTTGTAAAACGGTGGGGAGAGTATATTTTGAGTAGGTTTTTAGATGTGTTAAGTTTTAAGTGGGGCTGAGGAGTGAAATTGGTTTGGCTTAAAGTGCATTTTTGGCTTTGATCTACTTCCCGTTATTATAAAGTTTATTGTGCTGCTAGCGTGATTAAAAGCTGTAGTATTTGATGTAGAGTGCTGGGATTACTTGGGGAAGTGTTGGCTATTTCATGGAAACAGGAATTGATTACCAAGCACCGATTACGATAGCCTATGTCGAATCTACGCCGGTATAGTGAGCTACGTTTATAGGTACGGTACATCATTTGAATAATGCATAATTTCGTGGCATATATACATATATAGCCTACCGTATATACAATTTACAAGAATGTTTCCAGAAATTGTTTTTCACTCGTTACTCTGTTACTGATCGCTAATTGCATGTACTCAGCACCTAAGTTGATATTTGTCAGCCGTTATTATACATTCATTTTTAATGATATTCCGGAGATTTACTGACCTCGGAATGACGCGTCAGTGATCCCAATGCCCTTATGCTATGAGTGAACATATCTCTATATTTTTATTTGCTCCAAAGCACCATTAATTACGATTTAAAGTAGACTAGATTATCATTGCTTCCCCATAAGGAGAGCTCGAGAATGGGTACGCCAACATGGCGGACCGCGCGCTCAACCTGGCGTGCTTTCTCGTGCAGCGGAGAGCTGCCATCAGCGATCCATGTATAGAGATCAGTGGGCAAGATACTTAAATTTATCGTTCGAGGCAGCTCTTCGCTGTCAACTTGGATTGTTCTGAAAATAGAATAAACAGCAGAATTAAAAGTAAAAAGGTAAAGAAAAATCAAATAAAATTTAAAAATTCAGTAAGATGCCGGGTGATGCTTTATTTTACGAATCATATCATTTTTATGACAAGATGTTGTTGATTCATTTTGCAACAAAAGTAATTACATCGTAGTGTTCAGTTTTCTCTTAAACAAATAATGTGTGGTGACAATGTGGACAAGGTGCCAAGTGAATATAGCCTACTGTAATATTCTGCTGTGATACGTTCATTAGTTGAGAGCATTTTTTCAAGAATTAAATGGTGAATTTTGTCCAGGTTCTTCGCCATCCGCATGTGGAACGAGGAGAAGAACAACTTCACGTATGGATCACACCACAATGACCTGTACGTGATTGGCCACTACTCGCAGATGGTGTGGGACGCTACGCACAAGGTGGGCTGTGGCTTCACCAAATGTGACGGCGGGGGGCGCCATGAGCCCTACTACAGCTACGTGTGCAACTACTGTCCCATGTGAGTACCTCTACTCTGTCGTCTCTCCAACATACTGGAGCCATTCCACTCCGTCATCTCTCCAACATACTGGAGCCATTCCACTCCGTCATCTCTCCAACATACTGGATCCATTCCATTCTGTCATATCTCCAACATACTGGATCCATTCCACTCTGTCATCACTACAACATACTGGATCCATTCCACTCTGTCATCTCTCCAACATACTGGATCCATTCCACTCCGTCATCTCTCCAACATACTGGATCCATTCCACTCCGTCATCTTTCCAACATACTGGATCCATTCCACTCTGTCATCTCTCCAACATACTGGATCCATTCCACTCTGTCATCTCTCCAACATACTGGATCCATTCCATTCTGTCATCTCTCCAACATACTGGATCCATTCCATTCTGTCATCTCTCCAACATACTGGATCCATTCCATTCTGTCATCTCTCCAACATACTGGATCCGTTCCACTCTGTTATCTCTCCAACATACTGGATCCATTCCACTCTGTCATCTCTCCAACATACTGGATCCATTCCATTCTGTCATCCCTCCAAAATACTGGTTCCATTCCACTCCGTCATCTCTCCAACATACTGGATCCATTCCATTCTGTCATCTCTCCAACATACTGGATCCATTCCATTCTGTCGTCTCTCCAACATACTGGATCCACTCCATTCTGTCATCTCTCCAACATACTGGATCCATTCCACTCTGCCATCTCTCCAACATACTGGATCCATTCCACTCTGTCATCCCTCCAACATACTGGATCCATTCCTGTCATCTCTCCAACAAACTGGAGCCATTCCACTCTGTCATCTCTCCAACATACTGGATCCATTCCACTCTGTCATCTCTCCAACATACTGGATCCATTCCATTCTGTCATCTCTCCAACATACTGGATCCATTCCATTCTGTCGTCTCTCCAACATACTGGATCCATTCCATTCTGTCATCCCTCCAACATACTGGATCCATTCCACTCCGTCATCTTTCCAACATACTGGATTCATTCCACTCTGTCATCTCTCCAACATACTGGATCCATTCCACTCTGTCATCTCTCCAACATACTGGATCCATTCCATTCTGTCATCTCTCCAACATACTGGATCCATTCCATTCTGTCATCTCTCCAACATACTGGATCCATTCCATTCTGTCATCTCTCCAACATACTGGATCCGTTCCACTCTGTTATCTCTCCAACATACTGGATCCATTCCACTCTGTCATCTCTCCAACATACTGGATCCATTCCATTCTGTCATCCCTCCAAAATACTGGATCCATTCCACTCCGTCATCTCTCCAACATACTGGATCCATTCCATTCTGTCATCTCTCCAATATACTGGATCCATTCCATTCTGTCGTCTCTCCAACATACTGGATCCACTCCATTCTGTCATCTCTCCAACATACTGGATCCATTCCACTCTGCCATCTCTCCAACATACTGCATCCATTCCACTCTGTCATCCCTCCAACATACTGGATCCATTCCTGTCATCTCTCCAACAAACTGGAGCCATTCCACTCTGTCATCTCTCCAACATACTGGATCCATTCCACTCTGTCATCTCTCCAACATACTGGATCCATTCCATTCTGTCATCTCTCCAACATACTGGTTCCATTCCATTCTGTCGTCTCTCCAACATACTGGATCCATTCCATTCTGTCATCCCTCCAACATACTGGATCCATTCTACTCCGTCATATTTCCAACATACTGGATCCATTCCACTCTGTCATCTCTCCAACATACTGGATCCATTCCACTCTGTCATCTCTCCAACATACTGGATCCATTCCATTCTGTCATCTCTCCAACATACTGGATCCATTCCATTCTGTCATCTCTCCAACATACTGGATCCATTCCATTCTGTCATCTCTCCAACATACTGGATCCGTTCCACTCTGTTATCTCTCCATCATACTGGATCCATTCCACTCTGTCATCTCTCCAACATACTGGATCCATTCCATTCTGTCATCCCTCCAAAATACTGGATCCATTCCACTCCGTCATCTCTCCAACATACTGGATCCATTCCATTCTGTCATCTCTCCAACATACTGGATCCATTCCATTCTGTCGTCTCTCCAACATACTGGATCCACTCCATTCTGTCATCTCTCCAACATACTGGATCCATTCCACTCTGCCATCTCTCCAACATACTGGATCCATTCCACTCTGTCATCCCTCCAACATACTGGATCCATTCCTGTCATCTCTCCAACAAACTGGAGCCATTCCACTCTGTCATCTCTCCAACATACTGGATCCATTCCACTCTGTCATCTCTCCAACATACAGAATCCATTCCATTCTGTCATCTCTCCAACATACTGGATCCATTCCATTCTGTCATCTCTCCAACATACTGGATCCATTCCACTCTGTCATTCCTCCAAAATACTGGATCCATTCCACTCGGTCATCTCTCCAACATACTGAATCCATTCCACTCTGTCATCTCTCCAACATACTGAATCCATTCCATTCTGTCATCTCTCCAACATATTGGATCCATTCCACTCTGTCATCTCTCCAACATACTGGATCCATTCCATTCTGTCATCTCTCCAACATACTGGATCCATTCCATTCTGTCATCTCTCCAACATACTGGATCCATTCCATTCTGTCATCTCTCCAACATACTGGATCCGTTCCACTCTGTCATATCTCCAACATACTGGATCCATTCCACTCTGTCATCTCTCCAACATACTGGAGCCATTCCACTCTGTAATCTCTCAAACATACTGGATCCATTCCACTCTGTCATCTCTCCAACATACTGAATCCATTCCATTCTGTCATCTCTCCAACATACTGGATCCATTCCTTTCTCTCATCTCTCCAACATACTGGATCCATTCCACTCTGTCATCCCTCCAACATACTGGATCCATTCCAATCTGCCATCTCTCCAACATACTGGATCCATTCCAATCTGTCATCCCTCCAACATACTGGATCCATTCCATTCTGTCATCTCTCCAACATACTGGATCCATTCCACTCTGTCATCTCTCCATCATACTGGATCCATTCCACTCTGTCATCTCTCCAACATACTGGATCCATTCCACTCTGCCATCCCTCCAACATACTGGATCCATTCCATTCTGTCATCTCTCCAACATACTGGATCCATTCCATTCGGTCATCTCTCCTACATACTGGAGCCATTCCACTCCGTCATCTCTCCAACATACTGGATCCATTCCACTCTGTCATCCCTCCAACATACTGGATCCATTCCACTCTGTCATACCTTCAACATACTGGATCCATTCCACTCTGTCATCTCTCCAACACACTGGATCCATTCCACTCTGCCATCCCTCCAACATACTGGATCCATTCCATTCTGTCATCTCTCCAACATACTGGATCCATTCCACTCTGTCATCTCTCCAACATACTGGATCCATTCCACTCTGCCATCTCTCCAACATACTGGATCCATTCCATTCTGTCATCCCTCCAACATACTGGATCCATTCCATTCTGTCATCTCTCCTACATACTGGAGCCATTCCACTCTGTCATCCCTCCAACACCGACAGTAGTGGCTACGCTGGCTATAGCGCTGCGTTAGGCCATGGAGCCAAGCTCTCTGCTGACTCGGTAGACGCGTGGGTTCGAGCCCCACCGTCGGCTGTCCTTGAAATGGTTTTCCGTGGTTTCCCATTTTCAACACCAGGCAAATGCTGGGACAGTACCTTCTGACAGGCCACGGCCACTTCCTTCCACATCCTTGCCCAGTTTCATTCATCTTCATCCATTCCATCTCTCATCCCGACGCGCAGGTCGCCCACGGGCGTCGAATAGAAAGACCTGCACTCGGCCTCTCAGGAGACCACACGAAAAAAATCCCTCCAACATACTGGATCCATTCCACTCTGTCATCTCTCCTACATACTGGATCCATTCCACTCTGTCATCCCTCCAACATACTGGATCCATTCCACTCTGTCATCCCTCCAACATACTGGATCCATTCCACTCTGCCATCCCTCCAACATACTGGATCCATTCCACTCTGTCATCCCTCCAACATACTGGATCCATTCCACTCTGTCATCCCTCCAACATACTGGATCCATTCCACTCTGCCATCCCTCCAACATACTGGATCCATTCCACTCTGTCATCCCTCCAACATACTGGATCCATTCCACTCTGTCATCCCTCCAACATACTGGATCCATTCCACTCTGCCATCTCTCCAACATACTGGATCCATTCCACTCTGCCATCCCTCCAACATACTGTATCCATTCATTTCTAAGACGACCTAATTTTCGAGTACCATCAGGCTTAGCCTCAAACACCTGCTTTGGCTTCCTTGGATCATACATTCTTGTCGTGAGTTCAGACCATCTAATGGCTTCCATTTATATTGTGTGCACTGCAGGTTCTACCGTTAGATGTCCTGTGATTGCTGTACACCTTCTGGGTGTATTCACTACATGTCTGCAGGATATTGAATGTTGTTGGCTGTGTGCGATTGTTTACTGACAGCTGGATAATGTTTCAGAGGGAACTATATGGAGCGACTGGGAAGGCCGTACGAGACAGGAGCTCCATGCTCCAGCTGTGATGGACACTGTAAACTGGGCAAGCTGTGCACGAACTCCTGCCCCGCCGCAGACATGTGGGCCAACTGTCGAGAACTCAACGCTACTTGGCACGACTGGCTCTGCAAGTCCCACAATCGGGAAGGCAAGGACCGGCGGAAGTTCTGCAAAGCCACCTGCAATTGCAACGGCAAGATCGTCTGAAGAGCTCCAATATGGCGGCTTGGATGGTCGTAGTAGTGCGAGCGCTTGCTAGGTCCTCTGAGAAGCTCGCTTTGTGGCGTGCAGAGGGTAGATGCGCTACAATGGGGCACGGCACTTGGCAATGAGGAGCACTGATCTGGCTTCTTACACACACACTCTAAATTATGTAGAAGTATTCCTCGTGAATATAGCGTCTATCCTGCTTGGAACAGCAACGCACCAGAGGTTTTGTCACCTACACGATAACGTAAATTGAGAATAAGTCCAAACATTTTTCAGCTTATTCTTCTAGACTGACTCTTCTTCAGGGTGAAGAAAAACCTGTTGAATTTTATCACAATTTACTGTAGGTGAATGGATCAATGACACTGGCAACGAAATAACATCTATAGAAGCAAGACTACAGAAAATGGAAACTGCTTTCCATTTGACGAAACAAGTTTATAACAAAAATGTCTCTCTTGGAATTGTAAAATTCAACATTATAAAACAGTAGTCTTATCTGCAGACCTTTATGCAGCAGAGACACTTAATCTACAACATAAAACTATGAGAAATCAATTGGAGATTAAGAAACGCAAAATCTTGCGAAACATTTTGGGACAAAGAATCAAAGATGAATTCACCTTCCAAAACCTAATGCTGACGTCTATTTGGAAATTACTAAAAACGCAGACACAATCCGTATAAGAAGAATCCAATTCATGAGACATTTGGACAGAATGGACCCAACTAGGTTAACACATAAAATCCATACTTCTGGTTTTTTTTTTTTTTTTTCCAGAAAAAGGCAACGAGGTCCAATTGGTACAAACATGCGGAAAAGGACTTGGCTGAATTAGGTTTTCCTAATCTCAAGAATCGAGAGGAAATTATTAAAATTACTCATACACGGGGTTTTGAGGCAGAAGAGAGAAGACCTACCAGACACGTCTGGTCGCAACAACGAAACCTCGCTCAATCGTTGCGCCTGAAGAGTTATTGGGCAAACATCAAGGCCAAGAAGTGTTGATTCCGCGTGGTCCTAGGAGACCCATTCACGCAGAAAAAGAAGAATTCAGCGTGTAGCCTTCACCAAGCTTTGCATACATCATGGCTTCCCTTGCAGGTATCCGGGCGCCTATGTTATGTTATGCTTATTTTAAAGAATCATGGCCATATGTTGATTCATATTCAATTTATATTTATCTTAGGATGATGAAGGAATCTCTCCGATAAAACAAAACGTTGCTACTCCATGCAGGTTACACACTATAGTCACGAAAACATTTCTTTTGTGTTTGATCTAGGGCTTCCATGACAAAAACAAAAGCCTCGACACTCGTTCCCTTTATTCGAAATACTTTATTCCCCATTGCAAATAGTTGCCATGTCCTTGTTTGTTACTGAGTATTGATTGGAGACTCTCTGTATGAGACTCTTTGGATTATGCTTGGTTGAACTGAATATTCGTGAAATATCCCGAAAAACTACTTCGCACGTTTAAAGTCTCGTGCTCCGGGATCAGAAATAGTATTTTATATCGGGAACAATTTGAAGATTGCTTCCTGTGTAATACTCTTCTTCGTTACTTAAAGAAAGACTGTCTAGGTGCTATCTTTGCTTGGAGTTGCTTATCCACGAGTACACTCAGCGGGCACGTATGGGTGCTACTGAGCGTAGCGTGGGAAGTGTGACTGACTCGAGTTGATGCGTTAATATAATTTAAGTGTGATTTTGTTATGCATATTTGAGAATGTGACTGTATATATTTAAGTGACTGAACTCATTACTGATGTCTCCAATTCCGAAGTTCTATTTGTGTTTAGGATAACTAACAGTGCTTGAGCACCTGTAAACTACTTGGTAATGCTGTGTGTGCTTGTGGATGAAAAGAGCCAAGTTGTCTGGTGTTGAGTTTCAATTTAACTTATGACAAAGTACACAAACTGCATAATATATTACAAATGGTAAATTGACAATCCGCCTGATCAATGCTAAGAGAAGTTCAATGAAATATTAAACGACGTATATGTTTCGGAATATCAATGACTCCATCCTCAGCGTGAAAAATATTTTCGACTGATTTTTGATAATATTTATTTACGTTTTCTTATCGAAAATTCTTCCAATTTTAACGACAGTTTACTTGCCTTCACACGTATCTACATTCGAATAAAGAAGTCACATATTAATACATTTTTCGTAATACTAATAGAAGAACGTATATGTGCATTTGAAAGAAAAATGCTGCGGAAAATCTATGGCCCAAAATACTGCCCAGAAACTGACAGTTGGGAAAGACGGAGTAAAGAGGAGTTATATCGACGTTATAAAAAGGCAGACATCAGTAGAGAGATAGAGAGAAGACGATTACAATGGTTAGGACACATTATCAGAGCAGAAGGTACTCTCCCGAACCGTGTGTTCAATTTTCAACCAACGGGGAAACGTCCACGAGGTGGACCAAGATGGAAAGATCGAGTTATGTTGGCACTGAACCAGGTGGGTCCAGATGCAAGTATGGAAGATGCCAGGGATAGAAATAGTTGGTCCAATATATGCAACCATTATTTGAGAGGCTGAAATCGTTCTTCCTGTTATGAAGTACAATGTTATATTATGTTATGCTTGCTATTTATATTGTAATCAAGAATTGTATATCCTTGTTTTTCTAGTATGGGTCTTAATGGCCTGTCACATGCAATAAATGATGAGGATGATGATGATGACGATGATGACTAATTGAATATCAACATAGTATTTTAAAGTAGTTTGCCTAATTGCACATCAATTCCCATATTTACAAGTTTTTCATTAATTAAAATTATCACTTTTCGTAAGGATGTCCATTTTTTAACAATGTTTAACTATATAACAAAAGAGAAACTGTTCCGCCTAGTCAATACATTTATTTACTGTAAACCAAGTTATAAAGTTGTTATTATATGGTACATGTTTCGGGGCCTCTAGTACTGGTCCCTTCTTCAGCCATAAATTAAGATGTAAAATCCAGCATAATTAAAGATATCATAAAAATACATAAAATGATGAGTGAATGGATCACTTCAAGTGAAGTGATTTTCACACGCACAAACATTAGGACAGTGTTTATTCACAAGAACCTAGCACTACCAATGGTGTTACATTTTACTGAAGCACACTCATGTTACTTCTCATGGTTAATATGTTCTTTTCCACCTCATTTCATCCATTCACTCATCATTTTATGTATTGTTTTATGATATATTTAATTATGCTGGATTTTACATCTTAATTTATGGTTGAAGAAGGGACCAGTACTAGAGGCCCCGAAACATGTACCGTATAATAACAAGTTTATAACTTGTTTTAAATAAATGTATTGACTAGGCGGAACAGTTCCTCTTTTTATATAGTGAATCTGTCAATACGGAAAATGAACTTCCTTCAGAGCACAATTTACAATGTTTAACTAGTTTTTAAGGTGTAATATTGTTCACGCTGAGGATGGAATCATTGATATTCCGAAACATGTGCGTCGTTTAATATTTCATTAAACTTCTCTTAGTATTGATCAACCGGATATCAATCCTATCAATCAATACGGATATATCTATTTACCGCATTCTAACATATTTCAAACAATACGCATCTTAAAACAATGAACTGGGCACTGATACTTTTAACGTTTTAAACCCAATAGGGTTGAGTAAACACTGTGTCTAAGTAGCTAACAGTTGTTTTCAAGTTGTTGGCCATCTTGGAAAACTGAACTTAAAACTTGCAACATAGAACTTAGAAAACAAACTTCAATATCTTGATTCGACCAACGCTTGGTTCTGAGCCACAAGAATACAAATACATTGAAAGATTTGTCCTGGTGTTTAAACTGCTACATTGCATTGTACAGGGCGTAACACGCAGTTCAGTAGTAAGTATAGTTGATGTCAAACCCTTGATAGGTTAGCAACTTTTCTACTCTATATGTGCAGCGGGACAATCAACTCTAAAGGTGGAAGCTGCACATTCTACAGTATTTTTGGGTCTTATTGCTAAAGCAGTGGTAGTATCCGTAATTACCGCGACTATTTGTGATTGGCATTGCGGGTTTGGGAGTGCATTTGTGTTGTCTTGTATGTATGATTGATTTGATTGACTTGGATCTGATTTATTTTATTTCTCGTGTAGGAAACATACAAATGTACAGTTGCTATATATATAAGGGTAAAATTGCCTATTTATATATCACGTGCCCAATACTAAGCAACATCCAAGGCGCTCCGAGTGGCTAGCAGAAGATCTTCCTCTGCACAAGATGAAGGGCACAGAGGGCATTGAAGCATGTGTTTTGTGGTTTCTTCTTGTCCACATTCGCAAGACGTGTCACCTGTACTGAGGCCCCATCTCCTCAGATTGTCTCGGGATCTTCCAACACCTCATCGTAACCTGTTCAGGGACTTCCACACCAACCAGTTTTTCGTTGTGCCAGGGTGGTTGTTCTTCAGCTACTGGCATCCAACCGCAGGGTTGAGGGGTCGATGTCTTCCATACATCCAGCCTTGCCTTCTCCTGTGAGACGGTAAGCATCTCAGATGTCCTCAGGAAGCTCTTTCGGGACCTTAGCCGTTGCTGAGGAGGATTATATCCATGCAGTGGGTGGGCGTTGTTCTATTCCACTCTCAGCCTCTCCCTGTTGGCGGCCACCTCTCTGCGTACACAAGGCAGTGCTATTCCAGGCAGGTAGGGGAGCTATGTCTAGACTACGTACGGCCACTGGTTGCAATAGGTATGCTATAACAACTTGAAAACCAAACGAATTTTGTAATAAACATACGAGCATGCTTTCGTCATCCGTAGCTAACAGAACAGCACAACAGAATACATTAGATTCGTGTAAACAGTGAAGAGGAGTTATCCAGTTATATGTGAAATATCTGTACTTATCCAGAATCACTTTGTATATTTTTGTCGTATGTTTCGTAAGTATTACTTGTTGGAACTCCTTATGTTCAACGTCGCTAATATTAAATTTATGGCATCATTGAGATGGTTCATGTTGTGTAGTGAATACCACATGCTGTGGTTGTATTAATGCCGAGCAAGAATCAGATCAAGTGAATACAGATCCATACTTTGTTACTTAATATGTGAGACAACGTCTGGATATATCAATTTGATGTGCCCGCATGTTCCACCTCAGATAAGGGTGCTTCTAGCTATGTTCTTATTGACATGCATAGACATTGACCATTATGAAGATGCTATTACATATTATCCGTGTTGACAGATATTAATCTCAAATTATAACTTCAATACGGTTGGATTGTCAATGTCGAAATATTTTGCACATCCCATAATTATATAATTACTTAGCAAATATACATTAAACATTTTGAACAGCTGACGGAGGTAACCAACAAACAGATTCGAGGTCTTAGTCCTGAAGCAAACTTTCCCATGTGCAGAATGTATTGAAGAGACTGATATCTCAGGTGGGTATGGTACGGCCAAGTATTTCACACATCCTATTATTATTTATTAATTCTTTTTTGTGACCTTTCATTTATTTAAATTAATGACTTATTGTAAGGATATCCATTTTTTTTTTAGTTTTTGTTAAGATATCGTAGTTTCTAAGAATTTTCACGCTGATGAAGTTATCATTGATATAACGAAACATGTACGTGTTAATTTAATTATTAAACTACTTTCTAGTGTGTGACAAGGCGGCTTTTATAGTTTGAGATATTCTTATCGAAAAATCCCTTGAGGGGGGACCTACACCTATAAGGATCCGAAAATCATGTATAGTTCACTTTTTCATTTCTCAGCAACACACTACGCTTTGCCAATATGTTCGTGTATTTACAAGTCATATGGCGAATGCATTTCAGCAAATTAGGCATTTAAAATGGCGGCTGCATATTGTGCACTGATCCACTTTTTCCCTAATATTTTACACAAATATCATTGTTTTTCAAAAAATCTTTTTTCGTTGTATTTACTAAAACAGTACCTACAGATTGACCTAGAATCATTGGAATCCATAAACACATTTTTTAAAGCTTTTATTAAAGTGTAACTTTTTTGCAAGTTTTTTTACTGAATATTTTTTAAAATCGAAACTATGACACGTACAGCAACAGTTCTAGGTCATATTGTTCTTCCCTATAGGAATGGTATACTAAATTTAACTTCATTACCAAGGAAACGGATTTGAAAATCCTAAGTTTCGGGAAACGAGCAACAATGTTACCAATATGTAGGAAAACTTCCAAAACTCCCCTGCACGTTTTCGGTCATAACTTCAAAAGTATTATACATATCAAAGAAATTGTTGCAGTGATTTTAAGACGAAGAATCAATAAACGTAGAAAAAAAATTGAAAAATGACGAATTTTGATTCTTAAAGGTGTAGGTCCCCCCTTAAACTCCGCGTGGAATTATTTAAGAAATTTAAACATGTGTACATGTTATCTTATCTCGTACAGTCATTCAGGGTAACATTGTACCAGTCAGATAGCTTCATTTCGCAAATAATATTCACCGTAGCTGTTAATGACTCCTTCCCCACTTGAAATGGGTATGTTAGGTGGTGATCCTGGAGACTGATTGGACCCTCAATATGCACTGCCTTAGGTTAGGAACCCCCAAACCATACCACGCTATGATTAGGCATATCAGGCAAGGTTAGGAAGTTTACTATTGCTTTCCTAACTGAGCCAATCAATAGCACGTATCCACAGGCACTGACTGTGCCCTGAAGGTCATTACTCAACACCACTCATACCTCAGTAGCTTCCATATAATCACAAAATGCATGTTTCCCATTTTGGTTAGGTAAACGTTGATCCGTATTGATTATTGGTAAATAATTTGTTATATAATCACAGCCATGGATGAGACAGTCATTGGTGAAAAGCCACATTTTATTCTAGCCTGTGCCAACAGACAAAGACATAAATACTGCTGCATTCATCAAGAGATGGCAACAGGCGGAGGGTGTGGAACAATGATTGTACTGTACATTTAGGTCATGTTATTATTGACACTCAGCTCTCGGACAACAGTTACGGTATCTGTGTGTGTTTCTGTGCGTCTTGACAAGTATTCCGCCATACAAATTGATATCAGAATTTTTCCAATGTTGCCAATATTATTAATTTTGTAAATATACTTAAGATATTTGTAAAAAAAATAAAGAAATATGTAATATATCAAATTAATGCACTCATTTGTGACCATCCTCGACCCTTCTCTCATAACTAAGCTTGCTATTCCTGGGTGTCTTAGTATGTGTCCTACCAAAATATCTCTTCTCTTCATTAGCAGTCGCCAGAAACATCTCTCCTCTCCCACTCGTCTTAATATCTCTTCATTTGTAACCCTATCTACCCATCTGATCTTCATCATCCTCCTGTAACACCATATTTCAAACACTTCAATTCTCCTCTTTTCTGCTGCACCAATAGGCCAATTTTCACTTCCATAGAGTGCCACGCTCCAGACAAAGGCTTTCAAAAGTGACTTCCTAACACTTAAATCTATATTCGACGTCAACAGATTCCTTAACTGTAGAAAGGCTTTCCTTGCCTGAGCCAATGTACTTTTCATATCCTCTTTGCATCGTCCATCACTGGTTATTTTGCTTCCTAAGTAACAGAAGTCCCCTACGTCCTTTAGCTTTTCACCTGCCAATTTGAAGTCCATATAGGTTTCTCATTTATTTAGGCTGCATTCCAATATTTTTGTTTTACATTTATTAATTTTCATCAAGAATTATTTCCTCAAGACGGAGTGCATTCCGTTCAAAAACTCATTCAAATCCTCAGGCGTGTCGGCCAAGATATCTGAGTTGAAATTATTTCTCCTTGAATCTTCACTCCCACTTAAAATTTTTCTCCAATTTCCTTCTACTCTGTATAAGAATTAAATTCTGGCCTGAGAGCTTGAATGGGTTGCACTAAGCTCTATGAGGACAACCAACTAAAAAAGATGGTTGGACACTACAGTAAGACAGGTTATCAGGCAGGTTCAACACGCATTCAAGCACACGATGTCCCAAGATCATAAATGAAGACTCCACGGGAAGAACGGGGTAAGTCACATTACGTAATTTTTCAGGAGAGTGAATTTAAACTTTCAACACTAAAAATAAATTCTTAAAACACCCCAATTGAGGTTAAGCGATATAGTTCTTCTTTTGCCAAATTTATTTCTTATGAAGGAAGTGCATGTAAAACAAATAACAAAGCAAAGCAAAGCCAACTCCATACAGGCCATGGAAGCCCTGGGAGTAGTGGAAGGTAGAGGCTTCCACTGTTTGTGACATCGGCACTAGATGGGATGGAGTTGTCAGCTCGGCGGCTTCGGTGGCGTAGTTGGTAGCATGCTGAGCTTCTATGCCCAAGATCGCGGGTTCAAACCCGGCCGAGGGGAAGTAAAGCCGGCGGTGCCATGCCATTGATTTATGGCATGTTAAAGAACCTTCCACTAATTACACCTGTGTGAAGCTAAATTGTAGGTTAGGTTAAGAATGTAAACAACGCTGTTAGGTTGCTATATTTGTTGCCAAGAGCCGACTGCGGTGACGTCTGGTAGCTAAGTTCTGAACTAGTAGTCGTTGACGGTGGCGTTTGGCGGCAAAAGTAGGAACTACTTGAAAATTGATCGTCTGCACTCCTTACTTGAATTAAAACAGATACACACACTAATACAGTCATCACAATTAACACCGGTTATCAGACAGATTCTGCACACACCCAAAGTAAACGGGGCTACATGGCCGCGTTGTCGCAGCCCCTAAACTAAGGAACCAACCAACCTGTTGTCAGCTCCACGCCCGGATGTCTTTGCTTCCAGTAATTACCCTGGCACTCATTTCTGGTGTAATCTAAGTGAACCCCAGGGGCTATTTGCGTATCCGAAATTGGTAGTTTTGTTTCTAAAATCCACTACCTGGGTGGGGATCGAACCCACTCACTTTCAGTTGGAAGATCAGCCCCTCTACCATCTGTGCCACGCAGCCCCCAATACAAATAACAACTAAAGTTAAATTAAGGTATGTAAAAGGGAGACGATATGAGACGTTCTTTCCGTTTCCAATAAAAATGAAAACCTCCGTATCTCGGTGACATTCCGCTTTATTTGAAATTAATTTCAACTGATCTGTAGTGACGATGTCTGGCCACCAGAGTGCGCCATAAACTCATTTACGAAATAAATGGACTTTCCCCGTTCTTTCCGTGGCTTCAATAGCAAATATAGCTGCGAGGCGCTTCAGTAACGTTCTCGCTTGCTGTGGCCAAGGTTGTAGGATCCAATCCAGGCGCTGTCAGTTGGCATTTGAGAATGCACAATTGCGAGGGAGCTGTGTCAGTAAATTTACTGGCACGTTAATGATCCCCTTCGGGGCAAAATCCCGGCACCCTGGCGTCTCTAAAAGCCACAGTAGCCAAAAGGGACGTGAAATCAATAATGTTATTATACAAATGTGTATTTCTACCTCCAATTAATCGACTCTTTGGAGAGACCGACGATGAGGTGAGAATGGTTATTAGGGCCGAATGCCCTTCCTGAGCGGAGTTTATCAGAGATGGACGGAATGAAACTTGGCCAGGCTATGGAAGGAAGCAGTCGTGGCTTATTATAAGGCACCGCCCTTTATAGGGCAGAATATTAATGAAGATATCTTGTATTTATTTTAATTTCATTTTAATTATATTAGTCTAACTATAATATTTTTTTTTTTTTAATTTTTGTTTTCTTAATGCTAATATTCATTTTGATAATTTTCATGTTTATAATTTTTTATAACCTCAAATTATTATAATTTTAATATTTTTCAGCTTATTTATTAGCCTATTTTCAATTTTGAAAAAATAGGCTTATGAGATCACCTTTTGTCCGTGTGTGTGTGCGTGTGTGTGTGTGTGTGTGTGTGTGATTCGTGTGTGTGTCCCCCCCCTAATAAAATCTAAATGGCTGGAGTGATTTCAATGAAACTCGGAAAGTTCATAGCACTATTCCCGGCGACCTCGACCGTGCCCTTCAAATTTTGTTACGACTCACCAATCCAACATGGCGGCTGTGCGAAATATTTAACCAGCATTCAATATCTCCGAAACTATTTCCGATATTACCCTGACATTTTCTATGGTGATAGAGGGAACTACTATAAGTTCAATTATGTGACTTTTGAAAATCTGGTAACTACAAAACCAACATGGCGGCCAAGCGAATTTGCGACTTTTAAATAGACGTTTCTCGCGATTTGACCAACCAAACGCAATGAAATTTGGTACAGTATATGTTTATATACATAGTAATGCACCGACATCTAACTTCGTTCAATTGTTTACATAATCACAAGATGGCGGATGTACGAAATATTTCACCGGCTTTCTATATCTCTGAAACTATTAGCGCAATCTCCCTAAAATTTTGTACGGAGATAAAGGGCACTACTGGAAGTCCATCTATAAGACTTTCAAAAACCGGTTGACTACAAAACGAACATGGCGGCCAAGCGAATTTGAAAATTTTAAATAGACCTTTCTCGCGATTTAATGTTCCAAGCGCACTGAAACCTGGCACAGGAAATATTTATACACATTGTAATCCACTGGTATCTAATTTAGTTCAATTGTTTACATAACCTCAAGATGGCGGCAGTGCGAATTTTAAAATTATGATTTTATTTATTGTGATGTAGTCATTCGATCGAAGTGAAAGTTTGAATAATGAACCTACGCAATAATTTTCCTTTAATGGTACATGACTCTATGGCCTATACATTTAACAATCCAACATGGCGACCATCCGAAATATTTAGACGATACTGAATATCTACGAATCTATTTTAGCAATCAAACTGCATTTTTTAATGATCATAGGGGCTATGAACTTAAGTTCACCTATAGGACTTTAAATAACCTGGTGATCACAAATCCAACATGGCGGTGACGCGAATTATAAATATTCACATGGACGTTTCTCGCAATTTAACCATCCGCGTGCAGTGAAATTTGGTACAGTAAATCCTTATACGAATGTTAATCCACTGGCATCTAATTTATTTCAATTGTTTCCATAACCTCAAGATGGCAGCTGTGAAAAATTTTAAAATCTCCTTGTTTTTTCTTGTGTCCTAATTATGCGATTGAAGTTTGAATACTACACGTTCACAATAATCTGCATGTAACAATACATAACTCTAGGACCTACATATATAAAATCCAACATGGCAACCATCCGAAATATTTAGTCGGTTGTCAATATCTACGAATCTATTACAGCAATCAAACTGAAATTGTGTATGTTGATAGTGGCAATTAACATAAGTAGGATATATGAAAATAGGCTGTATAGTTCTTCACGGAACTACTTGTTTTTAATTCTAATTTTCATTTTCATATTTAATTTTTTCAGTCTTTAATTGTAAATCTTATTATTTAAAAAGTAATTTTATCAAGCAACTTAGGTAAAATATTTGGTTCTCAGAAATAAGCACTTTTATAATAATAATAATAATAACCAAGGGGGTTTCAGAAAGGGACGATCACAAAGGTTTCCAAGAAAAGCCGAAGCTGAAGACAGGGAAGGCGTGGTCCCAAGAGATAAAAGAACAACACAGGAGACGAATGCGGGAACACTAGGCGGTAGTTAGAGCTCGGAAGAAGAGACAGTTGAACTGACGTGGTCCCTAGTTGGCCGAATCGAAGGAATAATAATAATAATAATAATAATAATAATAATAATTATAATAATTCGTTGATTATATGGCTGAAAGATTCAACCATCAGCATTTTTGACAAAATAAATTGTGCTTATAGCAGGTGCTTAATATAGAGGGTTAAAATGGGGAAGCCAAGGAAAACTATTTCCAGATCGGCTGACACGATGGTGGGATTCCAACCCACTCGGCTTCCGAGTCTGGAGATAGCCTGACTGCATTGCCTTACGCTTTAATGAGCGCAGCTACGTTGTTTAGAAACATATCAAACAACAATATTATCCATTATTTTACTGAATCCATTTCATGCCTGCGCCTTCACCAAACGTGTATGCAACGCGGTGTACAGTAAATCATGCTGGGTTGTGTACCTTTCAAAGTCCTAGAACACAATCTCAATGAATTCTGTAACTTCTTGTTGTTTGAGTCTTCAGTCTTTTGACTGGTTTGATGCAGCCCTTCATGCCTCCCTGTCCTGAGCTAATCGATTCATCTCTACATAGCTACCACACCCTACACCCGATGCAATCAGTTTAACATATTCTAACCTTGGTCTACCCCTACAGTTCTTGTCCTCAACCCTTCCTTCCATCACTAAGCTTGCTATTCCTGGGTGTCTTAGTATGTGTCCTACCAACCTATCTCTTCTGTTCATTAGCAGTTGCCAGAAACATCTCTCCTCTCCCACTAGTCTTAATACCTCTTCGTTTGTAACCCTATCTACCCATCTGATCTTCATCATTCTCCTGTAACACCACATTTCAAATGATTCAGTTCTCCTCTTTTCTGCTGCACCAATAGTCCAAGTTTCACTTCCATAGAGCGCAATGCTCCAGACAAAGGCTTTCAAAAATGACCTTCTAATACAAATATCTGAAACTAACTCCACATAAGTAAGTTGCAGTTGTTTCATGTGAGGGGCTTGGACATTTAGCCACGTATGTTTAGGTGTATGTATGTATATATTTAAAAAGGAATTGTGTGATAACCTGTGTTATTTTGATAGTTGTATTAGCTGGAGTATATGTAATTCAAGGTAAGGATTGGGAAGGGGGCGGTCGTGGTCTTAAGTTAGGAGCCACCCCTGGCATCTTTCTGGATTAAAAGTGACGATATACGGAAAACCACTGAAGTGGGGATCGAACCCGCCTCTTCTCAGTTACGAGGCTGAATGTACCCCGTTGAAGCCCTCACAGCAGAATTAATTTTCTTGACAGAGTCGGGAATCGAATGGGACAGGACGTCTTTCACACCAGAATCTGAGAGAGTCATTTGCCTTGACACCTTCATTTCCTTATTAGAGAATTGGGTTATCGTGGTAATTAGCCCCGTGTGCTTAAGTATTGAACCCAACGGGGTTAGGCTAACTGGTGTCGAACGTAGATCTCAGAGATAGTTGAGCTCAGAATAAAGGTTCCAGCTAGGAACGAACACGAGATCTTCTGAGGGAGTTTAAGTTATAAAAACCCCTAGAGAATGTACATATTAAATCACTGTTGTGATATGAACTAATGCTGACATTATTTATTAATATAATGCAGGGAATATTGTAGAATACGGCATTATGGGGCTGTATGGAGCATACTATTCTGGACTTGAGCACAGAAGGGGGAGCGTTTGACGTTTGTCTAATGACCCTAGAAAAGGAGAAGGAGATTCTTGGAGCCTTGTCACTCTTTGTGACCTACTTAAGTCGTCTGGAGCAGGTCAGGAGGAAAAATAATTGCCAAGTTATTCCCCGTTTCAGAATGGAGAGGCTGGTGGAGTGGGAAGATACCAGCGTAATTTAATGATTACTCGTGATTGGAGCAACGCAGTGACATGAGGTTTTCACCCATGTGAATGTTTAGCCGGGAGGCTAATTATCAAGCCATTAAACAGTGAAATCGAGGCATATTTGATGGAACGCGCAGTAACACTGTATATTTGGTGTTAGCGGCGAGATCTGACTAGGTCGCCGGGGGTTTTTAGGTGACGCGGCGTGCCCACGCCATGGCAAAGGCAATTAATATTAATTAATTGGCCGATCGATTCTTGAGCACGCATACAGATATGTGACCAGCGAGGGAAAAGGAACAATGTAAACGTTATTTCAAGACCAGAATCATACTGTGAGCGAATTTGACGCTGCAGAGGAATCCTCGGTCTACTTTTTCTCTTCAAACGTATATAAGGGAGAGGACCCAGGACAGAAGCAGTTAGTTAGTGGAGACAGATGGAATAAGAGGGGTCAGTCGAACCATACTTGAGAGCGGAGAGCACGTTACTCTATCCCAGAGAAGAAAGGCGCGGACTTTAACATTCTAAGTGCAGCAACATATAATCATGCATTAAGTCATGAAGTAATAACGAGTAATGTAATCAGTTGAACCGCAGTCTAATGCGAAGTGCACGTTACCGAAGTCGAGAAGGGATGCTCGGACTTGAACATGAAGAGCCGCGCAGTAAAACATTTATGAATACCATTTATTAAGGACAGTCATGCCATATTTGTATAGTCGGCAGTACGAGCGATTGTTTTTGTGCACGTAGGAAATGTACCGTGTAATATACGAGGTAGGACGATTGAGAGTGATAATTTGTACCAGTACAATGTACAATGTTTGAGCGCAGTATGTAAAATATTGATGAGACAGATCTTAGGATGCCAGACTGCGCAGGGATAAACTTTATTATGCGATTGGTGAAATTTCATAAGAATACCAATATAAGTAACGCTCAGGACGATATGCAAGCATATTTATGCGATAGCAGGAAGTTCATCGAAGGATAGAGATTGATAGACAGTTGGGTGAATCGATAGGAACCCGTAGGTAGATACTCGAGACTTTCAATCAGGATACGGATAGCAGCGAGGAGGAGTTATTCAACGCCTGCAGTTCTGATATCGTGCCAGGAAAATTCAACCAGTAAGAAATTTAAATAGTGACGTGTGAGTGTAGTGATGATTTGTTAAATATCTTTAAAATTAATATTGTAACAAGTGCTATAAAGTGTTGAGTGTATAAGGAAGCAATAGCTTCAATATGGAAAGGAAAAGTGCCGTGTGTCTTGTGAGGCCAAAGTTATATAAAATTGGTGTTATCAGTGTAAGAATGCCTTGCTAATTATGCAAATGGCAGGCGTTACTGGAAGGAATGAGTGGTTGGAGCCACCGTACTAGCCGATGTAAGTACCCAAAAACCATGATTTTATAGCAGTTGTAGTCCACTGTGTGTTGTGTGATTTCAAAATTATAATATATGCCAATAGGAGTCAATTTTAGGAGGGAGAGCCTCGAATTATTATTGTTGTGTTGATCTTAGTAAAGTTGAGATGTTTTGGTACATCATTAAGTGTATAAATCGTTACCACTATTGTAAAATGGCAATTCATTTATATAACAACTTAACGTAACGAACACGGATGTTCGGTTATTAAAAGGGTTACGCTGTGTCGGGTTATGGTAATTCATTTTAGTAATAATAATAATAATAATAATAATAATAATAATAAAAAGGAATAAATGAATACAAATCAGGGAGAAATGGTTGTAGGAAAAATATATGCTCATTGGAATATTTATCTATCCAAGCAGTAAAGTTACATGAAGGACTAAGAAAAGCAAGTTAATATCAGAATATATTGTAATAATGGGAATAAAATATGCGAGAATCTAGGGAATGGAAGAGTTTAATAGTGAATTGAATTTGCAGCTTGTGAATAAGCTTGTAGAGTAATTGATAGATTTATCTTACTAATCAAAGGACGAGATCATTGCACAATTGTCACGGAAGCCAGGTAATCTATTCGACGTGTGAAATCTCGTACAGCCTAGGGCGTACAGAGATATTTATTATTTGCCAGAGTGTATTTAGTGATGTACCCTAACTCTGAGGATGGATATGGAATGTTCCGGGTTCGAATCCTGTGGTGTATGGGAGGACAACAATGGAAATCTCCACATGATACCTGATCGACCGAGAACTAGTTATTTGAATGATTCAGCTCCTGGGAAGCGAATCTAATTGGCGGCAGCATGTGCCTGACCGTAGCATTTATTGAGATACCGGCTAGCCAGTTCGACCAGTGTTTGATGAATCTTGTTCCTTCATATAATGAAATGGACCTATTGAGGCCAGTTATTAATATCCTAAGGTTAGGAATAAATATTTAAACACGTCCATAACCTGTCTTGCATACAATTTAGTTGAAATCATATGGGATATGTGGGTCTTTCAGACTGCACTATTGTATTTAGAATCTTGTTACTGCTTGGAGATAAAAGAAGGAGTCAGGAAGGACGGCGCACGTGTTGTGACCACTCAGCTCCGTTCCATTGTATACGAGTCGCTCCAAGGGGCACAGTTTTAAGCGACCCTTGAAGGTTGACATTTAAAAGGGACAGACTGTGAAACCCTGTTTGTAATGAAAAGAGTCATTGTTGTATTGTATAATGAATTTGTGTGGTTTGAAACACATTGATAATTAAAGATCAGCCTGATGATTTAATATTTAGCAAACTTATGAATTGTTGGAAGTTACATTTTTTTTACTGACCGTATTACTTAGCTCTGGAGCTCGGCATTAGATGCCACAGGCTATGCCCGCACAAGGGTGGCTTAAAAATACCATCCGACACAGCGGTAACGGAAGTTTGAAGTTGAAATCATAACGGCATACAGTGGAACTGTAGGGGTATATTTACATATAATTGAGTTGCAAGTAGATTTGATATGCAACCCATGAATTGGCTAATGCATGGTAAAGCATTTTGGTGGGAAGACAGAAACAAAACACAAGGGTACGCATAATGTAAAGTAAGATGGGTTGTGAGTAAACAATTAAGCTTGTGAAATGATAGAGGTCACAACAGGTGACATAAGAATGTAAGTACAGTTTTTGTGTACGTTACCTGTGCATCTGAGCACTTAAGATGAAGTTTGATGTCAATATCAGGGTAAATGAATGTATAATCAGCTGGAGTTGCAAGGATAAAATGTGAATAATTAGTGGATTGTGGGAGTAATCATGCTTTCTTTTGTATGATATTGTTGGGATTGTGTTTTTATGTGTTTGAGGCCATGATTTAGAACTGAATTAAAGTCTTTAGAATAGAGTTGTGTTTTATCATTGTAGAGTTGATACCTTTTAGTCTCAGATCAAAAATATGCAACTGCTCAGTGGGTGGACGGTACACGCCTGAGAACTGATGCTGGCTGGAGGCAGAAGCATGTTTTCCATGGAGATTACTCACATGGGTACATGGAGATTGATGTCCTGTACAGTGATTTGAGCTGTAGGTACAACTTAAGTCGGTCAAGATCTAGTGCAAACAACTCTATTAAATTAACGAATAAAAATGAATTAGGGGAATGACCGCACCTAACCTTAGCTAAGCTCCGATACAAACAATATAAATTTTGATAAACACCTTATACTTACCATGATCCAGGTAACATGGGGCGGTATTACTCTATCGTGGAATCGCCTAATTAGTGCAATATGTTTATCTTGGCATTGCAAGACCTGACCTTAATGGCGAGGCCAACCCTCGTAGTTTATTTATCATGGCATGTGTTCTCTCTTATTTATCAGGGGCGTGGTGGCTCAGCGGTCTAGCTGTATGCCTCTCACCAAGGCGGTCCGGGTTCGATTCCCGGTCAATGCATGTGAGATTTTCGAAGTGAAATGCCGTGTCCTGTGGTTCGGATTCCACGTAAAAAGGAGGTCCCGTGGCTCATAATCACAAGATTCACGGTCACGTAAAACTACAATCTTCCTTTTCTTCCTCTTATTTATCATGGCGCTGATATGTGGGCCAGTTTAAAATACAGGTCACCATAGGCGCAGAGGTGTATTTTATTTATCATGTCGCCCGTGTGTGGGGCAAAGCATGACCTACTGATTTTATTTATCATGGCACCCAGGTTTGTGGAGCTTATGGGATTTAGGGAAACGCCATAGATTTTTATGGTATTTCATGGGTAAAACCATAATAATTATTATTTTTGCCTCAAACGGTGTTTGAGTGATTTTTGAGTTCAGTAGGCTTTTGAAGTAACGCAGAATCTCTCTATTGAGAAGAGAATTACCCAAGGGTATGAGCGCTACGCACCCAATCCACAATTTATCCAAAAATCCAAAGTTTAAGTACAATCTTACAATATGTGTACAGTGTCTTGTATTTCTCTTCAAAACGAATCCACACATGTTTCCAGGAAGCCTGCCTATATCTCAAAGCGTATTGTTGTAAGAATAGCTGGTACGGAGGAGATTTTGCAGGGGATTGCAGAGATAAAACACAATTTTGACGCTGTTAATGAACAGAATAAGCTGGAAGCCAAGGCTTTCCAGGATGAAATAAACACTCGTTTAGATGCCAATCAGGAGGCAATTAATGCAAATCAGGTTGCAATGAATAATAACCAGATTGAATTGAGTATCCGTTTAGATGCTAATCAGTTGGCAATTAATAAGAAACAGGTGGAAATAAACAACCGATTGGATGCAAATAAGGCAGAAATAAATGATAAGCCAGGTCAAATGCAAGAAACAATTAAGACCGAGGTAACAGAAACTGTTGTAAGCATTATATCAGAAATGCAGGTTAAGACCGATAAGCGTTTCGAGGCGATAGAAGCCAAACTTGAAAGTAATGTCTAATGACATTAAGGATATTCAAATCCAAAATGAGGCGAATCTCGAACGCCAAGCAAAACAGTTTTCAGAATTTACTAGAACGGTAGATCAGAGATAAGAAGAAAACGACAGTAAATGGGACGAAAAGTTGAAAGGTTATGCTAGAGCGATTAACGGTGATCTAAAGAAGCAGGATCAGAATATATTAGATCAATGTCAGGAAATAGGAGAAATTAAGGCTATCGCTAACGAAAGTAAAGAGCTGGTAGGCAACATGAAGGGTCAGATGAGCAAAGTTCATCAAGAACTGGACCAAATTCAAAGCGACATTGTTATCGTTAACAAAAGGCAAGAGGAGAACAGAGAGGAAATCGCTAAGGTCCGGAATGAAATATCAAAGGTCAATGGACATATCCAAGAGGAAATTAAAGGGTTGAGAGAAGAACTCGAAGTGAGAGAAGGCCAAAAGACAGAGGCAAGCGACAAGACCCTTGCTAAAATAAAGGAAGATGTAGAGGATGAAATCTCCCATATCAAGCAAAGCCTGAAGGAAGATAAGAAGAAAATATTTCAAGTGGCAGAAGAGAATAGGGATAGGCTTAGCAGAATAGAAAAGGAGGTAATTACTCGATTGGAAAGAGCATAAATGCGCCACAATCAAATGGAGACTAGGATAATAGCACAGGAGGAAACCCTAATGAAAGATCCTAAGTCAAGTGAAGGCAGCATGGAAGATATGAGGAAAACCAGGTGGGCAGATTTGGAAACCCAACCTATAATAAGGAATGCTACAGGCCCAGGCGAAAGTACTTATATGACGCCAGGTGCACCGGTTACAGCTTCTACGCCGCATGAAAATGCTATGCACACCCAAGTTATAAACGTAATTAGAGCAAGCGAAGAGAAACCAAGAAAATTTTCAGGTAGCCATTGTAATATGACACCGAAGTATTGGTTGAAAGAAGTGTCTGAATATTTAAACGATGCGCGGATACCACAAGAGCGCAGGCTACGAGCCATAGAGAAATTAACGGAGGGAGAATGTGCGTTATGGTTTCGAAGTTTCCGTTATACCTTCGATACTGTTGAGGAGTTCCGGGAAGCATTTTTGAAGCGATAATGGGATCCCATGACCCAACAGAATTTACGATTGGATTTGTATTCGAAAAGATACAGCACCAAAAATCCGACGAAGTACGCAGAATTCTTCATATCTCAAATGTGTCGGTTCAAGGAACTTGACCAAAAACCTAGCGAGCTGGAGCTATGTATTGCTATTGCCAAGCAGCTTCCTTATGAAATCCAAAGGCTGCTGATTTCGGCAAATGCAAAAACCGCTATGGAAATGGAGGCAGTTCTTAGACAACTAGACCTCACGACATCCAATACTATGCGTCAGAATCGAACCGAGGAACAGGTACACGTGACCAACACGCAGACTGACCAGTACCAAGCTCCGAAGAATAACAAAGCTACTAGCACTGAAACGTTAGATTCCAACGGACGTCAATGGGAACATGAACCCAGAAGATGGCAGCCGAAGTACAAAGGGAATGCTGGTAGAGGAAGAGGAGGCCGAAATTCTTGGAATCGAGTCACAAGCTACAGTAGATTAATCACATTAATTTTGATCCAGGGCACAGTTTAATCGAATGTGATTGTATTCATCAAAAAAAGTCTGCAAAGAACCACTCCTTGTTCACTCCTGAAGCATGGGTTCAACAGATACGAAATGCACACAAGAATCCATCACCCTACAAGGTTCCTTCATTGGTGCACACTGACTGTATGGATTTCAACCCGGAAAAGAAGTTTTATATCGGTTGAAGAATCCTTTGTCTTTACGAAAATCTGTCTGGTTTCGTTACACAAAGAACGAACCAGTTACAGTTCAGGTAAAGACTGATTATGAAGATACTATGCTGGACGCGTTGTGGTGAGCTTCCGTAATGAATGTGAGGAAAGGTCTGGTTTCAATTGTCAGACGGTAGCGGCTCCTGTCTTTTTTGTGTCTTGCTGAACTTGTCAACTTGTTTGATCCACAAGAACCCGGTGGCTTTACCCTTGTTGGCTACTTTGAAGATCTTACAGGACATCCTGTGGTGGATCATTCTGCACAGGTGGCAGTAGAAGGCCAGACGTCTCCATCTGATGGCATCTGAGAAATTTCCCTGGTGTTGGTAGTGTTTACAATTTGGTTTGTACCGTTATCTTCCATCTGGTAAGATCCTTGGCCTCACTATTTTTCGCAAGAACTTCCTTTCTTGTTCTTCGAGGACCCTTAGGGAGTCTTCTTGGCTAGGTTTAGGCAGTCAGCTGCTTAGAGCATTGATGGTCTGACTACAGCATTATAGTGTCTTAGTTTGGCATTCATCGACAGTTGTTAAGAGGCATAGCATTCCCTGTCTAATTTGCTACTCCTTTGTTCGAGAGCCATTATTTCACTGGCTGTTTCACAAAAATCCCACTGGTATTTTAGCCTATTTTCATTAATAAAAAAATAGGCTTATAAAAGCAACTTTTGCCTGTGTGTGTGTTTCCCCCTAATAAAATCTAAATGGCTGGAGCGATTTCAATAAAACTCGGTAAGGACATAGTACTATTTTTACCGACCCCGACCGAGTCATTTAATTTTTAATACGTCTCATATCCCAACATGGCGGCTGTGCGAAATATTTCACCGGCATTCCATATCTCCGAAACTACTGTACTACTGATATCACCCTGAAATTTTGTGCGGTAATAAAGGAAACTACTAGAAGTTCACCTATGTGACTTCCAAAAACAAGTTAAGTAAAAAACCAACATGGTGGCAAAGCGAAGTTGAAACATTTAACCATCCGCACGCAGTGAAACTTCGTACAGCAATTTGTAATGCACTGACATCAAAATTAGTTCAATTGTTTACATAACCTTCAAATGGGGGCTGTGTAAAATCTTTAAATTAAGTTTTTATTTCTTGTGTCCTAATCATGCGATCGAAGTCAATGTTTGAATAATGAACCTACGCAATAATCGTCATGTAGCAGTACATAACTCTATGGCCTACATATATAAAAATCCATCATGGCGACCATCCGAAATATTTAGACAGTTCTCTATGTTTACTAAGCTATGACATTAATCAAACTGAAATGTTGATAGAGGCAATTAACATAAATAGGATATATGAAAATAGGCTGTTTAGTTCTTCACGGAACTACTTGTTTTTCTCGACAAAGGATGTGCTGACATAGACCGATTGCAATGTTAGTGAGCACTAACTGTAAGTCTTCAGGGAACATTGTGTTAGTATAATTTACCCCACTTTTTGAGGGCGAGGCTGTTCTCCATTTTACTGTCATAGAACTTGTCTTTCTTTTCTTCAGTGGTGTGGAGATGACCTAGTAGTTGTCTTCCTTTACTCCAAGAAACAGTAGTAGTGGTTTTTGGACAGTTCTACACCCTCCTCCTCCCCACAAGATGGCAGCGGCGCGATATCTCTCGAACGCATGGTCGGATTTTGACGAATGAGGTGTCGTTGAACTCGGGCTGATTCCCCCTTTCCAATGGATGACATATTTCAACCACAAAATAAAACCTACCCCTAATAGGGGGTGAAATTGTAATTTTTTAGAAAATCTCGCTTTTCAAGTGCAACATGTGAGAGTTTGAATGTCAATATGGAATTAAATGTTGTTCCACACAAGAGATATGTGTACGGTGGAAAGCCACTATGATTTAACATGCTTATTTTTTGTTTTTACGCATGCCCACTCATAGCTTTTGTAAGAGGGCGGGCTTTTTAAAGATGATGGCTGTAGTGCAACCAAACCTAACCCAACCCACGAGGGGTGATCAAAAAGTTTTCCAAGCGGCGCTTGTTGATAGGCAAACCAATAATCAATGAGGACATGTAAGGCCTTGAGGCGATAACCCCTTTTGATTGACCCCAGTTGATTTTTCCCTTTGGACTGGTCCCTGTTGACGGGTCATTGCTGACGAGTCCCTTTGGATGGGTCATTGTTGACGAGTCCCTGTGGACGGGTCCTTGTTGAGGAGTTCCTTTGGACGAGTCATTACTGACGAGTCCCTGTGGATGGATCCTTGTTGGCGAGTCCCTTTGGACGGGTCATTGCTGACGAGTCCCTGTTTACGGGTCATTGCTGACGAGTCCCTTTGGACGGGTCATTGTTGACGAGTCCCTGTGGACGGGTCATTATTGACGGGTCCTTGTTGACAAGTCCCTGTTGATGGGTTCCTGTTGGCAGGTCCTTTTTGACTAATCTCTTTAGACCGGTCCCTTTGGACTGGTCCCTATGGACTGGCCCATGGTCCCTAATGCTATGATGAAATTAAACGTTGTTCCACATGAAACGCATGTAAAGAGCCGATTGCTACTATGAATTAACATGTTTGTTTTTTGTTCTTACGCATGCGCACTTGGAGGTTTTGTAAGCGGGTGGACTTTTTGAATAATGATTTATAGACAAGTTATTTTTTTTTAAATTACCAAAAGATCCAAAACTAATAGGTCATTAGCTTTTTAATATCTCATGAAACAATAAGGCTAGGGACCTGTATGAGAGGTCGTTGGACTTGAGGTGACATTCTGTTTTTGAATGTATTATTTACTTTTGTCAAAAGGGCCTAACTACACTTTTGTTAATATCTCGCTAACTAATAAACAGAGAGGGTCAACTGAGGTGTCATGGGACTCAGGATGGTCAACCCTTTTCCATGACCAACGAATTTACCCAAAAATCTAAAACAGCAAGGTCATTGACCTATGATTTTATAAACTAATAATCGGAGAGGGTCAAGTGAGGTGCCATAGGACTTAGAATGGTTAACCCTTTCCCATGACCAATGAATTTACCCAAAAGATCTAAAACAGCAAGGTCATTGACCTATGATTTTATAAACTAATAATCGGAGAGGGTCAAGTGAGGTGTCATAGGACTTAGAATGGTTAACCCTTTCCCATGACCAATGAATTTACCCCAAAAATCCAAAACAGCAAGGTCATTGACCTATGATTTTATAAACTAATAATCGAATATCAACATGCGAGGTGTCATAGGACTTAGAATGGTCAACCCTTTCCCATGGCCAATGAATTTACCCAAAATACCCTATACATCAAGGTCATCGACCTGAGAATTTATAAACTAATAATCGAATTCGAACATGTGAGATATTTACCATGCGTGATGAAACATAGCTAGGTAGAGAAAGAATCAGTGTAGGCTACATGTATGGTGACTGACAAGTCTTTTACCATTGAAACTTGTTTTCAGATCAAACTGCAGTATAGAGAGAGTATAGGTTGCAGTTATGGGTTAATAAATGACAAACGGTGTACACAAACTCTGATTTATCGATTCAAGAATTAAGAGTAGACTATCTTTAATTGATTGGTTAAAGCGGATAGCTAAAACACAAAAATGCTCAGTGGTTGCCGAGACAAGATGGTCGCTACACACAACAAGCTTAAAATACTTGAGGCTAATAATCTATACACACACACTACCTTGTTCTAATCTAAACTGTGTTGCTGTCAGTGCTCAGACAGTAGGCTGATGACAAAATGCATTGCTAACAGAAATATATTCATTTCCGGTTGTCTAATGTTACCAGCTATTCATTTTGTGTTGCAGTGGTAAGCACTTTTAGCTCTTGTACTGGTGGTCTTAACTCGAATTCCAGGTCTGAGGCCTAGAACAAGTCAAACTAAGAAACAAGGGCATGGTGGTGCAGTGGTTAAGCTGTTAGCCTTTTCACCAGGGTTCGATTTCCGGTTAATATGCATGTCATAAACATATTAAACAAAACAAATCAGAGATAACGTTTAAAACTGATTACATTTGTGTCTTTTCAAATTTTTACTTGGATTACAAATACAAAGGTGAACTGGGGATTATATACAGTTAATGCTGTCTATCACACACTAGACTGTAAGAAAGCCAAAAGAGCCAAAAGGCGTAGGTAGAGCAGTATTAAAATTGCTATATGTAGAGAACTACCTTGCGGTTTTATGAACTGGCAAAGCTATATCGCATAAACAGTGCAGGATACAATCCAGCAATCAAATTTGTATCTTGTGGAACAGAGAAAATGCACTTTTGCCTTGATGGATAGCAAATGAGTGCAGATGAATGACCTATGGATTAGCCCACCATAGGGTTATAACCACGAGGTGGAGGTGTGATTTCTATATTTTATTGTTTAGAGACATGGCTTTCTTGAAACCAGTAGATTTAGTAGATTTAGTATTTTGTAAATATTCATTTTTGTAATTGTAAATAGTGGAAACATTTTTTTTGTAATAGTAAAGGTTAAATGTATAACTAAAAGTTCTTTTGGATAAGTGTGCATGTCAAGGATAAATAGCGTGGTTGTATTTGTTTTTCAAAGACAGGTATGGTTGTGTGAATGTATGACTATAGATAGAATGATAGAGAGAGAGAGAAAGCTTGTGTGTGTGTGTGTGTGTGTGTGTGTGGGTAGCATTGATTGTTCAACCAAAGCAAACACGGCAAGGTAGGATGGTGGGGTAATTAATGTATATAGCAAATGGTAAAAAGTATACTGTACTTTTTTTTAACACTTGTGTTTTTTAAATGCAGCGGTAGATAGGTGTTATTTTGTAAAACAGTCTTACCTACAGTAGTAGTAGTAGTAGTAGTAGTAGGCCTATACGTTTTTGGAAACAAACAGAAAGAGAATGCCCTATTGCCATGGCCAAGCATTTCCATTAAGACGATTTCAAGAAAATTTAAATCAGCAAATGTGTGTTTTACAAAACTAAACTTTCAACATGGACTAAATCATAAACGTGTCGTCTGTGACATGGAGAAAATAGGAAATCCATGTTTCCATATCAACACAATTTAAAAACTTAAAACTGACATTTAAAAAAATGTAAATGGGAAATTGACAAATGTGTAAACAACAAAATGGAAAATTCTTGTTTCCATATCATGAAATCCAAAAACTTTAAACTGACATTTTCAAATCGTGTACATGGAAAATTGACAAATTGCAATGAGTGAAATGTAAAAATGAAAAAAATGAACAAATGGCTATCATTATTTTAAAAAATAAAAATCCGTCGTGCTCGATCGTTAAAGTGTGAATCTACTTAATTGGATCACCAGAGACTGAGTAGACCTGTTTTAGTCCTAATTTACATTTAAAATTTTATGTTAAAGCTCGAATTGAACTCAAGAGCTTTAGAGTGCCAGCTAACTATGCTAACCGTTACGTCACAAAGACAACTTTACACTACTCTTAATGAACAATAATAAGAAAAAGAATAATAAATGTTGAATTTTTTTGACGATGAACATGGTGACACTGTTTCTGTACAACAGTCTGCTAGCTACTAGCCAGCAGCTGGGGTCTTAGAAAACGATACAGTTGACATTTTGTAATGAGATGTGACATGTTTCAAAGTACAGTATTATGGGTTGCTGTTGAGTAAAATCTAATCCTGTACAAGGAAGCAAGGGTTCGAACCCCTTACCTAACATTACTATTGCCTGAACATGGCTTGACGACACTGTATTATTATGATACTCGGTACACAAACCATAGATAGAGTGTATTGTTAAAGATCACTTTCTTTCTGAACATAGGTGGAGACTGTTGATGGTTAACAATGGCATTAATATAGTAGGACGTGGGTATAGCAATTAAGAAAAAAAAACAGACAATACCCATACAATATTTTTATTTATTTAATATACGTACTTGTACAATAGTTACATTCAAAATACATTTCTTTTTTTTTCTATTACTATTTAGTCCTTTTTGATTCTCTTGCATATGAAGGGTAGATAACCTTGTAGTTCAGTCCCATAAAACAACAACAACAACACAACGTTTTGCATAGTCTGTGATGTTGATGACTCTTGAGATGTGGAAGATGGATTAAACATAACTTTCACAGCAGGGGTTAAATGTTGCTCAATAAACACTGCACTATTTTGAGTAGCAACATTTTGTTCTTGTACTAGCTTTTTAGCATTGTCATGATTATTTGTTAACACTAACAGTGTTTCATCTGGTACACCACATTGATGATCACTCACACTTAAAACCTTACCATTTCTACTTTTTAGATTGCCTCGACATCTTTTTGACCTCTCTTTTGAGCATCGCCAAAATATTATTCCTTTTACATTTTGACGATTATAGTTATAAGAGTAGCCTTAAAGAGTACACGTTGTTTACCTTTGTTAGTTGTAGTAAGTTCCATAGTAGCAACTAACCTGTTAGTATGATTTGCTCACTACAAAGGTTATAACTGTTCTGATAATAAAATCATTTAGCGTGGGTTTTTATATTTAATATGTACAGTTTGAAGTGATAGCAAAAGTGATAGCAAAATGGTAGCAGAGTGGTAGAAAATATTACATGTATTGTTAATAAATAGTTTAAGCGGTTATGTGGATCCATTACATAATAATTTTGGCTCGACGAAGCTCATTTTCTATATCCAATAGTTCTTCCTCATATTCAGTATAACCAGCTTGTTTATAGACATGCAGTTGCTGAAGCCGCCGGATTAGCTTACTTGGATGGTTCCAGTAGACAAATTCAAAAAATAATTTTTTGGTGTAAATAAAGCATTACCATTATCATTATTATTATTATCATCATCATCATCATCATAACCATTATCATTATCATCATCATCATCATTATAATCCTCATCACTATTACTATATAGTCCTTTTTGATCTTTTGCAATACCATATTTTGCACAGTCTGTGTTGCCTTTGATAATGTTGGGTGTTTTTCAGACATTGACAATTGTCCTAACACGACTTTCTGAGGGGATGATACATGCTTTTTAACAAACAATGCACTATCTTGAGCTGCAATATCTTTTTCTGGTACTAGTGTTTTAGCATTTCGAAGAGTTTTTTTAAACAGCAACTATGTTTTATCTGGTACACTACATTGATGATCACTCACACTTAAGACCTCACTAATTTTACTTTTCAGCTCACCTCGACACTGTTTTGAACGATGTTTTGAACAACGCCAAATAGCAGTTCCATTTTTATTGGTTCGTTTTACAATAATTGTATACCTTTATAGAATGCATATGGCATACCATAGCTATTTGTTGATACTTCCATGTCAATTGTCAAGCAGGAACTAATCTCTAGCAAAGTTCACTCGATAATATAAATAATAGTTTAAAGTGAACGGAAAAGTGGGTGCAAGAGTGGGTGCAAGAGAGGGTGCAAAAGTGGGTGCAAAAGTGAGTGCAAAAGTGGGTGCAAAAATGGGTGCAAAAGTGGGTGCAATGGTGAGTGCAAAAGTGGGTGCAAAAGTGAGTGCAAAGGTGGATGCAAAAGTGGGTGCAAAAATCAGTGAAAAAGGGAGTGCAAAAGTGGGTTTAAAAGTGAGTGCAAAGGTGGGTGCAAAAGTGGGTGCAAAAGTCAGTGTAAAAGGGAGTGCAAAAGTGGGTGTAAAAGTGAGTGCAAAAGTGGGCGCAAAAGTGGGTGCAAAAGTGAGTACTAAATTGGATGTAAATGTGGGTGCAAAAGTGGGTGCCGATTATAGTAGGCATGAATTTTACTAGAATGTGATTTGAGTAGATGTAATTTCTAAACCGATGTAGTGAATAGTCAGTTGGTTTTGATCTATGCAAGCGTAAACATGTCACATACACTGGTCATGGATACTCAAGGCTTTAAGGTCAACGAAAACAAGTACAGTATATATTTAAAGAGGTGGCTATTATTGATTGCACAACACGCGGGTTACCATATCTTTTTTTCGGACAAGTGTTTTAACATTTGACGAGTTTTTTTTAACAGCAACGATGTTTTATCTGTCACACTACATTGACGATCAATCACACTTAAGACCTCACTATTTTTACTCTTTAGCTCACTTTGACACTGTTTTGAACGATGTTTTGAACAACGTCAAATAACAGTTCCATTTTTATTGGTTCGTTTTACAATATACGTATAACCTTTATAGTATGCTTATGGCTTACCATAACTATTCGTTGATAATTCCATATCAATTGTCAAGCATGAAATAATCTCCAATAAATTTCGCTCGATAATAGAAATAATAGTTTAAAGAGGATGCAAAAGTGGGTATAAAAGTGGGTGCAAAAGTGAGTGAAAAAGTGGGTGCAAAAGTGAGTGCAAAAGTGAATGTAAAAGCGGGTGCAAAAGTGGGTCCAGTTTATAGTAGGCACGATTTTTACTAGAATGTGATTTGAGTAAATGTAATTTCTAAACCCAAGTAGTGAGTAGTCAGTTGGTTTCGATCTATGCGAGCGTAAACATGTCTCATACACTGATGATGGATAATCAAGTCTTTATGGTCAAGAAAAACAAGTATATAGTTAAAACGGTGGCTATTATTGATTGCACAACACTGAATCTATTTTTGAAATTTTGACAAAGGGCCTAAGTGCACTTTTGTTAATATCTCGCGACCCAGTAACACTAGGGCATTGTATGAGGTATTGTTTGACTTTTTGCCGAAGACCGCTGGTAAACACCTATGTTCCCACGACATTTTTAAAGATGGCGGCTTACCCACGAGGGGTGATTAAAAAGTATTCCAAGCGGCGCTTTTCGATAGGCAAACAAATAATCGAAGAGTGGTATGACAGACCTTGGGGCGATAACCCCTTTTGATTGATCCCAGTTGATTTGCTCCTTTGGACTGGTCCCTATTGACTAGCCCCTTTGGACGGGTCCTTTTTGAAGGGAGTCATTTTTGACGGGCCCCTGCTGACGGGTCACTGTGGACGGATCCCTGTGGACGGGTCCCTGTTGACAGGTCATTTTGACTAATCCCTTTGGACCCGTCCCTTTGACATAATTTGGATAAATGCTTGGGCCAACCCATAGGGATCAGTCCAAAGGGGCTAGTCAACAGAGACCAGTTCAAAGGGGCAAATCAACAGGGATCAATCAAAAGGGGTTATCGCCTCAAGATATGTCATACCCCTCTTCGATTATTGGATTGCATATCGACAAGCGCCGCATGGAATACTTTTAAATCACCCCTCTTGGTTCAACCGCCATCTTTAAAAAGGTCGTGGGAACATAGGTGTTTACCAGCAGCCTTCGGCAAAAAGTCAAACAATACCTCATACAATGCCCTAGTCTTATTGGGTCGCGAGATATTAACAAAAGTGCACTTAGGCCCATTGTCAAAATTTCACAAATAGATTCAGTGTTGTGCAATCAATAATAGCCACCTCTTTAACTATATACTTGTTTTTGTTGACCATAACGCCTTGAGTATCCATCATCAGTGTATGAGACATGTTTGCGCTTGCATAGATCAAAACCAACTGACTACTCACTACTTGGGTTTAGAAATTACATTTACTCAAATCACATTCTAGTAAAAATCGTGCCTACTATAAACTGCACCCACTTTTGCACCCACTTTTACATTCACTTTTGCACTCACTTTTGCAACCACTTTTGCACCCAATTTTACACTCACTTTTGCACCCACTTTTACACCCACTTTTGCACCCACTTTAAACTTTTATTTCTATTATCGAGCGAAATTTATTGGAGATTATTTCATGCTTGACAATTGATATGGAAGTATCAACGAATAGTTATAGTAAGCCATATGCATACTATAAAGGTTATACGTATATTGTAAAACGAACCAATAAAAATGGAACTGTTATTTGACGTTGTTCAAAACATCGTTCAAAACAGTGTCAAAGTGAGCTAAAAAGTAAAAATAGTGAGGTCTTAAGTGTGATTGATCATCAATATAGTGTGACAGATAAAACATCGTTGCTGTTTAAAAAAACTCGTCAAATGTTAAAACACTAGTCCGAAAAAAGATATGGTAACCCGCGTGTTATGCAATCAATAATAGCCACCTCTATATATGTGTACTGTACTTGTTTTCGTTGACCTTAAAGCCTTGAGTATACATCACCAGTGTATGTGACATGTTTACGCTTGCATAGATCAAAACCAACTGACTATTCACTACTTGGGTTTAGAAATTACATGTACTCAAATCACATTCTAGTAAAATTCATGCCTACTATAAACGGCACCCACTTTTTCACCTATATTTACATCCAATTTTGCACTCACGTTTGCACCCACTTTTGCGCCCACTTTTGCACTCACTTTTACACCCAATTTTGCACTCCCTTTTACACTGACTTTGCACCCTCTTTTGCACCCACCTTTGCACTCACAATTGCACCCACTTTTGCACCCTCTTTTGCACCCACTTTTGCACCCACTCTTGCACCCACTCTTGCACCCACTTTTCCTCTCACTTTAAACTATTATTTATATTATCGAGTGGACTTTGCTAGAGATTAGTTCATGCTTGACAATTTTCATGGAAGTATCAACAAATAGCTATGGTATGCCATATGCATTCTATAAAGGATATACATATATTGTAAAACGAACCAATAAAATGGAACTGTTATTTGACGTTGTTCAAAACATCGTTCAAGACAGTGTCGAGGTGATCTGAAAAGTAAAAATAGTGATGTCTTAAGTGTGAGTGATCATCAATGTAGTGTTCCAGATAAGACATCGTTGCTGTTTAAAAAACTCTTCAAAATGCTAAAACACTAGTCCCAGAAAAAGATATTGCAGCTCAAGACAGTGCATTGTTTGTTAAAAAGCATGTATCATCTCCTCAGAAAGTCGTGTTAGGACAATTGTCAATGTCTGAAAAACTCCCAACATTATCAAAGACAACACAGGCTGTGCAAAATGTGGTATTGCAAAAGGATCAAAAAGGACTATATAGTAATAGTGATGAGGATTATAATGATGATGATGATGATAATGATAATGGTTATGATGATGATGATGATGATGATGATGATAATAATAATGATGATAATGGTAATGCTTTGTTTACACCAAAAAAACATTTGTTGAATTTGTATACTGGAACCATCCAAGTAAGCTAATCCGGCGGCTTCAGCAACTGCATGTCTATAAACAAGCTGGTTATACTGAATATGAGGAAGAACTATTGGATATAGAAAATGAGCATCGTCGATCCAAAGTTATTATGTAATGGATCCACATAACCACTTAAACTATTTATTAACAATACATGTAATATTTTCTACCACTCTGCTACCATTTTGCTATCACTTTTGCTATCACTTCAAACAGTACATATTAAATATAAAAGCCAACGCTAAATGATTTTACTATCAGAACAGTTATAACCTTTGTAGTGAGCAAATCATACTAACAGGTTAGTTGCTACTATGGAACTTACTACAACTAACAAAGGTAAACAACGTGTACTCTATAAAGACTACTCTTATAACTACACACATCAAAAAAAGTTTTGCATCACCTCGGTTCCAAGAGTTCCGGAACCGTTAAATACAAAGGGAATAGAGATCAACACAAACAACATTTCAGCTCGTTTTATTGCTCATGAGACCCACACATTGCATGTTGTACCATCATACAGCTAGACTTTCAGCATTTGTGGTCCAGATTGCAGTACACACCACTACCTCTAATACCCAGTAGCACGTCCTCTTGCATTGATGCATGCCTGTATTCGCCGTGGCATACTATCCACAAGTTCATCAAGACACTGTTGGTCCAAATTGTCCCACTCCTCAACGACAATTCGGCGTAAATCTCTCAGAGTGGTTGGTGGGTCAAGACGTCCATAAACAGCCCTTTTCAACATATCCCAGGCATGTTCGATAGGGTTCATGTCTGGCGAACATGCTGGCCACTGTAGTCGAGCGATGTCGTTATCTTGAAGGAACGCATTCACAAGATGTGCACGATGAGGTCGAGAATTGTCGTCCATGAAGACAAATGCCTCTCCAATATTCTGCCGATATGGTTGCACTATGGGTCGGAGGATGTCATTCAGGTATCGTAAAGCCGTTTCGGAGCCTTCCATGACCACCAGTGGCGTACGTCGGCCCCACATAATGCCACCCCAAAACATCAGGGAACCACCACCTTGCTGCACTCGCTGGACAGTGTGTCTAAGACGTTCAGCCTGACCAGGGTGCCTCCAAACACGTCTCCGACGATTGTCTGGTTGAAGGCATATGCGACACTCATCGGTGAAGAGAACGTGATGCCAATTCCGTGGGGTCCATTCAGCATGTTGTTGGGCCCATCTGTACCGCGCTGCATGGTGTCGGGGTTGCAAAGCTGGACCTCGCCATGGACGTCGGGAGTGAAGTTGCGCATCATGCAGCCTATTGCGCACAGTTTGAGTTGAAACACGACGTCCTGTGGCTGAACGAAACGCATTATTCAACATGGTGGCATTGCTGTCAGGGTTCCTCCGAGCGGCAATCCGTAAGTAGCGGTCATCCACTACAGTAGTAGCCCTTGGGCGGCCTGAGCGAGGCCTGTCATCGACAGTTCCTGTATCTCTGTACCTCCTCCATGTCCGAACAACATCGCTTTGGTTCACTCTGAGACGCCTGGAAACTTCCCTTGTTGAGAGCCCTTCTTGACACAAAGTAACAATGCGGACGCGATCGAACTGCGGTATTGACCTTCTAGGCATGGTAGAACTACAGACAACATGAGCAGCGTACCTTCGTCCTGGTGGAATGACTGGAACTGATCGGCTGTCGTACCCCCTCCGTCTAATAGGCCCTGCTCATGCATGGTTGTTTACATCTTTGAGCAGTTTTAGTGACATCTACGAACAGTCAAAGGAACTGTATCTTGGATACAATATACACAGTCAACGTCTATATGCCGGAGATCTGGGAACCGAGGTGATGCAAAACTTTTTTTGATGTGTGTATAATCGTCAAAATGTAAAAGGAATAATATTTTGGCGATGCTCAAAAGAGAGGTCAATATGATGTCGAGGCAATCTAAAAAGTAGAAATGGTAAGGTTTTAAGTGTCGGTGATCATCAATGTCGTGTACCAGATGAAACACTGTTGATGTCAACAAATAATCATGTCAATGCTAAAAAGCTAGTACAAGAAAAAAATGTTGCTACTCAAAATAGTGCAGTGTTTATTGAGCAACATTTAACCCCTGCTGTAAGAGTTATGTTTAATCCATCTTCCACATTTCAAGAGTCATCAACATCACAGACTATGTAAAAGGTTGTGTTGTTGTTGTTTTAAGGGGCTGAACTACAAGGTTATCTACCCTTCATATGCAAGAGAATCAAAAAGGACTAAATAGTAATAGAGAAAAAAGTAATGTATTTTGAATGTAACTATTGTACAAGTACTTATATTAAATAAATAATAATATTGTATGGGTATTGCCTGTTTTTTCTTAATTGCTATACCCCAGGTCCTACTATATTAATGCCATTGTTAACCATCAACAGTCTCCACCTATGTTCAGAAAGAAAGTGATCTTAAACAATACACTCTATCTATGGTTTGTGTACCGAGTATCATAATAATACAGTGTCGTCAAGCCATGTTCAGGCAATAGTAATGTTTGGTAAGGGGTTCGAACCCTTGCTTCCTTGTACAGGATTAGATTTTACTCAACAGCAACCCATAATACTGTACTTTGAAACATGTCACATCTCATTACAAAATGTCAACTGTATCGTTTTCTAAGACCCCAGCTGCTGGCTAGTGGCTAGCAGACTGTGCAACAGAAACAGTGTCACCATGTTCATCCTAAAAAAAAAATCAACATTTATTATTCTTTTTCTTATTATTGTTCATTAAGAGTAGTGTAAAGTTGTCTTTGTGACGTAACGGTTAGCATAGTTAGCTGGCACTCCAAAGCTCTTGAGTTCAATTCGAGCTTTAACATAAAATTTTAAAAGTATATTAGGACTAAAACAGGTCTACTCAGTCTCGGGTGATCCAAATAAGTAAATTCACACTTTAACGATCGAACACGACGGATTTTTATTTTTTTAATGATAGCCATTTGTTCATTTTTTCATTTTCACATTTCACACATTGCCATTTGTCAATTTTCTATGTACACGATTTGAAAATGTCAGTTTAAAGTTTTTGGATTTCCTGATATGGAAACAAGAATTTTCCATTTTGTTGTTTACACATTTGTCAATTTCCCATTTACATTTTTTTAAATGTCAGTTTTAAGTTTTTAAATTGTGTTGATATGGAAACATGGATTTCCTATTTTCTCCATGTCACAGACGACACGTTTATGATTTAGTCCATGTTGAAAGTTTAGTTTTGTAAAACACACATTTGCTGATTTAAATTTTCTTGAAATCGTCTTAATGGAAGTGCTTGGCCATGGCAATAGGGCATTCTCTTTCTGTTTGTTTCCAAAAACGTATAGGCCTACTACTACTACTACTACTACTACTACTACTACTACTACTACTACTACTACTACTGTAGGTAAGACTGTTTTACAAAATAACACCTATCTACCGCTGCATTTAAAAAACACAAGTGTTAAAAAAAACTACAGTATACTATTTACCATTTGCTATATACATTAATTACCCCACCATCCTACCTTGCCGTGTTTGCTTTGGTTGAACAATCAATGCTACCCACACACACACACACACACACACAAGCTTTCTCTCTCTCTCTATCATTCTATCTATAGTCATACATTCACACAACCATACCTGTCTTTGAAAAACAAATACAACCACGCTATTTATCCTTGACATGCACACTTATCCAAAAGAACTTTTAGTTATACATTTAACCTTTACTATTACAAAAAAATGTTTCCACTATTTACAATTACAAAAATGAATATTTACAAAATACTAAATCTACTGGTTACAAATAACCCATGTCTCTAAACAATAAAATATAGAAATCACACCTCCACCTCGTGGTTATAACCCTATGGTAGGCTAACAGTGGCGGTCCTTGAAGGGGAGCTGCAGAGCTGCAGCCCCCCCCCAGAGTATTTGACAATATCAATTTACACTTTGAACGTAACGGGGTGACGGTATAATTATACGGATCTCTGCTAGGCGATTAAAATTTTTCGCAAGTATAGGCTGGCTTGTAAATCCGCTTCCCCCCATGGCTGCTGCATCATTTGCAACAGCTTAAGAACTTAAATCGCACTTCCTGAATCCACTTCCCCCATTGCCAAGGCAGGTCATTAAAGCCTCTTAGGGAGCTGCACTCCATGCAAAATCGATACGAAGTGCTAACACATCTTTGGAAACAATCGGGTATACAGTTTACAAACAGCTCAAATAATGTACTGGCAGCGGTTAACTGCTCCTAATTCGTATTCAGAAAATTAGCAACTAATATTCTAATGCAATAAATTATATATAGAATCATAATACTATCGCAAGGATAAGTTTAAATCGCAGCGGCTTTTGCTGTAACACGGCTAGGTTTGTATCACTGAGTGACAACAGAATCATAAGTAGAAGCAGGAAGTAGGCGCTCACGGCATCTGTTAGGTTCTAGCAGAACTAAGTCCATCTCCATCCCTTAGCCAGTGAAAGCTAGGAGGGAGGCATTCAAACATTTCAATGACTGGCGCTATTTTCTTCAAGCACTTGTACAATCAGTCTTGCCAACGTGCGAATTATAGCTAAAGATTCTAAAGTAGTATGCTTGCGTGATTTTAACAAATACTTGCATATTATTTCACAGTAGATTTCGCCCTATTTTAATGATACCTAGCAATGTTCCTTGTTCTTACAAAACCGATTTATTTCAGACCAGTCTTAGAAAAAAATTCCGTTACTCCAGTGCCCTACACAAGCTGTGGAAGTTACCCCCTTGTCAACAACCGTAGTACGTGCTGTTGGAGTTTGTGTACGGTTGTGTGATTAGCTTGTGATTGTGTTTCAAGTAAATAACGAGTAACACTGTGCAATTTTTACAGTCGCTTCAATTTAGTAGTTTGACGCTTCACGAGAAATGTGATGTAAAGAGTAAGGGTAGACCAACACCTGTATTAGACATCAAACAGTGTTCTACTAGCAGGCATAAGCAATACACTAGGAGCTTCAATCCTGACGTGTATAAGAAATTTGATTGACTGTGAGGTTGCGAGGTAAAGCATGCTTTATTTTGTTTTCCATGTATTTTGTACGGTGGAGAATTCAGCTGGACTCAAAAGGGAATGACAGATCTTAGAAAACTGAGCGAAAAAAATCAGAAACACGCATCTTCCGGAACTCATTTAAATAACTTGGTAAATTTTGCAGTGTTAGGGAAAGTGGATGTACAGAAAAGCTTAAGTTCGGCATATCAACAATCGGTTGAGCGTCATAACAATGAAGTAACTAGAAACAGGGAAATACTTTCAAAGTTAATAAACTGTATTAAGTTCTGCGGCTTTAATGAGTTAGCGCTACGCGGACATGATGAGAAAGCCGATTCAGACAACAAGGGCGTGTTTCTAATTTTAGTGCAATACACGAGTGAATTAGATTCCTGTTTTCAGAGTCATTTAGAAAGCTCGACAGGATTCAAAGGAACATCGAAAAGCATACAAAATGACTTGCTTAGTTGCATGCTGGAAGTATGTCGTGAAAGAATCTTAGCTGAAATTGAGGATGTAGATTTCATTTCTCTTCTTGCCGATGAAACTACCGATATCACTGAGAAGTTGCAGTTAGTGATTGTATTGCGATATTGCACTAATGAAGGCAAAGCAGTTGAAAGATTCTGGGGATTTTTTGAGCCAGCTGGTCAGGATGCAAGTTCAATATATGAATGCATTGTTTCTCAGCTACACATAATATTGAAAGACAACAAGGGAAAGTTAATTGCCCAGAGCTACGATGGAGCATCTGTGATGAGTGGCGCAATAAATGGCGTGCACAAGCGAATCAGGGACGAATACATGAATGCCTTTTTATCCACTGTTACGCCCATCAGCTGAACCTGATTGTGGAAAGAGCCGCTAAGCAGAATACAAACGCTCGAGTATTTTTTGCCAATTTGTCTGCTATCCCAGCATTCTTTTCGAGATCGTCGCACATGACATCAGTTTTAGATTCGTGTGTGTCCAGGAGAATACCGTCTGCGGGAGCAACCAGGTGGAATTTTCGAGCTAGAACGGTGAACACTGTGTTTGAGAAAAAAAAGAAGCCCTAGAAGAATGTTTCACTGTGCTAGTCGAGTCAGATCGTTCGAGTGATATTACAGTTAACGAAGCTAGTTCTCTTTTTCGGACACTGGATGATCCAGAATTCAATTTCTGGCTCCGTTTCTTTCATTGCATCATGCCTCATGTGGACATTCTGTACCAACAATTACAGAGTCGTCAGGTCGATGTAGGGAAAGTGCGTAGCTGCGTTTCGAGTTTTGTTGAAACTGTCCAGAAAGTTCGAGACTCATTCCATTTGGATAACAACGCTGACGAGAGTGAACAACCTAGAAAGAGACGGAAGATCGGAGGAAGTCAAACGCGTATTGCTGCTGCAAGGGAAGTTTGTGACGTCATCAACAATCAAGTCTCATCGCGGTTTCAATTTGTTGAACATTTACTACTTTCTTCTCTTCTGCAAAACGAAAAAGTTGAGATACATAAGAACTCATTTCCGGAAGGAGACTTACGAGCTACCGTACGTGTCTTTCCGATGCTCGAGCCGGACAAACTCAGGACCGAACTGACTATATTGTATAAAAGAGAAGAATTTCGAAACATTGGTGGTGCTGTAAAACTTTTGAGTTTCCATCTCACTGAAAACTTAGGTCCGTCATTTACAGAGGTCGTTAAACTGTTACGTATCGCTATCACCCAGCCTATGACTACCACTGAACAGGAACGCTGCTTCTCGTGCCTCAAGAGGATCAAGACGTACCTCAGGAATGCCATGGGACAAGAAAGAATTACTGCACTTGGAATGCTGTCTATTGAGAAGGGTCTGATAAACAGCATACCGAATTTCAATAACCTTGTCATCGAAAAATTCGTCACGTTCAAGACTCGGCGCCTGGAGCTGATCTACAAATAAGGTAAGTTAATGCATGTGCATGCACCCCCCCCCCCAACTACGATATAAGCGAGCCGCCTCTGTAGGCTAATGCATAGGTCATTCATCTGCACTCATTTGCTATCCATCAGGGTAAAAGTGCATTTTCTCTGTTCCACAAGATACAAATTTGATTGCTGGATTGTATCCTGCACTGTTTATGCGATATAGCTTTGCCAGTTCATAAAACCGCAAGGTAGTTCTCTACATATAGCAATTTTAATACTGCTCTACCTACGCCTTTTGGCTCTTTTGGCTTTCTTACAGTCTAGTGTGTGATAGACAGCATTAACTGTATATAATCCCCAGTTCACCTTTGTATTTGTAATCCAAGTAAAAATTTTAAAAGACACAAATGTAATCAGTTTTAAACGTTATCTCTGATTTGTTTTGTTTAATATGTTTATGACATGCATATTAACCGGAAATCGAACCCTGGTGAAAAGGCTAACAGCTTAACCACTGCACCACCATGCCCTTGTTTCTTAGTTTGACTTGTTCTAGGCCTCAGACCTGGAATTCGAGTTAAGACCACCAGTACAAGAGCTAAACGTGCTTACCACTGCAACACAAAATGAATAGCTGGTAACATTAGACAACCGGAAATGAATATATTTCTGTTAGCAATGCATTTTGTCATCAGCCTACTGTCTGAGCACTGACAGCAACACAGTTTAGATTAGAACAAGGTAGTGTGTGTGTATAGATTATTAGCCTCAAGTATTTAAAGCTTGTTGTGTGTAGCGACCATCTTGTCCCGGTAACCACTGAGCATTTTTGTGTTTTAGCTATCCGCTTTAACCAATCAATTAAAGATAGTCTACTCTTAATTCTTGAATCGATAAATCAGAGTTTGTGTACACCGTTTGTCAATTATTAACCCATACCTGCAACCTATACTCTCTCTATACTGCAGTTTGATCTGAAAACAAGTTTCAATGGTAAAAGACTTGTCAGTCACCATACATGTAGCCTACACTAATTCTTTCTCTACCTAGCTATGTTTCATCACGCATGGTAAACATCTCACATGTTCGTATCCAATTGTTAGTTTATAAAATCTCAGGTCGATGACCTTGATGTATTGGGTATTTTGGGTAAATTCATTGGCCATGGGAAAGGGTCGACCATTCTAAGTCCTATGACACCTCGCATGTTGATATTCGATTATTAGTTTAAAAAATCATAGGTCAATGACCTTGCTGTTTTGGATTTTTGGGGTAAATTCATTGGTCATGAGAAAGGGTTAACCATTCTAAGTCCTATGACACCTCACTTGACCCTCTCCGATTAATAGTTTATAAAATCATAGGTCAATGACCTTGCTGTTTTAGATTTTTGGGGTAAATTCATTGGTCATGAGAAAGGGTTAACCATTCTAAGTCCTATGACACCTCACTTGACCCTCTCCGATTATTAGTTTATAAAATCATAGGTCAATGACCTTGCTGTTTTGGATTTTTGGGGTAAATTCATTGGTCATGAGAAAGGGTTAACCATTCTAAGTCCTATGGCACCTCACTTGACCCTCTCCGATTATTAGTTTATAAAATCATTGGTCAATGACCTTGCTGTTTTGGATTTTTGGGGTAAATTCATTTGTTATGAGAAAGGAAGGAAGGAAGGAAGATTGTAGTTTTACGTGACCGTGAATCTTGTGATTATAAGCCACGGGACCTCCTTTTTACGTGGAATCCGAACCACAGGACATGGCATTTCACTTCGAAAATCTCACATGCATTGACCGGGAATCGAACCCGGACCGCCTTGGTGAGAGGCATACAGCTAGACCGCTGAGCCACCACGCCCCTTCATGAGAAAGGGTTGACCATTCTAAGTCCTATGACACCTCGCATGTTGATATTCGATTATTAGTTTATAAAATCATAGGTCAATGACCTTGCTGTTTTAGATCTTTTGGGTAAATTCATTGGTCATGGGAAAGGGTTAACCATTCTAAGTCCTATGGCACCTCACTTGACCCTCTCCGATTATTAGTTTATAAAAACATAGGTCAATGACCTTGCTGTTTTAGATCTTTTGGGTAAATTCGTTGGTCATGGAAAAGGGTTGACCATCCTGAGTCCCATGACACCTCAGTTGACCCTCTCTGTTTATTAGTTAGCGAGATATTAACAAAAGTGCAGTTAGGCCCTTTTGACAAAAATAAATAATACATTCAAAAACAGAATGGTACCTCAAGTCCAACGACCTCTCATACAAGTCCCTAGCCTTATTGGTTCATGAGATATTAAAAAGCTAATGACCTATTAGTTTTGGATCTTTTGGTAATTTAAAAAATATAACTCATCTATAAATCATTATTCAAAAAGCCCGCCCGCTTACAAAACCTCCAAGTGCGCATGCGTAAGAACAAAAAAAAAAACATGTTAATTCATAGTAGCAATCGGCTCTTCACATACGTTTCATGTGGAACAACGTTTAATTTCATCATAGCATTAGGGACCATGGGCCAGTCCATAAGGACCAGTCCAAAGGGACCGGTCTAAAGAGATTAGTCAAAAAGGACCAGTCAACAGGAACCCATCAACAGGGACTTGTCAACAAGGATCCGTCAACAATGACCCGTCAACAATGACCCGTCAACAATGACTCGTCCACAGGGACTCGTCAACAATGACCCGTCCAAAGGGACTCGTCAGCAATGACCCGTCCACAGGGACTCGTCAACAATGACCCGTCCAAAGGGACTCGCCAACAAGGACCCGTCCACAGGGACTCGTCAACAATGACTCGTCCAAAGGAACTCGTCAACAAGGATCCGTCCACAGGGACTCGTCAAAAATGACCCGTCCAAAGGGACTCGTCAGCAATGACCCGTCAACAGGGACCAGTCCAAAGGGACAAATCAACAGGGGTCAATCAAAAGGGGTTATCGCCTCAAGGCCTTACATGTCCTCATTGATTATTGGTTTGCCTATCAACAAGCGTCGCTTGAAAAACTTTTTGATCACCCCTCGTGGGTTGGGTTAGGTTAGGTTAGACTACAGCCGCCATCTTTAAAAAGCCCGCCCTCTTACAAAAGCTATGAGTGGGCATGAGTAAAAACAAAAAACAAGCATGTTAAATCATAGTGGCTTTCCACCGTACAAATAACTCTTGTGTTGGTTGGTTGGTTGGTTCCTTAGTTTAGGGGCTGCGACAACGCGGTCATGTAGCCCCGTGTACTTTGGGTGTGTGTAGAATCTGTCTGATAACCGGTGTTAATTGTGATGACTGTATTAGTGTGTGTATCTGTTTTTTTAATTCAAGTAGAGACTGCAACTTTGAATTTTCAAATAGTTCCTACTTTTGCCGCCAAACGCCACCGTCAACGACTACTAGGCCTAGTTCAGAACTAGCTACTAGACGCCACCGCAGTCGGCTCTTGGCAACGAACGTAGCAACCTAAGAGCGTTGTTTACATTCTTAACCTATCCAATTTAGTTTCACACAGGTGTAATTAGTGGAAAGATCTTTAACATGCCATAAATCTATGACATGGGACCGCCGGCTTTACTTCCCCTCCGAAGGAAGGCATACTGAGGGATTTTTAACGCTCTTAAAAATCCGACGGCTTCGGCCGGGTTTGAACCCGCTATCTTGGGCATAGAAGCTCAGCATGCTACCAACTACGCCACCGAAGCCGCTAACTCTTGTGTGTAACAACGTTTAATTCCATATTGGCATTCAATCTCTCACATGTTGCACTTGAAAAGCGAGATTTTCTAAAAAATTACAATTCCACCCCCTATTAGGGATAGGTTTTATTTTGGGGTTGAAATATGTTATCCATTGGAAAGGGGGTATCAGCCCGAGTTCAACGACACCTCGTTCGTCAAAATCCGACCATGCGTTCGAGAGATATCGCGCCGCCGCCATCTTGTGAGGAGGAGGAGGGTGTAGAACTGTCAAAAACCACTACCAGTCAATAACACTTAACTGATAAATTGTCCGGCTCCATGGCTAAATGGTTAGCGCGCTAGGCTGTGGCCTAAAGTGCCTCGGGATCGATTCCCGGCCGAGCCATCAGGGATTTTAATCTCCTGCGTTTAATTCCCGTGGCTCGGGGGCTGGGTGTATGTGGCGTCTTCATCATCACTTCATCCTCATTACGACGCGCAGGTCGCCCACGGGCGTCAACTAGACCGACCTGCACTCGGCCTCTCCGGATGCCACACTATCATCACCATAGTTAAATTGACAAACATTGGTGAATAATTACAAATTTATGGAGTCCACGTCATGGCGTAGTGGCTAGCTTCTTGGCTGTCACCCAAGAGGTCCGGGTTTGATTCCCGGTTCAGCCAAGAAATTTAATTCTGGTATAAGGGCAGGAACGGGGTACACTCATCATCGTGAGGCAAAACTGAGAAGGGGCTGGTTTGATTCCAACCTCAGCCATCTTGGAAGTGGTAACTCCCCACTTCTATTGCAGGTAGATGCCGGGATGGTTGTTGATGATAATGATGATGATGATCATTGTTGTTCTAAGGGGCCTAACATCTAGGTTATCGGCCCCTAATGGTTTGGGTGATCGTGAAGATGAAAATTAAATGCAAACTTAAACCCAACTAACTACTAACTTATATACTAGAAGAAGAAATGGAAAACTAAAGGAGAATAAGGCAAATAAAGGACAGGAGGAAATGAAATGCCCTCAACCCTCGAAGAATGCGTATTGAGGGACTTGGAAGGAAGGAGAGCCATGAAAAGCAGATAGGAAAGTGAAAGAGGAGAGGTTCACCCTACAGGGAAGGGACAAAAGGGGGAAACCGGACCCAGCTCAGGAATCCCTCGGGGTCGCCGACTCCCGAACTCACCAGCCGTGAGCCCCTGATGGTGCAGCAATATCCAGGGTGCACCAGAAGTGGTGGGGCTACATACACCCGGCCTCCTTGACGGTCTTGAGCAGAAGGCAGGAGATAACAAGAAAAGAAAAAGAAGGCTGACCCCTCGCAGAAGGAGGGTATGAGAAAAGATGAGACAAGGGCCAATTAAGGCGGGAAAGGAAAAGACTCCCTAGGCCTCTGATACCCTAATACCGTCGGGGTCGGAAGAGAACAAGAGTTGACCAAGTAAGGTCGATAGGAAAGAAGGCTGAGAGGAGACCGGCAAAAGCAAGTGGAAGCAATGCCGGACTCAGCTGGGGCCCCGTGGTCGCCAACCCACGTCCCACTTGATGTGAGCCCCTGGGGGTACCGGGATGGTACCTAACTTACCCCTTTTTCTGGAATATTCCATGCATGTCGTTTACGATGTATTCCGCAACGTAATTTACGCTCTAGTGGGGACGTACGGAATACTCCTCAAGCTACCAAAACTTTTTACATTTAATTACAGCAGGTGGCAAAATGGTATTAGACAAGCTTTACGAAAGCACCTGCAAACTGAAATAACTACGTGAACCATTTCATTTACGTTTATATTTGTGAGAGCTGGTTCGGTAGATACTTGATACAACAGTATCAGCTGATGTACGAAGTAAACAATAACAAGAAGTTCCGTGATGAACTAAAGAGCCTACTTTTCCTAAAATGTAAGTTGCACGCCAATGATTAATCTATATGGATCTATCTAGGATAATGACGAAATTAAGTTGGTAATATCGACATTTCTAATTAGTTCGAAATACTGTATACCTGGCATAACGTAGCCTAATAGAGTACAACAGTTGGCAGCCCTGGTGACTGAATATATTCTTAGTTCCATTTCTTAAGGTACAGAATACAAAATTTGGTTGAAGTCCAATGGATAGCATGGACGTTACATGCAGTTAAACATTGGATCTAACAGCGCGCGGAAAATCATTTTGGCAAAATGTCATGCATGTATTGGTCAGAAATTATCTGAAATAATATGATCTATTGTTGTGCCAATTTTGAATGAAATCCATTAGTTAGTATTGCTCTCGTTGACTATTGTTTGCACAGCTAACAAAGACCAAGATCCATGCTGAAAAGTAACTGAACATACCCTGCGAGCGGCGGGAAGAAGCCGAAGTAATATCGCTTATGATAACATTTTTATGCACTTTCGACATTCCATAAATCAACAATAATTTAATCAACATAATTCTGCTTATTTAAAAAACGGTATACAACGCTGATGAGCGAAACCGTCAATTTACGCGGCTAACTCATGTCCTGAGTGAACGCCATATTATATGAATCCAGTACCTACTTGTCGCTTGATGAAGCAACACCTATGTGCATGTGAAGCTCGAGTAAGGGCACGTTCTGAGAACCGAACCCATGTGCTATGGAAAATCCGAGTGTATTTGTCGAATGGACAGCGATCAGGGAATTATCTAATAATCTAGTAATTGTAGACAATTAGTAACATTTGATCAGTGAAATATTTTGTTCCACGAAGTGAAATTATGGAAGCGTGCTACGCAAACTTGAAGACCACATGGTCGCATCAAAGTGTATTATAAAACTGTGAATTGATAAACTGTGAAAATCCAGAAGAATATTTATATGTTTTACCGGATGGGCAGTGATATTGATTTATATTCTTGTGTAAATATTAGTGAAAGTTGCGAGTGAACATCGCACTAGCGATAATTTAATGCCAGTGGCGGAGTGGAAAAATGGGCAATTTATTACCGCACCTTAGCATCAGTGAGTGCAAGTTTTCTTTAAACATGGCTAATCTTATCACCAACGGCAACTTTATGATCCTACTGAAACATCAAATCTTGGAATATAACCCCTACCACGCAATGCAATTGGATAACTAAATCATGCGTGGGGAATTGGCAGCGGAAGGTGACCGGAAACAATGAGGAAATGATTTAAGACCATAGAGGAGACCGCTTATAACATCTCATGGCGAGTCTCGAACCGACGGTTGCTGCATCTGTAAGTCAGATCTGGTATCAGTAGCGTTATTATAATGAGTTGGAAACAGTGGATTTAATTTTAGTATGGTTTCATTTTACAGTGCACAACGCCGGTAGCTATTATAAGACCACGTGTGGAAAGTTACAGTTTTTTTAAATAAATTTAATCGCCAGGAAGGCAGTATTTCTCAATGACCATTTCGTATCATTTCAAAAGAGTTACAGTATTATCAACTTTTATTTTGTCAAGCTGATGACGAAGAAACTAGTTTTTTCAGTTGTTAAAACAAGGCCAAGGTTACATGTACAAGCCAAATCACTACACATCACACTAGATCTTAGGCAGTGCATTATTTATTTAGAAGGCTGTGAAATACCTAGTATTATTACAAGCGGAATGCAGAGTTCCGTTATTCACATTTGTTTTGCCAGATCAATACTTGAAAACGGGTTTATTTCTTTACGAGAAGCCAGACAGGCAATGAATGAAACAGTATTTTGTAACCAGAGAACATAGGTTCGACCTCATTCAGGGAAGAGGCAATTTAATGAATGCACAATCTCACACTTAAGCTTGTATCGGAAGCCTTCATGTTAATTCATAGCGTTGTTAGAATGTGTTTTCTGCACACATAACCTTTATGATCGGTATTTAAAACGTGTATAATTCAGGGATCCACACTTTTTGTAATTAGCATTATTATGGTATTAGTGAAGTGAGTCGTGATGGTGGATTAAGACCTCCGACGTGTTATTGTGATTATACCGGTGGTAACGATACTACTGCAGTCGTACCTAGCCGATGGCGCCAGGATTGATGAATCCGTAATTGTAAGAGTGAGACACAGGGTGTCTAATAATAATAATAATGAAGTATTGGTGGAGACACAGGGTGTCTATTAAACTATTAAGTTATTATGCATTAGTTGGATACACACGTTACCTGAGTACACAGAACGCTATTTAAAGGTCCATAAACTGAACACCTATACTGTGAGGAATAAATAATTGTGTGAAGCTTTAATAATCAAAGATAGGATTTTGTGAAAATAAACTAATCTCGTAATTCCCCTTGAACTTAAAGAAAGATAATAAACACTAAAAATAAAATATTTTCTGGACCAAATGTTTGACACTTAGTTATTGTTAAGTTATTTTAGATACATTTTGATACATTATTTACATGAATAGTCGACAACCAATTGGTGATGTGATAACTGTAGCACACACATCAGATTGGTAGCAATATGAGACGATGTAATTGTTTAATTAACATCGCATTTGCAGGCTTTCCTATTTTTCTACTTTCTTAAGACTTTGAAACTATGACCATTTGTTACAAACAGTAACAAACCGAGTACCTAGGCAGTGCCAATTGCACAACCATAGGAGTGTTGAATTATTGTACGCATTTGTGTTGTATTAGCATAGCTCTTTTTTTATTCAGCAACGTTGTGCACATAGCTTGATTTTCTTTGAAATAAACGTGTCTCGTTTATTAATTAATGATATTTAGGACTAGCTAAACACTTAAATCTAAAGATAAATGTTAGAGATGGCACCATCATAGCTTAGGACAAATTTTCCCCTTGCTATTAAATGTAAATGTTTCTAGTATTTTTAAACAGGTAAATGACTTGCTTTGCTGTAGATTCTTTTGATGTTTGATCCTCCCGTAGTCATTTTCGATGTAATTGCTTAGGGCTGATCTTACGTGCCATACTCTTAGCTTGTTCGTTCTTAGTAGAATTTTGTATTAGGACCATGAGAGTAATTTAGATCTTGATTAGGATTTGTTTTATATTTTCTTTCGGGGCAGAATAGTATCGGACTAGCCGTTTGCAACTCTCATGCTAGGCTAGGGATCTATTCTGAATACAATATATTCGTGATTTTAACATAAGACTCACCTCTCTTTTCTTGTTTAGTTTTGTTACCGTTGCATTCCTCCGAGCTGGTTAAAGATCGAACCTCACCAATTCCCGATACCCCCGAGTGCAGACTTTTGTGCAACACCAGCCTATGAATGTGTCGTCCCCTATACTTGTGTGTTAACTGGAAGAAGGTCACGGAAGGGTCATTTGAAACCGGTAGTTCCCCGAAACCTTCGGCCAGCGGGCACATATAGTACATTGGCGCCGAACGTGGTTGCGTCGAAACTTGTGTTCGATCTCCATGATTCGTTTGTTTGTGAAGGTTTTGTTTTGATAGCAAATCCAACAGATTAGTGACGAATTGAGATTTCGTACTAGTGTTTTGGAAGGCTACATTGCATTCTTATCCCAAAATTAAGACCATGAGGCTAGGTAACATTTATTAATGATAATAAGTTGAGGATTTGATTTGCAGTTACCTTAGTCTTGCGTAAATTTAAGTTTGTTTGTTGTCTCGATGTCATTTAATGTTTACCAGAGGTTCAGCTGTTATCATCGAATAGATTTATGAAAGAATGGATTTTCTACTGTGTTCCAACTCAAATTATTTTTAAGGCATGTGAAGTTGTTAGTTGTATTTCTCCTAGTGAAAGTATTATGTCTGCGCAAGAGACGGCCGAGTTGTTGGCAAACTTGCCTGCCCTACTGCACAATTTGCAAGTGTCTATAAACAGTATGAGGACAGACATGACACAAAACAATGAAAATTTAAGGGCCGATATAAACACTGTCAGGGCCGATATGACACATAATAGTGAAAATTTAAGGGCTGACCTAAGGGCCGATATAAACAATGTAACATAAAATGTAAACACTGTTAGGGCAGACATGAATGAGAACAGTAACACTGCTACAGCTACTCTGTTACAAACCAGTAACAACATTACTACTAATATTAGGGCTGACATGGCACAATTAAACACTAATATTAGGGCTGACATGGCACAGTTAAACACTAATATTAGGGCAGATATGGCACAGAATGTAGTAGAAGTGCGAGAAGACATTGCCAATGTTAAAGCTGAAATCACTATTACTATCAATAAGATTAGTGATGACTTGCGTGCAGAGATGGAAACTTACCGCACAGAATATCAAGCGCATTTAGAAGGGGTGAAGAAAGAAATACGTACAAATAGGAGAGAAATCAACCAAAAACTCGAAGACGTTCTGGCGGAGATGAAAGACAACATTGAGTAGGTTAGAAATGAAGTTGCTAATGATTGAGAAGTTGTTAGTACAAGAATTGATAACGTGGAACAGAGGATGGAAGAAGTCAACACGTACGTTGGAGTTTTAAAGGCTGATGTCACGATATTTAACACTGGATTAAGATTAACGCGAGGCATAGCAGTTGCCGTACACTTGAACACTAAACGTGTAGCGAGCAAGGTAGAGAAGGTGCAGGAAGATGTCACTGCGAACACAACGGCGGTGCATGAAATAAAGGATGAAGTGTACAAAATAAAAGATGACTTAGCTAAAGATATCGAAGCAATTCCTGAGGAAACTCGTGTAAACAACCATAAATCAAACCATTATGTAGGAAAAACAATAGAAAAATACCTTGAGGAACAGGACGAAAAACAGAAGGAATTCGATAGCTGTCTCCGAGGAAAAATCGAGCGGATGGAATTGCAGATTAATCCTTTAACTAACAAGCAACCCAAGAAAGTCTTAGAATACGCCGAACTCGATGAACGCATCAATCGTTTATTGAAACCTAATAGAGAGGAGGTACCATCTACAAACACTACAACCAACATAGAAAAGCCGATTGTTCCAATGGAAAATCAAAATTATAATCCATTTAGAACACCATCCCAGTTTGTGACACCAAATGCTAACATAACGCCGAATTATGGGCTGACACCTAATTTTAATGTCACGCCGAATTATGGTCAAACACAGTCCTCAAACATATTTGAGAAGCCATGAAGATAGACCGGCTAAGTTCAATAATTCAAATTATGTTACACCGATTGATTTTCTGAGAAACCTGGTATCTTATATGAAAGAAACAGTAGTAACACCTGTTAGGGAGTTACGGACTCTTGAAAAAATATCTAGAGATCAGCCCTTTGACCTGGTTTAAAGCTTTTAGATATGAATTCCATAACTATCAGGGATTTAAAGAAGACGTATTGGTCAATGTAACGACAACAAAATATCAGGGCAGAAATGTAAAATAAGAGGTACGCTAGTACTCAAACAACCAAGTACGCTACCTACTTCGCAAGTCAACTCTCGAAACTGCAATGCTCGCAACCTCCTTTGTCAGTGTTAGAACTTGTACAAACAATCAGAAGACAATACCCTATGGAAGTACAAAGGCTACTCATAGCGTCAGGTGCTAATACATTCATGAAATGCGACGAAGTCCTAAGGAAGTTGGATAGCAGCCATGAACAATTTGCACCTACACCTAGGCATCGTACAAGTACACATGAAGTAAATGTAACTTCAGTCGACAGGACTAGCCAGACTATACAACCTACGGAAAATCGTCGAATGAACAACCATCAAAATCAAGAGGGACCGGATAGATGGAGAGATTTCCGTGATTACCGCAAAGACAACACACCTTATGGAAGGAATCGTCGATTTGACACGATCAATAAAAATTATCAGAATAGGTATCTGAATAGAGCAAACGATTATAACAATCGACGTGGCAATAATAACAACAGCCATGGTTATAGAGGACAGCCTTGCGATCGTGAAAATCGTAATAACCGATACACTGATAATCCCAGGAGAGACTATAGACATAATAGTGGTTACCAGAAAGAAAATGATCCACATTTCCAATGTGACAATGATTGGCGGGGTAAGGCAGAAGAAAGTCGAGAGTATCTTCAGGAACGGAGAAGAAGAAATGGAGAAGATGAAGAATCTGACAGAAGAAGAGATGGAAGTAACCAACGTCGTAAGCATGACAGGAAAGTTACGACAGCTGATGTTCACAACATAGAAATTGAACCAGCAGGAGAAGACAACCGTCTGAGTGAAGAAGAATATAATAGAATCACTGATAGAATGGATCGTGCGAGGAGACAAACCAAGGATTGGTTGAAGGATCAAATAAAAATTGACTTCCACAATTTTTATTTACTCGACGTGGAGATGTATGCGCCCGTAGACACATGTTTGCACAGCTAACAAAGACCAAGATCCATGCTGAAAAGTAACTGAACATACCCTGCGAGCGGCGGGAAATAGCTGAAGTAATAACGCTTATGATAACATTTTCATGCACTTTCGACATTCCATAAATCAACAATAATTTAATCAACGTAATTCTGCTTATTTAACATACGGTATACAACGCTGATGAGTGAAACCGTCAATTTACGTGGCTAACTCTTGTCTTGAGTGAACGCCGTATTATGTGAAGCCAGTACCTACTTGTCGTTTGATGAAGCAACACCTATGTGCATGTGAAGCACGAGTAAGGACACGTTCCGAGAACGGAACCCATGTGCTATGGAAAATGCGAGTGTATTTGTCGAATGGACAGCCATCAGGGCATTATCTAATAATCTAGTAATTGTAGACAATTAATAACATTTGATCAGTGAAATATTTTGTTCCACGAAGTGAAATTATGGAAGCGTGCTACGCAAACATTAAGACCACATGGTCGCATCAAAGTGTATTATAAAACTGTGAATTGATAAACTGTGAAAATCCAGAAAAATATTTTTATGTTTTGCCGGATGGGCAGTGAATTTGATTTATATTCCTGTGTAAATATTAGTGAAAGTTGCGAGTGAACATCGCACTAGCGATAATTTAACGCCAGTGGCGGAGTGGAAAAATGGGCAATTTATTACCGCACCTTAGCATCAGTGAGTGCAAGTTTTCTTTAAACATGGCTAATCTTATCACCAACGGCAACATTATGATCCTACTGAAACATCAAATCTTGGAATATAACCCCTACCACGCAATGCAAATGGATAACTAAATCATGCGTGGGGAATTGGCAGCGGAAGGTGACCGGAAACAATGAGGAAATGATTTAAGACCATAGAGGAGACCGCTTATAACATCTCATGGCGGGTCTCGAACCGACGGTCGCTGCATCTGTAAGTCAGATCTTGTATCAGTAGCGTTATTATAATGAGTTGGAAACAGTGGATTTAATTTTAGTATGGTTTCATTTTACAGTGCACAATGCCGGTAGCTATTATAAGACCACGTGTGGAAAGTTACAGTTTTGTAAAATAAATTTAAACGCCAGGAAGGCAGTATTTCTCAATGACCATTTCGTATCATTTCAAAACAGTTACAGTATTATCAACTTTTATTTTGTCAAGCTGATGACGAAGAAACTAGTTTTTTCAGTTGTTAAAACAAGGCCAAGGTTACATGTACAAGCCAAATCGCTACACATCACACTAGATCTTAGGCAGTGCATTATTTATTTAGAAGGCTGTGAAATACCTAGTATTATTACAAGCGGAATGCAGAGTTCCGTTATTCACATTTGTTTTGCCAGATCAATACTTGAAAACAGGTTTATTTCTTTACGAGAAGCCAGACAGGCAATGAATGAAACAGTATTTTGTAACCAGAGAACATAGGTTCGACCTCATTCAGGGAAGAGGCAATTTAATGAATGCACAATCTCACACTTAAGCTTGTATCGGAAGCCTTCATGTTAATTCATAGCGTTGTTAGAATGTGTTTTCTGCACACATAACCTTTATGATCGGTATTTAAAACGTGTATAATTCAGGGATCCACACTTTTTGTAATTAGCATTATTATGGTATTAGTGAAGTGAGTCGTGATGGTGGATTTATACCTCCGACGTGTTATTGTGGTTATACCGGTGGTAACGAGCTACTGCAGTCGTACCTAACCGATGGCACCAGTATTGATGAATCCGTAATTGTAAGAGTGAGACACAGGGTGTCTAATAATAATAATAATGAAGTATTGGTGGAGACACAGGGTGTCTATTAAACTATTAAGTTATTATGCATTAGTTGGATACACACGTTACCTGAGTACACAGAACGCTATTTAAAGGTCCATAAACTGAACACCTATACTGTGGGGAATAAATAATTGTGTGAAGCTTTAATAATCAAAGATAGGATTTTGTGAAAATAAACTAATCTCGTAATTCCCCCTGAACCTAAATAAAGATAATAAATACTAAAAATAAAATATTTTCTGGACCAAATGTTTGACACTTAGTTATTGTTAAGTTATTTTAGATACATTTTGATACATTATTTACATGAATAGTCGACAACCAATTGGTGATGTGATAACTGTAGCACACACATCAGATTGGTAGCAATATGAGTCGATGCAATTGTTTAATTAACATCGCATTTTGTACAACCATAGGAGTGCTGAATTATTGTATGCATTTGTGTTGTATTAGCATAGCTCTTTTTTTATTCAGCAACGTTGTGTACATAGCTTGATTTTCTTTGTATTAAACGCGTCTCGTTTATTAATTAATGATATTTAGGACTAGATAAACACTTAAATCTAAAGATAAATGTCAGAGATGGCACCATCATAGCATAGGACAATTTTTCCCCTTGCTATTAAATGTAAATGTTTCTAGTATTTATAAACAAGTAAATGTCTTGCTTTGCTGTAGATTATTTTGATGTTTGATCCTCCCGTAGTAATTTTCGACGTAATTGCTTAGGGCTGATCTTACGTGCCATACTCTTAGCAACTCTCATGCTAGGCTAGGGATCTATTCTGAAAATAATATATTCGTGATTTTAACATAAGGCTCACCTCTCTTTTCTTGTTTAGTTTCGTTACCGATGCATTTCTCTGAGCTGGTTAAAGATCGAACCTCACCAATTCCCGATACCCCCAAGTGCAGACTTTTGTGCAACACCAGCCTATGAATGTGTCGTCCCCTATACTTGTGTGTTAACTGGAAGAGGGTCTCGGAAGGGTCATTTGAAACTGGTGGCTCCCCGAAACCTTCGGCCAGTGGGCACAGTATAGAAGTTACATGCATATTAAAATTGGACATATCAGCAGGCTTAGAATCATGTTGGCAGCACTGACGTATATTAGTTACTCCAAATTACTCTAGAATACCAGGTACTATTCGTGTGCAAAATTTAGAGCTATTGGCTTGCATACTTTCTAATATATTGATATTGGGTAACAAAAATAGAGACAGCATTTATTAACAGTTGCTCTTAAGAATACGCTCAGTCATATCTGTTTATGAACACATTGCTCATACGGCATTTGGTTAAATTCCAATTGATAGTGTAGAAGTTATATGCATTTAAAAATTGGAACTATCAGCAGGCTTATAATCATTTTGGCAACACTGCCAAGTATGGCCTCCTGGAAATTAAACTGAAATATTATTATCTATACGTGTGCCAATTTTAAAATAGCTCCCATTCATACCTTCCAATATATCCAACATGGAGCTCAAATTTTAATTGCAATTTTTCAGCAGTTGGTAGCACTGATATCATTTTCATATACGGCATTGAGATATTCAGGAATTGATCTTTACTCCTACCAAATTTTGTTTCGATTGCTGCAACCATTTAGAAGTTGATAGGGGTGGCACACACACAGCCATACAGACAGAAGGACAGACAGACGGAGAGAAGGACAGACAGACAGACACACATTTGCCCTGATCGATCTCATGTCTACTTTTTCCTCATTTTTGCAAAATGTGAAAAGTAGGCTAAAATTTCGGGCATTTACGATAAAAATGTGGCTATGATTTAAAAGTATCTGGACGAATCAGTCAGTGAAGAGAATGAGCGTTTATCATCAAGTAATTGATGGAGATGGGAGCAGTGGTGATGCAGATAGAAATACAATACTAATAATAACAATTCTAAGATATGGCTGCATTCCACGATACAAATTCTATGGTTATCTGGACTCTCCTCTTACTAAATGTCTTCTAAACAATATAAAAGCATAAATAAACACATTTCTTAGTGACACTGGGAGGGTTAAGGACTCAGCGGCCTCCGTCCTAACCCTCACTAGAATTACAAACACTACAATAACTCAGGTTATAAGACAAATTCTTCACACGCTGAAGTGCACGGAGCTGAATGACCACGATGCCCAGAAAAAAGGTTTATGGAAGTGAGAGCTGAGTAGATTCAGGATATCTGATACTTTAGCTAGAGGTAACTGATATGAGGGTAGCATGAATGATTGCTGTGAGAAATAGATGGGTGCAATTGTAGGAAGGCACTCGAAATGAAGAGATAAAAGCTAAGTTAGAGATGAACACGCTAGATCATGCTGTTCGTGTGAGCCGACTCAGATGGTGCTGGCGGGGAGATGTGAAGGGAATGGGGGAGGAGAGTTTACCTAAGAGGTTAATGACTTCGGCTGTAGACGGTAAGAGAAGCAGAGGTAGGCCTAGGAGGCGATGGTTTGATTCAGTGATGAAAGATTTCAAAGTGAGAGGTGTGGAAGCACAGGAGGCTGCAATGCTAACTGCTGATAGGGGATCATGAAAGTGTTCAACCTGGATTAGTAGCACTCACACAAAGAAAATAGATGTCCAGCTCAACCAAGCAATGCGTATAATTACAGGATGTATTCGGAGCACGAACACACTTTGGCTGCCTGTCCTCTGCAACATACCTCCTCCAGCCTTGAGAAGATCAGAGGCACTCTTAAAACAAGGAAGAAAATCCAGCAGAATCCCTATTTGCCCATTCATTAAGATATTACACGATTAGTATACGAACGTTTGAAATCACGGAACCCCCCATGGCGCACAGCAATTACGCTTGAACTGTAAATAACTCATGGAAAATCCAGTGGAAGCATTTTTCAGTAACCAACAAACACCTAGTTGGTAACCCTTTTGAACGGGTACATGGATTTGATCTTCCCAGACGCCAATGGAGGATCTTAAATAGGATACGCACAGGTCAAGGCAGATGTGCGTAATCACTACATAAGTGGGGCTGGTCTAACCCTGTAGATTGTGACTGTGGTCAATACATTACATTATCGCTGACTGCCCTCTCTGAGCTTTCCATTGAACGTTGATGGATGTTCATCAAGCATCAGTTGAAGCAGTTGATTGGATCAGAGATCTTGACCTAGAAATATGAGATTTTATGAACTTGAGTGTGCACATTTTTTGTATATATTGTACATATATTCGTCATACGATAAGTAAATAAATGGAAATGTCTTTTTCGCAAAAAGAGGCTTGCAGACTAGACTGGATACTGAAAAGCAAAACCGTAAGTGCAAGTAGACTACTTAATAAATTTAGCAAAAGATGGTATATTGGCTTTCACGGCCGGTGAATTAAAACTCAGCAATTCTTCTAGGTTTGTGCCGTGTCTTGTGTAGGGTTTTCGCCTAGGACACCAAGCTGGCTCATCGGCGGGCTATTGGTGTCCCCGCCCGGGCCACCACAGGAGTAACGAACTGCGCGCTACCTCCCTTTATATAGAGTGCAACTACACTTCTTGACTGCGAGAACTAAAAGCTCAAGCAGCCTCAACCTCCCTATAAAGGCTTCCAAAAAGATGGTATATTGGCTTTCACGGCAGGTGAATATATTTATTGTTACGGTACGTTTAATGAGTTCATCAGCCTATTGTATCTTAAACACTGTTCTTCGAGCACTTGTGAAGTGTTTACTTTGATCTTGATCTGAGCGTCTGTGACATAAGTTGCGGTCCCCATCTCTACAGTGTGGGCCATTAATGACGTCACTTGCTAGGAAGTCGTATTGTTATAACTGGCGTAGAGAATCACGAAGATGTGGCCTGGCCGGAAGTAAGCAACTTGCCTTTTCTGTTAAATGACGCTGTTGGGTGGAGACACGGTTCAGTGACTCGAGCTGCAGGTGTACAGCAAGCTCACACACAAACTTACCATGGAAACATGACTAAGATGAAAAAGCAAAACTAGTTCCGTGAAGAAATAAAAATCCTATTTTCATATATCCTACTAATATCAATTGCCTCTATCAACCTACGAATTGTCAGTTTAATTGCTGTAATAGATTCTTAGATATTGACAACTATCTAAATATTTTGGATGGTCACCATGTTGGATTTTTATATTATAGGCGGCCTTAGATGTATGTACTACTAGCTGAACCCGGCATGCGTTGCAACGCCATTCAAAGAAAGTGTTGGCGTTGTAATTTTGTTTCTTGAAGTGCTTTTCGTGCACATTTATTTTTTCAATTTACGCTAACTGCCTCCAAACTATCGTAAAGTGGATTAACTAATTTAGAAACATTCGTGGGAACGTCCACAACAACTCACAAAAGTTTCATTGCAATCGGATGAATGGCATATGAATACATACCGAATTTCATTTATAGGATTCGTGTGCTGTCACTCATTTGTTGAATAAACTCGTTCGCTACCCACTGTGAAATGGATTTAAGTTACTAAGTCAGAAACATACCCGTAAGTGCACACAACAACTCATCAAAGTTTCATCACAATCGATGAATTGTATATGAACGCATACAGGATTTTGTTGAAAAGCTTCAAGCGTCGTCACTCATTTGTTGCATCTACTCGTGCGCTAAATATTGTAAAAAGGATTTACTAAGCCTGAAACCTTCCTTGGAGTGTACTCAACGATTGACCAATGTTTCATCGCAATCGGATGAATGGTATATGAACGCAAGTGGGATTTTTTTTAAACGAATCGCACGCAATTTTTTGAAGCTACTCGCGCGCTATCTATTTAAAATTGAGTTAACTATGCCTATTACGTTCCCAGGAGTGTGCACAAAAACTCACCAAAATTTGATCGCAATCGGATAAATTGTGTATGAACGCAACGCCATCACTCATTTGTTTAAACTACTCCCGCGCTATCTATTTTAAATTGGATTAACTATGCCTATAATTATCCCGGGAGTGTGCACAACAACCCATCAAAGTTTCATCGCAATCGATGAATGGTATATGAAGTCATATAGGATTTTGTTGAAACGCTACACGCGTCGTCACTCATTTGTTGAATCTACTTGTGCGCAAAGTATTAAAAAATGGAGTTGCTAAGTCGAAAACCTTCCCTGGCGTGTACACAATAACTCATAAAAGTTTCATCGCAACCTGATGAATGGCATATGAACGCATACGGGACTTTGCTGAAACGATCCGCGTGCCGTCGCTCATAAGAAGAATCTACTCATGCGCTACCTATTATAAAATGCATGTACTAAGCCAGAAACCTTCCCTGGAGTGTACATAACATCTCACCCAAGTTTCATCGCTATCGGACGAATGGTATATGAACGCTTACGGGACGTTGTTGAAACGCTTCGCGCGTCGTCACTCATTTGTTGAATCTACTCGTGCGCTACCTATTGTAAAATGCATTTACTAAGGCTGAAACCTTCCCTGGAGTGTACATAATATCTCGTCCAAGTTTCATCGCTATCGGACGAATGGTATATTAACGCATATGGGACTTGTTGAAACGCTTCTTGCGTCGTCGCTCATTTGTTGTATCTACTCGAGCCCTACCTATCATAAAGTGGATTTACTAAACCAGAAACCTTCCATGAAGTGTACACAACATCTCACCCAAGTTTCATCGCTGTCGGGCGAATGGTATATGAACGCATACGGGTCTTTGTTGAAACGCTTCGCACCTCTTTGCTCATTTGTTGAATCTACTCGTGTGCTACCTATTGTAAAATGGACTTACTAAGCTAATCCTGAAACCTTCCCTGTAGTGTACATAATATCTTATCCAAGTTTCATCGGTATCGGACGAATGGTATATGAACGCATATGGGACTTCGTTGAAACGCTACGTGCGTCGTCGCTCATTTGTTGAATCTACTCGTGCGCTACCTATTGTAAATTGGATGTACTAAGCCAGAAGCCTTCCCTGAAGTGTACACAACATCTCACCAAAGTTTCATTGCAATGGGATGAATGATATATGAATGCATGTGGGACATTGTTGAAACGAATCGCACGCCATTTTGTTGAAGTTATTCGCGCACCATTTACTGTAAATTGGATTTACTACACCAATAAATTTCTCGGGAGTGTGCACTGCAACTCACCAAAATTTGATGGCAATCGGATGAATTGTATATGAACTCATCGCCATCACTCATTTGTTTAAAATACTCGCGCGCTATCTATTGCGAAATGGATTAACTATGCCTGTAAACATCCCGGAAGTGTGTACAACAACTCACCAAAATTTGATTGCAATCGGATGAATGGTTTATGAACGCATAAAAGACGAACAGACAGACATTCCTTTTTAGCCTACTTTCGATTTTTGCAAAAAATGAAAGTAGACTTATGAGATCACTACAGGACGAAAAAAGTGTGTCTGTCTGTGTGTGTGTATGTGTGTGAGTGAGTCTGTGTGTGTGTGTGTGTGTGTGAGTGTATGTACTCTGAATGTCTGTCCCCCCCCTATCAAGCAACTTGCCTTTTCTGTTAAATGACGCTGTTGGGTGGAGACACGGTTCAGTGACTCGAGCTGCAGGTGTACAGCAAGCTCACACACAAACTTACCATGGAAACAAATTGAGCGCAAATTGAACGAAATTCGGTACAAAGGTAGCACTAGCAAAGGACACCTCAGTGTCATGTTTTATATCGCCGCCATCTTGACGGAAACGTAATGGCGGCCACACAAATGTTCAAAGCTTAAATCAAATTACGACTAACCTAAACATCCGATCTCTACCAAATTTTGCAACAACATACCTTTACGGGGGCAGCATCCTTTGGCCAAACTAATAGGCCATCAGCCTAATAGTTTGCGGATGGCGGCCATCTTTGTGTGAAAATCGATTGCCCCTATTAATTCGAACACAGTGAAACCGAATGGAACGAAATTTGGTACAGAGGTAGTACTAGCAAAGGGCACCCCGGTGTCATGTTTTATATCGCCGCCATCTTGACGGAAACGTAATGGCGGCCACACAAATGTTCAAAGCTTAAATCAAATTACGACTAACCTAATCATCCGATCTCTACCAAATTTTGCAACAACATACCTTTATGGAGGGAGCATCCTTTGACAAATCTAATAGGTCATTAGCCTAATAGTTTGCGGATGGCGGCCATCTTTGTGTCAAAATCGATTACCCCTATTAATTCGAACACGGTGAAACCGAATGGAATGAAATTTGGTACAGAGGTAGAACTAGCAAAGGGCACCCCAGTGTCATGTTTTATATCGCCGCCATCTTGACGGAAACGTAATGGCGGCCACCCAAATGTTCAAAGCTTAAATCAAATTACGACTAACCTAATCATCCGATCTCTACCAAATTTCGCAACAACATACCTTTATGGAGGGAGCATCCTTTGACAAATATAATAGGTCATTAGCCTAATAGTTTGCGGATGGCGGCCATCTTTGTGTCAAAATCGATTACCCCTATTAATTCGAACACGGTGGAACCGAATGGAATGAAATTTGGTACAGAGGTAGCATTAGCAAAGGGCACCTCAGTGTCATGTTTTATATCGCCGCCATCTTGACGGAAACGTAATGGCGGCCACACAAATATTCAAAGCTTAAATCAAATTACGATTAACCTAATCATCCGATCTCTACCAAATTTTGCATCAACATACCGTTATGGAGGGAGCATCCTTCGACCAAACTAATAGGTCATTAGCCTAATATTTTGCGGATGGCGGCCATATTTGTGTGAAAATCGATTCCCCCTATTAATTCGAACACGGTGAAACCGAATGGAACGAAATTTGGTACAGAGGTAGCACTAGAAAAGGCCACCTCAGTGTCATGTTTTATATCACCGCCATCTTGACGGAAACGTAATCGCGGCCACCCAAATGTTAAAGGCTAAAATGTAATTACGACCAACCTAATAATCTAGTCTCTACCAAATTTTGCAACAACAAATCTTTATGTGGGAAGCATATTCTGACCAAACTGCAAGATCATCAGCCCAATAGTTTGCAGATGGTGGCCAAGTATGTGTGCAAATCGATTCCCCCTATCAATTCAAACACGGTGAAACCGAATTGAACGAAATTTGGTACAGAGGTAGCACTAGCAAAAGACACCTCAGTGTCATGTTTTATATCGCCGCCATCTTGACGGAAACGGAATGACGGCCACCCAAATGTTAAAAGCTTAAATCAAATTTCGACCATCCTAATAATTTGATCTCTACCGGATTTTGCAACAACATGCCTTTTTGTGGAATGCATCTTATGACTGACTACAAGGTCATCAGCCCAATAGTTTGCAAATAGCGGCCATGTATGTGTGCAAATCCATTCCCCAGATCAATTCAAACACGGTGAAACCGAATTAAATGATTTTTTTACAGAGGTAGCACTAACAAAGGGCACCTCATATTCATGTTAAATATCCCTATAGCACGTTGTATTTCAACAAGCTACTACAACCAACATTCAATTATACTCCTTGAAAAGGACAAAGAGTTATAACAATACCCATGCATTTAGGAGAAAGTAGGCTATATGTTCTTTACTGAACATCTTGTTATATATATATATATATATATATATATAAGATATAAGATATAAGATAAGATAAATAAGATAAGATATATAAGATTACATGAAGATTATTGTGTAGGTGTTTTATTCAAACTTCAATCGCTTGATTAGGACACAAGAAATTAAAGTGGGATTTTAAAATGTCGCTCAGCCGCCATCTTGAGGTTATGAAAATAATTTAAATGCATTAGATGCCAGTCGATTAAAATTTGTATAAGCATATACCGTATCAAGTTTCACTGCGCTCGGATGGTTAAAACGCAAGAAACGTCCATTTGAATATTGAAATTTCGCGTCGCCGCCATGTTGGATTTGTGCTCGCCAGGTTATTGAACGTCCCATAGGTGAACTTATGCTTATATCCTCTGTACACTCACAAAATTTCACTTTGATTTCTGTAGTAGATTAATAGATATTGAGAACTGTCTAAATATTTGGGATGGTCACCATGTTGGATTTTAATAATCTATGAAGGCCATAGAGTTATGTACTAGTAGATGATGATTATTGTGTACGTTCATTATGCAAATGTTGATTTCGATCGCATGATTAGAACACAAGAAATAAAAACTTAATATTTGAAATTCGCACAGCCGCCATCTTGAAGTTAAATAAACAATTGAACTAAAGTAGATACCAGTGCATTACAATGTGTATAAACATTTGCTGTGCCAAGTTTCATTGCGTCTGGATCATTAAATCGCGAGAAATGTAAATTTAGAACTTTCAACTTCGCTTGGCCACCATGTTCGTTTTGTTGTTAACCGGATTTTAAAAGTCTCATAGATGAACTACCAGTAGTGCCATTTATCTCCGTACAAAATTTCATGATGATACCGTTAATAAATTCAGAGATATAGAAATCCGGTGAAATATTTCGCACAGCTGCCATCTTGAGGTTATGTAAACAATTGAACGAAGTTAGATGTCGGTGTGTATAATCATATACTGTACCAAGGTTTATTGCGTTTGGTTGGTTAAATCGCGAGAAACGTCTATTTAAATGTCGCAACTTCGTTTGGACGCCATGTTGGTTTTGTAGTTAACCAGGTTTTCAAAAGTCACCTAGGTGAACCTCTAGTAGTTTCCTTTATCACCGTGAAATATTCCAGGGTAATATAGGTAATAGTTTCGGAGATATTGAATGCTGGTGAAATATTTCGCACAGCCGCCATGTTGGATTGGTGAGACGTAACAAAATTTGAAGGGCACGTTCGGGGTCGCCCGGAATAATGTTACGAACTTACCGAGTTTCATTGAAATCGCTCCAGCCGTTTAGAATTTATTAGGGGCCACACACACACACGCACACACAGACACACGGACAAAAGGTGATCTCATAAGCCTATTGTTTCATAAATGAAAATAGGCTAAAAATGAGGAAATTATGAAAACAAATTAAAAGGTTGGTATATTGGCTTTCACGGCCAGTGATTTAAAACGCAGCACTTTTTCCAGATTTGTGCCGTGTCTTGTGTGGGGTTTCGCCTAGGACACCAACAAACTGACTCATCAGCAGGCTCTGGGTGCCCCCGCCCAGACCCCCACTGCGCGCTACCTCCCTTATTATGAAGCGCACCTACACCTCTTTACTGCGAGAACTAAAAGCTCAAGCAGCCGGGTTGGGACACCAAGACCCCGCTGATGAGCCAGCTTTGTGTCCTAGGCGAAAACCCACGCAAGACACGGCACAAACCCAGAAAAATTGCTGTGTTTTAATTCACTGGCCGTGAAAGCCAATATACCATCCTTTTGGAAGCCTTCATAGAGAGGTTATGATCATTCAGTACTGATTTGATTAAACGGAAAATGGTCCAAAACTTCACACTTGAATTATTTGATAAAGTCTATCGTAACGTTGGCTCAGTGCGGTCGAGAATTATTTTCACCTTTTTCGAGAATTGAAGGTATGTTTGGGCGGCAACACCTCGCCAAAAAGGAAAAACTTCAGGAGACTGTCCAGACGTACGCACCTCAGTGGCGGCAGATTTTTTTTTTGCCAAGGCCATTGGAAAGCTGGTGAAACGATACGACAAATGTTTCAATCGTTTTGGCGATTATGTTGAGACATAAGAATAAAACAAGCAAATATGTAGTAGTAAAATCAGTTTGGTATGACAATCTGTTATTTTTAGCCTACTTTTCACATTTTGCAAAAATGAGGAAAAAGTAGACTTATGAGATCGATCCGGGAAAATATCTGTCTGTCTGTCTGTCTGTCCTTCTGTCTGTCTGTCTGTCTGTCTGTCTGTGTGTGTGTCCCCGTATCAACTCCTAAACGGCTGCAGCAATCGAAACCAAATTTGGTACGGTATGAGTAAAGACCTATACCGGAACATCTCAATTTCATACTTGAAAATGATGTCAGTTCTACCAACTGCTGAAAAATTGCAATTGAAATTTGAGCTCCATGCTGGATATCTTGGAATGTATACATGGGAATTATTCCAAAATTGGCACACATATAGATAATAATACTTCAGTATAATTTCAGGAGGCCATACATGACAGTGTTGCCAAAATGATTCAAAGCCTACTGATAGGTACAATTTTAAATGCATATAACTCCTACGCTATCAATTGGATTTCAACCAAATTTCGTATGTACTATGTGTACATAAACATATATGACTGAGCGTATTCTTAAGAGCCACCAGGGCTGCCAACTGTCAATAAATGCTCTCTCTATTTTTCATCCAAATACCAATATATCAGAAAGTATGCGAGATAAACAGCTTTAAACTTTGCACACATATAGTGCCTGACTTTCTAGAATAATTTGGAGCAAACTAATGTATGTCAGTGTTACCAACATGATTCTAAGCCTGCTGATAGGACCAATGTAACTTCTATACTATCAATTGGATTTCAACCAAATTTCGTATGTGCTATTTGTACCATAACAGATATGACTATGCGTATTTTTAAGAGCAATCAGGGCTGCCAACTGTTAATAATTGCTGTTTATATTTTTACCCTAATATCAATATATCAGAAAGTATGCAAGCCAACAGCTCTAAAATTCGCGCACGTATATTATCTGACATTCTAGATTAATTTGGAGTAACTAATATATGTCAGTGCTGCCAACATGATTCTAAGCCTGCTGATAGGTCCAATTTTAAAATACCAGTAACTTCTATACTAGCAAATGGATTTCATCCAAAATTGGCACGACATGAGATCATAGTATTTAAGATTATTTCTGACCAATACATGCATGACATGGTTGCCAACATGAATTTACGCCCGCTGATAGATCCAATGTCTAACTGGATGTTACGTACATGCTATAAATTGGACTTGAACCAAATGTTGTATTCTGTACATTTAGATATGGAACTAACAACATATTCAGTCACCAGGGCTGCCTACTGTAGTGCTCTATTAGGCTACAGGTATATTTCGAACTAATTAGAAATTTCGATATTACCAACTTAATTTCGCTATTTTTCTAGATAGGTCTATATAGATTAGCATGAATTTAAATTTTAAGAAAAGTAGGCTCTTTAGTTCGTCACGGAACTTCTTGTTGTATGTAAGAAAGCTAGCTGTGTATAACTTAACAACTTACAATTTAGGTGATGTCTCAGTAGATTGTTTCGTTTGGGATGAGACTGAAGGAAGGATAGGGAGTGTGAATATCCCAAGCAACCTTTACTCATATCTTATGGCACATCCTGATTTTGAGAATGTAATGATGATGTCTGATAGCTGTGGAGGACAACAAAAAATGCGAACTCTGTTTGCATATGTCTAGAAACAATCACAAGCTCCAGTAGATTGATCACATTAATTTTGAGCCAGGGCACAGTTTAATCGAATGTGATTCTATTCATAAAGAAAAAAAGTCTGCAAAGAACCACTCCTTGTACACTCCTGGAGCATGGGTTCAACAGATGCGAAATGCACGCAAGAATCCATCACCCTACAAGGTTTCTTCATTGGTGCACACTGACTGTATGGATTTCAACCCGGAAAAGAAGTTTTATATCGGTTGAAGAATCCTTTGCCTTTCCGAAAATCTGTTTGGTTTCATTACACAAAGGACGAACCAGTTACAGTTCAGGTAAAGACTGATTATGAAGATACTATACTGGACGCGTTGTGGTGAGCTTCCGTAATGAATGTGAGGAATGGTCTGGCCTCACCAAAAAGGAAAAACTTCAGGAGACTCTCCAGACGTACGCACCTCAGTGGCGGCAGATTTTTTTTTTTTTGCCAAGGGCATTGGAAAGCTGGTGTAACGATCCGACAAATGTTTCAATTGTTTGGCGATTATGTTGAGACAAAAGAATAAAACAAGCAAATATTTAGTAGTAAAATCAGTCTGGTATGTCAATCTGTTATTTTAATACAGTCCATCGGAACTTGAAAAAAGAAGAGCCCTCGCATTTCCATATTATTCAGGCAACCTTGGTTTCCGGGGAGATGATCCTAAGCAGTCACACTCGTAACGCCAGATGGTTTAGAGGCTTGCAGTCTTGTGATCAGGGGTGAGCTAACTTGGCACCCATCTTGACGACAACTTCCGATACCCCAACACTTAGTGAATCATGTGGTGAGCCTGAGCACGTCCAACATCCAATGTGGATGCGACATCAGACACTGTCCATTGTTGTCGTTTGTAGCTCTAGTGGACGTGGAGGAGTGCTTATCCTTCACTAAACCCCCAACACCAGCGCCCTACCATTTGATGGGTTGTCTCCATAGATGCTATGCTCATGGTAATGAATATCTGAAGCACTAGTTACACGCGTCCATTTATGCCGGACTTTCACTCGTGACTACGTGCCCGGCACATGATTTCTGCCGTGCTGGTTTGCACTCGAATGAACTCAGGCATGCTGATCTGCTGCTTCCTCTCTGCTTCGTACACAGCGCATGCGCCAGTGATCTCGATCTGCTCGCCGAGAATTCCGGAAAGATTGACCATTGTCATACCGATGTTCTTCTGACTTTTTAATACAGTTTTTCTGTAAAAAATTACGAAACATATTCGGAACGTCCCTCGTATGTCAAATTTACTAACAGCTCTCTTTGGTCAGGACCCTCCTCCCCACCCCCACCCCCTCACCACACATATATTTAAATAACTGTAGCCTTTCATGTGCCTTGACAAATAAGTTCCAAGTGTAGCAGTGAAAATAAACAAGTAGTTCCGTGAAGAACTATACAGCTTATTTTCATATATCCTACTCATGTTAATTGCTTCTATCAACCTACAAAAATTCAATTTTATTGTTGTGATAGATTCGTAGATATTGAGAACCGTGGATTGTTATATGTATAGGCCATAGAGTTAAGTACCATTAAAGGAAAATTATTGCATAGCTTCATTATTCAAAGTTTCACTTCAATCGCATGATTACCGCACAAGAAATAAAAGCTTAATTTTGAAATTTTGCACAGTCGCTATCTTGAGGTTATGTAAACAATTGAACTAAATTAGATGCCAGTGCATTACAATATGTATAATCATTTACTATACCACATTTCACTGCGCTCAGATGGTTAAATCACGAGAAAAGTCTATTAAAATGTTTCAAATTCGCTTGACCGCCATGTTCGTTTTGTACTTGAGGTATTTTTCAATGTTACATAGATAAACTTGTAGCAGTGTCCTATATCACCGTACAAAATTTCAGGGTGATATCTGTAATAGTTTCGGAGATATAGAATGCCAGTGAAATATTTCGCATAGCCGCCATTTTGAGTTGATGTAAACAATTGAACTAAGTTAGACGTCAGTGCATTACAATGTGTATAAACACTTGCTGTACCAAGTTTCATTACAGTTGAATGGTTAGATCGCGAGAAAAGTCTATTTAAAAGTCTCAACTTCGCTTGGCCGCCATGTTGGTTTTGTAGTTACCAAGTTTTTGAACGTCTCATAGGTACACTTCTAGTAGTGCCCTTAATCACCGTACAAAATTTCAGGGTGATATCGGTAATAGTTTCGGAGATACTGAATGCTGGTGAAATATTTCGTACTGCCGCCATATTGGATTGGTGCGACACAATAAAATTTGAAGGTGCGGTCGGGGTCGGCCAAAATGGTGCTATGATCTTACCGAGTTTCATTGAAATCGCTCTAGCCGTTTAGAAGTTATTAGGGAACACACACACACACGAATCACACACGCACACCCACACGGACAAAAGGTGATCTCATAAGCCTATTTTTTTTCATAAAATGAAAATAGGCTAAAAATATAGTAATTAATAAATAAATAAGTTAAATAAATAATTAAATAGATAAATAAATAGTAAACAAATAATCAAAATAAATAAATACATTAATTAATTAATTAATTAATTAAATATATAAATAAATAAATAAATAAATACATAAATAAAGCAATGGCTTGGTTAGTACGCCTAATTATAAGCAACCCACACAACTAGCGGTGATGCTCTTTGAGAACTGAGCTGTTTACCTATTACGTAGACCTAATAAGCCACGGCTACTCTCTTCCAACTTCGTGGTCAGTTTCACTCATCCGTCATTAGCTCCAGTGGTGGGATTGGCGTCAGAGCACGAATACATCCACCGCATACATCTTACTTTACATCTTAACCCGTAGGATGATGACGGGTTGAAATACATTGTGTGGGCTTGAGTCCAATAGTCACCACACTCGCACCCCCAATTATAGGAGGCTAAAACAACTGTTAAAGTTCTTTTCTACTGTTTTAAAATAGAATATTAGTAGTGATTAAGTAAAAAAATGAAATCTCGACTGGAGCAAGAATTATTGAAAGTCAATACGGAATTTTGAAGATGGTTTAGGCTGTGACTTTCTACAAACTGACTTTGTTACTCCTGCTGCATCCCGCAGCACAGCCATGCTCGTTAAGTCACGGCTATAAAGAAGAGATCGAAAGTTTGATCCTGGCTGCCGTCCCGAGTGTGTTCCCCTCCAATTGTGGCAAGTTCTATCGCAAACCTACACCGTAATAATTAGAATTACACACACACCATTTATATCACCATAATGACATAGGTTATCAGACAAATTTGTTGTTGTTGATTCATTTAGAGCCTTCGCATATCGTGGTCATGTAGCCCAGTCTACTTGGGTGTCTGTTGAATTTGTTTGATAACCTGTGCCATTGTAATAACATTAGCAGTACGTGTATTTTTTTGTAATTGAGATTAGGATTTGGAACGAGGTGGCCTTTGCCTTAGTTAGTTATTCAGGTTTCAAGGGGCAGAACTACGTGGTCATCTCCCCTGTTCCGATTCTCAGTCCAGAAATACATTTCTCGGCAGAGCTGAGGAAATAATCCAAGACCTCTGGATCTCGAGTCTGGTTGGTTGGTTGGCTCCTCAGTTTAGGGACTGCGATAACGCGGTCATGTAGCCCCGTGTACTTTGGGTGTGTGTAGAATCTGTCTGATAACCGGTGTTAATTGTGATGGCTGTATTAGTGTGTGTTTTTTTTTAAATTCAGGTAAGGACTGCAGACTTTCAACTTTCAAGTAGTTCCTACTTTTGCTACCAAACGCCACCGTCAACGACAACTAGTGCTGAACATGGTTACTAGATGACACCGCAGTCGGCTCCTGGTGACAAATTGGAACCTGAGAGCGTTAGTCAAATCTAACCTATTTAGCTTCACACAAGTGTAATTAGTGGAAGGTTCTTTTACATGCCATAAATCTATGACATGGGACCACCTCCGAAGGAAGTGATGCTGAGAGGTTTTTAACGCTCTTGAAAATCCGATGACTTTGGCCGGGTTTGAACCCGTGACCTTGGGCATAGAAGCTCAACATGCTACCTACTACGCCACCGAAGCCGCTTGATCTCGAGTCTCAATACGTACTTGTAGACTACTCCGGCAAATTCAACACACGTGCAAGTGCGCGAGGCTGATGAACGATATGTCTCAAGCTCCTGAAATGAATTACCATCTCCTGCCTGCCCGGATCGATAACTAATGAGAGTATTCGAGTATCGCTGTGTGCATTCGATCGCTCGCATGTGTACGCACCTTTAGAGTGATAGACCATGAAGTGCTGCTCTTGAAGGGAGCGGGGGCTCTCGGAAGGAAACAAAGCTCTCCCACACTAAAAATAAATTAGTTTGCAGCGGGAGGGAAACCTCATTCTCTACTGTAAAATTAACTCGAGGAAACACATGGCTCGGTGAGATCCGTCTGCCACCTACCACTACAGCCGTGCGGATCAGTAACCGACCTTCCGTGGATATCCGACTGTATTGGTTGGTTGGTTTCTTAGTTTATGGACACCGACAACGTGGTCATGTAGCCCCGTGTACATTTGATGTGTGTAGAATCTGTCTGATAACCGGTGTTAATTGTGATGACTGTATTAGTGTGTGTTATCTGTGATTCAGGTAAAAGGACTGCAGACGATTAATTTCTTCAAGTAGTTCCTACTTTTGCTACCAAATGCTACCATCCACGACACCTAGCTGCGGACGTGGCTGCTAAATGCCATGTCAGTCAGCACCTGGTGGCGACCGTTGGAACTAATATATCGTTATCAAACTAACCTACAAATTTTAGCTTCCACAAATGTAGTTAGTGGAAGGTTCTTTAACATGCCATAAATCGATGACATGGGCCCGTCGGCTTTAGTTCCCCTCCGAAGGAAGGCATACTGAGGGATCTTTAACGCGACCTTGAGTATAGAAGCTCAACTACGCCACCGAAGGCGCTTGGTTCAAAGATCAATGTTATGTGACATGGTAGCCCTGGTCCTTAAGTTCATAAACCTTCAGTCAGTACTTGTTATTGAGGACTTCCTCAGCGCAAATATGAATATGAATAGTACATGTTACCGGTACCATAAAAGAAGGTTGTCCTCAAAATTATTTCTAAAAGAAATTAATCGTCTGTCCGTCTGTTAGGTAGTCAGCCTGAAGGCTGGTTGGATCCTCAAAAAGTACCGCCGTTATATTATGTGGGTAGATACCCACAAAAGCCCAAGGCAGACCTATATTGAGGTGTACTAGGCAAGATGAGGAGTGAGGTAGTTTGCAATTGCTTTCCTCACTGAGTCAGAACAGCAGTACTAACCCTATGAGTAGAACCTTTCACAGCATCCACATACACTGACTGTGCCCTGAATGTCATTATTAAGCACCATACATATCTCAGTAGCTTCCACATAATCACAGCCATGAGTGAGACTGAGACAGCGGTGATACTCTAGCCTGTGCCAACAGACAAATGCAAATGTACTGCATTCATCAAGAGATGGCAAACAGGCCAAGTCTAAAAGCTAAAATGTTTCTCAAATATTAAAATATAGTTCCCAGCGATTCGCCTCAGTGCACTATTCGGGTCATCATCTACACACATCAAAAAAAGTTTTGCATCACCTCGGTTCCCAGATCTCCGGCATATAGACGTTGACTGTGTATATTGTATCCAAGATACAGTCCCTTTGACTGTTCATAGATGTCACTAAAACTGCTCAAAGATGTAAACAACCATGCATGAGCAGGGCCTATTAGACGGAGGGGGTACGACAGCCGATCAGTTCCAGTCATTCCACCAGGACGAAGGTACGCTGCTCATGTTGTCTGTAGTTCTACCATGCCTAGAAAGTCAATACCGCAGTTCGATCGCGTCCGCATTGTTACTTTGTATCAAGAAGGGCTCTCAACAAGGGAAGTTTCCAGGCGTCTCAGAGTGAACCAAAGCGATGTTGTTCGGACATGGAGGAGGTACAGAGATACAGGAACTGTCGATGACAGGCCTCGCTCAGGCCGCCCAAGGGCTACTACTGTAGTGGATGACCGCTACTTACGGATTGCCGCTCGGAGGAACCCTGACAGCAATGCCACCATGTTGAATAATGCGTTTCGTTCAGCCACAGGACGTCGTGTTTCAACTCAAACTGTGCGCAATAGGCTGCATGATGCGCAACTTCACTCCCAACGTCCATGGCGAGGTCCAGCTTTGCAACCCCGACACCATGCAGCGTGGTACAGATGGGCCCAACAACATGCTGAATGGACCCCACGGAATTGGCATCACGTTCTCTTCACCGATGAGTGTCGCATATGCCTTCAACCAGACAATCGTCGGAGACGTGTTTGGAGGCACCCTGGTCAGGCTGAACGTCTTAGACACACTGTCCAGCGAGTGCAGCAAGGTGGTGGTTCCCTGATGTTTTGGGGTGGCATTATGTGGGGCCGGCGTACGCCACTGGTGGTCATGGAAGGCTCCGAAACGGCTTTACGATACCTGAATGACATCTTCCGACCCATAGTGCAACCATATCGGCAGAATATTGGAGAGGCATTTGTCTTCATGGACGACAATTCTCGACCTCATCGTGCACATCTTGTGAATGCGTTCCTTCAAGATAACGACATCGCTCGACTACAGTGGCCAGCATGTTCGCCAGACATGAACCCTATCGAACATGCCTGGGATATGTTGAAAAGGGGCTGTTTATGGACGTCTTGACCCACCAACCACTCTGAGAGATTTACGCCGAGTTGTCGTTGAGGAGTGGGACAATTTGGACCAACAGTGTCTTGATGAACTTGTGGATAGTATGCCACGACGAATACAGGCATGCATCAATGCAAGAGGACGTGCTACTGGGTATTAGAGGTAGTGGTGTGTACTGCAATCTGGACCACAAATGCTGAAAGTCTAGCTGTATGATGGTACAACATGCAATGTGTGGGTCTCATGAGCAATAAAACGAGCTGAAATGTTGTTTGTGTTGATCTCTATTCCCTTTGTATTTAAAGGTTCCGGAACTCTTGGAACCGAGGTGATGCAAAACTTTTTTTGATGTGTGTAGTATGAACCACGTCGTGGCTTAGTGGTTGGCATTCTGCCAAGAAATTAAATTTTGGTCTGAGGCTGGAATGGGGTACACTCAATTTCTTGAATTCCAGTGTAGTTCTCTACCTTATGCCACGGCCGTCTTCTTCCCAAACCAAACCCTGTGACGCTACAGCCCATGAAGAGCCTAGGCCTACCAAGTAACCGCTGCCCAGCCATTTGCCTGCAGATTATGGGGTGATGCGTGGTCAGCGCGTCGGGTCCCCTCTGCCATTAATCTTGGATTTCGTGACCGAGGCTCTGCCTCTCTGTCAGGCAACTACTCAGTTGTCCTCACGAGGCAGATTGAACCCTGTTCCAGCCCTCACGTCAGTTTCTAACCCTCTCAGTGCCACGCGCCGATCAGATAATTTCTCGCTGCTCGCACCAAAAGTGCCAAAGCCGATTCAATCGGCGCGCTGTTTATCTTATATTTGTAGATATCTGTAGGCATATGACCGTGATTATTTCATACTGTTGGAAAGGCGAGGTTTCAAGCTTACCTGTGCGGTGTTTACTTTTTCTCTTCGAAGTCCGTTACGCGATAGGTTTGAGTTTTTATTCACGCCCTCCCTTAGCGCTCCCCCAATCACACGCGTTCCCGCCAAAATTGCGGTGCAGTTGTTTTCTTCTTGTTGAAGTATTCTGCCTACAGATGTATCTAAGAACTTTCTACAGCTGGAAACATAGTGTTTCTTCGAATATGACCCTTACTTGTCCTTAATTTAGGCTCAAAATTGTTTTACCAAAAGAAATGAAAAATTGAATAATTATCAGAATAACCTCAATTTAAAAAAATTGATGCCAAATTTACTTTTATGAACATAATGTATGAAAGAATGAGGTATTGATTATAATACAAAGCAATAATAATGATTCTATCCTTGAAAATGTGATATTTATGATTTATTTTCGAATAGCCCGCATGATCATTGGAAATGGCTTGGCATTCTTGGCAAGTATTTCAGGAAATGGCTTGGCACTAAGAGGACTAAAATCCCTGAGGGAGCCGGGAATCAAACCTGGGGCCTCCGGGTGCGAGACACGTGCGCTACCCCAACACCACGGGGCTGGCAATTGAAAATATACACACTACTATTATTGATACCACAAAATCACAGGTTATCAGAGATATTTCACACACACCCAAGTACACAGGGTTAATCGAACGACAACACACTCACCACGACGGCCGTAGACAGTATTCCAACACTTGGGATGACCTTGCAGATAATTTATGAAAGCAAGTCTTCGTTGTGTTAATATTCTTGACCCAGTAGAGAGCTGTTGAGTTTCCTCTGCCAGTGCACTTCAGTGTTGCCAGACCTAGGTCATTGATTTGATATTTAGCATCTGAGTGTTGGCATTATTGCAAGAGTGTTTTCATAAAACGTAAAACTTATAGGAATATTTATTTTTTGCCTACGCTGTAATAATGTTTTGAAGTGCAGGGAATTGGTATAAAATTAGCTACTTTTTTGACAGTGTGACAACACTGAGTGACGAAACAGAACAGCTCACAAGTTGATAGGTTTTTGAAAGTTTGTTCAATATGAACGAAATAGTGGATTCAAGTACTGTAAATGGAAAAACAGTATCACAAACAGATTTCCACGAAGATGACCTGGGGGTCGATACCTAGTTCTGTCATGTTGTTAATCCTAATATAAGGTCTATCAGCCTCAGTTGCGAACAGTGGTGAGTGACGGGTTCAGATCGTACAATCGACCATTGTAGTAATGGTGTCCTTCCCAATCCCTGCCTTAGTTACACGTACACGCATTGGTACAACACATGCTATCGCATACATTCTACGCACATCCATGTACCCCGCCATGATGCCCTAAATGAAACAACAATGCATCGATCGGGCCGGCGTTGTTTAATGGTTATTCACCACAAGTGTTCACTCTCTGCCCGTTTCATGCATCTAGGAAGATCCCCAAATGGCTCCATCTCGAAAAAGGAAATGTTGTTAGTAACGGCTTTACCGTAAAGTAACAGTTATTAGTTACGGCGTTACCGTAAAGTAACGGTTATTAGTAACGGCGTTACCAAAAAAGTAATGGTTATTGACCCGTTTCTATTATAAACTGGTCACGAAGACTTATATTTATTTGAATGACTGCCATCTGTCGTCAAGAACTTAACCTAACATCATATCTCAGGCTATAGAAATGCACCCGCTCTGGAATGCAAGAGGAACTTGAATCAACAATACTGTCGTCAGAGTTTGTTTATGAAGAGAATGGAGCCGTGAACCAGGATGAAAGGATAAAAATCTGATCTATTCTAACGTTGTTTGAAAACGTGTTTATATTTGGCTGTTTGCGTAGAACCGTTCCTAATGGTATCGCTGTGAAAACTATATATTTTGGAAGGAGGCCAGTTTCCAATATGATTATATGTATTTAAGATGTCTTCTGTGAACTGCAGATCGTCTCAGGAAAGAGATAAGTTTCTTACAATTTGAAATATGATAATGCATGAAGTCACAAACCAACAGGTTGATCAAACATAATTAAGTCCTCCAACTTTCAGTGATAAAGCGTCCCTTTAAAAAAATGTAATAATTCGATTGGGGGTATTCTGTTCTTTATTCATTTTCCTCCCTGTTAAGGTAGATGTAAGTGAGGGGAAATCGTGTTGTTTGCTTTTAGGGGTTTAACGTATTAATGGTTCCTGTTGTTTTTGTTGTTGTCGTTTTCGTTTATGTTGTTTTGACCTTCTGTCTATGCTTTATTTACATGTATTGGTCATGAAACGTATTTGTAACTATGAGATGTGTTTCTTACTAACTTCTAAATCCTTACGGGGGTTATGGGATCCTTTACGGGTCATTTAGGGTGTTCGGTGCTGCTCCCTATATTAACGGTAGTTCACCCTGTTCCCACGTACGGCAGAGCCCGTAGTACCACAGTATAGATATCAATACAGTAAGGACACATCAGGCCTTTATCATGTAATTTTTTCGTCATGGTTTTGAATCGGCCGGTTCAGGAAGCACCGCACGCACGCACGCATGGCGGCGACGGTTCACCATGTATCCGCGAGAGAGCAGTCTACCCGTATTCATTGAGTGCGGCATGTCGATTTTGTCTGAAGAAAACATTGTTTGCAATTATTAAAATCAACTCAGAAATATAATTTTGCATTTTAACCAATGGCAGAAATGTGGGAAACCAACATCTGTGCGGTAATTTTTTGCGCAGTTCTTGTCACACTGGACATAACAGCATTCCGGTTTCCTCGTGCATTGGAGCGGTAAATACAAATATCACACGTTTCATCGAATAATTCTGGTTTTAATACCCATGAGATGTCAGTCCCTCAAACACCTATCCATTAATTCACAAATTCCTCATTCCTAATCCAGATATAATGACTGGATAAAGGCCTGTAATCAGGAGGATTTACTGGCATACGTGGCAAATCTACACGTCGATATATAGGGTATGTAGCCTTTATTTCTCAAAGGAAGTGTTTTAAACCACAATAAGGGCAGTGATAGGCTGAGATTTGGTAATAATGCCCAACAAACATTAAATCTCCACCCTAGAGAAGCTATTGTCTCCTTTAAAGTGTCCGTTTTCTAACCCCACTTAGCCTAGGAGGCAAATGGTTTCCTGACTGAAGTTAGTTGATGTGTTTTATTAAATGTAATTTGTTAAGCTGCAGCCCTTTACAGTGAATTAAGTGCTTTAATTACAAGCTACAATGCAAATCAGATTTAACATTTGCTCCCTCACCTATGGGACTTTGTGCTATTCCTGAAGAGTTCTGGAGAAGTTTGGATTGTCGTGCACCCAAAGCTACAATCCCATGATTGTTGAAAATGACTGAAGGTACTCCAGTCCCTCAGAATTGTAAATAGTGTTGCTTTCAGAGACAAACTATTGAGGTTAGCAACCCCCTCACTACGCTCGGCATGGCATTAAGGCTGTGTGACTTAAAAACCAGGGCTGTTAACCTTGATGTTCCTACCTCATAGACATATCACAATGCCCTTAATTTTATTTAATTCTGTGAGACCACTAAAAGTTTGCCCACCCATGTAAATGATAAGCCCACCCAATTTATTCTCAAGTGATACCTCCCTCTCATTCCACACACGCCCAAATACACGGGGATATATGACCACGATGTCTCAACCCTTAAAATAAGCAACAACAACTGTATCTTCGATACACACTAATCAAATTCCTGGATATTTCTATACTTTCAGGAACGATCCTAGGGATGATTTTTCTTCACTATGTCACATGCAGAACATGGTGCCACTAAAGCAATACCGTATAGGTCCATGTTATTTGAAAATGAATACATAATAATTATACAAGAGTGGAGCCTTGCATAAGTGAGGAGATGTAACACCAAATTCTGGGTGTCAACAAGCCGTACACTATCACTCGGGAATTGAGAAATTGGGTGGGCATATTGTGTGATAACCTGTGTTACTGTGGTGGCTGTGTGTGTATTTGTAAATTGGGGATAGGATTGGGAAGGAGGTGGCAATGTCCTTAAGTTAACAACCATCCCAGCATTTGCCTTGAGTAGGGAAACCACTTCCAGGATGGCCGAGGTGGGAATCGAACCCTCCTCTTCCTAGTTTTGCCTCACGAGGCTGTCTGTACCCCATTCCAGCCCTAAGGCCAGAATCAAAATTTCTTGGCAAAGCCGGGAGTCAAACCCAGACCTACGGGGGTGACAGCCAAGAAAGCTATCTGCTGCACCACGAAGTGGTCTCGCAAAAATGTAATGTATTGGTCATAAATATAGGCTATATAAATCTACATGAAAATATCCAAACATTTTCATAAATTTGAGTTTCATATACCATTTTAAAGCTCAATGGTTTTAAAATTTACAGTTATCTTAAGTCATAGCATCAGATTTCAATGTTTACATTAAGCCACATTGTTCAAACCTGTTCAGGGATGTCGGAAATTCCTCAGATAATGTCAAGCTGCACCTCACATCCTATTCTGTTGTTGGGCAAGGACTTGATTCTCATCATTGCAGAAATAATCTGTTTAATACTAGCTGCAAACATGGCCAAGGTTTCATGTGATACAAGCTAAAGGTGTAGAATTTGGTATAAATGTTTATCACAAGTATCCAGTACCAGTACCTCTATGTCAATGTTACATAGGCATTGTGCTTGCTACACTTGTCATAGTATGTGATACGGTATAAATTTCAGAATGTGCATCAATTTTAATTTCTACCCTTGATTATTCATATTTATGTGGGGTCAGGAATCGTATGGATTGTGAAGTGATGCTAGGAAAGGTTGTCTCCTTTCTTTTTAAGGATGTGTGAAGGACTGAGTGGTGTGTCTTTATAATGACATACTAAAATTGTAGTGGCTGATGAAGGATGTAATTAATATCCAGAACATGTCCTACTATTTGCATATTATTTATTAATTTAAGGGTTGATTAGGCAGAAAGATTTACAGAAGATTACAATTCAAGAAATATTATACTCATCAGAGTTAATTAGAGATGAATGAAACTGGGCAAGGTACTGGAAAAGCCTGTGACCTATTAAAAGGAAAGGTCCCAGCAGATTTCCCCTATATTGTTCAACCAGCCACATCTGGTTACGACCATTATATTCTTCCTGAAGTAACTCCACAGAGAGAATGAAAAGTGTCAAGAACAAACTTCTGCTTGCAATTGCACATTTTTCTGCATTACAATATTACTTACTTGTTTACATGGTTTATGTAGAAACAACTCGTACAAATATTTCAGTGAATTCTTCTAGGTATTATGCCATGTCTGTGCCCCATCATATCCATAGTACCATACCTAGAAGAATTTGCAGTAATTTATTTTCTGGCCATGAAAGCCTAAACATTCCAACTCAAACAGGCATATTTTTCTGCAAATGTTTGGGTATTCTGATATATTTTCATGGAAACATTTGACTTTTTTTAAGAAACATTATTTTTTCCTGTTTTCAATTTTCAGAGGTGAAGCTCACCAATTTTGTGACTATATCCTGAAGTGGCTTGGCCTAGAAGCCTACAGTATATAAAATATGGTAGCGAGTGTTTAATCGTAAAGAGGTTTTCTCAATAGTGATTTTTAATGCCCCGGCATTGTCATTGAGGAGCAAATTTAACTTCCTAAATACTGGAACATTTAAGTTGGTCTAACACGAAAGAAATTTAATAATACTATACCTGCAAGGTTTTAGCTACCTACTAAGAAAAGTAAGTGCAATTTTTGAGTGGAGCTACCTAGGCAAATCTTTACACCAAAAACCAACATGTTGTTTATCGCTACCTTTTAGTAGAAAAACTAGAATTCATGTCAGATAACCTGCAGCTTCTGTGACTGATAACTATATTTTTGTCTTGTTGTCAACAAATGTGATAGACAGGTCTGAAGCAGTATTTCAAAATCTGACTCTCTCTATCAGAAATCAAATCAGTGATCTGAGATCATGGCGATATCAGGAATGTTTGTTTATTGCATTACAACAAAGGATTTGGAAGTAATCTCATAAAGCAATAACTTCTAAATCAAAATAACTTATAATTTTATTGTTGGACAGCCAAAGGACTTAACTAATCCTCCATGGTTTTAGACAGGTGCAACGATCCATTAGTTCTGGGTTATCCCATCCCGTTAGAAAATGGAAGGATTGGGGTTTGAGACCTAAGGAAGTTGTACAACATTAACTGCAAATCACATCACCACACTGAAGACCTGGTTTGTGAAATAAGTTGGTTCATGTCCCTTCACCTGTCATTTCAAGTTAGCTTCCTTGTTTCTCATCTCAAAATGCTGAGATGGTGGCTTTCCCATAGACCACAGTCACTTCCCCATTCCTTTCTTAGCCTCTTCTACTTTCCATCTACGTTGAGGCTGCATGGATGATCCTTTTCTCTAGAATGAAAGGACTTCATGACACTGTCAATTAGGATGGAAAAGACTTTGGGAGTGAAGTAAGGGGATAAAAGAAATATTCATATCCAAGAAATAAAAATAGCCCAACATATAAGCCCATTGTTTCCACAGCTACTGCCATGGTCTAGAAGTAAGCATAGCTGCCTTCTAACTGGTTGGCCCAGTTTTGAATCCTGGTTTTGCCAAGGAGAATTTAAATTTTGGCCTGTAGTCATGTGTACTTGGATGTGTGTATCATTTGTCTCATAAACTGCCTTATAGTGATGGCTGTATTAGTGTGTGCATTTATAATTTTAGGTGAGGATAGGGAAGGAGACGACTATGGCCTTACGTTAGGGGTAGCCTACCGTCTCGGCATTTACCTGCAGTAGAAGTGGGAAACCAAGGAAAACCACTTACAAGATGGCCGAGATGGGAATCAAAATCACCACTTCTCAGTTTTGCCTCCCAAAGCCGAGTGTACCCCGTTCCAGCCCTCAGACCAGAATGCTAGTTGCTACACCACGAGGTGATCTAAGTGAAAAGGGATGGATTCTAATCCACCTCTTGGTCCTAATAGAAGTGAATTTCTATGGTTTCTAATTCCCCTTCCCCCTCCCAGAATGTTCCATGCACCAAACATTCCATCTTCAAATTATTTTGCATGCCCAATTAAATGGAGTAATATAGCTTGGGTGGTGTTGGGGTAGCGCACCTGCCTCGCACCAGGAGACCTCGGGTTCGATTCCAGGTTCCGTCAGGGATTTCAGAAACCGGCGTGAGGGCTGGAACTGGGTGTACACAGCCTCGCAAGGACAATTGAATAGCTGTCTGACAATGAGGCAGCGCCACGCTCATGGAGACCAAGATTAACGGCCGAGGGGATCCGAGGCGCTCACCACGCGTCACCACATAATCTGCAGGCCAAATGGCTGTGTGGCGGTCGCTTGGTAGGCCTAGACCCTTCATGGACTGTAGTGCCACGGGGTTTGTTTGTTTCGTTTTAATGGTAGTTTGGAGACTACGGTTTCAATAGTCTTCTTAGAATGTACAATATATGGGTGTAACTTTAAAATACCCGCACGAGTCTCTCTGGAGGACTCACACATTATTACTAATACGTAAACATATCATGCATAAGAATCATAGCCCTACTAATAATATAGTTCATCGTATCTTGGTGAGAAAAATACTGTACCTGTATGTGCATTTGCTCAAAGAACTTTTTCTTTTCTAAATTTTTATTCCATACATATAATTTTTGTTTGTTTTATTAATATTAGGCATCCACCTATACATTTTAACTCAACTAAAATTTGTATTATGTTGTGTTAAGAGGGACAGATGACCTTGCTGTTCCGCCCCTTAAACAACAATAACTATCCATACTATGTGTGATGTTAATGGGCAATTCTGAGAATATTTACAGCAGATCCAGGTTGCAGTCATGGACCACCTTGTGGCGTAGTGACTACCATTCTTGGCTGTTGCCCCAGAGGTCTGGGTTTGATTCCCGGCTCTGCCAAGAAATGTAATTCTGGTCTGAGGGCTGCAACAGGGCACACTCAGTCTCGTGAGGCACAACTGAGAAGAGGAGGGTTTAATTCCCACCTCAGCCATCTTGGAAGTGGTCTTCCGAGATTTCCCACTTCTACTGCAGGCAAATGCTGTGATGGTTCCTAAGTTAAAGCCAATGCCGCCTCCTTACCAATCCTCACCGGAATTGCAAATACACATACTAAGACAGGCATCACAATAACACAGGTTATCAGTCAAAATTCCACACTCGCCCAAGTACACGGGGCTAAATGACCACGATGTCCAGGCCCCTGAAATGAAACAACAGATTGCAGTCGATGTACAGAAGTTGTCTAACATGGTGGCCAGATTGCTCCTTAGTGCCTCTTGGTCTATTGGAATGGCTGTAACATCCGGTGCATTATCATACCATAGTCAAACTGTTCCTCTATTGGAGCACGAAGATTGGGATTCTCTGCCGTCACTGTCTCATGAAGCCATAGCCAGGTGGCTATGCTAATGCTTGTTGTTTCATGTAGGAGGTTGTACATCATGGTCGTCAGCCCTGTGTAATTGGGCGTGAGAAGAAACCCATACAACAGGAGCATATGAGCGTGGCAACGGGTGGGTGAGAGATTTCACAAGCTCTTCATCCAGGAACGCCTCCAACAGCAAGGAAATTCAGTCATGTTTTGTGGTGGGATCATGTTTGGTCGACGTACGCCTCTAATTCCTATCCACGGTAACATGACCGGTCTGGTATACAGAGACAACATCCTCAAACCTGTCGTTACAGGATTCGCTGCCACAATGGGTGAGGGCTTTACACTAGTGGACGATAATGCCCATCGAGCTAGGGTGGTCAATCAGTTCCTTCAGATGCAAGGCATACGAAGAATGGAGTGGCCTGCATATTCTGCGGACATGAACAGTATCGAACATGCATGGGAAAAGATTAAGAGTGCAGTTTCGCACTGTCCCAATTCTCTAACTAACTAACTAACAAACAAACAAACAAACATTCAGCAACTGATTGAAGCTGCTTTCCAAGAGTGGGATAATCTGCCCCAAACCAGGTTGGTTCGTTGGTTCTCAGTACGGTACGCCTCTTTGTCGGCAAGCATGCCTTAGGGCTCGTGGTGGCCATACATGGTATTGATATGCCCCAACATGAAAAAGATTGCCACTTTTGTTATGCTTTTAGTGTTTGCCTCTTTTGCACAGCATATTGCGTGTTGTTTTTCTTTGTATGTCATTACATACTACCTTACCAGGGAATTGTTACTGCTAGACGTGGAGCACGGCTGTTGTGTATACATTACGTCAGCTCGCCTCGTTATGGCTGCCGCGAGCGGTTGCTGGGCAAGAGGGGGAACGCATGCACAGTCGTACAATGAGAACACACCGCACAGCGCACGACCCAGCACGAATCATGCACACAAATGACATGCGATGAGGTTTCGCTGGCGACAACTGCACGTCTATAGCAGGCGTGTGGCTGGGCGGAGCGCATTAGTTCCGATTTCCGCCACCGGTAACAATTCGCTGGTAGGATAGTACACATAGCAAAACACTAAATCGCAATATGCAAAACCTTTTTTTGAGTACTGTTCAAGTCACAAACACTGCTAGTCACCACAACACTCTAGGGGCAGATGACTTCGAAGTTCCGCCCCTTAAAACAACAATTACATTACATTCACCACAACACTGATTATCAAATACCATGCACACACAAGTACACGGGTCATAGACCAAAGAGGTCCTAATTGGAACTATAATAATATATACAGTACCGGTATGTCAAAAAATATGGTTATATAAATGACTCCTGATTATAGCTTACCAAGAGGCATACATACTTTGAACCGGCCTTGGTGGCCGAGAGAGCTAATGTGCTACCTCGTGCCTCGGGAGAGCGTGGGTTCGAATCCCACCTCTACCGTCCTGAATATGGTTTTGGTGGTTTCCCATTTTCACTACCAGGCAAATGCCGGGACGGTTCCTTTCAATAAATCCACGGCCAATTTCCCTCCAATATCCCTTCCCTGACCCGTTCTGAAAAGAAAAGTACTGTACATGGCCATTGGCTGCATTAATAAAATTATACATACTTTGAAACTTCAGTGTTTAAAATAAGACTGCTGTTACGACTTGAAACTGAATCCCAGCACTCTGCGCAGAGTGTGAACTGATTACACCACGATAGCCCTTTGTTAACTCTTGACGTAGGCCTAGTAACTGAAGCTATGGCATATAGTTAGGCCTCCTAATGACCAGTATTAATTCCACTATGATGTACATGTCGCTTACAGGTACCAACTGGTAAGACCTGCTCCAGGCCTCTCCAAAAGCAACACAGCATTATGAGCCTAACACTTCTCTCATCCAGGTGTAAAAACCATCCATCGCATGGAAAACTCATCCTACATTATCTCCAATTCTGCAGAATGGGAAGAATAAGGAGTTGACATACCACTGACAAGTAAAAAGTGTGGTGCGGATAGATGGCAAATATAATAAACTTTACTGAAGGCAACTTATTAGTCGTGACGAGGTTAAAGTTAGGTCCGATTGGTGTTAAGCTATGGTTAGAGCAAGTTTAGGACTGAGCGTTTTACTTGATTGATTGGCGACATCATTGCACATAGTGTTATTTACCAGTTTTTTTCGTGTGGCCTCCTGAGAGACCGAGTGCAGGTCTTTCTATTCAACGCCCGTGGGCGACGTGCGCGTCGGAATGAGAGATGGAGTAGATGAAGATGAATGAAATGGGGCAAGGATGTGGAAGGAATCGGCCGTGGCCTATCAGAAGGTACCGTCCCAGCATTTGCCTGGTGTTGAAAATGGGGAAACCACGGAAAACCATTTCAAGGACGGCCGACGGTGGGGCTCGAACCCACGCATCTACCGAGTCAGCAGAGAGCTTGGTCCCATGGTCTAACGCTGCGCTTTAGCCAGCTGAGCCAATGCTGATATATTACTCTATTACATTCACTAGCGACAGAAAGCAAAGCAAACTTGTAGCTTCACGTGGCTCTCGTGATCATAAGCCACAGAACCTTTCTTTTTTATATTTGGAATTTGAACCACTGGATGCAACTCTGAAATTCTAACATGCATTAACCAAGAATCAAAACCCAATCCAAAACTATAATATGATGACTTTAGGATCTCCGAACGGAGATCTGGGTGTGACCTTGGCTTCTAGGATTAAAGAAGCAGGCCTCTGTACGAAGGGTGGTTGGACGGTTTACTTACTGTAAGCCCTGAGCTTGTATTTCAGCTTTACTTTACTTATTTTTAGGCCATCTGTAGGCTAAACAAAACAATCGACCAGTAAATGTATAGTCTATTTGTTGAATCTGAAAGCTACTTGTTGCTCCTATAATAGCCACACAAAGACGTGGAACTAATAAAGGTAATGAAAAGAGATTCCTTAGCACATGACTTACATACCGGTATTGAATTCTTCTTGGAACATAAGATAATGAACGGAAGTGTAAGTAGGCTAAGAAATGACGAGTAAGAAGTAGCCTAGGTATATCATGAAATGTGAAAATAACACTGCATAATAAGGCTGTCCCCACCCATCAACATGACTTCTTTATTGACTAAATAAATTCCCGGGTATTTACGTTATAGGAAGCTAAGAACATTAAAAATTAACACTTATTTACAGTTACTGTAGAAAACTTGAATTGCATTATCTCAGACTACACAAGTTTAAGAAACAAAATCCACATTTCGCCCACACTTTTCAATATATCGTGTGTTAATTTAATCATTAAAAACATATCATAACCTTTCATCGTTACGATGCAATCACAATGCGACACCACAGGACTGGAGGAATGTGGTGTTAAACATTAAATTCCACACTTCTTAGATTTAAAACACAGTAGTATTAACACTTTCTATTTTCTTGTTATTTATTTTCATAAAATATCTGATTATAAAGAGAGCTAGTGTGTTGAAATAGAGTTAAATAAATAACAGAAAATATGCATTCATCAATCAGCTGTTTATCATGTGTTGGTCCATAAATGGTGCTACCTAGCGGCTTACAGGTGTATTGGTGCTCCCCCTTAACCTCATCACCTCATTGAGAACTTACCCATTTCACAGGATAACTTTAAGGTCGCCTGGCACTTGATTCGTAATCGGTACCACAATCCCAAGCTTATATCTGACCTTCACATCAAGGAACTATTGTCTCTCCCGAACGCAAAGCATGATTCTCCTAAAGAGCTGCGTTTGATTTATAAATCAACTTTGCAGCAACTTAAATGCCATAGAAGCTTTAAAAATTGAAACGCCCTTACATGACCTCATGCTTTCGCACTTAGTTTTGGAAAGATTCAGTCTCAATCTCAGGAAGCAATGGGAGAACGGTTCGTCAAATGAAACGCACGCCAACTTGAAGGACTTAATTCAATTCTTGGAAAACAATTGCCAAACTTTAGAAATAGTCACGTCCAACAAGTCAGCTGCTGTAACCCAAGATGAGGTCAAGCATGGTACAAGTTCAAGGGGACCACACCAAACTTTCGTCACCACGTCACCTTATTGTGTGCTATGTAAGACATAGCAAAAGTGCCCCAAGTTTAAGTACAGGGACGTAAATAGTCGTGTAGGAGTTGTGAGGGAACATAATCTTTGTTTCAATTGCTTGAGAAGTGACCATGTAGCCGATAATTGCAACTCAGGCAACTGCAGAACATGTAATAAACGTCACCACACATTGTTACATATACACCAGAATATGAACAGTACTGCTACCCCGGTACCGGTACTAAATGCATCCCAGCAGCAAGCATATTGTTCTGTCAGAAGCGCATGTCCTCACAATGAATTGCCAATGTTAACATTAGGGATAGCAAAAGTCGAATGCATCAATGACGAGCACTATTAGACAGTGCATCAAAGATGAACTTGGTGTCTCGAGACTTAGTGGACCGTTTGGGTATCAAACTGTATCGTCATGGTATCAGCAACACGCAAGCGACTCAATCCTCTTACTTCAGATAGAGTCGAGAGTTAGTACTTATAGTCGGCATATAGTATGTTCTGTCCTGCGTCAGATTACTGGTCCACTGCCTTCATCTACAATAGATTACGAGGACTGGCAACTGCCCGTCAACATTGCATTAGCTGACCCTAATTTCTACCAGCCCAAAGAGATAGATCTACTGTTAGGTGCTACTTTATTCTTTGAACTCTTAAGACCTGAGCAACAATCTAGGAATGGATATCCTACTCTTCAAAATACACAACTTGTTTGGGTGCTATCTGGATGTATCCCCTCTCACTCAGTTGAACAACGTAACAATGGAAAAACATCATTGTTGTCCACGGCTGAAACCTTGCACACACAGGTGGAACGCTTTTGGGAACAGGAAGAGCTTACGACTCGTAGCCATTCCAAGGAAGAAAGTCAACGCGAGGAACATTTTCAGAAATCCTTCACGCACGATGAGTCGGGCAGGTTCATAGTGAGACTACCACTTCGGCAAGGAGTAGGAGAACTTGGTGACTCCTTTGACAATGCCAGGAGGAGCTTTGGCTTGATAGAGAGGAATTTGCATCGACAACCTGACCTGAAGAACGAGTATATCAAATTCATGAACGAATATTTACAACTAGGACACATGGAACTTGTCGATCCTAGTGACCATCAGAAACCTGCTTATTACTTGCCTCATCACGCGGTAATCAAGGATACCAAGGTCACGGTTGTCTACAATGCGTCGGCTAAAACTACTTCGTCGATCCCCCTGAATGACGTGATGTTGGTTGGGCCAACTGTTCAACAGGATCTGTTCTCGATCGTTCTTCACTTCCGCACACACAAGTATGCGCTAACAGCAGATATCGAGAAGATCCAGATTCATGAAGCAGATGGAGACTTCCATAGAATCTTGTGGCGCAGTTCTCAGAATCAACAACTGACTTCTCAGCAAGATTTGAACCATGTCTCATCACAGGACAATCCATCAGATGTTATCTCCAGGGGAACGGAGCCACATTGACTTCAAAGCAATCGATTATGGTGGGCGGGGCCTTCAACCTGGCCTGAACTTACCACTGTTCGACCAACCGAAATTCCTGAAGAACGAGGAGTAAGATTATGTTTTATGGCGAGTAATCACAATGCAGATAATATTTTCATCCGTTTTTCCAGCTGGACTAAACTACACAGGGTAGTTGCTTACATTCTCAGATGTTTTTCGCAATCTAAAGCAGGATGCAGCAGCACGACGGCATGGGCCTTTGACTACTGCCGAACTTTGCGATAGTCTGACAGAAATCATTCGCATCGTTCAGCATTGCTCGTACAGTCAGGAGATAAATAATTTACATAAAAAGAACGCAGTGCCACTTCAGAGCAAACTTCTCACTCTGCACCCTTTCCTAGATAGTGACAATCTATTGAGGGTGGGCGACAGGCTAGAGAATGCTGAAGCATCATTTGAACAAAAACATCCTTTGATACTGCCAGCTAAGCATCATGTCATGAAATTGCTTTTTGGAATGAACACATACGACTTCTGCACGCAGGAAGCCAACTTATCTTAGCTTCGTTGTGGCAACGGTGGTGGATAACCAATGGCCGATCTGCTATCAGGCAGGTGATCCACAGTTGTGTAACATGCTTCCGAGCGAAGACCAATGACACCAGTCAACTCATGGGACAATTGCCTAAGTCTAGAGTGACCACTAGCAAGCCATTCTTTCATTGTGGTGTGGACTATGGAGGTCCGCTGCATGTGAAATATGGAAATCCACGAAGTAAAACTCAGAAGAAATGCTACATAGCATTGTTTGTGTGCATGGCGACCAAGGCAGTACACATTGAGGCCGTCAGTGATCTATCCACGGAGGCGTTTATTGCCGCCTTAAGAAGATTCATTTCAAGACGTGGCCGTTGCAATCACATGTACAGTGACAATGGCACGTGCTTTACCGGAGTAAGAAGGAAATTAAATGAATTATCACGCTTCATCCGGACAGAAGATCATCAAACGAACGTATTGAACTTCACTGCTGAAGAAGGGATTCGTTGGCATCACATACCTCCTCACTCCCCTCACTTCGGTGGACTGTGGGAAGCAGGTATAAAATCACTGAAGACCCACCTGAAGAAGGTTGCCGGTAACACTGTGCTAACCTTTGAAGAAATAACCACACTACTCACACAAATTGAAGCATGTTTAAATTCGAGATCAATCGTCGCAATACCCAACAGTCCTGATGAATATGCTTTCCTCACCCCTGGTTATTTCTTGACTGGTGAGCCGTTAGTCTCTTTCCCTGAACCTGATTGTCTCCTAGCGCCATCACCATGGCTGTCAAGATGGCAATTGTTACAGCGGTGTCGACGACTCATCTGGAAACGCTGGTCAACAGATTACTTGGGCCAGCGTTCCAAGTGGCTTCAGAATCAACCCAACCTCAAAGCAGGAAGGCTGGTACTTCTGAAAGAAGACAATACTTCCCCCCTCACATGGCCAACCGGAATAATTGAAGAGCTTCATCCCGGGATTGATGGTCTGGTACGTGTAGTGACTGTGCGGACAAGCAAAGGGTCATATAAAAGACCAGTGACAAGGATCAGTCTTTCTCCTGACGAGCTCATTTAAAGGACTACCACTGCACTGTGTTTCACCTTTGTTTCTTATATTTGTATATGTACAGTTTGTGAGTTGCTATAGACTTGTGTTGGAGAAGTGTGTCTATGAATTGCTACCAATTTTGTAATTTGTTTGACAAATTAGGTGGGCGGCATGTACGGTGCTGCTCCCTATATTAACGGTAGTTCACCCAGTGCCCACGTACGGCAGCATCCGTAGCACGGTCGGGAATCTTGCGCATTTCGTGTAATGCCATATCTTTGACTTCATGTATATTGTATATTGTCCTCCCTTGTCTCAATTATGATCTAGTTAGTTTTAAGATATTAAACTTCATAAATAAGTAAATGTGGAATTCCCTTAATAGCTACCAGAGAGAATGTTTGAACACAACATAGGGGTTAGTATTTTAGTTGTTAATTACGTGAATTTGCGTCCCGTGGTGGAAGGATATGTGTCCATCGCATTGGATGACCTTGTGTCTATATATCTGTATTGTTGGGACACACATCTATTATATTTTATTCATTAAGGGTTGTTTCATTTAGATGCCAGTCATTTGTGCACCTCAAGGATGCCTATTTTGGTTTTTCCTTTCCTTGAGGACTGGGCTGGCATCGCCTATGTTTTGTGCCCGAAACACTTTTCATTTTATAATTACGGTTCCAGACGTGATATTGAGGGTGGGTTAATGTTATTCGTTTAAGTGGGTCTTGACTGAATGCCGAGGGTCATATTGGGTTTTGCGTGACTTCAGTCGAGAAACAACACGTGAACTCATCACGCTTATTAAATTAGACGTATGAGTTACTCTTTCGAGATGGTAGAATGTGTGTTCATTGTACGTACCCGGGACTGCAATCGACGTTTATCTTGCCTCCCGTAAGATTTATTCAGGAGGTATATGAAGTCATTTTGTAATTTATGTTTCTTTTGGTGTGTCTCTAGTAATGCATTCGTTTTACGGAATTGTATGTCATATGCAGTCCTGCGATTAGTAAAGCCTAGTTAGATTTGATTGTCATTTTGTGTGCGGTGGATTTTGCGTATTGTTCTTTGGCTGTGTTTTGAAGTGACATACTTGGTTTTAAAGGGTGGGATTATTCTGTTCTTGGGTTACTTGACTTCATAAGCTTCTTAGAATATTTCTCCTGACTACTTTATGTAGTTAGCCTGTGGTGGGAAGAAAGTACTATTTACATTATTGTTAACTTGTTTTATTTCTGCCCCGTTTATTAATCTGAGTTTCCCTTTTAACAATCTCCACGTTAGGCATCTCGTTCTCTCCTTTCGTTTAGTAACCTTCGTTTATTTTTATACTTGTATTTACTTGTTTTGATATTATGTGTACCTTAATTCCAGCCCCATCATCCCTCATTCTATCATTTCATGCGCCCTGCATTCCCCCTTTTGCTATGTCTTTTGTTTTATTATAATTTTGGTTTTCGACCTTTACACCAAAAGTGTGGTCATTCCATAGTTAGTTCTCCATCTAGTTCGGAATGTGAGTAAACTCGATAAGGTCCCATGGTCCGCATCCTTTCCATCTGCACGGCTCACAATAACTTCGTTACCGTAAAGTAACGGTTATTAGTTACGTCGTTACCTTAAAGTAACGGTTATAATGAATGGCGTAATCGTGAAACAACGGTTATAAGTAGCGGTGTAACCTATACGATAATACAGTATTTCTTTGTAGTGTATTTTGTCTTATTAAAACTCAATCATTTGTAAAACGGAAACCTGAGAAAACGGAAAAATAAATCCGGAACGATTGCGTTCCGCTTTAGGTAGGTCTTACTGTATCACATACGTGGTGAGGTTTGCCCAAAAGGAAACTCTCACTCATGGGAGAACAGCTTCAAGCTTACGCTTGGATAAATAGCACTTGTGGAAGAGTAATCAAGACTGAATGATATCATGAATTGGGGCTTAGGCATTCCACACCTCAACATATAGGAGATAACAGATAGATAATATCTCTATATATAAATATGAAAGTTTGTCTGTTTTTCTGAATTTCCACGGAAATTTGCGATACTTGCGCGTTTCAGACTGTTTTATGACGGATGCGCTCAAAAATAAAATTTTTGTCTGTCTGTGGACAATTTTTGTACCCTTATAACTCGAGAATGGCAGGGTGGATCAACGTAAAATTTGATACAGATATGCATCAGAGGAATAACACTAATCATTGATGTAACTCTTCTCCGTACCTCTCATAAAAGGGGGCCTACCCCCTTAAAATACATGCTGAAATAGGCTTAGAAGGGTGAAACAAAGCTCATTTTCAGCCTGTCAATGTGAGAAACGAAACTTTATTAAATATTAAGGCCCTAAAACCAACAGTTTTTGAGATATTCCCAGAAAACTAATTTCACTTAATAAATTAATGAAAGAACTAGGGTGAACCCGTTCAAATACAACGGAATACTAAGTCCCTGGGTCGGTAAAACTGCAGTGGCTAAATCGGACTCCAGAAATTAACGTATAGACTGAAGAGTGTAGTAAATATTTGTAGAGAAATTTTGGTTCAATGTCTCTTAAATGTAGTGATGTTGGAGTTCCTCCTTAAATACAACATTTATTGTCCTATGGCCCGCCGGCACTATTTGTACTTCCATACTATCAAATGATCGAACTCGAGACATTGCTACGTACAGCTGGTCATGGCTAAATACAGGCTGGGGTAAATATACACCAACACGGTCTAAATTCGAGCTTTGTTAATTGGCATACTGAATGCAAGGCGAATAGGAAACTGGCGTCTTTTAAAATTAAATTGAAGAGTTGTGTCGGATGGTGTTAAATCAATTCTAGGAATCAGAACTCTTTGTCCAACACTTACCCCGTAATGAATTCGAGATCTAAACAACTGTCATGCATTTTTCGCACATTTAATCTTGTTCCATTTAGAATCCCCTGTGTAGCATTTAAGTTTCTTAATAACATTACAATCGCTCCAGGTTTTAAGTTAAGGACATAAGGAGGCAAGCCACCTAATTCTAAGCTGTTCAGAAACTCTATGGGAAATTGGAGAGTTTCATTTTCATCTTCAGTAATTAAGTAATTTACACTGATATACGTTCTGGCCGTTCCGGGTAGAAGATTCATAACTTTAGATTTCATTTAATCACAGTGTTCGTTTTTAGGGGCAAGAATGGCAATTTTGGAGAAACTTATAGCATCTTCTGGTGACTGAAACTTATTCCCGTAAATTTCAGAGACAATGCATTGTTTCACGATAACAGAGGGTGGTAAATCAATAACAGATTGCTCTGCCGATTCCTGATTAACGGAAGGGAAATCTCCATTACCAATTTTCAGCAAACAATCAGCGATGTCTAATTCTTATGGTCCTGCTCGCATATTTTTAAACAGATGAAATATTTTAAATTCTGACCAAAAAGGAGAAAATTTAATGCAGTTCTGAATAACAGCTTGTTTGGAAGCATGCGGAACAACAGACAAAACTTGTCTAAAATCTCCACCCAGTACAATAACTTTCCCTCCAAAAGAGATGGAATTAACCATGATGTCTTGCAAAAGTCTATTAACGCACATCAGGGTATGCAAGTTTGCCATTGGTGCTTCATCCCATATGATCACTCTTGTTGACCTGATATCATGTGCTCCTTTACTGTTCATTAGCATATTTTCATTAAAAAAAAAGGCTCATGAGATCACCTTTTGTCCGTGTGTCTGTCTGTGTGTGCGTGTGTGTGTGATGATTTTTGTGTGTCCCCCATAATAACTTCTAAACGGCAGGAGCGATTTCAATGAAACTCGGTAAGTTCATAGTACTATTCCGTACGACCCCGATCGTGCCCTTCAAATTTTGTTACGTCTCACCAATCCAACATGGCGGCAGTGCGAAATATTTCACCAGCATTCAATATCTTCGAAACTATTACCGATATCACCCTTGAATTCTGTACGGTGATAAAGGGAACCACTAGAAGTTCACCTATGAGACTTTTGAAAACCTGGTAGCTACAAAACCAACATGGCGGCCAAGCGAAGTTGCGACATTTAAATACACGTTTCTCGCCATTCAACCAACCAAACTCAATAAAACTTGGTACAGTATATGTTTATACACATTGTAATGCACTGACATCTAACTTTGTTGAATTGTTTACATAACCTCAAGATGGCGGCTGTGCGAAATATTTCACCGGCATTTTATATCTCTTAAACTATTACAGGTATCACCATGAAATTTTGTACGGAGATAAAGGGCACTACTGGAAGTTCATCTATGGGACGTTAAAAACCGGTTAACTACAAAACGAACATGGCGGCCACGCGAAGTTGAAAGTTTTAAATAGACTTTTCTCGCGATTTAATATTCCAAACGCAATGAAACTTCGTACAGAAAATGTTTATTCACATTGTAATGCACTGGTATCTAATTTAGTTCAATTGTTTATATAACCTCAACATGGCGGCTGTGCGAATTTCAAAAATTAAGTTTTTATTTCTTGTGTTCTAATCATGCGATCGAAATCAACATTTGCATAATGAACGTACACAACAGAATTGGGTCAACCATTTAGAACTCATTCCTGTGGATCAGGCAGCTTCAGACCTAACCGAAACTGCTGTGATCAAGTACTTTCATTAACATCTTACATTGAGGCCGGATTCCAGCAAAACCTTAAAACATCTGCTGTCTTTGTGGATCTCACTGCTGCCTTTGATACCGTATGGAAGGAAGGATTGATTTATAAATTACTCAGAGCTATACCCTGCAGAACAATTGCACAGCTTATCAACAACATGCTCAGTGGCAGAAAATTTCAAGTCTGTTTAGGTGAAAAGAAAAGCTCAGTGAGAAAACTGCATAATGGTTTGCCCCAGGGATCAGTTTTGTCGCCACTACTGTTTAATCTATACATCTCTGATCTTCCAGAAACAATATCCAGAAAGTTCTGCTATGCTGATGACTTGACCCTGGCCACACAACACAAGATCATTGAGAAAACTGAAGACATTTTGATTAAGGACTTATCCACCCTGACAGAATATTTCAAGAACTGGAGACTCAGACCCAGTGCAGCCAAGACGGAGGTCTCTTGCTTCCATTTGAGTAACCGGCTTGCTAACTTCAAACTAAATATTACCTTTTCCAATATAGTACTTAATCACAATAGGTTTCCGAAATATCTTGGTGTTACCTTGGATCGGACTTTATCCTTCAAGCAACATCTTTTGAACTTGTCGAAGAAACTGAAAACCCGAAACAATATTATTCAGAAGCTAACTGGTACTACTTGGGGATCTGCTGCGAACATCCTGCGCCAGCCTTAGCACTGGTTTTCTCTACTGCCGACTATTGTGCTCCAGTGTGGCTTAATAGCCCGTATACGAAGCATATTGACCCAAAATTGAATACCAGCATGCGTCTTATATCTGGCACCATCAGACCAACTCCAGTCTACTGGCTCCCACTATTGTCTGGTATAATGTCACCTGACTTAAGAAGATCCAGTGCTCTTGTTCGAGAGTACAACAAGATCTGCAAGAATCCTCTGCTACCTGTTCTAGGCGACATACCAGCTCTTAGTCTCCAAAGATTGAAATCACGACATCCACCTCTTTGTGATGCAGCTCTGAAGACATCCACCAACTTCGATGCTTTGGAGGAATGGAAAGGCCGCTGGAATAACTCCACTGACTTCCCCTACATAACATCTTCAGAGGTGAAAAAATTGCTAACGGATTCCTACTACTGAACCCGAGGGGGTCATGCTGACTGGTATCGAACGTGGATCTCGGAGATAAGTTGAGCTCTGAATGAAGGTTCCACCAGGGAACGAACCCGAGATCTGTTGAGGGTGTTTCGTTGTAAGAACCCCTAGAGGAAATTATATATTTAATCACTGGGGTGATATCAGTTGTTACTGACATTATTTAGTGAAATAATGCAGGAAAATGAATGGAAGATAGCATTATTTGGACTACATGAAGTAGGCTATGCTGGACTTGAAACACAGAAGTTCCAGAGTTTGACATTTTACTAATAGCCCCAGAATTGTGGGAGGAGACCCTTGGAGACACGTCAATCTTGCTGACCTAGTTAAGTCGTCTGCAAGGGGTCGGGGGGTTGAATAATGACCAGGTTCTTCCCCGTTTGAGAATGGAAATGAGAGTGGGATGGGAAGATCCCAAGGAAAATCATTGATTACTCGTGATTGGAGTAACGCAATGACATGAGAGTTGCACACAGGTGAATCTTTAGCCAGGAGGCTAATTTTAGAGCCTTTAATCTGCGAAATTGAGGCATATTTAATGGAGCGCGGAAGGACACAGGACTATGGATGTTCGCGGCTGGGTTTGACGATGTCGCCAGGGATTCCCACAGAAACAGCGACCCCACGCCATGGATCAGGCAATTAATATTAATTAATTGGCCGATCGATCCTCGAGCACACATGCATTTTCGTGACCAGCGAAGAAAAAGGAACAATATGAATATTATTCCAAGACCAGAATCATCCTGGGAGAGGAGCTGATATAGCGCGGGAATTCTTGCCCTACTTTTTTGTGAGAAACAGATATAAGAGGGTGGACCCAGTCAGAGAGACAGTCGGAACTTACAGTCGTTGGCAGACAGTCGGAACTTAAAGTCGGAGAGAGTTGAAAGTAGTTGGTGGGAGTTGTTGTGTTTGAAAGTTACGGAGCGCCCAGGCGCGCACACAAAGACTTAAACATTTTACTGGTAATCAGCATGTTAGCTGTGCAGTGTAACGCACCAGTGAGAATATATTCATGCATGGTCATGAAATAAGAATGGAGTCAGTAATCAACAAACTTGATTATGCGAAAAGCATATTACCGAAGTTAAGAGAGGAGGCTCGGACTTCAATTTGGGAAGCCGTGCAGTAAGACTGTTATATATTGTTTATTAAGTGCCGTGTGATATACTAGGCTGAACTGTTGAAAGTAATGATTTATGTAAATACAATGTACAATGTTGAGCGCAGGGAAAAATAGTGATTGGTTATACATATCTGGAGTATACCAGTAAGTAGCGTTCATGACGATATGTAAGCATATCACTGCAATATCAGGAAGGTTATCAAGGGATGATCGAGAGACTGTTGGTGAATCCGTGAGCAGATGATCGAGATGTTCAATCAGGAGGGGGTAGGACCGAAGAAAGGGCCGTCCGCACCTGCACTTCTGATATATGCCAGGGAATTTCAACCAATCAGGAATATAAAGTGTAACGTGTGTTTGTGCAGTGATTTTATGTAAAATATCTCTTAAATTAATAATATAACCAGTGTTATAAAGTGTCATGAGTTTTGGAAGCATTAGCTTCATTATAAAAATGGAAAAGTGTCGTGTGTTTATGAATCAGATGTCATATAAGATGTGTATTAGCAGTATGGCAATGTGTCACTAAGTAGGCCAATGGCAGGTGACACTGGAATATGGTGGTTGGAGCCACCTGGATAAGCCGACGTAAGTACCCCACAAATCATGTTATTATAGAAGTTATAGCCACTGCATGTAATGTGATTTCGGAAGTATAAAATATGCCAGTAAAAATCAATTTTAGGAGGCATTCCCTCATGTGTTTAATGTTTGATTTCAGTAAAGTTAAGATGTTGAATACATCAGAGAGTGGATTAATCGTTACCACTATTAATATTGTTAATGAAATGGCAATTCAGTTATGTAAAACGTAACGAACACGTATGTTCGATCATTGAAGCGGTTACGTTGTGTCGGAAAAATGATTTATGTCAGTAATAATAATAATAATTATAATAATGATAAACGGTAATTGAATACATCAGGATAAAAGGTTGTAAGCAAGAAATATTTACGCTAATTGGATTATTTATCTAGCCAAGCAGTAGATTACATTAAGGGAAGAGAAAAGAGTTAATGTTAAATATATTGCATTAATGGGAATATAATTATGCAAGGAAATGAAGGAGTTTGACAGTGAATTGAATGTGTGGCTTGAGTATAAGCTTGTAGAGTAACAGATAGAGTTCTCTTTATAATAGGACGAGATCATAGACAGGTAGGAGCCAGGGGATCTAATCGACGTGTGAAATCTCGTACAGCCTGGGCGTACAGAGATATTAATTAATGCCGGAGCGTATTTAGTGTGTACCCTATCTCCGATGATGGATATGAAATGTTCCGGGTTCGAACCCTGTGGTAGGTGAGGGGAGAACATTGGAAACCCTTACACTATACCTGATTGCCCGCGAACTTGTTATTGAATGATTCGGCTCTTGTGAAGCGAATCCATTGGCGGCAGCTGTTGACTGACCGTATAATTTATTAAGATACTGGCTAACAACTAGACCTGTGTTTTATGAATCTCGTGCCTTCATAGTATGATACGGACCTGTTGAGGCCGTTATTAATGTCCTAAGGCTAGGATTAAATATTCAAGCTCACCCAGAACCATTGCATAATATTCAGTTTAGATCATATGGGATCACGTGGATCATTGTGACCACAATGTTGTATTCAAAAGCGTAATACTGCTTGGGGAGGTGAAGTCCAGGAATCAGGGAGACAAGGGACGATTTACAGCTGTGAACACCCCTACTCTGTTCCATTGTATACAGGCAGCTCCAAGGGGCTGGGTTGCTAATCAAACCGTGAAGGCTCGCGTTTTGAGCGGACAGATTTAAGACCTTGCTTGTATTGAAAGGAAGAAATGTTATAGTGTGTAATGAATGTGTGTGGTTTAAAAACACATTGCTAATCATAGATTACCCTGATGATATAAAATTTTAGCAATCTTACGAATGGTCGGAAATTGCATTTGATACTGACGGTGACACCTAGTTAATGAAGTTGGGCACTTGACGCCACAGGCTACGCTCGCAAGGGTAGCGTAATGATACTATCCGACACAACGATAACAGAAGTTATTTATTGAAACACAATGGCATGCAGTGGAACTATAAAAAGAGGGGAGTGGAGGGGTAGATTTATGTAATTGTGGAGTTGCAAGTAGATTGTAGTGCAAACCATGAGTTGGCTAATGCATGAAAGCATTCGGTGGGAGAGAGAGATATAACACCGACAGTACACATGATGTAAATTATGATGTATTGTAAGAAACAAGTAACTTTGTGAATATAAAGAAGTCACATTAGGTGACATGAGTGTAATAGTTCAGTTTTTGTGAAACGTTACATGTGCATCAGCGCACTTGAGTGAAGTTTAAAGTCCACATAATTGGTAAAGGATTGAATAATGATATGAATTTAATTTGTTCAACTATGTGAATAATTAGTGGATTGTGGGAGTAACTTCGTTTGTTTGTGTATTGTTTATTGGGATTGTGTTCTTATTATTTTGTTTGAAGCCATGAGTTTTACTGAATTAAAGTCCTTAGAGTAGAGTTGTGCCTTATCATTGTAGAGTTGATACCTTTTAGCCTCAAATCCAAAATATGCAACTGCTCAATGGGGGAACGGTACACGCCTGAGACCTGACGCTAGCTGGAGGCAGAAGCATATTTTCCATCGAGATTACTCACATGGGTACATGGAAATTGATGTCCTGTACAGTGATTTGAGCTATAGGTACAACTAAAGTCGGTCTAGATTTAGTGCACACAACTCTATTAAAGTAATGAATAACGTGAATTAGGGGAGGACCGCACCTAATCTTAAGCTAAGCTCCGATACAAACAATATAAATGTTGATAAACACCTTATTACCATGATCCAGGTAACATGGGGCGGTATTATTCTATCATGGAATCGCCTCAGTAGTGCAATATGTATATCTTGGCATTGCAAGACCTGATCTTTATTTTCTATTATCATGGAAAACCTCCTATTTTATTATCATGGCGCTGGTATGTGGGCCGGTTTAAAATACAGATCACCATAGGCGCAGAGGCATATTTCTTTATCATGGCGCCCAGGTTGTGGAGCTTATGGGATTTAGGGAAACCCCATAGATTTTATGGTATTTCATGGGGAAAACCATAGTAATTATTTGTTTGCCTCAAACTGTGTTTGAGTGATATTTGAGTTCAGTAGGCTTTTGACGTAACGCAGAATCTCTCTATTGAGAAGAGGATTACCCAAGGGTATGAGCGCTACGCACCCAATCCATAATTAATCCATAAATTCAAGGTTTTATACAATCTTACAATATGTGTACAGTGTTTTGTGTCTCTCTCCAAAACGTATCCACACATGTTTCCAGGAAGCCTGCCTGCATCTCAAAGTGTATTATTGTAAGAATGGCTGGCACAGAGGAGATTTTGCAGGTGATTGCAGGGTTAAGACTGCATTTTGACGCTTTTAACGATCAAAATAAGCTGGAAGCCAAGGCTTTCCAGAATGAAATAAACACTCGTTTAGATGCCAATCAGGAGGCAATTAATCATAACCAGGTTGAATTGAGCAATCGGTTAGATGCCAATCAGCTGGCAATTAATGCAAATCAGGTTGCAATGAATGCCAATCAGGTTGAAATAAAGAACCGATTGGATGCAAATAAGGTTGAGTTAAACGAGAAGTTAGATCAGATGCAAGAGGTAATTAAGACCGAAGTTACAGAAACCGTTGTAAGCATTATATCAGAAATGCAGGTTAAGACAGATAAACGTTTCGAGGCTATAGAAGCCAAACTTGAGAGTAATTTACAAGCGTGTAAACATGCGCAGGATGAAACCAACAGTAGGTTAGACGCGTTATCTAACGACATTAAGGATATTCAAATCCAAAATGAGGCGAATCTCGAACGCCAAGCGAAACAGTTCTCAGAATTTACTCGTACGGTAGATCAAAGGTTGGAAGAAAACGACAATAAGTGGGACACGAAATTGAAAAGCTATGCTAGAGCAATTAACGGTGATCTAAAGAAACAGGATCAGAATATATTAGGTCAATGTCAGGAAATAGGTGAAATCAAGGCCGTCGTTAACGAGAGTAAAGAGCTGGTAGGAAATATGAAGGGTCAGATGAGCAAAGTTCATCAAGAACTGGACCAAGTTCAAAGTGACATTGCCGTAGTTAACAAAAGGCAAGAGGAGAATAGAGGTGAAATCATTAAGGTCCAGAATGAAATGTCAAAGGTCAATGGACACATTCGAGAGGAAATCAAAGGATTGAGGGAAGAACTCGAAGTGAGAGAAGGCCAAAAGACAGAGGCAAACGACAAGACCCTTGCTCAGATAAAAGAAGATGTATAGGATGAAATATCCCATATAAAGCAAAGCCTGAAGGAAGATAAGCAGAAAATATTTCAAGTAGCCGAGGAAAATCGAGATAGGCTTACCAGAATAGAGAAAGAGGTAATTACTCATCTGGAAAGAGCAGAGATGCGCCACAATCAAATGGAGACTAGGATAATTGCGCAAGAGGAAACCCTTATGAAAGATCCTAAGTCTAGCGAAGGCAGCATGGACGATATGAGGAGAAATAGGTGGGCAGATTTGGAAACCCAGCCTATAATAAGGAGTGCTACAGGCCCAGGCGAAAGTGATTATAGGACGCCAGGTGCACCAGTTGCAGCATCGACGCCACACGAAAATGCTATGCACACACAAGTGATAAATGTTATCAGAGCAAGTGAAGAGAAAGCAAGGAAATTCTCAGGTAGCCACTGTAGTATGACACCGAAATATTGGCTGAAAGAAGTGTCTGAATATTTCAATGATGCGCGAATACCACAAGAGCGCAGGCTACGAGCTATAGAGAAATTAACAGAGGGGGAGTGTGCATTATGGTTTCGCAGTTTCCGCTACACTTTCGATACTGTTGAGGAGTTTCGGGAGGCATTTTTGAAACGGTACTGGGATCCATCGATCCAACAGAATTTACGGTTGGATTTATATTCAAAAAGATACAGCACTAACAATCCAACGAAGTATGCAGAATTCTTCATATCACAGATGTGTCGGTTCAAAGAACTTGATCAAAAGCCTAGCGAGCTGGAATTATGTATTGCTATCGCCAAGCGGATTCCATACGAGATCCAAAGGCTGCTAATCTCGGCTAATGCAAAACGGCTATGGAAATGGAGACAGTTCTTAGGCAACTGGACCTCACAACAGCAAATACTATGCGTCAGAATCGAACCGTGGAACAGGTACACGTGACGAACACGCAGACTGACCAACATCAAGCTCCAAGGAACAACAAAGCTACTAGCACAGACACGTTAGATTCCAACGGACGTCAATGGGAACAGGAACCCAGAAGATGGCAGCCGAAGTATAAAGGTAATGCTGGCAGAGGAAGAGGCCGAAATTCTTGGAATAAGCAGAATACCAGGGATAGACCGTACCAAAACAATGGAGGTAACAATGGCCAAGAAGGCAACAATAGGAATTGGAGACCCCAGGAGAGAAGACGTAACTTCGATGATGAGGTAGAGGAACGATATCACGCTTCATTGCAATACCTCAATGAAAGGGGAGATGAGCCCCAGAAGCAACAAGTCCACTGGCAAGAAGTTATGCAGAT